>OW626789.1:9801486-11117736 GCA_939628115.1 Tribolium freemani
TCTTTACTATTGTTTTTAATTTAGAACTAATTGAAGTAAACATTTTAATTAGTCGATTCAAGTAAACAATTTTTACAAATTTTCTCGCAATCAGCGTGTTTTGTAAAAGTTGAAAGTCCACAATCAAAAGGTACCGTTCAAAGTCCAATGTTCAAAGACAGGTAATAATAATTTTAGGCGCGATATCAGTTCGTGTCACGTTTATAGCTCCACATTTTGTATATGAATGCAGGATGTTACCGACAGTCGCTTTTATCACAATTTTTCATTTTTACTAACGGAAAAAGACGTATTTTTACCTTTTTGACGTGTCTTTCCATAAAAGGATTTAAACGCATTTTTCATCATTTTTTCCGCCATATACATTATCAGACGGTTTTATAAACTGGTTATTTACTTACATGAGTTAATAATATAAAAACGGGAACAAGGTAATCAATAGAAAGAAAATACAATGAAAATTCATGCTTTCAATTTTCTCACTGAGGAGAGCATTTTTTTAATTTAATTTTTTATTTTGAAACAATAAGCTTTATAAGTCAGTCTTTTGTAACGTGTAGTTCTAGTATTTTAATTGACTGATAGTGAAGAACGAGCGTCACTAAAGACTAATTATGTCGTTATCACTTGCAGTGCCCACATTATCACCGAAAATCACACTTACTGGAATATTTTAGTGCAATATTCTTCCACTAAAACGTGTGGTTAAAAATAGCAGAAAAACTGTGTCACCTCTTCGTTATCTCCAAGAGTTTCTGATCATTGTTGATACTTCACAGTTTGATAAAGCATGAGTTATAGCCGGATTTGACCCGCGTTGAACCGCTATCACATTTCTGGTTAAAAAAGCGCAACACATTTCCCTCGTATAATGCAAATTATCTATGTTTTGATTTCATGCAATGATACAATTTTATTGTTCATAAATGTATATTTTAATATTTTTCTAGTCCGATTTGTGTACAATGTAAGCCGTAATCAATTGCTTATGGAAATTGAAACCAGGAACAAATAAACAATCTTCGATATTTAGTAAATACGATTATGTTTCAAAATAAACCATTAAACAAAGTGGCCGGAAATTATTCTTGGTCTGAAATATAAAATTCAAATTCTGAATCTAATTTCAGTTTTAATGATTATCTCCTCTCGTGACTGCAGACTGCAGAACATGAGCAAGATTTTAGCAATTCAAAAAGGTTCAATTGTTTCTGTTCTGTCTAATTAAGTTTAGATTGCTACAAACGACTTTCTTGTGCGATTTTTCACAATTAAAAGAATGTTTATATTCGAATTATTTAAATGTGCGACCTTTTCACTAGGCATGTGGTAAACAGCGTGGAGTAGGTGTAGTGATATATTTTATGTTGTTTACATTATTTAACCAGGGTCTCGATAAAATTATTTGTTACCGATTCAAATTGGTGTTTTATACGTCGTAAAACACTTTCCACAGATAAAGGTGTCGGATTTGAGCGATTGGATAGTGTTTCTTAGTTATTGATCTGAATTTTAATTTCGATTTCGCATTAAATTTGAGTAAATCACTCGTGATTTGTAAGATTTAATTCGGCGACTTCCTTGAATTATTTCCATCACGTGAAACGGCGCATGATAAATTATGAAATAGAAATTGAACAGGAAAACCGTAATTAAATGAGGAAATTTTCCCCAAGCGCCCACAATCTTGTTGGCAGATAAATCTCGTCCACCGACGCGACAAGCTCCGGCAAATTGATTTGCAAAATCCCGGTTGACACAAGTCCGTTGATTAATTTTCCCAAAGTCCAACTCTGTTTAAATTGTTCATATAATCCGGTCAAAGTTGCATCCATGTAGAGAGTGATCTTTACAAGTCTATAGCGAGAATTTCACGCGCCATTGCCAAATGGTAGGCTTTAAATATAATTTGGCTCTTGTTGGTACACCTCATGATTGGATGGAGAGGCAATTTTCAGCTAAATATTTATGTAAAGTTGACGAAAGAACGTCTTTTCAATCTAAATTCAAACGAGCAAAGAAGTCGAAACATTTTTCAGCGAGCGCTTTGCACAACTTGGGCTAATCTAATCATTAATCGGAATAAGAATGAGGAAGAGTTGCAAAAGTTAAATTAAATAAGCAAACAGTTTTATGATGTGTTCCACCATTTGAGAAAAACTCATGGTATTCAGCGAGCGTCCAATTTATTTTATTCGGAATATTTAATTTAATAGCTGAATCAAGTTGCACCAAAGAAATACACATTTCAAGCACGTAAAACTCTCATTATTAGTTCCGATGTTAGGTTTCTTTTGGTTAGCTTTGCTGCCAGAGCTATTATTACGCGTTTCGTGTTATTTCCTTTAGGTCTTTGAAGATTTTAATCTTTTCTCTTAGACGCGATCTCATGTTCCTTCATACAAAATGTTATGCTTGATATTATGAAAAAACTTTATTACTTTTTTGACATAAAGCGGCCGGATCCTAGGGCCGGATTTCTTATTTTCTTTTTGCTCTAAATCCCAAGAGGTCGACAAAATCACCATAAATCCTAAAAAATCCCATCTGCCGACCAACACAACCTAACATGAGGGTAGGTAATATGATATTTTTACATTTTGCTGACAGCTATTGAAAAAGTGTAAAAATAAACTTTTTTGATTATGGACGTCAATTGGACTCATTTCTGTGGACGCAATAACTGAGAAAAGGACTTTTGCCTGTCTCGTGTCCGATTTTTATTTTTGTTGGTTTAAATGAGGAAAGAAGTCTGTTCTACATAAATTAAGTGAATTTGTCTGAAGGTCTAATTAATATAGAAACGTGTGCGACATTTTTTGAAAAGCAGCTAAAGTTAGAGAACTCGTTTTAAGAAGGTTATTTTAATGTATGTTAAAAGTCTCAATTTGTGTCCCCTTTTTGGTTTATTTATCACTCTGTTTTCGTTTTTTATCTAATTGTGGTTCAGCTTGGAAAAGTGTTTTATCAGCGCACGACTTTTGATGGTCCCCTTATTGTTTGTGACAAATGCACTTCCCAGGAACACACAGCCACAATACGGAAACGGAAATTTCATAAACCACACTCGAGTCGTCGACAGAATGATAAGCGCTCGAGTTGGAATTTGTTTATCTTTTGATGGACGAATTTCGCAGTTTAAATTCATCTCCATGCACAAGTTAATTTAACATTTTATTGCTGGATTCAGCCACTTGGCAGCATAGACATGGCAGCAAATAGAACACGCGTGCATGTCGTGATAATGGTAAAATTATTCACGAAACGTAGGAGAATAACCACACACTCACAGTTCCATCAAAGAAAATTGTTTTGTCATTGTGATGTTTTTTCGGGATGGCTTTATAGACGGTCTCATGACTAATGAGGTTATTTCCTTAAAAAATCCTCGGTCGTTGCTTTTATTTATCTTGTTGTTTGGACGCAAATGTGTATTTTTGTGAAAAGTTCGGTATTCTGGTGTCGTCGCAGTTTACAAAAACGTTTATCTTTCATCTTATAACAGTTGCCGGAAATTAAATTTCGGGTATCGATCAGATTGGGGACATTTTCCGTTGACATTCTTTCTTAGACTGACAATATTTCTTGTTCATTTCGCTAATTTTAGAGGCGCTAACCAAACAAACAAATAGTCTAGATACGAGGGTAATGAATCACTTATTTTGCAAAACCGAGAAAGATCGAATTAAGAAAGTCATCGCTATACACGAGTGAAAGTATTTTTGATTTTTTTTGAGTTGAAAGACGATTGGTGATAATTTTTGTATAGTGTGCTTGAGGAACTTTCTATTATTTACGTTCCCCAAACAAACCGAGTTAACAAAGAGTGATAATACTGTTATCTAAGAATTGTAGACATTGACACAGTTTAGTCATTTTATTTTATTAAACCCTGTGGATTTCATTCTGTTTCAACATTCCGATTGATTAAAGAAAGTAAGGCTTTGAAGTTCAGTAAATTACTGGAAGCTGTAATTTAAATAAATTACACAAAGTTCCCTGCAATTTTATTAATTGTATTAAATAGGCGTTTTGCCATATTTTTTCATTGCAACTTGTAATTTACCATTAATTTCTCGGTACGAAGCAGAAAATTAGGACAAATTGCTGATGATTTATTTGGGTTTTTTAATAAGGAATATCATACCAAAGCGCGTTTTATTGCGCCGAAGTCAGTACATTGACTTTTGATAAGAATAATTATGTTTACTACGTTTTTCCACATTTACTATAAGCTTATTATCAAATAGATGTAAATTAAGGCTGGACGATACAATTTGCGGTATTTCATTTCATTTAGAAAAAACAAGGAATGTTAAAGTTTCGCTTACTTATTGATTCATCAAATTCAGCCAATTTGTTTAATTAAATTCCACAGCACAGCGGGCATTTGTAAAATATGCCGCAAAATACATTTTTAGCTTGTAAACATACAGATAGCCTCTGCAAACACTAGAAAATAAAGGTGTATTTCACAAGGATTAAAATCACAACGCCAAACAGAGATCTGTAAATACGTTTTTGCTTGCTTGAATACACGTGCAATAAAAGAGAATTACGTTTGATCCTCTTTTATAGTGTTTAAAAAGCTTATTAAATTATCCTTTGTTGGTCTGTAATGTCTAATGTGTTTCTATTTTTGGATTTGTTTTGAAAAAATTCTAATTAGTTGTTGTCCAACAAATGTGAATGTTTAGTTATCGATACGGAGGTATTTTTTAGTAATATTCAGTAAAATCGCCTATTTAAAAGAGAGTGCGTGCGGGAAATAACGTTTGCGAGGTAAACAGTCCAAAGTCCAACTTGATCAGCGGTTCTCAACGTGTTTAAGTAGCGCACACCTTACTCATATTTCAGTATTATCTCGGTGTAATTACTTTTGGAGGCTTTAGCCTTGGATGGAATCCGCATCGGTTCTACTCCAGCTATTTTCGATAGGTTTAGTAATTACAATAATTAAGGTCTTGAGTGGTTTGGTGTGATCACCTTGTTTCCCGATTGATGGCTAATTCTAGACATTGCTTATCCATTCGTGGTCTACATTAAGTCGTTTCGGTGAAACCGGATTGTTTTATAGCTGCAGAAATGTTACAGCTAGACCCCGGAGTCCAAAGTCCGATTTTACCTCGCATTCGCGGCATGCTCTCTCATTAAAGTCGGCTGTCCGGTATAACTAGCCACGCTTATGATGTCACCAATTTATTATGGGATTGCCGTCCAATAAACGAGCGGACTTTGTACTCAAAGTTTCCTTGAAGCTTGTACAAAGTGTGAGTAACGTCACGTCTTATCTCCGCAATGTGCAACTTTCCAGGTGGATGCAGCCTGAACCTCGCCTTGTAAATTATGCAGTTTTGCCTGTAGCGCCCGTATCAGGAGTTTTGTTTACTCTCTCGCTTCTTCAATGATTGGGTCTTGTCGAGTTAATAAGAGCAAGTCGCAGGTTTCGAGAAACCTCATTATGGACGTGGAAGGCCAGAGGAAGCCCGCCGTGACTAAAGGCTGGACTTTGTTCGGGCCAGAATGAATGCCAACATCGGAATCTCCCCTTTTGCTTGATCAACGGTCTATAAGTAAAATTAGACTTGACGGCGTCAAAGTTCAAAAGTTATTTTTAATGAAACTCCATAAAGAGGGGCTTATTGGATTTTATTGAATCGGACTAGAGCGAAATCAATTACCATTTTGTGATGCACGATTGTTATAATTGATGATATTGGGAGGGCAGGTATTGTCACGGAGGACAAAAGGACGAAGAGTACGGATGTCCTTTATCTGCTATCGTTGTCACAGTTATTTCATGTGTGGATTATAAATTTCGATAAATGTGGAGCGAGATTTAGGCAAACATTTATTCATTGTAGTGAACATCAAAAGTTGATAATCGAGTACATAAAATGAGCTGAATTGATTTTGATTTACATCAACGTTTCAGGAATTCATTGCGAATTTATAATAAAATCTGAAAAGCTCGAATAACTGTTGAATTAACTACTGCGAAATTTTAGCTTTAATTAGAGGTGTTTAATAATATATGAGTGTTTCGATTTTCACGTTTTTCGAAATTCACAAATTCAATCAGTTTATTATAGGGAATTAACAAATATTTATTTTTCGATAGAATACCTACCGTTCAGCGATTTATAATTATGTTTTCCATTATTCAAAGCAGAGATTAAAATTTCCGGGAATATTAAATACAAACAGTTAATATTGCCCCAGCTAATTGTATTTTTAATAAAAATCTTCAATTATTTTTTGCTATTTAGCTCTTCAATTAAATCCATATTTCATTTTGTTTATCTTCCAGAATCACCAAAAATTCGCATTCATATTTTCAAATACAGGGTGAATTATTTGTGTAATTAATTACACAGATCTGGAACTAGTATTATTGGTTGCATCTAAGAAAATTTCAGAAATAACCTGTAACTTAATCTTGAATTGAATTTTGAAATATTTACATAGTACGTATTTAGTACATTTCGTCAAAGTAGGAAGTTGAAATGGATTTTTCTTTGAAGTTTTATTGTTTTTACGAAATGTAACTAATTCGTTACTTAATTTTTGTTTTTGAAATAGCTTGGTCTGTTAGGGATTCATTTGAAGTGATTAGTGATTGGCTCATTCTATCTGCATTTGGAATGTTTGGAAATATTTGGTTTACGTAGTGGGTGTAATTATTCGATTATGGAGGCATTATAATACGACCGTGGATCATTATTACTTAAGATAGTTACTAATTATTATTCTATTGAAAAACGTGACGGTCAACATGTGGGGTATTCAGTGACCCAATTTATTCGGTAATTTGTTACAGTGACCGACCTGATCTTTGTATCCGAACTCGAAATTTTCCAAACAGTTTGTTTGCCAAAGCGAATCTTTTTCGTTTATTTTCGTAAATGAGAAATACAGTCACAAGTTTCGTGAATTTATATTAGTTTGAAAATAAACTCAAACGGAATTTTAGAAAAGTTTAAGTTTATTCATATTTTTATGTTATCTGTCGAATCCAGTAATGAAACTGGTTATCTGCATGCGTCGAATAAAAAGCAAAACATAAATGAAGGAAGTGGGGTGTACAAATATCAAGGATTTTTTTGTTTAAACAAATCTACACAATCGATTTTATTCGACGTTAAAAAATGAATGACTCGAGATTTAATTTCCATGAATTAGTGAAGTTTGCTCGAGTCAAATGTTGCTTAATCCATCCATAATTATCATTCAGAGCATAAAATTATTCAAATTTTCGCACACTTTGAGGCCACAACAAGCACAATGCAAATTTTCATAATCGAATATGTTTGTTTCAGGTGTGCGAATTCGTGAATGTGCGATACGAGTCTGATTACTTCGGATTGAAGTACGAAAACCACAAGGGAGAAGAATCCTGGTTAAATTTACGAAACCCCATCGATCGGCAAGTGACTTTTCACGGTCACACGTCCTATCTCCGCTTATCACTGCGAGTGAAATTCTGGGTTCCTCCTCACATCTTGCAACAAGAAAGCACCCGTCACCAGTTCTATCTCAACGCGAGACTTCATCTGTTGGAAAAACGCTTAACAGCCCCGGATTGGGCCAGCATTTCAAGACTGATCGCTTTTATAGCACAAGCTGAATGTGGCGATTTCAACGACCTTGATCCGCCTCGAAATATTTACAATTTAGCTACAACGATCGCTCCTTTGAATCAATCGGAGAAACCCGGAGATTTGCTACAGAGGATCGTCCACGAGCACAAAAAATGCAAAGGGATGAAGAGCTCTTCCGCCGAGTATTGGTTTTTGAAGGAAGTATCGGAGTTTGAGAATTTCGGAGAGGAGACTTTCACGGTGAAAAATCACCAGAACAATAACACGGTGTACGGAATTGGCCCGCATGGCATCACGATTTACAAAAAGGACGGGGAGAAGGAGTTGATTTCGTTCACTAACATAACGAGTGCTTCCTCGCATAAGCGAACTTTCAAACTTGAATATTTGACCATCGATAATGAAGGGGCTATTCTAAATATTAAACTAGATTCTAGTCATGTGGCTAGTAGCTTATATCGGGCCATTACGGAAAAACACGCGTTCTACAGCTGCGAGACGGTTCGCAGTGCCGTAACGGCCCAGTTTATTCGAGATCTGAAAGGGACCATTGTTTCAATTTTCAACGAGGACTCCACGCTGGGCAAAAAGTACGTTTTCGATATTCGGAGGACCTGCAGGGAGGTCTACGACAACGCTAGAAGAGCCTTGTATTTGGAAAACACCACTCAGGAAATCACTCGTGCCAATCTCGACCACAACGGCAACGCGGGAGAGTGCAAGGTAGGGTAACAATTAAAGTTGTTAAAGTCAAGTTTAAATATGTTTTTTCTATTAGCAAATGATAAACTATTATTTCGTTATCAACCTTTTTGAGTAGATAAAATAACACTTTAACCGCAAGGGTAGATAAAATGTTTTATTCAATTAAATTTACAAATTCCAACATATTAATTTCAAGGATTATCGGAATAAGAATAACTTTTTTTCTTCAACTTAACGTCCTGGTATAGAAACAATGTTATACAGGGTTTTAACGAAAGATGAGGACAACAGAGAAACAGAGATTCTCGAGCTCAAAATAGAGCTGTTTAGCCCAACTTTCCTCTATATCAAGTTGCACCGTTTAAAAGTTAGGGGGCGCCAAAGTTCAAATGAAATTTGAAAAATTTGGTAAAAGTAATTCGCCATCAAAACCACATATTTTGATACTGTTGCTTTTGTTTTTTCTTGTTTGTAAAGTACTCACCAATCAACACTTTAACACATTTTAAGACAGATTTTTGTTATGCGTTATCTGGGTGGTGTAATTCTGTTTTTTGTTCGAAAAACCCATTCTTTTTGAATAATTTTTGTAACTTATAAAATTTTTGTATCGGCCTCGGTGTTTGAGAAAATAGTTATTTTTTATTCCAAAACCATGGCTGATACAAAATTTTTTTAAGATACAAAAATTGTTTAGAAATAAAGGGTCTTTCGAATAAAAAAAGAGTTACACCATTCAGATTACGTATAACAAAAATATGTTCTAAAATGTGTTCAATTGTTGATAGGTAAGTATTAGCTGTTTCAAAACTATAAAAACGCGAACGTCGCATTTTCCTTCAAAATTAACTGTTATAAATTACTCATGCACTTCAAAAAAGTAATAGCTAATGTAATTTATAGTTTCAATGAGAGATCTAATCATTAATAACTATTTTACATTTTTATCAATCGTATTTAAAAAAATAATTCGGTAAAATGCGACGTTGGCGTTTTTATAGTTTTGAAACAGCTAATACTTTACAATAACAAAAAAAACAAAAGAAAGCACCAAAACATGCGATTTTGATGACAAATTACTTGTACCAAATTTCGTCAAAATCGATTATTTCATTTAGAAGTTACTAATAAAAAACGAAAATAATTTTTTAACTTTGGTGCAATGGTGCCCTGTAACTTTTAAACGGTGCAACTTGGTATAAACCCGCAAAGCAAAAATTCATTTCTTAAATGTCTCTGAAATGTTCCAAAAAAACTTGAAACATTCGATTGTTTTATTCAAACACGTTACATAAAGATCTATGTAACCCAAGATGTCCGCCCTCAGAAACGTTTCTGACAAAAAGTTGCAAATGAAACATTCAGGAACTACTTTTTTAATCATACTGAGACGATACTGATTTCTCTATGAGACTTTTATGTTTTTTGTCATTGCAGTCTTAAATGATACCTTTCAGAACTGGGTAATAATTAATAAAATACCTATGCAAATGCATGTTACGTTTAGAGTAATATATTAAATACAATACAATAAAATACAAAAAAATAAATTAAACTTCATTAATACTAGATTACTAATTACTAATAACAAAAACAAAATTAAGAAATAAATTAAGTGGCGAGCAAAAAATTTCGGACATCTTTGACATTTCCCTGACATTGTCGTGTGTAATTCCCTATTCTTTTTGACAACGAAATGACAAAAGTGTCCGAAATTTTTTGCTCGCCATTGTACATAATTAAAAATGTTTGTTCAGTTTTTTGAGCTCTCGTTGGAATCTAAGCTGAGCCAGACGGAACCATATTTTTATTTCTGTTTCAAAAAAGTGATCCGTCATTTCTGGAAATCTTTTTCGAATCGAATCTAAATACGTTACGGATTAAAATGTAATAAATTAAATTTATTAGTTTACCTTTTAACAGACGAATTATAAAAAGATTTTGAATTGGACGATTCCCGCCTCTCCCCGTCCATGAACATTTAGTTGCTAGTTTATTACTGAAGATCCTGGATAATCCTCTTCTGATATTTTCTTTAGAAGAGGATCCACCTAACAAATAAAATGTAGCTTCCTAAAATTGAAAAAATAACTCAAGCATATTTTGAAATATCTTATAAATTACTAATTGCTTTCGATTAATTTCCATTATGTTTTAGATTGTTTACCCCAACCAACACATCTTTATTTGCACGTAGCTTTAATGTCTCTTTGGCAATGATTCGACAGATATGCCGTTTTGTTTGAAAAAACCGTTTATTATTGTCCATGTTTGAATGTTTTACAAATTTTTAATAACTAGAGCAACAAATTCACTATGCAAATTACTAATAACGTTTAGGCGAAATTCATATTTTTACCGGCCAAGTTTGTGTTTAAGGTTAGCAAATTGGAACTTAAAATGGGCAACAAAATAAACTTCTAAACTCACCGTAGGCACGGATAAAACTGATGTTTCAATCGTTTTAGATTCCAAAGATTCCATCATTGCTTTCAATTCTTTTCAATCCTTTCAATATTTTTTTTCCACACACCAACACTACCACCCACACAACCTACCACCTGCTACCATTGTCCACATACGCCACATACGCCGGCTAGGTCTGTAACGCTTGCGCATATTATTCTCTTGTTCTATGTTGTTACTTAAATAACGTTTCCGAAAGGTTTAAGAACACTGTTCAACTGAGACGTTTAAAAATCAAGAAAATTGCAGTATTTCAGAAACTTAAGTTTAAGATGTACCAAATGTAACTTTTCAATGACATATTTAGAAAAGCTTCAAGTTTATGTTTCACTTGTTAAGTTTAACAAAACTTTTGAAACGTTTCTACGATGTTTCTTGTTTACTGGAAAGGTAAGTTGGGTTAAATCGTTTAAACCGTTTTATTTTGACTTGGAGAATCTCTACTTCCTTTTTATCCCCATCTTTTTGTTACACACTATTATACACTGCTTATCAACTAGTGAAGTAAGTCCACTCGTGACTTAGTCACTCTTGCACTTAACCTTTTTATTCGTGGATAAACAGTCCCTTTATCGTAACACATAACTTATAGATTATAATGTAATAAAACCAAGCGTTTAATTCGTCCTCTTCTTTCCAGAATTCCCAAGAAAAATTGTCGAGGTTTCTGGACGCTATGACGTGTAAAATCTGCATGGACGGCCAGATCGACGCGATTTTCCTGCCGTGTGGGCACGGGGTGGCTTGTACGGCATGTGCGTCGCGCTGCGAGCGGTGCCCCCTTTGTCGCTCCGATATCGCACAGGCCCAGAAGGTGTTTTTGCCCATTGACTACCTCCTGGTGGGTCAGACGACGAATTGAAAGACTGCATTTTTACTTTAATAAGATCTCGAATAGTTTAGTTGTGGAAGTGGACAGAGTACACAAGTGACAATCGTATAATTTTTGATCTTTTCTTGTGATGTTTTGTTAACCGAAATCTCATATTGAGGTTTGTTTTGTACATTGTTAATATCTATCTACATACTATTTTTTACTATGTAAAGTATGAAGGACCTAAGTGTTGTATTTTATTAACTATTGACAATAGTAAGAAAATGCAAAAGCTATCGAAATGTAAATGACATGAATATTAATAGTCATATTATCAATGCAAGATGTAAATTAGGTTTAGTTTCGATATTTGTTAATATAATAAAAAATGTTATAATGCTAGTATTATAATGACAAATGTGTGATAAGAAATTTTTGTTTTGTGATAATTGCATTCATTTGGAAATTTAAGTTTACGTTTGTACTATCAAATTTTATTAATCGATGTTGAAGTACCTAAGTGTAGACGTGTATATGTCACATATTTACAAGTATTTTGTTATTAGTATTATAACGAGTATATCTGTTAAATTTTTTGCTATTCACGTTTACGTCAACATGGAATTACAATAATTATTTATGTTGTTTTATTTTAAAAAAGTCGTCAATATTTACTGATAAAGGTAAGAGTCTGGGGTAAGAGGTACAGTCACCCAAAATGAAAATGACGCGTCCATAAACGAACGCCTACCGTGCAACCCCGATCCCTTGACCGCAACCAACCCCTGCTATAAATCATTAGAGATCGTAAACTAGTTTTGAGTCGAGTTCCACATTTCATTTATCGGCTTTTGAAATGTTTAAGGATTTCTTGATGGAAATTGTTGGTTATCCCAAATGTGAATGTGAAATAATACAATTTTTAAGCTCTTCGCAACGCGATGTTTCGACGCTTTGAGAGGTCACAAAAATAAAATTGTTAGTTGGTTTGCAAATTTAATTTATTATTTGGTTGATGCAAAATAAGTTTTAGTGTGCAATTAAAATCTGCAAAATAAAAAACACGGCAAAACATGGATTCTTATTTCATTTTGTTTAAATTATCATTAAACTAAATTTCGCGGATTGTGATGCGATCGCGAAACGATCACTTTGATATCCATTGTCTAAAAATTATTTCAATTCAAAATAATTATTATACTTAAAATCTGATTGTCACAAACTGTAACTAAAAATTTGATCGTCTTTATAGTTTATTTCTTAAGAATATAAAACTTATTGCATTAACAGTTGTGCATAAAACAAGATAAAATAAAAATGTCGAAATCCAATTGTTATTCTAAACTTCAAGCAAAGACGTCTACACTCTTAATGGTTTTAATTATTTTTAATAATAATAATAACTTTATTGTCGACATACAAATGTACAAAAAAAGGCAAATTCGAAAAATTGAGAACTTAAGACTTAGTACAGAGCGTTTATTAACAAATAATAACAACAAGAGAAAAAAAAAGTAACATAGCATTCTTAAGATAGGAGAAAACACACGATTCAAAGAATAATAAAAAGTTATAAAGAAAGTAAAAAACGTTTAAGAATTAAGTCGCTACAACAAAAAAGGTCAATCTCATTTGAAATTGAGTTGATGTACCTAGCTGTACGACTGTATGGTGAGTTAAACCCATAGTTTGTCCGGTGGAAATTAGTATTTAATAATAATAAGCCGTGACAACGGATGGTATACGAGGGAGCTCTAAAAGTAAATAAATTTATAATATTAGGACAATCCAATTTGCCGTGAATCGCTTTGTAGCCAAAAATTATAGCCTGATTTTTGCGGCGTAATTCAAGGGATTGCAAGCCGACTAGGTACAGTCTCTCAGAATACGGAAGATTGTCTTTGTTAATTTTTAGTTTTAGAAGAATAAAATTGATCATTTTTCTCTGTACTCTTTCAATTCTATCAATAGTTGTTTTATAAAAAGGGTTCCATATAATACTACAATATTCAAGTTTAGGTCGAACAAGTGAACAAAATAATTTGATTATTACCATAATATTTTTAAAGTCTACACTGTCTTCTAATAAAACCACAAATACGAAAACTGTCGGAGATAATACGATCTATGTGAAGGTTGAAATTTAGTTCAGAGTCAATAAGGACACCAAGGTCCAGTATTGAGTCACATTTAAGTAATGCGTCGTGGTTAATAAAATAAGAAGTGTTCAATGTGATTTTACTTCTAGTAAATGAAATGGATTTGCATTTTGTGGTATTTAATTGCATATTGTTGTCGGAACACCATTTTATCGAATTATTAATATCGTTCTGAATTTTGAGAGAATCGTCAATGTTTCTTAACTTTAAAAAGAGTTCCAAATCATCTGCAAAGAGTAAAAAGTGGCAAAAAGTGGTAAAACACGTTGTAATGTCATTAATAAATAGTAAAAATAATATAGGCCCCAAATGACTACCTTGTGGCACACCTAGTGATGTTAAAATACGGTTTTTTATTTTTTGCCGTTTAAAACGCTTGTATAATACCGTTTAAAACTGTATTTTATTTCAAATATTGGCGCCAAACTTTTTTATTTGTGAAAAGTTTATTTAATCAAATTTAATATCTATAAAATAATACTTTATTAAAGAATCAAAAGTAAATAAACAATATGAAACAGAATAACTGAAAATAAATTCTTGAAAAATAAAAGCAAAAATCTTGAGTTAACAGTAGTAGTTATTTAAGCATCAGTAAAGGAGTCGGTAACTTCTAATATAATAACTTCCTCATCCTCTTCATCCATTTTATCATCGTCATATTCCATAGGTTCTGTGCTAGCAGCATAATCATTGGGATCCATAAAACTTCCTTCATGATTGTGGGCACTTATTTTTTTAAAATTATGCTTGATATAAGTAAGTTTGGCTGCTCTTTCACCAGTTAGCCGATTTCGCTTCAAAGTGTGAACTGAACCTGAAGTAGAAAAAGACCGTTCAGTAGCTGCAGTGGTAGGAGGACATTGCAAAATTGCGACAGCAACTTTGGACAAAGACGTTGAGCCACAAATGCCTTTCCACCAAATTATAGGGCACAACTTCTTTCCGTTGGATTGTGATTTCAAACTGTTCCAAACAAATTCCTTATGGAATAAACCCGTAGATGTACGATATAAGGCGAGTTCCGAGGCCACATTTTGGCACTCATCAGCAGGAAGAATAGCAGTAGCTAATTCACTGATAAATCTCATCGCATCTACGCTTTCTTCTGCTGTTAATAAATTCCCTTTGGACCTCGGATTAAGCAAGTGGGCAGCTTTATGAATATCTTTAATCGTGTATTCCTTCCTAGATTCCAATGAATCTAAAATATTTTTTTTGTAATTTGAACACTGAGGATGTTCAAATTTAGAATCAATTATTTCCTTTATTTCCATGAACGCTTCTATCACAAAAGGTATTCTGCATTCATCTGCTTCTAATAATGTAATCCATTTTAACACACAACTAAGGACATCAAGCAAAATTCTTAAAATTTCCCAAAATCCATTGTTATCTAAAATGATTTCAATCAATTCCCCGCTTAGATCAGCTTCAGCTGAAACAGCTAGCATCTGTATTGATCTTTTATTTTCCTGGAGGGATTTAAAACAATATGTACTTGAAGCCCAGCGAGTCTTTACTGGAATTTTTAATGACTCCCCCCCATTTTCTTTTTGTAACTGGGCAAATTTTGCGTTGTTAACATGAACATATTTTATTTTTTTTACCACCAATTTGGCTTTATCTTCTATTTCCATAAAAAGTTTTATTTGTAAAATATCTTTTACAAATAAATTAATAAATTAAGAACGTGAGCTACACATCCATGAAATGATATTGGACGCTCAGGATATGAATTAGAAATTAACTCTTGAGCTTTTATCATATTCCTTGCGTTATCAGTTATAACGGCAATAAATTTTTCACTTCCAACATCTTCAAAAACGCGTTGAATCACTTGGGCTATATATTCACCAGTGTGACGTTCTGCTTGGCAGTTAATAGTTTTGTAAATAACTGGTTCAGGTGTTGTTATTATAACATTTATAACTGACTCAAATCTAAAACAGCATTATCAAAATATTAATGACGCCCAAAAATGTTAACGGAAGACCTTATATTTGACCAGGCATCTAGTTGTATCGACAGAAACTGTGAAGTTACAAGTTTTTCAGTAACTATTTCCTGCACTCGATCATATTCTTTATCTAATAAACTGTGAGCCAGTTGGTATCTGCTAGGCAACTTCAAACTAGGCCGAATTTTCTTTAATGCTTCAATCCAATACTGATTCTCAGTAAAACTCAGTGGTGTGTCACTTGCACAAGTTGCTCTTGCTAATAAATCCCAAATGTAATTCTGTAAATAAGTATGGTAAATTACAATAAATGTACTTAAATAGTCATTCGATCCAAAAAGTGTGAGCAATCTTTGAAATACATTTTTTTTCCTAGAAAAACTCAGGTCAGAAGAAAGCACACTAATATTACTACTACTATTGGCAGCAACACTATCACTATTAGTCAAATTGTTGCTAATACTGTCTTCATTGTTATCAGTCTCATCGTTTTCGTCTTCAGTCTCTGAATTTGCTAATGTTAATGACTTGAGAGTTTCAGTCTCTGTTTTTGTTTTTTTTATTTCTTTATTTGGTTGAGATCCTCATCTGATAGTTTTCTATTTTTGCAATCCAAAAGGAGTATAGAGATCGGCCACGCTAATGTAGGAGAACAATTTTTGACAAAATATGCAGGTATACCATCCGGTCCAGGAGTTAAATTATTACTTAAATTGGCAAGCTTGTTGAAAACTTCGTCGGTTGTCACTGTAATAGAACCAAGGACGTTGTTATTTAAGAATATATTAGAGTTAGTAATTTTTCTTGCATCGGTATGATTTGCGTAAACGTTTTGAAAAAAATTTGCAAACATGTGACAAATAGATTTTGGGTCAGACGAACTTAAGTTATTGTAAGTCATACAACTAGGTATACCAGCAGATTTTTTTAGCGAATTAATGTATGTCCAGAAATGTTTGGAATTAAGATTTATGTTATTTTCAGTGTATGATATAAACTTTTTGTAATCATTACGAATCATATTTTTGACTAATTTCCTAGTATTTTTAAATTGATCTAAATAATGGACATTGGATGTAGATTTGAATTTTTTATACAATCTGTTTTTCTTTTTAATAAGAACTATTGTATCTCTAGAAAACCAATTAGGAAATCTGCTATTACATATAATTAATTTTGGTACATAGGTTTCAACAGCAAAATTTAGGATATTCAGATATTGTAAATTAAATCGAAGCATAAGTTGACAGATAAAATAGATACAGATAAAAATAAACAGATAAGCACTGTTTACAGATAAAATGGTTTTCCAATCTAAACTCGCAAAATAATTGTTTAATAAATGATATGGTGCTTTTTTAAAGTTATGTCTGTAGTTAAAATTCTTATTTATTGGTTCGAAATTTAAGGGTGAATAGATTTTTACATTGAGAGGAGGATGATATGTGTCAACATTGTTAACTATACTGTAACTATCTCTAAATACTACAATTTTATCAATATCGGACAGAACGAGATCAAGACATGAATCGTGAGAGTTTAAGATGTTATTGAATTGGTGAATATCTAAATAATGGCAAATTATAGTCACCTATTAGACATAAATTACAATTAGGGTTTCGGTCTTTGATGAATTCGACGGAGTTGAGATGATCTAGGTATACGTTGATGTCGGACGACGATGGGATGTAGGCTCCTCCGATGACATAATGGCACTGATTGTAGTTTATTGAAACAAAAATACTTTCACATTATTTGGTATTTTGATAATACTAGACGAGATATTAGATGAAACCGCAATGAGAACACCACCGCCACTACATTTGTTGCTGGTAAAGAGATTTCGGTCCTTTCTGTAAATCGTATAGTTGCTACCAAAAAGTTCAGAATCAGGGATATCACTGCAAAGGTTGGTTTCGGTTAAAACAATGACGTCATAGTTAAGGTTAGCACTTTCTTGGGAAAATTCAATCACTTTAGTCTTTAGGCCACGAACATTTTGGTAGAAAAGGTCCAAATAAGAGTCACTAGCAGTATTTAGTTTTTTGTATTCACGATTTTAGGTAAGTTGTTGATAAAGCGAATTGTTTTATTGGTATCACCGTTTTCATGAAGCTTCTTGAGTTCTTCTTGGAGTGATTTGAGATGGTCTCTTTGCATAGGTGTTGAATCGGAGTGGATCTTAATATGACTATTGACTTTCTTCTTGTTACGTAACACTGACATTGCATCTACAGTGGAATTAAGTATGACTTTGATTGGACAAATTAAGCCAGGTTTAGGTTGTCCCAAGCGGAGGATTTTTATATTTTCGATATTTAAATCTGGAACAATTGACTATAGATGCATTTTAATAGTATGCGTATCTTCAATAGATTTTTCGGCGCGGGTATTTTTCTGAGATTCAGTTACGTTGTACATAATAATGTTTGATGCACGTTTTTGGCGTTCGGCAATTTCGTTTATAATTAAATTGCTGTCGATGTTCTGATTCAGGAAGGTTGAAGTAGCATTATCGGCTGTAGATACCTTATCATTCACTAGAGTTTTTAAGTTACTGACTTGGTCTTGAAGATCCTTGATTATTACGGCAAGCGTGTTAATTTTGCTTACACAAGATTTCAAATCCGAACAGGAATTACAATAAAAGCATAGCTTACGGTCCTTAGTTTTTAGGCATTGTATTTCTGCTCGAGAAAGTCCGCTGCAGAGTGAATGCACGTAATCCTTGCATAAATCACAACAAATGTCCTTATCAGACGCACTTTCATTATAAACACTACACTTCGAAGGCATGATGAGAAGATCAACAGTATTTGTTATTATTATTTAGGTTAAAAATTAACTTTTCAACAACGAATCGTTTCTGTGCTGCTATACGCTCAAGACGGAATTAATTGCACAATCGTTTTTGTGAACATTTTAGTTTATTAGTGCCGGTTTATAGAAAGCTCCATTAAATTTTAGTTCGTTGTTAACAACGTGTTAAATTTTAATGGAGTTTTTTATAAGCCTGCCCTTAATGTTTTGAAAAATTAGAATCGCCAGAATAAAAGTTATCAATAAATGTTTCGGCAATTCATTCATAGGAATACCGGGATTAAAATTCCGACTATTACCGCAAATAAGATTCACGGGAAAATAATTAACAAACCCATAACACCACAGGGGATAACTTAAGCCCAAAACTGCAACGAAAGAATTTTCAAATTCTTCTCCGAATTGATAAACATTTATTAATTTTCTTGGAAGACAAATGAGAAGTAAAAAAAAGTTTCATGTTCGTCGCCACGTTTCGACACTTTGAGAAGTCAAAGAAAATCAATTTATGTTTTGCAAATTTAATTTACTATTTAATTGATGCAAAATAAGCTAAACTAAGTTTATTATAATAAATAAACACTCCAAGTCTTATTGATTTTAGAATACCATTTCGAAATAATGAATAAAATTAAATATTATAAGTAGTTAAATTTTTACTGTTTTCTGCATTTGTTTAAGTTTTAGAAGAACCCACAAAAAGATCACTAAAAATGTTTCCCTCTTTAAAATTGAATTACCACTAATTTTTGTTAATTATAACTTCTTTATCTTAAGATTTTCGTAGTCAATCGTGTCTTAATTAAGTATTTACTATTAAAATTAAAATGTCTTAATGCAATTGTATTTCAAATTTTAAACAAAGACGTTTCAAAAAATTGGAATAATCGGAATAAAAGTTATCAATGACGTTACGGCAATTCATTCATGGAAATACCCGAATGAAATTCTGACCATTACTGCAAATAAGGTTCACAGGAAATGACACACAAACCCTTACCGCAGGGGATAACTAAAGGCCAAAATTTCAAGGAAAGAATTTTCAAATTCTTCATAACATAAACATTTTTCTTAGAAGACAAATGAGAAATAAAAAAATTTTCAATTTTCATCTTCGTCGCCACATTTCGTCACTTTGAGAGGTCAAAAAAAATGTATTTTTTTTTTAAATTTAATTTATTATATTTTAGTTGATGCAAAAGAACAATGTTATAATACTATTTCCAATTCATGAATAAAACTCAATCTTGTCTTAATTAAGTATTTAGTATTAAAGCAAAAATTGTAATCCAATTGTATTTCAAATATCAAACAAAGACGTTTAAAAAAATTGGAATATTCAGAATAAAAGTTATCAATGATCGTTAGCTTTTAATAAGGAATTAAAATTTAATGGAACTTTCTATAAACCGGCACTAGTAAACCAAAATGTTCACAAAAACGATTGTGCAATTAATAATTAAAACCATTAAGAGTGTAGACGTCTTTGCTTGAAATTTAAAATAACAATTGGATTTCGATATTTTTATTTTATCTTGTTTTATGCACAACTATTATTGCAATAAGTTTTATATTCTTAAGAAATAAACTATAAAGACGATCAAATTTTTGGTTACAGTTTGTGACAATCAGATTTTAAGTATTATAATAATTATTTTGAATTGAAATAATTTTTGGACAATGGATATCAAAGTGATCGTTTCGCGATCGCATCACAATCCGCGAAATTTAATTTAATGATAATTTAAACAAAATGAAATAAGAATCCATGTTTAGCCGTGTTTTTTATTCTGCAGATTTTAATTGCACACTAAAACTTATTTTGCATCAACCAAATAATAAATTAAATTTGCAAACCAACTAACAATTTTATTTTTGTGACCTTCTCTCAAAGCGTCGAAACATCACGTTGGGAAGAGCTTAAAAATTGTATTATTTCACATTCACATTTGGGATAACCAACAATTTCCATCAAGAAATCCTTAAACATTTCAAAAGCCGATAAATGAAATGTGGAACTCGACTCAAAACTAGTTTACGATCTCTAATGATTTATAGCAGGGGTTGGTTGCGGTCAAGGGATCGGGGTTGCACGGTAGGCGTTCGTTTATGGACGCGTCATTTTCATTTTGGGTGACTGTACCTCTTACCCCAGACTCTTACCTTTATCAGTAAATATTGACGACTTTTTTAAAATAAAACAACATAAATAATTATTGTAATTCCATGTTGACGTAAACGTGAATAGCAAAAAATTTAACAGATATACTCGTTATAATACTCATTTTCATTTTGGGTGACTGTAAATGGTATGGCAATGGTTTATTTATTTTACACCTCTGTAACCGTTGAGAACTATCAAAAAAAAAAAAAAATTTACTGAGAATAAGTTATTATTTTATGATAGGATACCACAAAATAATTATTTTTAAACAATTACAACTGTTATTGGTGTGCTGAAGAAAAATTTATCGTCTGTTATTTCGGATTTTTTTCATGAACCTTTAGATAAAAAATCACTGCTTTATTAAAACTAAACCCAAATGATTTAACCTATGAATATTTATTACATAATGTATATTTAGTGTGGGTAGAAGAACTTTTTCTTTTTTTTTTGAACCAAAAGATAGCTAGCGATTCTATACATAATAGTTAATAATTAATAAACATTAAACATATTTTTACAAAAAAAAAATTGTTTTCGAATTCTTAATAAAGATGTCTTTAAAAATGGATAAAATAGTGGAAGATGCTAAAAAATAAAAATAAATTAAAAATTTGTGTAATAACAGAATATCCGTATTAAAAGCTTGCTATAGCTAAAAGCTAAAACGCTAAAGCCTTTTTGGTTGAAAGGTTGTGTGATAGGTTGAATACTAGTGTATACTAGTTGTTTAGCAAATATGCAGAGGGGCGGCATAGAGATTTTCTCGAAAATTAATTTTGATTATTTGGTTTTTTTGTTGATTCCTAGACACGCTAAAAAGGTGAGAAAAAAACTTTTCTGACCTAACTTACTGATTTCTACGTATCAAAAGAAGTGAGTTGTTACTCCAAATGCGTGTTCAAGCGCTCGGAAAACTAAATTTTTAATTTTTTTAAATTTAATCTATTTTAACGACATGTTTGATTTTTTTTTAAGAAAATTTTGTAAAATATGTAATCTGTATTGCATTATCACTCTTAAACACAAAACTATCAATAGCAATAACGACCCAATTAGGCGATTTTTGGGTCTATTTTTACGAAAATTTTGTAAAAAATTGTACTTTTGCATAAAAAAACTTTCAAAATATTGTCATTTCTTATTCAGTTCTGTGATTTCTTAAACTTTAGTGAAAACTGAGTTTTTAAGCTTAAAAACGTGTTTACGCACACAAAAAAGGCAAAAATTCAAAAATTATATCATTTTCGATCCAATAATTTATTGATTTTTTAGGTCGGTTCAGCCAAATTTTCCAAAAAAATTTGCGATTCTATCTCGATAAACAGTCGAAATATTTCCTTAATTTTTGAGTATTTTTAACAATTTTCGGTTAATTTTTTGTGAAACACTAAACAATTGCATTTTCGAATGACAATATAGGCCAAAATATACCAAAAATCAAAATAATTTACTTTTCTATCCAATTTAGTGATTTTTTTTGGCTGATTTTTGAGAAAATTTGCGAAATAACTGCGTATCAGAAAATCAAGATAAAACGTTTGAGATAGCAAAACATTTTGTAAAATTCGGTGAGCAAATCTGTAACTTTTTAAAATGTATTTATTTGAGTATGGAAAAAAGCAAATTTTCTTAACTAAATTAGGAAAAGTTGTACTTTTCCATTCTCAAATTAATTATTAATATTGAAAATTTGAAATTTCTCACCAAATTTTGCAAAATCTTGTGTTCAACTCGTCAGGAAATCTGATTTTTACAATTCATAACGTGTTTTTTATCTCGGTTTTGCCTCACGTCTAAAATGAAAAAAATTCACCATTCCTATTTCGTTGCATAAAAAGCTGTTGACTTCTATGCTTATTTCGAACGAAATTCCTTAAAATAGTCACATATCTAGTTAAAGAAACGTTAAAAGATACGGAAAAATATTGAAATTTGTAGCTCATATGTTAGTAACTTTCCGTTGTTTTAACAGAATCTCGCTTAAGGAGTCCAAGAAAGCAAAAATAACATCATTTGGGACATAATTCTGCGATTTTTTGCCGTATTTTTTATTTAATTTAGTAAAATAATTAAATTTCTTATTATTTCTGCCTGAACAACACATGCTAAAACGCTTGAAAATAGAAAGAAATAATATAATTTTTAGCTAATTTAGTGCCTTTCCGTTTTGTTCTAAAGGGTTTTGAAGTGTGTTAGTGCTCAAAAAAAATCACAAGGAACACCATTTTCGTCCCAACTCGACAATTTTTAAGCAATTTTGACTCAAAGTGCAAAAAATAGCTTTAGTACTGTTATTATAAATAAGTAGATACATTAGGTTTCAAAGGGGGGCGGCAAAATCTAAAATGCACCCGGGCGTCGAAAGGACCTGGCGCGGCCCTGCAAGTATGTATTGGTGGTTACATAACCATACACTTATTAAACAATTATTTATTTTCTTAGGGATTTCTTCGTTATCATCGTTCACTCACAGGTTAGTTAACTGTATCCTACTAACGATAAAATTCTTAAAATCTTAAAAAAAAATTATCTTTTAGAAACACACAGAACTTTTTAATATCTACACTTTATAAACGGAAAAATAATTAAAAATTTCTTAAAAAGCAGACACAAAATTAATTTAAAATTTGGATTTGTTTTACTGTTTGTAAAAAACAAATTTTCAAAAATGGACCCTGATATTTCAAATTTTGTGGGGTTTTTTCGTTCTGCAAAATGTGACGAGGTTGGTATTGCCGCAATGCATTGTTGGAAAAATTTTCAAGATGGCCACCTCCTGTGAGGAAGTGCGAATATGAACGTTTAAAACGATGTTTCCCCTGTAAATTTAAGGTTTTTAAGTGAACCCAAACCGGGAGTAAAACAATTAGAATTAGACGTTGGTCTCGTATATCAAAAGTGTGTAAATATGTGCATAATCAGAGTAAATACGTGCAATGTAATTTTAAGTGTATAGCATAGTCCAAAGATAAGAACTCTCCAATGTTTTTGTGTACAAGTTGACCAATTCGGCGTGAAAAGACGAAGAAAAGCGTCCCCAGGGAGTCTCCAGAACCACGTAAGTCTGCAAAAACTCCTACAAACACACCTTGTAATGCCGTCGTGCGTACATGGTGTATGGCGCAGCTATTTCGACACTTGATTTCGGTTTCTCTATTGCACAAAATGTGCTTTTCGAAAGTCGGTTTCGTAACGGCATTGTCACGGCAAAAGGGGCTATACTTTCGGCCGTTCCGGCCCCAGAACCGGTCTTTTATCGAGCGTTTCCTCCAACAGCTGTTTGTCTACCAGGCACGCAGTCGGCTTTCGACGCACTTTCCTGGGATTTAATTGCAAGTATACCGGTACATATTTGACCCCGTTTTTTTTATTTGGCTCGAAAATAATGTGTCTGATGCATTGTAATATCTGCGTGCCGAAATGTTGACTCGGACAAAAGTTTAACCCAGAAATTTGCCATTGAAAACCGCTGGGATCGTTTCAAATCCACTAAACCTAAACAAATACGAGCGATAAACGTTATTTAGATAACAAACTATTTAATGGAAATATTTTCCGATGTACTACCGAAATAGAAGCGTCATTTACCATGGAAAATAGACCAGCGTATGCAAGGCCTCAAGGGCGTTTTTACTATTCTACAAAGAAATGTATCGACAGTTCAAAGGGGACGTGTTTATTAAATAAATATCAGAATTAACCCACCGCTTTATTTATTCATGGATTTTCTACTAAAATAATTATTCAACGAATGCTTTGGCTTGAGATCCAACTTTAGAAAATATAAACCAGAGAACACGAAACCGGAAGCCCAGTAACTGAAGTGTTTCAGTTTATTTTGGAAAGTTCGCTCACTTATACGATATTTATTCATTTTCAGCGACAAATAACTAAAAAAGTAATCTTTAACAATGAATCTCAAGTAATATCATTTATGCCTTTTTCATATTTTCCACTATTTGATGTGAATCTTACTCTGCTTTAAGTCGCTACATTGTAATTTAATCAAGGACAAAGCAATTTTATCGAGGAATATGAAATTAAATTGGAGAACGAATCTAGTTTTAATTAAATATGAAGTTCAAAAATGATACATTTACAATCACATTAAAATAAACTTGGACCTAGCAAGCAAATTATGTCCTGTAGAAGTTTATTCCAGGTACCTACTGAATATTGTAAAACAACCGCCTCGCTTTTTTTAAATGTTTCTAACAGAGTTTAATTTTTTACTTTAGTGAGCCTATTGTAAGTCAAATAAACTACTATTGACAATCAAGAAAACTCCAGGAAATTTCGATGGTTTTCAGTTTTAAAATTTCGTTGATTTGTTTATTAGTGTGTTTAGTGTCTCGCCTTGCAGCTCGCAGTTCAAAATTGTCCATGATTCATTATTTGTATTACTGTTTACATTATACTGTGGGAAATGGGGAAAATTCTAAAAATTACCAGTTTCTTACGTACGATTGCCAAATGTTTACATAAATATCTCATGTTTGTGGAAGTATTTTATTATTCATGTTTGTTTAGTTTTTTTATTAATTACGAATTTTTGGTACTACAGTAATTGTACTACAGAAACTACAGTAATATTGTTTTGAATGTTGCAAATCTATTTCCGCAATTTAAAATTTTCAGCAATCACATGGGAAAAGTTTTATATAAATTGAATCGTATTTCTATTTTTATGTGGATTTAAAATAGCACAAAAAATTCAAGCTTCATTGATTTATGTATCGTCGAGAATAAAACATTTCCAACTGAAATAAAGTAACTTGCACATCGAATCGTAATGATTTATTCCAGTCATGTGTTTCAATTGGCAAAATTTCCCACATAAAATACCTATGTAAGACGCTGTTAACATCCATTGAATCAATACGATATTTTGCACGAATGTTTTTCTATTTTACGGCAAGTGCATTGAGTTTTTTTTTAACCTTGGGAAAAGCCCAAATAGGTGATTATTCGTAGATCAGATACTTGATAAATGCAATTTTGTTAGAATACGATTAATAAGTACCTACTAGAAAGTGTTAATAATGATTTTAATCTTCGAAAAATACTTCATTGTATAAAAGTGTGAGTAAACACTTATTTTAACAATAAAAGGAAGAGAAAATAATGTTATCGAAAACTTATCTTTTTGTGGCTTCATTATAAAATTCGTAAAAAATGTACTTTTAGGAACCTAGATTTAGATTTGCTAGTTCCCGATTTGCAATTATTTTCATCGTTTATAACACGATTAGCAGACCGCTGGCAAACGCTGGTTTATTTTTATCATTGCATGTGACAATTTAGATAAACTCTTATGTCACATGTAACGAAATAAATTGTCAATAATCACAAATATCTAACATCATGCATATTTTTCTTGCAAAATTGTAAACCGCTGTAAATTTGTATTTTTAATTAAATCCTGGATTAGATTCGCTTCCTTGATAAGATCGAAAAAAATTAAACAAACAAACGTTATTATTGCATTTAATTAGTCACGCAAGTTTGTGCTGATGCCGTCGTATTTTCAAGTTTTCTAAAATAAATCGATTTGTTTTTAATTTTTATCACCAAAAATGATAAATAAAAGGAAAATTTTGTGGCCGAAATTTAATTTTTTGTCACTTGAGATCAAGAACTCATTTTCATTGACGTAGACTAATGGGCATCGAAGTAAAAGCCAACAAAATACTCCAAAAGTTTCGAACCGATAAAAAGATTGATTTTGGTTGAAGTAGGTTTAAGGTGAAGTGACAGCGATAATGCAATTATAAAAATTCTACAGAATTTTTCTTAACGATTAACAACGAGATTATGGGGTATTAACGATTATTTTGAGTATTAAATAAATTTATAATTTTTTCTATCCTTGATAAAAAGCGGTGTGGGTGTATCGTGTCATGGCGTGTTGCACCCACTTGCCAGAATTAACGTTTTTGATCTTTTCTCATCGAAAACTTATATGTAAATACATAATTGTTTTATCTGTGCTAATAAAATATTCATTTTTTCGCGTACGTCAACATTCCGAATAAAGTGGCAGCTGGTTTTCAACATTTTGAGGATATTTTTAAAGAGGCGGACAGTGATTTTCGTTCCAGTGCGAATTTTAAAAACAAACACACTGAATAAATACGATTTCTTTCAAAATAAATTTCTGAGCGGCCAAAGGTGGAGTACTTGTCACGGTGCCAACCAATGAATTAGTTTCATTTTCATCAAGAAACAGACTTTTCCGCCAATCTCGTGTTCATAATATTAAATTTATGATTAAGCCAATTATCGCGAGTTCAGGGAGTCAAACTATTAGCAGTTTTTTTTTTTCAATGTGATGATCATTCATTATTGCGTATGTTTTGCATCTCCTATTGACCCCTTATTTTCTTTATATAATAATAAGCAAAGGTCATCTTTTGTTATTTATTAAAGCCAGCATGACAATTTATTCAAATCGAATCACACAAAATTTTTGCGGACGGAATATTGTGGGTGTGTGCTTGTTTTATCTCGGGGCAATGGTTGCGGAATATTTACGGTCTTCATTTTGGAAATTAGAAAAAATAAACAGTTTCATTTTTTCGCTGTTTCAGGTTCCAAATGCAAACAATGGACAAAATTCAAGTGAAGAAGGAGCCTCCGCCCACAGATCATCAGTCGTTAAAAGCGCCTTCTGACGTTTCCGAGCTGTGTTTCGTCTGCGGTAATAAGAACCATTCCCATACGTACTGGTTGAACGTGCATCCTGTACCAAATAAGCCGAAAGAGCCCCATTTTCCGTTTTTAAGTTCACACGCACCCCCGGCAGGATACGTCCCAAAAAGTGATATAGCCGTTCCTGCTTGCTACCTCTGTTACAATTTGCTAATAAAACAATGGGACGCTTATGAATTAAACGCTCGGCCCCATTCGGAAAGGCTTTATTGGCTAAAAAGGGTCGATAATGGGCCCTACACGGGGGCCGATATGGGCGTCCAAGGGGAATATGCGGCTCAAGTTATAGGTTTGAACAATGAGAATAGTACCGGAAGCAACGCTAGACCTCCGAGTAGAAGAGAGGATGTCAAAGTGGAAATTTCGCCGAGGCCTTCGCAGGTAGCATATTTTAATAATGTAATTGTTCGTTGTTTTATCGATTTCTTGGAATTAATAATTCCGCCACTTAAGGTTATTTACTAACTTGTAAATGTTGATTTTCCACTAAATGCGGTTATTAAATGAAATGAATTGCTTTTTAAGGTGTCTGTGCTCTATGTTAGTTAATGTTACCTTATCTGGCTAAAACGGGATTCAGGTACTTATCATTGTAGTTATCTGAGCTATTTTTAAATCGCAATTACACTTTTCATTGATTATAACTGTAGCACCGTAAAAATAAAAACGGTTATCTTTATCGTGGATTTGCTTTGACAAATAAAATTTTTAGTTAAAAACAAATATGCGCAAAACAAAAGGTGTTGCTATGATGTTTATAATACTAGTTTGTTGTTCGACAAATTAAAATATTGTTTTGTGGGATTTTTAAACCAGTTTGGTGTTGTGACTGCAATTTATTTATTTGTTTATTTAAACAACAAACAAAAAGTAAATTCACTACTATGGAATTTTTTATTCGATTTAGTGTCGGGGTCTTAAAATTTCTTTTTTTTCCTAATCATTGGCTCGGCTCTAATTCCCGACTTCCTGTGATTACTTCAAATGAGAGTTCGATGTATTCGAACGTGTACCATCAAATTTAATTAATGAGTAACAGGAAGCGTCCACTGGTTTGTTAGTAAGGTGATGACATAAATTCAGTAATTACAGATGATTTCTGATTTTTTCTCAAAAAATTTACTGTTTAATTCATATAAAGGGTATTCCAAGTTTATGAAAGAATTATCAAAGAAATAATTATTATAAATCGCGTCAAAATTAACAAAAACCGTCAAAATTACCCAACATTTTAAATCAAATCAAATCAAGAAATCAACAAAATTTCTTTTATTTCACTCACAAATAAGCAAATTAAATTTTTAGAGTACATACTTAACGTATAATCCAAATTATGGTTAATGCGAATCACAGAAAAAACATTAAATTTTTCTCAAATTGAACCAAAACTTGATAGAAAACTAAGAGCAAGGTTTATATTTTTGATTTTTACCAGACGAAATAAAGCAAACCATTTTGAAATTACTCACAATTGTGGGACGGTTTTCCATTTGAATTCATTTTTGAACGTAATTTGTTTTTAGCTGCGGTCTTCAAAGCTTTAATAATACTGAATTAGCTCTTTAGCGTACTTTGTAGGAACTTTTTGATCCAAAAAAAAATTGAAATAAGTTAAACTAATTCTTTCAACTTAGGTTTTTCGTGTTTTGTTGCCTTCCGATGTAAATTGACAAATTAATCCCGAATTAAATTTGGGTTCTAATTAAATGTATTGTAAACCGCTCCTTATTGGTTTTTTCGACACGTAAAAACGAATTGTCATTCAAATAGCCAATATTTAAATATTTGCTTTACTGCTAAATGCAGAGAAAACCTGTTTATGGAGTATTGATTTTTAAAATTTTTTTAGTCAGTAAAGCGTACCTACTAAATTCGCGTACGAATTTACCTTGCGAAATGAAACGCCACGTTTACAACAAATAAATTGTATTTATTGGGTAAAAGTGCCTAACAGAATTAATGAAAAGTTAAGATTTTTCGTAACATATTTTTGTTAATTTATTGAATCACAATCTTTAATGATGAAATTGTGAACGTTAATCTAAAAAAAAAAAAATAATAAAACCAGTATTTTTTATCACAGACGTTGATTTTTGTCCCACACTTTTGATATTATTGATTAGAAATTTGAAACATACTTTAGTCGTCGTGACTTGATATGGATAAAAATCCAAACGTTTTATCTTTAGCCGAGATTTGATACATTTGTGGTTTGTCAAGTTGTAGACACAAAAAATTAACTTAGAATATGAAACTGTTCAGTGTTGAAATCAACACGTATGCCGACTTCAACATAATTCAGTTACCAACTGTTCTTTACAATTAATTTTGCAACTGGTATGCTTTAAATGCTTATCCATGAGGAATTCGTACTTTTCATCAAATGAAACAGAAAATGTAGGCATGTATGTGGGATGTACTGTTGTAGTGTTGGCAGTATAACACGAAACGTTGATTGCTTACAGTTAACTTAATTATTTAAATACTTTAAATGGATTAGTCAGGTGTTTGATTTGCCTTTATATTGTGGTGGTTTTCTACGTAACAACGATAAAAATCACTAATGCGTTTTATCTTATAATTTGTTCTTGATAGTAGTAAACACTTGACAGAACCGTGTGATGAGTTTGCATTCAGTGGTTACCTTCACGAATTGAATTGTTTTTTTATGCAAGACACATATTTGATACTCATCTGAAAGTATGTAATCGCATCGGTACATATTATTCATACGCACAGAAATATCAAGCCTCGATACAGTTGCCCAGGTAACACCATCAGAGATTGAAACTGGGGATGTATTTGATTCGTGCGTATTTAATTTCTTTGATGTCTTTTGTATAACGTTCAGAGCTTATTGTCAACTCGCAGGAAACACGAAAATGACGAAATCAACGTCCTTCGTTAGTCAGATATTACTTTTAATTAGCGCACATCGATAACACAACACGGCAACTTTGGAAAAATCTAATTTAAAGCACTTTTAATTGATTTTGATCGATTATTAGATAAGTTAATGTTTATTATCTTGTCTGTTGGCGAAATTTTTCCAAAGTACTCGAATACAAAGGTGAAAACGCTATTATTTCTGTTGTTCGTAGAATTTATTTCGAAAACACGAAAACAACTAAACATCTACAAATCAATCTAAAGTGGACGCGTTATTGATTATTGAATAGTACATGGTTACATGGACAGATTTAATCACCTCGGGTGAGGTTTTCTGTTTTGGAAAACGCTGTGTTCCTCAATTGTAATGAGCAGTCTTAGTTTCAGATTTAGGTGTTGTCATTTTTGTACCATTCATGTTGTGACACAGATGATTGGTTCTATTTGCCACCTGACGTATTGCAGTTTTAACTCTTTCGACGCTAACTCGATGAGAAAACAGTGATGTTTGTCTAGTTTTTTATTTGGGGCCAGGGACGGCTCATGGAGGAGCACTTTGAAATTGTATAAATGTATTAAACACTGTTCATTTTATTACGATCCAATTCTAAATATGTAGTTAATTAGTTAAACCTTCAAATGATTTTTTTATGTAATATGCGATTAAAAAAATATTTTGCAACACCCCGGCGCCTTGTCGAGCCGCCACTGCTCGGAGCGTATTTGGATGTTACCTGTTTATCGTTTAATTTACTCGGTAATGAAACTTGAATGAGGACACTCGAGACGTGGTTATTAGACAAGCATTATGCCAGTGACAGAATCGATTTTAATCGGTTTTATCAAAAGATCCATTCGTTGTAAATGAGTTTGATTGTCGATTCCAGGTCGTGAGCGAGGACCGTGATCAGGCCGAGATGATCCCCGAAGGCGCTCCTCTGGACTTGACACACAGCCAGCCTTCACTCCAGTCGCTTCCAGTGTTCCACAGCCAGAATTCGAACTCGTCGACCGGAACGGACATCCTTGACCTGAGTATGCCCGACAAGAATTCGACGACGGAAGTGTGCTACGTCTGCGGCGACGGTTTTCCGCGCGGGAGCCTCGAGACCATCGCCGCCAAGCAGTTGCCCGACTCTCCAGTGCAGCCCTTTTTTCCCAGCTTGATCGAGCACCCGCGCCCCAGCCGCTCCCGCCCCATTGACTCCGGCGGCCGGGTGCAGGCCTGCACCGAGTGCCAGAAGCACCTCATCAAGCAGTGGCAGGCTTTCCAGGCGCAGCGCGTGCCCCATTCCGAACGCAACTACACGTTGCGGAAGCGACAATCGTCGACTTTGGACACTACGACTTTTATATGTTATACTTGTGCCTTGGAATATCCTTCCAGCAGCATACGGTTGCTCTATTGTTGTCCGAATGCCGAAAAGGAAAAGTATTATCCGTTTATACAGACGCTGAAGGCGCCGCCGGGCGCCAGTCCCATAAGTCCGCAAGGGATGGTTCAAGTGTGTTATATCTGTTATAAGGCCATACCGCAAAAACACCAAGTGTTCGGTGGTGATCCTAGTGCTATTGTTAATAATCATGTGTCGGTGACTGACGTGCAGTATCACAATAGTACTTCCTCGAGGCCAAGTACGGTTAAATCGCCTGCCAATAGTGCCGGGTCCGATATTAGATATAAGCCTTACGACATTAATCCTGCTGTTATTACCAGCAAGAAGAAACAAGCCGCCTTGGAAAGCCGACAATTGATGAAGGTAAATAACGCCTAGCTGGCTGTGTTGACATGACCAAAGCTACTTTTTTATGTACCGGGGATTAACCCCTTCAGCTTTTATCGTCCAGGATTTGGATTACAATTTTCGATGTTTACAATAAAAATGACCACACATGCTTGCCATGCGCAAAAGACTGGGCACAGCATTGTCTAATATTTTTCAACCGCTTAATATTGTTTCATAAAAATTGAAATATTCAATTAAATTGTTGCAAACGCAAAAATGACTTACCGATCACAGTCATAAACGATGTGGAGCTTTTCCACAGCTTGACAAAAGTACGAAACACAATTTTTCTCAAGCGAAAAATGTGTGTGCAAGAAACACTCAATATTATAAACCGCTCTTCAAAGAAGCCGTACCGCACAAAAAAATTTCAATTTTTTTATTTTTGATTTTCTTTATAAATTATAAGCGAGAAAATACGTTACCAATGTTGAATAAGGTGTATGAAATTTTATTTAATTAGAAGTCACGATTTTTGATCTGCGCGTCGTTCAAACAACATTAATAAGAAAATACAAAATAATTCTTGAGTAACACAATTTTTAGTATGTAGTTAATTAATACAGAAAAAAGTGATTTTTGAAGGGTCTCGGCGAGCTACCGGGCGCTTATAAAAATATTGTGTCTACTTTATGTCTGAAGCCAATAAACAACGCTGATTATTATATCACATTTATTCAGTAAACATTAGATAAAATGTAACATTGAAAAATCCACTTGTTTCTATTTAAAAAGTAATTAGCTTCTTGTTATTGTATTGTTTAATGGTAAACGTAATACGGCACGTGCATTATAATTGCGCTGTCTTTATGTCGAATCATTACTTGAATGAATCGAGTTGCCGAAAAAATCCAACAAAACAGACGCCTGTTTTAAAATTTTATTTCGAAAATGATCAGAAATTGCATTTTGCGCAACTTTGCACTTTGGAATCAATCAAGGTAAGTAAATATTTTATCGCATGGAGCCGGAAACAGAAGGTTCTTTTTGTTTCAAGTTTGCGGAAGCAACTAATTTTGCTAATACCGATCGATCAATACTGGCCGACGTTAAAGTAAACAAAATTGTTTTTGTTATTAAAGATGATTTGTTTGATAGTATTGGCATACACAAGATACACTTTCTTATATTAAAATTGCAACAATATCATGTTGTAGAGGAAAAGTCTGGTTGTAAATAAATAATTTTTGGGTCGTCTGGAAAGGTCTAAGCTCAAAGTTCCGAGTCAGGTCTCGTCGATATTTTAATGACGTGTTTTGTGGCAAACTTCACAGTTAATTTATTTAATTTTCGTTTCATAATAAATAATTGGGTATTATTAAAATTGAGAACTGGAAATACGAATATTGCACAATTGGCAATTTATTGCTAAATGCTTGTTACACCTATCGTTTCGTCCAATCAGCGGTAGGTTTGTACTGATGTCATCTGTGCATTGGAGATTTGGTAACCTTCAGTGGTGATAACTTTCTTACGATTTGTTATGTAAACGTTATCAATATTGCCATGGTTGTATTAACCCATTAAATATTGCGACAAGTATTTTAGAAATTTGGCGTTTTTTTGTACGTGCCGGGCCACTGGTTATCAGTAAGGATATCACAAGACACATGGCAAGAATCATTAAAATAATGCATTTCGTACTCCGAGCAAAACCTTGCAAGTCAAATAGGAAAAATATAAAAATAGCAAGAGAGTTTAAAGTGAATGACGGATCTTGCTACACTGCTCACTGACCCAGCTTTATCTCTGTATCTTACGTTGTATCTTTTAGTTATGAAAGATAGGAGTTGCCATTCTTTTAAAATATCCGGTCGAAAGTAATAATTCGAAAGCCAGCCAGCCAGCTCATTCAATTGGCTAATTAATCGAAAAATTATTTTGATTATTTCATTCATAAGCTGTGGATCTTTTTGCATTTACTTTTTACGAATTTTAGATATGTAAATGTGAGCCAAATGGGGATAGTTCCCATTTTTTAGAAGGTATATTTCAATTTATTGTTTATTGGTTCATACAGATAAAACAATTTAATAAATACATTGTAATGACTTTTTGAAAATAATTAAAGTTCTGCAATATTTGCATCAATGTTTTAAAACAAATAAATACGTAAATAGTAGCATTCATTTTGCAGAGGGTTATTAATCATCGAATTAATATATTTTTCCCGTAGTTCAGTTTAGCCTAAAACAGCCTTGCATCAAAAGTAGCACATTCCGCAGGTTTGGTACTCGTGCTTTCATTGTCGCTGATTTTCAATGTTCCACGTTGAATCCTTTTCCAACAATAAAATTTCATCGTTCGATGACTCGACATATTCTTAATTCCGACCATTAAATCGAAGGTCTGCGTTTTTTCTGTGTGCAGTCACTTAAAGAACGGCAATTACGTTCTTCATTTTGATTTCGAAGGGAAAAAATCAACCAAATCTGTAATTTACAGGCGAGCATGGCTTCGAGGACCACCTCACCTGCCCCGGACGTCAATGGTCAACCGTTGACCCAGAGTTACAGATGCTACATTTGCGCAGGCCTTTTTCCTCGAACTCAAATGGAATGGTTGAGTACTTCGCCCGAGGGAATGAATTCACACGCTATGCATTTTCCTTGTCTTCGAAACGTCGCAAGGACTTCGGAAAATAGCTGCATGGACTCCCATGGGCGAGTACTTAGCTGTACCAGATGTGTCAATCATTTAGCTCAACAATGGGAAACGTACGAGAACGAGAGAGTACCTCTGGAAAGACGGAGGTATTGTTTTGTGTTATTGGGAGGGGGTGGTTGTTAATTGCAGTTTATTGCAGGTATGAAATTCCAATGCCTGACCCGTCGACGTCGAACGGCGATAGAGGGATTCCAACACCTCCAAGTACAAATAGTGAAAGGACAATAGCAAGTAATCCGGGAGGGAGCAGCATATACTGTTTTCTTTGTGGATTACACTCGGAGTTTACTTTAGCTAGAGTGGTCTACGGTAGACCACAAGGTAACTATTTGTGGTCACTTTAGTGTCAGTTTTAATTAGAAAATTCCAGGACGGAATGCTCCGTATTTTCCCTATCTTCTCCAACGTGTCAGCCCTCCAAACACCGAACAGTTGCGAGAAGACGGTTCAGCTCTAGTCTGTACATTCTGTTACCACAGTTTAGTGAGTCAGTGGAGGAGGTATGAAGCTCAAGGAGCCACAGCTCCTCCTGCGGACAAACGCGAATACAACACCCACGATTACTGTTGTTACGTTTGCGGAATCACCACTTACAGGAAACGCGTGAGGGCGCTGCTAATCAAGGTACTATACTTACACAAAATATTAATTTATATTTTACGTAGACTCGTTTCAGGATTTCCCCTTCCTCAGGTTTCATCCCCAACCTGAGCGTTCTTTGTTGTTGGAAAACGGCGACTACGCTGTTGTTTGTTTGGACTGTTACGAAACGTTAAGAACGCAGAGTTTAGAATACGAAAGGTGGGGGTTACCATTAGATAAACGTCAGTATAACTGGATAACGCAGCCTCCGCCTCCTGAAGATAGTCCGGAAGCCACAATCGCAAGACTGCCGAGTGGACAACGAAGTGATAAAGTTGTAAGTCATTTCAAAAACACGAGCTTTCATATTTTAATTTTGGCCGCTTTTTCAGGTTCCTCCGACTTTTTTGGCTAAACCGGCAAAGAAAAATTGTTCGCCGAAATTGGTGGAGAGGAAGTCTGGGACGAAATCGGAACCTGCAGGTGAGTCATATGTTTTTTGAGATAAAACTAATCTAGCCGATGAATTGCTTTATTTATTTGATAAGAGTCACTGCGAGGAAAGTGTGAGGCCCTTATAAATTGTGAAACATCATCTTTTGGCGTCAAGTATCCACTTTTGGATTACTAGATTTTAGTAAAAATTATTGCATTTTTAACAAATCGTCACGTACTGTTTTTTTTCTTATCATTTACATGTTTGTTGCTATTTTTATACAATTTATTTATTTAGTTGCCTACTTTAAGCCTGAGTAATTAAATTTGCGTTTTAATCCTAATGAGAAAAATTAATACCATTATTATTTTTTATTGGCGTTTGCACTTGTTATTTCCTGTGCAGAATGAAACCCAGAAAACTAAATATTTTGTTTTCGTGTTAACACTTCAGGGACTTTACAGAAGATATTTGGTTAAAATATTTTCATTTTTCGACACGTTTGGGCGTATATTTGGACACTGAAGTGCTAATTTATTGAGCGATTTGGGGCAATTCTACTAATTGTGGTTTGACCTTCTTTAACAATGGTTCCCTTAAAATTTGCTCTATTTTGTGATTATCTTATCTTAAATACCAGAATTGACAGTTTTATGAGTTATGTGGTGTAAAAATGTGGATCTAGTGAATTAACTATCCTGCATTTACCAGTTTAGACCAACTCATTTAATTGCACTTTTAATGGGCAATATTTTATTATTGATCTGCAGCTTCATTATTTTTGTTTAAATTAAATTTAATGCGTGTGCCGCACATTGGTTTATTCAGCATTAAAAAACCGTTTTACGATCAAGTTTGCAATAATCGGTTGTGAATTGTTTGATACAAATTAACAGGAACATTGTAAATGGAATATTATATGGCCCGGTTAAATAAACATCAGAATACAAATTGATATTAAAACGCATTTTTGTTAATCGAATATAAAAACACCAGTTGCCAGGAAGGTAAGTTTCGGATGAATACATAACAATTAAATGAAGATTGATTTTTATGGAGCACGAAAAATCTCTTCTTGCATATATTTCAGCAAAAAATCAGATTTTGCGGTTGCAGCTGAATTAAAAGCACGACAAATTTTGATTAAAACCACAACTTCGGGAATTTTAATCAAGGGTAATTAATGAATTGTATTCACAAAGGTGATATTATATTTAAATGCCGAAAGTTTGAGTTCTTGGTTAAAATATTAATTAAGACATTTATAAAGGACGGTAATTAATAAAAGCGGAGTACAGAGTATTGACGTCAAATTTTCAAAGTTAATAAAAAATCACAAAAGCGTAATAATTTTTTTGATATGAAGTATAACATATTTTGTTAGTGATTTTTAACAATTTTTGATGCTTGCAAATTTAATGGATTTATTATTTTGTCACATAGTTAAAAATTAATACGTATCAAGAAATTTCACTAACACCAAAGTTTTGAACGACTTTCAATGAGTGGCAGGCGGCAAATAGTTCTACAACTTGAATGTCGAGTATTTTCTGAGTACTTGGAAGTTGGTTATTGTGTTTTGATGGGTCCCATATGCAGAAAACATTCATTAACATTGAATCTCTCTATTTGGGTTTTTGTTATAAATGGAACAAATAAATACCCACATAAGTTGAAAGTTCACTGATTAACCCTGAATGCTTTTCATTCCCCATAAATTTAACGAAATGTGTTGAATTTAAAGTTGAAAAAATTGAAAGCAAAGAAACGTGACAGAATTTATTTTTGCACGGAAATTAAATTCGCAAAAATAAAATATTCTGTTGAGTAAGTTAAGAGAATCAAAAGTTTTAAGGCTTCACAAACAAAAACATTTATGTGTTTATTTATCACCTCTTCTAAATTTGTCGGTGATTTTTATTTTTTTACTTTATTTTAGATTCATTGACTAAAGGTAAATGCAAAAACTATTATTCATTAACCATTCAGAGTGGTTCAAAAGTGTCGGGCTTTTTCTTGGGTAGTGATAAAAGACACCCACTGAGTTAAAAGGTCAAAAAATAGTTAAGCCTTATTTTTCATATAGCTCTTTAAACGTAAGATTTTTGGCACTTCAGGCCATGGTGTATTATGGTGTAAAAAACATAACAAAGCAGCAAATTCGAGAGTAAATTAAAATCAGAGAGTAACACTATACGTATCAAATAATGTGGGTGTTAGGAACACTTTTGTTGTATTTTTCTAGAGGACACTAATGTATCTTAGATTATTTATAATTTTCTTACAAAAGCAAACTGTTAAACGTTTCCACAGCCAATCTTTCCAATAAAAAACCGTTTTATTAGACGAATAAATTTATTGCTTAAATAACAAACGTTATAAAGTTTAAATTTAAAAAGAACTCGCCGTATTTTGTTATTATTACAACGATTTTTTAAGAAAAATAAATATGCTATTCACTTTGGTGAAATAGATTCATTTTTGGGATACGTATTAAATATTTTGTCACTTTTTCTGTCTCCGTTATGTTTCGTATTTTCCCAAATTTTCTATATTTTATTTCATAAGAGCTGAACAAAAAATTCAATAATCCGTTCAGTTGTTAGAGATATGAGCGTTGAAATTAGCCTTACTAATATCTTTCTCTTTTCTTGTCGTTTTCTTCCGGAATAAGTTTCCTTCTATTCCAATCTTTCACTCCCTAATCCCCGTCCGCGTCGAATTTTCCCAAGAATTCGTCCCAGATTTTTTTCTTCCGTTGTCCTGCATGAATATCATCCATCGCTAAATCGGTCCGATTTTCCGTTGCATTGTGAAAATTGTGGATAATCTTCCTTAGCCGCCAACCCAACAGGAAGTAAATAAAGACGTCGCGTTAACAGATCGACGGACGGAACACATGCGCCGCTTCGTCAAGGGTTGTGCGGGGCGTGGAGGGGTCACAAAGACTAGGGGCTTCCGCCACCGCCACTTCCACCCCCAGTCTGCTCTTGCCGGCGGGTTGAAATCAAGTATCGCAGACTAGTAGGGGTCGCGCTTGTCAATAAACGCCTTTTTGCGGTATCACACGCCCAAAAATATCGCGCTAGAAATACTCCTCTCTCGCTCGCTCTCTCCATTATTTTGTTATTGTTGTCGCCGTTGTGACGTGATCGCGGTTTTGTTATTGTTTTAAAAATTGGAATATCGGTGAAGGATGGCCGAGGACGGCGTGATCAGCGAGCTGATAATTGAGGGGTGGTGGGATTTTTTAAGTGAGGGTGATGACGTGATTTAGATAGGGTGCGATTTTTCCGGGTTACATGTAAAGTAGGTGCAGGACTTGCTTTCAGTTGTTAAGAATGGATTTTAAACATTCGCACTATCTCCCTAATTTACAACATCCGCACCCGTATTATTACCCGGATGTGGGAGGTAAGATTGCTTTAGGGACCGATCCTGCATTTAATTATCTCTGAAATATGCGATAAACAGGAATTAATTAACAATCTTGATTTTGGGTTAGCACTCGGCGATTTTTATTTTCTCTTGGACTATTTTCCCCGGATTGGATACCGAAAGCACCCTATTCATAAAACCATCAAACACACGATATTAAATATTCATTGGTTTCTGTGTTGCTTTGCTTTCTGGTTATATTCTGCTACTCTCATAGGGACGGTTTCTGCTCGGTCGAGTGCCGGAGTTGATCGGTGCGGAAATACGGCGTTCCCCTTTAGAAGATAACAACTTTGAAGAATTAATGTTAAGCAATTTTTTTTTACTTTTCACTTTTGATTTTTTCCTATTGCGGTGCGTCGTTAATTGTCCAGTTATTAATCATTATAGATTGGATTTTATAATCGGGATCGATTGTACTCGTATTTTATGGGGATCAGTTCAAATGTCGAGGCCTGAAGGGTCTCGATAGTGCTCGGCAAGGTCACGGGGTTCATTTTTCTTCAGATATACGTTCACACTTTGTAATCGAGAGGTTATCAATTATTTCCCATTGGAATAATTTCAGATTATTACGTCTCGTCGACTTTTAGCCAATGTTTGTAAATATTTTTTAATAAATCAGTCATTATGAGAGATGAGACATGTGCTTCGATCAAAGTAACAAACAAAATGGGAATTACGCATGAAGTTTAATGTTTCCGGATTAAATTTTTGTTGTGTATTCTGTTAGAACTATTTTTTATTTTACGTAACATCACAGTTAAACTATTGACCTTTATTTATGAATATTTTTTATTTATATCAATTATTACATTAATAGTCCATGTTGATAAACTTAGAAAAATATAAAGATACTTAATGATAATTAAGGGCATTTTAATCTCTTAGTACGTAGTCAAACGTTACGAAACCCAAAAGATTTTGTAAAATGCACTTTACCACATTGGTGCAGTAAATAAAATTCGTAGCGACATAAAAGTAAACTCAATCTTTTTAATAATAGAAAAGTGCCCACTACATGTCACCTTTTGAAATAGATAACATGTCTAATAAAATATTTCTAATTAAACCGATTTGCAGGAAGATGACAGAAACTGCGAAGTGATTTCAAATGGATCAGTTTTGTCTTTGTGTTCTAATAATTATTGTATTTAATATTTATTCTATCAATTAACCTTTAATTATAAAACTTACTCTACTTTTTTACTCTAAAAACCAAATTTACCAGTTTATGAAAATTTAGGACGCAGATGATTGCTTGGAGGGCAGTTACCTAAATTTTGTAAATTAGAATTAGTGTTTTAGAAACTATAAAAAAATTAATGGTAACGTATACAGTTAAAAAATTTAATTACAATTAAATTTTGAATACAGTAAGTGATTAATTTATCAATTTGTAAAGTTTGTAAATAAAAATTAAATCCTAAGTTAATTCTCAATTATACGTTTAATTTGTTTTGTTTAATGGTTTAATGGTTTCAACAAATCCTGAAAAAAAAATTTGGTGTTTCATCTTCTTTCTTTCAAAAAACAAATTTATTAAGTTCTGATTTATTGTCAAATTTAACTTAAATTAGAAAAAAGCTATATTTAAACTATGTATAAATCGTACCATAAAATTTTGACATTTTCACATGCTACATTTTCCGATTTAATTGCAACAAACTGTATATTGCCAGTAACTAGTATTTTGATCTAGAATAAGTATTTATTCTGTATTAAGAGGGAGAATATCGCTCTAAAAAGCGTCGAATTTTATCCATTTTCCTCAATGTTTTACAGCCCTTTTAGTTGTAGGAGAGAGTGTTTTATTTAATTCAGAAAAAAAATTTGAAAATTGAAAAATAATGTGATGTTTCATAATGCTAAAACATTCTTTCTATTTATATTTTGAGATGATAAGCCGGAAATTTATGTAATTTTATTTGTTTGTTTTGTGTTGTAGTGCCCAACAGTCCCAAAATAGTGGCTTCAACGAACGGCAGCGCCAAACCGCGGGTGACCACCGGCCATGCGGTCCCAGGCCCCGGCCCCGGGGCCCAGTCTCAAAGCTCGCATTCTTTCGCGGCGGCACTACGTAACTTAGCTCAACAATCAGTCCCTGGTAGCGAACATCCATCAACCACCCCATCAGCCCAAGAGCCATTACGCCGAGAGTCAGGTAAGTCAACTAAAATTTCCATTAACGTTTCCATTAACTGTGACTCCTTTGTACTTAAAGCCAGCGTCCCGGTTACGGAGAAACCAAAAGTCACCACTGAATTACCTTTATACGCAACGTCGTCTATACGACCACCCGAAACTCGAATGTCGGTAGGAAATTCAAGCGATAGATATCCACAGACATGTTTAACCGATTTAGGACGGAGCGGTTTCCAACCGTATCGTCCTGAAGAAAGGATTCCTCCGGTTCCGATCGGGTTAGACGTGCCCGGATATCCACCGTATCCGTATCAATCGCTTCCGCTAATAGACGAACAGCTTTATTACGAACAAAGAATGGGGCTGTTGAGGCCGCCGTGGACGCCCTTAGGGGCTGCCTATTTACCGTATATGATTCCGGGGGCCTCCATGCCGCTGTTTGTACATGAAAGGTAAGCATAATTACGTCCACCGCACTTTTGACCTCATACAAGTAATTTATAATATCGAAAAACCCAAGACTTTATTTGTTTTACTTCTTTGTAAACGACTAAAAGTTGAGTATCGTATCAACACACTTTTTAAAATAATTTTTAAATAAATTTGTTAATTGTCGACTTGAGGCTGCAGTTTTTTACACAAATAATTTCGTAAGTTTAAAAAATGTAACTCTTGAGGCCAATAAGTCCACAAGGCCGTTTGAACTCGGTTGCACCGGTTACCGAAAACTGACTCTAGTGTAAAATTTTCTGTGGAATTCGAACCAGAAAGTTTTTTTTTTGGAATGGTCTTTATTTTAAATTTTTTTGAAAAACTAAAATTGGACAAACTTTGTGTTTACATTCATATCTTCCTTTGTAATCGAGACAAAATGAAGCTAATAGTTCAAATGCATTCTTGGTGCAAGAAACACCTCGGTATCTATAAAAGTCACAAAGGTATTTCAATACAGGGTTAAAATCCGGGACCAAAAATTTTAACTCTTGAGTGTGTATTTTAATCTTGGGAACTGCTTTAGTAGGAATTGGGTTGAATTTTCAACATTTCTAGCATTTCTACTCTTCGGTAGAGTTGTCCAAAGTTAACGGCGGTAATTACATTACATTAAAATGATACATTACCAAAAAATCTTACCAAAAAATCTATCAATGTCACGTCAAACGTTGCAAAAATGACAACTTTTATGACTAAATGCCACATTTGTATTTTTCGGCCATAGAGTAAAAAAAGTTTTACTTTTACATCTCAGCTATTTTACTTTTAACAATTTACAAGTTTTTATTGATCTACCTGACACTAAAACGAATAAGAGGCCGACGTTTATTATTATAAAGAAAGAATATTAAGAATATGTAAGGAAATACAGACAGTATCTGTTTTTAAGACCTTAGGGTTTTAAGGTCGATGTTTTTTTGTGGTCATGGTCATGATTTTCTATACTCTTGGGAACGTAGCAAAGACAGTAGCAATATATTTAAAAATCTTCCCCAATCTTTAGCAATTTATCTGAATACATACGTTTGCAGATAAAATAGTACATAAATGGTACGTACGAGTAATATATGAGCCATTTTACTTTTATGATTATTAATTATTATTATTATTATGATTTACTTTTATGAAAAATCTGTTAATTTCGTTTCAAAATATAATATTTTAATGAAAAAAATCAAATCTTTGCTTCTTTTAACTTTTGCGTTCAGTAAAAAGATTAGTTTAGAACAAAGTTCGTTGAAAGATAATAATAATAATGATAAAGAATTCTATACGTGCACAACATCAAGAGCTTTCCAAAAATTGGAAGTTATGACAAATATTAAGCCTATAACTGAAATATATACAATCCAAAAATTATTTTTTAAAGCTTACAACAAAAGATTAATTGTTAAACGTACATCAAATTCAATTTCACAAAAACGGTGTTCTTTTTTATTTTTGCTAAATTTTCCTGTCAATAGAATTGTTACTTACTTTTGTCATACACTTCTTCTGTATTACCTGTTAAAAAAAAACATTTATAATATTTCTATTGTGAGTAAATAGATCTAGCATATTTTTGTTCTTATAAAAATATACAGATTTTTTTTTTACTCATTTTAGATTCAATTTTTACTAGGCGCATATTAGCTGTTTCAAAACTATAAAAACGCCAACGTCGCAATTAACCGAATTATTTTTTTAAATAAGATTGATAAAATTGTAAAATAAATATTAATGATTAGATCTCTCATTGAAACTATGAATTACATTAGCTATTATTTTTTTGAAGTGCATGAATAATTTATAACAGCTAATTTTAAGAGAAAATGCGATGTTGGCGTTTTTATAGTTTTGAAACAGCTAATATTTGTGTCACGTCCGTAATCAATTATTATTTATAACGATTTTGGGAAAATCATACAACACATTGGTGCTTTATAGATGTTTAAATTAATATAACCACTTTAATTATTACTATTTCTTTTAAATGATAAGCTATTTTGAAAATAAAAGTTGATAAAAGTTGTTCAGTTTTGCCACATAAAGTTTCTCACTTTTACTCCTAAAAATTTAATCTATTATTATTTGCAACCTAAATGATGGCCTACAGAAGCATGTAAAAGACGTATTTAGTTATTTAAAAACAAGAAAAAGACAAATTTTATCTAAGTGGCCTATCATAGTTTGAGAACGATTGGTAGGCTTTTTGTGTTATGTATTTTGTTTCACTTATTCGCACTATGACAACGTAACTACTAGCGGATGGGAGTATTATTTAACACATTTATACGATAGACAATATTTTAAAAAATCTAGTATACAAAGCGATCTCTTAAACGCATATTGCAGTAACTTTAAAGTGCAATAACTTGGTAGGGTTACAGATCTTGGAATAATTCTTTTACCAAAAACTAATTTGAACTATTACCTTTATTTCGTCTCGATTTAGAGCTGTAACTTGTAAAATAAACAAGAATCTTTCTCACTTTTATTTTTATTGTGTATAGGGTGAGTGGGTTGTTTCTGGACATGTCTTAAGATGCAGCCAAAAATACTAATTGCACTTACCACTTGGATACTTCGTTTAATTTTTAAAAACATTAATTTAATCAACATTGTTTTTTTATCGGATAAATAATAATAGTCCATAATGAAATCTTAGCAAAACTGTCAAGACAAACTTGACAATGTAATTAATCGTGGATTAATTTTAAAAAAATTTAACCATTCGATCTGGTCAGCTGAAATCAGTATTATTGGTTGCATATTATAAAAAAATCAGAAATAACCCACTATTGACTATTCATATTCATGGAGAAATCTAGCTTTTTAGCTTTATCCGGAAGGAAGATATAAACACAATTTTTGTTTAACAAAAACGCATTTTTTGTAATGAAGACAATTCTCCATTAAAAAACGACCAGTTTACGTAGGAACTTCTTAAATAAGCGACTAATCCGCTATCTGAAAAAACAAGGAATGTCGCTCATAGCATCAGTTGAAAGAATAGAAGTTCTATGTTTTGAATAATTTTGTATTTCTTATAAAATACGTGAGCAGGTGTAGCAGAATTTACAGCGACTCGGGGCCGTTTGTTTGTAGGTTAAAAATGGAAGAGGAGCACCGCCAGCGGTTGGCGGCGGCCCGCAAGGAGGAACACACCGAACGCGAGTTGTTGGAACAGCGCGAGCTTTTGCAGCAGCAGAGGGAACGCGAGCAGCGCGAGAAAGAGAGGGCCCAACGCGACCGCGAGAAAGCCCAACAAGCTCGGATATCCCCTCACATGACGCCGTCTCATCTCTCGACTCAATCCCCGATGATGCTTCCGATGTTACATTCCGGTCCCATGTTGCCGTCGACTCCTCTCAGCCTGACTTCAAGTACGCGTCAGTCGCCTCTCAGCGCTGGCTTTCTGACTCCTAGTTCTCTATCGCACAATTATCCCGTTCCGCGTTCGAGTCCATCGCTGCAACGACACTCTCCTCACACGAATCTTCACTCTGCCTCCGGTTATGGGACGCTGAATCTGAGCCAGCAGAGACAATCGCCGATCATTCAGCCGTCGGGACCGCTGATTAACAATGCGAGTTTGGGACAGTTATCTAGTCAAGCACCGAAACCGCCGACACCCAAGTCGAGTACAGTGCCTAAGATTAGTGTGGCGTCGTCGACGATTACGAGTACGAGTGTGGTTATTTCGAATTCGGCGAGTGATGTGAGCAAAACTGTCGATGATCGGCCGACTGCTTCAAGCGCAGGTGAGGGGATTCGCGACAAAGGAGAAAATGCCTGATCTATGCTTGTGGTTTGTGAACTGTTCTAGCCCTACCCCCAAGATTATTTATTTTTCGGTAATTCGTGGTTTTTATTGGGTTTGTTTGCATTTTATTTGGGTTATCCAGTAACGCTTTACTAAAACTATTTTCGGATATTGTTTCAACAGATGTTTTTAAATTACGCACTGCAGAATTTTTATCTGTTAAATTGTTTGTGCTGTATCAATTGTGTCAAGTATCTTGTAAAATGAGTGGAATCGGTAATAAATCATTTAAATGACATTAAAAAGCCACTTTATTCAGTTTGCTTTCAATTTTGTTCTGTTGAAGTTAATATCTGATGATTTTTTTCGAATATTGATTTACTGGATAATGCTGAAGTAAGCGAGGACTCTAATATAATGTAAATCATTCTTTGAACAGCTTTATTTGAAGTGTTCACTAATTGTTAAAAAGATGAGTTTCGTTTTGTCAAAAGTGGAAAAGTCAGGTATGTAAAGGTACGTTGGAAAAGTGAATTGTTGGGGTGCCTAAGTGTTGTGTATTTATTGGAAATGTGTAACTTTAGGTTTTTTTTTACATTTTTTACTCGATATTATTGATAACCAATTATCAAACGAATTCCATTAGTTATGAAAAAATGGTCTGGTTGTAAAGTATTTTAGTTACAACACAAACATAACCGTCTTCGTTCATCAAATTAAAGATAATTTGTGAGTAGTTATTTGTGTTTCGTTTTTTAATTAATACTCTGTAGTAATGGTTATTGTGATTCAGTAGTTTGATGCTATTTTATTAATTATCCAGATTTAAATTTTTTCTTTTTTTCGTTAATTGAAAACTGTAGAGCTATTCCATTTTAACGGACAAATTTTTAGATTTTATTTATTTTTATGAACAGTATCAGTGGAAGTGATTTTTTTTCTTTACAGGAACTTAGTCTCAGTCAAACTGTTACAATTGCTATTGTAATTATTATTGTATGTAACTATTGTTACTGTTGCAGTCTACAGTTAGAGCCACATTTGTAAAATTTTAACATGACAATAAAAAATATTGTGTGTAAAAGTAACTAAAAAATTCAGACAGGTTTTAATTATTAAAGACTAACAATATCAAAAATAGACAGTGGAAATTAAAAATTCTTGGTCTTGCTCAACGACGTAAGAAGTAAGAACAACATTTATATGTTTGCAATGACGGACGAGAAGACTAAAAAGTAATTTTACTAATCAATTTACTTTCCATTTTTCATTTTATTTTCTAAATTACCAGAAACTAGAAAAACACTTCAAAAATTATTCAACAGTTGTAGTATGTAAGTTGTCAACAGTATATTTTATCGCCTACAAGGCAATATATTAGCTGTTTCAAAACTATGTAAGAGAAAATGCGACGTTGGCATTTACATAGTTTTGAAACAGCTAATATGTAAAATTTAGAATCCACTGAATTACTTCAATTTAAATGATTATGCTCTCCCATTTTAAATCCACAACACACAAAAAAACTTTTGTTGTAAAATACCTACATTAAATATAAACAGAATCGTGTATTTTGAAAAAAACTTAAATTACTATACTATTTCCAGCCAATAATTAAGTGAAATAGTTATTTATTTAACTAGTTTGAGTGTAAATCGGGTTTTTATTTCACGAGTCGATTTTTAAACGTCGAGTGTTAACGAGACGTTTAACATCCACGAGGTGAAAAAATGAACCGATTTACACGAAAACGAGTTGGATACAACATTTTATTCTTCGAATTAGACTCAACAAGGCTTAAAATTGCTTTAAATCTGCTAAAAATAATCTGACGTTTCGTATTGACAGTTGTCAAAACTTCCTTACACAGGAGGTGCACAGGAGAAAAACCGTAAATTTTGACAGTGTCGAAGAATAAAATATATTATCCGCAAACGTCACAAAACTGGCAACATTTGTGACAGAATGGCTCAGGTAAAAGATCTAGTTCTCGGACCACTTTTTTCGGACATGTGGTAAATCATTTTTATTTGATAAAGCATTTTTTACTTTTCTCTGTCATGACTTACCATTGTTTTCACTTTCTTGTGTCTTTCGCTGCTTCGCTCAAGAGGTGATGATTCCCTCATTGTGAAACGGGAGTCACTGCACTAGTTAAATTAAAAAATACTCAACACATTCGAAAATCTCAACACAAAAATCCGAGACTGACGTTTGCTTATAAACATTGTTATGGTAATGATTCACGTACAAAGCTTCCTGATTATTTTATTCATTTACCTTTAAATTAGTGTTGCTCAAAATTGCTCTTTACTCTTCATCAATACGTTTGCGGATAAAATAGTATATTTTATTCGGAGTAAATGTGAGTTTATGTGGCTCAGCTGAATTATTTGCCTCATTGCATTCGGCAAAATAAACATTCAGCTTCACATTTACCCCTTATAAAATAATCTACTATTTTAAATACTGTGGAGAGTTTAATAAATAACGCTAAGGAAGTTACACTTCCTATAAGATCTCGTTTTGTCTTTCATCAACTTGGGTTTACTTTCCAACTTGCAGATTTTGTATATTAAAGTCGCCGCTTATCTACCTACTAAGTAAACTTTTACTGTGCTTTGCTTTACGTTTGTTTAAATCTAAGCAGTTTAACTTACGTGACGGTGAAACTATTTACACAACGATCAAAGATTTGGTAGTCCACACTTCCACTCGAGTGCATTTGGCCTCGCTGTGTCAACAAACCTCAGTATTTGCGCTCCTTTGGACCATCCAATAATTTTGATCATTGTGTACGGAAACATTAACCTTTCAATAATAATTTTATTACGCTTGAAGTCTCTTGCACCAATTAGTACTAACTGCCCGCAGTAAAAGTGGTGCAGATGTCGTAACAGCTTTGTTATTCAAAGGTGATGGAAAAGTTGCTCGCAGGGACGGCAACACCGGAACGCGACTTCTAATTAAACAAAATTTTTGACCATTAACCAAAAATAACAATTAAATTAAGTTTAGTTAATTTAAGTAAAGTTTCTGGCTCACAAGCAAGTTAAATTTAATCAAATAGATCAAAGTAACATAATTCTAAACTATTGCTAGAATTATTTTGCCGTTTTAGATAAGAATCTTGCAAAATAAGTGAGTTTTTAGCTCAAAATTTTGAGTAACTGGAAGTCGCGATTTGTTGCTTGTGCGTAAGTGTGCGGGTCCCTGTATTGGCATATTTTGTTGTCTTTGTTCCAGCCAGGAAGCCTACCATAGCACCGAATCAGCTTTATCAACTCAATGCAACACAAGTTGAACCTCAAAATGTCCCCCTACCGAGCAGTAACAAAATTATTTTAAAATCGAACGGTCAAGAACCGCATAAATGTAAACCATCGCCGTACAACATTGACTATATCGTAAAAGATCTGGCCACGCCTAAGCAACCCAAGGAACAATCTGAATCTCCGCCGAAGAATGGTGCCAAAATCCGGAGCGAAAGTATGGAAGTTGTCGCACAAAAAGAGGAGAAAAAGCCGAAGGAGGAAGGGCGCTTTTTCGACAGCGTATATTCAGATATGAGTTCCGAGGTGAAGCACGCGAGCACACCGGTGCACAACAACGTCAGTCAGCAGACGCACAGTCCGCAGCTGCCGGTGCCATCCCCTAACTTACCGATCGAACCGAAAGAATGCCATAAGCAGGTCCTACCAAATACGTTTGTTCCTACCATAAATAATAATTATATAAGCGCACCTCATAGTACTAGTCAGAATGAATTACGTAAGACAGACTGTTTCGAGACACATTCCACGGACTTGCCGCCGGAAAAGGCGAGCAATTCCGCTAAAAACGCCGCGCCACCGTTGACGCTAAAACCGATCAGCAAGCTGTGCAACACCACGAACTGTGGTGACCAGAAACCGACAAACGAAAGCTCGGCTTTCACCGTACTGAACATACCTAATTTGAGTTTCCAAGCGCCGCCGATCAAGCGACAGAAGTTGAGCAAGATCGACGTCGCGACGTTAAGGAGGAAAATCAGACGACAGAAGCGCCTAATCAAGCCCAAAGAACCGAAGATAATCAACGATAATAACACGAAAGTGACCGTAGATTTCGGAGTGTCCGTTTTCGGCTATTCGGACAATTCCAGTTCCAGTTCATTGTCCAGCTCGGAGTGCGAGAGCGAGGGGCCGGAGATGGATTTGTGGATTAAATCAGGACCGCCGTGCAAACTCGATCTGAGGCCCGAGAAAGTCAGGTTTTTGGAGATATTCGGACTCACCACGCACACAAAAAAGAATTGTAAGATTTCTCTTAAATCACGGCTATTGTCAATCACATTCTCTGATCCGAGATCGTTATCAAATCTGCCCCTTTGTTTTGGTTTTACGGACCAACAAATAATCGAGTTTTTGGCAAAATTGGGCCATTTGCGGTTCGTGACAATTAAATAAAAAGTATGCTAGGACAGCTTCAATTGTAGTGGGTCAAGAAAATATAAATACCTTAAAAGCGAAATTAACCTAAACAGTAATGATTTTTTCTTAAATGTTTCTTAAAAAAAATATTCCAGACTTTTGACTTTGCTTGTAACGACCTGCACATCCAGATTAGTAAATCAGAAATGCTTTTTACAGTGTGGAAAAAAGTACGAGTTTGAATTCTTACATTTGTTTTAATTTCAATTTTGGCGTTGGCGTTTTTATAGTTTTGAAATAGCTAATACGTATTCTAAGATTTAATTTTTTTATACATTACATTTTTTCTTATTGGCTAAAATATATAAATAAAAATAAAATCTTAGTTTTAACTAAAAGCTAAACTAATAACAGTATCCCTATTCATTTGTTTATTACAACTTTAACGTTATTTTAACAATAACAGTACAATGTCAGTAAATTGATAATTGATTATAATTAATTAAATTAATTGATTGTAAAATTATAATGTGACTAATTTAACGTAATTTTTCTAAACAAAAAAGAAGGTATTGCAGACTAACCCTTTAATCCCGATGGTTCTTGCAGAAGATCCATTCCATTGGCACACACTAACTACTCCAAATTTTAAAAATCACGCTCTCCTAAATAAACGGCTATTATAAAATGCTCGAAAATTTACAACACTATCTTATAGCCCTAATATAATGTCTATGAGGCATCCGTTGACGACATCAGCGAGTGACTAACTGAATAAAATTAAGTGGCACATAAATAATTGTGTAAGAGTATAGATAAATCGTCGTTAACAAAAAATTAAATTTGTATAAGTAAAGATGCGAACAAAGAGATTTAATTCATTAATTTTTGTTACGACATTATGTACGGCTCATAATTTTGGTCGAAAAAATCGAAATTTTTATAAATTTGTATCTTCGTTTTATAAAGATATGGAATTAGAGATTACAAAGCACTTTTTGTATAGAATTTGTTTAGTGAAATAGGATTAACCTGTAATTTAAATAAAATTTAACCTTTTCGAAAACGTTTTGGCCACTTTTGATTTTTAAATAAAAAATACAACAGTTTTTTAAGATTCATGAGTAAATATTTCTGTGTGTTTCAGTTTCAGATGGTACGTGTTTTAGAACATTTGATAACTCATTAGAATAATATTCAGTAATTCAATTCAATATGTAATAAAAAAGCAAAGGAATGAATCAACAAAGAAACAATTATCTGATAATATCCGCTGCAGTAGTTTTGTCGAAATCGACAGAAAGCATTGAAATTACACAACTCCAAATCACAAATCAACAGAATTTCATTTATTCATTTTATAAAGAAAATTGTATACGGAATAAAATTTTCACCTACATATTGCTTTAACAATGCTCGTTAATATGAACTACAGAAATACTATAAATTTTCCTTAAATTGAACCAAAAGAATGGAAAATTAAGAATAATGCATAGTTGTAAATTAAAATAATTTCATTGGACATACAGGGTGGCTCACTGAAAACAGTCCACCCGAGATTTTATGTTTGGACTCATTTTAGTCGAAAACGCTAAGACAGGTCGATTTTATATTCAAGGGGGACACTTAAATTTCTACTTTGTGTTAGCGCCACTTGAACCCTCAAAGAGGGACAGATCTAGTCGATTTTTTTTTTAATGGGATCAGGGGTTAATTATGATGTCATCTTAAAGTCTATTAAAACTTCTTCACAATAAATATTGGTTTTTTTTGTTTTGTGTAACAATTTACGGTTTAAAAATTGCAGTTTATTTATTTAATTATTGAATTAAAGTTTCGAAATGGCTATGAAATTTATACTCTTTAAGAACCCTCTAGATAGAAGAGCGTGACACTCTTGAAACTGTAGACAATCGCCTGAGTCCAAACATCTAAAACTAGGGAGGAATGTTTTCAATGGGCCATCCTGTATACAGCTATTGTTGCACGATTTTCTATTTAAATTAATTTTATTACATTGTTCATGTAGCTAAAAAAAAATTGAAGCTGTCCTTAGCTGTGCTCTTCGAAACCGTAAAACTCTGTGGTAAAGTTTGCTATTTCAACAACTACTGAGAAATTTGTTGAATTAAAACTGAATTACTCTGAGGCAAAGTGCAGATTTCTGATTGCCAGATCAAAATTGTGTTCAGTTAACGTACATTTTTTATGAATCAAATGAATAAAACCAGCGTATTGTTTTGTCAAAATTTCTCTCACTTTAAAAATAAAGGTGAAATTTTGATGTAAAACAATTGGAATAACTTGGAAGCAAAAGCTCGGAAGACAGGTCTTTGACAGAATCAGACTACCTTCAAACGCCCCAAAAAATATGTTTTGTTTTGTATGTTTTAAGTTTTCTGACCTTCTAGATGTGGAACTGGAAAAGCTGGAAAGGCGAAAATGGCAGCCGACTTGGAATGTTGCCGTCGACGATAACGATCGTGTCGTTCCGTTAAATTTACCAGTGCCTTTGCAGTCGCCCTCTGTCTTGAACACTTTGCCGGATTTTCGAGTAAAAAGCAATTTTTTGCAAGTTTTGGGACTGCGAAACGTTCCTGTTCAAGTGAGGCAAGGTTGGTAGTCAGCTTTGTTGGTTAATTGCTCGCTAATAAAATGTTCGGCGGTGTTTAGAGTTGGAAAAAACATGGATCAAAATCGTTGAAGAGCGAATACGAAGAAACTGCGAATCAGCTTTAACGAAATACACCATTAAAGCGTACAAAAAGCATAAAGCCGTTAATAAATTAAAACCAAATGGCCTAATCGAAACGAATCATAACAATAATTGTGCCGATATCGCGTTTAAAATCCCCATTGTTCACCAATATGGGCAAACAATTTCGACGATAAAACAAGAAGAACCGATGCATCATTCGAAAAGTATCGAATACAATTACGTGCCTCTGACGATGGTTTTGGTGGAACATCCGAAAAACAATCGAGCGCAGAGTGAGGTCAAAATCGAGGAAGTTAAGTCAGAAGAAGTGGAAAAACCGAAATCGTTGAAGTGGCCAGGGATTCAGGAGATTATGGAGTCGTATCAGGCTTTTTCGAAAGGTGTGGTGTTGTAGAAATAGTTGGTTGGCAATTTTATATTTTACATTTTGCAGAACGTGAAGGGGAGATTGAGACTTTATCAAAGCGTTGCACTTCTTTGAAGGAAGAAGTAGTAATGAAGCAGTTTGAGGTAAAGTACCTCGAGCGTCGGCAGAGGGAGCTGCATTCGACGTTATTTCTAACGGAGCAAGAAAGAAAGCGACTTCAGAAAATGATCGACCAATTAAACAATATCGTCAATGCTTTTAGGTAGCATAGGTTTAACAACAATTCGATGGATAAATTATACTTTTAACTGTTTTACATTTTTTGTTGATTTACGTTTTGTTTTTTTAATACTGTTGTTATCTAATCGGACCAAGTCACAATTTGATTTGTTGTAAGTTTTGGTTCAATCACGTCGTTGAGTGATGTCGGTTTTTATTAAATGAAACTAAATTTAAAAGACTGTGATGGGAATATTAAAAACAAATGGTGGGTTTTTATACTTTTTAATAATCATTATTATTAAAAATAAAATAGTATTATGTAAAAGCTTCCAAAACTTAACGCGTTGTAATTATTTTTTAAGGTTTTCGAATATAAATCATAAACCGAATTTAAGAGAACTATGTTTATTTGGTATGTTTATTTTTACGGGTGTTTTTAGTTGTAAGTAGGAGAGAGTGGTGTTCACTTATTCTGTGATAATACAATTTTAGTAATCGTAACGTAAAAAACTGTTTCTAGCATGACAAACTTAATAAATGTACAGAAGTATACTTTGTCTTATTTATTAATTCACCTAAGATCACAAAAAGAGATTTTATTATTAATTAACAACTTAAAAATAAGTTAACTAAAGAGAAACCTTCATGCATATCTTAGACTGGCTTGACTCGAGTTTAGCAGTCGAGGAAGTTCGCTGCCATTAGCAACTCCAACGCAATTTCTGGAGCAATTGGGAACTCCGGGATCTCAGTTGAGCTGTTGGTGTAGCGAACTTTGTAAGTGAAGTACATACACACTTTCTGAAGTACATGAGACCTAAACAGACAGCTAGTAAAGCGATTATCTCCCCCATAAAACTTACGGAATCTCCCTAAAGTTTACTTCATTGGCTTCATTTTCAGCAAACTGGCCGGGGCCACTTAACATGGCCTTGATGGTGCCCGAGGTTAAGGCGTGCTCGCGTTTCACAATAAATTCGTGACCATCTGATGAAATCAACTTCACGTACATGGCATCAGGGCCCTCACAGCCCCCATATATCCGCTCTTGGGACTTTTCTTCACCGATTTCGCTCATTCTGCTCGTTACAAAGTCCGGCTGTACTTCGAAGTAGTTCGTCTATTGAGGGTTTAAAACAACGATGTTATTATTGTCAGATATTTCTAAAAGAACACCAAACAAAACGACAACTGAATTTGCGAAGTCAGAAGCAGTCAAGAGTCTAGTGCGCAGGCCAGAATGTACACTCGCGAGAATTTTGTAAGGACTGCCAACCTCACGCCAACCTTTCCCTTTGGGTTATTTCGACCAAAGCCAGGCCAAATTTCGACTGGGGAACTTGTCAAGTTCTATTTTGAATTTGGGTTCCGGTTATCCTAGAAGCTTTTTTTATTAAAAATTTATATTTAACATGATTTGTTGGTTGTTTGTTTGGAATTAAATTTTGCGAATTAATTTTGAGACAGTTCTTGTTACCGAAACAAGCTGAAATTTTGCACACACATTTATTAGCTGTTTCAAAACAATAAAAACGCCAACGTCGCATTTTACCGAATTATTTTTCTTAATAAGGTTGATAAAATTGTAAAATAGTTATCAATGGTTAGATCTCTATCGCTAATATTAGCTGTTTCAAAACTATAAAAACGTCAACGTCGCATTTTCTCTCAAAATTAGTTGTTATAAATTATTTGTGCACATCAAAAAATTAATAGCTAATGTAATTTATAGTTTCAATAACAGATCTAATCATTAATAACTATTTTACATTTTTATCAACCTTATTTAAAAAAATAATTTGGTAAAATGCGACGTTGGCGTTTTTATAGTTTAGAAACGGCTTAATAATAACATTTCGGTTCCTGATAGAAATACGCGAATGAAACTATTAGCTGTCTCAAAACTATAAAAACGCCAACGTCGCATTTTACCGAATTATTTTTTTTAATAGGATTGATAAAATTCTAAAATAGTTATTAATGGTTAGATCTCTTATTGAAAATATAAATTACATTAGCTATTATTTTTTTGAAGTGCATAAATAATTTATAACAGCTAATTTTGAGAGAAAATGCGACGTTGGCATTTTTATAGTTGTGAAACAGCTAATACCTTTATTCGATAGAGCAGGAAAAATACTTCGGGATTGTGGGGTTTTCAAAAGGGCGAAACTACCCCTCTATCTCTACCAGGAACGAAGATATTTTGTGTTTTCTAAATTGCATTTTGCTAACTTTTAATTCGGTTTTTAAAATTGTTTTTTATTAATTTTTTTATTTCAAAATGTGTGGCGCCATCTTTGTGCCAGGTGCCTAAACATAATTTTCGGTTTATCAGACATTCTAGCAAACTATACTTGGTCACAAATCCAATTCGGGCGCATTATGAATGTTTATATATTTTTTTGTTTATCTATTATAAGTGCTGGTAAGACTTTTTATGTGCTTTTAAGTAATTTTATTAGGGTCTTGGGGTTTAGCTGACTTCTTGGTCAAAAAAATTTCAATTTGTTATCAATTTGTTTTCCGTATCGCCGAATTAGATCTGTAGCCAAGTCTGGCTTTGCGAATTTTAATGAAATATCTTTATTTTTAACACTGTATTAACCAATTACTCCAAAATATTTAATAAATATTTTTTTTGTAGAATTTGTTGCCTTTTTGGACATTTACCTCAAACCTGCTTTACTTGTGCATTAGTTTGAAACTTAGTGGGATCATCAAATGTTGGCAATTTTTGAGGAATTCTCATGACCGAAGATTCTCACGAATTTACAATCTCGCCTGTGCATCTACACCACCCCCACAAAACCAATGCTAATACACCTTCTTTGACTAATCCTAACTATTTCTCAAAATTAATTTAATTTCGGACAAATAAAACACAAGAATTAAGCCATCAATCTTTATTCTCTATTCTCAATTTCAGGAAACTTGTAACAAAAAGTAAAAAAAATATTAAGCATAGAAATCCCAGAAAATTACTGTCCTCCGCGAAGACGTAAGACTAAATGAAGCGTGGATTCCTTTTGGATATTATAGTCCGAAAGCGTACGGCCATCTTCCAACTGTTTTCCCGCAAAGATCAATCTTTGCTGGTCTGGGGGAATACCTTCCTTATCTTGAATTTTGGCCTTCACATTTTCAATTGTATCTGATGGCTCAACTTCCAACGTGATGGTTTTTCCCGTCAAAGTCTTCACGAAAATTTGCATACCTCCTCGCAGACGCAATACTAAATGTAAAGTCGATTCTTTTTGTATATTGTAGTCCGACAGAGTGCGCCCATCTTCGAGTTGTTTTCCAGCGAAGATCAACCTCTGCTGATCTGGAGGAATGCCTTCTTTATCCTGGATTTTAGCTTTAACATTTTCAATTGTGTCCGATGGCTCTACTTCCAAAGTGATCGTCTTCCCAGTCAAAGTCTTTACGAAAATTTGCATGCCACCTCGGAGACGCAATACTAAGTGAAGGGTCGATTCTTTCTGGATGTTGTAATCGGAGAGAGTGCGACCATCCTCCAGCTGTTTGCCGGCAAAGATCAACCTCTGCTGATCTGGGGGAATTCCCTCTTTGTCCTGAATTTTCGCCTTCACGTTTTCGATAGTGTCAGACGGTTCGACTTCGAGAGTGATTGTTTTGCCAGTAAGTGTCTTGACGAAGATTTGCATACCTCCTCGGAGACGCAACACCAAATGAAGGGTTGATTCCTTTTGGATATTGTAGTCGGAAAGAGTTCGCCCGTCTTCCAGTTGTTTTCCGGCAAAGATCAATCTTTGTTGATCTGGGGGGATTCCTTCTTTGTCCTGGATTTTAGCCTTGACGTTCTCAATTGTATCAGAAGGTTCAACTTCCAGTGTGATGGTTTTGCCAGTCAAGGTTTTGACGAAAATTTGCATGCCACCTCGAAGCCGCAATACTAAATGCAGTGTTGATTCTTTCTGAATGTTGTAGTCGGAGAGAGTTCGGCCATCTTCGAGCTGTTTGCCGGCAAAGATCAACCGCTGTTGGTCTGGAGGAATGCCTTCTTTATCCTGTATTTTAGCTTTGACATTTTCAATTGTGTCTGATGGTTCTACTTCCAAAGTGATCGTCTTCCCCGTCAAAGTTTTTACGAAAATTTGCATGCCACCTCGAAGACGCAATACTAAGTGGAGGGTTGATTCTTTCTGGATGTTGTAATCGGAGAGGGTGCGACCATCCTCCAGCTGTTTGCCGGCGAAGATCAACCTCTGCTGATCCGGGGGAATTCCCTCTTTGTCCTGAATTTTCGCCTTCACGTTTTCGATAGTGTCAGACGGTTCGACTTCGAGAGTGATTGTTTTGCCAGTAAGTGTCTTGACGAAGATTTGCATACCTCCTCGAAGACGCAACACCAAGTGAAGGGTGGATTCCTTCTGGATATTGTAGTCAGAAAGGGTACGTCCATCTTCTAGTTGTTTCCCAGCAAAGATCAATCTCTGTTGGTCTGGTGGGATACCTTCCTTGTCTTGAATCTTGGCCTTAACATTCTCAATGGTATCAGAAGGTTCAACTTCCAAAGTAATGGTTTTTCCAGTCAAGGTTTTGACAAAAATTTGCATGCCACCTCTCAAACGCAATACCAAATGAAGGGTAGATTCCTTCTGGATGTTGTAGTCAGAAAGGGTACGCCCATCTTCTAATTGTTTCCCGGCGAAGATCAATCTTTGTTGGTCTGGTGGAATCCCTTCCTTATCCTGAATCTTAGCCTTGACGTTTTCAATGGTATCGGAAGGTTCAACTTCCAAAGTAATGGTTTTCCCAGTCAAGGTCTTGACGAAGATCTGCATGCCTCCCCTCAAACGCAAAACCAAGTGAAGAGTCGATTCCTTCTGGATGTTGTAGTCAGACAAGGTACGTCCGTCTTCAAGCTGTTTGCCAGCGAAGATCAAACGTTGTTGATCTGGGGGGATCCCCTCCTTATCCTGGATCTTGGCTTTGACGTTTTCGATTGTATCAGAGGGCTCAACTTCCAAGGTGATGGTCTTGCCAGTGAGTGTCTTCACGAAGATTTGCATACCACCCCTCAATCTCAAAACCAAGTGGAGTGTCGATTCCTTCTGGATGTTGTAGTCGGACAAAGTGCGTCCGTCTTCGAGTTGTTTGCCAGCGAAGATCAAACGTTGCTGGTCTGGGGGGATTCCTTCCTTGTCCTGGATCTTAGCTTTGACGTTCTCGATGGTGTCGGAGGGTTCGACCTCTAAGGTGATCGTTTTACCAGTCAAAGTCTTCACGAAGATCTGCATCTGCAACAAGACACAAAATTAACTTTTGTGACAAAGCAAATTTCTAGGCCGCCATATTGGACTTCGTTGAACAAAGAATTACGCATTGAATAAACCGATAAAACACGTTACTCACTGTGTGGCTTGGTATTTGAAGAGATCGACAAATTTACAAAATTAATTTTGTTAAAATTTAAACAAAAAAACACGTCACTAGGACGATGTTTTTTCAAACAAATGTTATTGCGTCATCCAAAAAATCGCAAAATTGAGACTTTCTACGCTACTTGCAATCGCATAATTGATAATAAAATTAAAATACATACCTTTACGGCTAGGAAAATTCACACTTTTAATTAAAACGCTTTTGTATTTCACCACTTTTGCTCAGACAATATAGCGAATGCAGCTGTGGAACCGCTTTTATAAGGACGGCTTCCCCCACTCCTTTTTAATCTCGAACCCAAAGTACACTTTCTAGAATTTTCGTGTAATTATCTAAAAACCGTCCTCTTTAAACAAAAATGTATGAACAAACGTTAGTCTCTACCAGGCTAATGCCAATTCGGTTAATAACGGTGAAAACAATGTTTCAGGAATTAAGAAAGTTGCTTTTAGTTAAACAACATTTTAGGGACTTTGGCCGCCCGTTGTTGGTGACATGTCAGCTGATTTTTATCCACGTCGTCAGCTCTATCGATCAGCTGTTTTCTTTGTTTTGCAATTACGTCCTTTTTTATTTTACAAATTTTGACTATTCCCAATTTAATGCTTTTTAATCGTTTTTAATAAACCTCCCAATAATGCCTGCATGAAATAGCCAAATTCGCCTATTCAAATTTGAAATGAATTTATTTGTTTACAAAGAATTATCCTTATCATTGCCATTCTAGACTCTTGTTTATCATGTAAATACGGACGACAATAATAAATTACGTAAAAGGGTCATTTGGGACAAAGAGAAATACAATAATTCGTTACAACTTATTTATTCTTCATATTGTAATAGATAAGGCACATTGTGTCTATAAAATGGAAACAAATATCACATAAAGAGGCAATTATTGTGGCAAACAAACCCCTAAAATATGAAAATTAAATTACAAAAATAATTGGCCATTTTACACTACACAGCGTCCATAAAATTAAAACTACAAGAAGATTCTACAGAAATTACAGCTCCAACAAAAATATTGCATCAGATTTTATAATACGCCGTAATTTCATATTATCTATACCAACAATTCAAAATTATGTTATAAATTATCGACGACACTTTAACAAAGCGTAATTTTCTATTACTTCAACATAAATCTAAGTAAGCAGTCAACAAAATACATTTCATGTTACCTAAAATATATAAATATTTTACAATTCGGCTTTAACAGTTGCTAAACTTAACGTAGTCCAACTACAAAAATATAGGATAAGACGTGATAAACTTTATAGTTTAAAAACGGTAATAACCGCTTTTTGGTACATATGTTGACATTGGTGATCACCTAAAATTATTTACACGATTCGTTGTATACTTCGTCCTAATTATAGCTAAATTCGTTTCACAAAGCTGCCTACAATGACCTACGATATCGAAAATAGACAAAATATAAATATGTTTGCATGTTCCCCTTCGATTAGTTGAGACAAAATAGCAGTTTTGGATCATTGAGACAATCCAAAAAGTTTCAAGGCATTAAAAGACGTAGCTAAAGCAACGTCCTCCGGTTTCTTACTCATAAAAGCAGCAATCATCTCGACGATCGCTGGCAAAGAGCAAGGTTCGTTCCTTTGGAAGGTGCAATATCGATGAAGGAAGGTTAATGATCTATAAACAAATAAAAACATGAATGATATAGCTTGTTTTTGTCCTTAATCTCTTTGTTGCGATATATTTTAAAAACAAGTTGGCAAGATTTTCAGGAAAAACGCTCTTCGGAAAACGTTCACACGTCTGTAAAAATAGACACTCTTGGAATCAAGGACGTGACGCACCAAAGTCAAATCTATTATTAAGTTTTATATGACTAAAGTAAAACGTAGATAGGTGATATAAATTATCGCTGGATAGTGAACCATAAACTTTGAACAAAATGTTCTGGAAACATCGTCTGGTGTATTTGAATTGAATGATTTGAAAATAATGTTTTATATTTTACGTAATTGCATTAATCAGTTATGTGTTTCCGTCGTGTATTTCATATTGCACAATTATTGTAAACGGTCGGACGACTATGCGCAATCACAAAAATAAAGTATTGATTAATATTTAATTAAATTAAAACACAATGGAGTTAAAATTCTTTTGTAGTCACTATAAAATTGTAATCAACTGCAAATAAATTTCGGTTTTAATAGTATTTTTTTAGATAAACTCCAATTAACTTTTTTTGTTTGCAAGAAATAAGTAGATAATGTTAAAGTTCTTTCCTGAAAAAACTATTGTAATTGATATTGTTAACTATTGTATTATTATTCAAAAGTGTTTAACAAATAACTTAAATAAAGGATGTTTCGCAAAAGTTAATTAAGTTAATCTTTGCAAATCATTATTAAATGATAATAATCATGTGACACAAGTTTTATCCTTATCAAAATTAGTAGATCAGCAAATAAATTAAAAGTAGTCTCAAAATATTAACCTACAGGATCATTGACACGTTTTACGTTTTTTTTTTTGAATGCTACAAAGATAATTTTTTTTAATGTCTAGTTTTTTGAATTTTTGTCTTGTACTCAATGTAGTGTAGTCCATTTAAAGAAAATGACAAAATAGACTGTATCGAATACGAAAAAATCCACTGATATTATAATTCCTATGCAGTACATCTAGTACAAAAAAGAAATCAAGGTTTTCTTTCTTTGTAACACATCTATGTAGTATTCTGTTTTATTACTTTTATTTACTCTTCGCAACCCATGTTTGAAGAGTAGTCATAAAAACATTTCTTTTCTGTGTACGAAAGTCGTCAAAACTAATTTTCCTAACTTATTTAGCTACGTTTCTGGACCACTGACCCCTAAAAAGTGCTTAAAGTGTTATCAAGGTCATTTCAAAACTAATTAAAAATCAAAACAAAGTGTTTTTAAAATGTTTAAAATATTCGACGATTTGGCACGACATAAATTATAACAAATAATCTAATTGCTATTTAAAAAACAAAAAAACATTAGAGAAGAAATGAAAATATTCAATTCATTTGGTATTTTTAGTGACCCTCTAAAAATATCACGGAATGTATCTGTTCAAATTTAGTAGCTTCAAGTTTATCTTACAGATGATTGGGTCATTATTTTCTTTTATGAAGGTTAAGTCGTACCTGATTTAATACAATACAAATTTAAATTAAAGCATAATACGCATAAATTTCTGTCTGAATAAACATGTTTACAAAAGCCTTTAGCAAATAACAAGTTAGAAAAACACAAAAAAATACCTACTATTAAGACAAAGATACCTGAATCTTTACTTAAACTGTATAAAATTAAATAATATCGAGATGAAGTGCACCAACTGTGAAATTAAAGAGAACTTTTTAAAGGTAATATCTGTGCTAATACAGGGTGTTTTACGTAATTTTATGAGGTCTGCGCCTGTAAAATGCAATCAAAAATACATTTTCCAATACGAACTCGATTACAAATTTTGAAAAATTGGATATTCTTCTCTAGTTTATTCACCCCTTCAAAAAATTGCAATATTTTTAGTTATTTAGCGATTGAGTTAGATAGATTAGAATCATGTTCATTTCGTCTCTTTATAGAACACATAAAAATTGTTTTAGACTATTAATGAAACAGTTTGACAAGTAGTGTCATGGGTTTCCAAAAATTAAATAATTAAATGTGTTTTGTGACTTGTATTAGCTGTTTCAAAACTATAAAAACGCCAACGTCGCATTTTTTCTCAAAAATAGCTGTTATTAATTAATAATTAATTGTAATTAATTATTTAAGCACTTCAAAAAAATAATAGCTAATGTGATTTATACTTGCAATGAGAGATCTAATCACTAATAATTATTTTACAATTTTATCAATCTTATTTAAAAACTAATTCGGTAATGCGACGTTGGCGTTTTTAAAGTTTTGAAACAGCTAATATATTTGGGTGCGTATATTAGGAGCAGGACTCGTAAAGTTGTGGAAAACACCCTGTATATAATTCTGTTATTTAATCAAGTGCATTAACGAATAAATGTGCATGTTAAAAACACCATAACTTTTTACTTTAAACGGTTACACATTTACTAAATTAAGAGTTTTATAACTTCGTTTTTCAAAACTAAGACGGCTATTAAAATGGAGAAAGCAAAACTATAAATATTTAACAGTAGAATTATAAATATTTAAGACTACTGAATTGCGTATTTGTAGGATAGCGGAATCGATTGTAGCGCGTAATAAAATTTCTCGCAGTTGGCAACATGTGAAAGTTCAAACATTTTAATATCCATCACTTATGAAAATGCGTTTAAAATAATTTTTGAGAAATGCTTATTTTTACATTTAACTGTTTTATAAATAAGTACGAAACAAACAGAAGTCAAATAATGAAATGCACTTTGCATTTCTATCACAAATAAAAAAAATAAATATGCGTATGGTGGTAATGCCATCACCCAAGTGCCAGAGTTTTCAGGTCGCATCTACAGCCTCTGACCTGACCTAACGACCACTAACTAGTAGTAACCGGGACCGACGGCTTAACGTCTCCTCCGAAAGACGAGTTAGTTGCGATGTTTTTGGCATTACATTATCCGGTCACCCATCCAAGGAATGACCGGGGTCAGTGCTGCTTAACTTCTATCACAAATAATACATACACACATCGAAAGTAAATAAATTTATAATTAAATCTCTGTTGCTCTGTTCTAATTTCTCGTCACATGTGTAATACTAACCCCTTTTTTCAATATTATTATTATTACGTTCTCTTGACGAAAGTGCAATTGAGTCTTTAACAAATTAGTTATTAATTAATCATAATTATAACAATTGTTTGTTTTCGATAATTGTCATTATTACTCATTATTCTCGTTTTTTCAGTGAAAATGTGAAATCTAATTAAAATGCTGCTCCTCATTATTAAGTGATTCAAACGGTTTGTTGTAGATATTTATTTAATTATCATACATGACTAGCCATTTAGAAAGAAAAATCAGAACCGTATGACTTGATAACCTCTGGACAAACCTGAAAAATAAGATAAAACAACTGACCTTTCTGTTAGACCATCCTTGACATGAAGAGGTAGTTTTGAAGCTCGTGTGTTGGGATACATAAACGGGGCATCTGTTTCCACTAGGAGTCTGTCTAATGGTATAGATCCATCTACCAATAACTTACGAACGCCAACATCTGATTTGTCTTTACATAAGTAGCCTTGAAACGAAAACATTACAAAAAAAAATCGTTTCAAGCGAAAATTCACCTGTTAATCCTATGTAAAAACCTCTTGAAAGATATGTCAGCGCTTGTTCAGCCGTCCCTGTGAAACAGTGCACCAGAACGGGGGGTAATTGACCTTTGTACTGATCTAAAATCTCTAATAAATCTTCATGAGCATCTCGTTCGTGCACGAATAACGGTTTATTAATTTCAATCGCTAATTCGATCTATAAAAGAAACGTTAACCCTGTCATTAAAAACCAATAAAAAATTACATGTTTTCGGAAAACTTGTCTTTGTTCACTTGGCTCTGAGAAATTTCGATTGTAGTCCAAGCCGCACTCGCCTACGGCAACACATTCGGGGTTTGAGGCGACTAGTTTCAGTTCGTTCCAAGATTCGTCAGTGTATGATTTAGCGTCATGGGGGTGTATTCCTGTACCAATGCAAAATGATTTATTGGAAGAAATAATTAAACACCAACCTGCAGTCGAATATAAAGTGCCAGGGTAGATTCTAGTCAATCTTAGCGCTTCTTTGCTTGACTTGCCAGAGGTGCCTGTGACCATGATTTTTTGGACACCTAAATATAGAAATACAGGTGGTGACTAAATTGAAAATAATGCAACACACAAACCTGAGTCCCGTGCCCTTTGAATGACCGATTCCAGGTCCCTGCTGTACTTTTTATTGGTCAAATTTGCGCCAACATCGACCAGAATGTAATTTTCGTAACATTGTTCCATGGTTTTCTTGTTTGTCGAATTTTGATTTTCTTCGTTAGTTGCCATGTTCTTGGAACGGTTTAATTTTACACAAAATGATAATAAAGTCGTTCAAAATGACTGCAGAAACAAATATAACCCCATTAGTCATGTGTCATTGTGACAGAAATAAAAGTAAACAGCTGTTGATATTAATCTAGTGATTTTCTCTTGCTCACGTTGGCGAAACAGTGGTCCCCACCCAATTATTTCAGCGGGAAAACCCGAAAAATAATCTCATCATAAACATACTTTTATTAATTTAATAAACTTACATTTAACATACAAACGAAGTGAGTTTGTGATATAACTACAAACAATAAGAAAAATAAACTACAAATATTTATACTTTTATACACAACAGCTCTTTAATCCGTAATGTAGTTGATTTAAAAAACAACTGTAAAAAAACTTAATAAAACATTGTTATTTTGACATTTAGAGATGACTGAGGATTCCACTTTTATCTTCGCTAATTGTTACAAACTACTGAATTGTACTGACAAAAATATGCGGACGGTTTCACCGCATTAAGAAGAGTCAAGTTTTCAAATCTCGTTTCTTCTTTAGTCTGCCTAACTACGTTAAACATGAAGTGTTAAAGTAAAAACGAAACGAGTTTCAATTACCATCAGCTCAACTTCTGCTAGTGGTAAGATCCAATTTTTTGTTTCTTTGGCCTTCTGGGTTGAACAGACCCTTCCAAGTCTGAAGTATCTGATTCGGTTTCATTGTAGTTTGAATCTTTACCGTCGGAAGATTCCACTCCAAAAGACCCCGTACTTTTGGCCTTTTCCAAGGTACGAACTGTAACTGCAACTATTAAAAAAATATTTTAAACAAGTCTGAAAAAATGTATTACTCTGCGCTTCCAGAAGACTGTTTTGCCTCTTGAGATCTTCAATATCTTGCTGATGGGAATGGTTCTTTTTCCTCATGAATACTATATATTCTGCAGCTTTCTTCAAGATTTGCGCTCGACTGGCCTAAAAGAGAAAAATACAATTGCCACGATATCTGCTTTAAGAGCAATCGTTCGACAAACGTGAAAAATCGGACAGACGTACCACTTTTTCGCCGTTGAGAGCAGGAACAGAGTCTCGCAAACTGCTAAAACTGTCTTTTATGTGGTCTCGCCGTTTCCTTTCCAGCGCGTTGTGGTGCGCCCGCTTCTCAGCCTAAACATCATACAACCAAATAAACACCAAAGCAGTGGCAAATCATTACTTTTTTATTGGTTAAATTGTGCATCTGACCAAATAAATTACATAATGCAATAACTTAATAATGACAATGACACTAGGAAAATTGAAATAGACACAAAAGGAAAATCTTTTGCCCTATGTATAGTTTTTTTAAAGCTTTTATTTAACTCTGTCTGTCTCTTCCTTTGTTCTCCGAAAAAGCTGAAATTTTGCACATACACGTAATTTCCGTGACAATACAATTCTATTTAGTTAATTACCCCCTAAAGGTTTTAGGTTAAAGCTTAAATGAAAATCCGTCAGTTTTGATAAAGTTCAAATCGGATTTTTTTAAAAAAAGTCATTAAAAATGGTGTTAAAACTACTATTCAAAGAAAGCAACGATTAGAAAAAATTAAAGAGAAATACGATACAGGGTGTAAACAAATACGTGGTGTTCCATTTGTAAAAAATAAGTTGTCAACTTTTTGCGTTTTGGCACACCCTGTACAGGGTGATCCAAGTTTTACGGCCGAGGCAAAAATAAATATTTCTAGTCGAGTAAAAAATAAATTAGTAGCCTAAACGATAGAGCATTATTGACGCTACCATTTGATACTTTGATATAATGCAATTTTTTTTAAGTTATTGCTTTGAGACATTAAAAATCAATTTTGTGATTTTTTTAAGATATTTGCGTATTTTCTATATGATAAATTTCCTTTATATTTTAGGACCGTAACTGCTAAAATAGAATGATACGAAAGTTGATAGATTTTGAGTAATTAACATTTTAATATTGGAGATCTAAAAGCTCGAATAATTTATGGCAGGCTTTATGGTACTGTGGTAATATGGTATAATCAGGCCAGAATTCCTTGACAACAGACTGCTTTACCCCGGAAAGATTGTAAACATCATAGCAAATCATTTTCTATTGTCAAGGAATTCTGACCTGATCATCAATTACCACTAAGCCCGCCATAAATTATTTGAATCTTCAACATTAGAACGTTAATTATTCAAAAGCTATCAATTTTTACTTAATTCTATTTTAGCAATTACGGCTCTAAAAATTAAAGGAATTTTGCCATACAGAAAATACGTCAATAACTTAAACTAAATTTTTACCAAAATTAGCTTTTAATGTCTGTCTCACACCAATACCTTAAAAATTTTGAACAATATCAAAGTATCAGATGGTAGCGTAATTAATTCCTACCGTTTAGGCTATTAAGTTATTTTTTTACTCTACTAAAAATATTTATTTTTGCCTCGGCCATAAAACTTGGAACAGCCTGTACTTTATCTGCATGCTTTACCTAAAAGTCGATTATTTGATAAAACTACAAAGTATTCTAAGTTTTTTTGTTGCAAATTTGTCGGAAAATATTCATATGCGACTTCGCCGCGATCTTTCAAAAGTTGATATTTTTTATAACAAAAAGTTGAATAATTCCGAAACGACAAGAGATAAACCTATAATTATGTAAAAATAAGGTGTTCCATTGAAAAAATATAAGTTTGATTCACCACCTTGTATAGAACAATTGCAAATAATAATAGACTTACACGTTGACATAAAATTCTAATTCAGCAGTACTTGTTTTTAGTGTTATCATTTTTTATTCTCTGACTAATGATTATCGTTAGGTCAATTAAATGTATAGTAGTCAATTCATTACAAAAATAAAAAAAACGCAGAAGGAAAAAAAAAAGATTTCGTTACAATTAATACAATGTGTTCAAAAATGATTGTTCATCAACTCACCTATGAAATTTGAGCGTAACGTGCCGCTTAATTTAAATTGCGAATGCCATCATAGTGACAGATCCGTCAAAATAATGCAAAAACGAAAGAATACACAACAGTAAAAATCTTGGAAATATAAAACAAATCAAGACAAATCATACACTTGAAATAAGTTTGTCGAAAAATGCAAAAAAGTGAGTAAAAAGCTAATTCAAAGATTAGACAGAGAAACTGCAATAGTCATTTGGACGAAGCGGCACGTTGAGTTTGAATTCCATAGTCAGCTTGATGAACAACCATTTTTGAACACATTCTAGGAAAATTTGTATGTATGTATTTGTATTTATAAGTAAACATCTACGACATCTACATCTACGACAAAGCGGTAATAGTAAAACAAACAAACATTTTAAACAAATTAAAGATTTTAAGCTGCAGGAACGTTTTTACAGCTTTGTACCTGAAAAAGTCATACTATATGCAAAAGTAACACTTGAAATTGATTATGTAAAAAGCATTTCATTAACCATTTAAATTTCAGTGTACATAATTAAAAAATAAGCTTTTTACAAAAAGTATAGTATTCAATTGTTCAAAGCTAAAGTAAATTTTATAAAGATTTCTTTAAAATCATCAATAATTGTGCTTAAACACATCGTTTGTAGGAAGCTTAAATAACCCAAGCTTTCATAAAAACAATAACTAACAGCCTATTTTTATACAGGGTGTTAAGGAATGGGTTAGCAATATTTTTTATGTGAATATGTTATGATCAGAGTGGCGTATGAACGTTTTGAGAAGTTTTCAAAATTGTTGCTAGCATGGTCATTTGTGTGAAAGGTTCGTCCCATTTCGGGCATAAATTTCTTTGTTTTTTTTTGTAAAATTTGATAAAACACAAATTGAAATAGAAGAATTACGGAGTGGTCCAAGAAGTTAATTTACCTCTACCGTTTTGTCAATAATTTTAAGGTATCTGCTAATTTATATCATTCCAGTTCAGCGGTTCCCAAAATTTGGGACCTAAACTCCAGAAGGATTTTTTGGGAAAACTATGCATTTTTGATATACACAAATTTCACTTAATCGATTTGTTGTGCCATTCTATATCTACCTTTAAATTTTTGCTAAACCATTCCCTAACATGCTGTATAAAAAAGACTAACAGCAGATGTTGTTTATTGCAAGTTCATTTCGAGATATTGCATAATTACAAAATTACGTGGACAGCAGTGTTTATTTCCATTGCGATAAATTAAGACAAAACAAAAAAATCGAGCTGTAATCTTCCACCAGAAAGAATTTTGAGGTGAAAAAACCGAAATGAAATAATTAGAAAGTACGAAAATTCGTCCCTGAACTAGTGGCCAATTAATTTACCTGTGAGTAATACTGGCTTCCAGTGGATTGTCTGCTGGGGGTTGGTTGTCGGGAATCCGAATCATCACCTTCCTGAAATAGGGGGGTACATAATGAATCAATGTTAATATTGATCCATGTGGTGTTTTGTGTATAAACAACGCTACTCACATCACTTTCGACGTCAATATCCCGATCGTCATCGCTCATTGTAATAAGTACAGAGTCCTGAGGTGAAAACGGTTTACTTCAGGTGTAATACACAACCATCGACTTGTACTTTTCCCAAAATGTCACAACACGAGCAAACTAGACGTGAATCGCACAATGTGCGTGACCTGTCATACTTGGCCAACTCGAAAGCCCAGGTTCTTTGTCACAAAATTCCTTATTAGGGCGAACTTTCCACAAAACGAGGCGCAAAACTGTCAAGCACCGAACTCTATTAACGATTTTGGGGCCACTTTTCCAGAAAAGTGTGATTTGGACAAGCTTTTTGATGTTTTATTTGTACCCAATTTTGCACCGACCCTGGTTAGAACGTCAATTACCGACTGAGGCGTGCAACTTGTTGGGGTTACACGTGTTCTATTGGCGCACGTGATTTAGCCCGGGCGCGAACCAAATAAAGGGCGTAGAAAAAATTCAAATAAAAATAATAAATTTATTCATAACCGAAACCGAATACAGTTCAATTAAACTACAATAAAAAATAAAAATAAATTGAGCAGTTAGCTAAAAAAATTGTTCATATCTAGCTGAATAAATTATAACATAGTTGTAACAGTCTAAAAAAAATAATATTTATTGTTATAAAATTTGATTTGGAAATATTAACATTCAACTCAGCTTGTCTTATCTATTCACTAATAACAATAAAAATGCATTTTTATCATTATATGTACTGGAGAGTGGACACCACAATACGAAATCACAAGACAAACAGTAAAAACAATTATTGGGTTAATAAAAGGCACTTGGGTGGTGAATTATATTGCAATGTCAGTACTGTTCACGATTACTACTCTAGTCATTAAACGGAGAAACTGATTGACCAATGAAACATGTAATAAATTTTGCAAACTTTACATAACAGTGTACAATAAAATGGGTACGTAATAGATAAAATTGTATTATTTTTAGAAGCATTATGTACAAATAAATTACAATAATACCAACATTGCCAAGATATCACATAATCAGCAAAGTTACATACTATTTTCCACAATATATGGCAAGACAAAATCCACAACAATCCAAACCACGTGACGATTAACGCGTTAATATGTAACGATGCTTTTAGGGTGCTATTACAACAGACGGGAGAATGTTATCACGCCTGTTTCTTGCCGTTGGTTGTGATATTAGTTGCATTTAGGACAGTTCTTTCAGCTACTTCGGCAGCCATTTGCTGCATACCGTTCTCGACGTAAGCTTGTACGACGGGTTTCATAGACTGAAAAAATAAAAATATTACGATTCTCAAAAACCAAATGTCGAAATCGTTAGTCAAATCCATGCAAGTATCTAGAATTGATTAGTACATACGTTTTCTTTCTTTTCTCTTTCTAAAATAGGCATGCTACAAAAAGAAGGCACCTTTAGTTATAGCACAACAAATGTATAACTAAAACAACTTGATAAGACATGTGCGAAAAAAAATACCAGGAATTTTGAAAATACAGAGTGACCCAGGGATGTCCAATCGTTCTATAACTTTTTTGCTATTTAAAATATTGCCAGGTCGTTTTCATTATCCGACAGACCTATGAAAGTTATATTTTTTTAAATAAAACACCCTATATATTTTTGCATAATTAGATTCTACGTGAAGAAATCATGTAACTTCGTATACTGTTATAGGTGTATCTCTTTTCGTTTCGGAATTATTTAACTTCAAGTAGGTCTATCGGATAATGAAAGCGGCATGGCAATATTTTAAATACCAAAAAAGTTATAGACCGATTACACACCTCTGAATCAGCCTGTATGTGCAAAAAAATTCTTAAATCGTTAAAATAAAATGTTTTCTATAATAATAAACAACAGGTTTATTATCAGCGATTGTGGAATTAAAATAATACAAAACCTGATCACGAATTGTATCAAACTCAATAAAACGCACAGTTGCGGTAATCACAACCATTAAGATCATAAATAAACTTACGTTTTCCCATATAAGGTTGGCCATTTCGTCGATATGTAAGCCAATCTCTCGGAACTCTCCACTATACCTAATATGAAAAAAAAAAATAGACAAAGGACACAACAAATTTTTAGGTCAAACCTGACGTAAGCCCACATGGCCAAGGTGAGAAACGAGACGGCCATCATTGTATTAAAGACATTGGCGATTGTGTATGCACCAAATAGTGCAAAAAGTCCGGACGAGATGTAACAAAACACGGCTAAAGCGAAAAACACGGCAGGAGTTCGAGCAGCTTTAAAGATATTTTTACTTTCATTATGTGCTTTGAACTGAGCGAAAGTCTCTTCCAAATCCTACAATTAATTTCAAATGAATTTCCCCGAGTCATTACAAATCTATTGTTTACTTTTTCAAGCTGTTCTTTGTACTTTTCACTAAACTCATCCCCTCCCATCTTCCGTTTGCTTTGAAACTGGTGAATCGCCTTATCTTTAACTTTGCGATGTTCAGATTCCATCGTAGCCGTATTCAAGTACGGTTTGTTTCCGCCACAAACTTCCTCCATCAAGGTAACGTAGGTCTCTTTTGCATCGGCAACGGCCGACAAATTGTTGGCCTCGGCAGTGGCCTGCGCAAATTAGGCGAATTAACATAAATTACAGTGATTTTAACACAATACATACAACAAGCATAGACTTTGGTTCTGGCAACTCATTTCCCTTGTAAATGGCCATGTATGACTTGAAATATTGGATCAAGTCCCTGGCTTTAACTTTCTGGCCGTTGATCCGCTTCAAGACCAAGTTTTCCGGCGCCAGAAGCATTGGCACCAGAATTTTCAGGTTCTCCTTGAACTCGGGATCAATTTCTGAAGCGCCAAAATCACAATTATACATACATTAAATCTTAATGGCTTTATTTGTGCAGAATGTTTAATGAATTAATCTGATTATGTAAAAAACATGACCCAAAGTTCCTGATTGAAAATATAAAAAACTGATAGTAAATCTGTTACAACGTAGTTAGATGTGCCAATTTTTCCTTACCTCCTAGCCTGCCGTCAAATGTGGGACTTGTAGCTACCTTAATGCCGGGATGAGGCATTAAAAAGCATGCAATTTCGGTAAATAGCGACTTGATGTGTTTCCTGAGAGATTCAAGCTCTGGATGTGAGTTTTCATTAACTTCCAACCTCTTTTTAAGTATTTGTTGACCACCGACAGCCCCATAAGGGGCCTCGTAGGGAAACCGCCAATCTCTCACAAGAAACTGTAGCCTTTGGAATGGTGTTTTCCCTGAGTCTGCTAGAGCTAATCGCCCATATTCTGTAAATAGCTACGCCACAAATAAAGTGTGTAACAAACAACTTGCATGATGTACCTGCAAATGTTGCAAATCATCCTCCTGGATATTACTTGATAGATTGTAGATTTGAACTGAGCTTAGCATTGTACTTAATGCGAAAATTGTGGCACATTCCCGGACAGTGCTTTTACTGTCCCAAGTTCCTTGTGTGTCTAACAGAACTACAGCAACCTTTTCTCCTGTGAGCAACTCGGTTAGAAAAACGTCAGACCACATGAGGATCCCGGTGGTGTCCCTCTCTGAGCCCCCCTTCCAGGAGAAGCCTTCCAAGGGGGCCTCATCGCTGCCCAGCCACTCTGACGTGTTTTGCTTAAGTACGTACTGCAATTCAGTGATTAAGGCCTCAAAAATGTTGCTTGTCTGAGGGACGGTTTACCTTTGAGTTCAAATACCTCAGGAAGAAATCGAGCAGGAATGATTTGCCGTGACGGAAAGCTCCTGCTACTGAAATGACAACGACGTACCTGTCCTTGACTTCATCCCTTAGGAGCACCTTTCTCAGAGCTTCTTCGTCCAGAGAGAAGGTGTGATCATTGTTGGCGAGGACAACTGGGACAGCATGTGGCTTCATATTTACTGGGGGAGGATCAATAACATCTAAAACGGAAATTTATCACATTGAATTCGCCACCAAAACCGAATGAAAGGGACGAAATAATAGGGCAAAGGTTTATTACTGTCAATTGTTTCATTAATAACGTGACGTCAGGTGTCTTGAATTTTTGCTCACTTTTATTTTAATAATGCGATTTTGACAGCTGCACTGAGCGCCCTTGAAAACAAAGTCCAGCGAAGCCCCAATCAGGAAAAATCGATTAGAAATAGATAAATCGTCGAGCATTATGCAAAATTTTCGGAATTTTGTGCAATTTCATTGTGTCGCAGATGGATAAAGACGCTGGTGTCACAGATATACGAACCCAGTGATAGGCCTGGGGCTTAATCCAAGTGCTTATTTGGCGTTCTGGGTTTAGTTCTATTTATGGATTTAATTAAATTAATGCTTTAAATACCTTCTACAGAAGATCCCCGTTTCTGATCGTGTTTACGTTGCCTTATGTCAGACATGTTGAACGTGTAGTGCCATCTCGTTTGCTCCTATGTCGGTCTTTCTTGTCAAATAAAGAGCGCGGTTTTTAAATTCGATTAGGGGAGACTTGTAATTCAATCATTTTAAATTAAAATTAATCTCGCAATTTTTATCAATAACGCAATTACAAAGTCATTTGTGCAATTACCAATTTTTTTATGATACATTATGTACCATTATTGTTAATTAGTAATTAATCACATAATGATAATAATTTTCTGGTGTAGCGAAATATGCCAGTATAAGCTGAATAAAATCTGTAAAAGTGTACATTTTTTTATTCTTCTTACATGTAATTCTTTTGTAGGGTGGCAAGAGTGTCTGATAGACGACATTCAATTTCCTGCGTTCACATCATAATTTCCTTTTTTAAGGTAAAGCAAAAGTGGTAAACAAACCTGAAAATATAAATTTTTAAATTCAGAAGGCGTTATTTCTGGTTTCCTTGATTTATTTTTAACTTTTGCTTAAATTCCTAGCTTTTAGTTTCAATATTTTCTTTAACAAAGGACGAACCATCTTCAACTCGGCTCTTCATCCCTATAAAGCTGCAATTCTAAAATATTTTTTTTGAAGATGGTATTTTTGATTTTATACGCAACATATTAACATGCGCTCCTTTTATTTTATTTACGAAAACTTTATAGTACTCGTAAAGGCTGCTCTTTCAAATGAATAAACTTCTAAAGTAATAAATATTTTGCAAACTATACTTTTAAACAACTCTAATTTGTTTATAGGTTGCAAACTCTTCAAACATTAATTTTTCAATGAACATCTATTTTTCTAACTTTCTGTTTTGACAAAAAAATCTATACAAATAGAACAAGAGTTTTATAAGTTATCCTGCTTTCTATCTTATGTTGCTTTAGTTTATTGTTATCTTCTTGTTTTTCCAATTTTATGCACATTAGGTATCTTTGTGCGTCATAGTGAAAATTATTCTTATCTATTTTAATACGTTCTAATATTTTTAGGTACTTTTCAAAAGTAAAATCAGCAATCAGCAATCATAATTTCTATAATATTTCATCTACAAGATAAAAGTTCTACGACAAATACTTAGTAATTATTGTTTATTAAAGCAAACAAATAAGGTCTCTATATTTGAAAATAATTTTTTAACGTTAGTCTTGAATATTTATTATCGAAAATGAGAAAACTAGGAGCATACTTATATTATTGATTTTGACTAAAAAGTAGTGTGATATTAGCAATTTTATTCACTATTTATTAAAGACTTCAAGCGAAGTAAAAAATGAATGCAAATGACGTATTGCAGTAAATAATTTGAATAATTAGAGTAGCGAAAAAGAACGTCAACCCTCCCTATTAGGCGATCAATGAAGAATGAACAAAAAAATTATAATTAATTAAATACTTACTTATTTTCTCTGGAAAAATGTAGCTAATTTAACACGAGTTTAACAGATGATTTTTTGATCTAGAATGTGCAATCTACAATTATTGAAAAGAAACCTTTGTGTGCAAATATTTTATTACACAGCTTTGATTGAAAAATTATAATAAAAAAACGTTTACGTTATTCTTAATGTTGATTAATGTAATTTGGGTATATTTTTATTGTTTCTAAATAATTAATCAGTAAAGTACAACATTAAAACTGAAACAATTATTATTATTATTATCGAGGCTGTTGCAACCAACATAAAGTAAATACATATGACCCATTTTCTTTTGTGAAATCCTGCACTAATCATAGTTGAAAGTTTAAACTAATCGTTCGAAAAATTGATCCAGCAAATGAACAGTTGGTGTAAAATTTCGTAGGAAACGATTATGATTATAATCAAATAAACCATGTCATGCGAATGTCCGATTTTATCAGAGTCCTCTTTGCCAATCCGTTCAAGTTGAACTTCATTCGAGCCAAGCGCGTTAGTTTGACGACAGCTATCTGCTGTGAAGGCGCGCTCCCAAATATTCCCGGTAAAAGTTTAAAAACTTGTTTTTCCTCCCGAAAAACCGACTTCTTCCAAAATTGTTGAATTAAATCGCCCAGAGGATGAAAAAATAAACAGACAGTAGTCGCAGGTGTTGGAAAAACTGTGCGTTTTGGTGCGTTTTTGAAAATCGAATGTAGTGCGTAAACTTGGAAAATCGATGGAACTGCCAGTACGTTGCCCACCTCCGAAATTATTTAAACTAAACGAAGAGTTACGTGTTTCGTTCCTAATTTCTGTCCATTTAGCTAATGAAAATGCAGCCAATTAAAAGCCCGTTTATCTCACTTGTCGCAGAACATTCTCTGTAGTAATAATAAAAAAATGGAATAGAAACAAATCATGTCGTCGACCAATATTTACGAAAACTTGCCTCTGAAGAAGTTCAGCGACAGCGAGCCTTCGAAAAATTTAATCTCCGAAATCAAGCAGAAAAAGCGGAAAAGCACACCCGACATACAGAAAGTCTCCTCGCAGAACAACATTTCAAAAAAAGCCAAATCTTCGCGAAGCATATCAGAGATGCTTTTCAACCGGAACGATGACAAGAGCGACGAAAATTTAAGCGGTGGTGAGAAAAGCAACGGCGAAGACAGTTGCAAAAAAATTCAGTCTACTCCAACTTCGACGCTTGACGATGGCTACGAGTCCTGCAACAGCACCCCTTTGGTTTCAGGTTTGTGGTGACGCATTTTGTGCGATTTTGTTTCACAGAGTCGCAATACGCAAGCATGCCAAAATTTGGGCGGTTTTTGACCTTGCAAACACGACGAATTCAGTGATGTCAATACGAGCGTATTCATTTTTGTGAGGTAATACACCACCATGAAAAAATTGAGGAGCGGCTTTCCAACTTACACCATGTATTTTACAAATCCATTCTCGATTCATTACGACCTTGGGGTCAATAATTTTAACAAAAAAGTGGCAATTTCCAATAAATAAATAAACGGCGGGTGAATGTTTAAAGTGTTCTTTTTCCTGGCTGGTGTCAAAATAAAAGAGAATGGAATGGATTGTTAAAAATACTTCTTATTTATTATTCCAAACAGGCCAATATATCATAACGCGGAAAAGGTTGCGCTCTCCACCCACAACGAAAATTTTTTTGTTTTGTTATGAAAATCAACAGGTGGTGTTTAACATTTGCAATCTTAAAAAAACAGTCCGGCCCTGAAGTAATGATACGATGCCGTCTGCCAAGATATAGTAATTTATTATAATTTTAAGTGACAAAATTAGATCGTCTAGAACAATATTTTCAAAACAAAATTACATGGTTCAGGAATGATTGAGGCAAAACAATGAGAATTCCATATTGCACTTGATTAAATTTATTAGCGTCTAAAGGCGTTCATTTGAAAAGTATTTGCGCAACGATTTAGCACAGAATCGTATTTTTGTTCGTTTAAGTACAATTGCAAAAATTTCATTTTGGTTGTTTAATTTTACATTTAGATGTTATTATTTGCGTGTGTTGTTTATTCGATTGTGTGCAAATACATACGGGTAAAGTGTGTAAAGTTATTTTATTATATGTTTTGAAATCCTGTTTTTGAGAAAAAAGCCACCGCAAAAAAATACGAATAGATGAAATCAATAAAAATTAATAAACTTAACAGTAATAGGTAAATTGGTAGTAATTCAAGTTTTCGTTTCCTTTTTTCGAAATAGAAACTTTTTTGACATACGTTGTTGTTCCTGAACAGTCCAGACTTAATTTCAGTTTTAGTCAGTAGTTTACAAAGCTAAAGAAATAAATTGTAGACGGACACAGGTCGTGCCCACATTGACTACTTCCCGTTTTTATCGATCTATGCAAATATGCACGAACCTAAAGCAGTTCAAATGAGAATTTTTACAACTTGCTTACAGAGAAAATTTATTCCTGCAGCAATGTTTAAAGTAATTTAAAGAACAAACAAAATGACCTCATACTACGAAAAAAAGAACCGTTCAATTCTGTGATAAATAAAAAATATTTGAGACTCGAATTATCTGAAATAAGCTTTAATTTAACGAAATACATAATTATTTAACTGATGGTTATCAAATAAAAGCGCGCTTGTCTAAATACATACAGTTGATTGTCAGCAAAACTTTTTTTCTTCTTGTCATATATCATTCTTTGTATTTCTGTGTTACAAAGGTGGTGTTTGAAAAGAATTGTACAACATAATCGCATTTATTTTGCAATTTTATCATTTTTATTAAGTCATCTTTGGATAACATTTATCCGCTATGTGTAAAATTTTTTGAACCACTTCAGTTGTGAGGCAGTACGTTTTAGATGTAATATGGAAAAAAATATGCAAAAATTAATCAAAACTCATATTTATTGCAGTTCTGTTTCGCAAAACTGGTACATATGAATTTCCCAAGTGGAGCTTTCAAAAGCAGATTTTATGGCTAAAAAACATCAGATATATTTTTATAAACCATAAATGCTTAATAAATCTTGCACCATTAGGCCGTTGAGCGACTTCTAACCCACTATATGTAATACAATATTCATCACTTTACCGGACTATAAATACCTACCTATAGCTCTTTTGTGAAAAAAATTGAGACAAGTTTGGAATATTTGTTTTAAGCGTTCTTCGTTTTTCATCAGTTGTAATTAAAATTACACAAAAGTATCTCCTTGAGTTCTTGTGATTACTCAAAAGAGTAAAAGAAGATAATTACCTATTTGAATTGTAAACTTTCGAAACGTACTACTCTCAAATAATTCCTAATTGCCGCCAATCGGAATTTAAAGTCCAAATATTTAGTATCATATAACGGAGAGAAAACTCTATCATTGTTATCCTCACTAATGGGATCGTGATGTTGAGTGTGGTCAGCTTTGGAGGAGCTTCAAGTGTTTACGAAAGCACAATTATCTCTGACCAAGAAGTGATTCGGATTTGGTTGAATATTTGTGGTTTTAAAATATGAGCGTTTAAATCAACAGGAAATAAAAATGAGTGAGTTTATAAGTGAGTTTCATTCAAGTAACAATTTGATTAATACGAAAACTTGGAGGCAACCTCTCTTCAAACTTACTTAAGTCTTTTTAATTATATTCGACTTAGTTTTAATGCATCCAAGATTAAAATGTTGTAGTTTCCGGCTGAAAATTACGAAGTGGGCTACATTAACTTGTGTATCGAATACTAATTTCATTTGCAGGTATTTGCAAGTGTATCGATCACAACCAATCCACTGTTCGCGGCTTTCAAGCGGACTTGTTAAATAGAAAAAGTTAATTACGAGACGAGATCTTATCTATAAACACACGAGTTAATTTTTTAAGTTGTCTGCTGCACATACAGTTTAAAAACTAATTGGTCTTTTAAAGTCGTCGAAATTCAAGGCTGAGCAACAATGATCGGATAACTCCGTTGAAAATAATTAAGTAGAACGAAGTAATTAATCCCGACACTATGCATATCATCAACAACACTTCGTAGCCACTATTAGTGCCATCCGCTTGCAACAATTAAACTTAATTCGTTTTTACTAACAAGCAAACATGAGGCATGAATTATCCAACAACAGGAGTAAATTACGGTTTAAACCGTATCATTATCGATTCCGCTTGATCCGATTTAATTTATTTAAAAACGATTTGCGTTAATATCGGAGGGATATTGAAGGATTTGTGCGAAATTAATAGGAGGAAACGTGTCGTGAGCCTTGTACCTGATCCATGAAGAGAGAAGGCACGGTATCCTGGACATATCTTAGTGATATTGGCGTCCTGGAATGTAGTAATGTGCAACGAACGGGCTCGGAACCGCTCCGGACTCCGGGGATCTCCTCAACGATGAAGTTCCTCGGAATTGTGGAATGCCACCTATAATACCCACCACTTCAGAGCAGGATGTAAAGCACACGTCTTATTCGCGTCGGCTATTCAATGGAAAATATGAGGAATATGAACACACTAATTTTAAACGATTTAATTTCGCATCGCGAGATTTTATTATAAATCATCTTAATGCTGCTACTAAAAAGAGACCTGGCTTCCGAAAGGGGACGGCTTATTGGATTTTTACACCCACACTAATATTAAATATATGTCGATTTGAGTTTTCGGGAAACATTCCGGTTGCAATAATAAAAACACATATTTATTAACGCAACAGGCGTCCATTCAATTATATTTTTGACGTTCATTTCTTAGAAATAAATTAGGAAAACCTTTTAACTAATGAATCCACCTAAACCTACCTACTATAACCCGATGTGAATGCTAAAATAATTTATCAGCATTTTGACTATCGCAACAAATTGGCGATTTCTTCAAAATCAACTTACTAGCTTAATAATAAAATACTTTTATATATTTATGTTGTATTGCTTATTTACGTTAAATTTTTTTTTAATGAACCAAAAAATAAAAAAATATTTGTAGAAAAATAATCTATAATCTAACAGAAGCATTTTTAAGTTCTAGTTCATATTTTAACTGTAACTGTATCTGTATTGTACTGTAACTGCTATTTTGGAAATTTTAAATCAATTGAAACAAATATTTACAGGGTGTTTCAAGTTTTAGGTCCAGTCAAAAAATAAATACTTCTAGTTGTCCAAAAGAAAAAAAATATATCTCAAACGATAGAGTTTCTAACACGCTTCAATTTGATGCTTTAATGTTATACGAAATTTTCATGGTATGAGCGTGAATTGTGAAAAACTAGATAAAAAATTTTTTGTTTCCAAATTATTGCAATCGTTTTCTCAATAAAATTCCTCCTATTTTTTAAGTGAGACTTCCGAAACTGAAACAGTAAAAAACCCAAGGCGTATTGAGCAATTGAAATTTCAATTTGCAAAAGATCAAATAAATGTTTTATCTTAGTCACCTTTGAAAAAACAGAGCTCGTGTCTTTGCTTGATTCACAAAAAATTGAAACGTCATTAACTGTCAGACTAAAATTTTACTTATCAATTAAAAAATGCCCTTTTTTACTGTTTCAGTTTCGGAAGTCTTACTTAAAAAATAGGAGGAATTTTATTATAAAAAAATTATTGGAATAATTAGAAAAAAAAAATTTTTTAATGTAGTTTTTTGCGTTTTACGCTTATATCATGAAAATTTGGGATATCAGCAAAGCATCAAATTGAAGCGTGTTAGAAACTCTATCGTTTGCGATATATATTTTTTATTTTGGAATACTAGAAGTATTTATTTTTTGACTGGACGTAAAACTTGAAACACCCTGTACAATGAGAAAGTTTCCATTTTTTTGAAATTAATACCATTAATAGTCTTCATAATTGTAAAACTAATGGTACTTTTCATTTTTTTATATTCGCAAAAATAAAAGAGTTATGAGAGCTCAAAATTCAAAATTTGACAGATCGCACACTTTACTGGTCTCGCTAGGTGTGACGTCACGCGGCACAATTGACTCAGCTGCCACTGCCGCGTGTGGAAAATTCGAATCTTTGAGGGGCTGTATCTGGTTAAAATTAACATGTTTTCAAAATTCCTTCGCTGTTTCTTAAATTTTTCCATTGATCTATTGCACTCCTAGATCTTTTATGAATGTTTAATGAACTATTAGCCCTAAATAAAATAAATAAAAATTTTGAAATCTCACGCCATAAGACCGTTTGATATCAAAAAAACGAGTACATTACAACTTTAAAAAACAAGAAAATCGTAATTTCATATATTTGTAAACCGTAGGTTTATAATTATAAACCCCATCTACTTATTCATGGAACGTATCTTCAAAAAAATAAAGAAATTGGATTTCTGTTTATGCAAGTGTCGATATCTTTTTTATTTTTTGAATTTTTCTTTCATTTCATCGTTTCCTTATGCTTACTATACCATTCCAGCACTTATGTCTTATCACTGTTACATATTACAAACTGTTACTCCTTGCAATGTTGGAATGACTACTTCGTATAGAACTAAATATATTGTCTTGTTCCAAGTGTAGCTACAAACGCTACTAAAATATGTCTTCCCTATATCAAGGGATAAGATATTAAAAAAATAGTTTCTTAGAATAATTATTAATTAATTAGTTAAGATTGTGACTCAAAAATAAACTAGGCTTAAAATTTTGTCAAACAGTAATAAATTAAATAAAATAGGAAAAATTCAAATAAAGGTAATTTTGGTGTTAGCAACAATTTTTTTACATATTTTTTGCACAAAACATTTTGCAAGCATCGTTTGTTTTAGAATGACACTAGAAATCATAAAATTTTCAATACTTAATATTTTTTAATTTTTTAAAATAAAATTATATTTTATTAATATAAATATTTCTTAATTATTATTTAGTATTTATTATTTATAAGGAATTGTAGAAAAATTCTGAAAAAATTCGAAGGCATACAGAAAGAATTAAAGCATTTAATAGCAAACGCTAATTTTTGTGTGATTATTAAAATGGATTATTTTTAGTTATTATAATGATTTATTACAGTATCTACTTTAAATAAATTACTCGAATCATCACAAACAACAATTTCTTTCAATATTTATTTCTTTTAAGTCAATAACATTATCCAGAGGTCTGAATATAATGCCGAAAGGAACAGTAGTGTGTAAATCGCCGCTACCTTGTGAACAGTTTATGCCGCGTGACGTCATCAGGCTCAAAGCGGGACCGCTGTCAAACCGGCAGACAAAAAAGCTTATATTTTTGTTATTTTTAAAGTTATTGAGTTAACTTTTTTGCATTTAATTTCTTGATTTGAGTACTATCATGCTGATAATAAATAATAACATTTTGAAAAATTGGAAACTTCCTCATTATTTTACAATTAATTTGTAAAAGAGTATAGATTTCTCTGGACTTGAAGTGTAGGCCACAGCTTTAATTAAATTATCTAATTTATTGTACAATGTACAATGAATATTTTAAGAGTGAAATTCAATATCACATTAATCGCTTGATAGCTGTCAAAGACTCTCTTACTTTTTAAACTTGCCTCACACAATTTTGTGGACATTGTTTCACGAAAAACTTGAGTCCATTTCCGCTGACAATTTCGATCGCATTAATGAGTTTGAATATAGGCTCAAGTTGAGCTCTCTATTTAGCACTTCAATTAAGTTTGTAGAATTAATATAGTAAATCATTGCCATCTTTGGCTTAATTAAATGACGTTGTAATTGTTTAGCTGGAGGTGTCGTTTTCTTAATGAACTTCTTAATTACTAAATTAACCGCTGCACCTAATTCTCACTTACGTTACGCGCCTTCACTATACCATATCCTGAAGGATTATGTGTCTAAACCTGTGGAAAAAAAGCGATTTTTAATGGACGACTTCATCCCAGACGCGAAGGAAGCTGGAACAGGGAGAAAAGCGCACGATGAAGTGCTTTGTCCTTGCTGATTTTTATTGTGCGAAGTGACGCGGCATTCTCCGAGCAATTACATGTAAATGAATATCCACCATCACCTCAGGTATTCCAATATCAGCCACCTGCCAAGAATAGGGAATCGCCATCGATAAAACCTGCAGCTGGAGAAACTTCACATCATTTTAACTCGAAATACGTCTCACCTTGCCGGTTTTATGACTTACTCTCACTGTCTTTAACAAATTAAGCAAGGAGTTTTGGCAGGTAATTAAGCGGGTGCTTGATAAAGAAATTAGACGTGGCAATGGGGTTTGAGGCTACATAGCTCGTATTTTATTGCTACGTATTATTAAATGCAAATCATGGATATACACATATGGCTATTTGAATCGCATTACGCAACGGATAAATCTGAATGCTATTTATTGGCATATAAAGAAGATTTTGCACGTGTGCAAGATTTATTTAAAATATTCTCATACAACAAAGAAATTAAACGCCTCCTATTCGACGTTTACAATTTATAGCATTTTTATTCAAATCCGATTTATTATTATTATTATTAGTTTTTTAATAATTCCACCAAGAGTAATTTTGTTTTCTTCAACAAAAAGGCGTTCGTTTGTCTTGGCTTCCCTGACAGGCTGTTCCAATCAAATCTCAATTAATTGAGGTCGAGAAAATTAAAGAGTAAATTGGCAGTTTTTAATTTTTCTAATTATTTCTAAAATATTTGTAACACAAAAACATATAATTCAATATTCAATGCAAGATTTTGTTTACTTTTCATTTTTAGTTAGTGTTAAGCAGTTATTAGCTGTTTCAAAACTATGTAAACGCCAACGTCGCATATTACCAAATCATTTTTTTAAATAAGCTTAATAAAAATGTAAAATAGTTATTAATGATTAGATCTCTCATTGAAATTATAAATTACATTAGCTATTAATTTTTTGAAGTGCATAAATAATTTATAACAACTAATTTTGAGAGAAAATCCGATGTTGGCGTTTACATAGTTTTGAAACTGTTAATATTTACGTATATTTTATGCAATTTTTTGTCGTATTCTTTAAGACGTTAAAAATAAAATTGAAATTCCATAATTTCTTAAAGAAAAATGCGAGAATGTAGGATCAAATAACTTTACTCGTATTCTAGATCCAGACATGTGAATGAATAAGGCTATAACCAAAGCACATGTAATTTATACATTACCACCCTTATTTATTATTAGGTCTGTGCTCACAATTTTTGAACAGTAAAAATCTTGAGAGCCTTATTCAACAATAAAAAGGAAAAAAAAGAAATATTATGGTTTCGGTGTTTCTAAGTTTATAACAAATAAATAGGCTAGTACTTTGTTAGATTTTGTGTTATTTGTCTTGCTAGTTAACAAATTCTGGTGTAGGGATCATTTACATTTATTATATTATTTCATTGTATCTTTACTAAAATAACAGGTACTTATGTAAAAGTAGATATGCAGCATTATATTAAAAATTTTAGTCGTACGTCACCGCCGTACGGTATAAAAAGTGCATGTTTTCGTTTTGTAACCCAAATAAAAAAAATATATTAAAAAATTGCGAATTGCCATTACTGAATATTTCTAATAAAAAGTTGAATCACAAAGAGGAGTTTACAAGTCGTTGAGCAAAAATATAATTCTATATAATCTTCAGGAGAAAAAAAGTCGAAGAGCTACACACCTGTTTGATCTTAGCAGTTTAGCTTTTGTAATAAGATATTAAACAATTTCTTGCTATTTGTATTAAAAAATAAATGTAAATATAAACAAATCAATTTTGTTTATTTGTCGTAATCTTGTAACAGCATGGAGGTGTTGAAATCGAGATTAAAAAATATTTGCAAAGTTTGTGTTAGGGCATTCGGTGAAATAATTCTATTAAAGTTGAATTTGTCAAAATTACATGATACTGGATTCTCACACAATGTAAATAGCCTAATTAGATACAGGCTTCCAAGCTTGACAAGAGCAGCTAACAGTTAGACCGGTATTTATTTACAATTAAAATTTGATTGTGGCTGAAGTTGCACTCATATCCACCTAAAGTTTCAAAGTCGTCTAATTATACTATAAAACTAATATATCGTCCCAAAGCCCCCTACAGGTGGCAGCTAATCAAAATCAAAGGCGAAAACGGCAATGCAAAAGACACACTCAAAATCCCGATGATGAGAAATTGCTTTCAACTTCAAACGTTTTCAGTATTTGTTGTATCAACAACAAGGAGCGGACTGGAATCACAAAAGGTTTCTTTCCTCCACCGTACTACTAAATGACTTTGAGTATAAAAATATAACTGTCTCTATTTATTATCATTCGACAAAGGGCTTTCAGAGATTTGTTAAAAAAAGGAAATGCCTCATGGTGGATTGAAAAGGGTATTAGTTTCGCCGAAATTATTTCGGGACGAAAGTCTACAATAAACTGACTCATTTGCCGCTCCTGAAAAAGGAACACATTGCTGATTAGCTAGATTAGATGTCCGGAACAGTGAACCCGACTTCCGCAAAATAATACAACAAATGTGTACAATTTTATTATTTTACGCGAAACGTCCAAACTTTAGATTAGTTTTAATTAGCTTAGTTTTCATGTCCTTTAATTTTTGTTTTCCTGTCTTTTTACTAGTTGCTAGTTGAAGCTTTCGAATTGTATTTAAAATTTATTAATTTTTATGTCTGTTAATGGCAAGAAGCTGGTTAATGAATATAATTTGTCGGAGAGAGAAACAGCAAGACAATAGGTAGTGGCTTTATTAATTGTGAAGCGTCCGCTACTACTGTATTGGTCTAGCGAATATCGCCAAGCTTTTAAGCTCTATAGAAAAATGAAATAATGACATCACGGTGAAAAGGTACGAAACCGAGTCGCCCCGAAAGGAAGTTGATAATTAAGAAATTCTTCCGGTTTGAACCAATAATTAAATGGGATTCTTGGAATTCAGATGCTATGCTGTCAACTATTGAACGTTTTCCAGAAAATTTTTCCCACATTTGCGGTTCGCGTCCTCCTAACTTTTTCCAAGTGTGGCAAAAATTAATTTTGCGTCCTGAAAAAATCTGCATAAGATTTAAATTTATCAAGCTGTACCTGTCTTTTAAAAGCATCATAAAATGTAAAACGTATCGACCAGAAGCTACAACTAAACATATTTCCTCTTTCATCTGAAATTAGATTATAATGGAGCGATTCAATACTTTTTATTTTTATCAACCCGCCGATATTTTTGCTTGCACACTTTTATGTGTAAAATTTATTTCAAAATCAATTATTTTTAATTCGATTTTCAGGTAGAGCGAAACCGACGAAGCAGCATTCGAACCAGGCGACAAATTTAGTACTTACTTGCACGTTAAGAAAAAGTAAGTTTTCACTGTGTTTTCCGATCATTTTACAAAGTAAAGCTCGCAGAAGATCTTCATGTACAGCTCGAAGAAGACGAAAAAGGGTACGAATCCTTTGTACTTTCCACTAGTTCTAGTCAAGCGGGAGAAGTCGATCCAGATTCACCCACGATTCCAGACGACGCCAGGGAAACTTGGGGCTCCAGTGCTGATTTTTTACTGTCCATCATCGGATTTGCAGTCGATCTGGCCAACGTGTGGAGATTTCCTTATCTTTGTTACAAGAATGGGGGAGGTAGGCAATATAACACTAGCTCCTCATTAGGTCGATTTATGATTGCTTTTATGGAGCGTTTTGTGTGAGATCATTAAAATTCGTTTGTAGGAGCGTTTTTAGTTCCCTATACTTTAATGTTGGTCTTTGGAGCCGTCCCTTTGTTCTACATGGAACTCATCCTGGGACAGTTTAATAGGCAAGGACCTATTAGTATATGGAGGATATGCCCTCTTTTCAAAGGTGAGATTTAACAACAGCATAAAAATGTGAAAATACATACAAAGTATCAAAACGATGCTTATGTCCTAATATTTTCTTAAGAAAATCAATACTGACGCTTTTTTACTGAATTATACAAATTTGTTTTTTGACACTACAATCATTCAGCAATTTCCTGGAAGTCTGTGAGGTATTTCGTTTGTAGCGGAATCAATTCAGAATCAGTGACGTATGTTAAGAAAATCTAATTATAAAGTTTCGTCTATTTTCTTAATCATCCTGTTTATACAAAGATAACAGAATTGAATTGGCGAAATCTCAAGTGGAAGGGTTCGAATTAAAAATGTGTATTAAATGTGGTTATTTGGTTGTTTCCCTTTAAGGAAATCTTTAGGGAGCAATATGCAACCTACCTAATGATTTATCTATAAATTCATGAGAGCGTTATTGCTTTCACATAAATCATTTACGAATATTTTTTTGATACAGTAATAAGTGTTGTACCTGGTACTATAAAAACAAGTATTCGTCAGAATTTAACTTTCAATCTTCACCGAGTGCGTTTAATATTGATTGACAGAAACTTATTAATGAAGAACTAGAGGTAAAGGTGGCATAAAAACGACGAGCACTTTCATAATTTTTCACTGAAAAATGTACATTTAAATTTGATTGCTCAAGAAACTCAATCAATAGTAAGTAGAATGAAAGAATGGAAAATACTAATACGAGGCTTATTCAATTTACATGCACTTTCATGACGCGACTACGTAATAGCATGAATGACATTTATTAAAAAGAGGGAGCAAAAGAAGTTCAAAAGTACCCATTTCATGATTTTGTAAACGTGGTTTACGCTTATAGTACCTAATATAATGAAGAAACTTATTGTTGATTACCTGATTGTTAATACGGAAGTAAATTTGCGTTTTAAATTTTTATCTGCGTGTTTTGTTTGTGTTGTCACAAAAATAAAAATTGAAAACAAAATCTAGTAATGGGTAAACCAAACTAACTTTGTCTTTTTGTGAGAACAGGTGTTGGATTTTGTGCCGTCCTAGTCGCATTTTACGTTTCATTTTATTATAATGTAATAATAGGTAAGTCAATTACGCTCATCGTGCACCAGACAATTTATTTCATTAACAGCATGGGCTTTGTATTTTTTGGGAATGAGTTTTTCGCCCGATTTGCCCTGGCTCCATTGCAACAACACGTGGAATACGGAAAAATGTTGGGAAAGCATGCTTCCAGGTACTTCAAACGTTACGACAAGACCTCCAGTGTTTAACGACACAACTCCTACAAATCGGCATACACCAGCTTCTGAATTTTTTCAGTAAACAATATTTAATTCATTTATTGCAAACGGTATTGTTTCAAAGGGGTGGTTTTCAGCCGAGCAGTATTAGAAATGCAGTGGAGCGATGGCTTGCACGAGATGGGATACCCGAAATGGCAGCTAGTCTTGTGCTTGATGATTGTGTATGTGATGCTTTACATTTCTCTTTTTAAAGGGGTAAAATCCTCAGGTATTGACTGATAAATAAATGAGCAAAAAACACGCGTTGGTTATTTACAGGAAAAGTTGTATGGGTCACGGCAACAATGCCCTATGTGGTTCTCACGATTCTTTTGATTCGGGGGTTGATGTTACCAGGAGCCGCGATGGGTATTTCTTATTATCTCAAGCCGGAATTATCAAAACTTCGGGAAACTCAGGTATTGCGGAACGTTTTAATTTCTTAAGAACCGGCTTTCTGCGTTTCCAATCTCGAAGATGGACTTGAAATTTTCGCAGGTTTGGGTCGACGCTGCTGTACAAATATTCTATTCAGTCGGAGCAGGATTCGGCGTGCATCTCTCTTATGCTAGTTACAACACGTTCCACAACAACTGTTTCAGGTAAAATCCAAATCCTCAATAACGAACAAGCTTAACTGAAACTGAAATTTCAGGGACTGCATTGTCACAACAGCCGTGAATTGCTTCACAAGCTTCTTCTCCGGATTTGTGATATTCACCTATTTGGGATTTATGTCGTATAAACAAGGGGTCCATATTAGCACAGTTGCTACCGAAGGTGAACCAATAAAGACCCGATTTTGTCGAAATCTGAAGTAAACACAATTTCAGGACCCGGACTTGTTTTTCAAGTGTATCCAGAAGCGGTTGCCACTCTTCCGGGGTCGCATTTTTGGTCGATACTTTTCTTTTTCATGTTAATAATGCTCGGACTTGACTCAGCTGTGAGTAGAAATTACTAAAACCATCAAAACTGACTCAATTTTTTCAGATGGGCGGTTTGGAGTGTGTTATTACTGGATTAATGGACGAATATTCAAATTTCTTCAAATCACGTAAACATTCGAGGGAAATTTTTACTCTCGGAGTGATCATCGTCTCGTTTTCTGTTGCTCTTATCAATGTCACACCTGTATGACTCCTTACATAAAAAATTTGTCTTGATTTTTTTTCTAGGGTGGTATTTATACTTTCAATTTATTTGACACTTATTCCGCTGGAATTTCACTCCTGTGTTCGGCTCTTTTTGAAGCAATTGCGGTTTCGTGGTTCTACGGTTTAGATCGATTTACTCAAGATGTGGAAGCAATGATCGGGACAAGGCCAGGTCTTTACTGGCGAATTTGTTGGAAATTTGTTAGTCCAACATTCATAATTGTTCGTTTCTTGTTAGTTGAATAAACACTTCTCTCAACTGAATAATTACAGATGGTGGTGTTGTTTGGATTGCTCAACCCCCAACCTCTTAAATATAACGATTATTTTTATCCCAAATGGGCCGAATGGGTCGGGTGGTCTTTAGCTCTCTCTTCAATCATTATGATACCACTTGTTGCAGTGTTACAGTTAATTAAAACCAAAGGAACTTTCAAAGAGGTACGTATTTTTTATCTCTTAACACTAAATAATCGTCAAAATTCAGAAACTTGCCATTAGTATCACTCCGATCGAAGAACACGAAGAGATCCGGCGGAGTAAAATCGTGAATAGATTCAGAGCAAGGCATTGGTTGTTTGTCTAAGTTCCTTACCTTTTATTTTTTTACCTGTGTTTTAGATATATTTTTTATTGCGCTGGTCGTACATTTATTAATGTTAAGTGTTTTGTAAAAAAATATTGTACATGTATAGGCTTAAGAACAATAAGTACCTAATCATAAAAGACGATCGTGCCAAAACCTGTAATCATTTCAATAAAATCAGTGTCGAAATATCGATTGGCAATCATACGAACAATACATTGTAATAAAAGCTTTCGTGTATAAATGTTACCACCGACTATTTAATGGTTGCAGTTGCATGAAACTAGAGAAATAAGTATTTTGTTAGTTTGGGTCCAAAATGTTTCTTATGGCTGGCCCATAGAAATAATTGTTTAAAATAAAACGACCAACAGCTTTGTAAATAATGTTGGGTTGTTTGTGTTCAATTTTTGTATAAAAATCGTTACGTTGCCCCAAATGTAAAGTTACTTAATTTATTATAGATGAAGACCAACGATTAAAACTAGAAAATTATTTAATTATGCCAAAGTATTTGAACTGAGCTTTATACGTTTTTTGTAATTTATTTTTCATCGTACTAGTCCTAGCTTGTAGTTTTAATGTTGTGAATCGCAACATATTGTGTAATTCTAAACAATTGTTTCGTTCGATTAGAACAGTTGTGGCGTACCACAGCGATTTATGTGTGAAAAATGTTCAGAAATATTTAAACAATTTGCCTTCGTTGTTTAAATATTTTATTAAATATTGGTAAGATTTCTAAAAAGTTAAATGTACTTGAAAACGTCTACATTGTACTAAATAAAAAACAAGAGCTTGTACAACAAACCAAAAAATAAAATGTTTCAGAAATGGTTTATTTATTATCTGCTAAAAAAATCACAATCAGTACAAGTTTCTTCTTCTAACAACTACTGTTATAGGTACAGAACATTCAACATTACATTTTTATACTCTACATGTCTCATTTCATTAGGAAAATATCAAACACGAATAAACAGCGAACAAAACATTTTTTTTGACAGTTTGAATTAAGCCTTTCATTCGGTTGAGGATCTATTGTCCAATCTTTAAAGTCGGCTGAATCAAAAGAAATAATTAAAATCTCAATTTCTTGACAATAGATGGAAAAAATTCGTGCATGAATTTATTGATGTTTAATATTTTCAGATTAATTGGCAATGTTATAATGTTATATAAGAATCAAATTAGGTATAGGTAGGTATATTGTGCGCACATATAAATGCAAAGACAATTGTTAATAATAATATTACGAATCAAAAATAAATCCACTTTAAAAAACTATTTCCTTTAAATATTTTTGCATAAGTAAGAAAATCAGTCTAAAATGGGGGTAGGTATATATTTTTCATTTACTTTCAGTGCTTGCCTTTATGTATCGATTAATCTAGTATCTGGCAAGTTTCACTTAAAATTAAAAAACAATGAGTACAAAGTTATTTACTTTTACAAAGTGAAAATATCACTATCAACTTTAATACTATATTTAATATTCAGTCAAAAATAAATTTTAGGCCTAAAGTTTCAAAACGAAGAAATGAGGAAATGTGTGCTTATATAAAATTTTATAAAAATCTTCTACAAAAAATATTACAAAAGTCTCGCCAAACGACAATAATTTAGGAATATTTCCATTTCGTTAACAAATTTTCAGTGATATGATTTTCCTAAAACATTATAAAACACACAGAACATGTGGCAGGACAAGAGGCCAAGCAAAACCATAATCAAAAAGACTGATTATTCAAAAAATATCACATTTAGTTAGAAAAGATTTGGAGTTAAATTTTGTTGTCTCAATCTTAATCAAAAATCGTGTACTTTCCTGATATTTCTCGTTATATTTATCTTTAGTAAGAATTTTTAAAGAATGAAATGTTTTGCTATTAGTACAATTTTATACATCAGTATTTACAATATTTTCAGTATTACACAATATTTTTTAAGTTATAATATTTTACAGTCACTTTTCCCAAACTCATTTTCACTGTGCTGGGAAAGTGATGAATGTTGGTATGGTACCATAACTCGTATGGCAATGCCCTAATTTGTAAAATAACAAAAATCTGTTTTATACAATTTGGGCAAGAAAAACTTTTTAGCACAATAATACAGACATTATTTTATTCAGACTAATTTTATGAAACCTGGGTACTAAATCCAGATCACTTTACAGTGTATGTATATTTAAGTTGCTTAGCCTCTTTAAATTGTTTAAAAATAAATATTTCTTGCAAAATGTTTAGGATTTGAAGATCAAAGAATAGGTATGTGTAGATAATAGGTTAGTTAACTGAAGCATTCGCCAAATGGATGTTGGTCACTTAAAATTTAGCACAAAAACTTACATGACTACTTATCACAAAAACGCATTTCGATACGTTTTTAACAACAATAACAACGAAACAGTCTTACATAGTTACAATACGGAGCTAACGTCCTCCTTTTTCTCATCTTTCTCTTTATTCTTCTTGGATTTCTTCCGCCTTTTTGAGTCTCTAGTTTTGGGAGACCTTTCCAGTAGGAATAACGCTTCGTGGAAGTCATCCGAACTTAAATTCGATTCTTGTATGTGCAAGACCGAGCTCAAAGCACCGTCCGTCGAAGACTTGGGAAACCTGAACATTTCCCTCTCGCGTTCCGGCTCGCTGGCGCTCTTCGATTTGGCATTGGCTTCTTTTTTGGAACTCGAGTTTGAGGGACTGGGGATATTCGAGCGAGAATTGGCTGGGGTTGTCGAACGGACCAAAGATGGCGTGAACGGTTCCGGTGGTAAGGTATTGTTAAGACTAGTACTAGAAATGTTTAAAGAACACGAAGTTAGAGGCACAGGTACACTTAAACTAGACGACCTCGATTGTCTACCACCCGCTATTAGGATCATCCCGGGTGATTTTGGTTCTGGCGTTCGGGAGATGGACACTCCCGATATGAACAACGTGGGTGACTTGGGGATGCCAGTCTCGGATTCGTACTCGTTCGAACTGTCCGTCTCCAGAGTGTGGCTTTTGCGACACTTGGAGTCGGGACTGTTGCAGATTTTTATCCGCAAGTTGCAACTTTTCCGCTGGTCTTCCAACAGGAATCCCGTGGACTTGGAGAAACTACCACCGCGGCAACATTTCTGATGTTTTATGCTTTTGGGGCTATGCTTTTCGCTTTTGCATCGGTCATCTTTGAGGTTATCACAGTTCTTTTTTACTTTATGATCACTACTGAGAAGTCCTATGCTTTTATTCACTGCAATCCGCGTCAAGTAACTAGTTTTAGGCAGGTGTGCTGAACACAATTTCGCCTTCAGAGAAGCGAAAGGATTGTGGGTTTGTTTCTTACATTCGACTATTTTTCTCATTTCAGTCTTCTTTATTTCTTCTTCCTCGTTGTAACTTTTACCAATATCTTCGTCTGTGACTGAACTCAAAATACCACAAACTTCCATATCGGCGTTTATCGAGTCCGAAGTCGTAGTATCTTCGATCGAGCTTTGCCCTTGATACAACTCTTCCTCTGGATAAGTGTGATGAAGCAAAAGAAATTGTTTAGTACGCACGGAGGTGGAAGGCAAAGCTAGAATTTTTCGGGCCAAATCTTCCGGCTTATCATCATGCTGACTGCTATGGTCTGAATCCAAGTGGTAACGAGGCTCATCTCCATTCATCCGAACTCTTGTTCCTCTCCCACTTCTTCGGACACAAAGATCCCCAGTCGAGTGCGACCTTTTCAGACCAACGTCCGCATCATCATAATCGTCCACGTCTTCAAAAGCAAAACCTTTCTCGTGAATATCAGAAATTTGAAACCTTCCGTCCTCATTGCCGTTACAAGGCCGGAAGAACAATTCCCTGTCGGTCTCCGTGTTAAGTTTGTTAACATCGAGACTCTTCAAATCAATTTTGTGGTTAGCTAAAGACTTGAGGAAGTAATCAACCGTCCAATCCGCACTGCTCTTTTGATAAGGCTGGCTCTGAACCGCTTCTTCCACCGCCCCCGACTCCTGCAAACTCAGCTGAATAGCCAGTTTGAGCTGATCATCGGCACTTTCATTGCTATTATTCGAAATACTCGAGCTGGGATCGGGAGTGATTGCATTGGCCTGTGCTTGTTTCATCCTATCTTCAATCATCTGAAGTCTAGACATTTCGAGAGCTATTATAAGTTCCATGTTGTAATCAGACCCTAAGTTACGAAATAATTAATTTAAAAAAAGTTGTTCTAAAAACACTTACGGCCACATCCGTGTCTGCTGCACAAAAAGCCGCATTGATGCTCTTTGGAGTTTGGAGAGCCTCCAGAAAATTGTTTGAAACTTACTTCATTATCCTCGTCTGAATCGTATTCAGGCCATTCACAGTCACGCAACCAGGCGCTTGTTTGCGTTAAATCAGTCTGAAATAATTGTATGCAAGAACAATAGATGAAAAATTCGCGCTTACGTCGAGATATTTTCGCTTGCGTTTTCTTTGAGTGGGTGGCGTTTCCGGCGGGATCAACCCTTGCGCTACTGCCCTCACGAATTCGTGCCTTTTTCTCCGTGCCAGAGCTGTGGTTTGGACAATCACGGCTTTAGGTGTGCGTAAGTAGGGGCGAGCTATCATTTCGCTCAACTTTTCGGTCACTTCCTCCAACTCGTTCTACTTATTACTGAATATAAAAAATTTTTGAAAGTTTTAATATTACCTGCATAAATTCAAATATGGTTTTGTTATAGCCGTCGTCTTCCAAGTAATAACCGTAAACGTAAGAACCGCATAAAACTCTTCGTGCTTTTAATAACTCTCGCACGCCGTCTTCGATGAATTTCGTTCCTTTCTCGCCGAAATCTGAGTATGAAGGTAATAAGTGTGTGGGTGGCGGAAAGGTGAAATATAATACCTTCGGTGCTTTTCAATCCGAGACTGCTGGCGAGCACTTCCCTTTTTTGTCGGACGCTGGTTAGGAGGGGTTCTTCAAGCTTCTGGCTGTTTTCGTGGTTTCTAAAGCGCGTATAAAAATGTAAAAAACGAGACATTTCTTGCATTTGATTATTTCTATCAAGCGCTTCGGAAATTAAATTTCCTTGCTTTTCGTCGGCCTTATGAACGGCCTCGAAGCGATTACAGCGGAAATAGCCCCCGGTTGCGGAACTGTGTCTCTTCCATGATTCTTGACACACCCAACAAAAGTCGAATTTGCACTAAAAAATTATTAGTAGTAATTACATCGCGCCGTAATCGTCGAAATACTTTGGAACACTTCATGTGGTTACAGCCTTCGTTTTTTTGAATTGGACTTTTGCAGTTTGGACAGGGTTTCGAATTGGTGACAAGCCAAAGGCAGTTGGCAGCATCTTCGCTTCCGCTGCACGAAGTTTTAAGCTCTTCCGGTTTAATTTCGGCGATTTTAATCTGCCACTCTTGCCATTGTTTACATCCGCAAGGTGCATGTGCTTCGCCCAAGCACTCCCAACAGAAAAAATGCGCGTTTCCGCAGTCCACAGCGTGGGAGGTTATCGGAGCTGATTTATTGTTAACCCGGTTTCCGGTTTGTTCCGCTTCCGGTAACCGGACCGCCCGACCACAACCGGCGATGGGACACCATTTGATGCTTTTATTGCTCTCGACAAAGGCCTACCGAATTATTACAACTGCTAGATATCAATTCTAAGCACTTACCTTTATATCGAATTGGAGATATCTACGCGCCATGTCGGGACTCACCAACTTCTCGATAAGCTCAACGGGAACTAAGATGTGACACTGATAAGCTGGACATAGGATGTGGTGGGCATCGCCATCCTGAATTTTGGTTGTGAGGTAGCTTTCCCAGCAGGTTTTACAAAAGGAGTGTTTACAGGACATTTTAACTGGTTGCTCCCAGTTTGATATTGTCGACAAACAAATCTCACACTGGAACAACTCTATTAATAAGTTGCAGTCCGAAGGACAAAAGCTACCATTATTTCATTTTCATCGTTAGTTTCTGCTGAAATACTAGATTCTAAGGAACCTGCATGTTTGAGAACGGATGATGGAGCTTGAACACCTGCGATTTGGCAACATTCAACCGGATCTTTCATCCACTTTTCAAGGAGAAGCTCACGGGACCATTCTGATTATCAATCATAAAAAACCTACTGAGACATCCCCAAAAATCTTACCATTATTTCGCAAAAGAGCCTCAGCAGTAAATAGTGGAATTTTAAGCATATCGGACGTATCAACAAGCAACTGGTCTTTAGCTTCTTGTAGATCCTGACTTCTAAGTCCACTATAAACTTCCTCTTGTTCTGTAATTATCTCATCTTCGTTTACCAAATCAGCATTATCAGCCTATTCATAAACTTCTTAATTTCAGACAAATATTTTTTTAAAGACTTACAAAAACCATTCGGCTTTCTAGCAGTCTAGCAATGTCGTGGTGGGACCCCCTCATTGCTAAATCGCACGGAGTTAATTTATCGTTGTTTTCAATAAAAAGGGGAGCTCCGTGTGCTAGTAAGAGTTCAACACAACGTTTGAGGCCTGTGGAGGCGGCCCAGTGCAATGCCGTATTGCCCTCCTTATCTTGCGAACTTAAATCAACCCTTTCTCGCCCTCCGTTGGCTAGAGGCCCTCCTTTCCAATAGAGGAGTAGTTGGACACATGCAGCTCTTCTTTCTTGTGCACTGAAACTTTTAGTTTGATTGAGTTGACAAGCGCTGTGTAAAACCGATTCGTTTAAGCCGTTTTTCTTGTTCGGGTTGCCTCCCAAATCGTTTAGAAATGTCCTCAGTAGATGCTTCATACCTTGAATGAGGGCGGGTCATTTTGGTATAGGTTGTGGAAATGGACATACCGTGTTTGGCAGCGTAATGTAGAGCAGTGTTGTGGTTGTGGTTTTCGCCGTAACTTAAATTGGGGTCCAGGTTTTTGCGGAGTTCCGGGGAACTTTGGTAAATTTGCATCGCTGCAAACTCATCGCCGTGTTGGAGATATTTTTTGAATTTGGATGAAGTGCTTCCCATTATGTTGAGGGAATTCTAAACTAATTTCAAACGGTTGTATAAAAAAATTCGATATGTGTACTTGTTAACGGTCGGTTTCTTGTCAAGAAACGCAGCTTCGTGTCGAAAATGCCCATTTTCTCAGCTGAAAACAGGTAAATATTTGAGCGTGGTGTTCAAGAAACAAGAGCAATGGTTCGTTTATCAAAAATTGAGCCGATACTGATAGTCAGGGTAAATATTTATGTGACTATTCTTGTTTAATTAAAACGATGGTTCGTGACCAGTTCTCCAACTGGAGGTTCTCTGGGAATATTTTGTGTGCCGGCAGACCATATAAAAAATTATCGATTATTGCCAGAGATAATAATAATTAAAAGGTGAAGTTCAAGTTCGTTAAGCTTGAAGCTTAATATTGCAAAAGCTCGTAATTGAATTTCACGACGTATTATCATGACAAGAGCATTATTATGATAGAGAGACAAAAACAGTACCACATCCCCACATTTACGATTACACAGACATTCAATTCAACAAAGATCGAGTCATGTTCTAAGAAACAAAACGAATTTATTAACAGAACGAGACATTGATAATCGTCAACGAAACTTACCCAGTAACAGGGCGAGTTACTATCTGACATTTTCTTTATCTATTTTGCGATATTTGTGACAAGGAATTGACATTTTCATGATAGCGACCAAATAGTGTGTATCAGAAACGACGACGCCGAATCGATTATCCTGGCGCAGGCGTCGCCGTCGCGACGCTCAAATACCCGCCGCGTTTAAAGATCATATTTTTAGAAACTCCACTTGCAAAAATAATTAAAACAAGTTAAAGCAGTAAACAGTTTGCAACTGTGCTAATCCCTACTAGTGTCTTTAGTGATAACTGACGGTGTACATATACTTACCTAATTTATAAAGCAACAAAATTTAAACGATAGGGGACAGAAAAATATTAACAAAATTTCTTTAATTTTTTTTAGTAATTAATATACTCGTATTCGTACTCGTCATATACTCGTATTATTTGTAACTTCTGGACCAGGACATTTGGCGTCTTAGACAGACTCCTACAATTAAAGCCATTTTGGAGTGATTAAAAACAAGATATTTTGTTAGTTTTTAGGGCGTTCTTGAATTAATTTTGCATTATTTTAGGAGATTTCAACAGATTTTTCACGTGACAATTTTTGGTGTCTACAGATATTTGGGTCCTTTTGAAATAAATGAAGATTAATGCTTTTTGAAGAGTGTTAGGCCTTTATCCTTGCCTTGTTTTTTAAGACGCCAAATGTCCTGGTCCAGAAGTAACATTTTATATCCTACTAAAAATTGGACTAGAAAGATCGGGTTGATTCTGTCTGTAAAGTTTAGTAAAAGCTTAATAATTTGTTTCTTTATAAAATGATCTAGGAAATAAGCAAACATCTACGGCTTAAAGTAAGTACTATTGACACACATATGTGCTAGACTATATCCTCTCCAATTATAATGCAAATATTTGCCTGTATCACAATGAGGAAATCCTGGAAATCAGTCGTCCATATATCTCAGCTGGGTTTGCGCATCAGCTCAATATTTTTTAAAGGGCGCCAGATAAATTTACGCATATTTTTATCAAACGAAAATATGTAGGGTCGAAAAAAATCACATTATTTTGAATGTTAATCGCAGAAAATTTTTTCGTCCCGTCCCAAATCCCATATTTATGTCAAATTCAGACATGTGCTATACCGTTTAGTTGAGAGTTGGCCGTTTAGAATGAAATGTTGGGGTTGATAAGTGGAATTTAACCCAAATCAAGCGGTTAACGTTTAATCAGGCATGAAAATGTGATTAAAGATTGAAGTACACCTTCTCACTCAAATAGTGCCGTAATTAATCGGAATAATTCCATTGAAGTTGTATTAAAAGCCTCGGTTTTATCCAATAGAGACTACGATGTGTTTAGATTAGTGAATGTAGTATGATTAGATTTGCGCGTCAGTCCGGGAGCAATTTAATTACACTACTCAACGCCCCCGTGAAGACAAGCAAAAAATCAATTTTGGGAAATAATAAAAATTTAGGGGACAAATTCTAATACCAAATCTAATAAAATCAGCTCAGAGTCGAAGGCAAAATCATTTTCTTTTAACTAGTTTTTCGTGAGTACCTATCTACCCTTTCAAAATAAAGTGAACACTTGACAATGCTCTTAGAAAAAAAGAAATGTTAGTAATTTTGTTTTTAGTTCCGAGGTGATTTCAGGTTTTAATTTTTGGTAAATCTGTGCTTCAAAATACAAATGTATTCTTAATGTGTGTTCTTGGTAGTAATTATCATCAATTTCGCATCGAACGCCAGTGGTTGAAAGATCCACCGTTTACGTTTCTTATTTTCCTGATATGTTCGAAATAGAGGAAAAGGATTTGAAACTTGCGTCATTTAGAAGCAATTTCCAAGTTTCACAAAGATGTCTGCAGTTGACGTTAACTGCTGAGAAAAGCGAACCTCTTCAGGTATTACAGAGTGGCATTAATTTAATTTAGAGTGAGAGAGATGAAGAAAGTTTGTGTTGTAATCCTTTTGTAATTAAGGTGACTATAGAGGGTTATAGAGTGCGGTTACAGACTCACACATTGCTTATTTAATTGAGATGTGAGAATAATTAATTTGATTGTTACAAGGAACAAGGAACGACGTGATGATTGGTCGAGACGCTTTAGTTTATTTGATACCTACACCAGTAACACCCAATTAATCACATTACCAAAAATTAATCTTCATTACACGTTGACAAAGTTTTTTCTGCTCCAGGGCTTTATAACGAGCTTTTACATCAAATTTCTAAATGTCGGCCATTTACAAAATTAAAAAACTTTTTCATTTAAAACTAATAAAATTAAATTTGCTACCTTCACTTTTACTAGCTTATGGCCAGTAAAAACCCAAAATATTCGCACTTACCCAAACAATGAAGTCGTCTGTTATCACCCATTTGAAGAGCGGAAAATCGATCGGTCACATCGATGTGCGTTCTAGTTTGTTTGAAGGGTTTATATTTTAATTATAAGTATAAAAACGACACTTAATTACATTTTCAGTCGATATTAAAATGTGAATGTAATTTGATGTAACGAAATTGCACCGAAAAATAAAATTAGAGAGTATAGAAGGAAGGTGCAGGAACGACGAGAGCCGAATAGTAGATACAAAATTTATGTCAGACCTCTTGGAAAACAAATTAAAGCGGAAGATTGGGGGAAAATAGGTTTCTCAACAACACAAGAAAAATCTAAGGGTGAAGGAACTGCTGTCACATAACACTGTGTTTAATGGGGGAATAATTATCATAAATGGAGTATCAAATATGATACACCCTAAGGATTTCTCGTGGAAATACGGGGAAAACAATTCTCAAGCGTCAGCTAAAATTAATATTCACAACTACTGACAAAAACATTTACCAGATTATGAAATCATAACACTGTAACTCTGTTTCATCACAAGAAAACACAAGCGATGTCAACCTTACCATACATCAAAGAAAATAACTGGCTTAGCGAACTCAAAAGATTTTTCGCCCTTTTTCCAAGAAATTGCGATTGAAGCTTTATTATTTAGATTTCATAACATCTTGTGCTGAAATGATTGAGATTCAAAAGTCTGGAGGCAATGTTCATTGTTACTCAATTCACACAAACAAAATTAAGTCTGCGATGAGAAAACTTTCAGATCATAAATTTATTTACGTTTATAGTAGATAAAGTGAACTCAAAAAATACATTGTCCCATTTTGCTTCCCAGAAGGACATCGATTTTGATACGGTTTATTAAATTTACCCACTCAATTAGGTGTTAAAACATGTTTCATGATAATGAACAAACACAAAAAGCACTAAATTATACCATAACAAGCTTAGTATTAAATCTTGCCATATCTGGGTATCTGGGTACCTACAGTAAATTAATATAGCGACAACGTGACAACACATACGAGTACGAACAAAAGGTGAACATATAATCTGAGAGAGATTAAGAATAAAACATACTAAAAATAGTGTAATAATTAGTTGCATTGACTCTGCAGAAGCAGTAGTCAGACGAGACCTTCATCAAAAGACAATTCCTGGTAATGATGTGCACTGAATGGCATTAATTAAGAATTGTTATTTTGGAATAAAAAAATTCGAGAGTTTACTTTTATCTTTTTGTCATGTGTTAGTAGCTGAAAAAGTGATAAATAATTAAATCTTCAATAAAGCTTTCATTCAAAATAATTTAAGAGTGAACATTGCCCTAATATTATTCATGTGATCTATTGGACTAGCAACATTTACACTTGTGTACCAGCTTACGCTACATCCTGTACACTATCAAACGTTGATCGACATTTAGCCTGTTCAGTCTAGTGTAGGTTCAGTCTAGGCAATACTTGCACCTGAATGCTGAGTATTTAACAGTTAATCAGTAAGCCGTGTGTAGGTATTTCATTTTAAACTTATTCTTTTAATTCGCCTGCATTGTTTGATTTTAATCTAATCTTAAACATTGTTGCCTTTAGGTACATCACAAAGTCAAAATATGTTTGTTTCCACTAAAACTCACGTCTAATAAATTTACTGGAAACGTTTTGTATGTTCAGGTGTACAAAGTCTGATAATGTGTTTTAACCACAGCAAATTTTTAGAAAACATTCGCGTGTAACAAGTAATAACAGTAAAGTAGTTTAGTTAATTTCGTTTTAAAAATTAGCAAAAAATGCTTATGATTTGGTGAAAGCTTTTGCAATGTTGTAATAGATTGGACAATTGTCACTTGTGTCGTCTTTAAAATATCACTGTTAGAAATCAATAATCATGTTTTTAATATTATTACAATTTAATACAATTACAATTTAATATTATTACATATTATTAAAATTGAATATTTAAAATGGTAGCACACAAATTAATTTTTATTTCTCTCATTTAAACTAATTCATCTAATGGAAATTTCATGTAATTATATTACAAATGTTCCACATTAATCATGAATTTATCATATTAATTTATGAAAATGACACATTTTGATATTTTACTAATAAGTATCTACATATTAAAGTGTACTTTACTGCGTACAAAAAATAATTACAATTTATAGATACGATGTTTTCAAAAGACTAATAACATCTTTAATCAACACTTTTTGAAACTTTTCTGTTACGTTTCGCGATTTTTTTATATGCAATTAATTACTAATTACAAATAAAAATGACGATGGTTTTTCTCCACAAAGTTGATGTTTTAAATAAATTTCATTAGAAACAAAATAAATATTGGTGCAAAATCTGAAAGTATGAGAGACTCGCTGCTAAAAGATAATCCGTTTTATTTGTCGTAGCTCGCATTTCCCTAAGTCTGTTTTTCCCGCACACTTTCAACTGGAATAATTTTGCCACCGAGCCATCTAGCCAGTTTATGTATTGTTGGGCTTAACAATTCAATTTAGTGGTTGTTTTTATTCAATTTGAATCAGAATTGGCGGCGACGCGCTGTGCGAATATAAATTTAACATCAAATATACTACTACAACAAATGGATAAGCACGCGCGGTGCTAGATTAGACTTCCAGATGATGATAAGCGAGTGGCGAATTTGTTGTTATTTGATAACCAACAATAATCCTGCAAAACACGCTTCCTTCGTCCTGTACACATGCGCGCGTTATCCTTGTATAAGTCCACGATGCATCCAGTTCGAGTTCAGTGTATGCGGGACAGCCTAAGAAGTTAGGCGCGGTGGCGTGAGCTCTTGCGATAATTCGAAAGTTTTTCAATATTTTGGTAAACAACCCGATGTGATACTTTCACAAGGGCCATTTTTTATTTTTTATTTTTCATTGATCTTGAGGTTTTTTGCACCATGCAGCATGACCGAACTTTCCTCATGTTTTATCGTAAAACGCTGAGTATCATTATTGTCTAAAACGAAGTTCTACACAGTGTTCGAAGTAAAGAAGTGTTCAAGAAATGTTGAGAAAAAGTTCATCGTTGTTCAAACTGGGTAAATAAAAAATCCCAACATTAAAAGTAGTTTATTTGAGTTTCCCGTAATTTCCGTTTTTTTCTGTCGGATACGTAATCTCAAAAGCACAATCATCAAAGTTTTCCTAGTTTGCCCCTTTCTTATGGAAAATGGTTACCGAAACCACCGAAACGTTTAAGTACTGGCGGTAACGCTAATTGCCAACGCTTCTGTTTGAAAATTTGATTTCCCCAATAGATTTTCCCCGAATCAAATTTTATTTACGTTTAATTAGTTTGGGAGTGGTTCGTTTTTTTACTTGATAGAACAAATTCCAATTAAAATTTCATCACATGAATTCATTGGAGAAAAATAAATATAAAAAGTTTTCTAGATGATGCGATAGTTCAAAAGCGCACTTTACAAATGTATAAATTGAAGCATGTAGAAAGTTTTGAATTTTTATCAATGACTAACTCTCAAAGTAAAGTACTAGATATAGGTAGGTATTCAAAGTAACTTAAAGCGAAATAAATACGGTGGAATCCACAGAAAATGTTGATCAAAAAAGATTATGGTTGACGATAAGATAACGTTGAGCGTCAGTGGACCGATTGAATTTGCAAGGGAAATTTTATTCGAGTCTCTATTACCCTATATTCAAATCAGGAGCTTCATAGTGATTTTTAACTACTGAATTGGAATACAAGCTCACAGAATACAGGTAATTAACTAAAAAACAAAGTGATTCACTTAACCACTAGATTTTTAAAGTTTAAAAATTAACAGGTGGACACATCTTTCATCTGAACTCTTAATTACTTTATAATAATACAATACTGTATTGTCGTTGGACTAACCAATTCAATTATTTTAATTTAGTAAAGCATTTACGTAGGTTTGAATAATAATTGTGTGCATGGTAGACCTTGTTTACATTTGTTAATTACTCTGCGAATGGGCACCTACAATAATTTCACTAATGCATTTTTTAGGATGTAATAATTAATAAAAGCGTTGCTTGAATAATATGTATAGGAATTTTCTACATATACACATTCTAAATTAATTTATTTTGAGAAATACACAAATATCTCTAGTAATAACAACATTTTTATTTTTACAGATAATAATTATAAACAATGGAAATTTATGCAATTAAAAGAAACCAATCCTCTAAACTATATTAGTACTGCCATAAAATGTAAATGAAAATATCGATGATTCTAAATTATATGTATACACTTATACAGAACACAACATTTAAAACAAAATTTTTATTTTCTTTTTGATTAAATTTACTGAAACCAACATTGGGTAGGTACGTTTAAAGATTTTTAAACAGTCTGCAAATTATCGCATTAGACTTTTTCTCTTATAATTTAATAAAATTTAATTACGTACAACCTCTTCGAAAATGCAAATATTAAATCAATTTCCTGTAAAATGTTTAAAGAAAAAATGCAAGAATTGAATTTTTACATCAAGTCGCGCATTAGGTCGACAATTTCTTTATTAATATTAAAATCGTAAATAAATTACACCAACTTTTAGAAAAAGAAAGTTGGGTATAGTTAGGGATCTATTTAAAAAGTAACGTTTTGCAACACAATATCTCCATATCTGCCTAACTAATACATACAAGCAAACATTTTAACAAGCTTGGGATTTAAGTTATTCCACTGTGTGCCTTTGTCAGACTCGAGTGTTCCCCGTAATATTAATTATTTCCTTAAATACAAACTTTGCTAACGACTAAAACTTGAACCAAATCTTAACACCAGCTTTCTTATGGAAAATAAGGTTAATTGTTTGAAATAAATAGTACCTACCTACATTTTCTATTATTTCAAGTAACGAATGCATGGTTAAACCATTTCGCAAAAAAGTAAGATGTTCCGTGCTTTATATACTAATTTAATAAAATATCTCAAACGAAACTTCGTTTAGCTACATTCGTGACATAAAGCTTTTAATGCATCTTGCTTTCCCATTCAGATATTGCTTTGGAAGTAACCACATTTTGGTTCTTCTGAGCTTTGATTTTGTCCACAGTATTTTTTTAGCTAATTAACTTTTCATATACTTCTACGAGTTCTCAACCTGGTTCACTTATTACTTATTATTGAAACAAATTTGTATCGTTTGCGAGGATATAATAAGTGGAAATTGTTCGTGCCAAGTAATTGGTCTGAAAGTTCAGAGCTTGTCTAATTTGAAGCAATTATTAGAGTTTCAATTTATTATTTTGTTCTGCTAGAAGTTGCGGATCCGGAAGATAAATCTGCCATTCCAGATAACCCTGTAATAATTGTGGCGCATATTTGTGAGCGATTCGTTTGTAATATTTGCCTATAAAATCTATTCAATGAATTTATATGACCACATTCGGTAAATGCTTTGAAATCGAAACAGATTTTGCACACGTACAGGCCGGCAATTCCCCTTTTAATTAATTCCTTTCTGATATTCTATCAAACTTTAATCCAAACTCATCCATTCACAATAATTCTATTCTCAGGGGTTATTAAATTTCTCGTGTCTCTGTCACATACTGACCCTTGTTCCAAGCCGCCAATCGATAAAATATGATGTATTGTAATATGTGTTCGCAAGCTCGTCCTAATCTTGTTAACCTTCTTGTTTTGCGCTCTTCATCCATGTTATAATACCTACGCTCCAAAAACCCACAACTGTACGTACAATTAATTCGATGGCTCACAGCGTTTATCAATTTTAAGGATAAAAGCTTGGCTGGCCTTTTTCACTGGTAGATTAGCCGAAAGTATATCAATTACCGGACAAATCCTTTAAGGATTTCCTTTATTTTAGTTGGATTTTTGCTCGAATTCGATTGCGGGATAGTGGAGACGGTTCACTTATATATTTTTTTGGTTTCGCAGCGGTGATGGAGAGAGCTCTATAACGGAGGGGCTGAGAACCGCCCTCGCCCGACTGCGACAGAGATCAACTCCCCCTGGTAGCCAGACGTCCCCATTGCACCAACCTTCTAATGTAAGTGTCTTTTAAACCGTTCGCAGCTTTCCAAATTGCCATTTTCCGAATACTTTCACACGGAAACGATGCAACGGGGCAGAAAAGCACATTACAATACTGATATTTTCAACACCACTGTCGACAAGCAGTTTGGTTTTGGTCCTTGCGGTGTAAGTGGGGTTGTTTATAACGACTTAATAAAGTGGGCATTTGTGTCTTTATTGTGTCAGTAAAGTAAACAGTTTTGCAAAGTTTCCCAAAATGTAGATTATGCTCATTACATTATTATTTATTGTACACGATTTCAGTTAATGGTTAATTTAAGAACGATGCAAAATTGTTTCAAACATTCTTGAGTTATTGAAATTATAAATTTGTTATTGGTGTTATAAACATTTAAGTTGTTTACAAGCGGTGTTTTGAAATGAATACAATAAACTGCATCATCTCCCTGAGAAGTGTTTTATTTTTGCTGAAATACTCGTATTTTAGATTGGAAAGGTGTAACTTCTACCCCTGATAAAGCAATACATTATTCACTTGTGCAACCGTTTCGTTAAAATTGGAATACTCTCCTCCACTTCTAGTGGCTGCTTTACAGAAGTCTGAAATAGAAAAATATGAAAGACTGATACTTTTCAGCACCCTTTTCTCTTTATGATATGTTTTATTTATAAAATGACGAACTTTAAAAGAACACCCACACCAAGTTGAATAAATGATAATCATATTTATGACTCTGTAAGTCTCCAAAGGGAAATTTGTTATGTTTACTTGAGAAACTAAATGTTAATTTTTAATACTCGGGTTTAAAGACAATAAAACATCCCCTATTTATTTTTCAATTTTTTTGATAAATTAGATTTAGGTTTGTTTAATTATTCTTAATTATTCTAAGTTTTTGTACTTTTATTTTGATATTAAATTTGTAACTAGCAAAATGTAGGTGTGATACCTTAAAGGAGTAATTACGAGGTAGCTTAGATATTATTACACAATACAATTAGTAGAGGAACGCCAGGATCTTGTTTCCTTACAAAAAAACTAAACTCTTCATTGTCGAATTTTTTCCCAGAAAATGTAATTATCCTTAACAAAATTAAGGCTAATTTTTTTAGTGTTATAGGTAGAAAGATTTTTCGTATATATCCGTATCAACCCGTTTCTTTGCGTGATTCTCGGAAATAAATTTTGCTTATACACTCATATAGCACTATAAAAGGAAGCAAGAAATTAGACCTTTCAAGTTAATTTTTAGGAAGGAAACCAGAGTGTACTTTTAAAATTGAACTAAAACATGTCCTTGTTTTTTTACATATTTTTCTAATATAATTATAATAAATAATGATCCATCACGCTATAAATTTTGAACAACTGGCGTAATTTTGTATTTATTATAGCTCCCTGTAGACTTTTCAAAAATTTGCATAAAGAGTCTGAAACTCTCATCAAAAGTAATAAATATACATGCAAGTTCGAAATCTGCATTACGAAACGTTAAATTTACGCGTTTCTGCTTGCAAATTTGTGGAACACGGATTAGCTGCGAATTAATGAGGATTTTTATAGCACATTTGAGCGAATCTGTTCGAGTAATGAAGAATCATGTTTTGTTTGCCCACTGAATAATGCATCAAAGTTAGCTGTAACTATAACTAGTTAAGTCTGAAGTTGAGCACCAATATTTGGGGTAAATTCTGTTATTGGCACCAAATGTTCAAAGTTTCGCAGGTTTGAAACATTTATGAGGTATACCTCAAATTTAATTTCGGTGCCTCGTATGTGCATTTTAAGAGGATGGCTTCTAAATCGTTAGAATTTAATACCAACTCCTCGCGTTTCAAGATTGAATTAGGTATGCACTTTACAACCTTTTGATCTGTAACGAGTAAAGCGGAGAGGTTCCAATGGGTTTCTTTCAGGCATCTATGAAGTCAAGACAATTAGGTAACTTTATGAGCCACAAATTAAAAAGGTTATTCAAAAAAGCCAAATGTTCGTGTTGTCGTCGGGTCTGGTCTTTCGAAAGGTGGAACAGTTTATTACATTTTGTTTGCGTCAGCTAACTCACCCCATTACATAAAAAAGTTTTTTATAAATGGTGTTTTGAAGAATGGAATTCAAATAAAAGCTTTTAATTACGAATAGAACTGGCTTATTTTTTTTTTATTAGAGAAAATCTGGTGGCTATACAAAAGTGTTTAATTAAAAAATGATTACATTTTGGTAAAAGACATATTTGAAAAGGGATTTTTCCAAGTTTTATGTGATTTACTATAAAAAGAATGAATTTACGTATTTACCAGCAGGGTCAGTTACCGTAGTATCGATAGAAAATCAATATTCCTCGTAATAATTGTAGATTTTCTTCTACTCCACTTACTGAATATACTTAATAATAAATAATAATAATACTATATCCTCAATAATGATAATAAATTGCCACTTCAAAACGTAATTTTAAAGTAATAAATAACCAAGAAAATTAGAGGAAAATTGCCAATTCGTAGTTATTTTAAGAATCCTATATACTCGCACATCTAAATTGATACTTTTTAACAATTTTATTTCGTATTTCCAAGTCAACACTAATTTTTTAATTCATGATTTGTTTTGAGTTGAGTGGCAAAAATAGAAAAACTGACAGTACTCTAATTTATGAATTTACTAAATATAACCGTATCCACACCTAATTATACGTTTACTGAAAAAGTAAACGTATTTTTAGTCATTATTTATGAGTTATTGTGACAATGAGTGCAATTTCTGTTAGAACACTATAAAATAAATTTCAAATCTCTTCACATGAATGTGCCTGCATTGTTTTTTTGGTTAATTAATATTGACCTTAAACTTGAACCATTAATTTGAAACGTTTGCAGGTATGTTTTGAGAAGTGAAGAAAAATCTAAATCAAGATCAAATAAACAAAAACAGTACTTGTTTAAATAACAACTAAAAATATGAAGCTGAGGCAAAAATATTTGGCATAGCCTTAAGTTCATAGCCCTTTGGATACTTATTTTTTAATCTATCCAAACAAAATATAAAAAATAACGAAATTTACCACTGATTTCTGTCGTATTTTTTTAATTTTTAATTAAGTTAAACAACATAGTTGCAGAAATTATTCTTTTAACGTTCTTTAGTCAATTGAGTTCAGTTTACTGAAAAGACAAAAAAGAGCCATAAAGTCCCTCATGTTCTCTGATCAGGTCAGTATTTGGAATACTACAAAAATTGATCGTTGGAAATTATGGTTTTATTATGGTAGATAAAAAGTGTGATAAAATAAATTACACCTCTTAAATAATTCAATAAAATAAACAGAACTAGAGGCCGAGTATAACGTTTGTTTATTTAATTACTATTTTCGAATTTCGAAGGTTAGTCATTTTGTTGTTTTGTTTTCTGTAACAATAATGCACACAACTCACAAAATCTAAATAATTTTTCCTTATCGTTAAAGTGTTGAGAAAAGTTGAAAATTCATCATTTTTCTTACAAAATGCATTTTGGGGAAAAATAAGCTTCACTTTTCATCCCCTGCATCACAATTCAGTGTAAAAACCGAAAGAACTCCCAGAAATTAAATGGGTGTGAAAGAATGAGAGAACCGCTACCTGCCACAAACAATCCATCACTTCCCTCCGCAATTGAATCAAACGCATCCCTATTTAAATGAACTTGACTGTACAGTGTCAGATATTAATTTCAGAAACACGACCACGATTAGTTGCAAAATTTAGCTGCAATGACGTCGTCTCTAGTTTCGTTTGATTCGTGATTAATTACATTTTCGTCGAAAATGTAGCGTGATGGCCAGGTTTCCGTTTAGATTTTTGCCATTAATCCATTATCGACTGCGTAAAAGATTTAGGTCAACTAGGTGTTCACCCAAAACAATTGCAAAATTGAATTTAATGTGGGGATTTCCAACAATAAACCGCATTCGAAATTAATTTCCAAACGGCTTAATTGGTCGAGGTCCAATCGCTTTTATTAAATATTTGGGGAAAAAGGGTAAGCCGGCCGAGTGTAGTCTTTTAGCTGATTTAATCCGGGGAAAAGTGTGGTGGAATTTTCTTCGCGCTCGCACGAACCCCTTCCGGCACTTCGCCATAACCGCATTGAGGGAAAGCATTTGTTTTTATTTTAGAATAAAACTCTCCTGGTGTTTGCTTTATAAAGTTTACATTGTTTTTGGCTGTATTTGTATTAGAAGTTGAAAACATTTTCATTAGTGGCGTTCGGCAGAAATATATATTTTGTCTCTAAGGCATCGACTCGTCTGGATATCCTAATTGCAAAGTATATCCCTGTTAGAAGTTTAAGATAACTTTAATTGATATCTCTCTCCAGGGAAAGCGGATTTTAGAGAGGAAGATATTAAAGTATTGTAGAATCATGTAAAAGTTGCGCGTTATGTGCCAGCAAACCAGAATGAAATTTCTAACTCGCGGCGTTTTCTCTTACAATCGTGTGTATAGACTGATTTAGTTTGCTAAAGCGGTTAGCATTTATCTGAAACGCTAGTTACAAAAGCTATTTTTGTTATTGTAACACAGATACGTAACAACATTATGCGAACTGACATCAAATGGAACAATTCAATTTATTTGGTTGAAGCGATAAATTAGTTTCAAAGTTCTAAACTTTACTGAAAGGCCCAAGAAAAAAATCTCAAAAGGTTTTGAAACCGCAATACATAATTGTTTGAAAAATCAGCGAGAACTGATAAGACATAACACATTTTTTTGACGCCTACACACGTAGCATTTTTAAATCATAAATTTTTATTTTAATGGAACTTGCTATAAAATTAGATTAAACCTAGGGACTGACCTAAGAACCGCAAGGGAAATTACCCTTGAACCAACTTTGGGTATAATTCGTTTAGAGATCGGCTTTTGCTTGCATTGATTCGACAGATTGTGTAATTTGTATTTTATTGCCAACAATGTAAAAGAATTCATAAGTATGTTTTATAAAAATAAATTTTCAAAATCAAAAATATGCCATTTTTTAATCTACAAGCTACAAGCACACTTTTACGGCCAAATCTTCTCCTGAGATGTATTTTAAAATGTGTCATGACCGTTTTTGCGGTGTTAATAAGGCCGCTTTGTGCACTGGTGCGTAAATGCCAACTTTTTCCAACAAGAGCAAAAAGTATCGCACAGGGTTGGTGGCGTTAATAATGAAATGATAATTATGAAATTTTTACAAAAAAACTCCGGTTTCTGTGACATTGCAAGTAATAAAAGTTCAAGTATCTTCTGCAACGCAATTTCACAATTTTTTCCAAACAAAATTCTCATAAAATTTTCTCTCGCTTAAAAAATTAATAAAATTCCGGCTACCTTTTGCAGGAAACTTCTCCCACCTTGTTTTAACGTGCAACGATAAGAAGTTTGTCCTTCTTAAAGATTTCATAAAACCTATGCCATACAAAGAGCAAGAATATTTTCTGTTTACAAAGTATTCGCCCACAGATTAAATTTTAGACTAAAGTGGCGAAGACGGGAAATATAAATTTGCCTCAGATATGATCCAATCTTCCTTGATATTAAATGTATCTGCATGGCTTTGTGCCATTTGAGTAATGCAGATATTTGTTGTGACTTTGGGGATTGAAGCTAATCAAAGTGCGTTGCTATTTCTGGTATTTTTCATATAAACATTCTAATCTTCCTTAATTAAAATCTCCACATGTAACGCACTTATTGGTAAACATTTGTTCTCCAATTAAATTGCTCTTGGAATAATAGGTATAATCAGTATTAAACAAATTCCGCTGTTTATTATTATTCCAGCACTTCTATGCACAGATAGTTATACTCATTGAAGCTTTGTAAAGCACCGCGAACTACTGGAATACACTATCTCTATTTCGCGTAATTTAGGAGCTTATAATTAATCGAAAAATTAAAATCACTGTGAAGCATGCCGTAGCAATTTCAACGCTACATGCTACAATGTCATAATACCGTAATTGAATTGTGCGCTTTAGCGCCTATGTGAGCCGGTGACAACATTTATTCCGTTAATTAAATATTCTTGGAACTGGAGCATGATTGTATCACCACTTTTGACACTTAATGGTTCAAAAACTTAGGTGATGTGGAGTAGGTATGATATTATCCGTAAGGAAAGGGGAATTTTAGGTTTTAAAATGCCAGTGAATCGTTCGACAACAAAGCTTAAAATTCTCATTTGCATACACATCGTAACATGTAAAGTAGATTGGGGTAAATCTTTTCCAGCCTTGATAGAATTTGAAAATCGGCTACTTTAATGAAAATTTGAATTGCATATTTTTCTGGGAATTTAACATGGATGGTCGTGTACTCATATTCTTTTACCAATCATGTCACGTAAGAAAAATCAATCGACGTAATAATTACGTCGATTGTCGTCTTGACATTGTACCCCCCATTGACCGAGAATTACCTACTACATCCAACTTGAAGGTAGTTACAACTTACTTTGAAATTAATTAGCAAAGTGTAATTGAATCTGCCCAAGACAGTATATTGATAGTACGTAACAAATGAAAAGTAAATGTTTGATTACATAAAACTTGATCAGATTTTTTGAGTTCTTCACTTGAACAAGTTTTTCAAGTCGTTTAGGAAGTTTATCTAAAGCAGTTTACCTAACTGAATCAATTATTACAAATTTTTATCCAATCATACTTCAAGTACATTCTCTATTGCTATAAATATTTATCTGGCAGTCGAATGTGACTAATAAAATCCAAAAAGTTTCAACTTTACGATATTTTCTTGTCGTAAGACGTGAGCAGTTTAATCAATGTTCTGGATACGTTTTAACGCACTTAAGGAACTTAACGGAGCCATTCACATTCCAAAGCCTTTCTTTACTAACAAAATTACCAAACTTAAAATGCCGTATTTATCGATTAACGATTCAAGCAACAGACTATTATGACTCCAACGTTTAGTTTCACATTTTGAATTTTTTCGACTAAAAGAAATGACATTTTCTTAGTCCTGAGCCCGGAAGCATAAAAATTTTCTTTCAGCGACCCATTTGGCGAGCTTTTTTCGTTAATTTTTCTAATGGAATGAATCGATTTTTCGCTTTAGCACTAATTATTAGTTTAGCTGTTTTTTAGCTTTGACATCTGTGATGCATTAAGTTCCCAATTAACCTTAATTTATTTAAAATAGATATTTATTTTTACTTCCTGCTTTGTGTTTTTAGGTGAAGCATTTTTAAATAGATAACGGTATTTTTCACGAAAAAATCCAATATTTACAACTGGTATTGGAGATTGATCTCAACTGAGGACATTGTCAAATTCCTTTCCACGATTTTCCCTCCTTTATATTCAAAAGCAATCTGACTCCCCCCGAAATTATTCCGAAAGTGCGCCGAATTCTTTATCTTTAAATCTTCAACGCACTGCGTAAGGAGCATTCTCCTTTGAATACATCTCTGGCTTTTAATATAAAATATACAGTTCGCGCCTACTTCTTGCGTTTCGGAAACTACAGTCTCCTGTTTAATCCTAATCCTTCTTATCATTGGAGTTTGTTTTCTTTAGAATTTAAACCGCTATTCCAACATCACGTCACCAATGTCGTTCTGGGGCCAACCTCTAAAATGATAAACCTTCCCCAACTAGTAATAAAACCCTTTTCAGAGTTACTTAATTGGCGAAAATTATTGCGTACACGAACTTCGTAAATTTTAGAATATCCTTTAGCGCTATGCTTTCGAGCGCATACCGTAAATAATTAGTGAATGTACAAGGGGAGCAGTTATCCTGACTGATTTTCGAAATATTTAATAATGACTTGATTCAACAAAAAGCGTTAACTGAGATTCTTTGAAATCCAAACCTGACTCAATTAATTATTAGCGACTGGCAAATATTTATGAAAATCTTAGTTAAGTGGGTTACTGGGTTCCGCAAGTCCTTCGTTTGACATTTAAGTTTGTCGGCTTTATGGAAAATATTAAAACTTCAGATAACAAGTTTACCGTTTATAATGAATTTCTTGAAATAATGGGGTTATTCTGTGATACACAGACGTCAATAGAATAAGCGCACTTCAGCTTTGCAGATATTTAATTTGTGCATGAAGCGTGATAATGAACAGGAGAGATTTGAATGCTTTTGTAAAACTATTATAATTTTATTAGAGAGCATTCCGATTAAACAATCTGCAAGCAATTATTTCGTGACATTGAATTGTAGATACTCATTTAAATGGTTATTTGAACGGCGTAGATATCTCCAGACAAAAATGTACGATTCCAGACAGGAATTTTATTGTCTAGGGGTGGAAATAAATATACATACGACACCCACTTCTTGTACTTTAATGTCAAGACATCTCTCTTTTCAAGTATTTATTTCGGTAAGGATATGTGAAATGGAAAATAAATTGATCATACTTATTCCAGCAGTCGTTTTTAGAATTGAAGACTAGAAACAATTAACTAGAAAAACAATTAATTACTTACTGATTCAATTAAGATATCAGAAGAGTAGCCTTTTTATTTAACCTCATAACAGCTATTGATCGATTGGTGTTATTCCTCTGAATGGGACATATAATACCCACTTCTTTCAAGCCTTGTCTGAACTTTTCCTTCATTTCATTTGTTTCGCAAATCCTCACTTTGTCTTTGATTTTGTCACCTCTCGAGCTATTTCCTCTTTCATTTCAATTTCAGGTTTGTCCATTAGTTTTTTTGGGCATAATTAATAAGGTGATTGAATTAAGTGATCCAACTGATGCTGACAGCTGTACAGATTTTATAGCCTGGAAATCGATCCACTTTGAATTGAAAATGCATAATTTCTGTCAAATTGTATCACACGCACGAGCCACAAATTTGTAAATTGTGGGATTTAATTAACACACGTGAAAAAAGATTTTGGATATATTTTCACAAGCGCCGCCATTACCCTCATCGTCTCTATTTTCGCCATTGTTCATCATTACGGTATTTACTTTAGCTGACCTCTTAAACCTCTCCCATTAATTTACTTTGTACTCTCCCACGTCATTTTAATGTCCATTCCCATACTCCCTCTGAAACTCCACTCAACTGAAAAACCTTACTTATGAAATCTGTTCAGTTCCGTCGACACACTTACTCTGCTTCAAAGTTGTCATTCATTTTTTTTAGTCTGGAAACTCTGTTAGATCCTAAGTAATCCATTTGTGGTAGTCCGCTTTATTTCCAGCCGTTGGCAAAGCGGCGCTAATTTTGTTATCAACTCGTATAGAGAGCTATTCTTTAATTAATAATTAATTACACTTGCGAGAATCTTTCGGCTTTGAGTGTATTATCTACAACGAATTTATGATTATCACCAAATTGGATTAGAAACTTCGGATTTATTTAATGAAGTTTATTAAATATTACACAGTTAGTTTGACGTTTTAGCAGCAAGCTTTAATGGTGTTTTGTAATTTAGTTGAGAGAGAAAAAGCACATCCGCAAAAATTTTTCAGATAATACTGTTATTTATTGCCTCACCGAATCACGATGATAAATAGAAATCCATTCTAAGATTACAATAAATTCGATAGGGAATCACAACGTAAATATTTTCCATTAAATTATTGCATAAAAGCCAACAAACTAACAAAGTACTCCATTCATTAGAAACGTTTTAGGAGCTTATCGCAGTTATTCATTGATTTTCCTTTTCAATTCCGAGTAGTTTCAGTTCAGCTTTGCCTCAAACTTGAATAGTGCTGAAACGGAAAGCAGTTCCAATTTCTAAACTGAATTTTCAGCTCAAAAGTTTAGCATTAAAAGTAAATTTTCAGTAGTTGACTTAATTTAAAAGTTTACACACATTTCTCATTTTCAATCCATCAATCATTCAACTCATATTACACATAAATATAAAATGTTTTAGTCGGAAAACTGTATGCATATTGTTTAATGACCATTTATTATAAACTATGGTAGGTATTCTAGGTGTAACAGGGTATAAACACGCAAATGCAAATAAATTGCAATAAAAACTGTGATCAGTAATGTTTAATTAATTCCACAATTTATTTGAATTTGTAACAAATAGGTGTATGTTTACGATTTAGTAATTACTAATTAATTACGAAACAATTATTTATATTTTCATTCAACGCATTGAGTGTCTTGTCATGACAAGGAATAGAACAAAGCTGTGTAATACAAATTTAGGCTGATATGAATTTTCAAGGCAAACTGTAAATGGCAGCTAAATAAACGTTAAAAGCAGGAATCCTTATTCATTAAATATCAACCTTTTAGAAGGTTATTGCAGTGATTCGTTAATTTGGTCTGAAAGCTAAGCTTTCGTCGAAACCAAACCTCACTATCACCGAAATTTGTCTCAATACGACCTTTCTAAATTATAGTATCAATCAAGAGCTAAATGATTCAGTATAAAGACTTGGCTGTTCGGATCTTTGAATAAATAAAAAGATTCGCTCTTATTAGCTTTCGGTGGTGGAGGCTGTGAAGCTTCGAAATAACCAGAATCCTTTGAAACACATTCCTTTGTTCGAATAAACAAAAAGGCAGCTAGTTGTAAATTGGAAAGGTCGGACTTAGATTCATAGACGACCTGAACTTTGATCCATTACCATCAATTTGATTATAGTTAATAGAATGCCATTACCTGATGAGAAATAAGATCAAGGTTCAGTATGTGGCTGAAGTCCGGTCCCGACTACAACGCTTTTTGCAGTTGAAAGCAATCTAAATTGTCAGTAGGACGAGGTAAAGTAAACTGAGCTAAAAGTATTTAAATTAGGTAACATACACATAATTAGGTAAGTTGGATGTGAAATTTGCAAATTGTAAAGTTGGATATTTACTTCTAAAAAAGTTTTTGAAACGCTGATGGGGTCAAGTGTGATGAATTTACCTGTAAAAACGTGTCCGATGAAAAATTGCCCCATTTATTTACAACACATGTATGAATAATTTAATACAATTGTGACCCGAAACAATAACTAATTGTGCTCACTTAATTCTCTGAAAATTACGTGTGTATTCAACACCGATTATTTAATTTGTCCGAAACGGGATTAATTAATGAAACTAAACAAAGTTATGCTTTGGCGAAATTTATATCGTTTTGTATATTTTTTTGAATGCTCGTTCGCATTGTTAATTTCCAAAGGGACTTGAATTTCGTGTTCTAGGTCAAGTTTATTTTTCTCAGTAAACAGCGTTCAAATTCAAACAAATTTATTACGTCTTTTGGATTACTCAAAGCTCTGTGTCTACATTGTTTTGTTTGCGAAGATGACAGATTTTATCGAATTAATAATACCTGAATAAAAGTATTATGTAAATGAGTTACATTTTATTATTACAGTATGTTATTAATATGAACAGAATGTTCTCGTCAAACAATATTAACGCACCGCACAGTCTGAAGTGTTTGATATTGTGCACAACATTGAATTTGCGTCAGCAAAGCAATGATAAGCAAACCGACGCATTTATTTATATGAATACTATTTGCATCCAAATATGTTATCTCTTAAAACGGCAATATTTTTACTATCTACCAACAACAAAATTCGCAGTTACATTGTTTTACCTATTCTTTTATATTCGGTTATTCTGCCAAGCATACTTTCTTAAAATGATATAGCTTAGTCAAAATTTCAGGTACATACTACCATACTTACTTTTAGTTAGTTAACTGACCATTAACTAAGTGTAGGTATTACTAACTATCTCATTAGCATTATCTTATTCCATACTCGTGAAAAAATAACTTTTTTATGGTAAATGTGACGATGTGAAGAGAATGCTGTAATAGTAATGCTTAACAAACAAAGATAAAATTTATTTAAAAGTTATGTTAGTATGGAATAAAGATATTTTTTCGGCGAACTATATGTAGTTTCAACCAGTAAATAAGCAAATACACCTAATTGACGTCAGTAAATTATTTGCACAAAATTTTCCACAAAATGTTTGACGTTATGTAGTTTCGTTTTTACATTAATTTGAAACTGAAACAAAATTTTTATAACTTGGTGTAACAAAATATCATTTCATTTTGATGTCAGTATTTTGTGTAAAATAACGAACGAAAAATTTTTCATACACTTTTCAATTGTAGTGTAAAGAGTTTTATTAAAATTACCTCTAAAGGTGATGTAGGTGTAGGTAATGTCATAAAAACATTGAAAACAATTTAGAAGTTCCCACTAAATTCTGTACAAAGGGCGATAATTAACAAGCCAGAATGATTTTGCAAAGGGCAACCCTTGTTTATTTCAGATTTGAATGCGTTAATTTTTATGTTGACATAATTACTACGAATACAATCGGAGTTCCCCCTTTTCTAAACATGTTTTCACACCGCCAGCCCATTTGTTATGAAAGTTTGCGACTTTGTTCCGTCCGAATTTTAAAATGTAACTCTAATTAGACAAGCTGCATCGCATATATTTTCCGAGAATTTTTTTGCGAAACATGTAATAGTAAATGAACACATAAAGCTTTCTGGAAAGCTTAGTTGCATCTGGAAATACATCACAAAATGATTTATTTCAAAATTTTTGAAGCGCGTTCTATATTTTGAAAATGTAGTTTTTACACACAGGAACAAGCACGAATAAAATATTTTTAGAATAATTGCACGTTAACTATTATTTACTAACAGCTCGGCTGTATTTTAGGAAAATAGCACACAGAAATAGCGTTTTGCAGATGTTGAGTAAAATATACAAGTGTCTGAAAATCTGCAATACGACTTATTTTATTGCGACAATAAATATAAGAAATCGATTAGAATGATTTAGTAGTTCTTCTGTATTTAATTTGGGGAAATGGGCCAACACAATGATAACAAATTTTTACAAAATAGAATTAGATTGAAAAGCAATAAAATTGTCCAGTTTGAAATATTTTAGTGAATCTTCGCCCTGAGTTGAAGCAATAAATTTCGGAGCATTTTTTACATGATGTCGAGTATCGTGAAAATAGCTGAAAAGTTTTCGTTTCAAAAGGTGGATAATACGCCTCTGGATAAATCTCATACAAGTAAATGCTCTTTCTGCTTAGCTTTGAAGGAATTAGTCATTTCGAGGGAAAATATCAGTAAATAAGAAAGCAATTAGTAATTTCAGTGAGGTAACTTGAGAAATTACTAAGTAGATTTTCCAATCCCACTGAAAAAGTGAATCATGATAGTCTAGACGCAACAAGAAAAAGAGAAGCGTAAATCATATTCTAAATTTAAGATGTGAACTCCCCAGTGTTCATGAAAATTTACGTTGTGGGAACCTTCTAATGCGTTGGATAATCGTCAGGATCGATCAGCCTTGACTGCAATGTAATTTCGGTTGTCGATAAAAAAATGTTGATGTGAAGTAGCAATAAACCTAATTTTCTTTTCAACTCCGAAAAAATTCACTAAAAATATCTCGTTTCTCCAAACTTATTGTGTTGGAGATACCGAGAATTTGGCAGGTGTTGAATTATCGGGTCAATGTCGATTTAGAAAGAATGTTTATGTAACACGATTTGATTCTATCTATTTCAAAAGAAAAGAGGTGTTTACTTGAGCGTTTATTTTGCTTGTGGAACTTGCAAATAATAGAAGGGGTTCTCTGTAAAAGCGCAGTAAACGTTTCATTTTCCTGAAAGATTCAGCATAATTGGGTAATCGTGAAAAATCCCGGGTTAAACCAGGTTAAATTGTCAAATGCACTCTGTCTATTTATACCCAGAATATCTAATTCTGTTATGTTGTGTCATGCAACCTGCTGCTGATATTTATAAAATCGGAGTGTTTGCCGATGACTTACACAAAGAGATCTCCACTGGTAGATCTGTCTGATTAATGCCCTGTTCTTGGTCGCAAATTCAAAGAGCTGTAACAAGTTGATTTACATTTCTTTGTACCGGACCACTGAGTTATAAATATAACCCCTTCCATGAAAACTTTTAAAACTTGGGCCTAATCTGTGTTAATTGTTCGTATGAACAATGGACGTAAACCCGCTGGAAAAGTTGAAAAGGTTATTAAAAAAGTTTGGAAATTTAAGTCACAAATCGAAACGACTTCTTTTATGAAGATATTTTCGGACGTGTCGGCGTGATTCAACACACGTTCAATAAACCTGCTTTCGCGATTCTAATTAAAAGCGCCGTTTCGCACTCTGCGGGGTACTTTATTACTGGAAAAAAGAAATTTGACTTTAATTACAACTGAATCCGGTCCTGTTTTCCTCCTTCAACCATCCGTTTCAATTTAGTTGTATGACTAGGTCTGCACTTCAGGGAAATCGTGAGGAGAACAATAATTGGGCAATGTTTGTTTTCTCGAAAGGTGGAGCTCCACTAGTAAATAAAATAGTGCGGTTTCGCCTTTATTTATTTTGAATAAATTTAGTTGGGTAAGTGTGGCAAAGGCTTCAGAAATTTGTAATAACGCGGATCGAGTATGATACATCACAACGTCGATTCCGCGAAACGAAGTGTCTGCTGTTCTTTATCGTAAAAATAAACGATGGTCTATATTTCTTTTAAAATTGTACAACGCCAAGCTTGACAAGCGAGAGGTGTGAAAAGCGAAAACGTGCAACATGACAGTTCGAAAATATAATTTTGCACGTAATGAGCTCTTCGACGAATTTCTGTTTATTAGAAAATTCATACACGTCAGTAGAACGCTTTTCCTTAAAACTCGGTTACCTAATTTCGGAGGTTTAAATACAAAACTCGCAAATAAACTTTGCTTTTGTTGCCGACGTTTCCTTATTGTTTGGGCGGAGGCTCTGGCAAACTTTTTCAGCCAAGTTGTTACGATGTAAAGAAGGAAATACAATGTTTGTCACGTAACTTTGTAATCCTAAAATAGCCATTTCATAAAAATCAAATTTTCAACCGTTACTCTAAATGTTTTGAACTGGAAAAGACTGAAGGGGATGCAAGTTATCATGAAGTAGTCAGAAATCATTTGCTTGCCTAAATTTTTAATGAACTTGGTTCAAAATTTATGAAAGTTTTAACTCACTTTTTCCCTCTTCCCTTATACCACTAATATAAGACTGGTTACTACACTAAAACCACTACATACAATATCCGACTGGACATCCAATTATTAAAAAAATTTTTTTATAAAAAACTCAAAGCTTTAAAAATAAATAAACCGGTTGGGCATAGGAATAACAATATGACAAAACCACAGGGAACACGGGGAATTAATAAAAATGTGACTTTTATAAGCTTTATGCTGCCGCTTTCAAATTTATTTAAATAAGTTACGATTTACTAAATTCGTTGCCGAATTATTTTATTAAACAAAACTGCGTTATTGAATGGAATGGAACGTAACACATTAAATAACTTTATAATTTGGGTTCAATGAAGTTCAAAGAACAAAGGTATTAATAAATCAAAATTCAATACATCTCGCTGGATTGTTTGTTAAAGTTCTGGTCTGGGTTAAAACGGTGGACAAAATAATTAAAAAAAACAGGTTCTGTTGTACACCAAGACTGCAAATAAACTAGAAAAATCGTTTTCAAAGAGGAAAAAACTAAATTAGTTGATAATATTTTTAACTCCGTGCAATTTTAAATTTTACGACTGCGACTAGCAATCATTTAAAATCCTACTTAACCAAATCCGTTTTTAGGTTGACCCAATGAAATGGATAAATATTGACAAAACTTTAGCATTATTATGGAAAGTGGAACGAATTCACGAGTTAATAATTTTCTGCGAACAAATATATCTTTTAATATGTGATTTATGAGAGAAAAATAGGACGAAATTCGTTTTCAAGTCGTGCTATTTCCGCGTCTGTATTATGGGGAAATAATATTTTATCCGAGTTAAGAATCGTCTAGCAAAATTAATTAAAGCCAAAATCCTTGCAAAATGCATATTAATTATAGCCCGTCAGTCACACATGGCATCGCAGATTGTTTATTTCTTATTTCGGAGGTGAATGATCTACGGCCATTGTCTCCAGACGGTTTTTTGACTTGCAAATGTTTCTCTCTGAATTAGTGTCTCCTCTGGCTGAATAAAATAAAAATGATGAGAAATACGAACAAGAGTGCATTTTAAATAACGATAAAGAAGACAGTAACGAGTTTCAAATTATAAATGATGGGTGCTCCACTGCATAGGAAAATAGTTTCTAATTTAGTGGATTAATCTTATAATATTGCTAGACGAAACCCAGAAAAGTGGCTTTTAACAAAACCATAAAGGCAAACGTGTTTTAAGTAAATCAAACTAAATAAAAGCTGAGTAAAGGAAATAAAATATGGTTTAAAGTTACAAAAAAAACGACTTTAAGCATGATCTACGTTCTGGATTTCCTAAATTTATCGTCTAGGAGAAAGCTTCTCTTGTTTGGTAATTTTCGCCAATAAATTGAGTACAAAGAATGGACCTTGTTGAGTGGTTAATGAGGTATTGATCTCAAGAAAATTCCCCTAAATAAATAATCCGGGTATTTATAGAACAACTCAATTGTGGACAAATAGATGGTGCACATAAGCAGCGCGATTTCTCTTTTTGCTCTTCGAGTGTCTGATTGAGGAAGCTTCCACATTAGCAACACCCAGTGCTTATTATTTACACGCCCCTGATTGATTTACCTTCACCCTAGGTAACCGTAAATTAAACTTTGTAACCAACTTAAAGTTTCGCTTCATCCTAATTGTTTGCAAAGTTATACATACTACTCACACTTCTGCTAACTTTTGAATTCATTAAAATTTCAAGAACGGTCTTTCCACATTTCAGGAATTACAAAATGAAGAAAGCTACCGAGAAGATACACCTTGTTCTGGAAATAGGTTTCATGCTATGTGTACAAATTAATATTTTTTTGTTCCTGGGTCTGAGAATAAGATAAACACTGATATCGTCAGACTGTTGTTGAAACTGTTAGAGCGCACCTGCTTTTGATGGAGTTTTTATTTATTCATAGACTTTTAATTAATGATCAGACAAGAGCAGAGTTTGTATGGAGCCGGAGGTTGGATCATGGGTGGATATATGAGTATTTATTTTCAATTTATTGATTGCATGTGTTAAAAATGTTATGAATACAAAAAACCAGGCACTTTGTTTAGTTTATTAACAGAGTTTAAAACCTTTGTTCATCGAACCACGAAAATCCCCGCGCTCACTAATTGTTTGTCAGTTTACAGACGACTGCGCATGTGCTACCTTGTCAAACATAATACTCGCTTGAGCGCTTTCATCGCTAAAACGGATTATGTACATATGTCCTGCTGCGTTCAGGAATACATTAAGGAAGTGCTTCCTGATCCCATTTTCTTTATCTTTTTGAACGGATGATATACTGCAAAGTTTGCTCCGGAAGATTATTCCGTCTGTTGGCAAACAAGCTTGTTCACAATCAATTAAAGGAGTAGCCTTAGTCCTGTGTCCTGTGTTCATACGCCCAACAATAATTTGTCATAACAAAATTTAGTAGTAGACATAACGTTTCTAGACAGTTTCTCGTTAATGAGGAAAGCACAACTGCGACAAAGTTTCCGGTGGCCCAATTCATACACAACTGTTGGTGTTAACAAATAAATAGTGGCTTGATTGTTTCAACTTGTTAGTTTTGCTCACAAAGGACCGATAAATGTTTATAGCCAATCAGAAACTACTCTAAAAGAAACAACAGCTCTGATTGTGCCGATTCCCTGCATAACAAGCTCCTACAGGAAACACCAAGAGGAACTACTCTCAAAACTGTATATTTTACGCTCGTATAAAACACAAGTGTGATAACGGCACAAATATTATGCAAATTCCCAAAACACAAACGTTTTTAGTGTCTTCTTGATACATTGTATATAAAAGCGGTAAAACGTGTCATAAATTTTCAGACAGTTTAAAGGCCACAAAATACACCTCAGAAGTCACTTATTGGTTGTAATACTTTTATTGGACTCAGATTTGAGTTACTGTAATTCAGGAACTAAAATTGATTATGTTATTTGAGTGTCGACTCTCCATTAATTAATTGAAATGCAGGGAGTGCTAAAGATTCGACGAGGGATGCAATAAAGTAAAGTGAAGACGTGATTTAAAAGCAATTAGCGAGAAGGTGGAGTGGAGCATCTTATCATGATAGCAGCCTTAAATCACATTATTTGTCACATTTTTTACTTTTTCTGGATAAAAAGCTCCCGCTTCTTGAATATTTTACTTATTAGGAACAAACAGTTAATTTGTCGCCATTTGGGTGGACCTGTTATTTTGTTCGAAATGTGAATATCCTATTGCAATTTTACGACCAAACCACCAATTATATTAAACCATACACCATACCTAATACAAATTTAGAGGTTTCATCACGTTGTGTGTCTCAATTGGTATTTTGTAAATACTGCATAAACATAAAAGTGTTATTGAAAGCAATAAATGAAACGGGGTTTTAGGATTTTAGCAAAAGTGTAATATGAGAAAAGGATCACAAATTCTCGCTTCCGTAAACTCTTCGCGGTTACTTTGAAAAGCTTTCAACCGCATATATTTCTGCAATAAAAGACGGAATAGACACTTTAAATAAATGGGTTGTAAGAAGGCGGTAGGTGTTTCCCGGATTTTAATTAAATGTGCAAACACAACATCGAGCTCGCCGAATTTAAAAAGTTTGATTAGTAGATAACGTAATGTAATTCCAGGAGGCTGAAATAGAAATTCCAGTTTGATCATAATTTTGAGTAATACTGTTTGTAGTAGTGCTTTTGTCAGCATCCCAACTGGCCAGAAAGATTTACTAGTTGCCAGCACATTCTGGTATTTGTGCCAATTGTGCGGTTAAAATATCGATTTTCAAATGCAAATTAACATTTGGTGCGAATCAAATAAAAGTAGGGAGATTAATAATTGAAGTTACCACAGCCAAATTTTATTTGTAGTTCTAAAAAGTGACAATCAACAAAATGAAATTAACATAACGTAGTTTGTTAATCAGGTGGTCAGACGCACAAAAGCGTTGTTTTGTAATCAATGCAAAAATTCATTACACTGATTGAAAAACAGGAATTTGCAGCTGAAATGTGTAAAATAGATTCGCAAAATTAAAAAAACAATTACAAAAATCCCTTTTTTAAATTTACACCGAGGAATGTTTTTAAAAACAAAGTAAATAGGGTATGTGCCACTTCTCGTATTTTTTCTTAGAAATATGTATAAATAAAAAAAAGTTGCAATTTGTGTCAATAGTTGATAATATTTACACAAGTAAGATAAAACTGACATTAGGTTGAGCATTGTGGTATGGTTTCTTGGAACGACAGGGATTTTGTGGTATTGGTCAAAATATACTGGCACATTTTTGCTTTATTTTTGGTTCCGTGTATTTGTTTGCAGTTTGTTTTATCAGACCTACCTCATTCCCCACAAGTGGCGCCTACCGAAACAGCTTTTTTGTAATTTTGGCTGCAATTCAAATGAATATAGATATCATACTATGTTTTTCCTGAAAGTGGTGACGATTCTACTTGTAATATTGCAGGTGTTAATTTAATGATTAATTGTGTTTCACAATTTTGGAACATATTCACAGTTTTGTACGCAGTAAAACAATTTTATGATTAAAAAGTAATACGTATCGTAGTTTATTAAACCTAAAACAGTAGTCTATTGGATAATAATCAGAATAAAACAAATGGTGATGTTTAGGCCTATCTGACGTAAATGACATAACTTTAGTAATTATAGGCATTAGTACTTATCCAGCACTCCATTAGATTTACGGATATGTAAAAGTGTTGATAGATGTTTTTAATAAGTATTAAAAATAGAATATTAAAAATACATCACCACTGACCACACCAGTCATTGTTATTATTTTGCCAAACATAATTGCCATTTGAATGTGTTGTCATGAAAAAATATTGTCCTCATAAACAATCTTTATTGCATTGAATAAAACCAGCATTTAACATTGATTTTTATCAGCGAAAATTGGAACATTTCTCAAATTTATGGCCTCAATAAAGTTTTGAAGTATGCACCTAGGTAAAGCTGGTTTTTATTAGGCTTGAAGATTTATTTAAAATTTAAGAAATAAATTGATAAAGATCTTAATTAACTTAGGAAGTGATTGGCCAAGTAACTTTTAAAGCTTATATAGGTGTTTGGAGCTTTATATTATTAAAAAGTGTATTATCTCTATCTTTATGTAAACAAAGCTTACCTAAATAACGTGCTTATCAGTTTGCTGGTGAATAAATGAGCATAGAACAGAAACATTGCTCGTTTATTCAGGGTATTACTGTCAGTATTTTCATTGTGTAGACGGCTAACATTGTCAGCCTATTATCCCTATTTCGCTCGTTATATTTGTAACATAAATAACCTGTAAACAATAAAAATGAAATAATGAAAGTAATTTATCATTTCATTAAACCAATCCATAGCCAAAAATTTGCCTGCTCATTAGGGTCTGGATTCCAAGATATTTTCAATTAATAAGTTCAAGTGACATTTGCAGTTTTCTGGTGCAATTCGGATTTTAAAGTTGTAATGGCAGTGTTTATATGCAGTCTGAACTAAAATCCAACTTTGATCACATCGTACTCGAGAACTTTAGACATAGAGTAAAGCTCTTTAGCTTTTTAATTGAAGTAGTTTCTTCCATAATAAAAATCATGTCAGTTGGTTTGAAGGTTTCCAAGTTCGGGCACGGCTGCAAACAAGTTTACTGGTTTTAGGGAAATAAACTTGTTTGATTGACCGCGAAATAATTTTTGGCTCGTTTTCTGGAAAGTCTAGGAAAACAAACAGTGAGTTTAAATTTTCGGCGAAATTTTTAATCACATTTCGCCGGCGGGTATGCAGAAATGTTGCATTAAACGTTTTCCAAATATCGCCGAACTGTGAAAATTACACCAATTTATCGAGGACACTGCAATGCAATTTTCAGTTTTGCTGGAAATGTAAAAACGGGTTTTGGAGTGAGTATTTGAAACGAATCGATTCTTCTCAATTAAAAATTTAATTTTTCAGAGTAAAAAATAGCAGTTTGTGTGCGATTTGGTTGCCTTAAAAGTGACTATTAATTTATCGCTGTTTACAAAATATTTGTGTTTACCAGTTGAAATGACGAAGTAAATATTTTTCAGTCTTTTATACCTTTTAAAAGGCTAATCAAACTTTTCTTTATTTCGTGTAGATCATTTATAAGGAATTAAATGAAAGTCATCTTGAATTTAATTGGACTTTCTAATTATTTCTTTCATTTACCTGGAAAGCTGAAACAGCATACGTCACAATTTTATGAGTAAATTAGGAAAACAAAGCGGAAAATTGCGAGGAACTTTTAACTAAGGTAGCTAAATGAATCAATTTAAATCGATGAGCCACTTTTTGCTGACTTAAATATTTCAGTGGGGTCAGATAATTGAATCCTAAGTTTGCGGACCTCGACTAAACACCGTTTCGGTCTGACTGAACTAGTTCATTTGAATGCAGATCACGATGCTTATGCCCCAAGTCGAATCGATTTGCTTTAAATTTTATAGAAGGCTGGAAATTTTCTTTTATGTATTTTAAAATATCCAATATGTACCAATAATACAGTAACAACATACCTTTCACACCTCGTACCACAAAAACAGCTCAATGATGCGATAAAATTTATAAACCCTCTTAAACAAACTTTAATTACGTTGTCGTCAGTATCACAGCAAAAAGTTCCAAACTTTTAATATCAATGGAACAGGCGAACCTTCAGCTAACATCTATTTGATGTTTGGAGGTTTCAACAAGAATTAAAATCACGTTGTACTGAAATTTACGGACTAGTGTCGTTGAAACAAAATACGTTTGAAATGAGATAGTTTCCCTAAAACCTGAAGGTCGTACAAGCGTGAAGAACGAAATAAAATGACATTATTAAATATTTGTGGCATGGAGAACTGTTGAGCCGAAATAATCGTTTTAAACTTCAGAAAGCTTTACGAAATTTTGCGATTTATTGTAACGAAACCGGAAATTTTATCGAGTTGAGGGCTACTCAAACTTCGTCCCTGCTATTAACATGTAATTCGTTTTAATAATAAGCACTTTTCCTTCGTCGTTTTCGCTACTTGAATAAATCGTAACCACTGTATTATTTTTTACATCTAATATTTTCTCGCTCAGCGCTCTCAAAACCATTCTAGTGAAAATTCTGCAAAGCACTAAATTAAATACATTCGGAAATTCACTGAATTTAAAAGAAAGCTAATTAAATCAAGGTGTGTATCCGGATTGCTTTGCACGGTCAGCAAAAATAAAGGTGGATTTATTACAAACAAAAGTATATTTATGTAGCTGAGGTTTAAATTAATAAGTTTCACTGAATTTTATGTCGTAAGTCGCTATAAATACGTTTCTTCTCTGAAAGATCTACACGTCTCTTGGAATAGTTCACAACTTTTTATTTTTTTACTGTTTCAGTAGTGATTAATGATTAATAACATTTTTATTTAAACATTGTCTTATCTGTAGATAAGGTATACTAGATGAATGCAGATAAAAATTTAGTCGAGCTTTAAAAGCTCGGGCGGATGGAGACGAGTATATTCAGAGTGGAAGAAAGATTTTTAAAGAAAGCTCAACAAAAATGGATTTAGATAGAAGCTCATTGCGACTATAATTACAAAGTTGATACAAACAGTAACAAAGACGGTAATCTCACTTTCGATATTTTTTAATAAGGGGCGAATATTTTTCAGTTGGGAAAGTTTATCGATCAGTTTAATGTGGGGTAAAAAGTAAAACAGTGTAAAATTATATTTAAAAGTTTGTGAAAATTAGAGAAACATTTAAATTAAAATTCGCTTCAACGTTTGAAGTATTTTAGATTAATAAGTTAATTTATAGAAATTAAAAAGTTCGAAACATGAAATGTAATCTTTCTTTGGAAGTAATTTTGTTAACTGCAAGAACGAGTTGCTTTGGCTTTTTATCTTAAATCTACTGTGCATTTCTCAAATATTTCAGCTTTCTGCATTTTTAACTCATACCCTCATTCTGGTATTGAATGAAGGGTTTAAGAATTTATGTCTGTCTTTACGATGTGCGATTTAACACGATTTCAGAAGTAAAAAAGCATCCTTAAATATCAACCACTGCTATCAAAGACCTGGCATCAATCCAAAACTCCCCATGTGGTGTCAAATTGTATCTAAATAAACGAGAATGAGTTGATGTAAAAATAATGCCTGTCACTCAAAGTGTGATATATTTAAACACTGACAGTCATTACTTAGCGTTTCAAAGACAACACCACATTTTCGATGCTTTACCCTTTTTGTTGCAAGAAAACGAATTGAATATTTGAAGAGTAGAATTGCTTACAGCTTGTTAAATTTAATTACTTTGTACGAACACCGGAGTCAAAGAAGCGTGTAAAGAAAATTGGCCAATTATCAAAGAGCAAGGAAGACTAAACTTCACATTATGTTTATGATGCAATTAGCAGGTACTATCCGTCTCAAGACACATTCCAGGTTCTCGATATAAAAAACTGAATTATTCTGTTATTCAAATAAGACGACGTATAACTCGGGGAGCATCAGCGTAAATTTTGTTTGGGTGGAAGTTTGCAGGAATCCATTGAAGCGTTTAAAGTAATAATTTCCAGGCCGAAACTGAAAGACTCTCTCTCTATGGAAGGAGATACCAACCCGCCTCGCAATAAAATTGCAAAATCTTGAGAGATATTTTCTCCGTATCTTTGCGAGCAATACGAATATGTTAACGGGATTGACTTTACTTTATTCGGACTTAGCTTCCTGTATGTCACATAAATATGTATCTGCCTCTGAACTGGCTTGCGATATAAATTTTACATATGCGATTTTTCTTTTCAGTGCATAGCCTCCGAGAGCTGCTCCTCAGGCAGCACGAACAACAGCCACTGCCCTTCTAGCCCGCGCCCTAAAATGACCGTCAATTCGCAGTCGGGCCCCAGATCTCCCCGACCTCCCGACGACCTCATTAGCACTGCCACCTCTGCCCTCCGACGCCTTCATTTCAAAACTGGACGAAACGCCACCAAAAACTCCACCAAGCAGGTTAACCATTTTCTTAATAATTTTTTATTGCAACACTGATATTTAAAAAAAAACAGCCTGTACCAAAGGTGATAGTCATGGGCTCAAGTACTGCTTCTGAAACCACCATCAATACCAGCACAGACAGCTCTAACACCATCGTAACAACGGTAACAGCAACTGACGGGGACATAACGGAAGACAGCTTGGATCACCCTGAAGCGGTTGATTATTTTAATTCAGAAAATGCAGATGGTAACAAAATCCTCCAACCAGTTCCTCTATCACCCAAAACACCAATCACCGCAAAACAGCAAACACCTCCAACTGCTAAACAGGAAACCAGATTCAATTTCGACGTTGAAACACCCAAAGCTGTTCTATCAAAAGAGGAAAACAAGTTTGTTTTCGAATCACAAGAAACCAGCAATCCTCAGGAGAAAACTGTTGAAAAGTTGATGGAAGAGCAGATTGAAGCTTTGAAAATGGAAGCTCGTCGCCGGAATAGTTACAAACAAGCGGCGCAAAACGACTTCGAAAAGATGTCAGTTGACACGCATGTGGAAAAGCCACACCCGAAGGACTTTAGAAGGAGTTACCGAGCGGCTCAAAACGACATGGAGAGGATGATGGTGGACAAAACGAGTCCCAAGGAGCATAGAAGAAGTGTGAGGAAGCGACTGGACGTGGAGGGCAAGGAGAAGCCTGAAAGAACCTCCCCGAAGCGTCGAGCCGAGAGAACCTTGACCTCTTCGCCGGAGACCAACGACGACTCCCCCAAGCCCAAACACCGACACAAAAAGGCCAGCAGACGCCACCACTCGCCCAACAAGCAAAGAGAGAAGTTCAGCTACGACGAGAAGCACATTGCTAAGTATCGGGAAAAGGCTCGAATGACCCCGCCTTTGCCAGACCTCCGCGTTGACTTCTTCAACGAAACGGTGGATGCTTGCCAAGTGGATTCGTTGCATGTTTCCGGCGAAAAGCGCGGCAGCGTGTGTCTCAACAAATGTTTACGAGAAGTGGGGGCTCAGCTAGAAGCATCTGCCACATCACCTATAAATGTTACTACTAATCCTTTGGAAAACTCAGTACATTTTGGTGGCCGAAAAGCTCCGCAAGCTACTATCGTCGTTCAGCAGCCGTCACTCAGTTTGGATCACTCGAATGTCTCGACGATCCTGCTGAAGAACGGAAGTGAATTCGTGTCGAACGTAGAAAGTGTCGGAAATAAGTTGAGTTTCAAGAGGCAGAAAGAAGAAAACATGAAGCAGCTACTGGACGTTGCTAATAATTTAACGCTAGAAGAAATTCACGATTTTGAGATGAGGTAAGATTGCGTTCGTGCTAACTCTAGTTAGCTAGACCAAGATATTTCATAATCAATTAATGGTAATTTATTAAAACTGCATGCTTGTTTTTTTAGTTTCTTGCATTTACACGTTTTGAAATAACTTTCGCTTGTTAAAAATAGTCCTAATGTTGATATCAAAAGTTCTATTTTTGTTTCGCGTTTGTAGTGTTATTTTTAGACGAATTACACTAATTTTAACCAGCACAATAATTTTAAATGACCTCATTTATAACAGTATGTAATAAATGTACTAAACAAACAAGGCACAGATTTACGGCAATAACAACTTATTATTTACGTTCACCAAATGAAATGAATTTTGAACAATAAACCACAAGAGGAACGTTTATCGGGAATAAAAAAGCCAATAGATACTATCATTTCATAGCGAATTAGAAGGATCGTTTCAAGGATATAATATTTTAAACATTCATGACTAAAATTATCAAAGCTTGATATAACTCGGCTAAAGACAACAAGCATAAAACTCTGGAAAAATAATCAGCAATATGAAAGAAATTTTCATTGGCAAATCTAAAAATTTCCACTCCTGTAAACAAAACTAAAATCACTTTTTAGATGATTTGAATGTCAAATAAATATTTACAGCGAAAGGACTACTAAAGACTGTAAAATATGCACGAACAAGCAAATTGGTTTGAAATGTTCCGGTAAATATTTGAAATTTTTAATACAAAATTTGGAATGACATTGAATATTAATGTAAATATGCCAATTATTCTTTCATTGTTTTACAAATGTGTATTTATTGATCTTGTTATTTGTTAAAAAGTTGTCAACAATGAATTTCTAAGCAACTTGTTTGTTGGTTGAGTAAAGTTAAAGAGATATTTATAGTCCACTATTAGTCAATCAGTTATTTATAAACAAAATGTTTGATCTCATTTTTGTGAGTCTAGGGGTTCCATCAATTTTTACCTTTTTCATATTAATTTGGTCGTCTATGTTTAATTTAAATGCTTTAAAAGACTTGATGTTGCCTTTTTGACTTAAAAAATTGTTTTCGTTTATCTATACGGTGCCTCATAAAACGGACATAAAGCAGAATTGCGGAAAATAATGGTGGAAAAAGCTCAGTTTTTTAAACAGAATCGAGGCGTAATAAAAAAGTACTGAAAAAGCGATTTTTCATAAAGCTCTGTCGAACGACTTTCTTTCAAATTTCGCCGGAGTCAAGTTTATAGAAATTATCATCTTTGTTCTAACTTCATTGTTTGAAGTCACCGGTTTGCATACTAATGAGACAAAAATAGACATTTAATACCGTATTTTATGGCCACGATTAACCTGAAAAGCCCGTAACAAAATTCGATGAAGCCGAAATCATTACCCTTAAAACTTAGAAATTCTGCCGAGTTAATGGTCTCATAGATAAGAAACAGGAACTTTAATAAAGCGTTGCAGCGAGTTATTCAGCGGAGAGTAGCTTTTTTCGGATCGATTTCAGACGTGCCTTATCGTTCAGAAAAATGAATTATCCAAGTTTGGAAGCCACCATCGATCCGGCTGTATTAATTATGTGTGTAATGATTCATCATTAAGTCCGGTACCATTTAATTTTAATTCCACAGGTACGGGAGCCCTCACCACAATCGATCTCAATCTGTAAAGACTCCAGGCCGGTCTTCTGGTAGACCGAATTATCTCTGTTTGCCACAGCAAAGGTCTCGAGTAGCGTCGATGCCCAACACGGGCGTTGAAGAGGAGTATTATCGTCTACGACACTTCTCAATCACTGGAAAAGGCGTCGTCAATAGGGGCGACAGTCTGAAAAGCCGCAGATCTAGGTCCAACAATTCGGTCGCTTCCAGCAATTCGAGGTAGGACACGCATAAAATTTGCTCGTTTAGTCGTTTAATCCTTTAAGATGCAAACTGGGCAGAAACTCGAGCAAAGTTCTAATTAAAAGCGCGTAAGAGCCTGTTTTCAACTAGTAAATTATTCGAAGCGCTTGCTAATAACATAAGAAAATTGCACTTTTTGCAAGCGAAAGTTATTAAAGCTCCAAATGACCGGCGAATTGTTGGAACAGTAAGGTTCAATACCTTAAGTTTTAATTTTTTCGTAGAGAATTTAATAACTTCATGGCATATCGATGACTTACAAATAAAGTTTCGAAAGTGCACTTCCGCTGTAATCAGTAACTTGGAAAAGTCTTAGTAGTTTTAAGAAATCTTCACATTTAAGAAAATTGTGAAAATTGCCGTAACATATTCTCGTTTTTATTTTTGTAACCATGTAGGTAAATATAGACAAGGACTAAAATAAAAGATACAACTAGTAGGTACGAGTACGTATAAGTTTTATTCTTTAAAAGTGTATTTCACGAATTTTTGTATTCAATTGCTAAATACCTACAAACTTTAAACTGGGTCAGTTTTTAGGTTTCATAAAATAAAACGATGTTTAGTTTTTCGTCAACAATGTTCCTGTATTTTTTTTTATTATTTTTTTAATTGAGTTTTTAACCAATTTTAAACTTCTTCAGTCAGTTATCGCTTTTAACAATCTTTAAATAAACAATAATTATTTTAATTCCAGCGCATTGTTTTTAATTATCGTTTCAGTACTAAAAATATCTTTCCATCCGCATCCCCTGAATTCTAAAAAAATGTTTTTTTTTAAATTTAACAAATAAATTGTCAACGTTAAGTCAGATGTCGTTTTATTAAAAATGTTAAGGAGTTAAAATACAATTCACAATTTATAAAAATTGTACACTGTAGGTAGGTACATTTTCCTGTACAGTAGTAAAAAGGAGGATTTATTGTCATTTCAAGGAACGAGTTAAAAAGGACAACGTTTGCATTTGCATTTGTCCTTGTGAAAAATTCTGTGACCATAAATAAAATAAAATTGCTGTTGATATTCCACTGTCCAAACCTTTAGAATATGTTTACAGTTGTAACAGGCGGAAATATTTTATTTGTGACTTGAGAATAGTAAACGTATCTAATTTTTTCTGATGGAAGACGAAAATCGTTCGAAATTCACTTTTAATGTCGGTGGAAAATTAAGGTTGAATCAGATACCATCTGCACTGCGAAATAACCACTCCACCCTTTCCAAGAAATAAACTTCTAACATAAACTCCTCAAGCAATCTCTCAACCCTCTTGCGATGGTCGTTTATGCATCGATTACAAGCCCAATTTACGCAAATGTAAGAAAAATGATCCAAGTAAATGGACGATTAATTCTTTAAGGCGGTAGTTTTGAAACGAGGCTAAGCCTGCAATTACTCATAACTGCATCCGGAACAATAAACTTGGAATCCCACAAACACTCTTAAATGACAATATTTATTCATAATTTATCGATTGTCACGTATTTTTAGAACGTACAAACCTAGGTTCTGCTCAAATACACACATATTTATAGGCAAAGTGTATGATAAAGTGGCGGAGTAAACCGCTTTGGGCGTTTTCACATACTGCAGACAGATCGATAGAATGTCTACTCTATTTCTCTTGGGCCCTTTTACCGGAAAATTTCACCGCAATTATGCTAAATGGACACAAAACACTCATCACCGATCCACCCACTATCAAAAATTTATGAACCGGAAATTATAACAAATAAAACAGCCTATTTGTTTTTTCAACAAAATGAGAGGTTTGTTGACACAATTTTTAATATAGCTCAGGAAGAGGAAGTTAGGTCAAATATCAAAGGAATTGTTTTAACAAATCATAAGAATGGATGTGTCTTCACGTATAACAAACGGAATTTATGTCGAGCAATTCGTGTAGAAATGTAACTAGCCGCTTGTAGCTGCATTCTTCGTAAAAGTAAATCATTTTGAAAGGTTTATGTAGAAATCTTAAACTTTCATCAAGAACTTTCTCGAGACCTGCAGCTACTAGCTTACTGAAGCGGTTGAAACTGAAAAAATGAAGCTTTAAAATTTAACAAGCGAAAATAAGAACTTTGTGAAGCAAGCTGCTACAATTTATAAGCGATAAAAAACGTTTAATTAGAGAGGAAGTCAGAATTATTTATTTTCCATAAATGTGTCTCTCGGGGCACTAAATTATAAAGTAAACACGAAAGTGGAGAATGTATGAATTGGCTTGTAGCATAGACCAAGTTGTGCATTTGGTTATTTGGGTGCAGTTCAAACGCTTGTAACTTTGTACTAAACAGATAATTTAATATTAACCGAGTTAATTACATAGTCCGGAAGTTCTCAATATTTACTTGGCTGTAATTCAAAAACTGTCACTTGTGTAAGTGAGGACTGTCACTTTATTTTTACACAGGTAGAAAACACTTGTTTGTTTACACCTATTCTAATTTAGAGTTTTTATAAAACATCTTTATTTTTTCAGAAAATAGGAAATAAACGAGTTTGGCAATTAGGAAGAAATATTTTATCGTTACTCCCCAAGCGAACCGAAAATTAATTTGGCGTCCATAATTAAGAAAGAAATGTATACAGAAATAAAGGATAATTTGAAATTCAAAAAATTCCGCCTCTATAATTAAAGATTTTCCCAAAAGACTATAACAGGTAATGTCCTGGAAATGGAATTAGAATGTTGTGATATTTTGCTGGTGATAAAATTGTTTTGCGGGCTTTTAGACGCTGTGAGACTTGTGCGTTTCTTCAGTTTCAACTTTCATGAAAAATATATGAAATTTCAATAAAATACGATCTCGAAGTTCACTTATCGCCTGTGAACTAATTTATTGCAGAAGTTCGAAAGTTGTCCGTAAAAGCTTCTCTTTAAAAGCTATACTTCAACGAAGATTCAATTAGTGTTGAAGTGACACAATTCAAATAGTGTCTATAAGAAACCGTGTTTTTGATAAAGCCGAAGCTGTGTATTCTCTGGGGTTATTAAATTTTCTGAAACATTTTTTGTGAAAATATCAGACGGGCTAATGACGAGGCGAGTTTATTCACCAGTGCTTTTTAAATTGGAGTGCAAACTTGTGCAAATGTCACCTGATTTAACCTATGCCGCTAAATAGGTCAACATCAATGGATTATTCTTTGCGAAGTGCTGATATTTTAGTTAAGAATCGATATTAACCTGTCATCTATCGTGCGAGTTAATAATAGTCACGGCCATTGGCAAGAGATGACAAGTGGGGTAGAAACTCCACCTCAAAGAGACTGAAAACCCACAACACCTAAACATAATGGCAAACCTGGTTGTGATTTATTAAAGCTTAGTCATCAGAACCACGGATTTTGACTGACGGAAAGGATTAATGCGGAAGTCGTCAAGAGTGTCACTCTCGCTTGATCTCTTCCTTCAATTTTAATTTAACAACAAGTCAAAAATAATGTCGATCTTTGCTGGTTTTTCCGAGAGGTTTAAGTAAACAACTCAAATATTAATAACTTGCACAACGAGGGTAAACCGTTGCATGATGTGAAAGTACAATCGTCCCTTCAAACACAGTGCTTGACTATTAGCTAACCACTACTTAAACACTGACGGAACACGAATTACCAGCAATTACTTTTTGTAAAATATTAAAAATAGTTCGGTAGGACTTGTTACGAAAAACACTTTATTAAGACCGAATTCGTACACAATTACAATGTTTTTGAGAATAAGGAAATTTATCCTCAAGGGGATTGTAATATGCATATTTTATTGAAGGTCTGTACAGAGTAGCGTCATTAAAGTGAGTTTGAGAAGGCAATAAATAATAATTTTTCGTGATTAAAGACAATGTCTGGCAACAAAGTCTCTGTGAGGACAAAGTAGAACTTTCCTGCGGAAATTCTACCTCTTTCTCGGCTCGGAACAATTTCATCATGATTTTTTCTCATTCAGTGCCTTTTCATTTCCGTCCGCTACCAATTTTTGATCGTTCCGTTGACATTATGTTGCTTTTTCACGTGTAAATAATTCGATATTATTTACAAGTTTTCCAACATTCTGTGATTATGGCATTATGACGAAATGCCGCTGGCAAACAAATTTCTGATGTAGCTATTAGCTGAGGAATTTTTACGCACTCGTTAAATGCTCGTTGAGACATGATGACGAGTGGGCACAAATTTCCAACCGATACTAAGATCGAAATAACGTCAGAACAAGCGGCTCTGAACGTCATTCGAACACCCTCGAACTTTCAGTTCACCGATTCGATGCTGTTGCGTCACAGACAGGAACGTTTCCGCCACTACAACCCCGGGTGGGTGTTTCCTGATTTCCTAAAGCTACTTTTTCCACCGTTTCCTAAAATAGGGGCAATATTAGCACGACACTTAGGGTTGATAGCCCGCCGCTGTCACGGAGAAAACGCATTGCTTGCAGAACTCCTCTCGAGATTGTATATTGATTAAATCGGACAAAGCAATCTGTATCGGATATCTGATGTATTCCGCGGATAGAAGCCCCAAGCAGAGCTATCAAAAACCGATGAAAAAACATTAGGGCGTGCTGAGAAAAGTCTGCAAAAATAAACTACAAACCGATACTCGAAAAGTCGCACTTAGGACACATTTTTTCAAGAGGCGACGCTTGAAACTGAAGTTTGTTTGTTTGTGCTGCCTTTAAAAAAGTTGTTGACACAATCCCCAAACAAATTGTGAAGAATCTTTTTTCATAAATCCACTGTTTATTAAATTTATATTTTGGCATTTGGTCTACTTCAAGTTTTGAAAAATCAGTCCTCGAGACACTACTGCATTGCGGTTTGCAAAGTTTGTTCGAAGATGCACACACGTGTATTGTTCACTTCAAAGTTCTAAGTTTCAGCATGCAAGTGCTCGTGTAATTTCCGGACGCAAACCTTCCTATACATGCATCCATTCATAAATATTAATATTATTTCAACTTGCTAAGCTTTGTTCTTTGATTACTGAATTGTCGTAGTGAAAAATTCGGTTAAATGTATCTCTGACCCAAATTAACAGATTTAGCATGTTCGTTTTTCAAATAACTGTTAATTTTTGAAATAAAAAGTTTGTAGTTAGGATAATTTAAAAAATTCTGCTTCAACTCGATATTTAAGAATCTAACTTTTGCACATTTTAAAAAACTCAAGCTCGCGTTTTGCAATATTCACGCCCTTTTATACAAAGGATTAGCGGAATCATTTTTTTCCTTATTAAGTGTACTGAAATGTATCAGCAATTAACTTTTAATTTAAAAGGGTGCCTACACCAGAGCCTTTGCAATAAAATCGTTCGCTTTAAAGTGGTTGGAAGTGTGGTAAAACTGCAAGTTAGCAATATATTCCTGGAGTCAATTTAAAAAATGGGTTTTATTTTTTGTTTTTTGTAAAAGCTGAAATTTGAGTGTAGACAAAATTAAAGCAGTTTAAGTCGAGCATTTCTGGAAATTATGACACAAATAGCTGCTGTTTTTTCATTTTTCGTTAAAATAAAATAAAAATTATTAGAGAGTGCTGTACCTATTAATTTTAGGTTCAACTCGAAATTTTATGCATATTACATTTCAAATTGTTTGCTCTCGTTTGTTATTTTCAGCTGTTATTTATTTATCGTGTTTCGGTTATACTAAAACATGTACAAATCCCATTTAAAAATTAATAGCTTTTATGTAGGTAGCGTAATTGTGTAGGATACAAAGTGATATTTTTTGTTTAAGCTACAAAGTATTACCATATCATGCACTCCCTTTTGATCAGAAAGTTTGACATAAAGCTCACAAACCAACGCTGTATTATTTCAGTCGTAAACATTTTAAACTCGAAGTTGAATTATGTTTCAAAAAGCGAGTGCATTTCCCCGTTTTCCAGGATTGTAGCTTTACAGCCATTTTCTTTTCCATGTCGTGTCTACCACAGAAAGTAAAACGTTTATGTAAACAAGGAAATTTATACCCGCACTAACATCGTTATCATACTTTGTAGCAGTTTGTGAATCATTAACTAATTCAGTAAAATTATGTACCCTCGCCATGAATTAATTAGCATTCGTGTAATTCGGCGTGCGATGTTTTTGATAAGTGCCGATTTATCGAAACCGAAACGTTATTTTACGCTTTTTATGTGCGCTAAACGGAATGTGAACACGCGAGAGTTCAGGAAAATAGGAAAACTGCCACATACAGGACAATAAACTTTAGACAATAAGGGTTCCATTCGGTGAAGGGTCTTGTCTGAAAAATATCAGATTAATTGAGTTGCTCTTCGTAATGCGGGAGCCATTGATCCGAATTCTGGATGCGTTGTTGCTGTTCACGTTAATTTAACTGTGAAGGGTAATGCACTGAATTACAGATGACGTTAATGAGGATTATTTGATTCTATACATGGTATTATTGTCGCAAATTCTGTCCGGTGTGATTAATTATGTGAGATATTAAATATTTTGTCATTTATTATACCCCAACGATAATATTACAGGGGAATTTTGCGCATATACAGCATAGCGTGCGGTTTGAGTTAATTTAAAATTAGTCGTTTAGATAATTTCGCCATTGAAGCTGCAATAAACGTTGATGTTGCTAGAATCTGCCAGGAATGTTGATAACTAATTTCAGGCTGACCGATGCAGAATATCGTGAGTTCAGAGTGTTCAATTTAAGCGGGATTTTTTTATTTCCAGCTATTGCAAAGTTGGAAACTTGGCTGGAAATATTGGCACAATAAAACGTAAAACTACTAGAAACCGTTGCCAGTAATAATATTATTATTAATGTGCAGTTGTACTACATTCTAAAGAGTTAAGAAAAAATAAGACACTAGAATGTCACTATAGGTACCTATAATTTTTTGAAACCAACCAGTCAGGTCCAGACTGGGACTGCTTATTGGTTTCAACTGAGTGTTATTTCTGATTTTTTTAATATGCAGGACATGCCAGAAGTAACCCCATATTGACTCACCCTGTATACAGATTCAATCCTTGAAAAAAAGATTTTTTTTATTACATTTATCATTTGTCATATCAATGATTTCTTTACTGTTTTTTTATCAATAAATGGTTAATTTTCGAAAATTAGAACAATAAGTAGCTGTTTTAGAACAAAATTATGAACTAGGGATATAGAAATCAATACCTATACAGAAAGTAGCTTTTGTGCCAACGTAAAGCTATGTTAAGCTTAATTGCAAAATCAATTTAGTTAAAACCAGAAAAATTATGTTGAAGAGTAAGGGAAAATTGGCACAAATATCTAATTACGAGTATTTCCACAATTATGCATATGATATTCCTATGTCTAATATTAGTAGGTGATTTAATCATTTGAATGATGCAATTTTTACAAAAGGTTTTTATTTTAAATTTATTTGGAATAAAAAATGGAATAAAAATAATTATATTCTAATTTAACATACGATAAGAAGTAAATAGAAAGAAAGGAATATTAGACAAAAAAATAAACTTTAAGAATTTGTGTTGGTATAACTAAAATTTTAGTATTATTAATAGTTGCGAGATCTATTTACCTTCTAGTTTGAGACGTGTTTCTTTAATGTTAAAAGAATTAAGCCAATTATTTGGAAGGAAAGTTTAACGCAGTTGTGGCTATGTAACAATAAAGTTTCATTTAAAATAATCGAGTTTCAGTGGGCGGCCATAATTAACCATTTAGGAAATAAATGCATTTGTAGGACTGAAAAATTTTCCGAGCTCGGTAATGAAGCCAATGATGCATTTAGTTAAATTGCTGTTCTTTGTACAATTGTTATTTATATCGATTTAGTTCGAAAGACAGCGTTAATAAAGAAAACGTCTGCGTCATTGTATTAAGTTTTCAGTGTCAAACCAGAAACCCCTGAAATGAGAACCTAAATTAGGTTGTATTTCTGGCTCGTCATAAATGCCCCATAAAATAGCGCATTACACACTGTTTTATTATTATAGATCTTTAGAGTTTATTATCGAGGACTGAAGAGAATAGCGCCACAATCGCAGCCTTTAACAAGAGCTCTTTTGTCGGTAATTTTCTTTCAATTAATTTAGCGATAATTTTTAACTTTTCAGCACAGAGCAACTTCCGGGGGCGGTGTCGACGGCTGGATCGGCACGCACGTCCGCTTCTTGCAGCCTGGCGTCCTCGCGGGAGTCGTCCACCAGCGCCCCCGGCCCCACCCCATACAAGGTGCTGATGTTGGGGGGCCCAGCCGTGGGCAAATCCTCCCTAGTCTCCCAGTTTATGACTTCCGAGTATCTCCACGCTTATGACACTAGCATAGGTGAGAATCGAGCTAAATTAGGTCACATTTCACACCCCCACATTTTTGTAACTCGAGTTGAACAAATTCGCGTGTAACAAGGTGTAGGAAACTGTTCCACTCCCTTTGTAGAACTAGTAGCGAGAACCGAGGATTCGGTTTCAGCAAAGGGCTAACTGAGTTGTGTTTTAATTATCAGATAGCGAAAACTGCGGTGGGATTAGTCTAAGGATCGAATTCGTTTCTGGTGAGGTAGACAAACAGGGTAGGTACTAAAAACCTCTGTCATGCTAATTCCCTCAAGTGCCTTCAGATTGTGCCCACAATTCTTTTTAAATCGGGTCGGAAACGATCAGCAGAGGCGTGCTCGGGGACTGATTTGATTTTGCATCTTAAATTCATGACATCGTTAGTGTTTCGAAAAATCCACTGTTTGATCGAATGGAGACCTCAATTCGACCGAGTTTGTCGAACGTTCGCACTAAAACTAATTTGAACTCAATTTTAACATTCCTGTCAGACAATAGTTGATTTTGGACGCTAGAGTTGATTAAAAATCGCAAGAAAATAGAATGGAAATTTGAACCAAATTCAGTCATTAACAGACTTGTTAAAACATCCGAAGTGCCTCTCCATACACCTCTATTTGTGTTCTACTTAAATCTGAACACTTTTAAATTTGCATACACAGCGAGCAGTCATTCAAACAATTAACATCTTCATGCTAAACAAATTTATAAATTAATTAACACTTATTACAATACTTATTTAGTTTATTGTTTTTTTAATGCGGATTATTTTTTAATTATGTATTTTTCAACATGAAAGTTGTAATAAAAAAAATTAAAAATAAGTCATGTTCAAAGAAAGTTATGATAAAGCACTGGAATTTAATGAGTTCGAGTAAATAGTATTTAACTTGCATCTAACTTTTGCAAATGTTATGTAAAGATAAGTTTCTCTATGGTTGATTTTACCCTTGCTTCATTTACCGTTATTTGCTCCGAGTTGTTGCTGATTTACCACAAATGATTACTAGAGTAGAGAATTGTAAATATGCAATTAGTTGTTTTATAACTGGTAAATATTTTTAATGAGTCTACATCGGACTTCTAAGGTATGTTGTTGGTATTTATTTTTTCTGACAATACCTTACAAACTTCTAATTTCGATTCCAGTGTAGGGTGTCTTAGTTATGTTTTTCTGTTATTAATATATAAACTACTTTAAATTAAAAAATAATTATGGCAAAAAACACGAATATGCTGTAAATTACAATGATTTAAGAGTATTGAAGAGAGCTTTCCAAATCGTTTTTCCTTGACAGAACTACTTCATAATTAAACAAGAATGAAGATTTAGCAAAATGTGAGTAAACGTTCTGGCTAATCGACGACAAGGTTTGACTGACATTTATTTAGGGGTCTGTTAAATGCCTTTATCAAAAATAAAATGAAATAAAATGTTCTTTACAGATGTGCGGTTATTTCGCTCGTAATAACTTGTTAAAATCAAAATTCATATGAAAATTGCAGATAAAAAGCTTTTGAAACGGAAGCAGCTTTTACCGACATGAATTTATTAGAACTTTGGCATAGAATGAAAATTGGACCACTTATTCTGGAGCGGTAACAACGAGATGGATCATTATATTTAGTTTGTAGGGTCAAGCCTACAGCCAGGGGTCTGAAAGAGTGCAAAAATTTCCATCATCAATAAAAACCGAGTCGATGCGTTATTGGAGAAGTAATCAAAGTGTCATTTTTAAAATTAGTTTGAAAATCCCTCGTATAATGCAAGCGGGCATTAAGCTCGTTATATTTAAATTCGCATTATTTTCAAAAGCCATTAACCCGCAGTCTCCGCGTTCATGATGGTCAACGATGGTCAGTAAATGAAATAATTATTGAACGAACGGAGACATGATTGGCCAAATTAAATTTTGCATGCATGGTAGGCTTTTGTGCGCACTGAAAAAATGAGAACAGAGGCGTGTTAGTCGAGGTGAAAAGAAAATTCACGTGTTCGTTTGATGTCGAGAGGAATTCGCACGAGTTGTTTCTTTTTCTCTATTTTCTCGAGGAATATGATTATGAGTTTGTTTGCATTTTTAATAGAAACACTCTATTCGAGACAAAGCATGCCAATTTTAAGAATAGGCCCACACCCTTGCATGGAGATTGAGTTTTAATATTAAAATCCATTATCCTCCGCTTAGTTTTATTAGAGATTTCCTTGGATTATAGTAATGTTGGAAGTATCAAGTATTCTTCTCGCATTTGCTGGGATCAGGAAAATTGTCACGTGCCTGTAGAAAAGGGTTTACATTTGCACTTGTGCGTACTTGCGGTAAATTGTTAGAAATGCAATTCAGCAAAATAGCTGTCGAATAAAACCACAACCAAAGAGGATTATAATAATACAATAAATGATATAAAAGCCAAAACCCGGGAACCATCTGCAACATTTTACGACTGTGTTTTAAGAGGTGGATCGTCGAGGAATTTAATTTCGCTCATTTGTGACATTGTTGCCAATTACACGCTTTCGGAACAGAAGCACGTATTTCATAACAGAACTTTTTCATTTTTTTCGAGCTAATTTTCGGAGTGTAAGACAGATGTATGGGACTTTACTCTCTAGCTCGAGGTGTCTACAACGTAATAGAACTTTATGTGAATTGAATGGCGCAACAATGCCAGAATCCACAAATCACCTCTTCCATCTCTTGAGGAAAAATATCACTGGTGATGTTATTTTCAGGAAATCGTTTCATAAACGCAGAGTTAAAACGCTGGTTTCTATATTGTTTATACAGGAAACTCGTATTCACTGTCAAATATTTACCGACCGATTGGCTCCAAATGCGTTAGTCTTCGGGCAAAATTTTTCCGGGCTTTGAACAATCCGGAATCAATTTTTGACTCTCCATCATCAGCGAGTGTGCCAGTTAAACCCTTTAAATGAATTAATCCATAATGCCTCTTGTTTCTGGTGTAATTCCACAGGCGATTTGAATTTAGCGGAAGGGATTCCGTAAACGACAAGGGGCCGGTGAACAACTCAATCTAAATAGATTAAATGCTTAGTCCTCCTTGCTTTTTCTGCACTACTCCCAGCAATTAGACCAAAAAGTAGGCTGTCGACGGAACAAATCCCCGTTGATTAAGTGGCCCAGTTTGGTGCAATACTTCACCCACGAAAACTTAATATGTTTGTGCAAACTTCATAACAGGCCAGGGCAGCCCTTCTTCCTTTATATCAGACATCTGGGATTTATTCACGTCAGGTTATCTCAGATGCTGATCGTGATAAAAAGCGATATAGCAGTGTTGCTTTTCGTGACCATTGTTCCTTGTGAACACGCTACTCCTGAATACTGGCTGTTCGGTAAGCAAGACAATAATTATTGCAGAGTTTCCCACTCCGTGGAACATAATAGCCAGATGGAATTCACTTCTCTGATGAAAATTGCCCCTACTTTAGGAAACTGCCTTTGGATAAAGAACAGCAATATTTTTTTCTTAAATGAGAAAGGAACGAAACACGAGTACAAGAAAACCCATAGTTGCACAATCGAAACTTCTCCATCGCGCTCTTTATACTTTTGCCAGATTAGTCTAAATAAAGGAAGAGATGGGGAGGCTTTACGAGTATAGATGCTGACTGGAAATTGTATCCTGCGTTCATTACTCGCTGACGCACTAAAACTAATTGTGATAAGGAAATTGCACAAAGGTTGGCGAAACCTCCGGAATTTCTCTGTAACAAGTTTCCACACCCAAATTTCTTGAGTTGCTGCATTAATGCTGGGTGGCACTTCCAAATTATACTTTTGATTAAAAAAAGTAAGAGGTTGCAGTTTTTTCTGAATTTTATTGCCAACTAAAAAAAGATTTCATGATGAGTTGATCACCCCCTACAATGTAAAAGATAATAACACTTTCAGTGCATATTTACTTCCGATAAGAAACATCAGCGTTTTATGTGCTCTTATCGATTGAGTACACAGTACATATAATATAACTAGTAAACTAGTTATGTTACTGACAAAATTGATGATTTCTAATAACATCAAATTTTTATAGATAAAAACTTGTGACCAATTATTTAATTCCAATTATATAAAACTGACCTTAGATGTTCATCAAAATAGAAAAAACGGCTAGTGTAGTGTTTCTCTTAACTTTTGTGGATCATGTTTGAAAGTAATACCGAAAAATATATCCCTCGTCAAGTCCTTAAAAAAGTTTTTGAAAAACTCATAAACATTAAAAAAACAAAAATAAGGAATACAAATCAAGTAAAATACTAAGACACACTTACCTATCTATTCTAGAGCTAATCATTTACCTAATTTGAGGTTGAATACCTTATATTTTTTATCTATATCAAAAAAAACTTTGAATTACTTTGAAGACTTTATAATTTAATAAAATTTTATTGTAGAAAGTGTAGAAACTAGTGCATTTCTCAGATAATATTACTGGTATTTCACATCTGCAATATTCATTCACTTGAGATAATTGGTTCCGGGATAATCAATCAACAACGAATTTGGGGTGATTAACATATCGAAACTTTGCATATTTTATCATCATAATTGGTGAAGATTAACCGAAGAGTAGGAGGTTACAGTGTTCGAATAACATCAAAAATTGAAAAAAGACATATAATATTAGGAGGTGAATAACTATTTAAAAAAAGTAACTACCATATGAAAAATGTGTGTTTGTTGGCTGCTATACGAGAAAAATGTAGACACTTTTGAAAACCAATTTGCCTAGAATACCTACGATTTATCGCATATCTTCACCATTTACCTACCCTACCACCTTGTAAAGTCAAGTCTTGTTCATTTATTATGTAGGTAGCTTCTTTGCTATTGTGCTTGTCCACTTGCTGAAAACTGTGAAACACTCCTATATCTAGGTCCAGCTTATACATATCTGCCTCGATTTCTGCTTCAAAGCTCCACATGGGCGGTGGATTTGACGAATTTTCTGTTTGTTTCAGATGATGAAAGCGGGGAGAAATCTGTATCCGTTCTGTTGGCCGGTGAGGAATCCGAACTGACTTTTATAGATTTTGCGACAGCTGACTTATCGGTAAGTTTCCACAGAAAAGTCACGTTCGAAAATAATGTTTTTGCGATTTTCCAGCCGGACAGTTGTATAAAGAAATACACGGATCCTCACGCATATTGTGTCGTCTATTCGAGCGCAGACCGGTCAAGTCTTGCGTGTGCCGAAAAAATCCTGCAGACCCTGTGGACACTCGACACCATCAGCACAAAGGCCGTCATTCTCGTCGCGAATAAAGCTGATCTTGTTAGGTCGAAAGTCGTCTCGACTGAAGGTTAGTTTTATTTTATTAAGTTGACGGTTTAACTTAGTAGCGTATCTTTTATGTGGCATTTCCCAATTCAATTTATTTGATTATGGATTATCACCTATTGTGTTTGGGTTCTTTTATCCGATGGAAAGGTTGTTCTCTTTTTTGCCTTAAATCTGATATAGAAAGCTTTACGGTATTGCTCTTCTCATATGTGGATTTTTTTCTTTAGAAATGATTGATAAGCATGCCGAGCGCATTAAGAAAATTGAGTTCACTTGTATAAAATACAAATTTGCTTCGCTTCTCTATTGATTGAAGTCGATATTCACAAACGAGACCATTGTCGTCAGTCTTTTCGAATAATTAGGTATGGAAAATAGTTCATCATATAATAATGAATAATGCTCTCATAAATAGCGGAATAAAAAATTAATTTATCTCACAAATATCAATTTTCGCAATTAAAGAAAGAATACATACTAAATGCTGAGACTACATTTAGCCAACGTTTTTGCAAAATTAAATTATTCTTTTGTACGTGGATTGCGAGTTTATGTCACAGAAGAGTTAGTAATCACCTCTTTGTTCTATTGAAGCATACTAAATTCAGCAGAATCCAATCTAGCTTCACTTGGACTACATTAATCCCGGTACTTGTAAGCCGTGTGAAAGTTGGGAAAAAGAGGCCAAGAGGCGTTTGATAATATTGACTTCCTTAATTAATCACGTTGACGTTGTTATAGTTTTTTAACGACTAAACTCATAAAACGTAAATTCTGAATATGACGTGCTAATCGTAGAATAACAAACAATGTCAAGGAAACGTAAATAAAATATGATAATATCTCCGAGCTCCTTCGCATATTACCATTTCTTTGTTCCTTTGCACTTATTACGTACGCTGAATACTATATGCGAGGCATTGCATAAACTTTTTCGACCAGATTGTTTTCCTGCTAGTACATTGGATGTGGCTTGTGACAATAAGCTTCACAGAAATCGATAGAAGAACTCCGAGCACATAAATTTTGAAAAGCGATTTACTTGCATTGTAATAACAGTGACCGGAGTTTGTGTTATGATAACGACTGCAGTGCGACGAGTCATTCCGTGTTGCAGGAATACATCAGAAGTTTTATAAAACGCCCATTAGAAAAATAAAACACGAATTCAGAGGGAATTATAATTTTTTCATGTGCCTATCGTGGGGTCGACACCCTGGTAAAAGCTTCGAGATGCGCAGAGGATATAATGTCAAGTGCCAATTTCAAAGAGCCTATCCGATATGATATATAGCTTTTGAAGCACAGTCTGAAACTCAGTTTTAAATCAGCAAATAATTATGAAAAATTAATTATTCATTCTAATCTAAATAATACCCAAATAAATCAAATGTACGATGCTTGTTTGTAGACAACTTTCAGACTATTAAGTTAATTTTTAGATGAAATCGAAATTTGACCTGTTTTGAGTGGTTTTGCTAAAATAGGTTTAAAAATTACGTCGGAAATTGTGTTATTTTGTGGAATGTCCTTTTATTATAGGCCTTTGTTTATAAGTCAAAGACTTAAGAACATTTATTTTTCGGTAAAAAAAATCACTTTCATATTTGGTGAAATTGTGCCAATACATGACCAAATTGGACAAATTAATAGAAAATACAAAAATTGCAATTTTTAACATCTTACAAAATCACTAATTAGTGTCATAGCTTGTAGTGTGTTATATAAGCTTGTGAGAAAATATTTTTAGAGAGCTGTGCCATTTATATGCAAATTTTTTGTCATTTATTCGACTTGTATGTGGAAATTGTCCGCACTGAGAACTGGTTTTTCCTGCAACCCTCGACATATTGGCCTATTTGAGCTTGTGCCAGGATGCAAAGCCAGCGTAAGGCGCTCTCGACATTATCAAGGAGCGACTTTCGGGTCAACTTGCTAGCGGGCGTTGACCCACAAGGTGTATTAAGCATTTTTCCTCATTCAATAATTCAATTTGCTAATTTCTAAAGCCTGCGGCAACCCAAAACGGGCTGATGAATCGCATCGCACCATAAATATAACGTCGACGGGCCGGAAAAGACGCGTGTAAATCATTGATTTATCGCTAGACCAAAATAATTAACCCGTTTCAGGGGTTTGCTAGTAATGTCAGAAATTTAATAATGGTGGCAATAAAAATATAGGTACGAGATTCGTCTTGATATAGGTAGCAAATCCCCCGGAGGAGTCCGGGAATTTCGGATCGGTCCGGAATCGTCCTGCTTGGGTAATTCGGTATTGTATTTCGATCGGGTTGGCAGCAGTGGAGGGTTTTCAGGATTTCCGACGGTGATTGAGTGACGGTGCGACAGCCACCACGGATATACGAAGGGTAGCGCGTGTAATGGCGCAGCAATTACTCTGCAAACTGGTGGTTGAACTCGCGCCGCGAAATTTAGAGCTTATTATAACCAGTTTTCAGGAATTCACAAGCAATTACGTTTTGAAACGCAATATTGGAAAGTTCGATACTCGAATTTCGCATGCGCTAATTAAACTTTGAGCTTGGATGGATGCAAAGAGAAAATTTCCGGAAATTCGAATCAAATCGTGCGTCGTATGGGGAGAACTTTAAACGACAAAGTTTACAATGCCTCTGTCTCTTATATCTGCGCGAGGAAAACACATTTAAAAGTTTTTTCGTCTGTGAGCTAAGATTATGTGGCAGCTAATTTATTCGCGGTGTTGTTTTCTTTTTGTTGACACTGTTCGTCTGAATACGGCTTACTCGTAAATCGCGGTAAATCTCCACGGAAAGTTTCATCAAATTTCTGTTTCCTGTGACATTTTCTGTGATTACAAACTGCATTTCTGTCTGAAATTCAATTAAGTTTCTCTTACTCTTTGCCTAAGAGAGTTAAATATTCATACACATAATACACTTGATGCTACACAAGTACAGTTTATCGAGCATTAAATTTGAGTTCCGTCATGAACTGCTGCAAGATATAAACAAAACTGAACTGTTATTAAATTTGAGGAAACAACAAGGCGTGGAAATTGAGACATTCGTAAAGCACGGACAGTGTGGGTAGAGAAAAATAATTATATTAAGCTTATTGTTAAATCTATGTAAATTTAGGATTAAGAGTTGATCCAATTCGTTATTTCGCGTCACACACGAATGAGATTTTATTCAACAACATGCTGACGTAGGTCGCATTTTTAAATTCGGGGAGTTTTTAGAGCAGTCAATATAATTAAAGTTTTTTCCCCATTTTATTTCACATATGATATTTTACCCACCGTACGTTTTAAGTGCGGAAATCTCGGTCAAAATAATCTGGGACTGATTATCCACAAATCCTGTGTAAACTCATTTCAGAAAAGTGATACAATTTGTAGAAAATCGTTTCACCTGAGATGAAAAATAAATAGCACAAATAGCACACGGTTGTTTTTTATTTATATGTAGGTATTTCAATATTTATTTTACTGTCGTTTACAACTACTTGGCTTCCGTTTGAATGCTGCCAATGTTTAGCGATTTGACACTTGAAAAATACAATTTTCTCTTGTCTCTTGAAAAAACTTTAAAAGCTTTAGCTGCCTGACGAAAACCTGATAGTATTTAAACTAGCGTAGCAATTTCTTATTAGTTAAAAAATTTAATAATTATTATTTAAACGTAATTATTTTGTATTGTTATTGATTTGCACACAACACTAGGTGAATTTTTTTGCACATTTTTCCTGTTTCTACCAAAGCCCTGTTTTCTTCTAATTTAATTTAGCAAGACTTTATAACTTTTGAAGTTACCTTTTTTGTACGATTTTTTTATGAAATCTTGCTCGTGATTTGCTCTACTTAATTAAAAAGATTGTTGACAATAATTCATAATCGTCTACTGCTGCAAAATACAGTTTCTTGCAAGCATGCTAATAACAGAAGTTAATTATAAATATGAACAGCTTCATTTTTCTTATTTAATTAATAGCGTATGTTGGCGGTGTTTAATGTGTAATTACTGTAATTTGACATTTAATAAGCGCAGCTGTAAATTTGATAAATCGTCGAATACTACCGCATATGACATACCAATTTGTCAAAGGGATTTGTTGATCGAAAACGCAATTTTGCAACTTTGTTGTGTTATGAGTACATAGAAACTAAAACTGAAGGCATTTCAATTATTGCGAATATTCAAATTCAAATAGCTATTTATCGGGTAGTATGAATAAAATGTAGCAAAAGGTTTTACTATAGTTTTACCTCTTTTTTTCTAATTAAATATAAATTATGCTATCTTTTACTATTACAAGTAGAAGCATTTGCTTAACTGTATTCATACGGCCCATCAATCCAGCTGATGATGATGATAATGATCGTGGAAATCTATTTCAGAGGGAAAATCGATGGCAACAGCTTACGATTGCAAGTACATAGAGACATCTGTAGGCATCAATCACAACGTGGACGAACTGCTTGTAGGAATCCTCACTCAAATCCGCTTAAAATTGGAGAATCCGGAGAGATCAAGGGATCTGTTCCGCAAAAGAAGCTCGTCGAAGAAGAATTTGAATAGGAATAGATCACCGGTTTCCGCAACGGGAACGCCGACGGGAAGTGCCGCCAATTCGCCGAAGAAGTACAGAGGCTCTCGCACCTCTGCAAGTTTAAAAGTCCGGAATTTGCTAGGGAAAGTTTGGGCGAGGGACAGCAAATCCAAGTCTTGTGAAAATTTGCACGTCTTGTAATTCTCTTTTAGTTAAGTCCACGTGCTGAAAGTACAATTCCAATTGTGATTTTTTTCGAGATTAGTTGAGATTAGTTTTAGGTGCACAATTTTTATACATTTTTTGACCATACTTATACCTATTTCTAAGTCATTATTTTATATTTATATTAAGGTAAAATATACTTGTTTTCTAAAGTCATACATTTCATTTTAACTGTCTCTTACAATACTAACAATTTCCAAAACATATCGAATCTAAGTTCTGACGCCCGAAACATTTTAGTGGGTCCACGCAAGCAAACACCAAAAATAGTATGGCCAAACTGTGACTTAAAGTCCCGGAGTTTGGAGTAAAAGCTTTATTTTAGTCGTTTGTCCTTGTCAGTTTTTTGATTATTTGCGGAATTAATCAAATTGGGTCCATACTGTAGCAAGTAATTAGGTAGATAGGTGTAAAATATTTGTAGAAAGTGTAAACTATTAAAGTAAAATTTTTGAATTTGTACTTTACTGAGCAAGGTGAAGCTTTAAAATGCGAGAATTTATTAGTTCGTAATGGCAGTTCAGTTTTGTTTAACACAGGGTGTTAACATTAGATGCAACTGAAAGAGATAACGTATACAGTCTGGTCCAAAATATATTGTTTAATTATGACGAGGGTACGAGTGAGACATGACTGAAATCAGTTCATATCAAACTATAGCCGCTAATATATCACTGCTACACGACGTGGCATTTGCTCATTTTGGACCGGCCTGTACTTAACAATGTAAATAGAATATTTTTATGGAGTTAGAAATGACTCTAAGAACTTTAATAATTATGAATGTAAATTCAGTATTAGATGTAATTTTTGTTTCAGCCCATGTATAAAAGTATTTTTGTCTCGACAAATTTGATCATGAAATTTAATGAGAAATATGTAAATTTGGAATAAATTCGATTTATCTTTGATTGTAAAACTTTAACCCTTTGCACACTAAATCACAAACAAATTTGCATGGTAATTATAACTTGGATTGTTTGGTATACATACAAAAATATTTTTGTACATTAATCAAAATTCCATTATTATAGATCAGAGAGCTCAATTATTTAAAATCAAAATAAATCTTAGAAAATTTGACCAATTTTATTTGTGCCTTTGTATAGAGGCTTGGTTAGAGGACAAAAGCATTAAAAGGACTGAATTTTGAACAAGCAAATTCCATATCCCTCTATATGTTGATTAAAATAACGCATTAATATAATCAGTATTCATTATTAAAGAGTATATGCAAAAGTATATATTATACGTGTCTTTTGAATTTTTAAACAGTGTGGTATCTTCCATTTTTAAAAGTATGTCGTTTAAATGTTTAGCAGCTAAGATATCTTTGTTTCTCTTTTAATAAGTGCCAATCTCTCTTTTTTGTTGTTGTATAATTTATTCGGTAAGTGTTGATTTAGTTTAGGTGTTAGCATAATGGAATCCATTATTATAATCTCAGATTGTAATGATTTATTCCATTAGCTTGATTTTCATGTTCGGACAACCGGGTAAAATTACTAGAACATGTAGAACACGTTTTAATTTTTTCGATTCAAATTTAAATTGCTTTATTTCGTTTCTGACATTTTTTGTTAACAAATTTCTGAAAAATATTTAGTGCGTTAGGGACTTAGTTAAATCGTATTGTATTATTGTAGTCACAGTTATAGAAAGAAACATAAATGCACAAGTTGGAATTTTGAAGTTTGTAAATTTATAATCCATTATTTGTATCATGTAATGAAGTTTATATCAATAAAAATTTTGCCGTGTATTTACTTTTGTGGGGTAATTTAATTTCAGGGTTTTAATATCGAGGTTGTGGAACATAATCGTAAATCTATTTGCTTTAACAATGGACAATAATAAGCAAATGTACCGTTTGCTAAATTATATTTACTACCAAAAACCAGCGAAGAACATTTATGGCAATTTTTGGTACAAATTCCATAACTGTCTGAGTTTAGTGTCGAAAACTGCAGCAGTCTAAATTATGAGAGACAATTGCACCTAGTGACACAAAAAATGAATCCCAACTTTTTCAATAAAACAAATCAAAGAACCGTTGGCTGTCTCCGAAGAAATTTGTAGAATTCCTGTAGAATTCTTGAACGGCAAGCAATTAACCATCTCCACAACAATTAGTTTTGCTACTTCGCTAATTAGTTTTTGTGAGCATGGAACACCTTACAACGTTCAGTGCCCATTTCCGCATTTATCACAAGTTTTGTTGCTGCAACACGCACATTTCAAGATCGAAACATGCACATTTCGTCATGTAATTGTGTAAACTGTTGGAAAGAAAGAGGAGGAACTGGCTCGTACGTGATCTGGGACGAAACTCGAGGAAGTATAATAGGAATGGATCGCTAAAATATGGGTTAAGCTTTACATTATCTATTATTTGTTCTTCATCGAAAACCGTGTTAGCATCGAGTGTCGTTCAACAGAGACGTGGAAATTTGCTTAATTATCTTGGCCAAGAGGATGGTGCGTGCGATTGCTCTCCAATTCGTTACATTAAAGATTTTTAATTAAATTTTGAGCAATGGCTTGGGTTTAACCAGTCAAAATTTTTCATTACATCTACAAATTGCTTGCTGCAAATTCCAGGCCAATCATCGGACAAAAAAGTCGACACCAAACCAATTTACAGCAGTGCAGATGCATTTTTACAAATGGATTTTTAAATTGCACTGGTAATTACCGTTTCTGGGTCTGCAAAATCGACCATTTTTTCATCGTATGATTGATACCTGGGTCAATATGGTCGAAAGAATCTCCGAACACTGAAACGAGAAATTCTCGGAGAAATTAAAGTAATTACGTGTCATGGTGTGGTATTTCGTGTTATGGTATGTTACTGTAAGTACTACTGTAACTGCTAATTACTGTACTTAACAATTATGTAAAAAAATTCTTAATTAATTCATTAGATTTAGAATATTATGGTCAGCGTAATTTGTGCAGACAAGTATGCAGCCGTACATGAAACCAAATGAATCTTATTTATTAATATCTTTAACTTAATTACAAAGAACGCAAGGCAAATAAAATAAATTTCCTACAAATTAATTTAAACATCGCGCATAAATCTTGGACGGAACTATAATGAAAGCAATAAATCGTAAATACTTCTGTACGTTTCCGGTAGATGCATGTCAAATCAATCAAATGGCCTTACCCAAAATCAGAATTGATCGGATATTAAAAATGACACGGCATTTCTTACAAGATGGAGATCCATCAATATATTCATCCGTTAGGTATAAAAAATTGTTTAATTTTGAATAAAGTTGAACAAGTTTTATTAAACTCCAAGATAGTTCCGATCAGAACTTGATTGAGTAACTTTAACATAACTGCAGCGAAAACCGAATGAATGAATATGTATAGAGATGGGATTCTAAGCAAATTTGCTCACTGGAATTTGAATTTCGAATCTAGGTGCAAATATTATATTAGTTCTAAAGTTCTGTTATACCAGACATTGTAGTGCACAACTCTGAATAATCGTCACTGATTAAAATTAAATGATTTGTTCGCATTTGTTCCTCAAGCCACCACGTGAAAAACATTACAACTGCCGTGGCGCTGTATCAACAGTATTTCGGTAATGTTTTCTTGCAGTAGCTCTCAGGAGATTAGAATTAATGTCGCAAAAAAATGTAAAAATGTCTTGGGGCTTTGCTCTAGTTTATTTACGTCAAAGCCATAAAACTTAGTTTTTCCATCAACTCACATGAGATTTGTTCTCATATTTGATTTACAAACTAACAACTTTGATTAAAGAATGTGGTTGGAGAAATTGCTTGCCCTTTTTCCACAGCACCCCTGCACAAATTTAATTAAGTAAATTAGTATAGTGAATTGAATAACAAGAGTTAAACAAGTTTAATGAAGTTGTCTGCTTAATTTAGGTACAAAAAATATGTGTGGGTTTGCTGTTTGATTTAACATGTTTTTTGCTTGTAGTTTTCATCATTTTTTAGCGCCTAATGTTAACATGTTATAATTATTTCTGTAATTTATATTAGTAGATTAGCGGATCCATCAAGAACATTCTGGTAATTTGCAAGAACGGAACATACACATCAATTTTAAGAACAAGACCAAGTTTAATTAAGTTTAGCAAAAAATTAAGAAAAATGATTTAGTACAACGTTGCGTTCTAAATTTTTGAGGGCGACACGTCAGGATACCCAACAATTTCAAAACTATCATGTTTCATCTAAATTGGGGCAATATTTTTTCAGCAACGGTGAACAATCAGATTGCTGAAAACAGGTTCTATCAAGCCGCCATATAATTTTCTTGGAAATATAAAATTACGAAAATCCTTTTTTTAATTATCATTGGCTCAAGCTTTTTTACTTTTTTGTAACTTAATTTTCAAGCGTTAGCTTTGCAATCGCAAATCCCAATTACCATTTATCACGGATGACAAAAGATTTGAATGCAGATGAAGTTTATGTTGGCTTTATATCATTTTCCTTGCACAAGAATAAACGTCAGCTAGTCACACTTTACAATTTTATGGCGTCACTGGTGTGCATGACTTTAACGATGCTTTTTTCATTTTGTTGATAATGCTTTTATATTAATAATAAAGCCGCAATGAGAATTTAATCATGATTGATGCATATTCGGACTGAACTAGCGAGAAAATTATAAACCGTTTTCTTGAGTGGATTTACGAGTAAAAGTGCTAAAATAGGAATAAGTCTGCACAAAGTCACGACGGAATCCTCGGAGAACGTTATGTTCGAACAATTTATTTTGACGTTTTAAGGTTACAGACTTGAAGTCGATCTAGTTCGAGGAGCATGAAGATCGAAGCAAATTTCCTTAGATAATATGTATCGAATCTAATACAGCGTGCGATTTCGAACTACAACGTCTCATTAAATGATTGATGTAGGATGGCGGTGTAGAAAGTCTTCATTTAGCTGACCCACTAATCGAAATTCATCCGTCCCGAGCAAACACCCTTGAAAGGCATTGACCGGTTTTTCGAATTTTCAGTGACATGCAAAGCGATTTTTTCGCGGATGCTTACAATCCTTTTGCCTTGAGATGAAATTGAAATCATAAATTTTAATTCGTGTGCGTGGGCTGACAAGCCGTTGACGATATTTTATGCCTTAGATCGTGTTTGTTCAGTTTTTATCAGACCTACCAGCTTACCTTATTAATTAACTAATCGCCTATGTTATGTTAAAGGCATGGATTTGACAGTTTTGCTGCTGAAGAACAGAGAAATTCAGGAGACCACCCAAGTGTGCTCTTTAATTACCTTTTGCTGTTAAATTAGAAAAAGTGGTCTCTTTATTGTTTTTCTCAATCAACAAGTAGGCTAATAATTGCTTGATCTGCACCAGTTGAAGAAAGCTTAATTTATAGTTCAGTAGTTTCGATTGGGATTAAATTTGGAATTCTTGACGCTCGCAAGTAGGTTCCCTGAACTGATAAAAAAATCGCGGCTAACGGTAATTTCGCGACACAAAGGTCTAGTCTCGACAGTGGAACAAGTTTTGAATATTTTTTAATGAGTGATGGACGGCGCTTTTGTGCTAAAGCGGGCGAAGAAAATAAAATGGGTAACATATATGTCAGTTGGCGATAAGTAGGCAAAGTGCAGCTCCAGGTCACTGCAGTAACCTCGATCAAGGTCAATTCTACTTCCTTTTACGACTTGAGTGCCGTGTTTAAGTCATGCACACCTATCATTTTTATGGTGAAAGAAATAGATCGTTGCTGAAGGAATCGCGCGGACATAAACACGCCGCTTGGTGGTCTCTAATTTTCATCATCATCAACTGTGGCTCTAGGGCCAAAAATCAAAATAATGGCTCATAACGTTGTGAAATTTTATTAGCTTAATCCATTATAAACTCTCGTGTTGTGATGGTGATGGAAAGGTGTGAAATTTACCATAATTATTGTATATATCAATCACTTTTCCCAGAACAACAGATCGCTTTATTCGAATCGATGTCTTCGAAGAGGAAATTTGGGTTACGAGTTCGCATTTAGACATTTTTACAAATCTCCAATTACTACAAATGGATGGAACGCAAACCATTATATGAAATTAAAAACGATTAACAATCAATTGCTTTCTAAACGAGAGTGATTCTTTATTGGACAACTCTAATTGATTGGAAAATACTTGAGAAATGCTCAAATCCGTTTCAGACAACCACTAATGAACACACTCAACACTCACACAATATTTGCATTTTTAATGTCGATTCCCAAAAGAAAAAACATAATCTAATTATCACATTTCTATTCATTTCATTTACCCAGCTACTAGATCAGTTAGAACCTAATTTATACCATAACAAAATACTATAATTATCTCTATTCATTAAGATTTTATTTTTGCTGCAGGTTGTTATACATCATTGATTTTCATATTCATAACGTATCACAAAACTGCAAATCATGGCATGATCAGATTATACGCTTTGTCTTATTTAATTGCTGTTAATTGATCAAAGGATCAGTAGTTTTGAAAAATTTAATAAAATACTAAAAGGAAAATTTGTGTTTTGTGAAGTGTTTGGTAAATATAGAATAATAGTACATACTGTCTATTTATTTTTAGTTTAATGCACCTCGAGTGACCTTTAATAAATATGTAGAGTTTATTTGGTGGTTTTATTGACCTCTCACTCTCTAAAGTCAATTTATGCATAAGTGTTAAAATTTGCAAATGGTTTTGTTTGCACATAAATTTGTTTGCTGCTGGTTTAATTGTAATTTAATTATCTTCTTGTGCTTAAAGAAGTAATAATGTACCACCAAGAGGAAGAATAATTTACACAATATAATTCCGATAGAAAATTGAGTTCGGAATAAATAGGATGTTAGAATCCTGTCAGGTAATCCCGCCTTGGATGTTAAGATAATACTCTTCCTGTATGAGACCAGAAATCGAGTAGTTTTTTACATTTTATGTAGAGCAGCTTCCGGTTTCAATGAACTTATCCCAAAACCAGCAAGATATTTTTGTTGGTTGTTTCAAAATAAGAACATTAAGTTAGAGGCGTTAAATGTTGTTTGATAAGATCGGAGGTAATATATTATTCAGAGTCGTTTTGGTTCGGTGACGATTAGATAAATTTAGCTTTGGTTCCGAAGCTCTTTGCGTTATCGTGTGAGGCTTAACGAGAGGAAGTTATTAAAAAATTCTTTTCTGATAATTTGTAATTTCGCATTGAGTCAATGGCTTTGATGCTAACTGTTTGAGGAATTTGCGGCAGGATGTCTGTAGGTGAGAAATGCAGCGTTCGAATGCAAAATTTCTCCCGTTTGATTGTGTGATATGACAATAAGACTCCGTTCCACATCCGAGTGGCTTATCAAAAATGATGAAGAAGAGGACACATGCAGAGTGGCACTGGAACACGCCGGTTATATGTAGAAGAGGTGGTCCAATATAGGCCAGTCTGTGTGTTTCCTTTGCAGACCGCGTTGGTTTCATTACTGTGCAGTGTTCAGTGTCTTCTTGCACGGACTTTGATGATGGATCTCCGACTCGTCGCTGCTTCTCTCATCCTAGCCGCCGTTTTGCCAGGTACGCTCGAAAGCTCGGAGCTTTCACACTTTTCCCCTATTTTCGAAATTAATTTATCGCATTACAGAAAAATCCGGGCTTTTATGACACGATAACAAAAGGCACACAAATGGCCCTTTGTTGACTAATAACACCATTGTTATTAATTACGAGCACACTCGGGTTTTTATAATTGCGGGCAGTGTGAATCGATTTTTTCGTATAGAATTTTAACGGTAACATAGTTCAAGTGCGGAGCTTAATTTGAAAGTTGTTAAGTCATTATTAAAAGAATCCAGTTCTAATTTTTTCGTAAACAGAATGAAACGTGTCTCGAATTTCGCTACCTTTTATTATTTGACAAATTCTTCCGAGAAGACAATTTGGATGATTAATGCCGACATTTTCACGGTTTATTCAAATTAAAGCATGCTGCTTTTTTCAATGTTAATTCGCCACTCAATGACAGCTTTAATAGCTTACTTGGTTGAATAGCCTCTTAAATGCAATAAAAATCAGTCATAAATATTCCTAAAGTAGTTAGGATAATTATTGTCCGGAATAAGCCTTACAGGGAAAGAATTAACGCAAAAAGTGCAATGGAGTCCATAAAACTGTATCATTATGACCTATAAAACAGCTTAAATAAAACAAAACAAGTTTAAAGAATAATACCATAATATATAGCTGCAGTAGTGTCTTGCTTGTTGCAACCAACCGGAATGGAAAGAATTCCTGTTTTGTACTTAGTTTGCTGATTTAGTCCGATTTTAAATAACTTAGATTCTCTCCGAGGCAATTAATTTTTAAGCGACTAAATTAAAATTGTCGAAGCATAAGACTTTTCGGAATCATTAAGGCGAATATTAACAGTTTCTGGCAGGAATTTGGATGTGTTTTTTGGTGTTCACGGCTACAAATTATGCCATCAAGTGTTTTTGTGGAGTCTAATTTTTCAAGGAATTTGACAACTGGCGTCATGATAAATTTGGCAAACAGTACGAAACGTTTTATTGATAACACGAGAAAATTAATGGTCGGCTATATTACCATCTTGGTATAATAATTATGCAAATTCGAATCAATTCTAAAATGAATAATTTATTTTAATTAACTGACACTAACACCAGTGATGTATGAAAATTATAAAGTAGTTATCAGCTTAAAACAATTTGAAAAATTTCATTAGATCTAAATCAGAGGGTTTTAATTATTTCAGGTTGGTCTGCAAAGGTTTAAATTTATTTACTCCGCATCTCATTTGATATAAACGAGTACCTGTTAGAGGATAATGTTCAGTCTTAATTTATATGTAACCGTGTTTATGCGGCGCCTTCAGGAATTTAAGTTGAGATATCCAGTATTCGAAGTCATGTTCAGAAGTTAACTTAATTCGTTTTCGTTTTGTAGGATTTGCATTTTAATAAATGAGTTTATAAAATGGTTTGATTCCTAATTTAAAAGTGTGAATTGGAGATTGGAGATGCAAATTAAAAACTGTAAACTGTGCGGGGTTAAAGGTTACAAGAGAAATCGTTTGCAAGCCATTAAATACATTTCCCCAAGCATTTGTGACAATGTTTTGAATAGGATCTCTCGCGAGGCGGAATCCTGGATGAAAATATCCTCAAGTGCATTGTTACACTGTATACAAGCGAGTCGAAACAAGTTTTTTTGTCTTTTGTCCTCAAAATTTGCTGGAAGTCCCCCCGACTGGAGATCAAATTAAATCAGCAATAATAGAGGCGGTGTAAAAAACTCCCTCGTCTTCGTCCTTGCCATTGTGCTCACCTGAACAGTTTTTTCCTTGGTCAAAAATGAGGAAATCTATTATTATTCCGTTTTTGTGAATTTTTTTCGGTCTACATTGCATGTGTCTAGTTTAAAGGCTGTCGAACTCTGGAATCTGTGAAGTGTGACCAACTATCTGCGATTCACTTTTAGCTAAACATACATTCCGTGAGTCTATCTTTTTCGCGGACACTCCTGGAACAAGGATAAATAGATGTGTCACATGTTTGAAAATTGTTCGACGAAGTTTCCTGCTTGCATATTTCATTTTTATCAGGGAAAGCTCCGGACGTTTATCTCACAATATTTATTACAGATTTAATGAAATATAATGCCGTTTTAGATGAGCGATTTACATCACGCCGTTTTTCTATCTACTTTTGTGGGCCCGGATTGCCTCAAAAGGATTTTCAATCTTAATATCAGAAAAACACGTCCTTTGTTGCGCGAGCGCTGCTAAGAATAACTTAACATTTTCTTTCGGCCGACTATCTTACATTTCATAATCTTTACATGTTATGTTTCCAGCGTATTTGGAATGATGTATGGGCTTTATTTACGTGCGCAGGTCATGGAAATATGTGGCTGGAAACAATACAAGAAGTTAGGTGTGGTTTCGCTACATTATAATGTCTTTATCTCAAATGGAGTAACTCATTTCGGTATTAAATCGCAGCCAGAGATCTAATCTTAAAATTTCATAAAGCACTAGCACTTTGAGCTATCATTACAGTTTTACTCGGGTTTCATTTGAAAGAATCCATTATCCTTGCACAGCAGGTTTAATGCCTGGTTAGACGGTAAAACTTTAATAACAATATAACATGCTCTGCCTTGACGTTTATTATTCGAGAATGCTGAAACACAGTAAGGCTGATCGATTATTAAAAAAATAGAATTTTTTAGTGCTCATTAAAAATGTTTGGATGGTGATTTGCCGTCCTTTAGTTTGTCCAATTAACGATAACACTAGCACAAATCCTTCATTAAATTTACGAAACTAATGTGGGAAACAGGAAGCGAAAAAGATGGCAATAATTTTGGCGTGCGACTACCTAAGGCTGTCATTTCAATGAGACTAGGAATAGATGATTTATCTTTAATGTATACGATATTAAACGGTTATAATTAGCTGTTAAATATTTATTTTACAAGATTCATTATTGACTGATTAGCGACGATCTCAATTTGACAAAGCACCGTTAATTTGCTTTTTTGAAAATTGACCAAATTTTTCCTGAAATATTTTTTAAAACCATTAAATTTAATGACAATTATCTTTATGTGTACCTCCTGATCGTAAAAATTAACGGTATTAGCAAATTAATTAGTTTTAAATTTCTTGTCTATTATTTGATCCACATAACCGGTAGTGCATGCAATTAGCTAATTTTCTAAATAAAAACTTAATTTAATTTATTCACATCGCTACACTGATTGATCCGTATACTTATTTCTAATAATAATAATTTATATGACTGTATTGTGCATAAATCCTTTAAAATCATAAGCTTCGCTACATTATTTTCACTTCTTTAAATCAAATGGGTAAATAAACCCAAAACCGGTAGTCACCTCAATCCAATGAACATTTTTAGGATGCAAGATATTCGAAAATTTAAATTAAAAATTCCAAGTCTTGCTACTGAATAACAAAAAATTACAATTTATGCATATTCAGTTTAGGTGGTAACACACTTGTGACTTCTTCAAATGTGGATGGATATTGAAAAAACTCTTAAATCATCGTTTTAATAAATCAAAAGTTTACTGCGGCGACAAGTAACCTTATGATGATGTCCAGCTTCCTTCAGCTAGAACTAGTAGAAGCTTGCTTTCTAATGGCCAATTATGGAGATATTAGCGAAATGTAAACCGTTTTTTCGTGTTGTTTTACATCTCACATCATTACAGGTTTTACGGGAAAATTTAACAAACTCATTTCTGCGAATTCTTCTATAATTTTTTTAGTAAAGTATAATTGATTAATAGCCAAATTGAAAGCTAAATAAATTGTTACCGTTTCCTGTAAATTTGTAATCTCCAGTGAAGCGTCGCGATCGCCCGTCTATCGAGCTATTTAGTTTTACTTACATTCATAAAGCTCCGCAGGAAATATTAACATATCATGATCAATACCGCCTTGAAATCATAAAGCAATAGTATTCATGAATAGAAGGCTAGTGGCCGAAATAGCCAAAGGTCAACTAGAATTTCTTCCCAATTGAATAGAACCCACATTGTATTTTGCCATCTCCTTTTTGACAAGTTTATTAACACCACTACTAAAAGTCCAACGACTTTTGTTGTTACGATTCCGAAATATGTATCAAAATATTGGAGCCGGAGCCAATTAAAGAGGTATGAGGAAGTTTTGATATGTGGAACAGATCTAGCTCATCTTCGAATTCTATGTGTCGGATTATCAGTAAAATATTATGGTTAAGCTGTCTTAGCAAAAGCTGAAAAAAATGACTCGATATTGAACTACAGTTAAGGTCTAATTAATGAGATCGCTAAGGTTAGCAACGAATTTCACCACAGGAAGTCCCAGTCGTGTCCAAATATTTCAATTTATAAAAAAGCGTTTAATTGACATGAAGAATTCTAAATTGTCGTGTCTTAGATCGATTCTTTCACGGCACAGGAATTAAAACGTCAGTTATTAAAAAGCAACAGTACCCATTAACGGTAGGTACGGCAAAAAATCATCTAGACGAAAAACGCTCTTTGTCTTAGTATTGTAACATGGTGTAGCGGTACATTATAATTCAATTTTCTGTTTATTTTCTAGCAACGTATTATTGCTAATAACATCTTTTCATAATAATAGTGTGTGTTCATTCCGAAAGCTATTAAACGATTATTGATGTAAATTTGAATAATAATCACCTAGTTAACCACAGACAAGCTGTCTAGTTTCATGTTTTTACTGCTTTTATCTAGATAAGTGGAGCATTGAAGAACTCACACGATTCGTTTTAATTTACGGAATGGTAGCAGAAGCAAAGGAGAACAACCGGTGCGTCTCGTACGTCTTGTCCTATTGTGCGATTCTGTTCATGTAGTTTAATACGTGATTTGGTTCAGCATTGCCCGATTCGCTAATTTGTTGGTCATTGTTTAAATTAGATTACCACTATTATGATAAACCAAATCATAGAGAAATCAACGTCCACATTTAAACATTAAATCGTATTTGCACACAATGCCCTCACTACAAACATATTTTATATCGAAGCGAAAAACTTCGGAAATGATGTATAGTTACGTTAGTACCTGGTCGCTTTTCTTGGGTAGATATGGCGGTTGTGGGCAGAGATGACTTCAGTTTCTAATTGAACCACAAGTTGATAAATGCTTCAAGTATAAATTAAAAAAAGACAAAAATGTGGTATTAATTGATTCTTATTTTGTTTACGAATAAATAGATTATAGACAGTTACAATTTACGGTTTTAATGGTATTGTGTAAAAATGTCAATGATCCCTACTTAGCATGGAGGTATGGATTATGTGCAGGGAAAATAATAGGAGAGTGGAATTAGGTGTGAGTCTGACTTATTGTCTTGAATGGAATTGGCTTTTTAATTTTACATATTGAACCTACAAGAATATTAATTATAGATTCAAGCTGAGATGATTTTTTTTTGTAAATAACTGTTAACTCGCTCAATTGTATTCACGATTTTCTACAAATAAAAGCTTAAAAATGTTTTTTAGACGTTGCAACCATCAAAAAATCCATTATCCTCATACTACTATTACTACTATGTACTACTAAGACTGTTTTTACATTGGTGACAAAAATACTAAAGTGACAAGGAGAAACATAATAAAAATCATACTTGACTCTATCCTTCCCCAAAATTTAATAGTATCTTTAGTTGTGAATACGATGTGGTAAACTTTAGGTAAGAAAACTGTTTCTGGTTTTCTGTTTCTGACCACCTGATGGGTAGTTATTCTCCTACAATTTACACTGCAGAACAATTAGTTATTACAACATCTACAACGTAGAATTATCCAGCGGCAAAATGTAATATTTATAACTCGAAGATTTACATAAGAGTTCCCTACATCAAAGCATTGATTATGGAGATAATAAATTACAGTATTTAGTATTTATTGACACTTTTGCATGTATTATAAAATTTATAAAGTATTTATCGAGAAAAACGTCAATGTTTCAAAAGTTGCTTTTAGCTTTGATTTTAATGGTTGTTACATCAAGTTTATATACAAATTGAACAAATTAAGTATATCTGGTCGCCTTTAATTATATTTTATATACTGGTACGCACATGATTGGTGGCATAATAAGAAGAGCCGCAGCGGGAGCTATAAATCAGCTGTTTAACTGTAGAGGAAAGTCTTTAATTCTGTTGTGTCATCAGTCACAATTAGTATTAATTGCTGCACCTGTAAAGAAAATTAATCGCGATTTCTCGGAATCGCTTCAAAAAAAAACGCATTGTGTGTCAATTTTGCGGTCAATTAAGAAGGGTATCACCGCGCGGATGCCCTTTGTTGCGTACGCAGGATTTTTGTTTTTTTCGTTGGAGCTTGTAAGATGTTTGTGGTTAAAGGTGGTCGTTAGCACGCTTCTTTTTCCCGTTCTCAATCCACATTTCTGATCAATTAAGCTTCTTTGTTCGTCGTCGAAGATCACAAGGAGGCAGTTCCGCGTCCAAATTTCGAAATACGTTTAAGTGCACCAGAGTATGCGATTGCAATCCCGTTTCAGGAATCGGACAGTAAACGACCCGACGTCCTCGAAACTGAAATTATTGTTCGGCAATGATGGAAAAAATTAATAACCGTCGTGGTTGGCAAGGTGTTTGTCCTGTGAAGTAGACAAAGGTGGATAATGTGCGAAGGCGCCTCTTCTTGCAAACTGAGTTTCTAAACAGCTTGATAATAACCATGTTAAATAATTTTACGCATCGTTGAATAAACTGTATAAATATAATTTTCAGGAAAAAATTGTGTTTTTCTTGTTTCTTCGGGAGCGGGCTCGGATCTAATAACGCGATAATAAAGACCATGGGAACCGGATCATGGCGTTTTTTTGCGTATTTTTTCACCCATCGATTCTTTTGATTAAATTTTAAACACTTAATTACGCCGCGAATTGTTTTCTTATCGAACTGAGTCGCGTTTATTGTTTCTCGCTGTACTGTTATCTCGGAGAGACGGAAGCACCCAAAGAACACATTTTACGGTGAATAAATAATGATGGGCAATTAGAGCACAGTTAAGTTGTTTATTTGATCGCTTTTTTCCACGTTTAATTTGAAGCGTTTAAGCAGCCGTGGTTTTTTTAAAAGCTCTCTCTAATTGCATTGTTGATCTTATCGCTAGGACCATTTACCGAAAAATCCGGACGGTTATTTTACAATTTACCAAAATTATGGGCCTGATTTCGATAGAAAATTTGCATTTAATTTGGCGTCTAGACAATAAATTTTTAATCAGATCCACTTCTCATGTATTGGTGCCACTGACATTGTCTATAAGCGAGAAAAGAGGTTTAAAAGTGGAAATTTTCATTCCGAAACACAGTAACCTCACACACACTAGATAATAAACATCGTAACACCATTCGCCATTAAAAACAATTTTTTAAACCGTTTATTGGTGTTGTAACTGACCTCTTCACCTACTTACAAAACTATTTTATTTTGATAAGAAATTGCTCGGCTATAATGTTTATGACCTGGGCACGAAAATAATAATTATTTCCCTTCTAATTCACCTGCAACTTGACCTTTTTTAAAATTCTCATCCTGTTTGCCGAGATCCGATCTATGCTGATCGCCTGATCGTTACTTGCAAAGCGCCGACCCGACTCCCAAATTACTAACTTAAATTTAGAATAAGTATTATCGAAATTGAGATTATTAAGTTTTTCAAAAGCCAGCTGTTTTGTTTCAATCCAATTTAAAAATAACACCCCGAAAGCAAAACCAAAAATATGTTGCACTTATTCCCACGCAAAAACAAGAGCCGATCGAAATACCTCACTTAATTAGAAAGGCATACAACCAAACTAATTAACTTCTTCAACAAAAATTTTTGTACCTAACTGTTTAAAAGAAAAAAGAATTTTTATTACACCAATTAGCGGGAAAAAATGGGAATACGAATTTTTAAATTTTCACGACATGACCTGCTTAAGTTTTTCCACTAAACAATTAATTTTATAGCGTCATTAGTTACAGAATGTCTCTAATAATTAACACGAACTTTGGTTGTAACAAACGCAATCAAATCTCGCATTAATATCGTTTGGTGTAGCTTAATGAGAACAGCAATCTTGCTTTGATACTAGTCTAATAACGGTTTTGATACATATATAACTTGTTGCATTAGCTTTTTCGACTTGTCGGGTGCAAAATGCAGATTCATCTATAACAATAACATTCCATTAATATTTATAACTAAATTAAATTGCCCAGTGTTATTCTACGAAAAAGTTATAAGCCATTAGCGCTTTTATCATGCGACTAAATTGTCTTTAATTTAATCCATCGGCATGATCAGCGAAATTATAGGTTTACACAAATTGATTCGGGATTAGTTTAACTTCAATTCCCAAAATTCTTGTTAAAATGTTCGAAAAAAGTAAGTAGTCATTGTAACGGCAAAGACTTAACGTCGTGTATGTTACAGTCTGATTACGAGTATGTTGAGCAAAATCTCTGATGATATTTAATAACGGTGAAAATTCTGTCAAATCTTCTAAAATCGTTGCTTTCTTCCGGTATAAAGGTAATTGGAACCTGCCGTGGATAATCTTTAGAATTCATCTCGGTGCGGTTAAGCTCTAAAGCGAATTTCCGAGTTATGATCCTGCGAAGAACTGTTAAAATCGAACCATCATCGGTCTGTTATAATTGCTTCTTCGATATAAATTACGGAATAAATTTTAATTTTTGTTGTTTATAATGTCTGGTAAAGGTTAGATCTCTTCTAGGTAATGTGCAAGGCATGAAAGTTGCCGCTTGGACTTGAAAGGTCCAAAGCAATACCAGTATTTATTTTTAAATTTTATAATATGATAAGGTATTATTATAATCAATTAATTTAAGCAACAAATTCTTTAAAATGATGCAAATAAAATTTCTATAACTGTGCTGATGGAGCGGGTTAAAATCACTTGAAAATGTACTATTGCAACTTATCGAAGAGTAATAATATAATAATTGATTTCAAAATAGCGAATTCTTTGTTTTTTGATTCAGTTTTGTTAAAAATTTTCATTTCATGAATTTCATTCAGAAGTTGTTCAGCGGTGTCGGGTCATGTCTTGAGGGTGTAATTAAGCAGTAAATCTAAATTTTTGTAGTTAACATGTAAACTAATAAACAGTTTCAAGTGGCCAAGTTCGAGCAATCTGTAATCGGCTGTCGTGCGTTTGATGGACGGGATGTACTAATTGAAGGCTATTAATTTAATCAACCTACGGAATGTATTAATATGTCGATTAAATTTTTAATATCGCGGCGTAAGTGAACGATAAAAGATGCTAAAGTGGCTTTAATTCATGAATGAAACTCGATTTCCCGACTCAAATCGCTCCCATATTCCAATTAATCAAGAATAAATTAAACCGTTTTTGACATTTCCAGCTTTGACTGCGCTGCGGGATTCTTCATGTCCAAGAATCTGCACGACACACGGATACGGCGATCCAGTTTGTGGCAGCGACGGCATTATCTACCCAAACATATGCGAGTTGAGGAAGAAAACCTGCGGTAAAGGAGTCAAACTCTCACCAGATCCCAATCTCTGCAAGAGATCTTCGGGCTCCAAATGTGAACACAGGTGTGGGAGCGAGAAGGATCTGGTGTGTGGCACAGACGGAAGGACGTATCTGAATCGGTGTATGTTGGAAGTGGAAATATGCAGGTGCTGGAGTGAGAATTGGGGCGAAATTTTGGCTATAGGGGATGGTTTCAGGCTAGGCATTGCGTTGTCGCACTTGGGGGCGTGCAATAACATAAGCGCCCACAGGGAGAATTGCCCGGTGGACTGCAAGCAGGCCCCTCAGGATGGGCCCATTTGTGGCAGCGACGGCAACGTCTACAAGAGCACTTGCCAGATGAAACTACTTACATGCGGGTAATCAACTTTGTTAAATGGGTTTCAAGTGTTTTCAAAGATATTTCCAATTCTCGAAGATTGTACCTAACGATGTAATAAGGCAGATCAACTGATTAACACCTCATTGATGCAATAAAAATGAGGAAATATTTAATTGTTTATCAAGGAAAATAAGCACTTCTTAGGTTAATGTATTAAGTAGGAAGTTTTTTATTTCATGTTTCAGTTAACGCGAAATAAACATACATACGTGTACGTTTAATACGCACGTTTAATTGTCAATTAAGAAAATTACTAAAGAGGTTTTTGTTATTTTTGGATAATTCCGAACGGTAGCAGAAAAGCCTTCCGACTGTCTATTCAGGAACGAAACTTTAATAATACTTTTTCTGACTAGCTTGTCAAAAATGGCAAACTTTACCACAATAATACATTACCGACAGGCTTTTTCATGTGGTCTCGGTCGTTCGAGTGTGAACTACTCAATCAGTGGGATGGATGTGTTCACATTTTTTGTCTTAATGAGTTGGATTTCTTTAAGTTCGAAATTTTTCCTACAATAAGGGCATACTTACTCGTATGTTGATAATTCTTTGTCCAACTGTGTTTGGAGAATCAAAATACGTACTTAGGTAATTATTTTAAAACGGCTAAACATACATTTTCTAATAAATAATTATACAAATAATATACTGAGTCTTTATTTAGGAACATGGCCTCATTCTCTAATCGAAAATTGATTCTCAAGTATTTTCCTTCTCACGATCTTCGACATTTATTAACATCAACTATTGGCTATTATCATTATTCACGAGTTTTTGCAGCCATATTTCTTACTGTTAAAACACTTTTTAAGTCTATTGAGGACTAAGAAAATCTTACCCAATACAATGAGATTAATAAAAATTAAGTAACATTAAAAATGTAAAAGCCTAATACGAACACCATTAGAATTATTTGAGTTACATTTTGAAAAATAATATCTACTTGACTACTTGTTAAAACCTGCAAAACATACTAAAACATATTTTGCTAATTCATATTTTGCAAATATAAACGCAAACTGAAGATATAAAAACTCGAAAAAAGAGTTATTTATAGAAACAGAAAGTTTGTGCATCAACGAGACAATGCCAGTAGAAATTTAAGTCAAAGTTACTTATGATAAGTTATACCTTCATAGACCAAAGAGTAACTGTTTTATTTATTGTTCACTCTATTTTTTAATTTTTTATAATACAAATAATGTAATGTAATGTAATAATGTAATGATGTAATGAAAGTACCTTAGGAAAAGAAAGGTAAAAAAATCATACGACAATATTAAAGAAAAAATTAAAGATCAATTAATAGCCCAGTCAAATTAGACAAAAATAAGGCGATCGGTGGAAAAAATTCCTAGAAAGTTGGAATTTTTTCTACGCTTCCTTTGCACTTGGGTTAACATATATCAAAAGTCCCCGAGGGTGGGGGGACGAGCTCGCGAAGGGGGAGGGGGTTAAAGCTGTCTTTTTTTGGTTTTTTGCTTATATCTCGAAAACGGTCACTCCTATCAATTTTTAACTTCTTATCAAAATTAAAGCTGATAAAATTTCCTACAAGATGGTCGTATGCATTTTAGTTGTAGAACTAACCGTAACCGAGCTACTAGCTTTTAAAGTTTGGTGTCTACATGACACTGCAATATTAAACATTAATATATCATAAGTATTTATATGGAAATATTGTGTGTAAAGCCTTCCCCAACTAAGCTAAGAGAGGGAAATAAGGGAGGAAAATACTTTCTTTCCTCGGGCTCCCCAGTTGAAGACGACAATTCAGCATGTGGGGATGACCCAGAAGATATGATAGAATGAACTTTTGGACTCAATACATTCAGTTTATTGTAAGCTTGATTCAAAACATCCATATTAAATTATATATCTATTAATATTGTACTGAACAAGACTGTAATTCAGTTTTCAATCTTTGGGTTGAAGACGAAAATGCAACATATAAGGACGACTCTGAAGACATTAACCCTCATGCGTCCCCTCTTCTCCTCTAATAAAGTGTTAGACCTAATAAATTCAATTTATTGTTAGCATTTTAAATCACAAAACATTTTGTTTTAAATCACATTTTTTTAAATGATTATTTTTTTCAGACCGATAACTTGCTTATAGTTAGTCCTACAACAAAAATGCTTAGGACTATTTTGTAGGAAATTTCATCAGCTTTAATTTTGCTAAGAAGATAAAAATTGATAGGAGTGACTGTTTCCGAGATATAAGCAAAAAACCAAAAAAAGACAGCTTTAACCCCCTCTCCCTCCTCGAGCTCGCCCCCCACCACCGGGGACTTTTGATATATGTTTACCCAAGTGTAAAGGAATCGTTTAAAAAAAATCCAACTTCCTAGGAATTTTTTCCACCGATTTGTTTAATTTGACTGGGCTATAAAAAAATGTTTCTAAGTAATATCACAATAATTTATTTATTACCTCTATGTGTCAAACAAAATAGGTAGTATATGTATCCTTTTTCACAGAATTATTTACAAATTCGTTTAAAACATTTACACTACCTACTTCCGGTTTCTACAACGAGCTATCGTTAGATAAATCTTATCGTTTCCATAATTTCTATAGAAACACCCATCAGATCATCTCTACTTTAGAAATTGTCCAACTGATAAAATTTATCTAACGATAAATCATTTTTCAAAACGGGGCTAGAGATTTAAAAATAGTTTTTTTAAATTGCAATTATTATTGTTTAGTAGTTTACGAATTACAATTCTTTAAAATACCTACCTACAATAAATCAGTACATGAAATCTACTGGTCCGTTCATTAGATGCAGTTTTACAACGGTGTAATCAAAGCGCTTTTCTTATAAAAAGTAGCAAACCAAGGGCAGTGGTTCATTTTCATTGTGTTTGTCTGGTTTTTTTCTATAAAACTTGTCCTTAGTTATTTCATTTAAAAAAAAATCATAAAAATCTTAGTCACTGATGGATCTCATCAGCGGACCGACCACAGTACACATGGTTGGACAATTGGACATTGTTGAAAGCTAAATATTTGCTAAATATCCGTAAATATTTTTACTTTCTTAAAAATTTATTGATGGTATAGTGCTTGCTAAAAGTGTACCTCAAAACTAATAATTACATAGAAATCACAAAAATTTTCTCATTTTTTTCTAAATTCCTTAGTATCAAAATTAGTTAACTAGTAGTAAGTCACTACACAAAAAATAAAATTATGATATGCTAAAACAAGCGATGCTTAATGTTGTTTTATGCGAAATATATGTAAAAATTGGCGCTAATTGCCAAAAATAATAATTAATTAGCGTTAACGACAATTTTTTAACGCTTGCTTTAAGATGCCACTAGAAATAATAAAAATGTCGATTAATATTTTACTAATTAATTAATATTTACTAGAAGGAATTGTAGAAAAATTCTGAATTAATTCACATACATAGAGAAAAATACCAAATAAAGGTACTACATTTAATAGCGAACGCGTGTGATTTGAGATAAAGTAAAACTACTTAGCAAACATACCTTGTATAATGACATATCGAGATAACACCAAAAATACTGTGTATACCACATAAGTGAAAGTGTTGGATTAGTGATATACTTACTTCATTTATCATTTCTTAGGGTGCTTTTGACCTTATAATCAAAATGCTTATAATACAGAGTACACGTTATTTCAGTCATCTTTAATCTTCTATTAGTTATGTTTCGTTTATTTTTTCTAAAAATATTAAAATAGTTTCAGATATCTTTTCTTGTGTTATGTTTTTATCAGACCCATGATAAAATGGGTCTTTGAGGCAGATTACAGCGTGGCGTTACGATAATACGTATTGTACCTACTCGTATGTAGGTACATATATGATTAATTCATAAAGTTTGTCTCACATTTTAATAAATAGTAAAATTTTAATAACTTTTATAGCGCTTTGAGGATGCCCAAACTCAAATTGTTTAAAAATATTATAATAATTGTAAGACGTGAGAAAATCGTTTTATAAATCCACATAATAAAACTAACAGAAAGTCTGGTAGTATTTGAAATACAATATCATTCCTTCCAGCAGTGCGGCACGTTTTCCATCACATACCCTACTTAAAGTGTATGGTGCATGTGCACGACATCCTTTGCCCTATTATTTATCGTCTCCTACTTTGCAATCACGAATTGTTGAAAACGATAAAAAATAAATCTGTTTGGTTTTGCTCACAGAAATCCGCCTGTTTCAGACAAGGAGTAGTGCGGACTGACAAGAAATACTGCCAAACGACACGACATTGCCGCGAGTCTTGTTGGAGAAACGCGAGACCTACTTGCGGCTCAGATGGGAAGATTTATGCCAACGTTTGTCGAATGAAGTCGAAGAATTGCGGGTAAAACGTATGAATTGTTCAGTCATTCAATGTTCAAATGGACGCTTCATTACAGCAAACATGTATTCGAGGTCCCAATGGCGTACTGCGCGAGTCAAGAAAGGACATCGCACAGCTTCGGATGTCCTCTAGGATGCGGCAATGAAATCGAAAAGCCCATCTGCGGCTCCGATGGTTATGTGTATCGACACGAATGCGAGATGAAATTGCTCAATTGCGGGTCAGTTTCTTAGCTAATTAACAGGAAAGCACGTTTTTGATCCAAATCTTGACACATTTAGGTCGAACAGGAGGGTGACGAAAGTCGATTTCGAGAAGTGTAAAAGCAAGCTGTCGAAATGCCTCAAGATGAAGTGCCCCAACGACATCGACCCCGTTTGTGGGACAGACGCCCGGACTTATACCAACCAATGTCAATTAAATTTGGCCACGTGTTTGAAAGGGGTTCAGTTTGCTCACGTCGGAAATTGTACAGCGCTCAAAGAACAAGTTCCATGCCCTACAAATTGTGATAATGAGAATGAAGAACCAGTCTGCGGATCTGATGGCAATGTTTACAAGTGAGTAGCGAAATAAAACTTGATTTACTAAAATTAAGAGCATCGCTCTTGTTTGTATTTTCACTGTCGGACAACTAATCTCATCAAGATGAATGATTTCCTCTCTTCGCTTTTTTGCGATTGTATCCATAAAATAATTAAAGCGTCCATCTTTTGATTCATGTTCGTGACAAGTGTGCCACTCGCTTTGAAACTAAATCAGATCTGTAATTAATCTAGACGTGAGATTCTCTGAAAGAAGGCTAATGACAATTAAGCTCATTTAACACAAATTAAACCCTTAAGTAAATAGGAGAGAATATTATTCACAATTTAATGCGATAGTAACCGGATTATTACAAGATTTTATTATTATAATGTTAGATATGCTTTAAAAATTTACATTCAACTGCTGCTATTTGTGATTTAATTCACGTCAATGTATTTAGGAGCAAAAAAATATAAAGTCAAGCTTTTTCATTAAGTGCTGTTTGATTGATCTGGCCTACTTTTAATTGGTGACAATTCTTATTTGAATCAATCGGCGACTTTCGCACATCTGATTGGACATTTCTTTTATAAAATCTCCGCACAATGCCAAAAATTACAAGCATACAGATTATTTCTTGAGCTAGTTAATTAAACGCAAATGCAAGCGTTTGTAGATAATTAAGTACTTAAACTAGTTGATTTCTGCGTCTACGAATGCCTTAAAGTGTTGTTTTTGCAACAGTTGAAAGCTTGTTTGAAAAAACTTAAAAACCGGGTGAAGAAAAGTAGAAAATCCTATGACATTTCCGTGTGTTAACAACTCTATTAATGTTCAGTCTTTTTCTTAGAGGCTAATTTTAGTTTACTAAAGATAAGCTATGTCAATTTTTTTTCTTAGATATAAATATTCTAAATATTTTTCGGGGTACGGTAAACCTAAAGTTATTTTCACTAACTCCTCTGCTAATCTGCAATTAATTATCCTTTATAAATAGTATCTCAATTATTACTTATTAGTAATTGATGGTCTTTTCAACAACTTTCTTAAACGAAAAGGTCATTGTTTATAAGTTTCTTCTGTACTTGAACTTGTTTCAAAAACGGAAAAAACTAGTTTTTTACAAACGATTCTTGGAGACTGAATGAGGTGTTTTGGTGTTGCTCTTGAATTTATTTAATTATCACTTTATCTAATTAATTTTAATTGGCATGTAATAATTTTTTATAATTAATAATCTGTCTCTACATTATATTGAATACAGGAGATACTAATTAGGTGCGTTTTAATATACAGGGACATTTTTTTAACTCTAAACATAGCCCTATGTTCAATCTGAAAAAAACATATCAAAGCATTGATCTAATTTACGTTACCAACGTACGTAAAGGTACAATTTTTAAATTCTGAACATAGCCGTATGTTCTATCTGAAAAAAACATATCAAAGCATTGATCTAATTTACGTTACCAACGATACGTAAAGGTAATTATTTGATGTCGAGTAATTTGAACCAATTTGAAGTGATTTCGAATATTTTATCATTCGTTACATGTTACTATTACCTGATGATTAATAAATTTCATAAAAATTAATCTTTCTTTACTTAAATAATCTAGGAAGATTTAATTGACAAGTTGAAATTTTTGACAGCGCGTAGAATAATTAGTTGCATAGCAATACTCGCAATGCTTTGATCTGTTTTTTTTTCAGATTGAACATAGGGCTATGTTCAGAGTTAAAAAAATGCCCCTGTATATGATATTTAGGTAATTATTATGTCTGGAACGTTTTTAAGGAAATTACCTAGTTGTCAATACTTCGTTCCACGAACAGATATAGTAATACTAATAAACCATGGAGTGGGAAATTGGGAATGTTGCTGCTCCGTTAGCTTTTGCGCTGAAGACAAATTTACACCAAATAAATTTAAGAAGACCCCAAAGTTTTATTTATATTTAAATTAAGATCACTGAATTATATTTTAACTCATCTGAGATTTTGAAATTTAAAGAATAGTAATATTTAAATAAATTTCGCTTTTTCTAGAACTTTTTACTGCCATAGAGTGGCAAAAAAAATGCATAGAAAATAGGAAAATGACTATGAAAACTAGGCATAATAATCTGAGTTAAAAAGTTACACATATTAGACTACTGAAATTTGTTTAAATTATTCCACAGCTACGCGTTTTAACAGTTAAAACCGTAATAATACAACAGTTTTGGTATAAAAGAATAGGTAAACTTATTTCATATTAATATTCACAAGAGCAACAACTGTCATCACAAACAGTTTTGTGTGCAAAAGCACACATTAAACAGACGTATATAGCGTGACAATTTGTGGACATTAGCTATAAACAAGTTACAATGTGCTAAAGCTTGCGTGCATATTAGTACCCTCAGTAGAAGACTGATATCTATATCAGAATTGTTGAATATTACCTATAGGTAACATTCAACAATTCTCGTCAGTTATAACGGACACATTTTAGAGATACTTTTTCATACATAAAGTACAAATGAGTGTTTTTCATTGTAGGTCAATGTGCCATTTGAGGAAGGAGACCTGTGGCCAGCTAGTAACAGAAGTGCCTCTGCACCACTGCCGCACCACAGCCCTGTGCAACGAAAAGTGCCCCGAAGACAAGAATTTCGTTTGCGCTTCAGATAACAAAATCTACAGAAGTGAATGTGAAATGAAGCGTGATAACTGCGGGTAAGTGACGACGACAGTTTAAATAAATGTAACCAACTACTGATAATTTTGCAGTAAACATATATTTGTCGTGCCAATGAAGAGATGTCTATCTGGATTCCTGTTTCGAGGATGTCAAAAAATCTGTCCCACCTATTATGACCCTGTATGCGGCAGCGACAACATGACATACAGCAACACCTGCTTCTTGGAAATCGAAAATTGTAGATCTAGATCACTTGTTACCATGAGACATATGGGAACGTGCGCTGAACCAATTAACGAGATACCGAAAAATTACTTGTACTGATTTACTCCTTGTTCTTGTTGTTTTTAGGTTCAATGAATTTCTGGATTGTTAGAGATTAATTTGGAATGTTTATCTAAGTGTGGAGATTAGTTAGAACTTATTTATGAATTTCTTGCCTGTGTAAAAATATCTTTGTAATATTTTACTGTTAGGTATTACATTAGCGCGATTTGCGGTTTTATTTATTTATTTAAGTCTTAATTTTATTAAAATTGTGCCAATTGCCAATTTAGCGTAGAAATACGATTTTTATTACTTCTCAATACTCTCGCGGAAAATATTTATTTATTATGGTCCGTAATTGTAGCCGAGCTGTGTTTGTATTTATTTTATACGATATATGCATTTTACAAATGTAGAAACAATAAATTTAGTATAAAAATTATTTTTAAGTTTTTTATTTCTCGATTATTATAGACAACCCGATAAACACAATTGTGCAATATTTGCCTATTGTATGTAAATAAAAAATATTTACAGTAAAGGTTTCTGTATTATCTACCTAACCTACATAACCTCGCATTTTTTAACCCAATTTAAGTTATGTTTTCTAAACAAATTATTTCAACTTTCCAAAAATTAATAAGTGCCCAAAGCGGTATCATTGCAAATCATAATGTTCGTTCATTGTTTCTTACCAGCCAAAGACAAAGAGATGTTATCGATAGAAGAGAAATGCTTCGTTCTGTTCCAAAATTAGACGAGGGAAGTGCTGGGGAAAAAGCCTTCGAAGTTGATTCATTGATTCACCAGTAATTTTTTTATGTTTTTCTGTGTTTTGTGATAATTTATTTTTTTTAAGAAAAACAGATATTTTCCCAGATGCTGATACTCCAAATAGGCTTTTCAATGGTATTCCATTTAAGAACTTGCCTATAATGAACATAAGAGTATCCCCAAATAACACAATAATTACTATGACCGATGATAAGGGTAACTTTAATATGTTTTGTTATTGCTTATGTAATGCCCAATCTTTAGGTGATGTGAAACTGATTAGGTCTTGTGGTGTTGAGGGCTTTAAGAATACAAGAAAAGGGACGAACATAGCGGCACAAGCTACAGCAATTACTTTAGGAACAGTAAGTACAGTTCCATTTTTTTCATGTACTGACTTAGTGCCTTTCAGAAAGTTTTAGAAAGAGGAATTAAGACAGTTAGGGTGCGTGTGAGGGGCCTAGGACCTGGCAGAATGGTACTAATTATTTCCCACTATTTATTTCCTAATTTTAATTGTTTCAGTCGGCGATTAAAGGTTTGCAAATGTCTGGCCTACAGATTGTTTCAATTACAGACAGCACTCCAGTATCTTGGAATCCACCAAGGCCGAGAAAGGCGAAAAAATTGTAATTTGGCTTGGTGTATATTATTTGTTACGCGTAATAAAAGTGTCCCCCTTGCATCCGCAAGGCAGAAATAAAAAGGAAAAATCAATTATAATCAATTTATTAGAAACAATTATCAATAAAGCGTCATCTGGTGGCAGCTTCGTGCGTTATTTTTAACACCTGCCCGCGGCTTGTGTGAGACGGAAGATCAGCTGATTTGATAAGGACTGACAGGGATAGAATGCACGTTTGTGAACGCAAACGTAGCTTGCATTATGGCGTTTTTGACAGTTACATTTCGGGTGTATGTTTTTATTGAATATTAAGTGCACTATTCCATGAAAAGAAAAGGAAAGCAAAGCCAGGAAATGGTTGGAATTGTAAGTGGATAGTTTTATTTATTATTCCTTGACGCATCGTTTAGTTTTCGTGCATTCCTTGCAAATGATTCGTTTCAAATTTATGGTTATTTTTGGCAATCATTTATATCTTTTTGTACTAATTTTAATGTTGATTGTTTGATTTGACCCAATTTATGAGCTATTTATAGATGCGGAGCGGTCTATTGGTTTTAAGTTATTCCATTTCTTATAATTTTTTGGAATAATGGCATTAGAAAACTTGGTTTTGAACTAATTATTTAATGGTTGTAGAGATCTTGAACGTATGAAACAGGAATAATTAATTCAATAACAGTACCATAAAAGGTGCTAAGGTGAGTAAATATTTGAATAAACGCTTGTTACGTATCACTGGCCGAGAGTCAGTCAGGTGTAAATTGATTTTGCTTCCTATTTTCGTAAAAATTTTTCACTTTTTATTAATAAAAAATAAATAATTTTGATACAAAAATGGTTTCCTGTTAAATTGTGTGCCTTGTATCTAGGGACGTGAATTCTGTGTTCTGTGCTCTCTGCTGTGAAAACAATCTGCTAAATAATTTGATTGAATTTTTTTTATGATTCAACGTAAGGACTATTGTAAAATCGCTTTAGTTTCTTGAAGTCATTCGAAAATTTTGATTTTATTCTTAATAATACTATAAGCTGAAGGACCTCTGTCGCTGGCTTCTAGGAAGCCCCCAGATTATACGTTAACAAACATTTTTTTATTAAATAATAAAATCAATATTTTGTTTCCATTAACTTATTGAAAAGCCCGAGAAAAGCCCAGGCTTTTAAGAGTAGCTATTAGCTGTTTCAAAACTATAAAAACGGCAACGTCGCATTTTACCAAATAATTTTTTAAAATAAGATTGATAAAAATGTAAAATAGTTATTAATGATTCGATCTCTCATTGGAACTATAAATTACATTAGCTATTAATTTTTTAATAATTTGAGAGAAAATGCGACGTTGGCATTTTTGTAGTTTTGAAACAGCTAATTGATAGATATACACAATACTACAGACTGATCCAGAAATACTGAGTCTGTTGGCAACAGATTTGAAAGTATTTTTGTTTGTAATTTGCAACACTGCAACCGAAACAGTAAAGAATAGAATTGCCACATGTGAAATACGTGAAATATCAGATACTGTAATGGTTAATAAGATTCTTCATATTAGACAAAATTCCTTCCCCTGACGACAAATTAGAATCATGCAGTCAGTCATCAGTTTTTACAACATTAAAAAGGAATAAATTTTTATAACATACACTCGTACAGAAATTAAAACCAATTGAAACCTAAAGACTCTTTTTGTAATTTTATTCGCAACTTAACAATTTTATAAATTTTTTTGACAATTCCACGGTTTTTACGATCTGCGTTTCAAACGCAATTTGGTTGTATTAATGGTGACATGAAAACAATAATCAGCTTTATAAAATGTATTGTGTGTTGCACTTTTTATATCCCATTTCATTTCAGAGTAAATTTTTTTGACAGCGCATTTGAATTTTTTGGAGTGAAATAAAGCACAAATTGAGAGTTTCTGTGTAAGAAAAGAATTTCTGTGTTAAGCTAAATCTCATCGACAAATTTTGAGCCAAGAAAACCCACCAGAAACTCCAAAAAATGCAAATGCGTTGTTGCAAAATTCTACAAAGAACTGAAATGGGATATACCTGGCTAAGCGCGGAATCTTAAATGAATAACCCTGTATGTTGGAACAATATTATTTATTACCTCTGTTATTGCCAAAAGTCCACATTTTTTATTTGCACAAAAACAACTAAATAGTAAATACTAAAATAATGCAAAGAAATATCTTACTTATATTCGACAAATATAGGGTGTTTCACATAATTTTACGAAACCTGTGCCTGTAAAATACCAACAAGAATACATATTCCGATACGAACTCGATTACAAATTTTGAAAAATTGAATAGTCTTCTCTAATTTGTTCATCCTTTTAAAAAATTACAACGTTTTTGCGTAGTTAGTGACTAAGATAGATAAATTAGAATCATATTCCTTCCGTCTCTTGATAGAACACATGACAACTGTTTCTAAAAAATGGCAGTTCATGACCATTAATGAAACGGTGATTAGTTTGAGAGCTACTGTCATGGGTTTCCAAAAATTAAATGTGAATTTTTTGTTTCTAGTGTTTTGTGACTTTTGTATATTTGGGTGCTTCGTAAAGTTGTGTGAAACACCCTGTATAAATCTGTCTAAATCTGTCTAAATCTAGGATAGTGTAATGTGAATATTTTAGGGTCTTTGCACGAACAAATAAAAACACAATTTTACGGCGCGAAGTGTAGAAAATTTACAATGCCTTCTATGAAAATGGTATCTTTATTCGGAGAGGAATTTAAAAACTTTAAGCCAGTTTTCGATTGACAATTGTGGTCGTTCATTTTCGTACCTGTCACCGGAAATAAGTTGGTTACGTGAGATATGAAACTTTGAAAGTATGATGTAATTTACTAATTTGGCCGGTTGATAAAGTGATGTGGTTGTTCATACTGATTGACAAAGTAGCGCCATTAACCTGCCAATCGGAAATGAATTAATAAATATTTCCCAGCAGGTGTGTTTGTTACTTGATTGTAGGGAAAAAATGCCATTTCCTGTACGAATAGTGTGATGCTATGCGGGTGCCGGAGACATGATTGGAATCTGTTATTTTGGTGGATCCTTGTTGCTTGCTTCTTTCGTTGCGATTTTTGCTCGACAAAACTAATTTTTAATTACCTGTTATTTTGAGCAAACGTTCACAAGGCAGGATTGAAAAAATGGAAAAAATAGGGCTTTAGCTATATTGCAGGGTGGAACTGCAGACCCCTTAATTGAATTTTGTTATGGCAGTATTGCCAATTTAATAAATAGCAAACATTGCGTGTTATGAAATTTAATTATTCAACACTTTTATGGTACCGCACAATCAAGCAAAATAAATGCATTTGAATAACGTGTCAGTATCAAATTGTGGGAATGCAGAATTTGTGGTTTTATATTGCGATGGCTAATTAAGCAATGCCTTTCATTCTGTAATTAAAATAATTTCTGCTCAACTAGAAATATAATAATGTTGTTGAAGCCGACCGTAAAATTGTGACGACAGTAGTTTATCGGCTGAATCATATAAATAAGTAAGATAATTTCGAGCACTTAACCATCATTTGTGAGTGAAACATTAAGTTGTTATTTTTACGTAAAATTTAAGCTTTCTAGTGAATAGTACTGATAAAATTGATTAATAAAATAATTCCCGCGCTTGATGAAAATCAGAACCGGCTGGTTTTGTGTTATTCTGATAACAAATTGTAATTAATAGTTTTTCGTATGTTGTCTCATATTAAGGTAAATTTTCTACTTGTGGTTCAAAGGTTTGAGACTGCAAATCGATTAATCCATTTATTAATGGATTAATAGATTTGCAAAGTTATTCGAGTTTTCGTCAATTTGTATTCAATTCCATCGTATTTGCGGTAAATCCCTGGTTTATTCAGTGATTGGCAGAGATATTTGGATATCACTGAACTCATATTACAAATGTCAAATGCGAAAAGTAAAGTTCGTCTTAGTTTGAAGAGTTTGATAACTATGCAGGTTTTATTCACACTCAAAGTATGAGTATGCACTTGAAAACAAGTTACAAAATGCAATTTTGCAAAGCGTTTTTATGTCTTAAATATGTAATAAAATGTTATTGCCAGAAGTAAGCACATACACGTAATAAAGATGTTTTTTTTTAAATTTGCGCATTTACAGCTCCATAATTTTTATGCGACAACTATTTCAATATACTACATTTATGAAATACGTGTTAAAATGAAACAAACTTTTATTATGTTTTGAAGTTTGAGGAAGGAACCTAATATTATAGTTCATGTTTCATTGTTTCGTTGCCTTTATATCGAAGAAAAAAATTCGTTTGCACTTTGATTTGCGCTGGGTACAAACAAATTGATCTTGTCAGCTTGCAAAAAGTTTTATACGGTTCCTGCATTAGCAGCCACCCGAAAAGTCATTGTGATACGACGTGTTACATTACTTCTGCTGAATAGGTGACAAAAAGGGGTGACACTTGAATGAAAAGGAAAAAAGGAACTCGCTTTACTATAGTATGTGATTGCTTAATTTTGAAATTTAATTGGAGGTAACTGTTTTTTTGAAAGGATTTTAAAGACAGTTGGGGTAGTTCGTAAACATCATTTAGAAAGTTGTGAATGTTGTGATACAGAAACGGTTCAGTTGTTGGACTGGAGGTTACATTTTTTCCTCACACATCCTGCATAGATTTCCTAGAATCGGGTACCCACACGCGATAGTAATAACTGCATGCATAGTAATTACATTAGTTCATAGGCATTGTGTTTTAATAACATTGAAAAACGAAAACGTTTAAATCTAATTGCTTAATTGTTTTCAGTGAAACGAATCACAGTCCGTCACTTGTAACAACTTTATCAATTTCGCCCAAGTTTCATTCCTTCTTCCTGTAAAACAATAATAAAAACACCACGGGGTAAAACCGTAACGATTAGGGGGTAACAACAAGCAAAGCGCTTGCGCTTTTCATACCGCCTACAGTGTGTTTTAACTATCAGTCTACTGCAAGTCTCGCGTATTCGCTGGTGATATCAACACGAACGTTCCCTGACCCGTGTTATGTGTGAGCGGTTAAATACACGAGCGACTCCCCCACAAAGTTTCCACAAAAATAGAAAACGTACGTGATTGACTTAATTTGCGTTACCTTTTAATAGTCACCAGAGTGCGAAATTCGAGCATGTGATCCCCGCTACAAAGTGATTTTTAATCGACTGTGTATTTCCTGATTTTTCTGGTTTTACGGAAGAATGGTGTAGGGTGGTAGTGGTAGAATGATGGTGGAAAAAGTTGAAGGATTTCTAATGTATCGGAAGCCAGTTTATAGGGTTTTTCAGTATCTTGAAACGTAAGTGTGCTATTAATATTTTGTAATGTATGCGTTCGATTATTTAATAATTAAACGATCTTGATTGATCGCTTGCCTTGAGACCGTGTTAGAATGATATTGAGTCGGTGCCAAATTGTCTTTTGCACATGCTGTTTGTCATATTCTACGAAATAAATTCCGGAAATTATTGGGGATTAGAGTTGTTGGACGTTTGAATAAAACTCGCTTTGATTTTTTTTTGATCAAAGTGTGTTTAAAGTAACCGCACCAAATGTTCTTAATCTAAATTTATCCGTTAGAAGGCGAATTAAGTTGTATTGGAAACGATCAACGACGATTTATATTCAGTTGGTAAATTAACCATTTAACTTTTCCATAGGCGGCGACTCCGGGTTCAAAAAGGAGTTGCTTCGATATCAGACGAACTTACCCCTGCTTGACGATTCTTTCAGGTGTGATTAGACTTTGACTTGTGACGAGTAGCCCAAACGGAAGCTCTGATGGAGTCATGTTTTTTAATCGTTTCTATTAATGAAGAGGATGGCCAAGTAATAGATTATATCGGAGTTGTTAGGAGCAATTTGCAGTCAACTAACGTATTCCTCCATGGTGGATAACACGCAGATGTATTTTATGCAAAATTCCGGATGCCTTCTGTTGAAGTTTGATCGATATAATGCGGTGGCCGCAGTCAAGATAAAATCTATTTTATAGGGTATACCCACTGCTTATTTACATATTGCAAGATAATACAAATATCACAGCGACGACTCTCGACTTGAACCAAAGTCTTATCGTTTCTAACCCTTGACAAGCCTTAATCCGTTTTTAAATGATGGGCTTTAAAACATGTCAACGCCTTAGTTTTCACACGTAATAAATCGTGAAAAGGGGGGCCGTTTTACAACTGCTTTTATTTCGTTTTTGCCCCTTCGGTAACAGAAGATCAGTTTTTTAGCTCCCGATTTTGATCATTCCCTAACGTAAACTCGCGTTGTTTAGCCAGATGCTTAAAACTCGAAGTGGTGTTACTCTTCTTATCTTGTTTGTGGACGCGACGACATTATTTATTAAAATTAAAATATGAGCCTCTTACAACGAGCAGCTTGTTCGTATTAATAAAACGATGTTTAGCAGGTGCGGGTAGGCAAGGATTTAAAAAATAAGCCAGCAGAACTGGAAGTCGACAATGTTTCCAAAAGCCTCTCTGGCACGTCATAATTTACTTTAATTGCAACCATTCTCATCACTTTAAATGTAGAAATAATCAAATGTTGGTACAAATTAACGAAGAACTTTGAGGGTTGTGATTACGTAATGTGAGAAATGAGGTTTGAGGTAGGAATTTAATATGCACCCTAACGGCGGAGTTGTCCTCCCTTCTATTTAAACGATTACTAACCCATATTCCTCGGGTCACACTTACCATTCGCTCTCATACCTATCATTATTTTGTTAGGCAGGGTGGAACGCCCTATTTGGGTGATTCATCCGTAATTTTTTAAAAACGACTTTTGTTGCTACCCTCCGTGGTCATGTGTAAGGTTTGACGCAGTTTTGCTGCTTCAGAGGGGGACGAAAACAGAATTGGGTTACTTTTTTATTATTGATGCCGTCTATCGATTTCGAGTTTGCCGTGATTTGTTCATTATTTGTTGTTTTTACAAGCAGTAAGCAAAGAGATTAAATATCGACTGTTTGGAGATGATTTTTCTAAAAGTGCAATCAATATTCGCTCACGCATGTTTATTTAAAGCTTCAATAAATTACTATTCAGTGTTATTATGTACGTCTTATAATGTGCATTACTGTCATGGTCATTTCTTATCATTAATTTTGTTGAACCCATATATCTAATCTCAAAAATGAAAAATATTTTTGAGGAATATAGGCGCAATTTGAGTATTATTTCAGTGTTTTTTAAAGAATTTAATGTGAAGAGTTGGTGTTTGTTGCGTTTGAGAATTCGAATTTCGAATTCCTCTTTAATTTTTTCTCTGATAATAAGTTGATAACGGAATTTGACAGGAAATATTTACAATAATAAAACTTTGTTTTGTCATGAATTTTTATTTTATCATTATCATACGATAACTAAATATTGAAGAAAAATTTTCATTGCATGTAAGATGTTAATTTTCTTTTAAGGTAATTGGAGGTCGTTGGTTACTTACTTAGACTGAGTATTACCTTGTTAATTTCCTGCAGGTATACAGGTAGGTACTTTGTTAAAAAATTAACATGCAAATTGATGTATAATTTTAAAAGTTTATAAAAATGAATGGAAAGAAGTAAAACTAGATTTTACTGCGTCAATGACTTGAAATTTGTGCGTTCTGACGAAAAGATAATGACTTCCACTGTTCATTGAAAATAACAAAAAACTTTTGCGGGGCGAAATTATTAGGTCATTCATACCTAATACATTTGCGAAACGAGAAGCGGGAAAAAAATGTTTTTGTTTTCAAGCATAAAAGTAATTAATACTTATATAAGTACATTTAAATTTCCAGTCTTTTTTGAGCTAAGTGTAACAATATTTGTTCCCGGTGACGCTTCCCGGGGCGTAAAAGCCTTGGCGTTGCAGATCGAATTAAAAATGTGTATTGTTGTTTATGTTTTAAAGTAATTTCATTCTGTATTGGGAAAAATTACACTGATAAGGTGTTCTGTACAAGTATTTTGGCAGTCACTTTATTTGGATGTTTTGCTTAGTTTAATTTTTATGGATATGATACATCTACATAATTATGTTTTATAAGTACAATTCAATGATTAGATAAATATAGTGCATAAAAGTTCTGAAAAATGTCTTTCAATGAAGCTATAATATGAAATTATAGCTTTATTAAAAGAGAATTGCTTACATAAAACGTCTAAGAGGTTTGGAGAAGATTTTCTGTTTCTTGAATGACTTCAAAGCATGAATGTGTTACTTATTTTTTTAAAGATGTTTTGATAAATAACTGATTACTGATGGCGCCTTCTGAAAATGTAATTGTCACTGCTTATCATTATTCGACGCGCCACATTGTATCAATTGAAAAATAATGGTATTCTGCGACCTTTCGTTGATAGGTGTTGGGATGAGGTCAGTCGACGTATTTAATTGCAGCAGGGATGTTCCAAACTATCATCTCAGTGTTCCGTTTATTCCATTAGCTAAAACTAATCACTAATCATATTATCAAGTTGTAATTCGAAACACCAAGACGAATCCGGAACGAATGTAAATTTAGCAAATTGAGTGTGAGTCAGGAATGCAGCCTCCCGAAGGATACAGGACGAAGCGAGAGAGGATGAAAGCGTCGCCACCGCCATCACCACCACCACACCCGCCGGCGAAATCAATATCGGTGTCTAGGTTGGGGATGACGCCGACCCATTTATCAAGAATACCCCATTTTATTAATTAAGAAAGATGCGTTTGTTGATCGTCACTTCGATTAAACGCTTCGTAATAACAAGACCCGAAGCAACGTCGTAAAATGTTTCGACGAAAACAACATTCGATCTATTACTTACAAGCGACATCGTTACGTGTCATCTTATCAGCGAATTTATTTTTCTTCTCGGGGAGATCGACAAACCAAACAACTAGCACTCGTCAACGAACTTTTCAATTCTTATCAGAAAGTTAGTGGAGTTCTGAAATGCGCTACCAGCTTCCGGAACCGGAAATTAAATGCATCTTGCTGCCTTCCTTTGTTGTTGACTGTATTATTATCTGCTGGCTTCTTTAGTCGGATGTTTATCGAATCGATAGTGGGACACTTATCGTGAGAATGGAGCGCTGGTGGAATGACAAAAAATGGAATGAAGTTCACTTTACTGGACAAATATTTGTCTTTAATTTAAGTAATTTTAAGCAAACAAAAATTGGATGCATATGGAAAATTACACTCCAACAATTCTTTCTTTTTGTAAAATTTTTCCTTTTTTAAAATTCTATGAATCTTTTAGAAAAAATAATACACCCGCATGCAAAAATACCTCATTTATTTCATGGGAAAAAGACATGAAAAGATATTAAATTATAAGGGTGTTAAAGGGGAAGTATTTCGATGACCCTTGTGGAAATTCCTTGCGAATATTCATGTTATAACTTGAACACTCCAAATGTTGGCAATAGCATTATTTACATTTTCATTTAGTAAACTGACTTCGTATTATTCTCACCACCATTATGCTAATGAAGAAAATTAATCAAAAATCGTTCCCATAATTCTGGTTGAAAAGGAGCAAAAATGTGGCTTTGCTTGTGTGGATGTTGGTAAAGCTCAAAAATCTGGAGAGTGCATTGCAGTGTGGCGCTGCTAAATACCGCTAATGTAAAATTAACACACGTTGTAACCTCGGATTTTATAATATGCTTCGTTTTGTGGTACTTATGAAGAGTCGCACAAGTGTAAATAAAGTACTAATCCTGAAATTTACTTTCTTTGATCAAATAGAAACTACCTATTTTTATATATAATTTATTGACCATTGGATGAAAATGAACGTTGAATAAAAATCAGTATTAGTCTCCTAAATTCTTAAGTGACGTTGAAAATGTTTTAGTGGGGTAGTCGTAGCAAGGCAAGGATAAACGATAAAACACGTCCATTTGAAAATTATTAAACAGTCTGGTGTCTTGATTCTCAAGCTCACCGCAAAATTGGCTTGAGGTAGATGTGACAATATTAAATTCAGTATGTTTAAATAGCTTTTGTACATCCCGACTTTAATTGGAAATGCTCATTTGATAATATGGTATTCACAATACGTGATACCGTTCAAAGAACAGAACCGCATGACTAAACAAGATTTTTTCCGATTAAATTCCATTTCTAGTGGAATATAATTTATTACGAATTTCACTTGTGTGTAGCCAGCTCCAAAAATTTTATGATTTATTAGTTTTCTAGGCGACATAATTACTTGTAACTTGTCTAAGTTCCGATTGTAATCTGATACCTCATGTCACTAAAATGTTGCAAACACCACTATTATAAAAGGTTAACGCCTCGTTTATTAATATGTTGCGGTTTATTATTTATTTATACCGACTGCTTTTCACGCGCAATGAAAAAGGTGAAAATCCACTAATATTAAATTAAAAGTGACAAACGGGTTTTTTGATTTCCTTTTAAGCAGCAAGGTTTAAAATTTCAAATTACCTACATGACAAACTAACTGGATTTAATTTTAAAGTATTTGAATCATCTTAAGTTAATAATAAAAATGACAAAATCGAAGACGCTCTTGGTGCGTGTCCTTGTATCCTTGTTTATAAAATCTAACTATGTCAGTGCCTTGGTAAAAAATGGTAATTTTAATGCGAATTTACGGTAAACGAAGCGGTGTTTGATAAATTAAGTGTAGACGGACATAAATTACATGCGAATATCCATAATTATGTTTAATATGTGTGTACATTTTTAAAATGTTCGGAGTAAGGTTCTTTCTAAGTTTTTGCTAATGGTAAGCTTAGACTATCATGGTTATCATTATCATCTTGATGCTTTTAGTAAAATAAATAACTTTTTATCTCAAAATATGTCATACTGAGAATTTGGTATTTATGATTTATGTACTTTTCTCTTCTAAACTTATATTAAAAAAGTAAATGAGTTGTCATGTTAGAACAGTTATTACAAGTCGATGACTCACTGCAGTAATTTTTATATCAAATGGATTAAACTAACAAGCAAAGTGATTAGCAAACTGTAAATAAACATAAATATGTGACAAAAGGAATCTTGTGATAAATAAGGATAAATTGGAAGTAATTTAAGAACTCTGGTTGACTTTTATATTAAGAATGTTGAAAATAAATTAGTATTCATAACTGGAAATCTAAAAAGTCAGTTAATTAGTGCCCTGTTTGCAAGGGTCGTAAATACACTTTGAATCGAGGCTTTAAACTACGTTAAAAACATTACTATAAATAAAGCTTTTCCATGTTTTTGATTTGAATGTAAAACAGTTTTTAAAGAATCGTGTGAAAATAAGTGTCTAACTCAGAAAATTGCATTTCCGGCCTGAAAAGAGAAATTTGTGATTTTGTAAATAAAACAACGCGAGTTAACAACTACTACAGCCTTTCAGTTTTAGCGACCTTTTAATTAACAAACCATATAAATTGTAACTGACATTTAATAAAACGGGAAAATAAAGGCATAGACGTGTACAGCACGATCAAGACAAGATGTGCAATATTGAACAAAATTAAAAAGTTTTATCGTTTCTACTACAAAGTTTCTCTTATTACTTCTTGAATTATGAGACGAATATAACGATATTGACCGATTAAGGAATTTAAGTGGCAATTGAATACCAATTAATGCTACTTTGGAACGTCTCAAATGGCTACTGTTGTAGCAAACAACTTTTACATTATGACTCGCAAAAGTATTTATTGTTTATTCTATGATTTTTTTGGTTGAGCTAAGAATAGCATATTTTGCATACTGCATAAACTGCATTCTTCTTGATAGTTGAAATGGACAACCTCGTTAACTCACAGACTCTCCTGTGATCTTATTTACTTACATTTGGAATAGTATCGAATTTTTAACGAAATTTTTTACGACACGACAGGAATCGTAATTCTGTTCCGCATGATTTAATTTTGTTTAAATGCACATAAATTATGAGTTCATAAACGTATTTATGTAGGTGAATCTGACTCCCACAGATCGTAGTTTATCTTTAGACTTGGACCATTTTTCATGCGTGTGACCCTACTAACGACCGCCGAAGATCCTTACGTAACAAAAAATTATCGAAGTGTTACAGTTTTCAAAACAGCTATTAATTTCAATTTTTTCCCCGTTTCTGTAACGTTTTATCGTAATTGCGTTTCCTGACCCAAATCTGCTAACAATAAGCTTTAACAGCAGTTATCAGTTTGCGTGGTTTGTCTTTCCCAATATATTCAAAGCACAATATACCATTATTGTCTTTGAAAGGGATTTTTCCAGCAAGTGTGATTCTAAATTATGCATTTCCTCGTAAACTATCACACTTTACTATGGCTCGTAGGCGAGCCATTCATGCAATGCCTGGGAATAAGTCGCTTTGCAACTGCACGCCAAATAATTTATAAGCAATAAATCCGATTTTTCGCAATCGGAATGAGACAATTCGGTCGTTTTTCTTGCGTTGCTTCCATGCGGGTTCGAAAGGAAAAGGTCGACCGGCCGACGTGGAGGAAATCCTTGATCGGAAATAACGTTATCCTTATTTGGAATAACCACATGCCTTCAATATTTTTGTCCATCACAAGTGCCACCGTCATCTCTGTCTGCTTTATAGGTTTTTGGGCTTGCCTGGGTTTGTTCGGTAAATTGTACAAATCCGCATAAACTACTCTTGGTGTGTATTTATATAAAGCGGTAATACCAAGCTCGTTTACTCACTCCTGGCAAAAGTGATTCACTTCGTATCCATTATGAACTTAATTATTTTTCGATCGGTTCGAGTCCTAGTCGGTCGCTTGAATCTTTGTTAATCGGTTGGCGGAAAATGCGCTCGTGCTTTTCGATAAAGCGCCGGAATCGCTTTTGAACCACGAGTGAACCTGTGCGCATAAATATAGACACCCAAGACGCTAATAGTGAGGAAATTTCACTTTTGTTAGTGTGTTCTAAGCTGCGTTTAGTGCAACACGTGAATTGTTTTCAAACACGAGTGGTGATAATAAAAGCTCCGAATTGGTCGAGTGGTTGGACTGACCATCGACCATCATGTAAGCGGGGCTAACTTTTATTTTCCCCTAACCACGAGAGCAACCACAGGAGTGGCTTGCGGTGACGAACATCGAAATAAATTCAATCGTTAATAAGAGCGGTTTATTAGTCATTTGGTTTGGTAGTTTTTCAAAATTTGAATTATCAAAACTCTGGAAGATGTGTTTATTTACCCAAGATAGTAAAGGAATGAAACTTGGCTACTTTGTGACGATTAAATTTATCACTAACATTGTTGTTGATAAGTGGCCAGTAAATGCGAAAAGCCAGTAGGGAATTTTTAGATATTATTATCATGATAAGTTTCAAACCCTGCATGAAGCGTCAAGGTAATAGAATTTTCATATTTTTCCCAGATTGGTTTTTTGATTAGCTAATTACCATAAGCATAAGCGAGTTTGCGCTTGTAATACGAGGTTTACATCATTGTCCTGATGTTTCGTAACAATTTACATCTACCTACTCGATTTTAAACTATTTGGAGTGTGTAGAAAGTGTAATTGGCCGAAAAAGTCTTCACACGTGATTCGGGTCAGTTGATTTTTTCATTCTTTGGTGGGTTTTTATTTTCAAGTCATGACTAAAATAATTTAAACCGCCCCAATTTACAAAAAGAATGTTTATGAAAGTTGTTGATAATATCCTTAAGATCGTATGTCCCGAGACGTAAATATTTAATTTATAGATGGCGCTTATATTACTTATGTTAAAGTTGTTTGTTTAGGCTTTTGTAAACACTTGTCGTTAATATGATTTGGTGGCTACTGACAAACATTTTTAAGAAATTGCTGTTATTGCTTATGGGAGGTCATACATTCTGGGAATTACCTAAAATGTTTACTAAAAAGTTCATTCGCGCCCAACATAATTACTCTTATCAATTTCCTTATGATTTTGTGGTTCTTTTGCACCAGTGACTAATTTCACACCCACCTGCAGCGTGACGTACTTATTTCATACAATTTTAGCCTTGTCATTTGAACAATAAACCGCCGATATTATTCGACTGAAGTGGAATACAAATTACTCGAACAAGAGCGTTTTGTTCGTCAACAAGCTTAAAAAGTTGCCTCCTGTGGTGCGAAAAATCTTTCCCCTCCTGCGATATGTAAAATTCAATTTTTTATCTTAGTCGTCCAGGATGTTGGAGCTGGTAAAGCGAGCAAGTATGGTCGGTGGTCCAACGATGTATAGTGCACAATTCGTTAAATTTCGTAAACATGATAAAAGTGTTAAACCTAACATAAACCTACGACCTAGAAGTTTGTTGTGCGCTGGAAACGCGGAAGATATTTACAACAGAAGTATACAACAGCAGAGTAATACATGGAAGTTTCACAGGCCTAGACCTAAGTCTTACAGGTAAATTGATCTCCATGTAGTAAAGAATTGAAAGTTCATAAACCTTACAAGTTTAAAAATATACCTATCAGTGCTGGGAGTAGATTTGGGTAAAATTAGAACGCGAAATTATTAGAAAAAGTGCCGGCAGATCGTGAACTTTGGATAATCTGTGTGTACGGAACATGGATGAATTTATTTACGACCCGATTTACTAACAATAAAAGTGCAAAATTAGATAAGGAAGTTAATTTGTTTATAATGTCGAAAAACGATCTCGTTTTGGCGTGCCAAAGGCTGTAAAATTATTATGTGATCGAAAGTATGACGGCGATTTTGAGGAAAAGTTTTCGGATTTGTAAGCAGGGTGCCAACGAACACATAAAACGATGTTTAGGTTTGTTGGTCTGTCGTTTTTCGTAATTTTTAGTGGGTGGATTTTATTTGGGTTTTAGGTGAAAATTATTCAAGCCAAAAGTGATATTTTAAGTAATGTGGATTTATGGTTCTTTAGATATTTAAATCAAGAGTGAGACTTTTAAGGCATTTGAGAACCAAATATTTGGCATATATGGAGCCGCTGAAGTATGCATATGTATTAGGAATTCTACCCATGGTGGTATTTTTAAGCAACTACTTCAGCGGCTGTTTTTTACGATGTGTGCGATTTTGTTAATTAATTATTTTGTTTTCCCAATGTTTGTGTTTGTAATGTTAGTTATAGAGCTTTATGTAAATATTTTGACTTAAAAAATGTATTGTTACACTGATGTGGGAAAAAGACAGTCAATAGTCAATAAAATAATCTTTAAATTGGCTTTTATGTTTGTACTTTGAAAAAAGAACTTCATGTGCGGTCTATGCTAAATTGCTAAACTTAATTTATCCAGTTTCATCAACTATGAAAGAAAAATCAATCTACTGTCTCCCTTAATTATAAACTTTGTTTATCATATTCGCATACGAACATAAGATGGTAATTACAAGAGTTACTAAAGCTCGACTACACCATCCTCTTTTAGTTTTCCAACTTCTATTTTTTTTGTACCTATGTTTTCTCTTTTCTCTGACATTCCGAAAATGTGCTTTTAATTAAATGCGGTAAAAATAGGCCAACAGTGTTATAAAACAAGAGCAATTGTATTTTATTTTTTCATTTGATGTTTTGTTTTATTTTCCGAAAAGTTTTAAAAATTATCAGCATTGTTACCTAAAAAATAGATCGTTTGGGCGAGGCATTCGATCCTTGTTTGCCCGATTATTCATTATTCAAAACCTTTGTTTCTTTAAATTTAGGAAAATAAATTGACACAATTCTTTTTCCAATTATGAAATGCCTTGGGCTAACTGCTTGCAGCAGCATTTCGATTATCGTCAATTCGCTTTGATTTCCCGCAATCCTCCCTAATTGTGAAAGATCCGATGGCATCCCATTTATTACAAACGTTACGAAAATAAATTCTAGCGACTCGACACCCAATTATTCCATGTCCCCATTCGGCCTCTTGATATTTGAATGGGTTTCTTAGTTCGTTAGTTGACAATAAAACCAGCAGGAATCCAATATTCCGCGCAAAATAAGTCGATAATTGCGTTATTGGCGCAATTATTTCCACTGCGAAATACCTGTACCTGGCTTGGCTTCGATATTCGTGGATGATGTCATGGCTACACCTACCTGATAGCCTCGCCACATTGTCTGTTTGAAAACACGGTAGCAAGCAAGAAAGTCGTGTCAGTATGAAACACGCAGCCAGTATTTTCATTCATATTCACTATTATTGCCTCGAGTGGATTCCGATAAACGTGCGCTATCTGACGGCTGTTGAAGCAATTATTTCATGACGACTCCATGTCTGGCGATTTTTTCCGGGCGGCAATGAAATTCCGGGTTGTCGAGAGGACTTGTTTTTGTTGGTATGGTTTCAAAAATTGCGATATGTAGTTTGGAAAGACAAACAGCTGCTTACAAATTGCACGATTAAATAAATGTTTCAGGCGGTTTGTTGGATATTTATCAAGCCTGTTAAAACATCCTAACATGTTTATCGCAAAGTCTTCCGTTCTGTTTCAGATAGTATTTTTAATTTTTTACGATGTTTTTGCTCAGCTGCCATTTTGTGAGTTTATTACGCTACTGGCAAAATCACTAGTCCCATTCATTATTTAGGGGAAGTATCGCAACATAAATTCTTGCCAATGTTTAAATTTTATTATGTTTCTGATGTAATATTTTCTAAGATTTGCTTTATGTTTTCCTTAATTTTTTAAAATTTTGTAGTCAATATTAAAATTTTAAATTATTATTTTTATTAAATACATTCAATTAACTGCAAAAATTTCGTTGTATTTTGTTATTGTTTTGTCACATTATCTTATCACAGACCCGGAAACGCTGTGCATGCACACTTACATCTCCGTCACATTTTATGTCATCAAAAATAATTTGTTTAATTTTTATTTTTTTTGCTTTTAAATTGTGCCTCGTGGGTCCACCAAGGTTAAGTTATAAATTGGTGCTAATTATTTGTTGACATTGCTGTGATAAGATATGAATTTTTGCAGAACACAGGAAATAAATCATTCGCGATTCAGAGTTTTGCGCATTTTTGTGTATAAAACGTGGTGGTGTTAACTATTCTGTATTAAATTAGTTGAAGGTAAATACCATTTGAATGATAATACTACTAAATTGAATTTAATTATAACTTTAATGAAACTATTCACACCTAACTAGCACAATTAAGTTTAATTGAGTCGTTTATTAAAATATGAATAATTGGCACAAGTATTTATCTTAGTTTCTCGGTTTCTTGTAAGGCAAGTTTGGATTTTTCTCAGTGCAAGTTTCTGCATTTGAAGGAAAAGTAAAACCAAACGGTCGTGTAATGCGAATAATGATGGTCTTTATTTTCTAAATTATCAAACGCGGCATTTGGTGAATGACAATAACAAAGAACATAACAGATTTTTTTCCTTAAATAATTCCTCTTATTATGCGTAGGTACAAAAGGATGTGAATTTTTTTTATTTTTGACTTCCTCATTAACCGGTTATTTTTATTTTCTTTATTTTTTTAAGAGGAATGAAAACGTCGATGATGTGGCAACAAGCGGAAGCATCGAGTTTCTTAATTGGAGTTATTTTCATTAAAGTTTATTTATACGTTGTGTTTGTTTTGTATTGCGCGATGTCACACATTGTGACCGGAGGCTTTTCGTGCGTTTTGTCTTGCTCGCATTGCCCGGATAAGTTTATCAATTAGCGGTTGTGATAGAATCGTTTTTGTCGCATAAAGAGAGGGTCATTACACCATTGTATAAGAGCACATGTATGACTTGTTGACTCGCTCGGGGTTCATTGTATGCAACGTAAAATTATGTGAGTAATCCTCACATTTATAATTAGATATAGTAATTTTGGAAACGGTTTGATACTTTGCCAGAAGCAAAAAATACTTACGTGAACTTGAGTAAGCATTCTCACGGGATTTTGTAATTAGTGACTTGTTTATTAGTCGTGGTGGAATGCATTTTTTCAATTTTTGCAGTGATGTTTCACCTACACCCCCCGTGAACCAGGGCTCACCAGTCCGGTGCGTCCGCAACAGGATGGACAGCCCGAAAAAGTCACCACACAGTAGTCCTGTCTCCACTGACAGGTCTATGCTGAAAGTGCATTTCCCCAACGGAGGGTTCAACGTCATCAAATATGGGGACGCTGTCGATGTTAAAGGGATAATTTCAACCGTCACCGAGAGATTATCAATAGGAGAGAGATACTACACCGGACTTTATGCCATGAGGTTGTGCAGACCCTCGACCGGAGAGGTCGGTATTTCCCATCATTTTGGCCCGGAAATTTTAATCTCCTGCGGTAGGTCTATTGGCTGCATCAGGATTTGACGATGAAACAGGTCCAGGACAAGTATCTAGCCAAACATCCCAACTCGGAATGGCGATACGACCTCAGGATTCGGTATTTACCGACTAGTCTTCAAGATTTATGTGATAAAGACAAGGTCACCTTTCATTACTACTACGACCAGGTAACGAAAATATTTCTGAAACGTTTTCTATATTATGTTTGTTATTTACGAGTGCGTGATTCTTGTGTAATTTCTTGCAACATATTCTTCCTATTTGAGATCGGTTGCGACCTTGTATACTCACAGCAGTGGATTTGTTTATCTTTGCGTGTGGAAATTCTTGCGAACACTTTTACTTTGAAAGCTGCGTCGCGTGCACTTTTTCGTCTTTCACCCGATAATGAGCGTCTTTGTTGGTTTTTAATTTCAAAAGGAAAGCAATTACTTGCTCGTAATTATGTCGCTTTTTCCCCGTTTTTCAATTATGTTGTTATTCACCGGATTACCATTGATTTCAATGTAACGGGAAATCAATACAATCTACACAATCCGTTCCAAATTAATTGTGTTTCTATTCTTGAAGGTGAAAAACGACTACCTCTCTGATTGCAACATACGAATAGAACAGGACGTAGTGGTACAACTCTGCTGTCTAGAAATCCGTAGATATTTCAAAGAAACACCCCCGAACCCGCTAGACAAGAAATCGAATTTTGAATACTTGGAGCGAGAAGTCGGGCTTCACAAATTCATTCCACAACGAATTTTAAGCACGATGAAACCAAAAACGTTGCGCAAGAGCATTCAGAGCCAGTTTAAAAAATACGTCAACATGACCGACATCGAGTGCATGTTTAAGTTTTTAGAAACGCTAACGTTGTATTATAAGTTCGACCAAGAGAGATTCCGAGTAGATTTAGGAAGTAGCTGGTCAATTCCCGTCGAATTAGTCATCGGACCGGATTTGGGCATATCCTATACCAACGTACAAACATCAAGTACCACTCGAATTGCGAATTTTGATCAAATTCAAGCGATTCAAACTCTAGTCAGTGATTGCGAAGAGCATAACAAAGCGACGTTGCAACTTAGAGTTGCCGGAGCACAAGAGATTTTATTTTTCACTTGTCCTAACTTAGAAACGGCCGAAAGCCTCGCCGATTTGATAGATGGCTATTGCAGATTGCACTCGGGAAGTCAGACTTCCATTTGGAACAAGAAAGGTAAGTAAATAAGACACAACCTATCTGGGAACAATATTTGCCAAATCCGTTATCGCTGAGATAATAGAATAGCAAAATAGTCACTTAGTTTTTCGCTCGTTTTGTAACTGGTGCTTTTGTTTTGCAAGCCACTGTTTGGAAACAGTTTCCTTGTCCTTGCAAAGGTTAGTATTAGTCACTAGGATTAGAATTGGATCATTTCTAAAAATACTCTCTTCTATTGTAAAATTAATCTCTTGCAGATTCACACCCTTCAAAACATAAAAATAGAAATTCTGGTAACACTGGAACTATGCTTTCAGAAGATTACGCCGAAATTGTTGACGAGGAAGGAGATTACTCAACACCTGCAAGTGAGTCAAGGTTGAGAATTAATAGATAAGAGGTTTTATTGCGGTTTTTAGCCAAAAGTTATGAATTGCAACGCGACCAAATTCAGTTGGGTGAAATTCTGGGTGAGGGCCAATTCGGGGATGTTCACAAAGGGACTTACAAGGCTAAAGACGGAAGTCTTATTCCGGTGGCTGTGAAAACGTGCAAAAGGGAAGCCGATTTGAACACCACTGAAAAGTTTTTAGAAGAAGCTTGTGAGTATTGTTATGGTTTGTGGTTTCGTGATGCTCTAATTTTGTTTTAAAGATATAATGCAAAAGTTTGACCATCAACATATAATAAAATTGATCGGCGTTTGTTCCGAAAGCCCAGTTTGGATCGTAATGGAACTGGCAAAGTTGGGCGAACTGCGAGCTTACTTGCAGAACAACAAAGATGACCTTGATTTGGCCACACTGTTACTTTATGCATTCCAGCTGTCAACAGCTTTAAGTTATTTAGAGTCTAAGAAATTTGTACATAGAGATATAGCAGCTAGAAATGTTCTAGTTAGTTCACACACTTCCGTGAAATTAGGCGATTTCGGACTTTCACGGTCAATGAATGACGACCAAAGTTACTATAAAGCGTCGAAAGGGAAATTGCCCATTAAATGGATGAGCCCGGAGAGTATAAACTTTAGGCGTTTTACTATAGCGAGCGATGTTTGGATGTTTGGTAGAGTTATTTCGCGACAAAGTAATTTTATTACTCCCCTAAATTGTAGGTGTTTGTATGTGGGAGATTTTAATGTACGGTGTTAAGCCATTCCAAGGAGTCAAAAATAACGAAGTTTTAACGAAAATTGAGAATGGGGAACGACTAGCTTTGCCGCCGAATTGTCCCCCCAGGTTGTACTCATTAATGTCCCAATGCTGGTCATACGAGCCCAGCAAAAGGCCCAGTTTTAAGGAAATCAAAGAGATATTAAAGTAAATACAATTGCAAAAATTGAGCAATTTTAATAACTTTTTTGTAGTGAAATTTTGCTGGAAGAACGATCGGCGGTTCAAGAAACCCTCAGACGGGAGAATCGTCGGGCTGCTGCCATGTCGTGGGGGCCCAACGACGATTTCCCGCCACCTCCCAAACCCTCCCGATACCCCATGCAAGGTAACTCACGTATAACATACTTAATTTTTTCTATAACTTGTTTTGCAGCTGTCGACTCTTCCTCCTTGGCATCACTTGATGCGACCGGCCCTCAGACCTACATAGTGGCCCAAAACCCGGAAGTCTTGGCCCACTTGATGAAAGAGAACGAAACCCGCGGCTTAAGTCCAGCTGCTTACACCACTCCAGCTTCGGTATTTAACACAGTAGCCGTAGATTTCGAAAAGAAGGAAGATGTTCCCGAACCTGTCCTAAAAACGTGTCCCATACCCATCCAGAATTTGAAAAAACTCGATCCTGAGGTTCCCGATCCTGCACCTGAACCCACCTACTTGAAAAAGTTGGGTACGCTCGAAAGAACCCCCTCGCGGTCAAGTACCGGGAGTACAACTCCTAAAATGGGTTCGCTCGAACGGAAAATAAGTGATGGGGGTGAGAACGTCTCTCCCAATATGAATTCGCTTGAACGTAACGCGCACTTGATTCATAGCTCGCATAGTAGTTTGGAAAAATCGGGGATGTTTAGCCCGAAATTGGGCTCGCTTGAACGCAAGTCGAAAAATAATTCTCCCAAACCGGGCTCTTTGGAGCGTACTAACAGCCACACGGCGGCGTTTTCGCCAAAAATTGGCTCCCTGGAGCGGAAGCAATCCCAGGTTGTGGCGTACGATCCCGACTCTATCCCGAGTTACCATCCCGAGCCTGTGGTGTATCAATTTCCTGATAAACCCAAAGAGATGCAACAGTTTGAAGAAAGCATTTATGATTTCGGGGGGGCTGATGTTAAAAGTTGCGCCCATAAACAGCCGTTCTTCATACAAAAGGCAGTTGATAACCAGTTGCAAGAACAAAAACAGGTTCGAGTCAAGCATGGCTTGATTTCGAATGATGTGTGTTTAATTCGTACTTAATTAGATTTAGTTTTTAGACAGGTTTTTTGTTGTGATAACGCATGCTTGTGCATGAGTAAATAATGATGCACGGTTGTTTTTCATTTAGTTAATTTCGACGTAAGTAGAAATAGCATGTTGCACCTTTTTGTTTTTGATTTTTGTTTTATACTGTAATGTTTATAGGGCTACAATTATGTGATTTTTAGGCGGGTTCGTCCCCGCAACAGTCTCTATACGGTGACCTTCTTTTGGAAAAATCGCGATTCGCAAATCAGTCCAACTTTAATCATAAAGTATTAGAAGAGAGACTTCGCCAACAACAGAAAGAATCTGAGGAAGACTCGCGATGGTTGGCCGAATCCGAGACTAATCTTGTAATTCCAAATGAAATTTTAACTGCAACCTTAATGACTGTTTAATTGCAGAAGAAACGCTTAAGTATGGCGACACCATCGACCGAGAGTGAGACACTTCATAGCAACTCTCAGTCGTTAAATTCACTCCCGACTAGCCCAAATTATACATGTGCTGCAACTCAACAATTGTCTAGTAGTTTAGCTAATATGTCATTTAGTGGGAATGGTCTACAGAGTAGTACAGGTTCACAGTGTAGTAGTAAAAGCCATTCGCCTTCTGGGTCCATCACCATGACTGTCACTGCGAAAAGTGAGCAGAGCCATACTCCAAACAGCGGTTCTGAAAATGGGGATGCGGGCAAACCAAAGGTAAGCCAAGCTAGTAAAGCCAATGAATGTAATAAAATGGCGAAACGAGGCGTGACAGGACAAGAATGGATTTTATAAACTCCCGAAATTGTGCAAAAATCATCGAAATTTAATTTTAATTGTCTGTCAAATGGCGAAAACCCAAAGTTGCTGCTGCTTCCGTGTCTAGAGGCATTTTTAATTTTATACATTAGGTACATGTATTACATTCATAATTTAAGAATAATAGGCTCTTGATTAAAATGGTGTTAAACGCTAGGTAAAACTAGTAATCGTTAGGTAAAAATTGTAAACGGTGTGTGAAGACAGTAAGTAAATACATCACTGGGTTTGCTCATTTCATCTCTTTAAAAAAAAACTAAAGGCCGATTTTGACATCAAAAGTTGTTTTAGTCCATGTATGACATATAAAATTAGCTTAGTAATTGGGTGTTAAGTATTTGTAGCCTTTATAAGTAGCGTTATTATGTTGTATTAGCAAATCTTATTTAAAAATACATTACTACTTAGCATTTAGATTATATTACCTAGCATTTACAAAATTTTACGCAGCAAATGACTATTATTTACATAGCAGTTTAATAGTATCCATATTTAATTGGGAGAAAGTAATAAAACATCTCATAATCAGTGAAACCTAAAAATACCAATGGACTCCAAACCTCTGGCGTCCCAAGGCACTTGAAACCAGGTTTATTGTGTAATTTAAGTTTAGATCACTACAACCGCGACTAAGAACAAGACGTGTAACAACCGACCTGCCCCGCAGAAATAGCCAAAATATTGGGGCGGTTTCCAACAAATAAAACTTTGTTCAATATAACAATCTTATTACACGTTTGCGTCTGTTCGAGACAACGACAAGTGACAAACTGAATAAATCATGTGAAATTATAGACAAATCGTCATTAACAAAAACAAAATCAGCTTACGTTTTCAAAGGTGTAGACAAAAGGAATTATACTATAAATTAGGTAACGTATTAAAAAAAAACAATGAATCAGACAACTTGATTCTGTGATTCTCTACAATGCTCTGAAATCAGAATTCGCCAATTTTGAGACACCCTGTACAGGGCGCAACCTCCACTTCGGCGTCTAAAAATTCGTCAATGAAATGCAATGTAAACGAAGTTTGTGTCCTTTGAGTACTTTATTCTCAAGCTTACATGGCTGTTAGTCGCTGGTATTTGAAAAAATCAAATTGGGTAGTATCTTCGCCAAAAAAATGGATGCAAAATTTTTATATATTTTTTTTTATAATTTTTTTAATATGAAGACTGTTTTTGTTAATTTTAGCTCAATGTCTTCAGTTTTTGAAGAACTAACCTTAGAGTTACATTTCCTTACAATTTTTGTTTAAGGCTGCGCTATAAATTCGGCGACTAAAACCCTCTATATCTCAGAAACTGTAAATATTTGGATAAGGCAAGTTGAGTTATTTTGACATATTTTGAGCTACACTATTACCCCTTAAAATATATGTACAACCTTCAAATTCACCTTCTACCGGGACATTTTTTTAACTCTGAACATAGCTCTATGTTCAATCTGAAAAAAATCATATCAAAGCATCGATCTAATTTACGTTACCAACGATACGTAAAGGTATTGATGTCGAGTTATTTGCACCAATTTGAAGTGATTTCTAATATTTATTAAAGTAATTTATCATTCCTTACATGTTACTATTACCTGATGATTAATAAATTTCATAAAAATTAATCTTTCTTTACTTAAATAATCCTGGAAGATTTAATTGACAAGTTGAAATTTTTGACAGTGCGTAGAATAATTAGTTGCATAGCAATACTCGCAATTGCTCGCAATGCTTTGATCTGTTTTTTTTTCTAATTGAACATAGGGCTATGTTCAGAGTTAAAAAAATGTCCCTGTATGTATATATTGAGTAATTAAATAAGACGAGTTACTATTGTACTGAATTGTTTCGTAACTTGCACCGTAGCAATGAAAAAAAATTAACTGTCGCTTAACTAACCGAAGTCGCGTAAGGTCCAGTTCTTGATTCAGAGCATTTCTAAAGATTTGCAATAAAGAATAATTAATTTTTAAGAGCAAACCAAAGTGTCGTAAGTCGTAAGCACTGTTTTGACAGGCAACAAAGCTGAAAAAAGTAATTTTCGATCCTGTTTTTGTTTGCGATAGTTAAAAAAGAAAAATTAATGTTTGCAATATTTAAATCGAAATAAAATGTTATTGCAGACGGCTGCCCCTCCGCCCACCGCTGATTTGGACCGCAGCAACGACAAGGTGTACGACTGCACAACTCAAGTAGTTAAAGCCGTTATGGCCCTTTCGCAAGGAGTGCAACAATCTCACGCCGATCAGTATCTCGACCTCGTGAGGCGAGTGGGTTTAGAACTGCGTGGTCTGTTAGCAAGCGTCGACGAAATCGTCAACTTTTTCCCAACGTCAGCGCAGCGCGAAGTTGAAATGGCCCATAAAGTGCTCTCTAAAGATATGACCGAGTTGGTGAATGCCATGAAACTGGCACAACATTACAGCCAGACGACGTTAGATAACGAATATAGAAAGTACAGAACAACAATGCCGTGGTTGTGTAGAGATACTCATGTTTTGTTTCAGGGGGATGTTGGGGGCCGCCCACGTCCTGGCGATGGATTCGAAGAATCTGTTGGACGTTGTGGACGCGATGCGAATACGGTATCCACAATTCAACAAGCACCTGGAAACGGAAACGATCGAAGTTGAGGCTTCGGAAAAACAAGAATCGCCGAAGACGAGCGAAGCGCCATCTACATATCCTAATTTGCCGAGCTCTCCTGTAGCTGTAACGTGTACCGTGTTACCGGTTTATACTAATTATGTCCAATCAGCAGCCACGTCTTCTAATTTAAGTACAAACCAAGTTGACAGTTAGTTTGGTTAGGAATTAAGGTAGCTTGCCAGGTTTTCATAAGCATAAGGTTAGTCATTGATTGTGATTGGTGTTTTTTGTATAATTTCTGGATTCATTTTGGGCTCAAATTAGGTTAATTGAGGTATGTCCTTGTGGCTCAAAACGAGATATATTTTTATAAAAATTCATATTCAAAATATGATTTTTGCGTTTTTCGGGTGTGATAAGAGGAGAGTTGTTTATGAAAATCTCGCTTAGGTTTATTAAACATGAACACTGTGGCTCGTTTATATTCACGATGCATTTTAAAAGCCTTTAGAGGGCTTTCATTGCACACAGTATTACATAATCATGCATTACAATTGATGCTTTCAAAGTGCGTCGAAATATTCAAACAGTACCCCTCCCTCCATTTAAATTAATTTGTAAATTAGTATTTTTTTAAAGACTGCATAGTTTATCTAATTTTAATGTAAGCTTAATAGTGGCATTTTTATCAATTTATAAACAAAGTTTTATAATTACATACTAGATATTAAAATTCCTTAAAACAATATAAAAGAGATGTCATATTGTATCATTGGAACCGTATGTGTAAAAATGAATTCCAGTTAATGTGGATATGGTAAACAACTTTTGTTTATTATTTTGTTGTATTATTTGTATATTTGTATTTGTTTTGTTTTCCAGCTTTTCAATAAAGTTATCAGAATTTCAAGTATTTGTTTCATTGTACCGCCACGTGAACCGAATCCTTTGTCTGCTTTCGACATTTGATCGGAAAATTATAAACTCAATGTTTTATGATTTGCAGAAGGAGATAGACATAATAGCTTTCTTTATTTTGCTAGTTAGGTTTCTTACCTTTAAAGAATAAATTTGAAACTAGAGGTCACTATTGTGCCTAGTTGGAAGATAATCTGTAAAGCTAATGTTTTCGTGATAAATAAATTAACAGAACCTGGTAATTTGCGAATAAATGGATTTTAACGTCTAATACAGGAAGGAAACGAGTTTTAAAAAAATATGAAAATTATATTTTCAATAAAAGTAACAAAAATAGGATATTGGACTGTACTGGAATAATTTTTTTTTGGCGGACATTGTGAACTAAAATTTTTGGACAATCCGATTTTTTTTATATCATTCCATTGCAATTCTTTTGACAGACAACAGTTCGAGTATGATTTCATTAACCATTTTTTTTAAAACCCCCTTTGTTGTCGCGGACCCAACGTTCGCGGTTTGAAATTAAATATAGTTTGTTTAGAATTGATGAAAAGCTGAATAATAAACGTTATTTTTTCTAACTCTACTCCATGAATACAGAAATGTTTCTAATAACAAAAAACGTCTGATTCTGCGTCAAACGGATTTTGCTCACTTTGCAAATTGAATTTCACTCTTAAGTATACTATTTAATACCCCCTGGAAGATTGAACATTTTATTTTTAGTAATTTGAGTTTGAACGGTTTGGAAGTAATATATGTTAAGGAAACATGTCATACATTTTGGAATTAACTGCGATTTTCTACATTTAAAATAAACTGGAGATTAATGTTTTTTCTACTTAAATGACTTCTTATTTATATTTTGTTTTACAAATGACATCTGACTTTTTATTTATACATACATTTATACAATGTGTTCAAAAATGGCTGTTCATCAAGTCGACTATGGAATTCAAATTCAAAGTGCCGCTTCGTCCAAATGAGTATTGTAGTTTCTCTGTCAAATCTTTGAATTAGCTTTTTACTCACTTTTTCGGCAAAGTTGTTTCAAGTGTTGGGTTTGTCTTGATTTGTGTTTTGTATTTCCGTAGTTCTTATTGTTGTGTACTCTTCGTTTTTGGATTCGCAGCCTTTTTGCCTTGTTTTGACGGATCTGTCACTTTGACGGCATTCACAATTTAAATTAAGCGGCACATTCCGTTCAAATTTCGTAGGTGACTTGATGAACAACCATTTTCGAACACATTGTACATTTTCATACTAGAACTCTCAGTTATGGGTAGGTATACCTATCTATACCTATTAGCTGTTTCAAAACTATGTAAACGCCAACGTCGCATTTTCTCTCAAAATTAGTTGTTATAAATTATTTATGCACTCCAAAAAAATGAATAACTAATGTAATTTATAGTTTCAATGAGAGATCTAATCATTAATAACTATTTTACATTTTTATCAACCTTATATTTACAAAAATAATTTGGTAAAATGCGACGTTGGCGTTTACATAGTTTTGAAACAGCTAATACAAACTAAAACACATAAAAATTCCAGCTTTTTATTTGTGTTGCCAAAAAGCGCATTCCATTAAACAGAAATTCATCACTGGTGTCATAACATACCTTTCGGATCGTAGTTGGTCAAATAACCAAAATTTTTAATGATTCAATTAGAGCACAAAATTCCAAGTTTTTTAATAATGTTCGGCTAAAAAAATAATTTTATTCCACACCTCTGATGCTCACTGAAAAGGCAAAGAATTACGCCTAGTCTATAATACGAGTGTGTCAATTAATTTATCTACTAATTAACCAGCTTTTGTTGTCAATGCATGATTAAATATAGTTTTGTAAATAAATTGATTTTGTATATGATAACTAATTAATTTACACATTGGAAACATTTAAATATGTTAATCACATTAAGGTAGATATATGCGATGCTATTAGCTACGTCGATAATAACAATAACACAACTAATCGTTTGACTTAAAAAACGGCTTAAAGTCGCTATAAGACGTAATTCTAATGGATAATGGAAGAAGTGGATAAACAATTTTAATTATAGTAATAACCCCATCTATAATTTATAATCTTCAAACGTCTGAATTTTTTATTCTGTTTATGTCCTCGTTACATTGCACCGTTGTCGACTGAAACAACCCTCTGCTAGGACGTCTAGTTCCAATAGAACAAATTACAACGCATGCATCAAACCTACATGTAGGTAATCACTACTATTATTCCAGAAGTTAACGGTTTCAGCCGTAACAGTACTTAGTCACTCATAGGCTAAATTATTTTCATTCATTTTGCGAAAGGAACATAACACATAACATTTTTATGACCTATTTTAATTTTTTCTTAATAATTAAACCAACAAAATATACAATTCGGAGACTAAGGGTGATAAATCACACTGTTCTTGGAGTGTAAAAACCAAAATTTTAAATTCGGGCCAAAAGTGAATATGTAGTTAAGACCGGCGGACGTTAAATCGTCTCGCCGGTAAATTGCCTCAAAGGCGTAATGGCCTGCGACAAATTGGCAGTGCCGAATGGCTCTATTCTCTTACCTATAACTACATACTAAAGCTACTCCTTGCTAAAATTACTCTGATACATATTCTCTTTCATAACTGTATCATTCACTTTTATTAAGTTTTATTGCATTTAAACACAGTGTGCAATGAGGAAAATAATTTGCACTACACAGAGTAATTAATGGCCGTATCGATATAATTTATTATACGTCTATTTGTTGCAATTACGCGGGCTTATTAAAGTACAATATTGTACTTATTGGTTTATGAGTGTGTCCAGTTTTGTTTGATCTAACTGCACAATGTACTGCTTTGTTTGATGTTACTGCTGCTTCATATGTGTTAGGTATTTTTTATACCACATTTATTTCAAATTAAAAGGGCTATGATATACAGAACTACAACTAAAATTTAAAAAAAAGAAAACAGTGAAAAAAATTCGAGGTAAAATTGTTTTTAATAGGGAAGCATTACTACAAAATATACGGCATAGAACTTGATAATTTACTTTAAAAAAAAATTAATTCAAAGAGTGAATAATGTACTTACCCAGTACCAGGGACTTGCATTCACCGATTCACTTTAAAGAAACTTGCAACTTCGGGTAAGTTATAGTTATAGTTGATCTTTCGGCACAAACTTCCCAAAGCAGAAAAGCTCGACAGGAAGTTATTAAGTTTAAATAAATACAAGTTTGGTTCGAGTATACGAGTATATTACAAGTGCCTACCGTAACAAAAATAAGAAATAAAAGCTCCAAGTTTAAGAGGTAAATTGAGATAAGTGTCAATTAAGTTTTCAATCTACCACAAACTTCCTCCTTCTCGACCTACACTTATTGTCCCACATTCAGTAAAAAATGTCTCCTTTGTGTATTGTTCTCCTCGTGTTCGTTTCCATTCCGTGCGAAGGTGACAAAAGCATTTACAATTATCGCCAATTAAATCGTTGTGGTGACAGGTCGTGAAGGGTTCGGGGGTTCTGACCAAGACTGGGGTTACATAACGGTGCGTCCAAATGCCCATATGTTTTGGTGGTTATATTACACCACGTATAATAATGTTTCCAATTACACTGACAGACCATTAATCATTTGGCTGCAAGGTGAGCCCATAAAGTGCTGCAATTAGCAAGCCATTAAATATAGCTTTTCCTAGGCGGGCCTGGAATGCCAGCGAGTGGTTTTGGGAATTTTCTTGAAATAGGACCTCTTGACGCGAATTTTCAGTGGCGGGAAGGGTCTTTCATCGAAAATTTTAACGTTTTGTTTATTGATGATCCAGTAGGGGTGGGGTTTAGCTACATTTCTAACAATGAGACTAAAATGGTCACCAATGGACGCGAAACTGCTGAGGATTTATACAATTTCTTGAAAATATTCCTTGATGAAACGCATACGGAATTTAAAAATGTGCCCATTTACGTTTTTGGCGAATCATAGGGCGGCAAAATGGCAACTGAATTTGTTTACAGATTGAAACAGGTTTACGATTTTGATTCTAGTCTCTTAACATTATTGATTAACTCGTTATCAGAAGGAAAAATCTGAAAATTTAACTTTGTGCAATTTAAAAGCACTTGCGTTGGGAGGCGCTTTCATATCTCCTATAAGTTACATAAACAACTACGCCGCTATGGCCTTTTATTTGGTAAGCAATTTTTAATGGTCATGAAATGTTAACTAAGGTAATCCGCTAAAGTCTTGTAATTTATTTGATATTCTTTATAATTGAATTCTGTGCTTCAAAAGGGATTAGTCAATAAGCGGGTTTCCACACGAATTGATGAATTGACTAAACAAATTCAAGTTTTAATTAACAAAAAGGAATATGAACAGGCATCGGATATTGATGACAACATCCTGAATGAGTTGGATCGCATTCTGAATGTGGATTTTTATAACATTGTGCAAAAAATTAACTCGACTTGGATGACCGGTTGGTAAAATTAAATTAATTAACTGTTTGAATATGAAAACGGTTTTAAGACTTTCAAAAAATTATAAACATGTTGGAACATGTCATGAATAGTAAAGTCAAAGACAAACTAAATATTACAGCAGACGTTTATTGGGAGTACATCTCAGACGTCTACAATTCCATGAAAGGAGATATACTGAAAAGTGTCACGGATAAAAGTGAGGCAGAAATATTCAGAATATTTATTTTGCTTAATTTGTTTGCAGTTGAGACGATTCTTAACACAACTGACATAAAAGTTCTTGTTTATAACGGAATGCTGGACTTTATAGTGAATACCGCAGGTAAATTGTTTTTTGTATATTTATTGAGTTATTATTTTCTAAAGTGAACGGAAAGCATTTTAAGTTTAAAAGTAAAACCGCTGTGGGCTTTTTCCGAAAACTTGATCAGATACTAATTAAATCAGAAAATTCTAAAAAATTACAACCTTGTCAAGAATTTAATTAAGGCATCAGAGGATTAATTATATTATTAAATTTAGGAACGGTGACTTGGTTAGACGCTTTAAACTGGGTAGGGAAAGAAAAGTGGTCAACTCAACTGAATGAAACCGTGTTTAAAATGAATGATATAATTGAAGGATACTCAAAGAGAGTTGATAATTTAGTGTTTTATGTTATTTTCAGAGCTGGACATAGTGTGAGTACAAGATTTCTTTAAGTCTTCTTTACCTCTATTGTGCTTTTAGGTACCTGCAGATAATTTGTTTGCAATGAATGAAATCTTGCGCAAGGAGATATTGGATGATTTGTAAATGATTATTCAATACGCCGTCTTAGGCAAAGTAGATAAATTGTTTCAACGATGCTTAGAATAGACGCTCCAATGAAGAGTCCTGCTGTTCCTCCAATTGATACTAAAGTTCTTGTAAATTGTGTTGTACGAAGAGGAATCTTGACTTACCTACTAAGTCCATCGTGGTTCTTACAACAATACGTTTAAAACGTGATGTCGGTAATGACTGCAAGTTAATAAAAATCTCACCATGGGAACTTTTAACTCTGGAAAGTAGCAATAAAGAGCAAGACTTTATGGGAGTATTTTCTACTTACCCTTTTGTATCTGCCACAACTTTATATTCGGGCTCAATGCAAGACGGCAGGCAATCACAAACTAATCCCGGCTTGTCAAATCCTCTGGCATGAAGTCTATTTACTGTCTCTAAAATGTGAAATGTTTGAACATTTACCTTCATAATTTGCTTGCTCGTTACCAAAGTTGTCAGTTAAACACTTCAAACCCTCGATGTCGCAGTATTTTTCCTTGTCTGGAAAGTTTCGATATTAATTGAAAATATTTTGAGGCAACCACAGACTTAAAACAGGCATCAGATGATGAGTGCAGTTGCACAAATCGATATGAGCGTCAGCATGGCATTGAACAACACAAGTCGAATAGCTGTAATACTCGTGAACAATTAAATCGTCCGGTTTTTCTTCAGGAAATCTGCATTTGCGCTTTTCAACCGGTAAAAGCTTCACGTTTTCGTCATTTTCTATTTCTATTATCTAAGAAATGCCTGTAAAACGCAACTGTATTTTAATGATGACCTACATTTATAGAAATATTGTAAGTTTCTCCCAGCATGACGTCCTTTCGTTGGTCGGGATCCGAATTTATAAAAGGAACATCCTCTCGAGCGTGGAAATATAACTGCACTTACAAAAAACTTTAAAGGCATCTTAAATAATTTTTCAAATACCGACCCTAACATCCTCTATAGTTTGTATAAACAGCGCTCCCGGACCCGTCTTTCTGTTCGAAAAGAAATAAAAATCCGAAGCATGTTGAGACGGCTTTCTGGAAATAATTAATTAATCAAACTGATTTATTTCAATCTTCAGCTGCACTTTGTGTGGAGAGAATTGAATGAATAGCATATTCCATATTCAGTTTCCAGCGGCAGAAATTTCTCACAGCAATCAAAAGGGGTTTCATTCCATTTACATTTTGATAAAAGCTGCGAACACTTCTTTCGGAACTAAAAATAATCACTAGAGTAATTCAACATAAGTTGGAGTTTGTACTTTTTCAACAATATCAGCAAAGTCCAATTCCTCACAAATGCTACATGGTGTGTGACAAGAATAACAGCTGCCGGTAAAAAATATTAAATCTGCAATAAACTGCTGGACGGCCTCGGCTTCTTCCTTATCCCTGGAATCGGTTTTTATTTCGATTATTAATCGGAAGATTTGCTTACCCGTTCCAGGCCACTTCCGAACTGGTAATTTCGCAAAGTGTGACAGCTGGAAAAGAAGTGTTCCAGTTTAAGTAAGCGGTTTCTGTGACGAAACTGATGGCGTTCTCGGTGTATGATTTATAAGAAGCTTTGAAGACTAATATCATACCATAAAAGCTCAAGATAAAAATTGCTATCCAGGTCAATCTGTTTTAAATTACATATTTATTTGGTCAGCATTTCAACTGCTGTGGGGTTACCTGATTACAGGATGTTTCTTTTCGTCGGCTACATACTTTAGCCCGTGTAGAGTTGTGTTTTTTCCGTAATACTTTAATCTGGATAGGATCATTCTCACAGGACTAGGACTTTTCGAGGAATATTCAATACCTGAACCGGATAATATCAGCGCAGGCAAGCAAAGTACATTATCAATGATTTATTCAAACAGTAAAATTAGATAGGCATCTAATGTAATTCGACCTGATCTGGCTTCATTGTTGTAATAGAGCATATAATTTCAAATAGTAAACCATTATTATGGGCCCCCATTTTATTGATTTCCATTACGAGCATTAAATTTCTAATATTCTGCTCCTACTGCAGTAATTTCACGTTAAATAATTTTGGTAATATTGAAGTTGTTCAATATAAACGTAGTAAGACCAGTTTTTTTGGTAGGTACTGATTAATAGTGAAGCGTCGTCATAGTAAATAACCCTTTGGTGTTACGTTGAGTCTCTTTGAAATAATAAGTTGAATTAAAATGCATCCGCTGAAGTCTCAGCAGCATTAATCTCGGCTGACATCTGAAATAAATTTAAGGTTTCATTTCGTTACAGCGTCAGTGTGCTCAATAACTGGGAAAGTTTGATTAGTTACTTGCAATGTTAATGAATATTTTTGCTCAAGCAGACTTAATAAATTGAAATTCAGAGATTGTTTACGCGTCAAACTTTGAATAGAACTCCTAATCACGTTTCAATAAAACGTGTACAGTGAATATGCTCCTACTAACTTAATCAGCAACTCGTCAATGATTAAACTTTCTTAACTGGATAGTTATAGCGCCCAAGGCAGCTTCCTCGCAGATCAACACATGTTGTGATTTTTGCGCGTCTTTGAATCGCAATAATAAAACTCAAAGTTAAGTGTTAAAGTTGGTCTTTGTTGCAGACAAATGAGATAATTTAGGACACTTTGTTGTAGACAAAAGCGTCAAAATTTTGCAGCACATCCGTATAACAGTGCAGCTCCGGCTCATATTTTAACTGTAACGCCTTCCTTTCGGCGATTCCACCCCCGAGAATATAACAAAACACTCGCTCTCGCACACACAAGATACGGCCGATTTAAAAGCAAATATCTTATGAGAAGACACAAGTGGCAGCTCGACAACAATTTAGCGAGACACCCTTTTTCACAATAATCGGTTGGAAATTACCAGCACATTTCTGCAGGCAATTTTCGAGTGTTTGTTTCGAAACTGTTGCGGCTTCGCTTAAAGTCTGCACTTGCTGGATGGCTCCGAAAGAAATTGCGGACGTGTCAAATGCACCGCGCTGTGGTGACACTTACCCAAAACCAATGAAAAACCATTTAAAGTTTATAATACTAAGGAAATACTTCAAAGTTTGCTTCATATGTTGGGTACAGATGCGGTCTATTGTATACCACGCCATTCGGAAAAACACCGTCCTTTTATGCCACGCAACATCGACGCCTGGATTCAATGCTTTCTTTTAGGGCTTAATACAAAACAGAATTCCATGAATTTGCCCTGTTCTTGTCTAACACAATACGCTTTCTATACCGTTTGACAAACCTGCTTTACACCTATTTCCGAATGTATTTGCTGTTTGTGAAAAAATTGATTTACCCAAATAGTAAGAACAATGGAATATTGGAAATATAGAAAACCATAAAGCTTGTGCTCTTTCCGAGTTCTTGTTACTGGTTATACAATAAAAATCAATAACATAATCTGAACTTATTGGAAAAGTGTGGTAAATTAATTAGGAGACAGTTTACTTGTAAACAGAAAATGCCAGCAATCTCTAATAACATTGCAACTTGCATATGGAGGCTTAAAGATAATAGAACGCGAGAGAACATTGGAAGAGCTTGTGAGAAACTGGAGAAGTTTATAATTAAATTATCCAATTACACGCAATGTTAAATTCTATTTGTCTGTGTGCATAAAGATTTGATGATATACGCATGTTTGTCAAATAACCTTAGCCTCAAGAAATTTTAAATTTTATTAATCGGTTTGATTGGTTTGTAACTTATAATAGCAACATTATTAAATTCAGCGTATTAACAGTAAAAAGTGCTAATCACGTACCGAATTTGATTTAGTATACGCAGTTCTTATTAGATTGGCAAATTATGGGGCGTTAAAGCACTCATGTAGTTATCTTGTAGTATAAGAAAATAGTTGTGTAAGATTAATTAGGGTTTAAGGGAAAGGGTTTATTGTTTCTCTAGATTGATTGTCAGCTAGGTCGTACAGTGAACAAGAGACTATATTATTACACCAAAGTTTAAGATACGGACAAGTTACAGCAAAGTGCTATGACTAGTTCCAAGTTTGTTACCAGACCAGAAATATGAATTAAACTTTAACAAGCCGAGAAGAAAAATGTTGCAGAAATGCATTTTGTATTTGGTGGACAGAAGCGATGAATGACTATTACTTGTAAGGTAAAACCACGATTTCAAAGGATCACATACAACCTAAAGATTTATGGGTGAATGATTACGAAAAGATCTGCTTTATGCAGATGAAATTGGAAGGATCCCTTGAAAGTGATTTAATGCTCTCTATATAGTGGTATGGCAAATTTTGATATTAGGTGTACATAATGCAGAAATTAAAATCGTTGCTTATGAGACAAAAGCAGTTTATTGCGATACGTACAAGTAGGTGTTAGCTAAATACAGTTTCCTGCAAAGGGTTGTTTCTGCAATCAAAAGCAAATATTTAAGGGCGTTGTGTGGCGAACAAACTCAAATATTATGTGCACCTAAAATTGATCAACAAACCCATTGTGTTCATCTCGATTTGTGTTTTGAAACGCGAAACTGAACTGACGCCGGAGAAGCGAAATGTGTTATTTTTTGTTGGAAGTAACCCTTTCGTGAGCATAAGACTTGGAGTGGAATATTAAGGACCCTCAAGTTTATTTAGGGTAGTGCGATTATTTAGACAAACTTTGTTGATTTGAAATCAATGGTTTTAAACGTAATCCGAATCGGTGATTAACAAACAAGCATATTGTAAGTTTTCGGATCGGTTTCGTACCCCATTCTACGTCCTTTATTGACCTTAAAACGTAATGTTTCAATTACAATGTAATTCCTACTATGGAGCAATTTTGGTGTTGTCATTATTATTAATTAGTGTTCATTTTGTGATTCACGTGACACCTAAACAAATATTGTAATTACGACTCCCGAGGCCCTCATCTTTCTCGCTTCTGCTAAGTTTATAAAGTTGCAGGTTTGTAGTGGCGTCAGAATGACTTCTGTCACGTTTAAGTTAAGCAGAATAAGATAATGTGACCTAAGTGACTCTGTGTGATGTGAGTACAGAATTGCAGTTGTTGCAGTCATTTCGGATTAAGAATGTCAAATATCACTTTATTGTTGCAGCTGTTTGCAAAAATTGCCACGAAGTTGAATTTCAACACCGCTCGGTTTTTGAAATGAAATTTATTGATCCATATTTGCACTTAACATGATACGGTGTCATTCTACATATTTGCAAGTTGCAAGTTTGTCCAAGAACTTTTGCATAACATGCCCACTAGAAGCTTGACCCTTCTTGTTTACGCTGGAAAGGTCAACTAGTGGGACGCTGAAACATTTTCCCTGTTAGTCGGAAGTTTTAGAGAATTTGTTTTTAATGTAAATTTTTTTCAGCCTTGTGACTTGTGCCAAAATTAACTATTTGATACATTAAAATCGGGTGTAATTTTTTCACCCACCTTTATCCCATTTGAAGCAAATTTCCGTCCAACGCACTTGTTCTCTTCGTTTATTTGCTTCAGCATTTCGCAGCTAGACACAATTTCTATTTTATTAAATTTTTCCCATTACACTTCGCCCTGCTTGCCTATGCGTAAACCCAATAAGGCCCGATGTGTATTCGCAATCTCTCCTCTTCACGCGAAACATCCCCTGCCTGTTTTTTGGGCAATAAAATCCACGTGGTGCCACTTCACCGAACATCGTACACAAAAATGCATCCGCACGGAGCCCTCCCGGAGTCTCCGGAAACACGTGATGCTGCGTGGACCGCCAATGATTTGGTCCAGTACCGAATTTCCCCGTTAGACAGCGCTGCTGCGTCCGGAAAATCTGTGCTGTATCTCTTCGCAACTTCAGTTTTCGGCAAGTAACGTCAAACGCTGGCGCGCTCTCAATTTCTCACACACGCCGGAGTCGACGTAAATGAGACCAATTTTCGATTGTAATTTGAGAAAATCTCACTGAACGGAAAATGGAGAGGGCCGGTTAAGTGATGGCAAATAGTCCCTCAGACGGGTAGAGTCCTCTCCGCTCAAAGTTTTCGTAAGTTGGGACCGCCGTAATTTGTTTCAGCCAGCCGCAAATTCGGCCGAATTTTCGCATAATTGGAAATAAGTTGATTGATCGCTTGTCACTAGCAACGCTGTGCCAATAATAGATTTTTTAATATTCACAATAGGATTGATCGTTGAATATGGCATGCGGTTTCTCATAAATTACCTTTCAATTTTCGAATTAAAAAAATTGTTTCATTCGTCTAACGTAATTAAATGTTATGCAAATCGGTTCGGTCAGCTGAAACAATCCTAATATAATTAAACTCGAAGCTCGTAATTATTGGAATTATTAATTTCATTTCATTGGAATTAAATATTTGTGCCGCGAGGACGCTTTAATGTGAAGTGTTTTTTTACTGTCGCTAAACAAACTTCAAAGTAGTGTCTCCTTCAGTGAATTAATAAACTTTCTCGATACCTAAAGAACTTTCATAATGGCATATTTCATAACAAGGAGTATCCTGCTCTTCGTTACATTGTTTGCCGATTTCAGCGTTTTCGGTAAGTAATTTTTTCGCCTTCGATACTATTTATTTTCGGAAAACGTGTACAGATACGGGCATAATAATTCACCATGTTAATACGTGCTTGGAGGAGATAATAGTTGGCATTAATCAAAACCGCGCAGTTTCGCTAAAATGTCCATTTTGTTCTCCAACGAAATTTGAGATTAGAGTTAGGTGCGCCATAGAGACTTGTCCAAGCTTAATTAAATGTTAGCATAACTAAATTAGGAGCGTTTAGAGACGTGACGCTTATGAGACAAGTTTTAACTGTTTCATGAAAAAGGTAAGTATAAAAATGTATTCATTTAATTTAAAAGACATTCAGTTTGCTTTTTAGCCAGGGGTTGGGAAAAAACGCGTAGCACTGAAAAAGGGTCTCTTGAATGCAAATTACGTCGTATCGAATGGTTGGCATCAAAAATTGCTTTGAATAAAAATATTTTAAATAGAAGTTAAAACCCTAAGCGAAAAAATAAGAAGAAATATTTCGTTTGAGATCAAAGGAGAAGAAAGTTGCGGATAATAAAAATGTTTCAAGTATATCGAGAGGTTGATTTTACAATTATTATTGATTTTATTGAGAATTATTTGCAATTACGCTGACTCTTCTTTGATCGTTGGCCATATTTAGATTTTTTGATGTTTCATATTAAAAGGTTTTCCCGGTTCAATGTAATTTAGGAAATGACTTTGATTGATAAAATCGTTAAAATTTGTGTCCTGACAACTCCATATCTATTATCATGAACATATAACAACATGGAAACAGGCCCTGGGTTCTCATATAATACCAAGCTTCATAAATTTCTCCCATAAACAGAGGGAGTAATAATAGGCTATGCCTGGACATAGTTGTAAAAGATTTACGAACATTTTTAATACTCCAGACGTACTTTACATTCAAATAAAACTAACATTTTATGGAAACGATGCATTTTTTTATTATACGTGTAAAATATATCGAATTACGTTTAGTTTGGATATGCATTAGAATCGTCCTTGTTTAAAACCTTCCTGATACTCCAAAAAATAAATTTTATTTCATTACAAAGGGCAATCCTCAATCCCCGACATTATTGAAAACACAACCCAAATCTTTTATGTTTGGTACAATAAAACTCCGATGAAAAAAGGTACTCGTGGGTATAAAAAATAGTGAATCATCGAGACATAATAAAGTAAAAAAATAAAATCCAAATCCGAATAACCGAGAGAGTTTTATACGAAATAAATCTGACGGTTGTGGTAAAACCCAGGCAGAGATGAGACACAGTTGCTTTGTAAAAAGTCAAGCAGTGGCGTTAAACAGGTGCCCCCGAGGAAGAAAAACTCTTTGGGAAAACAAGCCGGGGAAAACATTTTTTTTTTAAATCAAGCAAGGAAAATACGCTCGAGGTAAAATTATTGAATATATCTATCGAAATAAAATTTGCCTGAAGCCGGCCTGGCTTGTTATTAATTAAATAATTAGTGTAGGAGTTTATTTATTAGATTATGCTATCGATTAAGCTTACCCTTGCCTTCTTTGTGTCGCTAGTTAAACGTTGAGGGCCTAATTATAATGATCAGATAGTATGGAGGGTTCATTTAGCAATTACGCCCCTGATGCAATTGTTGAGATGAAGTAAAAAGCGATGATGGTTCATGAAGGAGAAGACATTTTGAAGATGTGCCTGCGAGAATTTTATTTACATAACATCGAGTGGGGAAACCGAATATTCGAATTTCTCTTGAGAACGCGAATATCTCTTGCAAACTGAAAAAAGTTTCAGTGTAAATTATTCAAACAGTTAAAATCGCGGAATTTATATCAACCAGGTCTTTAAATTCTTCAATAATTCATAAGAGTTCCTCGTAAACAGCTAGAGAAAGTTATTGTTATATTTGTTATGTTTGGCAACAATTACAATAAATTCCTGATCATTCGAGCGTTTTTATTTTTGCAAATGTTTTGTGTTGATATTGCACATCTTTATTCATCGTCTAAATGGAACAATGTTTTCATATCAAGTGGACCCCAGCTGAGGAAAACAAGCGGTCGTTTTAATAACCAACTCGAAATTGCTTGTGGTTCTCTTTATGTTTGTCTTTATTACTACACTAAACGGTACATTTTCAAACAAATTCTTAGAAATCAGTTCAATTTACCACCCGATTCTATCTCAAATCTGCCCTAAAAGAGTATATGGAAGAGGTGTGAGTGGAGGTGAAGGTCGGTGTTCGATCTAAAATAAAAAATATCACAGACTTAAAATTATGTTTTGCACCCCGAAAACTCTTTCTTTCAAAAAATGCGGTAATTTGTCATTGTAATAACCAAATAAATCAAATAACGATCCTCAATCTTCCGTCGTTTGATCCACCGAATTCAATATCAGCGCATTTATAATAAGAATGATGAAACTGAGTATAAGGACGTAATGAAGTAGAAGGATGTGATTGATTTTTCAACAAATTTTAGTATTTTGGTCCAAAATCAGGTGCAAAGCAATTTAAGTTTTCCAGTAAACATTCTCGCTAAATAAACAATTCCATAAAATATTGTGCGCCTGAAATGAGTGAAATTCTGCATTTATTTACAGTCAATATACTGTAATTGAACAAATAAATAAATTACAGTCGAATTAATGTGCCGTGTTTTGAATAAAAGTGTAAATAATGAAATATGCAGAATTCGGCTTCATGTCAGAGTTGTGGTTGTTTTGATACATTGCCATTTAGAGTGTAACTACAGTTTATTTAACAACTTTATAAACTGATTTGTTCAGGATTTTATTTTTGCGTTCATTGTTATTCTCTCCAAATTAACAAACCAACATACGTTTTTTATAATTTTGTATTTACACATTTATTTCATACCTACTTTAAAATAAAAATGACTACGTTTTAATTTTGCATTTAGTATTTAATTACGAGTAAACAAATTTCCTAAAACGGATTACCACCACATTTGTTGTTGCAGTTGTAGTCATAATAAATTTATCCGATGAATAAAATTTTATCAATTTGGCGAAAATATAATACGAAGTGCTAGACTGGATAATTTAAGAAATGAAAGGACCCCAAATGAAGCTCAGATGAATGAATGCTCATAATTTACGGTAAGGTAAGTCAGTATCATTAAGTCTTGATAATTGATGCAGGCTGAAATTTTGTTTGAAATTTGCGGTTAAGCCAAAAATAACAAAGGAATTTTACTTCGCTCTTTGGTATTTGGCGTAAACAAAATAAAATTATAAGCGCTGTTTTGGGGCACGGTTGTTTTATAAATGCGAAACATCTTAACGGTATTTGAATATTTTATGTTCCAATTGAGGATAAAATGGCATTTGTTCGGCAGACGCAGGAATTGATTTTTACCTAACATAACTGATTTTTTATAACGTTTAGTTTCTTTCAAAAGGTGTGTTACAGTTGCATAATAAAAACCTGATACTGTATATATCGGCGTGGAATTAAATTTTGCGCTCGTGCTTGTATGGATTTTGATGGAATGTAAAATCAGGGTGCTCTATTTTAATGTTTGATACAACAAACTTTATTAGAATACAAGAGTGTTCCGTGTTCGCATTTTGTTGCGTGAGAATTTTGTAAACGAGGAGGAATGTCGCGGTTGTCGAAGCTGTTTACTCTTTAGATGACGAAAATCTGGGAAACGTGGCGACGAGCTGAAATTTTCATCCGATGCAACTGACGCAGAAAAACTCCTTCGGCGGCATAGGAAAGCTTCAACGTAAATAGCTACTTTATGGAGCAAAATACTTCACTTGACATCTTTAAAATAAGAAACATTTTAATACTTGTGCATGACTTCATCAAAAAACACAGTATTATATCGCACACAAAACACGGATTAATGTTGGTCTTTGTATTAATGCCTCATAAATTCTTTTATTTGGGATTATCTTTTAACACGTCGTCCTACGCACGATCTGTGCTTGTTGTATTCTCTTAAAATTTTAATAACGCGGGTTTGCCTAATACTGTTGTACAGTCGCAGCACGGAAAATGATAACAGTGGACCTTTATCTGTCACCGTAACCACCTATCATTAAAATTTCACTGCGTTTTGTTTCAGTTAAATGGACGGTTGTTTTTAATAAAATAACGGCTAAATAATGGGTTTCTGGGAACGCTGCACACAAAAATACTCGGTTGAGTTTTTCATTAACATTTCACATTAATTATATAAATGACGTATCTGCAACGAGGATTGCCAGGGAATTAATTTGGAGTGGATAAATGCAAAGGATTTTCAGCATAAAATTTTCAAACGCGGGCAAATATTTATGATATGTTAATAACAAACATATTTTTCGTTTTATTCGAATAACGGTCGTTTTGACATGTACCAAATGGTAAAAATACTTAACGCAAACAATTTTCATATTAAAGCTGAAACAAATAGTATCTAAATGTACAAACCAATCAGAAAATGGTACAGGTTTTTAAATTAATATAAAATAGAAAAATAACAATTATGCCATAACGGTTTGATGATAACGACCTATTCATTATTGTTTTAAACTTATTTAGTACAAAACGTTAGCGTGTAAATGTAGATAGACAAAATACGTAGACTTCTACTATAATGGAGTTATTGAAAAATGGTGGATGCGCCGGGTCTACGGACTAGGTAAATATTTTTATTTATTTTTGTAATTGTGAGTAGTCTAATATGTGTAACTTTTTAACTCAGATTATTATGTCTAGTTTTCTTAGTCATTTTTCTATGTTCTATGCATTTTTTTCAACAAAAACCCGTATTTCTACCAAAACATCAAAAAACAACATTGAATTTGACTTTTTACCCTGATTTTTAACCCTAAGTTCTAACTCAGATTTTCCCAAATCATCAATTTTTTTTAAGAAAATGAGTCGATTTTCAAGTTTTGTCGTTGAAGTTTGTTGAGTTTGGAAAAACAGCCCATTGAAGTCGGTTCAAAAACACAAAAAATTGAGAAAATGACTTGTTTTTAGGCTCATTTTATCTATTGAAACATCAATTTTTATGGAAAATTTCCCATTTTTTATGACCTTTTTAAAAATGTGAGCCAGATTTTTTATGCCAAAAGTAAGAAAAACTACCCCGTTTTTACGATTTCTTAAAAATGTGAGTCAGACGTAACTACTGAATCTGTGGTTTTTGTGGAAAAAAAATGCATAGAACATAGGAAAATGACTAAGAAAACTAGACATAATAATCTGAGTTAAAAAGTTACACATATTAGACTAAAATAAAAAACAATTAATTTTTCAGCTGTATATAAAAACTACACCTGCTGATTGTTAATGTCTGTTTTTAAGATATACAGGCTGTAAATGAAATAAGTACATTAATTTTAATTGGTAATAGAACTCGTTAAGACCAACAATTTTTCCTAATAACTTTTTTTCAAAACGTTCTAGTTTTTGAGTTAAAATTATTTTAAAATCTTATACAATTTTCTTACACGCCACTGGAAGCAAAGTTACCTAGTCGACAAGGTTACCGTTTCCAAGCAAGTTCATGTAAATCAAATTAAATTTATTATTATTTTTCTTTGTTGGAACATTTCATAAAAGGCTCGTCAATTTGTAGGGGGGGAAAATGATTTTAAAAAATGCGATTTTGAAAAAATGGTACATAGAAAAAGTGTTTGTCTTGATGAGTTCTACCAGTGGTTAAAATTAATGTACTTATTTCGCTTACACCCTGTATTTAAAAATTAACATTTTTCAAATAATTACATCTTAAAGTATGTATTAATAAAATCAGTGTTGTTTTATGAATTATCTGGAACACCTTGTTTATGTGATATTGTTTGTTCTTCCAAAGATAATTTTTTTTAAATTCTTCTTTATCAGGAATAAGTTAAAAAACTTGATTATTTTAAATTGAATTGTAGATAATATTCTCCTTTAAATTTAGGGATATAAAATTTTCCAAGTGAACAAAAAAATCACACATATACATACAGGGTTATTCAGTATAAATGACGACCCTGGCACATATTAAGGTGCAACCCAAAATACATCTTTCACTTGTGCCTGGATCCATGTTCAAATTAATGAAAAACGGTGAATCCAAGTTTGCGCCCTTTGCGATTTGACAAATTGTCAAGTAATGTCAAGAGAAATAATGACAATTATATTAAATCTTGAAAAATAAAAGTAAAACACTTTATAACAAAAGTATAATAACGAAAACAGTAAGAATATAACTTAATAAATGTTTACAAAAGATGTTCAATGTGACTACTATTACTTTGTTCGCAAGCTTCGATCCTATGTAAAAATGAATTTCGAACACGTGCCAGAACCTCTGGGCCAATTGATATGCACTCCTGTGTTATTCTGTGTTGTAACTCGACCATATCATCAAACGGTGTTGCATAAACTTGCTCTTTCACAGCTCCCCATAGAAAGTAATCTAACGGTGTTAAATCAGGGCTACGAGCAGGCCAGGCATTAATAGAGCCCCTTCCGATCCACTTGTCACCAAATGCATCGTTCAGCCAACGTCTCACTATTCTATGGTTATGAGGCGGAGCTCCATCGTGCTGAAACCATAGGTTTCTCCAAATTTCAAGCGGTTAGCCTTTTTGGAAAATCTGTAACGCGCAATTCTTAAACAGTTTGCATGTGATATGGATGAAACTTGTTTGTTTTCAATATTCGTGAAACGGAAGATTGGCTAATTCCCACCTGTCTTGCGATGCTTTTCTGTCCTACATGGGGATTTTCTGTGACCATTTCCAAAACTTCCATTTCATGATCAATGTCTGTGGCTCTTCGTACCCCTCTGCGTTTATCTGAAGGTCAATTAAACCGTAGACACATCTCCAATCGTTTAAAAATTTTGTCCGTTGGTGTCCTCCGACCTGGGTAACGCTGTGCGTATAGATTAACTGCGGCGACAGCATTTTTACGACATTCCCCATAAATTAAGAGCATATATCAGTCTTTTCGTTATTACTGAATGAATACCGAGGCATTTTTTTAAAGAGCTGTAAAATGTGTCAAAGACTGTCCCGTTGTCACCAACTGAAACTTTTGTTAGCAAACTTGGATTCATCGTTATGTATTAATTTAAACAAGTGAAAGATGCATTTTGGGTTGCACCTTAATATGTGCCAGGGTCGTCATTTATACTGAATAACCCTGTATAATGCTTTCACTTTATTAATATAAATCAAGGTACATATTTCTTAACCCCATAATAATAATTAAATAAATACTTAATAACATACTTAATAACATAAAAATATTTAATACATTAAATACTTAAAAACATAATCCCAACTGCGCCTAGAAATTAACTCTTAATAACTGCCAAAAATTCTTATAATTGCATCCTACATAAATCCATCGTCACCTTTGAAATTAATGGCCGCATACGAGGTACCTCTGCGGCCATTTTAAAATCCTGTACTCCACAAGCACGGTCTACTGGACTATAGTCCACCACCGCAAACTCTCTATTTTTAGAGTGCAGCTTTCCCACTATTTTCATTCTCATAAAAGCACCACCTTTGGTTATACGTAAAAATAACTTTTTAAGTTCTTCGCCTTCTGGCAATGGACACATATTGGTAGTTTTCTTGGTTTCGCCCCCTTTTTCAAAGTAATCAGGTGTTCTGTCCTTTATTTTGTACCATACTCTCCAAATGCAACATGGTTCGCAATTGCTTTGGAACCCTGCGACTTCAGTTATTTCAACCTCCCTGAAGCACGTACGCTGAAAAGCATTCATGGCCTGGTCTTCCTCCGTGTCAGACACACATCTAAGGAAAAGAGGTAATTCCTCTAAAATATTTATATGTATGTACATTAAAAGACAAACAGACACATGTATTAAAACTTATTTCAGATTTGGATAATTTATCATTAATTGTTCTCCAGCCATCTTGTACTGCGGAGTGCGGACAACAGACAGAGACAACCACGAACGAACCCAAACCACAGAGTAAATAGCTAAACTACTATTTACTATTTACAACAACAACCTTGGCTATTTACTCTGTGCCCAAACGTTGAGTTGATCGATTGCGCAGGAGCACAGGCGCAGAAGTCAGAGTAGAGAGAATAGAGAGAGGGGCGCAGTGAATATTATTAAAGAGCGGATTTATATGCATAAAAAACAAGAAATAAGCACTTAAAAAAGCATACAATTTTTCTAAAAAAAAATATTTTTTATAAAAAATCATTAAAAACTTATAACAAAACTATGTGAACAATAAATTAGAATACTTGAAAAAATCGGTAATTTTTCTATTCAACCTTCAGTGAAACAGATTTTTATGCATATAAATCCGCTCTTTAATTATTATTCTATTATTAGTATAATAATTTTTTGGTTTTTAAATGAATATTTGTGAGAAATGAATTAATTAAGAGACGATGTTAAACCAATTTACTTAATAAAATTTTCGGTTGTCTCAAAATACCTAGATTGAGACAATGACTATTGAAAGTACTAAAATAAAATTTTTCTTCAACAGTTAAATAAGAGTTATCATCTAAGTCACTTGAGTCAGAGTTTTCATGATTACAGTTAATTATATCGTTAATTTATTAGAAAAAGATCATATGAAAATGATCACAGACGATTAATTAGATCGATAAGACCACATTTAAATCCAAAAACTATCAAGTCAAATTTATCAGATTTAACTAATGTATTCGAAATATCATCAAATTCATAAAACATTTTATCTTTAAAGAAATATAAATTTCTATATGTGAATGCTCTGCTTATATTTGGAGGTATTCCAGCAAATAATTCTGAAATGAGGCCATTTTTCTTTGATCTAAACAAACACTCATCAAACTCAATATACAAAACTTTATCATAAAATATATATGTTTTTCCAGAATAAGTTCTAAATATCGCATCAATTCGTTGTCCTTTTGGTATTCCTAGATTTTCAATAGAGCGGCCATTATATGCGTTTTTAACACTAAAACTTGGAAAATCAATTAAATAGAATAAGTTATTGACAACAATTAAAACACCACCTGAAGGTCTTTGATAAATATGCGAAATTTCTTTAAAATCATCTGGTAAAAAATATAAATAATCTTTATTCAACACCTTTACATTATAGAGCCATAATTGCACTGATTTCAGTTGAATTATGTACCCTATAACTCACTAATGAGTTATATTTCCTATAACTCACTAGTGAGTTATAAACTCATAATTCACTCACTCACTCAGTTCGATAAACAAATAGACACATTTTCAGATTTGAACTCATTTTTGTCCTACTTCTTATTAACATTAACATTAAGGTTGATATCAAATGAAACATTAAATTTGAAAGATTTACATTGTGAAACTTCAAGATCATTAACTAGGTTGCCTTCATTTCCATGAACCTCACCATGTAGTCGTGTTTCTGGAGCATTTGATGTAGAAGTACTCGCTAAAACGTTGTTGGTTTCTGTCTTTTCTGACATCGCTCCTCGAATTTTCTTGGCAATATTAATTTTTTCGTTAATAGAATCTTCAATGTATCCTTCAGCAACAGTATTAGAACGCCATCCTCCATGCCGTTTGAGGGTCGTAATGTCGCCACCTCCATTAACTAAAAGAGTTGCCGAAGATCGACGTAATGAATGCCCCGTGTAAGATCCTGGTTCTGGCAAATTTAAATACAGGATGTAAGCGAAATAAGTACATTAACTTTAACCAGTGGTAGAATTCATCAAGACAAACACTTTTTCTATGTACCATTTTTTTAAAATCGCATTTTTTTAAATCATTTTTTCCCCCTACAAATTGACGAGCCTTTTATGAAATGCTCCAACAAAGAAAAGTAACAATACATAATAGCCGCAACCAAGGTAACCGTTTCAAACGGTAATCTTGTCGACTAGGTAACTTTGCTTCCAGTGGCGTGTAAGAAAATTGTGTAAGATTTTAAAATAATCTTAACTCAAAAACTAAAACGTTTTGAAAAAAAAAGTTATTAGGAAAAATGGTTTGTCTTGACGAGTTCTATTCCCAGTTAAAATTAATGTACTTATTTCATTTACAGCCTGTATGTAGCAACTTGACTCGGTATCTTGGATAAAGTGTTGATTCCCACGGCTTGTACGGTGCACTTTTGATTCTTGAAATTAAGAAAAAGTCTTCGATGGCTGACATTTGAAGGTCTTAAGGATATGTACTTTCTGTATAATTCCAGCGGATTGACAACGCAACCTTCTTCAATAACTGTGAATTTTCTGGGTTTGTTAAGTTTTTGTGTCTGGTACAGAAACAAGAAGATAACCGCCTTTGTCTTCGATGTCGTCAGTCTTCATGTTCGTGAGTTCTTGGCACCTACAGGCTCCATAGATTCCCATCGGGAGTGCTACCTATAACAAATATATCTAAATAAAGACTGACACATATGACAATGTATATAACTCCTACCTTTGTCATCAAATGTTGACTGTCTGGTGCTTTCTCGAGAAACTCTTCTATGTGTTCTTTTTCCAGAATGCGGGCTTTCTTTGCCTTGTGCGTCCGCGATTCACTTTTCAAATAGGCAATTAATTTACCATATTTGGAAATGTCAACGTTTTTGTTGAGTCTTATGGTAGATTTGAGCATCGAATACTTGGTCCATGTCGACGAACTGGCACAAGTTTTCCTTAGAATATGGAAGTAAGCCATCATTATCTCTTCCGTAATTCCAGAGACTCCATTTTCCATTTGCCAAGTAAGAAAATTTTGGTATTCCTTCTCGTAAGCACCCTTGGACTTACTGGGCAACAATTTAGAGGAAGCAATTTCAGCTTCCTCTATGATATGCTGAGGACCTTCTACTTTTTCCATCACTGTTTTTCACCATATGCTGAGGAACTTCTACTTTTTCCATCACTGTTTTTCACCACTGTTTACTTTCTAGTCCTAGAATAACACTTTTTTTCTAGTTTTTATTTTCCCATAGAAACAAGAGCCAATGCCTTCTCAAAAGCTGGGCTTGATAGAATTATTTGTCAAATTAATTTGTCAAAAAATAAATCAAAATAGCTAATAGGTTTTTGGTTATTTATTTAGTTGTTGGATAAAACAGTATAAAAATTAGTTTGATCATCAGGTGTATTGCTTGATTCACCAAAATACCAGTTTTCTGATTTATCAAAATGAATTGCTAAACATTCATTATTATTTGGAAAGAAGCCATGTGCTAAGACATTACCTTTTCCGTCAAAACTGCTAGAACATATTCCTTTTTGGCAACGTGAATTATGATTATGATGAAACAGCGTGTTAGAAAATGATATAAGTATATCTGGTTTAATGCTATTGTACTCAAACTTTAAATTTGAAACAGATTCCCACTGATCAAAGGCTTTTTGTGCTAATTCTTTCATCTCGTTTGTAGCTAACGAAAAATACCATTTAAGATTTGTTTTATTCCATTTTTGATAATGAATTCTATAAGCTGTTGGATTATCTTTAACGCCACATCTTGGTTTACTGATAGAAGCAAGTGTTTCTTGATTTAATGTTCCATCAGTTGGTAAATTATAGAATTCTTGAAACCTTATTAATGCTTCATTGGTATGCGAAGCACTAGTCAAAGACGTTTCTGTTAATAATGATCCATTATTCTCTAAATACCCAAATTGTTCTAAATAACTCTGAATCTTCGATTCATCGTAAGGCTTCGCTGAGCTTGTAATATTAATATCATCTGAACCGTTTACAGTAGTGAGAAATAAGAAAAGAATAATATATTTCATTTATTAGAGTAAATATCAAATTAAATAATTGGAATATCTTCAAAAATAATTATATTACAAAAACAATCTTCGCATAATCTTTAAACTTGAAGAGCATATTATCTCTTTGTAGAGACACTCTTTGTTTTTATCAAGAAAATATGAAACAGCGTCATATAACTCATATAACTTATTAATTTTCGATGGATCTGAAAATAAGTAACATCGGATAAAATATAACATCATCTGATTTACTTAGAGCAGTAATTTCATAGCACTTATTAACCTTTAAATCAAATAATTTAATTTCCGTTTAAGTGGACTTTTTCTAGGTATTTCTCTCTGGGAAAATAATTAAAATTACTGACAAATTCCTCTTCACGTAAATTTATTTCTTTTTCATTTATTTTATCAGCCTTATATAAATGCAATAACTGTCTATAAAATTTATAAATTAACTTATATTCTTCAATTCTTTCTGATATTTTTAACCTCTTATCTAAGATTTCTATTACCCCAGCGCCAAGAGATAAACAAACTAGTGGAGGTAGGGCTAACGAAGATAATCCCGACGCACTAAATAATAATTTACTAATAGATAATCCAATTCCAATTTTATAAAAATATATGTAACTTTTTCTGTATACATACAAGCGTTTTTGTAGATATTTTTCCATTTATAACATATAGATAATATATAATTTTTTAATTACGTTCAAATATTGAAATAGTAGTTTTCTCATTTAAACGACACGGTCTCTGTTTAAAAGAATATAATATATCATAAAAATCTTTGCCTGTGTTGACATTATCATATATATATATATATATATATATACAGTAATGACCACATAAAACAGAAGAACTCATTTGTAACTGCGTGCTATTCCACGCAATATTTTTTCCGCTACTTAATAAATATTTTTAAATTTTTTCTGGTGGAGATATTCCAAAACTGTCAAATTATAAAATATTTCTTAAATATGGTTTGTTTATGTAACATACCCAGTGTGAGCCATAACAATTAGAGGGTTGAAAATTAATTATACCTGATTCATCTTTTCTAATTTTTTTTGGTAACATGTCAATTGGAAAAACACCTCGAAAATTTCGCGTAGCTTCATGAGGCAAACCCGAATTTTTCATAATATCAGATATTTCTATATTACTTAAACCCGATTTCCTATCAATTTTATTCCTTGTCCATATGTCTTCGTCTTCGGGTTTTTTGTGTTTTTTTATCCTTTTTTATACCATCTCCAAAGGCTTTTTGTGCTAATTTAGTACCAGCATAACCAGCATCACCTAATCCCAATGCTTTGGCTGCAGCTAACACTGCAGGAATTAAAGCAGGTAAAAATCCACCTATCTGTGTTGGAGAAAATTTGATATCACAATATTTTTTCATCTCTTTTTTACACTTTTTAATTTCATCAATCTGATTTTCTCTTAATTTAATAGTATTATTAGGTCTTTCTGTTAAATCGAATCTTATATTACAATCTATTCTTTTTTCTTTACAACTTTGGAGTTTCTTTATTTGATTGGGTGATAAATATACTTTGTAATCATTCATTTATTTAATTAAAAACCTCTGTATTACTTCATTTCCAAATAAATCTTTTCATCTATGATATTCATATTTGCAATTCTTTGGGATTCAACGACAGCATATATATAGTAATTAACATTTTGATAATCTTTTAATGTCCAATTAACTTCTAGTTCAGATGATTTTGTTTTACTAAATAAATTTTCATCATTTTCTTTTGTTACATCAAAAGCAACAACTAAATAGAGGTTACAAAAATCTTTATAGCTAATGCACGTACCTTCATCCAAATCTTTTTTATAATTACAAGAGAGGAATGCGGCATACAACCGTTGTAAATCCTCATTATTCACTTGATATTCATAAGTAGGATGTTGGGTACCATTGATTTTAATATTTATTCTTTCTAAATTCATATTATCAAAAATCATCATTGTCTTGGTAAAATTATCATTTCGTTCAGCTCTAGAAAAAACTATAAAAACTCTAGATATTTTATTTTGATTATTTATAACGCGCCAGTTTCCACTTCCAGAAGACCACAAATTACTACGGTAACAGTTAAGCGCATTTCATCCACAAAGAAAGTTAGATTTGCTAACTAATAATGAAGATAACATTTTTTCGGTTTCTAATGAAATTTTACTATTGGGATCCACAAACTAATATCAGATATTTCATAATCATAATTTCCATCAACTTTAGCGTGTAATATATTTTTTACCCTATTTTTACGTAATTCAATGCGAATTTTTCCATTCAAAACTTTGTTACAGTCTCGTACAAATCGGAAAATTTTAGATAAAGGAATAAATTTTGTAATAGTTTTTTCATCTTTTGTTAACAACCATCTCTCTAAATATCCTTTATTGAATGCAGAATTATTTGTGATTTTTGAAATAATAGTTTTTATATCAACGTCTAAATCTTTAATTTTTTCCGATTTATCTTGCGCGTCATATTGATATTGAGACGTATCTGCTGAATCTGCTGTGTCTGGATACCAACACAATTGTGATGCTGAAGTATCAGAAACATCTCCTGAAAATTCAATCAGATTTGAAATTAACGTAGCAACACCCACATAATTTGTTTCTTCTATTAATACCTCTTCATAGAATAACCTCACATAGTCAAAATCATTTATCCCATTATTTGATATAGTTGCATAATTATTTGGATTGTTTTTAATTTTAGATTTGACAAAAATATAAGCGCCTGATAAATGTTTCCACCCACTTATGTTAGTTTCGAGCGTATATTGTTCAAGTTCTTTCACATTGATATTACTTTCTCTTATTTCATTGTAAGTATAACTTTTTGTTGATTCATCAATTACAGGCATTTCATCAATACGCCATAAATTGTTCACAACGCTTTCCATTTATTTAAATAAAAAGAAGTCTTTTAGGAAACTTAAGCATTCAGCAGATTTTTAATAATCTCCTTTGATTTTTTAGTTAATCGATTCGTCGTGCCAGTCTTAGCCTTTTTCAATCCGTCGCCTCGTAAATGTTCATTCATCGATTTTTCTTTCATTTTGTTTAGAATAGGATTTATAATTTCTTCTTTATAAGTAGAAAACGGCGGTGATTTTACGTATGTAGAAGCTATGTTTTTAAGCCCTGAAGTCACACCTTGAATGATATCCTCTTTATTATTTTTCCAAAAAGGTTTTAATATATTACGATATAAAAAACCTAATGCAGGTATAGCAAATTTTTTTATAGATTGAAAAATATTTCCACCTCTAATATCTCTGTGATATTTAAGACCAAACCCATATTGTTTCGGAAATAATTGTTTTCTATGAACGACAAGTACCATTTATTCTACAAGAAAGACAGACAAGGCCTGCCCAGAGGTTACCAAAGGTTCCCGAGGGAATCGAAAGATTCCGGAGGCGAAAACGAAGACGAAGACTTACTGAATATCGAGAACAAAATTTAAGCACTCTCCCTTAAAATTTATCAATTGATTTAGCTGATTTGTAACGGAAATGCGAATATTAAATATATAATCCGTACGATTAATTGGTAAATATTTCGGATGCGTCGGTTCAATATTAATTAAAGATCTAGGCGAAATATTTGGAGTAAAAGCATATATAACATCACTTTTGAGATTATTTTGATAACTAGATGAAACTAGGGAGCAGTGAATCAAGATCTGATCAATATCTTTGGTGATATTACCAATTTTTATTGCATAGTTTATTCCTTCTTTATATATTTTTTTATCAAATCCTAAAAGCTCATATATCTTACCGTGGGAAAAGTCAATTTCATAATCTATGTCGCGTAAAACGATTAGTTGCATAATTTACATCAAAATAAAACGGGGGTGTTTCAAACGTTCCAAAATATTCTTGGATATAATTATTTAATTCATTTTCATCGTACAGACCGTTTGGTAATTTTAATATTTTCCACTCCGATTCATTTCTATAGTCTTCTTTCTTGATTTCGTTATTTTTGAGTTCGGCCTGCGGAGCCGTAGTCCCTTTCAGGGACGCTGCGAAGTCGATTTTACCAGACTTGTATTTTATTTCGTTATTTTTATACTCTTCGGTAATGTTATCCCAACTATACCAAAGACTTGCTGTCTTTAAAGCAATTTCACCTTTTAATTCAGATAAATTAATAGGATTTTCAGAATAACTTATTTCAAAATCATTTTTTTTAGATCTAATGTGTATTAGGCTCATTTATTCAGTTTAAAAAAGCAAGTTCACCAAAGGTTCACGAGGCAAAGGCGAGTTTGCTAAAGAATATCCTTTTGTGATCTGATTTTTTTTATGAGTTTCAGGTTTAACAATTTATCAAGTATTTCTACGCATTCATTGTATACATCAGTTGAATCATTTCCAGCATTTTTTGACGCAATTTTAATAGATTAAGACGTTCTACCATTTCATTCGGATCTGAAAAAATACCGCTTTCTTTTTCATAGAAAGGAATTTTTCGAATATCTTCTAAAACACTTTTATATTTTTTCAACTGTGAATACACATATTGTAAATTATCAATTTTTTCTTGTTCTTGTGATTTCTTTGCGTTTGTAATGTGTGCATTTAATGATTTTAATTTAGTTGATATTTCAGGTATCGTTGTATCAATTTTTGCGTTTCGATTTCTAATGTCTAACGATAACAAATGTAAAGGTTTTTCAAATTTAAATTGTTTTTCAATAATATCAAAATTTAAATCTTTATTCGGATCTAAACTTATTGAGGTGGACGCTGAAGGTGATTTTGGTAATGGTAATAAATGATCCGATTCGCCTGCGGAGCCGTAGTCCCTTTCAGGGACGCTTACATCATCGCCTTCCGCATTCTTTGAAACATTTTTGTCTTCGGCCTGCGGAGCTGTAGTTCCTTTTAGGGACGCTTTGTCTCTGGACTGGGCCTGCCACTCTTCTTTCTCGATTGCTAAAACATTTTTTGGATTCGCTTCGTTCATCATGAGCGAGGCAAATTCAGTAATATTATCAAGTTTGTCAGTTATAGGTTTCTGTAGCTTTTTAATTTCTTCCTTCGTTAAATGTTCTTTAAATTGTTTTAAATGGATCCTGTTTTTTATTATTTCACGATTTTTTAAAATAGCGTCAATTATTTAAGTTTTACTATCCGTGTTAGTCATTTATATACAGTGAAAAAAAAAAATTCCGGGATAGGGATTCGAACCTTGGACTGATCAAAAAGTTGTTTTTTTGTTTTTTTTTAGGGTTCGCCCTTTTTATCAATCCATACCAACTTTGAGTTTACGAAGAATTTAATCTTGCGCCAGGGACTACTCCTCGTTGGTTATTGAATTGTTTTGGACTTTAATACTTTCTAAATATTATATGTCTTTGTACATGTTGTCTACTTGCTGTTCAGCTAATCTTATTTTTTCAATTAATTGTCTTGTACGTTTTTTCAGAGGCTTTATTTTGTTATCTTGTAATTTACTTATTCTCAATTTTATTAGCATAATTTGAAGGTCAATTTCATTATTATCTGAAGATTGATGAATTTCTTGAAGAAAGTTTGTAACACGATCACCAGAAGTAGACGACATTTTAACTGAGCTATGAAGGTTTTATTTTATCTGTTGCATATTGTGAATATAAGTTAATAAAAAGCCTGCCATCTAGAATCCTTTGGATCAATTATTTGTAGAACTCTGTGTGACTAAACGTAACGCCCTTCAATTCGCTTCGCTTCATGAGCGGACTCCGTCCGCGATTTTTTTTGAATTTTTGGATTCGTTTTAAATTTTTGAATTTGTTTTGAATTTTTATTTTACAACATGATTTTTATTTTAGAAAATATATTTGTACGCTATCAGGATTCGAACACGTAGCGAAAGCATGTGCACATGTTCAGAGTGCGACACTTTAACTTCTGCGCTAACGCGGTTTAGCGATAAGCGTACATACCCAAAGCGGACTAGTGGTTCGCATGCGAATGCGGATTGCGTTATTTACGGATTTGTGTTAAATAAATGACTGGCAAGGCCTGTCCAGTGTCGAAGACGACGATGAATACGTCCTTGCCTATTCATTTTATTAAAGCCGAAGAAAAAGAACATTATAACATTAATAAATTAGCGCCATAATGGCCTTTTATATTAATAATTATAGGACGAAGCGGTTCTGGTAAAACAAATACTGTTGTCAATCTTTTAAAATATTTATTTTTTGATACTTTTTATTTGTATGCGAAAGATTTAGAAGAACCTTATTATCAGTTATTACAAAATGTGTTTCATGATGAAAAAATTAGGCCTAAAGAACCTCATGAAGATCAAAAACCGATAATTGAATCGTACTTTTCATCACATATAGAAGACATAGTCGATGTAGACGAACTGGATAGATATAAACAAAACTTAATTGTTGTTGATGATTTCGTAACGGAAAAAGATCAAAAGAAATTGATAGATTTAGCTATACGCGGAAGAAAAATGAATGCTTCAATGATTTATATAACGCAGGATTGGTACAGAGTGCCAAAATCAATTCGTTTACAATGTAATTATCTTTCAATATTTCCATCATGTGATGGTAATGATATAAGCTTAATATTTAGAGAAAAGAGGTTGGATAAGAAACTCAGGAAATATGAAAATAACATTAAAAATTTTGATTGCTTAACTATTGATTTCAAAACTCCTGAAATGAAATATAGAAAGAATTTTACGCCCATAAATGATTGGCAGGGCGTCCCTGAAAGGGACTACGGCTCCACAGGCCAGCTCAGAAGCAAAGCCGAAGACGATGACATCTGAATACGTTCTTAGAAAAAATAGAAAAAAAGGTGGAAAATCAACAAGAGGACCGCCTGGTATAGGATTTAGTCTAAGAAAACGGCGATTATGATATCGCAGGACACAAATTAGTTAATGTAAAACAACCAGAAAACCCCGGTGATGCTGTTAATTTACAATATTTAGCATCAGCGTCCACAAAATGGACTAGTGCTTTGCATGCTGCTATGGATAAAGTCAACGATAATATGATCAAAAAAGATGATTCAGAAAGCGTTTTAAAAATCGTTAAACCTGAACTCAGTAACATGATCAAAAAAGATGATTCAGAAAACGTTTTAAAAATCGTTAAGCAATCGTTAGATTCGGTGAATATAACCGCTACAAAAAGATATATCGATATTGGTAATAGAAGATTAGTTAAAACTGCTAATGCAATTGATACATATGATGTTGTCAATAAAGGACAACTAGATGATACCTGGCAGAGGCAGTCCAAAGACTTAGCCGTTTACGGAGAAAGGTTAATTAACGTGGAAACTGAATTAAGGAAAAATACTCATTATTCTTTTTTACAATTTGTAGGAAAAATTCGTTTTGTTAAAGAAGTTCATGGACAAAAGGCTGTTACTTTGCTTGACTTTTCTTTTGATGGTGAACTATTTCTTAGAATACCAATAGATGTGGAAGTTATAAAATTCTACTCAACGGCTAATTTGAAAGATTTGGATATTAGTACTAATAAAAGAACAATAGATCTTTCAAAACCCTTTATTGTTAGAGAATCTGATCTTCTATCTTTTAAAATAAAAAAAGAAAAGGTAAACACAGATGAAAGTCTCGGTGGTTATAACCATAATAAACCTTATCTATTAAGTATTCCAATTTTTTTTTTATATGTTAGTCAAGTTTTCTTTATAATTATCAGTCTTTGACCTTCATGCGCATTGCGCGTTTACAAAAATAAACATATACAGGCTGTAAATGAAATAAGTAATGAAATAGAACTCGTCAAGACAAACAATTTTTCCTAATAACTTTTTTTCAAAACGTTTTAGTTTTTGAGTTAAGATTATTTTAAAATCTTACACAATTTTCTTACACGCCACTGGAAGCAAAGTTACCTAGTCGACAAGATTACAGTTTGAAACGGTTACCTTGATTGCGGCCATTATTTATTGTTACTTTTCTTTGTTGGAGCATTTCATAAAAGGCTCGTCAATTTGTAGGGGGAGAAGAATGATTTAAAAAAATGCGATTTTGAAAAAATGGTACATAGAAAAAGTGTTTGTCTTGATGAATTCTACCACTGGTTAAAGTTAATGTACTTATTTCGCTTACATCCTGTATAAATGGAAAGCAATATAGTAATCAATTTAAATGAAAATGGTATCTCCACTGTTTGTTGTACAGTAAATGGTGAAAAAATTGAATTTACTCTGACAGGAGATGAAGAAGTTGAATTGTTACGGAAGGTTACTGTTATTTTACTTACAAAATTACCGCCGGAAGAAGCGCATAAACATCTGAATAAATTCTTAAAATTCGTCTAATTAATTAAAAATAACAATCGTGTTCGACAAGTTGGACAATTCGTGCGAATTACTCCATAATACACCGCAGCCGAAGGGAATTCAGTTTATTGCTAACTAAATGGATTATTGTAAAATATGCAAAACGAAAACTAAATCCACTGGAGAACCAGAATTTATTGTAAAATATAAACGCTGGAGAAGAATATCAACTTGCATAATTTGTAAATCAGTAAAAAATAATATTTCTAAATCACCTAAAGATATTTTAATTTTTGAATTATTTAAACCCGCTAGGAAAAAATATCCAACACGTCGCTTTCAACACAGAGGTATTGATGATACTTGGCAAATAGATATTTATGTTTTTTATACATCAAAAGGAAAATCAGAAGATCCAAGCTATACTTTAAGAACAAAAACCTTGAAGTCGAAGACGAAGCCGAATGATTTTAATAAATTTAAAAAGATCAATAAGGGATTTATCTATATTCTAGTTGCTGAAGACATCTTTTCTAAATTTGTATGGGTAGAACCTTTAAAAACTAAATCAGGATTAGAAGTAGCTAATGCGTTTTTAAAAATCATACAACAAGCGATTAAAGATAAACACAATCCACCGAAAAATTTACATGCTGATAGAGGAAAAGAGTTTTATAATAAAGATATGAGAATCGTTTTAAATAAGTACAATATCAATCTTTATAGTACTGGAACAAAAAATAAAGCTTTCTTTGTTGAGAGGTTCAACCGTACTTTAGGAAATAAATTCAAGCCAATATTATATGACAGTTTTGATTGGCTTTCGTTACTACCAAAAATTATAAAATCTTATAAGAATTCTTATCATACTACGATTAAAATGAAACCAAAAGATGTTAATAAAGAAAATGAAAGGCAGTTATTAGAAACCGTATATATGATTACATTAACAAATAAAAAACCAAAATTTGAAGTTGGTGATAGAATTAGATTGTCTAATATGGTTGATATTTTTCGTAACAAATTAAAAACGAACTGGACTGAAGAAATATTCACAGTTGTAGAAAAACGTGTATATAATGTTTGGATTTATTTTGTTTCTGATCTTAACGGCGAAAAAATTAAAGAGGGTATATACGAAGCAGAAATGCAACTAACATTATTATAAGAATTATTGAAATAATACAAATAAAAATAAATATAATTTTTTTCTTTTCTTTTTTTAATTCCACAATCTTTAAGTTTGCCTTGATTAATAAATTAGTTGTGTTCATGAGTACTTTGTCTGTATGCGAAGCACTAGTCAAGAACGTATTCATTTATTAACTAGAGAAAGAGTATTTGCTAAACGTCTTTTTGCTCGTTCTTTATTGTTATATCTAATAACAGGATTTTTGTTCAGTAACGCGTTTATTTTTTCTTCATCATAACTATTGACCTCTTTTCATTCTTGTTCCAATACATTAATTTTATTATCTTTATACTCAATTTCTTCGTCCATTTTTTCTATTGTTTCAACCGCAGCATTTCCTAATTCTTTTAAAATTCTATTTTCCATATACAGTTGATTAGATGCTTTAACTTCATTACCAATAGATAAACTATTAAACTCAATGCAGTCTTTTTTTATTCTATTTTGAATAATTTTTATCTGATTTTTGTCAGCAACATCAATTAGTGCCATTATTTATTAGATAAGGAATTCATAGTTTTATCAAAAATTTTATCAAATTCTTTTTCGTCTGCGGAGCCGCCCGCCACTCTTCATCTTTTATACTCCCAGCGGTATGTTGAGCACTAGTCCCTTTCAGGGACGCTTTGTAATCTGATTGAGATGTGTTTGCTTTGTGTTTAGATTTAATTTGTTTTTGTTTTTTGTTATATTGTTCTATGTTGTTTGATTTTGTGTTATGTTTAATTATTGTTTCACCAGTGAGAAATTTTATTTGATTCCTAATTGTGTTTTCACCAATTTTATTCTGTTTAGCAAACTCTTTTAAGGTAATATTTTTAGAAGTAGGATATCCTTTTTGTGCTAAAAAATTTAATGCTAATTGTCTTGATCGCATATTATTTAAATTTTTAACTGATGGAATACTAGACTCTGTTAACGTATAATCTTTTTTAATTATTATATTTATCTTTTGTTTAGCTGACTGTTCCCTTTTGGTATTATGAGCCATTTATTATGAAATAATATCTATCTAATAAATGGAGAGTGGAGAGACCGAAGATTGTCAGATTGATCATGATCAAACATCTCCGAATAATAAGTCGTTATTAAGAAAATGTTCTATTTGTAAAACCATAAAATCTTACTCACATTTTGTTAAAAGTAAAAATCAGAAATGTGGAATAGGATACGTATGTTATGATTGTAAAAAAAGACAAAATGATAAATTTACTTGCGAAGACCGTGCTTGCGATATATGTTTTATGGATGTTCCGATACGATATAAAAGAAGACATTAAAAAAAAAATATGGCATGAAAAATTAGAAAAATATATTAGTAACTTAAAAAATTAACTTTAATAATTTTTGAACGGTTTATCTATCTTGTAATAACCATAAGGTAACGTTTTTATTTGATTTACTAAATATATCTTGTCATCATATGGAGATAGAGCTACTTTATCTACCACAACTGAATATAATTTTAATTTTTTTGAAATTATGTTACAAACTGGTTCTCTCGTCTCTTTATTGTTAAATAAACAATCTTTATACATTTGTAGATGTGTTATCCACAAAATACAAGAAAAACTGAAGAAACTTTTTAAAAGTCTTGTTTTAATTTTTCTTGATAAATTGTTCACTATTTACATACTGTTACTATATCTACGTTGTGTATCTATCACTTGATTTTTTTATTCTAATTTTATTCGACAAGTCCCCACATTACCCTCCCCCTAGTGAGAAGGTCGAACGAAATATCACTGGCACTGTACGAGGTTTCTTGAAAAACTGACTCTTTTTCCTGAACGTGTAACTCTCGTAGTTTCAGGTGCTGATTTCATTATCTTTGGAGTTTTGACTTGACTGGTAGTAGATTCATGTTTATCGTCGGTGTAGGTGTCTGAAGTTTCAAGGTATGCCGGTTTCAACCTGTCGATAGAGACAGTTTTGTGTTTTCCTCGAATCAGCAATGTAAAAATCTTCGGCTCTGCTTTAATGACCTGGTACGGGCCATCGTATGGTGATTGAAGTGATTTCTTAATTTTATCGACTCGGACGAATACGTATTTTGCAGAGAAGAGATCTCTAGGAACGTAAATTTGATGTTCTCTATGGTAGGATGTTTTCGTAAAATGAATCTTCTCCATTTTTGCCTTCAGTTGTCGAGCAAATTCTGTTGTTGGTTGTACGACATTTGTCGGATGAACGAGATCAGCTGGTAAGCGTAGAGTTGTTCCGTACACTAATTCGGCTGCAGAAGCTTCAATATCTTCTTTTATGTCACTTCTTATGCCAAGAAGTACAATAGGTAGGGCTTGAGTCCAAGTCGCATCATGACATCTAAGAGCTGCTTTTAGTCTACGATGTAATCTTTCAACTAGGCCATTACTGATTGGATGATATGCTGTTGTTCTAATTCTGTGAATTCCCATCAATTGTTGCAAAGATTGAAAGAGCACTGACTCGAATTGAGTGCCTCGACCTGTCGTAACTTGAGTAGGAACACCAAAACGAGCTATCCAATTCTCGTAGAAAGCTTTGGCACACGATTCAGCAGAAATATCGGATAATGATATAGCTTCAGGCCACCTTGTAAATCTATCAATCATTGTCAACAAATACTGTTTACCTTCTGAGTGAGGTAGTGGTCCAACGATGTCAACATGAACGTGACTGAAACGTGCATCAGGATTAACAAATGTACCAAATGGAGCATGTGTGTGTCGTTGAATTTTTTCTCTTTGACATTTGATGCATGTTTTGACCCATGAAGCAGTGTCTTTTCTCATAGAGGGCCAAAAATACTTTTTGATTATTTGCTTTGTTGAACTTCTTACTCCTGGATGTGCTAAATCATGCACTAGATGAAAAATATTCTCTCGAAACTGTTGGGGTACGTAGAGTCGATTGCCATTCGAAGTTTCATACCAAACTTTTATTGTCGTTTCTGGAACTGGCACTTGCAGAAAATGATACTTTTCATTCTGCTTTCAACTCCGGATCTGATTGTTGTACTTCTGCCAGAGTAGATAAGTTAAAATTAGATCTTGTAACACTTTGAATTCTTGAGAGAGTATCAGCCGGACAGTTGTCATCACCTTTGACGTGACGTATGTCAGTGGAATATTGGAATACTAAGTCTAATTGTCGTGCTTGTCGTGGGCTGCATTTATCAAGTGATTTCTTGAAAGCAAATACAAGTGGTTTATGATCAGTGTAAATGATAAAATCTCTTCCTTCAAGGAAATGTCGGAAATGAAGGATTGTTTGATGAATTGCTAGAAGTTCGCGGTCGTAGGTACTATATTTTCGTTCTGTGGGAGTCAACTTTCTAGAGAAGAAGGCTATTGGTTTCTCAGAATCTTCTTCTTTTTGCTGTAACACACCTCCTATGGCCACGTCAGAAGCATCTGTTGAAATGCTTAATTGGGCTTGAGGATTTGGATAGACAAGACGAGTTGCGTTGACAAGGTCTTTCTTACATTTGTTGAATGCGGTTACTACTTCCTCATTTGACTTGATTGGAACACATTTCTTCGTACAACCATTCAACAAGGCGTTTAACGGTGCTTGTGTTTCAGCTGCTCTCGGAATCCACCTTCGATAATAATTATACATTCCCAAGAATCGTTGTAATTGTTTGGAAGTTTCAGGAAAAGGTATTTTGTTTATTGCTTTGACTTTTTCGGGCAATGGCATAATACCAGTCGAAGATATTTTGACACCCAAAAATTTAAGTTCTGACACATCAAAAATACACTTTTTAATGTTGACAATCACACCGTGTTGGTCTAATCTTTGAAAAACTTGTTTGAGGTGTCCAATGTGTTCTTCTTCTGTAGATGATGCGATAAGGATATCGTCTATGTAGGCGTATACGAATGTAAGTCCTTGTAAAACTTGATCGATGAATCTTTGAAACGTTTGGGCGGCATTTCTTAATCCAAATGGGGTTCTTAAAAATTCAAAAAGACCGAATGGAGTTGTTACCGCTGTTTTATGACGATCATCTGGGTTAACAGGAATTTGGTGATAAGCCTTGACGAGATCTAACGACGAGAATACACGTTTTCCTTTTAAATTGTGTGTGAAATCTTGAATATGAGGAATGGGGTATCTGTCAGGGACTGTTTGTGCATTAAGGCTGCGAAAGTCTCCGCAGGGTCTCCAGCTTTTGTCTGACTTGAGTACCATATGAAGAGGACTGGCCCATGGTGATGAGGATGGTTGGATTACTCCCATATCCATCATTTCCTTGAATACTTGTTTTGCAGCTTCGTACTTGTCTGGGGCTAGTCTTCGCGGCTTCTGATGTACGGGAGGACCATGAGTAATGATGTGGTGTTGCACGGTGTGTTTTGGTTCTTCTAATCTCACTGCAGGACGTAAAATATTTGGATATTTTCGGATAAGGTTTTGATACAATGAATTTGTATTTTCAAATACCGCGCGAATGGTCACGTCGCAAGAGTCTTTAATCGGACATGTCACCGCTAATGAAGTTGTCGAGTCCACTAATCTTTTTCTGTGTACGTCTACCAATAACTTGAAATTGTCTAAAAAATCCGCACCAATAATAGGGTCTATAACATTCGCCACTAAAAACGTCCACGTAAAAACGCGTCGAAGTCCTAAATTTAAATTAATGATTTTTTCTCCGAACACTTTTATTACAGAACCGCTAGCCGACTGAAGATTAAAGCGAGGTACGTATGTTCGATTAAAATCTCGGTATTTAACTGGCAAAATACTGAAGTCTGCACCTGTGTCGACCAAGAAACTAATTTTTGAGTTTTTGTCTTTTACAAATAAGCGACGCGCACTTTTGAGAGGGGCGAGAGCTGTGGTTACTCCCGCCCTTGATCGGCGTTTTTTGAAAATTCACACGGTTGTAAGCAACGTTTAGCTTGAGCACCAAATTTGAAATGATACCAGCAATAAGGTTTTTGATTATTATTGTTGCTTCGGTTAGGTTCTCTGGATAAACTGCGACTTCTACTTCTAAACCTACCTCCAGAATTTTTGACACTTAACTTCTCAATTTTTCTTTCGAGTAACTCGATCTTCTCTAGTAATGTGGAAACGATGTCTGAATTATGCGATGAATTGTTCGTTGTTGCAGATTCACTGGCATCGAATCGACGAGTTGTAGAAATGGCTGCTGTTGGAGTTGCTTCCAATATTTTGTCAGCTATAGTCGCAATCTTATCAAGATCAACTTCAATTGATACTAACATTGGTTTTATCGAGCTCGGCATCTGTTGGAGAAATAATTCCTTAAGAACTTCTTCATTCACATAGTGAGTTCCAGCAACGAGGCTCCTCATATGTCTCAGCAATTGAGTGGGTTTCCTACATCCTAGTTCTTCCCCTTGTAGCAATTGCTTTAATTTTTGTGTTTCTGACATTGACATTCGTTTGATTATTTCATTTTTTAGCTTTGTGTAAGGAGTTGCCTCATCGGGACTAGTTATTAGGTCTGCTACTTCAGTTGCTACCTCAGGAGACAATGCTGTTAGGGTGTGATAAAACTTCGTTTCTTCCCTCGTAATTTTGGGTGTAGCTAAACAGAATTTTGCCTCTGCCATCGCAAACCATAAGTCAGGCCTTGATGACCAAAATGAAGGCAAGGAAAGTGCAGCGATAGTTACATGGCCAGTCTCTGAGAGTGACGGTGTTGAAGTCGATGTCGGTGGTAGAGTATTGGTTGTATCTCCACTTCCTACGTTATCGTTAGGCATCCTCGGTTGTCGTATACGTCGAGTTCGTCGGTTTCGTCGGGTTCGTCGGGGTCACCAATTTGTAGATGTGTTATCCACAAAATACAAGAAAAACTGAAGAAACTTTTTAAAAGTCTTGTTTTAATTTTTCTTGATAAATTGTTCACTATTTACATACTGTTACTATATCTACGTTGTGTATCTATCACTTGATTTTTTTATTCTAATTTTATTCGGCAAGTCGCCACACATTTCAAATCTGATTTTTTCTATATTCTGTTTTTTGATTCCTTTACAAACTTTCTTTTCTTTCATTTCAGTTTTAAACGATTTGATTTCTCTGCAATAATTAGTTTCCATTTCATCATATCTAAATGCGTACATTTTAGATCTTAAACCAGCATATTCTCTAATTGGTATGCCTACAAGTTCATCTTTAAATAGTCCTGATACCTTTTTATTTTTTTGAGGCATCCAATCCATTTTATAATCAGATGCATCAAACCATTCAATATCATTTTTTACATCTTGATATGCATCTTCAGTTTTAATATAAACAAGAAACGAATCTGTATCAGTCATAAATAATTTAATATTTTTTCCAAACTTTAGTTTCAAATAGTTGTAATAAAACTTGATCATTATTAATTTTGACAATTCCAATACAACAAAACCACCATATATTGGTTTGTTTAATTTTATTTTTGATTTTATTTTATATACTAGCACGTTTTCCTTATCTATTACATCTCTACTTTCAAACTCTTTACATCTTTCAAATTGTTCATATTTATTAAATAATGATACTTGACATCTACTTCTTACATTTTCCATTTGTTTACCATATACAGAGTTGTTCATAAGTTTGATAAAGTTTTTTTCAAATTCGTTTGTAGCTGCTTGTCTCAATTTAGTATTTAAATCAATCAATACGGCTTCAACCAAGCTTTTTGTTTAAATGAAATTTCTTTTTTAATTTTTTTCAAAATAGCTCCTTGTTTTATACATTCTTGCAACATCCTATAATCAATTATATAATTTTCTTTTGGTTTCAACGTAGATATGAGTTTAGTATCTGTTGGGTTCTTTCCAATTTTCATTAAAATTAATTCTTTTTGATAACAAGATAGCTCTTCTAGATTTGGTTTATAGTGTTCAGGTAAAAGGGGATAGTCTTTAAATTTTTTATGCAATTCTTTTGGAATTTCTAAATCAACTATAAATGTATATCCATGTTTACCATCATATTTCAATTTTAAAATCTTTTCAATATTGAAATCATTTTCATTTTTATATTTAAAACCACCACTAGGAAGTGGTTCGCTTAAGGCCTTTCCGTACAAATTATTACAATCCAGGTACATTATATAACTCAAATGTTTCTTAGTGTTATATATTCCTTTACGTTCTGCTTCTTCGTTTGATAGTTTAACTGTTTTACTCAATTTTTCATCATATAAGTAACAATTATTTGCTAACGCATATCTATGTGGAATCATCGATTGTCCTCCTCGAATTCCAAATTCATATATTTCATATAATTTCTATTCTGTTATTAATCCTAATTTTTGGCCAGTAATTTTTAAAGAAGCCGAATCTGCCAAGTGGGGAGCAGATATATAATAAACTGGATCTAATCGATAATTTTTAAAACACATTCTTCTAAAGTTGATCCACACGTCTTGTAGGAGAACTGTATCTATTTTTAAATATAGATTATGATAATCAATAAACTTTTCAAATTTAAAATGTTTATATACCTTTTTAGCAAACAGATATTCAGATATGCTCATTCCCTTTCCATTTAAATTTGAATACCAATATTTGAAATCTGGTAAGTAACTTGCAAACATTTTTTTGTACGAGTCTACCCATTCATATGGATATACTCCTTTTTGTAAAACTAGATGCCAGTCTTGTTTATTAAATCTTTTTTGTATAGTCTCAAATTTTGAATAGTCTACGTAATCAGATAATTGATTATGACAATTTTTACATTTTGCAATCAATTTTATTTTATCATTTTCATCTATAGGAAGCAGTTGATGACTTGAAATTTCTTTTCTAGATTGACATTTTGAACAATACATTTCTTTTTTGATTCCCAATAAATTTTTAACCAGAGTATCCAAACTTGAGTCCATAAACCTATACGTATCTATAAATCTCAGTTCCATTAGTTCATTATTCATGTTACCCTTTCGTTTGATGTTTGTTTTTGAATTACATTTTTCACATTTTGTTACTATTTTATTTTTATATTCGGTTTTACATTTGATGCATTTTGAATAATTGTTTCGTTGTTTATACTGATCAACAACTACTTTGACTGAGAAGGTTATATAATTTTCTTTTGTATTTGGAATTATATTTATCTCCTTCTTTTTATTTGTTTCATAAATGTTTCTCAATTTTAAAAACTTTGCTAAATTTAAATTTAAATTACATTTATTACAAGCAGCTCCTCGATATTGACCTGTACAGTGATCATGATCTCTAACTTTATTATCTTTTTCAAGTACATATATGGCAGACTTTTGCGTTTTCAAAATTTTCTACATCTTCATTCGTCATGATCATTGGCATATTTAGTTTTCTATATTGATTATATTTTTTTCCAATTTGAATTAGTATTTCATTAAACTCATTCATTAAATTTTTCAAACTTCCATTGTTTATTAAAAATAAATTGTTAGGTGTATCAAAGCAAAAACTATTTGGTATGTGTTTGTTAAGATAGACTGTATTTTTTATTTTTGTGTTTTTAATTTTCTTTAAAAGACATTCAAAATCTAAACTTACAGAGTATGGATGCCATTGCTCTGCTCCATTTGATATATACTGTCTTGTGTTTTTTCCTTTTGTTGGTAGTTCAACAATTGTTTTTTCATATATACATGATTCAACATGTTGATTATATTTTTCTTCCTTTTCAAATGATCTTTGACATTTTTGACACAAGTAACGTTTTCTATTTCTTTTTGTTATTTGACCTTTCAATAGACCACTGATGTTTTTAATTCCTACAACATGATTTTTATATAGTAATAGATTAACACATTTTCTACCTTTATAATTTTGACTTGGATATCTAAATTCAATGCTACATGTATCATCTTGCTTTTCTTCAATTTCATAAACATTTATTGCAATATTTAAAAACTCTTCATACTTTTGAATATTCTCTTCTATTATATGTACAGGGTACTCTATATTTAATTTTTCATATTTTTCAATATTATAGTTAGATGGTTTCTCTGAATTTTTCTCAGCTGGATTTAATATACTTTTTAATGCATATTCAAAACATCTGAGACTTTCTTGTTTTAAGCATTTGAATTTATTTGTTTTTGTATTTTTCACATTAATGCAACAGTTTTTATTTTTATAATATGTTGGTAATTCAATAAAGGTCCCTCCTTTAAGATGAGTATGTTTACTAGATTGTAAATCAGCATACAAGACTCTGTTAAATCTATATTTTGTATTTTTTGAATTAAAATTAGCAAACCTAGATACGATATCACTACTCATATATCTTACTCTATTATTTATTGTATTAATTGATGAAATCGTTTCTAATCTACTAGGAAAAAATTGCTTACGTAATCCTATCACATTTCCAGATGTATCAAGTTCATCGTATAGGACCATAGCAAGTAGTTTTAGTGTTACTGATTTATATCTGAATAAAATCTATAGTCAACAAGCATATCATTCCAAGCTCCTTTAACTCGAACCACTTTAACTTCTTCTTCATCTTCGTCATCGTATTGAGGTAATTCTTTTAAATCTTTTGATTTATTTTCAATTCCTTCCCTCCTTTCTCTTGGTGGAGTTATTAAATCATCATCTACTTGTAATTGTTGTAATAGTTTAAGATTTGTAATTTTATTTTTTTTAAATGTTTTACCTTTAGGGATTTGACCGTTTATAAAATCAATCAGTTCTTGTTTAGATGCTCTTGAATATCCTTTTACTCTAAATTTTTTTACAAACTCATATAATTGAGTTCTGGTTTTATTGTTTATATCTCTTTGAAATTCTTTTATATATCTTTGTCTACGTTTTAAGCTTCTAAGTTGAGCTTCCATTTATATAGGAAAAATTTGTTTAAATAATTTTATTAACATATAATATATAACATAATATAATCAGTGAGTGCCATTTCAATTTAAGATGTGCATCCATATGTCTTCTTCCTATTGGTCTTTTATGGTCTTTTTTCATTATTTGTAAAATATTCTGCCCAGCACTTCTTACATATCGATTGATGTGCGTCATTAAGTTTATTATTAAAAAAATAATTTTCTAAAGTCTTTTCAATTTTACATTTTGTACAAACCTTGGTATAACACTCTTTACATATAGTTTGTTTACCACATTTAAATTTTCTAGTTTGAAAATAATTATCATCTCTTGGTGTAGATTTCTTTTTATAACTCCAACATTCTTTGCAAGTTGCATGATGTCCATCTCAATGATTCTTATTCCTATAATAATTTTCTAAAGTCTTTTCAGTTTTACATTTTGTACAAGACTTCGATTGATTATTATCCATTTATTTATCAAAAATTTTTGTTAGTAATATAATGATTTGATGAAGATGGGTGAGCAAAGTATTTTTTAAATGATAACTCAAATTTTTATGGAATTCGATTTTTAAAATTTCCACACCAGTTTGATCTTCTATTAAAAACTAATTGATTTTCAATTTTAGTAGTCTAATATTAAGATATCAAGATTTTTTTGACTGGTTATCCATTAAAAAAAATTGTTAACCATGGTCTGATTCTAAATCATCGTCAGGCCCTTAGTAGTGTAATATGTGTAACTTTTTAACTCAGATTATTATGTCTAGTTTTCTTAGTCATTTTCCTATGTTCTATGCATTTTTTTTTTCAACAAAAACTACAGATTCAGTAGTTACGTCTGACTCACATTTTTATGAAATCGTAAAAACGGGGTAGTTTTTCTTACTTTTGGCATAAAAAATCTGGCTTACATTTTTAAAAAGGTCATAAAAAATGGGGAATTTTCCATAAAAATTGATGTTTCAATAGATAAAATGAGCCTAAAAACAAGTCATTTTCTCAATTTTTTGTGTTTTTGAACCGACTTCAATGGGCTGTTTTTCCAATCTCAACAAACTTCAACGACAAAACTTGAAAATCGACTCATTTTTTTAAAAAAATTGATGATTTGGGAAAATCTGAGTTAGAACATAGGGTTAAAAATCAGGGTAAAAAGTCAAATTCAATGTTGTTTTTTGATGTTTTGGTAGAAATACGGGTTTTTGTTGAAAAAAAATGCATAGAACATAGAAAACTAGACATAATAATCTGAGTTAAAAAGTTACACATATTAGACTACTATTGTGAACTGATAGGCACCTGCAAATTGCCAAAAGTGTGTTCAGCCCAAACCGTGTACGTATATCTTGATTAGGCGTATAATGAGCACCGAGGCCCCCATGCTGTTCTTGTTAACCGCTTAGTAGCAGCTTAACAGTGTGACGAGCAAATCCTGAGTTATTTCTTGTGATAACGCACCTAATCTTGGAAATTTGGAGGAAAAATGCAAATGTGCAAAACCGAAAAATTATAATTCCATCCACGCCCATTCGTTGCCACAACAATTGAAATTAGGGCGTGTCCCGGCCTCCGCGAAGACAGGGGAGGTCCCAACACTTCTACTTGACACAAAGCCGTGCTAAGTCGAAGAAACAGCAACAATGTCGAGGGCTCTTTGTCATCGATTTTTCGCGTGTTGATGAGGCGACGTAATGTCGCCTCAAGCGTAGATATCGAAATGATTTGGGCCCGCATTTATATAGAACTTGAGGATATCGATTCATACACATTATACACCCACTGATTGGTCCTCACCCCATACAGGATTGGCAAAGATTGCTTCTTTTGCCTGACGCGGGCCAGTAATTCTAGCCGTAAAATGAAGCGGTAATGATCGACTGAAGGATCTGTTCGAAACACTCGAGTGGAATGATTGCTGTATCTCGTTAGCTTGATTGCCAATACGTTTAATCCATTACTTTTAATTCGATTCCTTGTTCTTAGAACTTGCTACAACACCCTCTTTTACACAGGCCTTTAAACATATCCTTAATGGGAATGCCCGGTTAGCAATTTTCAAGTCTTATTTAAGACTGTTTGGAAAAGGGATTTAATGCCAAGTGCACCCTGATGAAGGAGCACTTTTTAAAAAAGTAATAAGAAAACGACCAGAAATACGTTCGCTAAAAGTTTTGAATCTTTTAGTTTAATTGAAAATAATTTATTACGGAGTTATAAAATTCAAAAATTGTTGTTAGTTCAGTAAGTGAGGTACAGAGGGGCACACGCTCCTATGGTTAAGATTTTGTTTCTGCAATACATTTTACAACCTATTTGTTGACTGGATTATGTTAAAAGTTTCTTGTCAGATGAGTATAAAATACTTGAGCTTTATTTCGAATAAAATTTAACTGCCTCCCGTGCACACCTTCCACGGTAACGTATTGTAAAACTAAACCAATTACAAACTTAAAATGAGCCGTCCAATTCTCGAATTTTGCCGTACTTGTTTCATTTAAGATCAATATCATGTTGTTTTTAAGTGAACGTCCTTATCTTTTTGAGAAAACTGTCTTAATTCCGTAGAAACGGTGTCATTATTCCCTCTGTAATTCTCTTATTTTTCTCGGGTTTGTTTGAACGTGAGTAAAATAGGCCGTGATGCGTCAGGTGATGAATGATAAGGCGGAAACATGCCGGCATTGAGTATAAAAGCGCGTAATAAAACCTTAAATCGCGGCCGCTTCATTTCTACTTGTGCTTTTCTTATTCCCGTGCATAACACTTTAGCGAATTCGAGAGTTTTGCAGAACGACTAAGGGAAAGCATTTCGGGATCTAATTTCGAAGTTTTGAGATTTGCCCTAGCATGCACAGAGCGTCCGGGAACGGCATATACTTTTTTGACGCAAACAGTATAACCATTAGCAAAATAAAACGTGGAAGTTTTTTCGCTTAAAAGGAACAAAATGAACAAGTCGGTTCGCAAAACTGCTATTTTGTGCGAGTGAACGTTTCCTTAGTTTTTCCACGATGTATCGATTACGTTGTAGTTTTAATTTTGAGTTTCACCGGCCACTAACGCCCCTTTCGACCAAGTTTTAAGCTGATTTAGGTGAGTGTGAGAGCAGGGCTGTGTAATCCATGCGAATGTGACCAGGAGCGGACTCTCTTGACACGGATGGGGATTATAGATTTCCTTCTTCGGCGGTGCACAGAGTATAACGCAAACACAACCAGAATATTATTACGAACTTGTCAAATTTCGTGCCGAGAATCAATAGTGCGACAAACTTCATCGTGTTTTTGTTAATGCTATTAAAGGATTCGACGTCAAGAAGATTACCGATTAAAAAACACAGCGAACCTACCTGAACTCTTTTTTAATTTAATCGCCTGTTAATCTGATTAAAATATGGAGCTAAGTGGTGCTTATTCGATTACGAGGAGCGCTTCGAATTAATATTCCAACGGGAGTAAAACATTTATTAAGTTTTTGCTTTTTTTCACGAAAATCCGTTTTACAGCTAAATCGCAAACACCAGCTATGCATTTTGCAATTGCAACGGCGGATCGGTATTGCTCCATTTTTCTCGATTTTTTAACCAAAATTAACGGAAAACTAATTTTAATGAATCTTGTTTTACTTTAGCAACAATTCCTAACTTTTTCTCCCTTTAATTTGCAAATTAGAATTGTTATGAAAAAGCGCAACACGATGTATTCAAACATTTATAACTTCATAAAAAAATCAATGCGGTTAGACTTCAACAGTGCATTCTGTGGTGTTATTTTAAACCGTTTACAGAAATATTGGTAAATTCGCGTTGTCATCTCACTCGAGACACGGAAACACGCACGCATTTGATTACGTCAATAGGCGTACAACTTGGCTTTTTTCGCTCAATTTCTCCCTTCTGTAGAAAATAGGGTAGCGACTTTATTATGCTTTGAATAAAGATTTGCATTTAAATAATGTATAAAAAATTAGATCGTCATTAAATTCCTACGTGGATTTTATGAAAAGGGCAAATATTTCAGGTTCTAATTATTTCCCAGCCGGTAACACCTCAGTGTTTAAGCAGTAAAGGCTGTAAAGACGCGCAATCTTGAGACACGCCAATTAAATATAATTTGGATTCCTCGCGGCTCAAGCTCTTTATTCTAATGACAATTCGACTCAGCTTGAAATCAGTTTTGTTCTTTTAGTTACGCCGAAGATGTAATTATTTTTCACGGTGCTGAGCACATTTTCCTCGATCATGTTTTTGTTTTGAATAATTTCGTATTCTTCAGTTTGGGGTAACTCTACCAAAAATAAAAATACATTGTGTAGACGTATGGGACGCAATGCGAATTTAGTCACTGTTGGATAATAGCCGAAAACGGAACAGAAGCAAAGAGAACGAAGTAATTTCCCCCATTTCAATTGACTGCAGAGCAGAGAAATTTCTTACCTAACATACAATTTATCTGGAAGGATTGATTGTTTTCAGTGTCTCGTTCCCTTTTTCTCCCTTATGTCCCGGGCGATGTTTCAGTTTTTATTTTTATTTAATTAAGGATAATTAAGTGCAGGATTAATTAATACTGACTCAGGCAGACGCAATTCAATTTTAACAAGACTACAAACAAATAAATAGATTCCGTTTATCCCCGAGTTCAGGCAAGCAACTTAATTAATTATATTGGAAAACGGTTCCAACATTTCACCCGATAAAATATAAATAAGGGTGGATGTGTTGCGAGCCCGGTGGCGATGATGATGATGATGGCGGAGGCATGGACCAAAAACCTGCTGCAATTGACCTTTAAGGGTTTTAGTATGAGTAAAAACAAGGGTGTGTTTGCTACATTGAACGAACAGAGGATTTCGACTCGATTTCGTCCGTTTTATCCCTAGTCCGCAACCGGGTATGCAAAAAAACACAAGTGTCACTTAGATTGGCATTTTCCTGACAGCTTAAAGGACCCTAATATGGTTATTGCGGCCAATCTTATTAAAGAAAATGAAATTAAAGAGCTCCGACCCAATTCCGGCAGCTGCCATATTATGACAAAAAAGCGGGGAATTAACACAATCTTAGACCACAATACAAAAAATTCGGTACTAACTACCATCGAAAAATATGTTTATGAACTAAAGTTCAATAGTTGTCGAGTATTGTATTTGAATACAGTTAGTTTTGTTTTCGTTTCAACCTATACAAACATTATATTGGCAAATTTACTAATGAACGGTTTTGCGTTTTGTGCAATAATTTATGGTTTTGGTGTGCCAGAGTTATAATTATACTTTTGTTCTTGATACAGGAAATATTAGGTTCAATAAAACTTGTGATTGTAGTTCTTCCCATCCCATTCATTTAGAAGGTGGGTAATTACAGATCGTTCAACGCTATAAAATTCTGTCTTTTATGGTTTCTAGAATTAGTGAGTGGAACATCTAACATGAATCACAAGGGAGAATAGTATCCTTATTTGTGCTCGTTTGATTTTCTGCCTTCTCGTACTATAACTAAACTTTATTTTTATGAAAATACATTATTTATGTTTTTATATACTTATGTAAATTCTGTTTTATTAAAGCTTTAAAATAGATAAAATGCCGCAGCTTAGGCGAGTAGGTAATATACTTCTTACCCAAGTTTTATGAATTTGCTAATCTTTCGTTGAAAATAGTAACATTAAAAAAGCTTTTAGCAATTGTAGCCTTATGAATGTTTTTAGATTTAATCAGACGTCATAGACGCAATCTCAGCAGGAAGCCTTTTAACAATTTTTTTCTCGTAATCGAAATAATTCAAGCAGCGAGCGTATTTGCGTTGCATCTTCGGTTATGCAATATTTAGCAGATGGATAAGAGCCTCTTGAGCTTCTGTAATGTTTATTCAGTAAATTTGTTTGGACAGCACTTGGACTGGCTTTGTCCGGTTCCGGTGGCACAGTGATATTACGCTGTTATAACCAAGCTCAGTTTAATCCGGACTTTCCTAAATGGATATGCGTTTCCTCACATGGTTCTTCCGAAAATACATTCAACCCTTCAAGAATCGTCACTCACCGAAAAAACAACTTTTCCTATGCAATCTACTTTCGCTCGAATGGAGAGCGGAATTATCTGTATAGGGAGCGAAAATCCACTATTATCCGTTGTAGTGCAACAATAATGATTATGATGGTAAACAGAGGGTTGGGGTGCGTATCAGTGATTGTGACGAGCGCCGAAACATTACAATTAAATTAACCTCGGAATCAGTGGTACATTGTAAAAGGGACTGGCGTAATGATCTGCTGAATAAATTTTTGGTGTTTTCGAATTGAAGAATTGAAAACTCGATTAGTACATTTTCAAATAATTCACCCACAGCTCTGGTGTATTTCGACATTTTTTGCCGTTACAAACTGCAGACAAGTCGATTCTAATATATGATTCGAATGATTGCTTTGGAAAGTCTGGAGCAATTTCTTATTGGCTTAGAGAGCTTCTGGAGTGTAAGTACATTTCCTAAACAATCCGAGCATAAAGTAGTAAGTAGTCCATGCTCAGCAAGCGTTTCTTAAAACTAAAACTCCATAAATATTCCCGAGCTTTGAGCCCTTACAAATATAATTGAAATCTCCAGAGAGTGGAAGATTCGATCTTTTATTACACATAAAATGTTGTTTATTTATGGCCCATCTTCGATACAAAACTTATGTGTACCAGATCCCTCAGCACTTTCCCAAAGCCCACTAAATTATCTGCTAAACTTACGTACTAATACCACTGTTTTCCAACTAGTAACTTTGCTAATTAATTTGTACATATGCTTGTTATTTTGCGACCGAATAGATTTATGGCTTATGCGAATTTAATTAAGTATTGACGATTTCCAGGAGTTCCTTTTCCCAGCTGCTAGTAACTTAACCAACTGAAATTGTGCAGTTTAACTTAATTGTTTGTATATCATTAGTTTTTGGATCCACATACGTTTGTGTGCTCTTTTGCAAGCTGGCGAATTAGTTTAAATTTGCACTTTAAAGGTTCTTCTAAAAGGGTTCTGCGGTGCAGGAAACTTACTTCGCATGGTTTGCCTTGTGCGAACATATTCAACTGTATTTGGTTGTAAAGTAGAAGGATACTAAACTTACCCCAACTCTACCTAAACAGCCACGCCTGTCTATTATGTAACAATAAACGAACAGAAGGGATATATTTCACATAATTCCCTTCAAGTGTTTGGAGTTAGAGCGGTGTTAATCCGGTTATAATAACACCCTCTAAGAGAAAATTTTTAATGAAACGTTCAAATGACAAATGTGTGAATTTTTTGGTGGTGTTATCGAGTAAAGAGCCCTCCAGCTCCATCGGTTTTTCGTCGGTTGAACCAGAATGTGCGCTTATTTTATCCGGAAAGGAAAAAGTGACCGTCTGAACGTGCGATATATCATAAAACCAAGAGTTATACTAAGTTAGCTAAATGATCGATGGTACGTGAAGTTAGCCGACATCGTGTGCTGTAGACTTGATGCAGTTTATCGATTCATGTTAGTTGTGAGGAATCCGAATTATCAATCGCTGACAAGAGTAAAAAGGGTTGACCCCTTTTGTGACAATGCCATATCTTAAACAGCCCTAAGTCAAGTTGTCGAGACAAGCTAACAAGTCCGAAGTGCTAACATAAATCTAACGTCAGAGAATTATGATTACGTCTCTGAGAGGCTATAAATCAAGCGCTATGTTAATGTTCAATCATTCAACACTAAATTATTATCCTTATTTCGATCAGACTAGATTGGACCGTAAAGCAAACTTAATCTAAAACTTTGCATACTTGCGAGATAAATCTATTTTACGTGGACGATCTGCAATCTCTCACAGACCTTTTTTAATACCAATTTCGCCGGGTAATAAAATCGACAACTACTCAAACTGCAGGTCAATTCCAACTGTTTATCCATTTACGTTACCTCAGGAGAATGTTATACTGTACGAAAGCTGGGTAATCAGTTAAAGCAACTCCACTGATAAAAGAATAAACGGCGCCAATTTAAATATTTGAACAAATTTCTAATCTCGTAAAATTTGTGCTTTTAGTGAGATTTTATTTTGATTTTTATCTTGTTCGGAATCCAGTTGACGTTTTGACGGAAGCGAGCGAGTGCTTTAAAGATAACACATGTTTTAAATCAAAATTTAATTTAGTCCTCGTTTTGTAGGCGCCTTCAGGATTGGATTAAATCGGCAAAACCTTATTTTTACTTCTAAACTCTAATTCGTCACTGAATAATATAATGAAAATATTTCGACCTTCACCCCAGCCAATGTAATTTTGCTCAAGTTTGCACGTGGGGCTAATTGTTTTATGCCCTAATATGTAGATATTGCTGGCGAAATTTGTCGACAAACCAAAGATAACTTTAATTGATACAGTTTTACTCCATGACTAGTATGAAGTAAACCTAGACGTGATATACGTACTTCAAAGCCTACGACTAACACAATTACACTGAGTTGCCAACTTTACAAACCTAATCTCTAAAAGCTAATTATATACACATCAAAGTAGAAAGGACACATAAGAGATTCCGCAATGGTTAACCCCGTCTCCTACCTATCATAATACAATTATTATCGATGATAAGACTGTCAATAACTTAGTACATAATGACGACATTGTCCCACTGAATCATTCTACCGCTTCTATTATGCACAAGAATTCAAGTATTTAAGAAGACTGGAAGGTTTAATGAATTGAATATTGATGTTGACACTTATTCAAAGACTGGATATTTCGCTGTATGCAAAGGTTGCGATTTTGTCGTGCTTGAAGCAAGGATTCGGATATTTCCAAATCTATCCCCTTTAGATTTGTTTCTCCGGGGATTATGTAAAAGGAAAGTGTGTTTCGTGGAAAGGATGACACCATAAAGTGTCTATTCAAGAAAAACATGTTCTTGAAACGCTAAACAATGTAGCAAATAGTAGCAATGGTGACAGGAATTTTCGCGGAGTTGTAAATTATGAATTAAGGGAGTTGTCTGTTGCAGCTCAAATAAATTATTTTGGAGTTGTAAATAATTGGAGGTGGTGTGTGCCGAAATAATTGGATGCAGTGTGTGTAAGATGGCTTAAAATCGCGGAATCAAAAGGACGCCAACGTTATAATTATCTGCAGGTTCAATTTTATTGAGATGAAAGGACGTGCAAGCGGCTGACGTGTGAAATAGTCGTTCGACGCAGTCAATTATTCGTCCAATCAACCGTCTCCAATTTTCCCCAAGTCATTCTTCGGAAAAGCGTCTATTACACTGATGTGAACCGTGTCGCTGTTTCCTTCCTTTTCTGCTAATACAACAGTTTTGTACTCGGCTGAGAGCCATTTTCCGCATTCCGTATTCCATATTTGCACACACGTGAAAAGTGTAATATTACAAAAAGGGGCGGCCCAATTAGGAGACGTCAAATACGAGTTAGTCATATGCAAATTCTGTTAGTGTGTTGCTGATCACCGCGAAGCCATTTGGTTGTACGAACTCGTCCATAATTAAGTCGGTTGCAACCTCTATAAACTCCGTCTGCAGTGGGAAGTCGAAAATGTAGATTACCGTGCCCTAATCGGCCATCCTCCTTTGATATTATCCGAAACTTTAACCGGATTAAATAGTTGGAGGAAATAGGAAGGCAATTATTACAATTTTTCGCCTTGTCAGATTTCTGGCAACTTCCGCTCCGTTTAAGGCCAATCAAGAACCGCTTACGCTCCGGCAGAAAAAGTGTAAATCATCCTTGTATACACAGAGCCAATAATGGATTTTCATCTCCAAACAAACAAAATCGAAACCAAGGAAAAAGTTTGAGGAGGATTTAAAAGTACTAAAGCAAATACCTGTGTGCATCTCAAACTAACATACTGGAAATATCTCGCCTCGACATATCATGCTCCACAGCCTCTTGGATATATTCTCTGAAGAGACAAGCGTAATCGAGGGAAATGGCATTTTTTATCGGTCTTAGTACCTAATTACAGAAATTTCTAACAGACTTATTATCCGCTCCACTATATTCGCGATAAAGGGCCTCTAAAGCAATCCCCCAACACCATCGTGCTGTAATCGATAAAAAATAAAAGAGCTTTAGAGACTTTGCCTAAAGTAGCTTTACTCATTTATGATGCCATGCAAACTATGTTCCCACGCTGTTTTCTTACCACTAATAATTAAATTAGTGTGCAAATATATGAAAAGTAGAAAAATAGATGTTTATTTTACAAAGTGATTTTTAAAGTGTGCAAAAATTTTAAGAGGTGATAGCACGAATTTAAAAGTTAAAAAAATTATCTTGCCTTATTCCTTATTTGAATGCGTACAATTTCTCAGATGTAGAGGAAGTAATCTCCGCTTCAGAGTCGGAAAATTTACCAAAAATGCAATATAATCGAAGTTTGCATCTTTTGAGGACTTGATTCCAAAGTTTACATTGCTATTATTAATATGAGCACACTTGTGACAGTGTATTAGATTTTGAGGAGCTAACTTTTTAGCTTAATCAAACTATTTGTGTGGCTTTTTTGAAGTTTAAGAATGCGAGTCAAATTTAATTTTATACGGTCTCAAAAAAAATATCTTGAAAAATTATAATTATTATTCGGGTGTAAAAATGGGAGATGGACTTAAGTGTTGGTATTTTATATTTTACCTTCATGTATTATAATTCAATGTAATTTCTTTTATTATAATGTTAATTACAATTAAGATATTATTACCACCAGCATGCATTACAATGTTTTTGGTAATTAATAGGGTTTTTGCGGAAGAGATTTTCATTTGGAACCACTGTTCACTATTGCATCATAAACTATTATGTAAAAACCCAGAACTGGAGATCCTGGACATAAATACGTCTAGGCGTAGTTTAAGGCATACTTTGGGAGTTTGTAAGAGTTTTATAAAACATGTTCAAAGCTGTGTAGTAGCAAAAAATATTTATAGTTTCATTATTTTGCGGATGATGTTAAGAAGCTGAGGTACGGCAAGGCTGGGGCACAATAATGAGATGATATGTGTAGTATTCGAGGGCTTGGGAGTAAATAAAGTGCTGGTGGAATAATCAGAATCGGCGTGTGTTTCTCAAATGTGTGAAAGTTGGGCCTGTGGATTTAGCCCAGCGGGAGTTGGCATTAATTTAATTTAGTAATATCTATTTCTGGAGAGGCTCAGTGGCCCTGTGACTGTGTGATAATGTTGTAGCTCTTGGATAATACCAAAACAAAGGGGGTACTTAGCGCAGAGAATGCTTGGATCTTCTAACAAAAGACGTTTTAACACATAACAGTAAATTTAAATAAGTTTAGAATAGACCTGTTCAAAACGTTTCTCTTTCGGTTTTATTTTTGTCGCAAGTTGAACGCTTTGTCTTCATAAACTGTATCAAGACGATGAAAACTTGAAAAATATTGTACTCTTGGTTTATCGGTATATTAATTTACGTCTTTCAGGCGGCGCCGTGTAATTTTTTTTCCCGCATTTAAGGAATGAAGAAAAGTCGAGTGCTTTAAACTCGGGCCAGTGTTAGAAATGAGTTTGAAATATATGACTAATTTTCGAATTCTTGGCGCTCCGAGGGGTCTCTGTGGGAATTCAAATCACGCGCCAATAAATCACTAGACAAAACAGTGTCGGAGAGGTCCCGTGAACAAGAAAGTGTGTCAGAAAATTTATTTTATAGCTTGGCAAACAAACCCTTGGTTTAATAAGATGACGTCATATACGTCCTAAGCTCCTAACAAATAGCTTCCTACAAACATCCAATCCAATCTCCGAACTAACTATGTCCAGGGTTATTGATATAACGTATCCAGAATATAAGCGCGAGAGCCAGAACTTAGAGATAACGAACCCGATATGAAGAGCAAAAGGCGAAACCGGTAACCGAAGCCTTGCCACTCACAACGACTTTTACACTATTGGCTTTCGAGAGGTGTCAGCAGTAAATTGTCTGCCCTTATTGAGAATACTGGCAGTCTTATCTCTGCTGCAAAACTTTCCTCTTCGCTGTATCTACTTCATTGTTTTTAGATTTCTGCGGCGGCAACCAAACAAAATACAACCTTTTGTAGAGACAGACTCGCTATACGTAAGCGCTCAAGCGGCACATCGTTACTTTAACTCGATCTCGACGATTGTCTCTGGAAATAATTATTATTCCATAACGCCACACATATCCGCCTCCCTTTCTCACCATAAAGCGCAAATTCCAACTACCGGAAAAAAGCCTCTCGAATACGTTATGCAAATATACCATTTTGATAAAAACAATTTTTTGACGAGAAATTCAATTTCTCTCCACCTGAAAAGTTTGCTTTTGTAGACGCACAAACTACTGCTAAAGTTTTAAACAGTAAATTTAAATCTTCACAAGAACGAACATTAATTAAATTAAAATGTTTAATTACAAAAGTAGTCGTTTGTAGCTGAAGGTACGACTAGATTCTATTTTTTATGTACGCTGTTCATACAAGATAAAAATGCGATTATAAAAGAACCGCAACTTTATTCCACGTTCGTTAAAATAGAAATAACAAACAACTTACATTGTTTACTGAATTAAGGAATTAATTAAAGGGAGGAGAGGAACAACAAAAGCTTGTTTTCGTCTATCCGTTCCTTGGCCGTAATGAAAAATTTTCAACTCGTCATTATGGAAACAACTCACATTTATTTAGCTCTGTCTTGTTTATGTAGTACAAGTATGGCTTCCCGATCCAGTTTTCTTTAAAAATCAAAACAACTTCACATTTATTAAATTACATTTCCAAAATGGCAAACAAGGCCGTTACGGAGGAGGGCGTCTAACTTTACATGCAAGAAATTTTATTAACAGAAAGTATAAAGCAAGGAAAATGGTAATTCGGTAAACATGCAGGAGTTGTGTGTCGTTTAATATTTTTCTTTAGAAAGAAGACAAATTCAAAGCTTTGTGTCTAAGCTGTTTACTTCGAAAACACATTTGAATAAGCCGCTGAATTGCAATAAATTAATAGTTGATGTGTTAATCCCAGGTAAGATGGTTGGGTAAATTGCGATGTAATTTACATGCACTCTACCTTTTGTATTAACACGACCGAATTTACATTGAATAAGCCCGAGCTAAAATCGCACAAATCAGCAAATTTTTCAGGGAATTGACGATATCGCAAATTAATAAAAAATACCTACCATACTACAAATTTAAAACCTCTACCCTTGACCTATTCTAAAAACAGCGTAGCAGGAATTAATTAGGATTCTTGAATTTTTTTAATCTAAAATGTAATTTTTGTAGCTTGTTCTAATAAGTACAAATAACCGTCTAAAAACTAAAATCGATAACTTATTTTAAAATACTTAATTTCTTTCTTGTTTTTGGAATAAATAATGAAAGTAAACTAATGCAAGTCTGCAAGTAATAGCTTCCGTTCTATTTCCTTGGAAACTTACCTACTTTTAATTTAGTTTTAAATAAACATCGATAGTGTTTTTTTTTAATTCTTGTTGTTTTTTTTGCTTCAAATTCTTGAAATCTTTAAAATTGAATTCTGTTTTGTTTTCTTCTACACTAATATTGCCAAAATGTGACAAGTGCTAGCAATTATTCATTGGAAGTATGTAAAAAGTAAAAAATAATCGAATAAAGTTTACCGAGCCTCGGACAAATTTAATTAGTTTTTGCATAGCACTGCAATGTATTAAACGAAATGCAATTGCCATTTATTACAAAGGCACAGTAAACTCTTCTTTTGCTAAACGAGTCAGTGATGAAGAGGAAGCTATTGTTTTTGCACCATACCTCCGTCGGGAATATAACGCTCGATGCATTTGATAAAGCGAGTTCAAAGAGACTTTATATAAATGTTGAACGTAAACAATTGTCGGATAATAATTGTTTTTGTAATTGGTAGCGAACGATCAAGTTTGTCTTTTTGTACAGAACGTTGCAACGATTTTATTGGTAATACTGGAGATCTTTGTCTGCGACAACCCCGACCGATATGGATTTATTTAACTATAAAGAGACTAATAAGCAAGGGATGCTCGTTTTGAAACAGATGTTATCAGAAGTTTTAAATTTCGTTACGGTTTCTGTTCCTCTTGCCCCAAAACGTAAAAAAGATAGTATTTGTGAGCAGTGACGTCTGATTAAATTTTTTGGCGTCGCGGAATCCAACACAAAACCAAATAAAATTATTAGTTGGTGAGCTGCAGCCCGGCCACTTTTTGTACAGTGTTGACTGGATACTGTTTATCAAAGAGTGCGAACTGAAAATTCGGCTTAATGAAATCACATAAATTGCTTCTTTGCAGCTGAATATTCACTAAAGTTTATTTTTGCCGTTGTTCCCATTCGTTTCTCGCGGAAAAATTTAAACGAGGCTGCATGAGCCAAAGTTAATTATTTGATTGTATTACGAATGGCCCGGGAGGCATTCCGCTCTCCTTCGGCCTAAAATAGGTAAAAGTAAAATATGCCATCATTTCCCGAGTTCGGGTAGCTAGGGATTATAAACAGCTGCTAGCGACAACAAAGAAACCCGAAGAATGGAGGAAGAAGATGAAAGTCTGGCCAACTATGTCGGAAAAAATATATTTGGCTGGCCATTTGAGAGCCCTTCAGTTTCACTTTAATGTATTATATTGCCTTGAATTAGTAAAATTCAATTCGCAGGATTAGACTCCGGGCTCGTGTGTCTAATTTACACAAAAGCTTCATTTCGCAACGGAAGTAAGAAAGTCTTTTAATTAGTTATTCACTTAAAAGGAGTAAGGCGCTTTTTATTAAAACGAAATTACGAAATTGGGATGTAATTCAGTAACGTGACCAAAATCTGCATTAATTAATAAGCTTCTTAGAATGAAACGAAACGTATTCAAAGGAAGGTCTAATTATTATAATTACGCACCTACTTCACACTGCTTCTAAAACCCAGATTTTTAATATTTGTCAGCTGCCACAAAAACTAAATTTATATCATAAATATCCCAAATTTTTGAATTAATTCCAGTCAACAAATCTTTAGAAATTTAATTCTTTTCATCAGACACAGACTGATTAATTTTATAAAATCGAATTTTTAACAAATGGATAAAGTAATAAATTACATGCAGCTAGCGGTTTTCAAATCCTGGAGCACATATTGGCATTCTATTGTATTTTGAAATCAATTTTTCTGTTATTTTTTCTCTTTGAATGTTATTCTGTGGCTCGCTCTTTGTCGTTGGGCTTTTGATTCAAAATTTATACGCAAATTCTTTTACTTCTACAAGCATCTGTAACGCTTTATTTTACATTTTAATCCTTTTCATGCAAAGCTAAATATTAAATTTAAATCTAATAAAAACGTGGGGAAAATTGTAAAAAAGTCAGAGATATCCCAGTGGTGCTCAAATGGTACGTACAAACGCTATTTACAAGAGATTAAAAAACATTCAGAGAATTTAATGAACATAAACCGACTGAAGTTTTACACACCAGTTTCTCGCAACTTTAAATTTCTTGATTATTTGAATATCTAATACTAAATTTCAAGTGCGAAATATATTTTTTATTCATTGTAGTGAAAACAGTCCTAGAAATTGGGAAAAATGTTGCGTGGTACACGTGAGTAAAGAAATTTTATCTTACAGGTGCAGTTTTTTAGGTACATTATACCACTGTTTTCGGTGAGAGAAATCAAATTTCTCTCACCGAAAACAATGATATACAATATACTATCCATAATAATCCATAATATCCATTCGAAAATATTATTGCACGTCATTATTTACCACTTATATTGTAAATAGCAATTTTTTCCGTGTTTCGATTTTTTCGAGTTTTTTAAATTGTCTTGTTTAAAGAATTGTCTTTGATCATTTTTATTATCTCCTTGATTCGATTTAGAGACTCTCTAAAGCCTTTTGGCGTTTCTACAAATGATAAAGGAAAATGTAACATATCTTATTTACCTGCAAGCAAAAAATTCTTAACAAAAGCTTTACTGCAAACAGTAAGCTTAGTTTTGAAAATTACCTCGAGCCAAACTCATCTGGTTTTATTTGACACATTAAAAGCTTTTTTACAAGAGGCTTTGAAGTTGCCTTTGCAGCAGAAAAATTAAAATTGTGAATGCAATTTCTAGCTGGAACATGAACAATTTCTTAATTATATGAAGATCTAAAGCTTAAATGATTTAAGGACAATAAAATGCAACCAAGAGGAATGTGTAGTGAATATAAATTTAACCAAAATAAAACAAGTCTGGTCTTATGTTAAATTAAACCGATGTTCTAATTCTAAGCATACGTAGCTAATGTCCAATTTATTTCCATATGCACAAAGTTAATTATAACTTTTCCATATAAAGTCAAAATTAATTCTAAGATTTGTGGCTTTTTGACTGTAATAGCGAAATTGCAAACCCAAACTATGCATAAATGAAGAGTGGCTGTTGGATAATGTTCTCAGTTATGACCATAATAGCGCTTGTAATTCTTGTGAGCATTTAGGGTGGTGGTGCCCTTCGTGCTTTTAGTTACTCGACAAAGGTTTATAGCGGCAATTAAGTATGGACTTTTGATGTGCACGTTGAAACACTATGTCTTTGTATCTTCTCTTTGCTAACCAATCGCGTCTCTTCCTTTCAAATTTGTGGTAATTTTTGCCTTTTGCTGAGAGAATTTTCGCTTGATATCATCGTTTTAATTCAATTTGTATTTGACTACAATCGCTTTGTTGAGTTTTTTGCTAAGGGCGCTAATATTTATAATATTCTATCAAGATGAAGCTTAATGTTTTCTCCAGTTAAGTGGGACGGCGGCGGGATTCATTATAGAGATAACGAAATTAAATTAAAGGAATTGCAGCGGGGAGATAATAAAATGAGTCTTTTACGAACGTTCTTCTGTTTCAAAAAACTGCTGAAATCACTTCTTATCGAAATTAATTTTATGGCTTTTTGAACTTCCCCATCGCATAAAAAACCAATTGCGGTTATCTTGATGCTTTAGTTAAATGCTACACTTTTCGTTGCAGCAAATTATCAGCTGCTGAACGAAATGCAGATTTGAACCAACTATTTGATGTTTTACATGGAATCAGCACTTTTCGACTTTTTGCAAGTCTGCACTTTTCTATTTTAAACTCATTATTTTAGTTTCTGTTTCAGCAGCGCAAGTAGAGCTTGACAAGTTCGTAAGAGAAATGCTTAAAAATCCGTAGTTTTTGAAAGCTGGGTCAGAGAAGCGTCCTCGCTTGTGAGTATTGATTGATAATAAAAAATGTAAATGGCAGGGTGTGTAATAATTTTCGTGCGTAATCCAAGAATTAATCATTTTTGGTAATCTTACTAATTTCGTTACCTGAGTCAGTATTTTTTCCGGGGTTAGTGAGTCCATTAAACTCCCTCCGTACACAATTCCCTGATCGGTATTTTAAGTGTCCATTAGTGCGCATTTGAATGAAAATGATTAACGAATTCGTTTTTCGTGCCGTTTTAATGTTCAAAACCAATACGGCTTGATATCGCTGCAAGACATTTGACAGCTGTAAATGCTTTTTGGAATTTCATTTTGATTAGTTCTTTTTAGTAGTGGTAGGGAACGCAGCCAATTAGGAAAGTTGTTGTAGGCCGTCTGAAATGGAGTGGTGCTCGTTTTCTGGTGCGAAAAATATGGTAATAAAGACATTGCCATTGCAAAGAACAGCAGTTTATGAAGTAATTGTCAATTTAGTTGGAAGCGGAATACAGAGCTGCCATCAAACGCTGTGTCTCTTGATTGAGAAGACGGCGTTGATTAAGTGTTTCATTCCCTCTCTTTCAGTCGGGGAAACACAAGAGCACTTGGTATAATTTAAATGTAAATTTAGGAATCACTTTAAAGTCTAGGCTATTGATTGACATCGCCCTATTATTATACCGAAGCGAGGGTATGAATCTCATTATGAACCGCCATTTGCGTTCAATTATTAGATATATCTGTTAATGCGATCCCAAAATCGAATTTGTCCTCCTCAGAAAACAAACACAGGTTAATATTTTCATCGTACGGTCATTTCCGGCGAAATTTAATACGGGAAATAGACATTAGGGGTATGATGTTTCTTCTATCTAGAGGCAAGATAACTCTGGATCACATGCCTGAGCCAGAGATTTCTTGAAAGCTTTGTCAACAAACAAGATGTAAATCCACTCTACGATATTTTTCCACCTTATAAAATTCGCGTACGCTTATTGAAATCATAAACAAATACAAACATTTTATGCATGCACGCAGAAAGAAGACGTGCAATTGCATTTTACAAGCCGTTTTCCAATTTCCTCTGGCTGCTTCGTTCGAACGAAGATAAATATAGGAAATCATAAACATTCCGAAAGGAGTTTACACATATCTGGAGTTTGGAAAACATTCTCCTGATCGAAGGAATCTCCCATTCAACCGTCTCATTCTTATAGAATCAATCCTCTTGTTGTGGTCCTAATCTTATAAGTAATCGATTAAAAAAAATTGTCCGTTTCCCCTTCCTTAGGCTACTATTAAAATTGATTTGAGCGTTATTTTGTTTCCGTTTTTGGCAAAAGTACATCTGATAGAGCTAGTCATTGGGGAAGATTAGTTTTATGTAGGTAATCAAATAGTCGTTATGCGGCATTTAATTCACATACAGAAGGTGAATAAGCCCAAATAGGAACGAACGTGGATCGGAGTAAATGTAGATATTGCTGGAAGAGCTGTTGAAAAGGGTTCTCTGGCTCACTCCCCGTGAATAAGTCCCCGTGCACGCCGTTTTGACAGATTTACTAGATAGCAACTCAGTTAGGACTACCGTTAGGTTGTAAATTGGGCTTTATGATTATGTTTTAATGAGTTTAAATAATGTTTAAATTGTTGCGGCATGGCGTTTATGATTTTACGATTTATTAATGACCGATCATAAATTTCTATTATTTTACTCTAACAGCCTGTATATTATATGTGTAGGGGTGACTTTATATTTATGATACTTTATGTAGATTTGTCTCCAAATGGGCTTTTCAACTGTTATTGGACAACTGTGGGCGAATTTATTTAACGTGCGATAATTTTCCCACTGCCTAAATAATTTCGACCCAAAACCTGTTTTTGGATAATACATTTCAAACGGTTTTTTCGATGTATCGGCTGGTAAAGCTGCAAAAATGAAATGCAAGCATCGCGTTTCAGGTCTTTTTTATGCAAACAACTGCACTTTTAGTAGTTTTGCGGATCCATTTACTGCCTTCTCATTTAACAATCAAATTATGCATCAATCAATTACTAATAAGGGGCACGGGGTTTGAGAGATCAAAGCCTAAACACAAATGATGACATAAAATGTGTTACTTGTATTAAATACTTAAGAGTGCAACGTCTCGAAATAGTTAAAGATAATTAAAAAAGGTTTGTTTAATTGTACTAATTACCTTTAAACTGGCCGTGCGTATTTTATTTCAAAAAGTGACGTTTTGACAAAGAGTTAATCATTGTTGATTCGCTAATTCTCTGTGTGACACAGGAGGTGTGATTTAAAGCGCTTATAATTTTTCAGATCGTGTTCGCTCACAGAACCTTATGATTAGATTATGACCGTTGATGGCTTCGAATAAAAATGTTTTTGGATTGTCATGTTAATTGCCAATCATTTTTTGGGAAAGCTTTTAATTGGTGCTTTTGCAAGAGCGGGCTTATATCGATCGGAACGTCGGAAAATCGCTTCATGTATGTGTATAGAGCAATATATCGTTAACCTAATGTTAAAACATTTTGGAACAAGAGCGGAAGTAGTTTCTTTTTTTTTGTTCTGTCAGAACGTTTCACGCGCCATGTTTGTCTGTGACAGTGTAAACAACGTGTCAGTAAGTTGCTCGTAAAACACGATCGAACACTGATATATTTTGTTTTGACATATAATCTCAATATTTTTTTCCTTGCCAAACATATCGTAAAAGTCAATAGATTGAAAAATTTAAAGTGAAATCAAACGAAACGCGTAAAAATATCGCGCAACTTCGCATAAATCTCCTGTTTAGAATCATCTCGTCTAATCGAAAACAAATAGATATTTCAAAAATATTCATTTCTTATTTATCCAACTTGTGTTTGATTCGACTCAATATTCGGAATCAGATTGGCGGATTTCTTCCTTTTCTATTTTTCGTGCGACAACTTCAAGTTATTTTAAGTCGCTGTTTGTGCTTGGAACGAAAGTAATTTCCGTTTGTGCGGTAAAAATTAAAATTGTAAACATATTTCCCGCGTAGTGGCTGTAAAAATTTTATAGCAGATAAAATCAAGGTGTGAAACTATTAAAACTTAACACGAAAAACTTTACGACAAATAAAATGCACTCCGGCTAGTTATTTTTTGTACTATCCTCTGCAGGATTTGGAGGTATTTGCATATTTACGTATCACACACGCCAACCCCTTTAAACTTTCAAATACCTTCTCTTGTACGTTTACTGGTAGTGATTTTCTTCCATTAAAGTTCTCCCAAACCATGTAGTATACAGCAGCTCGGTAATCTCTAATGATTTGTTACTGTGAATTAATTATTCGATGCTGCACTGCATATTGCTGCTTTTAAGTTATTGCTTTCCCTTCAAAGTTTCAATCTCGCATTATTTTCCTTTTGAACCATTTTCGTAATCAATCTAAAATAAATCGCTCAACCATTTCATACATCAAGAAAAATATTTAAAAAGTGCCAGAAATGCTTGACAGCATTTGAACATGAAAGCCTTATTAGTGTAAAAATTAAGTTTTGTGTAGATATGAACGAATTATACAGAACGCGCTATGACAAGAAATGCAATCTTCATAAAACGTTTCTTTGATAGAAAAAAGTTAAAACCCAGCATTTTAAGAGAAATACCGTCGTGGGATTAATAGTGCTTGCTATTTCTTAGGCCTTAATCCACTTTTGGCAAAGTTATGTTTTGAATCTTGTAGCCGGGAGAGAATTTAATATTATTTTATTCAGATAGATTTCGAAAGGGCGCTTCTTGTTTGTTTTATTGCTGCAATAAATACAGCTTGCGATGGTTTAAAAGTCATTAAGTTTCGTTACTTATCGGGATCTAAACCTGTCTAACTTGAATCTCGGCCGCTTTAATATGTTTCATAGCAGTGATTTATACACTTTAACTTTAATGCTTATGTGGGGTATTAGCAACAGATCGCTGGTGCGATATTGGAGGCAGTTACTATTGTTATTTGGGAAAAGACCTTTTCCTCCTTACAATTATAAAGGTTCAAATCACTTGTACGCTTTTGTACTACAGAGCGCCACCTAATTTTTGTAAGATTTGAAATACTGAAAGTGGGAAACTGTAATTTAGAAAGCAGAGGTAGTCGTGCTTTGGTGCTACTCTAATATAATGACACACTTAGGTACAATAGATTATTTATTAAGGAAGGAGATTACAAAGCGATCCTAGGGGGTGAACCGATCCCTTATAATTATAACGTTATTACTGAATTAGTGATGCCACCTACTGAAAATCCAACAGATATGATTAAGGGCATTTATCCGCCGATATAATTACTTTAAATCCTTTTCACGTGACATGGATAAAGGGTGGAGCCAACACATTTAAAATACGAACTAGAAAAATATTAGAAATTGGGACGAAGACTAACGATTCCTCAAAATGTATAAAGGATTAAAATGAACTTCGTTTTCAAGCTGCTTAAAACTGCTTACAACTAGCGCAGTGTGCTTATTGCCATGATTGATGAAGGCGAGGATAAAGGTAATAACTTCATCTCTGAATGCTGTGGTGGAGACAAATATCTTAAAACTATGAGAAATTGTACACTTTGAGGTGTCCATAACATACTTTCGGTAGTACTATTTGATTTAGTAATGAGGAGAGTGACGAATAGTTGCTAGGTCTAGGTCATTGATAGAAACGATAGGTTAAAATACTCATTAGTTTATTCATGATTGATTTTCACACGTACTCGTAATTAGCAGAATTATAATAGTTTAATGGGTTGTCAGAGTTTTGTTGATAATGTGTAAATTAATCGCCAATAAAGTTGCTGTGTATATTTTGGTAAATAATATTAGAGGTGCCTTTTTATATCGAAATTAACATGCAAAAATACAGTCAAATTTTAATTGTCGTGTGGAGATTTTAAGAAATGCAGCTGACTCAAACATCAATCACGAATGCATCAATACATAATCGCAAGTTTATCCTCCTGTCCTGGAAGGAAAAGTGGGTTAAATTGATAGCATTTTGTCGGCTAGTTCGTCTTGTCGAGATTCGGTTTCGAGTTGTAACCTCTAATTCTTGCAGTGTGCGATTGTAAATCTTGGCAACGCGTGCGTCCGTCGTCGACTGGAAGCGTTGACGAGGCCAAGTTTCCATGAAGGAATTTATAGTTACGCACTTGCAACAGCTCGTCGAAAACCGCACAATATAATACACCAAGACGAAGAAAAGAACTCCGCAAACTTTACCACACAACAAAACTTTCCTGTAATTTGACTTCGACGCCGGAGTTTTGAACTGTGTAACATCATGCCGCATCCGTAGAAATGCGAAAACATTAAAGTTAATGGTGCATTTTTCCCTTCTCTTCGGCTCCAATTGGGACTTTTACTTTTTTGCTGTTATCATATTTGGAACGGGCAGATAAATAGTACGATTCTAAACAGGTGTTTGCTTGTATCAACTTTATCGTCGCCGCTATCCGCCTAGTTCATTACATAACAAATAACAATGCGTCTAACTTTATTTTCAAGCAAACACGGAAGTTAAACTTTTCAAAATTATGGTAGATGCACACTAGCCGTGTGTATATTAACTTGTAAAACGAGTTGTAGCATATTATAGTGTAGAGATAACCTGAAAAGCTATCCTACTTTACTGCTGCAAACGTGCGAGATGCTCCTAAATTACAACTTTAAAACCACAAAACCTCATTTAGATTGTTCATAAGCCATAAATGATTTTTTTATTTCGCTTTTGGTTCAAGTGCTCCGTTTGGTTATATTACAATCAAATTAAGACTGTCACGGCTGCCTTAAATCCAATTAACAAATTTCTTTCATTTTCGTTAAATTGTTACAGCATTTGCTGAAAGCTCAAAAAATTCTACACTTTTCCTAGTCCGGAAAAACATTTTTAGGCAATTTTAAATAAAATGTTAGAAACGTTTCCTAATAAAATAAAGGCCGTGAAATGTAAATCCAGAAGAAATCTAAATAACATAATTTAATAGTGGTGGGGAAAATATTTGAGTTTTGTAAAAAATGGTGGAGGCGCCGGGCAAACGAATTAACTATTCCACTAATCTTATTTACTTAAAATTAAAATTGCACCAAAATCTGTAATGTGCTTTTATGTGATGGGTAATGCTAATGGCCAGTAATCCCATAATCGATGCATGCCACTTTATGCAGTTGTTTACCAATTGATTTTCGAATAACATTAAAAAAATTCAGTTATGACAGTGTATATTGTACACACATTAATTTATAAAAGTTGGTTCGTTGGAGCAGGTTTTAATTAATATAATTTTTCGATTAATGCATTAGTTTATCGAGTGTCAATTTATGTCAAATGCAAAATATTTATTGCATGGATAATAAATTTAATGCATACAATTTTCATGTGAATTTAATTACACCATTTTATAGCTAACAACTTTATTGAAAGCATTTAATTTAATTAGAATTAACTTCTCTGCGATAGGATGACGGATGTAATTTGAATAAATATCGACGTGTTTATGTACACACTTTACGTTTCGCTACATTGTCTTTCAGCACACTATTGCTGCTGTTATTTCAGAGAGGATGATGTCTTTATTCATAGATACTACGGGCTGAATAGGCTAAAGAGAACGTTTAATTAATACTTGAGATAGTTTCTGGCGCAAAAAACACGAAATTACAAAATCATTTTTTTCAATTACAAACTAAAAAGTTGTTTCTTAAGAGCGTCTTTTCTTTAAGAGCAATTATAGTGTTTATGTTGCAGGAATCAAATATATAATTCAGCATTCCACCTGCAACTCTTAATTCCATTTGCAGTTCTAGGTGCTTTTATGCTGTAAAAATAAGTACGTGGAATCAGATCCTTTTATGTGCATTTCAAAGAGAACTATTCTCGGAGGTACCTATTTGAAAGTATTTCTTCTAATAATAGCAACATGTTTCTATAATCAGAGTATTTCCTAATGTTGTTTTATTGTGACGCAATCGAATGGGTTTAAACGAAGTTAAAAGCCGTTGAATATAAACGTATAGTGCGTTTTTAAATGCAAATCAGTTATTTACTTAAAAATCGGCGATTTTCCTCCGAATTTTCTCCGAGATATTTTAAATGTCATTGCGACAGAAATTAGCATAATCTTTTCAGTCGGAACGTCAATACGAAGGATAACACAATTTTCTTAAAAACATTTTAAAAATCAGCGTTGGCGCGGTATTGTCTTTAGGCGAGCATTAACAATTTGAACCATGAATTATGCATGCGACGTCTTATGAAAAGTGTTCCGTAGTCCCTATAGATCTCCAGTCAATTTTTTGCTAGCCTTCCTAAATGGCTCTACTACATTCAGTGGCTGAATGGGAGGACGCGAAATCACTAGAAATTAAAGCTTTGACAAGGTGTCAGGTGCGTTAATGTGTCCATTAACGCAAAACCTTCTCCTCATCGATTTTAAACGGAAGAAACAAATTCACGATATTCATCAGAGGGGCTCAATTGTGGCATTTACCTTTTAGCGACGTCGGCCTGAGTGATTTTTCATCGCTTCAATTCGCCCTTGTTTACGTACTAATTAGGCCTGAAACAAGTATGGAATAATGGCTCCATGGCGGAAATAATTAAGTAAGGTAAGCTATTAAAAGTTTGGCATTTGTAGTTGGTTTAATTTAACAAAGCTAATAATAACTTCTCTAACAATACTAGCAGAATATTCAATTCATTTCGGTTAAGAGAATTGTGTGCATACTAAGCATAATCACTATTTAATTCAAAACAAATAAACCGCATTCCACACAGATCACGCAGTTTTGCGTTATCCAATGGAAACTAGCGCACCTGTCAATCGCAAAATTGCAAATTGCTACAACTATAAATAAACAATTGATTCTGTTTAAAAAATGTAAAGCGTAGATGTAAAGTTTGTTCCTACTCCCTCAAAAAGGTTTTAATCATTTTAATTAAAGTATTTGGAGCACGCAACACTCAAAAGGCTTAATTAGCCCTTTTAAAACCTTGTCTATTAAAAATTAACCTTATTTTTGTTTCAAATGCGATTGTTTGCATTCATTGTTTCCACTCTGAGGGAGTTGGGTAAGTATTAATTATTCACGAAACAAAAATCTGGTCAAAAGCTTGCTCTGCTATCCCATTTGTCATTCATGTTCAGTCGCTCGACTGCATTTCTTGTTTCATAATGAGATAATTCAGTGTTACAACCGTTTGTCACTAACAATAATTACATTTCAGAATCTTCGACAGTTCTGTGATGTTTCACACTTCACTTGTCGGCGGCGTAAGCGTTGCTTTATATTAGAATGTTGCGGCTTATGTACTAGTAATTGAATAGCTGTTAACAACACCACGACCAGACTATTACTGTATCCATAAATAGAGGGAAAATCGGTAAATTTGCTTATTATAGCGTAAACATTAGTAAGTCTCTTTGTGCAACATTAATTATTCAATCGACCTGATAAAGGAAGGCAAATTGTAATTATAACTGGACTTGTTTAATCACAAAGCTGGAATATTTTTGCTGCAGAGTTGTAATTTGCCAAATTAACCTGTTTTTAATGATAACGTCCCTTCAGAAAAATTCAACAAAAATGTATAAAGCGCTCTAAATGTAGATCGGGTTGATCAAAATTTAAACAAAACATTGGGATTCAATTTACATTTTTGTAAATTACGAAAATTTGTAACTCTTATTTATTTCCGAAGTTGATTAAAATTGGTTTAATTATTCCAATTACTGCAGTCGAAGCAACATACATAGTTAATAGAATGAATGTTTGATATTGTGGTCGAAATTCATCAATGCTTTGGTTATGAAGTTATAAAATGTCTATTAACATTAATGGCCATAAACTACATTTAATAACCAACCCATCTAACAATGTTGGAAACCTTTGATTTAATTTAAAGGGAATTCCTTTCAAAGTCTATTATTTGTGTAGGTATTTAATAAATTCGTTTAGTCTAAATTTATGCTTGCGAGCTTCGCAAGCGTAATGCGTATAACATTTGCGCGAATATAACGTGCAAAAATAGCAATAAATTCAGTTGGTAGTAAAAAGAAGAACCCTTGGACAAATTCCGCGGCTGTGTTTAATTTGCAAACCGCTTCCATACACCCCCAGCACGCAAGGCGATAATTAAAGCAGGCATATCTAATTCGAATTAAAACCGGCCCTCGTGCATATTCATTTCAATTCGAAATAAATTAAAAACTATTTTGCAAAAGTCGCCCGGAAAACGTGCGAGTTCCCTCTGGACTTTATCCCGGGCACTTTAGATCCGAGCTTGCTAAAGCTTCAAGCCGAATATTAACCGGTGTTTTCGCTCACTAATGCTGTTTTCCCCGGCATTATTTGATTTACAATGTATGCTAATAGAGAACCGAACAAAAAACAATGCGATTACGCTCATTTGGAAGATGGATGTTCGATTCGAAAAAATTCCATTCGAGAGTGCCGACCGGAAATCAAAATAAATTTTGCTCCACCACAGTGTGTTAATATTTGAAGGCAATTAGATTTTCAAGAGAACGTTTAGTCGGAAATTATCACAAACCAGTTTCTTAATAAATTATTTGATTAAAAAACATGTCACGTGTCTTATTTAGTGGTGATGAGGTTGTGCTTTAATACTGTCAGTTTTGCTTTACTTGTATTTTTTACACAGGGATGAGGAAATACTTTACATTTATTAAACCAATTTTCTGGCGAGCTCGTCACAAAAGGAAGTCACGCCAATCAAAAAGTGGTTATGAAGGTCGAGGGAGTCGATAAATTTCGAGTTTTCGAATTTGTAAAGCTCGATAAACTCGAAGGGTCGCGTCTCTTTACATTTAAATAAAACCTCGAGATATATAAATGCATCCAAGTACGAAAAATATGCAAAATGACGGAAGGCATAAATCACATGTTTAAGTGTCAACAAAGTTACAGACGTTGAATATCAAGTGCGTTGGACGGAGTTTATCGATTTTGATCATGCTAAAGACTGTTTCAGCAGCACAGTCGAGGGTTTTTCCATTCTCAATAAAATAGAACTTTGTTTATTCACAATGAATTGAGTGGTCCTTGGGAGAATAGATCGAAACACCTACAGGACAACTTTGTTATGTGAATACATGCATATCTAGACAAGTTGGACTGTATCTTGGCACCTGTTTTACGCTCTTTGTTCTCTACACTAAATTCTAATACCAAACATAGTAACTGACGTTTAAATAGAGCCAGTTGGATAAAAGCAACACACGACTAGTTTTAGAACAGTTTCAACTACTGAAATTATTGATAAATAAATGAAAGAACAACCAAAGTTTACATCGAGTTCTACAAAGGAAGTATCGGAAACGCTAAAGTTAACAAAAGTAAAATAGATAAATGTGTTTTTAAACGTCTCAAACTTTTTAAAGACACGAGCTTTTGTCGGATTGTCCAGCAATTACCAGAATCTATACTTTACTTGCCTTAAATCAGGTAAACACTTTGACGTTTCCTTTTTACTTTTTAATTCAAGACGTAAACAATAATACGGAAGGAAATAATCAACAATATATGCTTCCAAAGTTGTTTGTTTCTTTTACAACACACAACATAATTAGGTATTAGAGTTCATTTTATTCCACAAAATTGGGTATTAACTCCAGAACCTACTCATTTTATAATGAAAATTTAAATAAAGCGGTTCTGTGAGTTCATGTTACCTAATTAAGCGTTAAGATTTTATTTTTATTTTCAAGCAAATTACTGTCAAACCTTCAGAGTTTTGTATAAGAATTTCGCTGCTACATTCCAGAAAACGCGTCAAAGTGTGCAAATGGCAACAACTTGATTTATACCTAAAATTGCCGACCTTTGAAAGTACGGTACACAAGTAACTGAAGTTTGTTTTAGATTTGAGCTTTCTAGACAACAGTTGCATATCACAACAAATTGCGTTCTCGTTTTCACATAAACTACAAGCCCGTCGAAGACATTGCATTGGGGAGACTGCAACTTTGTTATACCTGAACACTAACTTGGCAGACGTTTCTATTTACTTATAAAGTCTCTAAACAAGTACTGAATTGCATCACTTGCTTCGTTGTTATGAAAAATGCTTTAAAGCTGCATCGACTTTGGAAAGAAGCTTTGTATGATTGTTTGTAATACTCTGATAATGGAAACGATTTCTTAATGTTTGAACGATAAATGGAATCTTTATGAGACAGGAAAAAAATTGTAGTAGCTGGAAAGAATGTAATTTTATCTTATTTAGTTATTTACAAAATAAACTTTTCTTTAATTTATAAACGTGTTGGGGTATAATAATTTAATGATACGGTTGTGCGAGTGTGATATTATTAAAGAAAATAAAAGATTCAGTGAATGAAGCTCTCTGATGAATATTCATTGAAGTTTGTGATTAAAGTTTCAAAGACTGCGAAAATAATTCTGACATTCCTTTTTGGTTATGTGGTTTTGAGTTAGTTTGGTATAAAATTTAAAAAATTTACGTTTTCTGTACAATCGGCCACAAAAGGGAAACGAACCCGTTTTATTTTACCTATGAACTTTTCCTAAATTCTGCCACGATAAAGCTGGAAGTTATTTTAAAATACATGTTTTTATCGTAACTTTGATAATAAAACTTCTTAATAAAAACAATATTTGGAACGAACAGCGATTTTCTATCTTACAGAAAAATCTTATTTAAAACTTTTGTTTATTTCTATGAAATTGGTTTTCGTCGAAAGTCAGTCTGTCGTTTATGCCGCTATAAAGTGAAAATATTTTGCGAATTAGTTACATAGCAGTTTTCTCCATTTAGCGACGCAATATTTTTATTCGCTCAAAAGTTTAAAGAACGATAAATGGAACAAGACATGGCGCTTTCGCGGCAAATGGTTGACTCAACGTATAAAAACATGTTTTATCTTTACTAAGGCCTGTATTTGAACGATAAGTGAATTCCATTTTCAATTTCCGTTTGATGAGGTGGGAAAAAATCTAATTCAGATAGAAGTTGAAACTTTCGGAGATTTATCGTTGCTGATCGTTTGCCATTTCAAACAACGCAATTAATGTTTCAAAACGAATTCGCTAACTCAACAACAATAAACGCGTCACTTGCAGACTTAACCCCACAGTATCTATAAAGCCAAGACAAGCACGGAGCAGTTTACAGAGAACTTAGCCTTGTATTACTTATTACCAGCCCTAGGTGAAATACACTAAAAACACGACAATACCTTTATAGGAAAGCACAGATCAGAAAGTTTATTCTTCCTTTGTCACATCTAAAAATGCGTTTTCCGTTTTATTTTCTTCTGTAAAGAGAAATGAATCGTGATACTTTTCTATTTTAGAATAATTATCTCGAAATGAAGGAAATGAGGTAATTTTCTAGAAAATTGCAATTGATAATGCATCTAAAGTAAAAATGCTTTTACATTTTATCCGTATTTAAATCGTACTCATTTAGAAATGTCTGCAATCTATCCAAAATAAATTATTTCAAGCCAACTCCAAATTCGTTTCATTCAATTGCATTTATTTCATTTTTTTAATCTTTAATTACTCTTTCCTTGGGACAAAAGTGTTTGGTTATTGCAATATGTTTAAATTATGCCAAATTTTCCTCAAATCTGTTTGAATCGCTTCATTGATCATCGCTTGAGGTGGTCAGATGTCAGATTAGTAATTCAAAGATGTCACTTATTGCTTAATATCCAAGTCAATGATGATCTGCCAGACCGCTTGTGGTACGATGTTATTTTACCTGTCCCTGGTGTAATTTGGGTTCTTGACTGTTCCAGTGAATTAGTGCAGAATTTGAATTTCTCTGCGGACATCAACGCCACATGTCGGCACTTGGCTTTAGTCTTCCGTTTAAGGTCTTCCTAATGTACAATATACGTGCCTCCGCAAATAAGGTCGTAGTTGAGTCGAATGTGTCATTTGTTGACTTTAAAAGATGTAAAATAAATTATTTTACTGCTTTACGTGAGTTTATGCAAACGTTTGAATCTGAGATAAGTGCAAACAGGACATTTCCCTAAAGAAAATTGTTTTTAAGCTTTTGGGTTCACAATTCAAATAGAGAAAGGTACTAAACAAACAGAAACGTTTACTTTATATAAAACCTGAAATAAAGGGTCTTTATGTTTTTTCTTTTCGGGGATGTGCTGGAAAAACAACAATAATCTGCATTTGCATGGACTTATTTATTGAGCAATTATACAAAAATCGGGAGTCAGCCTTAAACGTGGCGACAACTCCATTTATTTCACTTTAACTAAATTTATTTAAATTATATCAAGTCTACATTATTCTGCTAAATCTCGTTTGCTACGCAAGCAAACCCGCTTTATTTATATTTCCTTCTTCTCTTTCAGGACTATTTGAAATAATCGATTTCTTTTACAAAGACCATTAATCAGTTTAACAATAACATTATATTACGTTTTCCCGTTTCATTTAGAGTTGCAAATGTTTGATTTTTAAACGAATTCCGCTTTCCTCGAATACGAGACTCTAATTTATTTTGTAATTATGTAATATCGCGCAATTTACATAATCCATTGTTGAGTGTATCTTTTATGACTTTGTTAAATGTGTATTTGCCAAAGAGGCAACCTTTGCACGCAATGCAACAATAAGACAAAGAGCATATACGTAAAAATCCGTACTGTATTCAAAGCTGCTTAACAAACATAGAGAACAGGAAGGAAATCAAACAATGAAGTCTGCAGAGCGGATGTAGAATTCAACTAAAGAACAATAAGTAACTAAACTCAGGGAAGGGACACTTAACCGACTAGACCTTCAAGTTGTTGCAAAATGGACAACAATACAGGTCCGATATTTTCACATCCAATTTTTCAAGCGTACGATGCGGAATTTTACACACAATTTCCTCCATTACACGTTTGATTTTTCCACCTTATACTCAACTGCTCGCGATTCCATTTATATATTCCACGTATTTCGCCGAGATTTCTCTGTCAAAAGCACCGTTCACACGTTCTTGAGAAAAATGCTGTTAATTTTTTCGAAACGGCACAATTTGACTAAACTCTAATGAGATTTTCTTATTAAATAAATATCACAATACATCAAAGTAGGGTGGAAAGGGTCTTTTAATAACGCAGTGGGGTTTGCGAAAATTTAATTTGACTGTTTCTTCTTAAACGGGGAATGACAAAAGATGCGTGTTCGTAATAAATCACATAAGGCAATATCTTGTGTGCTTTATTGTAATTAAAATGAGATCATTTCTCAAATGAAAATGGATGAGTGAGGGTTCAATCGGAAAATATAAGCTAACAACAAACACAGCAAGGCCAGGAAATTTCAAATATTTCTCCTACACTTTAATTCGATAAGTTTTAATTAAATACTTTGGACGATTCTGATACTTAATCAACTTCTAGCTTTATTGAAGAGACAGGACGTATTTAAAACTTTTATTACAAACTTGTAATTTTCTCACAGGGTCAATTGAAATTACTTAATGATTGTCTTCCAAAAAACTATATCTTATTACTTAAAATAGCTATTTCCAACTTTGCTCCAACAATTAATTAATTTCTCCTGCAGACATGTTACTGGAATCGCTCTAACAAGAAGCAACTTTTAAAGAATAATAATTAAAAATTAATTTGTAACTTTTAATATTTGTGAGCTGTTGGTAGCATTGCTAGGAGAAACAATGACAAAATACTAACAGTTGCTCCTGCATATTTATTGATTTCTAGACGCTTCGAGTGATTTAGTGGATTGAAAAGCTCCATCGAAGTTTAAAGCTTGTCAAATTGTTTGACGATTAGGCAAAGATATAGATAACCATCGTCTTCAGGTATAATCCTATAGCATTTACTAGCAAGTTTCAATCTAAAGAGCTACTTCAGCATTAATCAGCTTTGCATCAATAAATCTCTTCAATCGTCAAACTTTGCACTTATTTTTGAGACATTTTCAATAATTAGAGTGACGAATTTTCTAAAGATATTGACGTCAACATGTTTTGGTTAAGACGCGTTATTCACCCGCTGACTTGTCTTCTATGTCTGCTTTCAACTCGGACTAAGCGCAAGTGTGTGGAGTGACATCATCGCCTCAAGCGGAAAAACTAGATGGACTTTACCGCGAAAACTGAGTTTTATTACAGGGTGACAGGTGCCGATTACGGAAGGGACACAGGAACCAAGAAATGATTTTTATTTTTGTGAACCAAAATATTTGTGCCTCACATATACGCATTAAATCGTACATACATCATACATAGAAAAGCTTCTCATGCTGATATACGTCTTTACCTACTCGAACCAGTTATATTGCCGGTTAGATTAAACTCCAAATATAGTTTTTTTCAATATCCGGATCACAAATATGGATGCGAAATTGAAGTTCTCAATGAAAATCGTATACACATCAAACAGTTTTCCAAAAAAATTAAGCCCTAAAAATATGTTTTTATCATTTAACCAGCCACATGTATCTTAATTAATTCATAATCCTAGTTTCAAATAAATTTACTACAAATTCGTGTTAGCTTTCGCAATAAAAGTAAATAAGTTTAGTAAATTAATGTTTTGGAATAATAAATGTCTAATAACTTAAATTGCAGTAGTTAAATTATGCAAAATTCATTTAGAATGAAATAACGTTTCCGGGTCGGCTTTTTTGTCAATTCATTCTCGGAACATGGCAATGAAATTTTAAATACTGCCAATATTTTGCCTGCACAGAGCGCATTTAAAGAGATGTGTGCGCTAAATTCAGTGTTAGCGGCAAGTGCTGGCATTAGTTTGATGTTATTGCAGGATCCATTAACATTGTAGTACTCAGGTGCGTCCTGAAATATGCCGAAAACAGCCACATAATGGCTGGCAATTTGCATTCCCATTAAAGATACAAATTTTTCAATAAAACTTGTATAATTAATAATTCGGGGGAACGGGAAATGTATTAAACTAATGTCAGTAAATGGTGTGCAATTTTGCTCGAACGCGGTGCTCTCTGTCTCTGTCCTAAAGCTTCCGAACTGAAAGGATAAGGGGCGTTGGATTTGGTAAAACTGGCCCGTTGCTGAGCGAACCAACATGTTACCAACAAGGGGATACCTGTAACATTATGCGGTAAGCATAGCTCGTAAATCAGAAGAGAGCGTCCACCATAAATAGCAGCTGTGATACGAGTTCTTCATTTGCACGTAGACAGCAGACAGGCGGCGCAAAAATTGCCAGATTTTAATTGAAAGCGCATTTTTATTCAAACAACAAATCGACAGCGAGCGTGATGCTAATTCCAATCACAACCCAGTTCTCTTCCTTAATAACACATTACCTTTCCATATTCCTTTAAAGCAAATCATTTGACACCCTTTTGGTGTGACCTAAAATACATAAATTAAAGTTTATGATTTAAGTCAATAAATAAGCTAAATGATGGAGTTTTTTTTAAGTAGACACCTTTAGGTTGTGAAAAGGGTACATAAACTAGGTAACAAAGTAAGTCACAGTCAAACATCGCAAAAAATAACAATTAATATATTCGTATATGCTAATTGGATGCAGGCTATTTGAACAAATTTAAAATTCAGTTTATGTAAAGGGAAGAAAAATGGTGTTCGTCTCTCGAATAGTGAAATTTATTCCTTGTGAAGCTGGAGACACTCCGAAAATTGAAAATGTGCTCTCATAAAAAATAACTAAACATATATTTTAAAAATTTCTTGTTGAACTTCGTTGGAAAGCATCCAACGTCCGTTGAAATCAAGAAATAGTGAAATTTCATTTAAAAAGCAAATAAGCTGGGAAGCTTTGCCTATAATTCGTGTCGGTTATTCATCAGAGGCGTTTATTGTAGCAAACCTTGCTCACATTACGCTATAATTCTGTGCCATTTACTTTCCCGACGCTCTTCTTTCAACTTATTCACTTAGACTGTTCTCCGTGTTTTATACATTCCGAGTCGAAGCTCTCTCTCAGGCTTTGAAACAAATACTTGGCTTCGAGCAGCATCACGAAACTTGAAGGTTCACGCAACCCCCACGCTTGATCTTTCCTAGTCTTGCCAAGAATCCCCATAAGCACGTCAACTCACCTTCAGACTTGCTTATATACGCGCATTTCACCAACTTTGGGAGAGAAATGCAGGTAAAATAACAACCGAGAAGATTCGTTAACGCCAAACTGGTTGGCGGTTTTAAATTAAATAATTATTCTTAATTGAAAGAGAACGCTTCATAGTTCATAGGTAGATCCAGGAATTGAATTTTCAACTTTTTGCCTGACTAGCGATTCTGGGCAAAATGTGTTCCTGAAATAGAAGAGCCGAAACATGGACGGATTCGGCAAAAACAATGACCGAAATACGTCCAGATTGCAAGCAAATTATGAAAATCCGCTTAAATACGTTGGGGCGGGTCCGTGCTTTACCGATTGATGTTCGATGAAATTCGAAACACATTAAGATTAATTCGATTCATGCAAATATATTTTTCTCCTTGTTTATTAACATAAATCCACTTGGAGACAACGGTTTCATAAATATTAATACAATGTGAGAAAGCAAACATATCGCTGAATTCCAACAAAATAGGTAATTACAGTTTCAAAGATAAAGCCATCAGTAGCGCAATAATCATAAAGACAGACAACATGTCTAAACAAAGCATTTGAACCGTTTTCATCTTCTTGATGTATATTTGGCATTAAATCAGAAAATTAAACAAAACACACGAAAGTAAAAACGTACAGCAAAACATATTAATTCCGTGAATGCTCGACATTCCCTTAGATTTATTAAAGCTCGGAAAACTTATACGCATCTCGCTTGCCTTTCAGGTAAACAGTAAACTAGACCGCAAAGCTCTTGTTTAATACGAGCACAAGAATTAAACTCTCACTCTGTTATTCTTTAATCTTCTTACAACGTTCGCAGATACTTGTTCACGTATGATGGTATAATCTTGCTTTGACGACTTTGAAAAAGTCACCAGTGAACGGAACAAACGCATCGTTCAACAAAAGTTATGAAAATAAATACAAATTCTACCAAAACCAAACTATTTTCTCAATTAATATGACTGACTGCGAGTTAGGGATAAGCTTCTTAATAGGATAATAATTTAAAAGTTTCAAAGTTTAAACTACTTTGTGCTAGTGAATGGGTTTTTATAGGTAGCAATCTAATTAGATTAAAATCGATTCGTATTCATAAAATAATGAGTGTATAATAAAATAAATAGGTGAAAACCAATCCAACAATTTATTTAATTAACAGATTTGTTGATTAAATTAGTGGATTATGTAATACTTTTTCTGTTATTAAACAAAGTTGCAGCTAATTGAACTTAGTTCATTGTTGAATTGTTTGCATTCAAATCACTGCTGCACAATAGTTACACATTAATTCATCTTGTTTCACGCTAACTTCATTTCAAGGATTCAATTCAAATTACGTAAATTTAATTTATTGCATAATATTGTAAGCACGAATTCTCCTCTATTTACAAAATATCTCACATTGGTGTGAAAAATAAAAAATGCGTTGTTTCCCGTTGTAGTTGATTCCGTTTTTAAAATGTGAATTCTAAGCTGTTTTCTTGTGATCGTTGTTGGCAAAGTCGCCGTATTGAAAAGCACGAATTGAGTTGGTAGTTATGTGAGCTTTCAGTGAAACTAACTTGGCAACTTCTATTGAAAGCGAAAAAACAGTTAACACAGCTATTAATTTAAAAAGCACAAAAAGCTAAATTAAAGCACGGTAAAAACGGCAAGTTAGTTTCGTTAACAATACATTCCCTTCTACAATTTTCTGGTTGTGAAGTTGGACAATGCGCGGTTATTTTACTCTTTAACTCAATAGAATTTGCTCGTAATGCATTTACATTAGAGGGCGTCATAAAAATGGTTACGTTCGATCGAGGGAGAATTCGGGAAAGGGGAATACTTTATTAAATAGTTTTCCAATAATTTTGTTTAACATATTCTGGGCGAGCCTGCGTAACCTCGGCTCGGAAATTCATTACGTTGCGTAGATTCATTTAATCCAGCAATTAAAAACTGCAATTACCCGTGAATCGCCGACCTTTTCGCCAAAGGAATGAATGGAAAAAGGAGATAAAGAAATTCTCAATACTGATCGAGTGAATTTAGTATTTAATTCATATCGAGCCGCATTTGGGTTTTAATTATAATTAAACGAGATGTTATTAACAGCAACCATAATTTATCAACGGCTAGGTTTGCAGTCGCAATTTATGTTCATTATCGGTAATAAATTAAGCATTTCTTAAACAAGAATTTCATCATATAAAACGAAAATTAACTTGTAGTTGCACAGAATGTAATGAGCTAAGTTGGCAACTTCAGAAGGAAGGAGGAAGCTGCCAAAGTGCGGGATGAGATGGCAGATGAGAGGAAATACAATCATTTACCAAAATGCATTATAACTACTGAGCTTCAGCTGTTATGTGGTATTATCGAAGCAAACATTTCGTTAATTGAGCAATTTTCTTTCATGTCATTCACAATGCACCAGCTGCTCTTTCAAGTTCACTACAACTAAATACTAGGGCTAATGCAGGAATGGAAATAATTACAACTTTTCTTTGATTCCTTTTACTCAAAACTTCATATTTATTTTTTAATGAGTACATAAAACTTTTTGTTTATTTGACTCACAGCAGTTTAAAACGGATTTTAGGCATAAAGTTTACAGGTTTGCTTAATTAATAATTCCAATCTCAAACACTTGCCATTAAAAGACTTGCATAATAAAGCAACTTAATTCGATCACCACCGAACTGTTGTCTTTTTGTAAGTTAGGGTAAATTAGCTTGCTTAGAGGAGCGTTACAACTTTGAAGTATCAAGTTTCACAAAAATTTTCTAGACTGTTTGAAGTATCAAGTTTCACAAAAATTTTCTAGACTAACACTGATTTATTTAATACTTAAGTTTAAACGTCTCTCTTGTGTGCACAAAGTTAAGTGCACTTGTCGATTTAATCACAGATTTGCCACAGTGAATGTGTCGGCACATGTAAATGTAATATTATCTTCACAGAGTCTTGATGGATCTTTTTATATCTTGAGCAAAAACGACGTTTTGAAATATGATTTCGTTACTACATTAATATTTCAGTCGTATAGTAGAGCCGATATACTGCAGCTAAAAAACTAAAGCATAATAAATGGCCATGTTGCTCGCAGAAATATGTTTTAAAAATACTAAGCACGACAGAAAACTTCCTTTCTTGAGATATCTCTCTTTCCCTGAAAACTTCCGCAACATAAAGTACTTTGGACTTTATTAAACGATTTTTCCATTATGTGTGGAGAGAAAGCAAAAAGGTCCGAAAATTGCGAAAGCGGCGCAATAAATTTTAGCTGGAACTGCACAAATCGGAACGGCGATGCATTATTAATTAACATTATTGACTATAAATACTAATCGTTGCACGTCAATGGTTTAAATAGTTTAGTTTTGTGGTGAAAAAAACATGGAGGTTTGAACTTCAACTCATAGAGTGTATAGAATTCTATATTCGTAAACCGCCCGGTCCCTGAAGTGATCATAATGTATTCATTATTACTCGTGCCTTCCAATTTACTTTTTTGAATAATAATCCACTATGGAAAGCGCTAAATTACATAGAAAATTCATGAACTTCTCACGAATTCCTCTGATTTTTCTTCCCATTTTTGTAGAAGTTTTATATCGTATCTGAGATCATTTCGCTATGAATTAACCATGCACCTCTCTCCTCATTTCTTTGTCTGGCCACTCACTACTGCACGTCCATATTAAACAACAACATTTTCAACGGAGCTTTAAACTTTTCTTGGCAATGAATAAAACACCTCCCGTGAGGCACGAAGATTTTTTAATTTGTGCGGAAGTCTTCAATCTTACGGAAAAAATTTAAAGGTTAGATAAAAGAGAAGGAAACTTTACAAAGAGTCTTTTAAATCGATCCGCTTTACGAAACTTGCTGTGTCTTCTCAAAAAGCTGACGTGGACACTTTATTTCTAAAGCAAGGCCTGAATAAGAGTACGTGTCATTAATTCATGTAAAATAGAGATTATTAATTATTTGTGTTATTATGTCTGCAATAGATAAATAGTTGAATAAAAATAACATTTCCGGTTTGACCCATTTAATATTACATTTTTAGCAAATACAAATACGCTTAGTACATCCACATTATTAGTTAACATCTGTTAGGCACATTGCAATGCGCACGATTTATTCAATTAAACTTTCAGTGGAATAGTTATGTTATAGTGAGCAGACTTTTTGTAATTTTTAAAAAACAAAACCATGAATGTATATTTAAATACCCTCTTTCCACAATTTCGCAAGTGATGAGTCTAGCAGAGAAAACATAATTTATGACGGTCTAATTTGCCTACTTTAATTAATTTCGTGGAAGCAAGATGGTGCTTAACTATTACATTAAGGAAGATGTTAGGTGGGGTGTAATTTGGACACACATGATTTGTCATTTAGACACATGTTTTAAAGTTGAAATTTAACAGAGAAGTATATAAATAAAACGATAAATATATTTGTAAAAAAAATGGATGTAGCGGAGTTTGTTAGCAATTAGGTGAACAACAAGATCAAAGGCCCGTCACTCTTTATAAATGAGTGCTGAATTTATTTTTTGATTAAGTAACAAAGGTTGTGCATTCTTTCGAGTACGCAAAAACTATATTAGCAAGTTCTTATGCAGCAAGTTTGGCATTTCGCTTATATTAAATCTTAAAATCCTCAAGCGGCTATCATGTCTTTAATATTGTATTTTACTTGCTAGACTAAGCTGACATAATGATATTAAACCTCAATAGAAGCATGGTCTAAAACCGTAATTACCTTAGGCGCATTTACAATGTAAATGAGACCGTCATGGCGACGTCACAAAAACTACGATGCAAATCTGCAAGTTGCTAATGCAAACTGGGCCCTTGTGACCTTATAAACAACGCTGCTAGCCCCGATTGCCCATCACGTACTCAACTCTGTTGGATTTTTACATGGCTACGAGGTGGTTATCAATTCCCCCATCAGACAATAAATTAAAAATATGCGAACCATAACAATGTTCGATAATATAGGGCGCCACATTACATCATGATATTCAAAGTTTGCTGGTCCAGGGCTTAAATGAAGCGTTCATATTTTATGGTGTAAGTTATTTTTAATGAGCATAATATATCCCCTTAAGCAGTTTCCATGATGTAGGGAGCTATAAGTTGAATTCCACGAATTGAATAAAATTATTGCCGTGCTTTGTCACATTATATTGCACTTCGTCTGTTTCATTTACAAAGCTGTTTTCTTTTTTTAATTCGGTGGTTTCACGAGAGGCTTTAATTTAATTCCGAATTTAGCACAAGTCGTAAAAATCCGAAATAAAAAATATAACAGATTGGGAAAACAATTGCATCCACCACACAAGCCATAAAAACGAACGTGAATTTTAGCTGCTATAAAATTGAAATTATGGATCGAAAAAATCATTATCGGGCTTCTAGAGAAGAATGTGATACATTCTCGCTAAAGGCGATTCCTTCGCGAGATATAAAGACTGATAGAATAGTAGTATTATTATAATGGAGTGAATTTTCGCCTCCGGCATTGAGTTTCGATGGCAATATCTATACCATATTGGGGCCTCTTTAGGAGCCTGATTGAGTCGAACTTTACTGAAGCTACACCGAATTTTCAAAGGAAATTTCTCTCTACCATAATATTATTCAGGACAAAGGTGAGGTCAAATTATTACTGAAATTAATCTGCATACAATATATTGTTATCAGACGCCATACGTACTCATTATGCTACAGCTTGTAATTTTCCTCACTCAACTAACCATCCTGACGCTTGAATCGTGTTATTATAAACACAAAAAGCCATTTCATCACCAAAAATTAATTAAGATTTGATGTACCCCAAATTCTAAAAATACTAAAAATATCCGTTTGCTTTAAGTATATTAACAAAGCGATTAAATTTTTATTACGTTAAAAGCCTGAAAGCGTTTACGAAGAACTCTATTTCCGAATTTAATTTTCCAGTTTGAAGCACTTTTTGCCAAAGCTAACATTAAAAAAATTAAACCAGTCATTCTCAATCCCTGTAACTGTCACCGGCAAGAAAAATCGAAATAATTTCTGATCTTCGGACGCTGAAAGCGATTTTAGATTTATCACTGCGTGTTATATGTAGTTGGCATAAAACTTAATGCCTTTTTTCATCAGACAATCCTGCTTAGAAATAATTCTTGTCACAAGGGCTGTGACTAACGTTCATTTTATAGTCGTGGGACGTAGCAGATCCCGATTATTTTCAATTTGCCATGAAACATATTTCTACGGAGTGTGATAAGTTACAGGGGGAATAGACACCCGCGAGAAATGGTTGATTTTAATGCGGCCGCAGTAGATTATGTCTGAAATTTATTGTACGACTTGAAGAATGCAATATCCTAAACGAAAAATCAATGAAATCCGCATAGAAAAAGCGCTTTAGTCCCAGGATGGTCTACAAATTCCTGTGACTTATCGTCCATTGAAGGGATTTGGGAACGATGGGTCGGAAGGTGAACAATTTTCTCTAACCTCTTTGAGAAGTTAAAGGAGCTCCGACACCAGTTTGAAATGAGATTCTTATATTTTATAGAAATTGGGTTGTTGGGTGAAAATGCGTAAAAGTTATAATATTTTCCAGAAACCGGTCTAAACTCGCCTGCAAAGTAAAGTTTTATTTTGTTGGGCGAAGGCTTGAAATTTCTTTTATTAGCGAGCTTTTGAAGTTATTAAGAGGGAATGTTTACTTGGTAAATATTTACTGTGGCGATTAACGAAATAGTTTTCTTTGGGAATTAAATTTTTTTTAATTAGTCGCAAATGGGGAATTAGCAGCAATTATATCAGCGACCAGGGAGTAAAAGTTGAGGCAATGAGACAACTTTTCCGCGAATACTCGGCTGAATTCAATTATAAGCTCCTACCTAGCTATTTGCTTAATACGGCATTCATCCTGTGCCACCCTTTGAAATTAGCAGCAATAACATACATTACATATAACTTACAGTAGAGCTGACAATAGTTTCAGCAGAAAGCCTCATCTGAACCGCAAGAGGAGGGCTGAGTGGGAAAAGGCGAGGAAACGGTGAGTTCTACAACCACCTGGGGGATCACGTTACACTCTCTAAACATCCCCCGTCTCTGCGGAGGTCTCTACCCTACATTTGCTTGATATCTAATACCCAAATGAACAGCTATAAGTAATAGTTATTCAATACACGTCGCCATATCCGAACTACTCGAGGAGATTTCCTACAGGGCACCGAATCGAGTTATGCACAAAGTAACGGAACATCTCAAGAATAAGAAAAACCTATAACGGAACAATTTTGTCTCCAATAGTTTGCAAAATAAAATATACACACTATTGCCCGTACACTGTTAATTAAGTTGTTATTTAAACTGTTCTCTAACAATTAAACCAGGTGTTAATGGAAACGTATTATTTTCCCGTTTTTTGTGTACTCGTTTCATTATTAATTTACAAGTGGGTACAAAAAATATTGTATTCACGTATACATAACACTCAGGAGTTTTATTACCGGACGCTTCCAATGCTCACTTTTTGCTCGCCGGGTAATTTATTTTGTCAACTAAAATATTACTTTTCTGTCTACTTGCGCACAATGTGGTTATCAACCAAGTTTTCGCTGATATTTATCTCAAAAGAACAAAAAGGTATAAATGATTAGTGATTACACAAGTTTACAGTATGTCTGTTGCCTCAGATTTTTTTGATGTTGTTAAGTAATTATTATTGGACGCTGATTTCAAACCTGTAAACAGATTTTTTCTATCAGCTCTAGTTTTTGGGATATGGATAACTTAAGTTAGCATTTCTTTAAAAAAAGGACACAACTTTTAGTCACTTATTTATCTGCTGCCTGTTGTTGAGTAACTGTTGGACGCTGATTTCAAAACTGCCAACAGATTTTTCCTACCAGCTCTAGTTTTTGAGATATAGGTAACTCATTAATATTAAGTACTAATGTACTTTCCACACTTTTGACAAGCTCTAAAACGAAAATTCGAGCTGATGGCCAAATTTGGACGTAAGATTTGAAATCTACACTTCAGTATATATAAAATCAACTACTAAACTTGCGGCAATTATATCGTAATTTAAAATTTATTTGCAAAACTGCAATAACCCACTGACCACGGTAACCTCTTATTACAGTATCTTCATTTTCAGAAAAAAGGTCATTCTTTGGCAATGAATTATAAAACAATCAAGTTTTAATTTAATTAATTTAATAAATAAGATACAGTTTTGTTGAAATTAAAATTTTATTGCTCCCGGCGCATCCATCAGTTTTGCCAATTTACCTCTTGAAATCCTTTATTTTGCCAATTATATCGTAACATGAATGTTTAAAATAAATTTGTAATATACATTTATAAACTCTTTAAGACTACTAAAACTAGATACAAAATACTTACGTACCCGCTATAACCACATTTTCATAAATAAAAATCATAATTTTTTCTAAATGTACGTATTGTATCGGTTACGCCTTATGTGTATACTTGACTAGTTTGTAGACTAGCTGGTTAATTTGTAAACTAGCCAAACCGTTGGTTATTTTAATAGTTTCAACTAAAATAACAGTTTCAAGTAGGTTACAAATTAGCCAAGAATCTTGGCTAATTTATTTGAAAAATAGAATAGAAATTTATATTTGCATTTTAACCATCGTAAGTCCGAGTTAGATGGTTGGTGGATTTATAAACTAGCTAAAACAACCAATGTTTCAATTAGTTTATGAACCTGACCCGGTAATCAAAAATAAAAAGATCTCATAACCTCATTTTCTTTACTAAGTTAGTCAGCAAGTTGATCAGTTCGTCAACTAGCTAAAGCATTGGATATTTTGCATTACGAGAAAGTATGGCTTTCATGTTAATGTAATGCCTTGGATGGTTCATAAACTATTGAGCTATTTTATCTTTCAAGTAAATTAACCAAGATTCTTTTTTAGTTTGTAAACTAGCCGTTATTTGAGTTGAAACTGCGTTTTCCATTAAAATAGCCAACGGTTTCGGTAGTTTACACATTAGCCGTAACATATCTACTTAAGAATTGTAACATGTGTTCAATATTAGTTCTGGTCGTGGTTTGCTGTGGTTTTCTCTTTCTAGCATGAACGTAGGTTGCGTGATAAGTTCATATGGTTTGCTATCAACTGTGTAAATGTTGTCTTATTTTTGCATTTAGGAGTTTTTGATAAAAATCACATTGCAAATCATGATAATTGTATGGAGACGTTCAAGAATTTACTCTGCAAGCGTTATCTCAGTTGAACGTGTGAATTTTTGGCCGCATTTTCGTATGTGCGTACAGGCCTAACCTCTTTTCGTGCCTGTTTTAAAACTCAAAATAAACGAACACTGGTAGGTAAATGAATAAATTTTATTATAAAAGATGTTGAACATGTCCACCTCCTACTTCAATGCACTTTGAAACCCTTTTTCTTACAGAATTGCACACATTTTGTTTACACATTATTGCTGTCCACAACTTCATCGGGGAATTGCTCCAGATAATCATTGAGAAGTGTTTGATTTGAATAAGTCCACACCCCACCAATTTTTGTGCCATTTCTTAAATAGGCTTCCACCATAAATTGTTTTTGTTCCAAGGTAAAAACCATTGCGGAGTTCACGTGAAAAGACTAGAAAAAAAGAGCGGGCCCAAGCCGGGCGAAAACAAAGTCGCCAACAAAAAAAAATGCACGTGGGGCCAAAAACACAGCGAAAACACTTGCAAGTTGATTTTAATTTAGAGGAAGACACAGAAACTCGAAAAGTATGCAAGAGGTTAAAAAGCGGAGCACTGACATACGTTTTTTGTGACAATTGTCACACATAGGCGATCTGACCAGAACTATTATTGAACACTTGTTACTAATACCTAGTCGTATTTTAAAAAGTTGGTACAGTTTATCATTACCTAATATTCCGTAACAAAAATTATGTTTCGAAAAGAGGTCTCGGTTGCGATGTCGTTTCATAAGTGTAACAATGAAACGTCATCGCAACCGAGACCTCTTTTCGAAACATAATTTTTGTTACGGAATATTAGGTAATGATAAACTGATCCGATTTCCGCGTATGTGACAATATTAGCAATTTGGTGACAACACAGCCTTACTTTAAACGTTTTATTATATTCTTGCGCAATAATATTTATTAGTTTTGATCTGTTGCACAAACATTCCATTTATCTCAATACTAGTACCGCTATTTGTTTTATGAAATCCTAAAAACGGCTTTTTGAGGTCTCCTTCCATTGCAGCCGGCCAATAAATTTCGTTGCATGCATCCGGTTCTTTTTCTAAAAGTGTTCTTTATTGAAATATTCTGTTAGCAAAGTTTTTCTTATCTGTGTGTTCCGCAACAGCAGTTTAGAAGTGACTGTTAAAGAATGTCCACCGCTTTTACAAACTTAAAAATAAAGGCTTCTACTTACTTTACCTTATTTTTGATCGTCTCTTTTGTCTCGGCAAGTAACATTCCAAGACAAACAGCACTGTTCAAGCATATAAATCGAAGAGCGGTTTGTTATCATCGATGGGCAACCATCGTGCGAGTGAGCTTAAAGTGAAGTGGTAAGAAAAGCCGTTGTGATCTACTTTACGTGAGGTTACACTGTGCAAATTCCCAGCGAGTCCGAGGCCGATACCCTGATTACCTCTACCTTGCTAGCCGCAGCTTAGTCCACCCCTAATCATATAACAACCCCTCTTTCGCCGAATACTTCCACACACGTTCTCAAGCGCCGACCTTCTGAAAGCCCTCGGGGTCACCGCTCTTAATGTTTAATTAGAAAAGCACATCTCCATGCCGAAATGTCCGCCGACGGTTAGGTGCAGGATTGTTAATCGGGACTGAATTTGCTTTTACTCCTGCTCTAGCTGGAATCAGAAATTCAGCGGTTTTAACTACTCCATACCTGCAAATATCAACAAACGTAAAGTTAACCAGTTAATATTCTAATTCTGTTACGGAATTATTTAGCGGAACACAATGTTAGCTGCGATATCCGGTAAACCTTAATTAATTTGTTTATGAGTCGGTTTAATGAGCTCGAGTTCCAGCTCAAATCTCCACTCGGGGTTGCGATCATCGCAAATCGACTTTTAAAAATATTTAATTAAAAGCAAGTGCAATGGATAAAGCAACAAGTATTAGTTGCAAGCTCTAAACTAATAAGTTAAATTGCCTGGAATTTGGCACATTCAAGCCTCGTACGCTTTTGCTTGAAATTTGCTAATCGGGATATTTATTATGCAACTTTAAACTAAACTTTCTTATATTAACTCTGTCTTAAGATCTTGCAACTTTTCGTATTTTATATATTAATACTTATGCGTAATTAAACTTCATAGTGTTGTTTCAACTTTTTGAAAGTAAACATTGGTAAAGAAATAGAATTTTGTTAATATGGACATAAAAGAATATGGTTTTGGGTTGGCTCATTATTTTCCCAGATCACTGAACGAAAGCTTCCTTTCAGCAATAATATTTTTTGCTCCTTAGCAACACACTCGTATTTTTCAAATGAACAGGTATCTTTCAAACTTTTGAGATAAAATAAAACAAAATATTATTTTATGCAAATAGTCTGTTATGTCTATGTTATAGGCATTATTGAAAATTATGGATATTGGCTTTTTTATAAAATTTTAAACGAACACAATCGGTCTCTTCTCCCAGAAACTCAAATCAAATTTTTTGTTAATAAGTTAAAAAAAATTAAAATATAAATGATGTACAGTAGCAAGTTAGAGAAATTTGTTCCAAGGTAAAGGTAAATAAAATGAGGATTAATCCGTGCATTTTCCACATTTTCAGCACTCATGTGTAGTAACGGAACTCGATTTATTTTCCAAATGAAGCATGAACAGCATGTAAAATGATCTTAAATAAATCTGGGCGCGCTAAACCCGGACAAAAAAGCTAAAATAAAAAGTCTTAAGAAAAGAATAGCATTAGACGTACTGATGGAATTCAAGCAAGAAAGGAGCACAAGGCAGATAATATATTAAATTACGTATGTGGTTGGAGAAAGTAGATGAAAAGAAAGAGAACCCAACACACGGTTTTTATTAGTATGAAGAAAGCATTTTATATAAATAGATGGAAGCTCTCTGTAAAAAATGAAGAAAGTTATATCGACACAAAGACTTAAAATTTCATTGTAAATGTTGTCTTGAGGATGTGTGGATATCGATTGGGAATTTAGAAAATGTAATAACGGTAATACATCAAGACAATACCGCGATGTTAGAAGTTACATACGCTTCTGGGAAAATTGACACCAACAAAGCCTAATGCAATTACTTGAATGTGTCAGTGTTTTGTAAGACGATCACGTAATATTTATTTGAAGGGAAGTAGAGCCGCATTTTGTAGCGTTTCTTTCAAAGTGTATCGCTTCAAGAGACAAGCCGCTTTTGTGAAAAGTTTGCTTGTACTAATAAGACTCATTTTGAAAATTCTGTTTAAGTTTCCTAGTGAAAAAAAGGCGCAGTGTTTTACGTTGACTTGAAATAATTAAACATGACGGAGAAAAAGTGCCTTGGGGCGGATACGAGATTGTAAAATAATTAATTTTGCCTCATTTTTTATTTTATATAAAATAGAAAAATGTGGTGTATGTGTCGTAAAAAAGAATTTATTTTTCATCACCGGAGCTATTCATTTTATTTACAAAAGAGAAAAATGACGTGTCACGAACATGAGTTATAGGATGTATTATTTCATTTTTAGAAAACAGAAGCAGTGTGTTAAAAAAGCTTTCATTCATGATAATGCCTCGTTACTATTAAACTTATTACGTAACATTATCTCGGGCCCACAAAATAAATGAATACTTTAAATTTGAAATTGGCCATTTTTCTCCGTTATTTTCATCCTTGGAGCCAAATGCATTATTAATCCGGCTCGTTTAATAGGTTGGCATTTATTAAACGGCCAGCAGATACTTTTTTCGGCAATAAATATCAAAAACCGGCAATTTTCGTTCAATTATCCGGGACCTTTTTCCAATAAACAACCTAAAAGAAGCATATAATGAAAATGCGGTCCGAATTAAAGACGGAATTACTAGCGAGGATAAACTAGCCGGTCTTTGGGCTACTGGACACAAAGCATTGTGGCTTTTCAGCACAAAAGCCAGGAATACAGAATACAGAGAGCTTTTCTCTACACCGGACCGGATGTTTTACGACTTTATGACTGCGAATTTACTGATTACGAAAATCAAGAGTCATTCTTTTCGCCTCTTTTACAATAATTGAGTCGCCCTTCGTGACAAAATGTTGTTTTTTCCTTTTTCCCCAACAGTCTCATTGAATTGAAGCTTCTGGGCGGAAAGTTGAGACACAACTGATTATATTTATAAAAATGTAGAGTAATTTTTAATCCTGAAAGCTGTTATACCCTCCGCATATTTACATGAAAAATTACGTATTTCCAAGCTTGCCTCATTTAAAAAATAAATTGAATACTTTATTAATAGTACAGCCAAAAGCTCTGGCATATTGCTATACATAACAGAATTAAAAGCATCAGCGCAATAAATGCTTCCCTTTTATCTAATCTAATTAAATGTTTTCGCTTCAAGAATGTTTAAATGTTTTAAATCCTTTTTAAAAACTGTCTCTCATTTACGACAAGGACTGAAAGCCTGGACCTCACCTTAATGAAAATAAAATGTGTCCTTTTTTTCTCCGAAAGGAAATATTGTCGACTTCGGTCTTTCTGTATTAATGGATGAAAGGTGAACGAGTGGGTTAGTAATTTTAATAAATGAAGATTAGAGATAAAATATTCTGCTGGTGGCCTGGCTGTTCCTGGTCGTAAATAAATTAGGCCCGGTTGGCGCTCGGCCAGGCTGTGGCACATTTCCTAGACAACACTCGAGGGATTTCCTTAAAAAACCCGACCTGCTCCTCCTCTTACTATGTATAGGCGCCTAAAATCCACCCCTCGGAGTGTTAACATAAAACCTCCAAATTATCACCTCGCCTCGCACATTATTATTACCCGCTCTAAAACAATACCCGCCTTAATTACAAATTCTTCGATTCGCGAGCAAAATATCAAGAAAGTAGACTGTCAAGCACAATTGTGTTTACTATTTATTTACGTAATATAATTTATAAACTATATAACGTGCATTTTGATGTAAAAATAAATGATTTTTAGTTTAATAAATTGTATTATTTTTATTAAATTAATGCGCATGTTATGTTACGTTACAAATTCTGTAAGTGTTGCATTAGGCCATTATGTGTCAATAGATAGTTATATTCTAACTTTGCTTAAAAAAGTGACAACAGCGTATTTTCAGTTTTTTGGATCAAAGTCACATATTAGAATCCACGAGTATGTATAATGTTAGGCAGTATTATAGGATAGATCCTAATGGTAAATTTAGTGACAATATATCAACTAATTAAATAAGTTTAATAAGTTTGATGTGTTTTTAAAATAAAACTTGTATCTAATAATAAAACTACAATTTAAGACAAAATTTTACTAAATAATTATCCCGGCGCATCCACCATTTTTGCAATAATTTGCCAGTAATTGCTGTTCTTAAATTGCCTCACATAAATTAACAAATTCATTGTTTAAAATTGAGTAATGATATCGATTTATAGATTCTGTAACATGACTAAATTATCCTTTATATTTCACTATAAAGCGACGATGAATTTTTCATTTTGAGATTAAATACCAACCCATCAAACACTTTTTTTCGAAAACGCAGGTTTGAGATCAGTGCTAGTTATAATCAAAATAAATTTGATTCATATTTGCCCAGTCTGTATATGATGTAGAGATGTTTTAATTATTTTTATTTATTTATTAATTGAATGTATGGATTTTGGGATTTGCTGTGTAACATATTCTGTCGAATTATTTATTTGATACATTGTTATATTTGCTTTAAAGTTTCTTTTGATTTTTGCTTCTCACAGTCGTAGCATTTTTCCGCACGGTTTGCTGAAATTAAAACAATATTTGCTGAAAAAAAGATGACGGACCATAACAGCAAATCAGTCCAGTTTCCAATTTCGTTGTTGGCGTTTGTATAAAAAAAGTCTCGTGATCCCGTCAGACATTTAACCGTGAGTCTGCGAGAAAATAAGCCTCAAGAATCCCGCCTGCAAATCCTAGAATTCATCGCATTAAGTGTTGTTACAAGAGTCGGATAAAGCGAATCTTAGAAAGACAACTGTCACATCAAGCAAAGATCCATTAAGACTTCCAGCATTGTATGTCATGACGTCATATCGTAGTAGCGCCATCTATTACCTTAAGTGACAGACTAATGCCGCGAATTTCAATTCGGTTTTTTGTCCCGTTAACATTGTATTTCTATCCACAATAGCACTTAATGCCTTCGATATAAACGCTTTTCATTTTAATATGACGTTTTCCATTTCCCACTTCAAACGTTTCCATGATGAATTTACTTGTCTGCTCTGTTCTCCCCATTGTTCTCAAACACAGACGTATTTAGTTTTTAGACTGGATATTAAGTGTTTTGTTATTTGTCGGTGCCGAATTTCAATATCCCCTTCAGCAAACAACACACTTTAAATTAAAAAATTAGACTAATCAAATGGTGGATTCACCCGGAACAACACAAATTGAGAACAGCGCCAAATGAAGCAACGTGAACCGAATCATCAAACACTGTAAACTTTGCCGCTAAATATAGGCAAACATGTAATTATTCACAATTCAAAGGTTATTTATTTTTTACCAATTCGAAACCATTCTAAATTATAACTAATTTTAAAAAAGGGGAGTAGGTAATTATCACAGAGCAATTAAATAAATAGTAAATCGGGCTGAAGGTGAGTGATTATAAAGCGAAAAAATCACGTTCCGTTTAATATCATTATTGGCCCAGGGGATTACTTTATAAGTGACAAAGATAATGGTTGCAGTTTGTGGAGAACGAAAAGAGATGTCGAACGTGTATTGGGGCAGGAGCTCATTCTTTTCGTTGGGAGAGAAAAAAGGATATTTCAAGCTTTCAATATAGGCAGGCGTTGGGCTATCAATCATTTATTATTAGTAATCGACAAATAAGGCTAATGGATGAATCACTACAAAGTTTCACTTTTTCAGCACACCGCGGCAAAAGTTTCAGCTAACTTCTTCTAACGAGATATTTTATAGTCTGACGAGGGTCGGGGCCGAATGCGGTTTTTCCATAAAAATTTTTAATAATGGCTAAAGCAAGTAATTACAAACATTTTCGGTCTTGATTTATGTGTACAGAGACTCGAATTATAATTAAATCCAGTGTAAACCGATGTTGGCGAATTTTTCCATTACACTCAACTGCACTAAAAAGAATGTTATATTAAAAATTCTCTAAATTGTTTACACGCTCGCGCCGAGTTAAACATAACAACATTTCCTCAGATTTCGCCGAAAAATCCATAGTCCAATTTAATGCAGGGGAAAATAAATTTGAGGTTCCCCTGACAAAAAGGGTGATTGATTTCGGCGGCAAAGTAGAAGATTCAGCAACACAATTCTGCAAGGACCGGGAGAAAAATTATGTAAGATTGTACATAAAACTTTCCTTTTTGCGAGGGTGAAGTTTTATTGTGGAAAATTGTTTCTAATCATGGAAATGTTTTATACGCTCATGGCGGAGTTTGTCTCTGGTGGCTCAAATTACCGAAAGTGCTGCAGAAGCCGGGCTCATAAACCACTAAACCGAAATGTCGTCAATCTGTTTTTCACCCCCTCTATAATATTCACCATAAAAACTTTCCAAAACGGTTTCACTGATATTGAAATTTTATTGCAACTAGTTCTTAACTTTTATCAATTGATTGTTGACCCGGGCGAGACAAACTTGCACACGGACACAATAACTGGATTGTAAATCCGACATTCGCAACAAAACGAATAAATTTGGGTTAAGGAGAGTCGTCCGAATTCGATGAAGAAATAAACCCATCAGCTTTTAGCGAAATGAAATCCCAGAGGGCCATCGGGTTTCACTGCAAGAATAGTGCGTTTATTTACTTCAACTCGTTATTCTTAACGACCAGCATTGGATTAAAAATGTTTCGTTGTCCTCGTTAGCCGGTAAAATATTCCGTGATTAACGACCAAGTGCAGAAGCTTTTAGCGCTACAAACTCTTCAAACAGGATTAATAACACACACAACCTAACTTTGGATTATTTAGAATCCAGTTTCATATTAGCCACTCTTTTATTTTTATGCTTGACGACTGTTTCTTCTAGATTACGCTATTTATTTAACTTTCCGTTATTCCGGACTGTTAATTTCGACGTAACTTTTTTACTTCTTTGTCCTGATTAAGTTGTAGATTTTTTCTGTTTTACTGACGCAAGCAAATGTGTTTTCATTGTTACAGTGATGTCGATAAGGCTGTGCGTCCTCCAATGCCATTATGCACAGGTGTTACCTGTCGAGGCACATTGTCTGGCCTACGACATGCTGGTAATGTCTGTAATATCTCCTGTATAATGTCGCTATTTAGCAAAAAATATTCATTCACCTTCCCGGTATTTTAATCTGGCACTCACACGCTTCTAATATTCGAACAATCGCATTTTCGAAAATTGTTACTGTTTACCGTTTTCGACCAAATATGTTCCATCTCAAATCAGAAGTACCTACAGATTTGGAAAAAGATCTTCGTTTCAGTCTTTTGTAAATCACCCTGTAATTAAAATTAGTGACTTCAGTCGGCTGGAAACAACAAAAAGTGTTTGAAAATTGTGGAGCAAATTGGCATAATAATGGGTGCAAATATGTGGCTAGTAGCAGAAAGGGTTTTTAAACCGTTCTGCTTCGGTGCGAATATTTAATGAATCATTGAAGAAGACTGACAAATTTCTGAGGCTCGAAATTTAATTATCAGATAAAAAACAAGCCAAATTGATTTTATAATGAAAACGGGTGACTCCGCCCTTCCATTAGTCTAAAAGAAATTTCAACGTTTCATTTTGCACCTTCTGGCTACTGGCCCACTAAAAAATGTGTTCCTTAGTGAACACTGCGACTAGTTGGAGTAAATTTCATCAGCATCTAAACGAGTTACCCTTCAATAAAGGAAGCGATTTGCGGTAAATAGAATGGAAATTTTGTTTGTTTTCTGGTGGGTGCAACAGATCACTGATTAAATTGTCTCTTAAAAGGTCGATTGGCCTTTAATGAGTTAAACCAAAGCTCGATTTTGGACTTTTTGCGGGAAGCTCAAGTAAACAACTTTTCCCAAAATTATTTATAAGAAATTTCATTAAGAGAACGGGTCTTAACCAAGAAAGTAATTAATCAGACTTACGGTCCTTGCCATTTCATCTATTAAATTTTAAACGCTTATCAACAACAATTACACCACGAAAAAGCAGCACTTGTAAGCTTATTACCTACTTCTCTCGTCACATAGATTAAAACAGTTCAGGGATAGTTTGGGAATATTCGGAGAAACCTGCATACAAGGAAGAAGCTGGACCTGAATGTCAGAGCGGATATTGATCTTGCAAGAATTTAACATCATCTCGAGGAATGTTGTTATCTAACACAAACGATTCAGGTGCGTGTTTGTGTAAGTGCAGAATAATGCCGAGAATTTTGTTTACAGTTGGGCGAGAGTAGACGTTCGTTTCAAAGTAACACTTGCATATAAAATAATTAGCCAAAGGGAACGGTGGGTGCTACAGCAAAAAGACGGAGCTTAATTGAAGAATTCATTAAAATGTAGTGCAAGTGAAAGAGGATAGCAAACGTGTCTTTGCAAAGCTTCTGTCTAGAAATTAACAGATACTTTATAGTAGCGCAGGCTGTTGCGAAAATGTCATTAAACCTGGGTTTTATGTGTTGTTCACTTGTAATCACTGCTAGATAATTCGCACTCTATTGCCAGCAGCTCGGATGGTATTGTTGCGCAAGAAATGTAATTTCCCTTCATATTTATCACTGCATTATTTTAATTCTGGCACAATTCCCTGCATTTTAATTATTACGAGGATTACGGATCGAGATAATGACATTCCATTTCATGTAGGTATTATTGCAAAACTTTAACAAATACTATTTTAATGCTGTTATTGGTCTTGAATAACTGACAGGGTATTAACACCATTAACGCTATTTAATATTCATTGCATAATCACGTAAAGTTCTTCCTAATATTGACAGTTAAAGTTCCGTTGCTCGAGGTTTATTATTATTAAATGAACGAAACCAGTTCTTATCCATTTTTGTATCTAACAATTTAGAAATTTTGATTCATGAGAAATATTCATTAAATTTTTCAGTGGATTTTTACTACCGACATTTGATAAATCACTAAATTTTCTTGGGACTTTAAAATAGTAATACTATAAATTTTTGTCATAAAAATCATTCACTTGCTTTCCAACGTTTCTACTGCTATAACAACTAGCAACAAATACGGCTTCTTTTGCCAAAAATTAACAAAAACAATTCATGTTACTAATTTTATTCAGACTAAGATCCAGAACTTTTTTGAAAATTAAAGCTTATAAGTATTATTTTCAACATTAATTTCCTCGAAACCATACGTATTATTGGCACGTATTTTATTTGCACTGGATGATTTAGAGTTTTATCAATTTTCCGCTGTGAAATTTATTGAAAAAATACCATTTTATGAAGTACTTTGAAGACAAAATTTGATAAAAGTGAAATTCAAGTCGCTTAAATACTAGCTTGTGTTTATTATAAACTACAAGTAAATCCTTACTTTTATGCATTTTTATTTAAGCTTTTGCTGGTTAAATTAAGCAAAAGCTTAACAAATGCATATGCTCAATTTTTTAAGTGTTTACTAACAAGTAGTTGCTGTTTTTTATGCACGCAATTGGTTGTAAAATCTTAAAAATTCATAGTAAAAGCATTTACTTATTTTTATGCATTTTCTCCCAAGATTAGCTGTTATAGATTATTCATGCACTTCAAAAAAATAATAGCCAATGTAATTTATACTTTCAATGAGGGATCTACTCATTAATAACTATTTTACAATTTTATCAATCTTATTTAAAAAAATAATTCGGTAAAATGCGACGTTGGAGTTTTTATAGTTATGAAACAGCTAATATGAGCCAATGTTAACTTTAGTATAATTCTATATTTTTATCGTTTATATGGGCCCATATCGGTTTCACTAAATTCTCGCCAAAGCACTCGTTTTACTGTAACTATAAATTTCCTTTATGTTAAGTAACTAAGTCTTGAATACACTAAACCTTCAAATAGTATTTAAAATATTTATTTTTAAGTAGGTGAAAGTTATTCTTTATCTTGTAATATAAAATTATAAATTTAAAGTAAGAATTATGACTTTAGCAGGGTAAAAGTTCTCTAATTGTCTACCTAATTTAAACCTTTTTATTTCCATAACTAATATTTTCCCATTTATGCTACGGTCTCTTTTGAATATTAATTTAGTATAGGTACAAAAGTATAATTTAATAGTTAATAAATTATTTGTTTAATTTTTCTTTAGGCGTGTCTCCCCAGATTGCTAAAGATACGTCATGGAATTATTGATGTGTACATGAAAAAAATATGAGAAAAATTGGGTATCTCCTTAATTATTGAAAAAATCGTAGAATAAATAATTGAACAGTTATCGAGCATTTCTTGATTTCTCCGTGCATAACACATAAAACCAAAGTCCCTTAAAGACTATTAAGGGAATGCATGGGACAAAATACAAAAAAAAATCTTATAAACGTTCGTGTTCTTTGCGTCTCCGGGGGCGGATATCCAGTCACCGGATAAGAGGGGAATTTATAATGTCTTAAAATGTAATAGAAACTTATATAACATGTTCTTGTGACCTCAACCCTTTGTTTTCCGTTTATGTCACCATTTATTTACAGCGAGATTGTATCTCTTAAGTGCACTTAAATTTAATTACGCCGGAATTTATTGGACGCGTTTAAAAAGGAGAACAAATAACTCGATAAATAGTGATACATTGTAGCGTTTCAAAAAACAATTCCATTGTCTTCCAGGCGTATTTATGGGACAAATACATTGTTTCAGACGTGCGAGCCTTGAAGGACATGTACATCAAAGTGCCGGAAGCTGTAAGAGTCGGAGATTCCGTGACACTGGCCTGCGATTACGACCTGGAGGCGGCGGCGCTCTACACCATCAAGTGGTACCGGTACGACTCGGAGTTCTACAGGTACGTGCCCAAGGAGTCGCCGCCTTCGAGGGTCTTCGTCATGTCCCACCTCAACGTCGATGTGAGTACATTTCCATTCGATTTTTAATTAACATACAAACGCCGAATCACATCGTTTCAAGGTGAAGCATAATCCAATCCCAAAGCAAGATTGAGATGAGCCAGATGCAAGTAATGGCATTAGCAATCTCGGTAAACTTGAGTCATTTGTAATGCGAGACTTAAAATTCCATGCATATTTTATCTTATGTGCTTCGTCTCTACTAAATTTTTCACAAGATCTCCGCATTTATAAATAAACTGCCACATCAAACCGCATCGGTAATTTCACCCAGACGGTAATTAGCGCTTGTATTTGTTTCAATGGGCAGGAAATCCATCAAACACCCGGAAAAATCTACAAAATATGCGACAATGTAACACAGAAGCGTTGATACAAATTTACAGAAAAACATTTCTGTACTACCACTGAAACCAGTTCGACAAACGAGTCGTAATTAAAATTAAAGTAAAGCAAATCAGCAGAAAGCACAAGAAAAAATCGGAAAAAATTTGTGGCTACAGCTAAGAGGAGAAGGAAAGAAAACAAAAAAGATGGAGCACTTGACGTTTTGTTGGTGATTGCATCCATTCATCAGGAGACCGTGCGAGACAGAACTGGAGAGCAAATCCATTGGTCTATTTATAAGTTGGGTATTAGCAGTCTTATTGAATGTCTCCTAAAATTACGTGTTGTCATGTTACTGGAGTCTTACATTATCTCTGCTACTCTTCACAGCCCTGTCCTCGATGAAAACCGTTTTCTTGTTGGTGCTTCAGCTCGTGATTATGTTTTTTTAATGTTATTAATCATTTAATAAAATGAGGCGCCAAATATCTTATTATAGATGTACAAGCTGCTTGTTAGGAGCAATTTGAGTCAAATCGATGTCTTACGTCTTTTACGTACAATGCAGAAGTTGCGAAAAGTATCACTGTTGAAAATAAAATTTATAATTGTGTTGCAAACATGCCACAAAGTTTCGAACTAGTTATCATTGCCCGTAGAAGTGGAGGTGAAATGCGATATCGGAAGCTTAGAAATTTTAGTTCAACTAAGTTCGGTCATATTGAGTGTTATCATTTTGCGTCATCTTTGTATCAGTTTTCAAGTTGTTGTCGTCTCAGAACAACAAGAAGCTTTGATGTATGTGTGATTAGCATTTGTTTGGTTGTGAGTGCATTCTTTTATGAATTAGGTAATTTTATAAACTGGGAAAAACGGAATTTACAAAATGTCAGGCGAGCTCTAATTGAAAACTTTGCGCTTTCTTGTAGCGTGTTGAGCAGCTTGTCTTTAAAATAAGAAATGAAAAATCAGGTTGAAATTTTACGAAAAATGAGTATTTCCTTTACGATCCCGGGGAAACGTGGAGAGACAATAAAATTCGTTGACACTTTTGAACTTGATAAATCGGTGTCCAAGCATGGACGAACAAAGGAAAAAACTGTCTTGTGACATATTTGTAAAAAATTGTTTCGCCCTTGAATTTCCTTATAAATTTGATACTTTAAGAGGCGGGTTAGCAGGCGTGAGCGTGTGTGTGAAATAAAATTTATTTCATGATCCTGATTTTAAACGACTTCCTATGAAATTTTCAAACAATCCTTTTTGGGAGGAATCGAATTTCATTTCGAGATTTATATAAAATAGGCGTTGTGTGAAATGCTTTCTAAATCGCAGAGAACAAATAAAAACAGCGTTTTTTCTTATTTGTAATGGCAAGATGTCATTCCAACATTACAACAAGATGGATAGCGCACAACTTTACTTTAATCTGGGCTTATTTAGGGAAGAGAAAAGCAAAGACTCGAGTTTTAGTTGACAGTTGAAGTGGCTACAAGTTTTTCCTTGACAACAGTTGATCCGCCGTCCCCTTTTTACCGTGTTTTATACTTTTCCACTTAATTCGACAAAAAAATTAATTTGGGATAAAGCGGCCACAAGAAACGCTTCAAAAATCACGGAAATGTTATTTAAAAATAGATTCTGTTATTGCGCCCAGTGCAGTGATTTATTGCGTAATTATTTCATAACGTCATGCTCGACATATGTTGCCGCCATCCACCGGAAACTGAAAGATTAAAGTTTTACAGCGGACCTGGCAGAGCAAAAAATACACTCTGTTAACATTAGTTTATCACCTTCAGGTTTCCTTGAGAAATTTATAACAAGGGCCGTATTTTTGCCGGTTTTTGCTTTTCGAGCCGATGTTAATTTGCTCCAGTCTTGAAGTTTCATTTTTGTTATGAACGATCGCGTTTCCCCGAAGATCGATCCGACGAAGAGTCAGAAAGTGTGTGTAAGTGAGTGGAATGGAAGAGCCTCGGGGCAGTGTAAACATGCAAACAGGATATGTGTGTGGATTACCGCCATTATAAAAGGACACTTTATCCTGTCCCTTCCGTTACTTATTGTATTTATGAATACACAAATCATACCCTTTATGAGGCCCGCTTTTAAATTAACTTTCATAAAAAGCGCTGAGCTTTACACACTTTCGGAGATTACGCGCCACTTAATGTGAATGTAATGACGGCCTTTGTTTAACATTTGACATTATTACCGGCGAAATATAAAATTCCACGAGGCCGCCTTTCAGGGTCTCCCAATAAATCTTGGCTGAAATTAGGATTTCGGCTCCGCTTGCAATACATCAATTAACGTCTCAACAATTACGAAACAATTAAAGCAGGTTTTACTTGTAAAATTGCGACCGATACACTGATATATAAATCAATAAGGCTTTTGTGTGAAGCACGAGCCATTTATTTTGACTTAAATTCGGCAAGGATAAAAGACATGACAATAGTCCGTTTACCGTTGTCCTTTATGTCGTTCAGCCTGCTGGGAGCTGTCGACTATCATCAGTCATATCCTGACACTTGACGGGTAAACCCCTCTAAACTGATGGCCTCTCCTTTTGCACTCCTGCATCCTCACAGGTCTCATGCCTCATGCCTCCTGTCAACGATATCCTTCAATCAATATATTATTTCTCGGTCACATATCAATTATTCTGTTATGTCGAGATAAATTGCCCTTAAATATATGGCTTCGCTTGCCCCAAAAAACCTGAAATATTGTATTTTACCGCATAAAGAATCCGAACAATCCCTAAGCCACCGAAAATTATTTCAAAAGGCTGAGCTATAAAATCCCTTTTTTCACAAAAGAAATTTCCTTGGTGTATTATTCCTGCAATTCTATCGCTGAATCCACAAGGACAGTTTGGTGAACCGCCGTGTTAATGATGTCAATTTGTAAATTGCAGGGAACAATATACCATGACAAAGTCGCTGAAAGTGAGCTTTAAAGGCGCAGCAACTGCAATGGAGATCTTAATTAATTTTCCACACTACAACGCTTTGCATTAAAAATTAAAACCCTACACTAAAATCCTTCTCTCAATTATTAATGTTTTAATAGAAAGAAATAACAACGCGATCGCATCTTAAATCCGGCTTAATTGAACGATCTAGAAACACATAAAAACTTGTATAAAAAACTGGGGGGCTGAAAATTGTTTGAAACCATCAACAAAAGTATTCTCAAAATATTTACTTCCAACAATGGTTGGGAAATGAACACGAAATAAAACCTTCACAATTCCATTATAAACTTTTCAATAAAACACCGACCAAAGCATGTCACACGTATCACTCTGTTATGATGACTGGAATGTATTATTTCACTTTTAATTATTGCTTTCATATCTACATCGTACAACCAAAAAATGTTTTCTAGAATATTTGTTGAGCACTTGATAAAATCAATAGGTGTTAACTTGTAACAGTTAATCATTTCCTGCAAGTTACTGAATATGTTTATTTTAATGTCGTGTTTAGCAAACACGATCTGCTAACAGATATTAATACACAATGTACACAACGTAGTTTAACTTAATGTTGGAAACAGAATTAGGCAGTGTTAGAACACTTAAGGGAAGCCATATACAGGGTGTATCAGAAATATGTGTGTTAATTTTAACGTGTAAATAATAGAGCTCAATAATTAAAATATTTTTTCTATTTGTAGTTTTTCAATAAAAGTTTTGCAAATTTAGTTAAAATTTGTAAAAGAAAACATATTGAAACGTGTACCCGCCTAAGGGTACAAAAATAAGAGTGCCTAACTATTTTCGTTGTGATAGAAATGGACAATTTAAACAATTTAAAACAACAATAAAAATTGTTGCTATGTATACAAACTAATTATTAAACACTGACCGGCTCGTTTGCGCAAAAAAAGGAGGAAAACGTGGAAATAATAAATAAAAATTTTGCAAAATGTTATATAGAAAAGTTGTTGCGTTTGATGAGTTTTATTACGTGGTAAAATTAACACACGTATTTCTGATACAGCCTGTATTTATTACAATAATGCATTGTCACTACGAACGAAATAGCTATTTAATTTGTTGTGTGATTCCAACTTGTTTGCCGGCTGTACAAAAAAGCTCCTTTATTTGTAGGTATATCAGCAGTTAGTTTTATGTTTGTAAAAAAGGGTTAATAAATTGACTTACTATTGTAAACCAAAACACGTAATGATAATTAAACAAACTTTTTCAGCATAAAGCATATTAAATGTGTACTAAAGCAAAATTGTAAACGACAAGTAAACAAATCTAGATCAGTTATTATTAACTGTCAATATTGTTAGTTATTACTTATTTATCTCGCATACACAATGAGTGTTCATACACAATATTGAGTTCATTCTTTGCATAAAGACAGTGAACCAGTTTAATTAAATGTGCATGTCCTCAAAAACAGATTATCACTGAAATATGTTTTTCAAACTTAGCAGTAGTCGGATAGGACCGACTCCAAAATATGCCACCTTATGATAAAAATTATTGATAGACGGATCACTAATTGTTTGGCAGAGTTTCATACGACACAAAGCTGTCCGTTTGACAATTCAAAAAGGCCAAAAATAGATAAAAGTAGACTTGTTCTGCGAAAGCTATGAATGCTGACTGCGCAATATTGCAGATTTCATCAGTGCCGACCAGGGCCGGGATTGAGCCAATATTTCATACGGATATTACCCCGGAGCGCGGGTTAAGTTTACAATAAATAAAATCAAGCACCGAAACGTTATAAATTTGTCACTGGGCTAAAAATATTCACAACGCTATGATTTATATCCCCTAACTCAAAACCCAACCATTTTAGATTCCTTAACGTTGGCACCAATTTCTCGCTATTATAGACTGCAGTGGCATAAGAAACGGTTTCCTGTTTCCGTAGCTGCTGAAGGATCGCCGAAGTTGGCAGCACTGAGTGCAAATATTATACGCACTGGCACCAACATGGAAATAACAATATTTCTCGGTAATCCGGTTGCGCTGCCATAAAATATACGTCTATAGATTGAATGTTGCAATTGCGGATAGAGATTTTTATTACACTCTCTCTCTGCATGGACTCTGCCGCAGAAAATAACCAAACAGTGCGAGATTCCAGGCGAATATATCAAATGCAGTTGCCGGTTTGTGGCGGAAGATCAACTATACCATTAACTAAATTAAATGTACAGATAATGCTGAATCAAAGCACATGTCTTTCCCGGATTTTAATCGCTCAGTGGGGATGTGCTTGACTAAACAAAAAAAAACGAGAATAAAATATATAGTTCAAAGAATTTTTCTGTTATAGAACTGCATTAAGCTTTTCTGATACGTTTTAATGCTAAGTAGTCACTGCAGTAACGTTGTGCACTTTCATCTGCACGCAGCTGTACCATTAATTTTTTTAATGAAAAAATCCACTCTTGACGTAATGGAATTAGCTGCAAACAGAGCAACGAGTTTAGCGCAAGGCCGATAGAAAAAATAATCAAATAATTCTCTGGCGGCGGCGGTAATTATTGATTAAAGCATAAATTTGTTTAACGTAATAGTCGATTTCATAACCGCAGCGTTTCGCTGTGGTTTTGTAATACATAGAAACACAAAATTTTGCGGATTTTATTTGTAATCAGTGCGACATATTTCAGCGTGTATCGTTGCAGCTCATACATAATATTCACCCAATAGAACACAAGTATAAAATTGGTGAATTATATATTAGACACGGAGTAATAAAGAACGTCATGATGTGCACCGATATCGGTTATTACAGCACCACTAGAGCAGTATTTTATGCGATTACAACCCCACAATCCTCCCCTAACGCCGCTGATACTGCCACTCTATCACATTGTATAATTGTATATGGCTTGAAAATTGAATTTTGATTTATACGATTAGTTTCAGCGATTATTTGGCCATCCTGAAACTGAAACTGGTTGAAATCTTTTACTTTATTCGAGCTGGGAGAAAGCTTCTATTTATCGCGCTTAAAATGCTCCCAATAAGCCCAAGCTTTTGTAGTTATTTATAGCCAAGTTACATTGCATTCCGAAGCTCCTCGTCTGACAAATTGCCATTAATTAAACAATAAATATTTTTCGGGATTTTTAAGTTTATTTTCATCAGATGTAAAGGGGTTGAGCCGTTTATTTGCCGGGAATTCGTCTGAAAACAGTTTCATAAATTCTGCTGAGCAAAGTCTTTATTCCCATCGGGATAAGACGACGTCACTCCTACACTTCAATACTGAAACATAGGAGAGAGAGGTTATGTAGTTGTGAAAACCGCAACGGACACTTTTTTACTCTCTTGATTGATTTATCTTTTTCGCAGACTGTGTTTGTGACTTAGATTAATTAATTTGATCTTTGCTTCCGGAAAACCTCCTACATATAGCACGTCTCGCTTTTTTCCATTAATGCTAAGCGAGAGGGATTCTGGTTTATATCTTGTTAAAGTTTCGTCATCCCTCCAAGCTTTTTGCCAACTTTTGTGTTTCATTTTAACGCTTTTTTCTCCCGCTGTATCGATATTAATTATGCTAAGATAAAAGCGGCCTTATTCTCCACTTTCCCTTTGCGTCAACAAATCATTTTCCTTTTTTATTTATATTATACAAACATATTTTCATTTATAGACTCGTGCATCAATACATGAATACATTTGCATTTTGTTCATATGCTTCTGAATATTTCATTAACTCCGCTACCAAAATAATATACAACAGCAGTCCTTAACAAAACGTGTTGGGATTAAAAAAACATTACTTGATTTTATTGGATCTTCACGGAATTTCGTGTTAAGTTTATTACACAATAACTTAAGAATTCAATATTGTGCAAAACTTTTAATTCCTCGTAAATTCCGTAATTTCGTGCTGGATCATATTAAAATATTTTAAACAAGCAACCTCTTGATTTGGTATTTCCTAATAACAAGCAAAATTTCATAAATTGTTCTAACATCAATTTGTAAGCTTTATATCTTCCCAATTATTTCGGTGACTTGAGTTATACCAAAGTGTTTCACAAGTACAGATAAATAAATAAGTTCACATAAATATTAAGCAAACAACTTGTATAAGTCTATTGAACTGAGAACACGTTTTTTCAATTTAACTGTAAAGTAATTTTAGTTTAACAAAAATCTGAAAAAGAATACGTAAAGCAAGATGCTTCAAGTAAGACTACTCTACAGCGTTGTATTTGCAGTACATGAACAGTTGTATTGGCAGTTTATTGGTGCATGACAAAGTTATAAAGAAACATCTCTTGAAATTTGTCTGAAAAAGTCAAAGGATTTAATAATAGAATTTATTATTTATAAGTTTTTAACAAAGAATTTTTTATGACGTAATGCAGCGTGAAAATAATTATGTATTATTATTATGTATTTATGTATCTCAAGTGATTTTTTATGAGCAACAACGGCCAAGATGTGAATTCCTTTGTCCAGTATTTATTTGTTTGAATAGAGAAAGATTTTCAAAGGTCTATAGGTTGAATCAAAATTTGAGCCTCGTATGAAAGTGCTGGCTGCATTATTCCGGCTTCAAGATCATGCGTTATTGATTTGGAAAGGCCCACAGTTTATGGTTGTGTAAATTTTTATTGGTTTGGTGTTGGGTTTGAGCGCAAAATATTAAGAAAAACTTGTTGAGGGGGCACGAGCATGTGTTTGTCTTTGTCACCAGTTTAATCTAGTAAATATTTTAAGATGATTTTGTGCATTATTAAGTCTGAGAGTGCTTTATTCGCCGGCGGCGTTGTCATCATTTTCCTTCGAGCACATAAGAGCAAGAGGCCTGTTATGACGTCTCTCCTCGTTCGCTTTTCCCCACGCCTGTCAATTTAACAAAGTGAGTTTGACAGTCAAGCAGCGTCGGATAATATCTGCAAGATATCTACTTTAAGGTCTTTGTCATTTAATGCGAGAAGACGATAATCTGCTGATTGTGATTAAATTTGTGTAGGTAAAACACTGTTTACGGCACATGTGCGAAAAGAGCGACAAGACGATTTTATTTGAAAGATTAGTCGCGAAAGTTTTTTAACGGAAACTGCCGGAATCATTTCAACTTTTCCAAAGTAAATTACATTTTCGGTTACAGTTTGTAAATCCTTCCAAGTCTAAACTGTAATCGCGCAACAATCTGCAACTTTAATGCAGCTGTTTTAGTCCAATTTCGCCTCATAGCCAAACTCATAAAATTAGTAATTACGTCCTTGGAGTTTCGAACGAAAAGGACACTTTCGCATGTCCGGCGATAAATGGAGACATACATCACCGAATGTGACAGTTTATACTTTTGACGTCTCAAAGAAAAATCGAGATTTTTCTCGGTGAAAGGACGCATCTTCACTTGTTATAAATGACTGGCAGTAAATAAAAACCGTACATAAACGTCTGTAATAAACTACTGACATTTTGTTTGTTATTCAGTAATCGGTTGCATTGACAGCCAATTTTCAGGCGGCGTTTTGTTTGGCCGCCATTTTTACGGCTTGTCATTTGTCTTTTCATAGATGTTTCTTTGTTATATATCGAATGGTGCGATGTGATCAATAAAACTTCCGAGAGAAGAACATGTTTTGTTGATTGGGGCAATAATTGAATCACTCAATGGAGAAATAAGTTTACAACAGCATAACGAGCTTGTTACGTTGAAAGTATAACGAAGTGTATATCCAAAGCCTTTCGACAGCACTTATTTCAGTTATAATAAAAATCATATTCATGCGGACTTGGTCGCCTGCCGAAGCGTGAATACGTCGGAATTTGTGGTGCATTTTCGAGTTGCTCGTTTTCCCTTCTATTCATAGATAAGGTAAGGGATCCTTAAACGCCATTATCCTCCATTTCGACCAGTCCAATACTGTGAAATCAAACGGACAACCATGAAGGAGTGCTCTTTAACTTTCGCTGCTGCAGTCAAGATTTAATAATGACACAAAGCTGTTTCGTTATGCTTTCCGCTTCAATTAAACTTTACGAACTCCTAATAAAGACCAACTTCCTAATTATCGTCACTTTTTTGTAATTAATACATTTTAATGAAAGCCTCGTCAAAAATTATATCACAACCAAGACATGACACAATTAAAGCAAATCTCTTTAAACTGTGCGCTGATTACTTCCACAAAAATTACAACCGCTGCTTTTTACATTTTATTATCCAATTAACATTAAACTAGACGCACTACAACGTTACGACTTGATTAAGATTCAAATGGTTACAAACAAGACTCTTGAAGTCTATTAAAACACCGTTCAGCTACATTCATTTGCGCATTTTTACTCTCCAACAAACATTAAATAACAATAAAATCTACCATTTCTCAACTTACAAACACACATTCACTTTCGGAATTAACTTAAATCAGTGTTTACTTGCTTTAATTAATAGATTAATTGGCCTTTTGTTAAACTGTTAACTTGCTCCTTCCAAATTGCCAATGAGAACAATTAGATTTGCTCCAAAGTCATGACTGTTAGTAATACCTTCAAATTTGCCTTAAATGAATGACAGATTTAGATCTACGTTGTTTAACAAAATTCAGTTTTTGGTCACTGGTAGCAATAAATTTGTGTCGGCTTTTACTAACATTGCACAAATGGTGGATGCGACGGGATAGAAAACAATATTATTTCATCAAGCGCAATCGTAATTTTAAATAAACTGCAGTGCCTGCAGTGATCCACATACATAAGATTATTCAAATATGTCCTCACGTTTTCAATGATTTATAGACAAGCATTAAAACAATTTAGTTGTGAAAAATATAATCCGTCATGAGCGACATTGGAACGTAAATTCCTGTTAGTCCACTCTAATTCAAAAAGCGCAAATACAGTCACACAAATTTCAATTTTTTGAATAAACATGCTTCAATATTGTCGCCATCACGCTTGTAATTAATGTAGACATCAGCAAATCAATAGCTACAATTTTCGTGTTGGACAAAAATCTAAAAATGAAAATCGCATTTTTGTAATGTTACCTACAGTAAATAAATACTTCAAGCTTCAGCAAGTGCTTGAGGTGTTTGATTTTATAGGAATGTTGCCACAGCTTCCGTAAAATAGAGAACGGTGCTATTCCACACTTGGTTTTATTTTGAGATTAACTGGAAATGGATTTCCAATACATAATCTTTGAAGATAGGGCATAGACTCGTCAGTGTTGTTATTACAATGTTGAACTGGAAAAATTATAATACGCTTGGAGAATATGTTCCGTACTTCACTCACCGTCTTATTACTTCCCAAGTTTACTCACATGACATTGACTGACTGTGTAATAAGACAACTCTGGTAACCTACCGATGTGTTGCGTAATTCCGGTAAAGTTATCCCAGGTTTGAAGTTCAAAACAGTCGCGGGACGGATTTCTGTATCAGATAACGATTAATTAAATTTTCAATTTTCATCGAATTGTTTATAACGGCCATAAATCGTATTTGTTTAGTGCACGCGGCCGATTTAAACATAAAATCAATTTGTTATAATAATCCACTATCGTCAACAGGTTTAAGATTTATTGGCAGATTTATTAAAAAACGTGAAAAGTGTTTTCTGGAACCGTTTACAAGAAGAGGGCGGAATTCGTAATTTTCTGAAAAATCATTTAAGTTTCCGCTTATAAACGACTTAATACTTTAATAAAATTAAATCCTTATTGAGGTATCAATTTTCAATTTCCCCCGGATCCTATCAAAGGGAATCAATCTACAGCCACGTACGGCAATCGAATCAGCATTGAAGAGATAAATTTAACGCCAAGAATAGATGAATTTTTAAGTAACAGCTATCGGAGCTGATGTAGCAAAGCGATTATCTAGCCGCTGCTGTCCGGTAAAATATTATTTTCGTTTTTCCAGACAAAAATAAATTTAACAACATCAATTATACTCAATTTGATTTATTGCAAGCTCTGCAACGGGAATATAAATTAATCAGAAAATAGCGCTATTTTTTATAAATTCACGGTGCAACCAGCCGACTGAAAAAGCCAGTAAGTGGATGTGTGTTATAGTCGGAAAATACTTGAATATTCCATTTATGTCTACACAAGTTCATGGCACAGCATACGGTGTACTGTCAAATACTTCCAGAAACAAAGTTAAAGCAGATAATTGAATTAACTGAAGTGTAAGTTTATTGCAACTCGTAACATACAACGTACCGTCAAAGTTCTACATGTAACCGTATTATATGCAAAGAAAACGGCAATTGAAAATGGCAATTGGAAACGAATCCTTGCTTTGCAGTCTATTAACTGTCCCAATATCTGACAAACTTTGAAGTTGCTTGTGTTTTTGAGGCGAATAGTTTTAACAAATTCTGTAAGATGTAGACCGTAATACAATTGCTCTCAATCAATTCAACGAGAATTACTCGACTCGCTCTTATATTAAATCAATCTTACTATTTTGTTCCTCATTTCCATGACGTTCGCCACAAAAAACGCATATTTTAAAAAAGTTTGCTAGTTATTAAATTTTAACTTTCACGATCAGTTAGTAATGCAAATTGTATTCTTAAAAAAATCGAACTTTTTCAATAAGAAGAAAGTTTCGCAAGCTCTAGCCGGCTACAACGACATGAAAACAAATATTATTCACCAGTAATTTGGCATTTCACTCGGAATTCGGAATTTTGACAAGGGATAATTAAAAAAAGTTTCACGCTCAAAAATTGGTCTCATTTCCCTATTTTTGCAAGTTTAAAACTGTATTTTAAGCCATAAATGAAACGAGAAGGGAAAATAGTGATCCCTTGCTCTACCGTCTGAAATTTGGAGAGAATTTCGACACAAATATCAATTAGCATGACAAAAGCTTTTAAATTCAGAACCGTGCTCGCTTCAGCATTGAACTGAAAAGGTTAGCTGGAAATTATAATACTTTACATTCAAAATATTAGTTTTGAGATGTTTCAATTTAAAACTTCTACTACATTTGTATAATTGGGTCCGAGAATGCAAAGTGAAGATATGAAACTAAAATATAACAGCTATAAAACTGATATTTCTGATATTTTTTTTAATAAAATAAATGCGTTTACACCAACATTACTGCCGCATTTGAGAGATATAGTGTCCTATGTGTACGATAATCATGTCTTTCTCCCACTTGTTGCATACATTACTATCAGATAAAAATTAAATTAGTAATACATTTATATTTAGATAAATTAAGCTAGGCTGAAATCTATTCGGTTAGGGAAAAGCTCTGCTAATCCAAACTTGTACGTGTATATGAAATAGATTAAATTGAGAAAAATAATAATAAAAGCTGTAATCATATATTTATTTTATTTGGTCGTAATTGGAAATGTATTTGAAAAAAGTGGAAAACTAATTATTGTTTTTAAGAATGTAAATGTTCTGGCTTCAGATAGGTTCAGACATACTCGTATTCTAAGTATAATTGCGCATCTGATTTCAAAACATGTTTCAAGTTTTCAAATCATTCCTCGCGCCTGTTTGAAGTCATAATTAGAAAATAAGACGGCGTTTGAGATAATCTTTTAATCGTTTGGTCCGCAACGTACTAGTTTCTTCCGAATAATTATAGTAGTTGTGAGTCTGTACACAGTCGTACTCTAATCTGCTTTAGCTTTCCTTTTTGTTGCCCCGTGAGCGTCTTGACCGGCCTCGAACGTGAGCTTCCTTGCAAGGATGCAGCGAAATACTTAGTTGGTTGTTAAAGGAGCTCATTCTTTGATACACACACGTGATTGGGGTGCCTCTTTGAAATTTCGACCCTTTGTCGGTGGAATAAGTAACTTATAGAGATTCGGTTTATTTAGCGGTTTTATGCAGCCGCTTGAAATTCAATAAGTTGAGGGTGCAATATTAAATAAGGGAATTTTCGACATCAGTGACATTTCTGGCGAAAGAAGAAGTATTCGAAAGGACCGTCTTATGCTGCTCCTGAGGCCGTATAAAGCGAGATTTATCGCTGGCGCAGATTTGAACCGTGGAATTACAGACGAAGAGACTGTAGCAAATAGATTTGAAAGACCAATCCACAAATAGAAATATCGGTTGAGTTGAAAGAACTGCGTCAATTGTGAAATTGGAAACGGCGAAGATGCACCAGGAGGTACCATAACTTCCACAACTCGTTCGTATTTAACAGTTTCGTCGATCATGGACGGCGACAAAAATTTTACATAAAGAACGGGATGTATAAATATGAATTCCAAGCTTTTACTGTTTGATTCGATGCATATTCCAAGTCAATAGTAAAATTCTAGAGCTTTGAAGTCCCGGAAAAGAGGGTCGTTTGGGATAGAAAGTTTTATGAGGGTTTTTATATGTTTTTATAAGTTCGGAAAGCACACAAGCCAAAAATTACTTCGTCTGCTACACGAAACACTAAATTATTATTTACCACAACGCACGCTCTAATTAATCATAATTTTAGTAATTCAAATTACATTTAATTAAATAAGACTCATGCCAAAATCAGGACTCAATGCAGCGTAATAACGTGAATTGCGGTTTTGGTCAACGAGACTAATTTCAACACAAACACCAAGTAATTCCCTCAAAATATGGAGATGGCTCTTAAAGTTTTATAAGCATCTTTACCTTTTATTGCAGAAACCAACTTTAGTGTACTCGGAGTCATCCTTGAATTTCAATAACCACTTTAAACTTACTTTATATATGTTGAATTATTTATTTAAACGTGAAATGGAAATTTTTAAGTTAGGGGCCGAAATTACCAAATGAAAAAAATATTGAACACAAATGAATTCAAGATTGAATTATTTCTTGACAAATGACAAAAATTGAGGTACTAATGTTTAGAGAAAAGTCTCAGGTGAATTATGGTAAAAACTCTATTTAAATGTAATGTTTCTTCATAATGTTGGTGCACTTCTAATATATGGCGCCTGCAATGCAGCTTTTGGCGCACCACCGTCCAAACGTATAAAATTTAAGGACGGAAACGGTCAGTACTAATTTATTCGAGTGAAGACGGACAGAGACTACTTAGTAACAACGAAGGGTTGGCGAGTTGAAAAGGAATAGTTTCAGCAAGGTGAGATGTTGGAGCCCTGTCAGCCTTCTCATTTGTCCCGCTCTGACCGGCACTGACCCTCTTCTATTAACCTCTGAACTGTCCGTGGACTGTCAGTCCAACTTCCGGGTCTCTCCTTATTTCCTGTGCTCTGTCGTGTGGCTTGGGTATCCGTCCAGATCGATGTTATAATCTGTTTGAGGAGATACCTACATCGGAAACTTTCCTCAGACAAAAGAAAAAATCCTGATTTTGAAATCTAAGTAGGTTAAGAGGCTTTAAAAATATCGAAATAATTCGTTTTTTACGAGACAAAGGAACTGTCGCGGATTCCGAGTCTGGCAAACGACCCTGAAATTTGTATGAGAAATGTAGGTAAAGTAAGATTGGTGACTTCGAATGCGACTCAAATGATACGGAAATAAAATAAAGAGAAAAGGGGAATGATGGAGTTGATGGCCTGAAAAAAATCACATCGCTGCTGCTGCTGCTAGCAAATTACGAAATACGCTATCCAAAATAATAGGAACTGAATCAATACGCGAAATGCTGTTAGTATTGCAGATTTGCAATGAAGGGAAAAGAGGATTACACCTGTCATACATGTCAGCTTGATTAAGTGCACGTGTTTCTAGCAAAAATAACCCTCTTTATTTCTCCCACAAAGTCCCATAGAAAAGCACATTCCACTCGTCTTAAAACTAAATTATTTATTTTAGCAAGCGCCTGTTTCATCGCGTTATTACTTCAAGCGTATTAAATGTTTTCACATTTATTTATTTTCTTTGAAAATTTCAACACAAAATACTGCGACGTTAGTGGCAACAAAAAATGATTAACTAATTTCAACTCCCATTTGCCAACATTAATAATATGCTACAGCTAATGTACAAACTTGGCTAGTTAATTAACTAGCTGAGTAAATTGTAAACTATTCAAACTATTGGCTATCTTATAAACTATTTGGCTATTTTAGCTAGTTTATAAATTAGAGGCACATTTTAGCAGAACTAAATACGTAATGAGTGTTGAAATTGGTTCTTTTGGGTGTACAAGGTCGCTAATAAACCGCTTTAGTCATTAAAGAATATCTGATGGCTTTGATGTGCACGTAAGTGCGCTCGGTTATCAGGTTGTATATTATAAGTCTAATATTCGAATATTCTGATGCAATCTGAAAATGGGGAGCAAAGTAGGAGATTTGTATTGTATGCTGTTACTTGTGTGCGCTTTCAGTAAATTTCAGGTGCATTCAGCAAACCTGGAAGCAAATGTAAGGAAGTGCTTTAGTATTCTTTTTACTGCGCAAAACAGTGCACTATGATATTACTTCCAAGTTAGCTTATAACACGGCATGTAATCCAGTGCAGACGTCATATAAATTTAAAAAATTATTTAAAATTGCAAGCCAAAAATCGATATAGTGGTAATTCAAAAATGACATAAAAGCGAAACCTGCCGAAGCCAAAGCCCGCGGGATTACCAAAGCTCAGGCTCAGACCATGCTGTTTCCTACAAAGCTTCACTGTTCCACCCTGGATAAATAAGAATTGTTTCATATTTGTCTTAAGGATTACTCCTAGTAAAAACCTAAGAAGATTATTTGTTCCTTACACGCTGAAATTAAATTACATCTCCGCATCGTTCAAGATTAGAGACGCGTTTTAATTGCTGAATTTATTCGCGTAATGGTTGAAAGACGGCAGAGCTCGGTCCTTTTTAAATTTCGTATTTACCTTTAAGCTTTCAGAACGGGTGTTGTTGGTTTGTTCTGAATGCCTGCATTTGTTGAATGGACCTCGCCGGCCCGTATATCCACAATGAATAAAAAAGGAAGACCGTGTGTAGTGAAATACGCGTTTTACTTCGCTATTTGGATGGTGTGGCCCATCTATTATGGCCAAAGGTTTTATTGTTGGACCAACCCAGGTCGGCTATGGGCGGGCTACGTTTAAAACTACATTTATTGCTAACTCTGCGATCTGTGCGTCCTGTTCTATTTTTCAGCTTTGCCAATAGAAAATTCTCGGCTTCGCTGCTGTTAGAGTGAATAAAAGAAAAGAATGGGAAAAACGATAAAGTGTGCACATCCCACTCGGTTATTTGTGCTGTGTTTTGAAATGTTCTGAACATGTGAAGTGACTATGGAGTGCGTGTTTGGGAACACGGATTTCGCTCCGCGGTCTGAAAAATTATTGCCAGTCAGAAATGAAAACAATTAACACCAACAAACATTTCGTGTTTTACAGTTTTCTGTTCATTAACTGTTTTATACTTTTCCAATCATTCAAAATGAAAACAAACAAAGCTCATATCTAGTTATTTTATAAAAGAGTCCACCGTTTTTATCATTCCAAACAACGGATTGTCCGGATCCCTCTTTAACTCACCTTAATTATTATTAGAAATACCACGCAGCTAAAAGGAATTTTTTAACACGAGTTACTACTGAATCTAAATTTAATAAAGCCATTTTTACGAAAACTTTTATAAAAAAAAATATCATAATTGAATTTTTTTAAGTAATCCTTTTGAAGGCTAATATTATCAGGCTTTATTTTTCGTAATAGGTGAATAAAATGTTTTAATTTGTACACAAACAGAGTCACAAATATAGAGAAAAGATCACCCGTTTCGAGACATTGGGAAATACTCGTAATAGAGTTGCAAATGTTAAACGTTTGATTCAGTTTCGGTTTAAATTTGAAATTGCTGCAAAATAGAATTCTCGTCAAAATGCAAAATTGGTTCATAGAGTCATTAATTAATGCACATACGAAAGTAAGGTTCAGGCAAATAGAATGTAAATTTCGAGTCGGTAATAGTTAAAATAGATAGTAGCAATTGTAGCGTTACAAATTACAAAGCAGCAATTAAAATTGATCATTAATTTTTCCTGATAAATTCAACATTTGTCAGTTGGCAATCCTGTCCTCATTTATAAAACAGTACCGCCAAAACTACGTTGTGGTCCATTTTCGCCGTTAAAATTTCCATTTAACACGAAAATGAACGTTTTGCATTTTTGTGAAAATCGCTAGTAATTATTGGGGCACTAGACGTCCAGCCATCGGCAACTAAATGAAGATAGAGTCGTTCTGTTTATTTAGAATTTAATGGCAACTAATGTGAGTGGCTCGAATGTCGGTGGGCGATTTTAATAGGGTCCAGATCCACCGAAATGCCCCATTACCACGCAATTGCTGCAATCCTCTGGAGGCCTGTCTTTGGCGTCTTTCTCGCGTCTCCTTCTACCCTTTTGTCCAATCTTCGATTTCCTTCTAGCCTTTACTGTTATGTTTTGCTTAATTTTATTTCAAAGAATCTCGGCCGAATTGCTTTTACTATTTTTGGTTCTAGGCGAGGTTAATTGAACGGCGATTACTCTCGCGAAATAATAAATGGCGATGGTGGCCGAAGCATAATGTATTTCCCTGGTCGTGAATAAATTGAAATCGGGTTTGACACTAATGAGCATTACAGATCGCACATAAAAGATTAGCTTTTGCGCGTCAGCAATTAAGTCGCGCCGGGAAAGGAAATTTCAATACATTTTTATTAGGTGGAGTAAAGTGGGGTACTTAAAAGCTTGTATATTAAATGGAAAGCAGCTTGCCGAGACCATAAGTAACGAAATCCTCTTCATTAAGATTAAGCTAACTAAGTTTAAAACAAAGAAAGAAAGTTAAAAGTGGCAGTCCGGACTTATTAAAAATGACTTCAGTTACGCGAATGTTAAATGTACGTGAACAAGTTTTACATTTTTCAGATTTTAACAGGCCACTGTGTCTTCTAAGGGTTCTTTCATTAACTTTCAGACGGCGTAAAAAGCTACTTTCAGATAAAACCTGAAACTCGGAGAAGTTCTGAAGTGTGAACGTGTCGCTACGGGACGTTCGTTCATGTATATTTATGATTACATCGGGTCTCTTCATCCTGCTTTCATCCATTATTAAGCGCGGACAAAACAAGGAAAGAAACAACATTCATACGAAATTAAGAGATCTTCAAAAATATTTCAAGATTTTAAAATGCACAATTACGACAGCTACGGCAGGAGGTGTCATTATAAAGTGAATATTAATACATTATCCTCGGCAAAGTTTCGGCTTTAAATTTATGGACTGTAATCCCTTCCCTCTTTTTGTTGTGATAACTTAATAGATAGAATGCAAAAGGAATATTTTAAAAATTCAAGACCTAATTTTGCAATTGTTTGAATTATCAGCATTAAAAACGTAGTAATTTCATAAAGTGGAAGCTAATAATACAAACGAGTTTTTCAATTTATCGTTGCAAAATTAAAATTCTAAATCAATTTCCTCCCAAAACCAAAAAAAATGAATTCATACTATAAATTCGAACCTTTGTAATATTAAAAAAGTGAACAATGCGAATTTTGTAGTTTTTGGGCGGTTGAATTTCTTAAAATGTCACCTACACCTTCAATTAATTTCTAAAAGAATTTATCAGGATCTTGCATAAGAATTAGCAATTCAAATTTTTTGTTCTTCTATAATGTCAATTTAAAAACAATACAATTTATTATTTTACGGCCTAAAGTCTCCTTGAGCTGATATCTTCCTAGGGGATTAACGGTTCCAATATAACTTGCAAGAAATCTTCTGATCCGTCAAGCCCATGTCCGATTTGATTTAGTCCCACTCAATCCGCATTTAGTTTAATCAATCCTAGCTCGTGTTCATTCCAATGCGATTTGGTTTCTAATCTTAATTTGCCGTGCAGAGGAAACAAATTTGGTGCACTTTCAAATATGTAAACACAAAATCAAAATAATTTAATTATCGCACGAACACTGCAAATATTGCATCTACACAATGTCAAGTGTTTCACATAGTTGGGTTATCTAGTTAATTGACGATATTGTTTGGGGTAGTGATTATCAAATGAACTTCAGCCAAATACATTTTTAATTAGACGATTACGCTTAATATGTTAAAAGCTTCATCCGAATGTACCTATTCTCGCTCATAAGCTACTAATTTAACAGGCCCGAAGGCAAAGGCTCTAATTATTCGAGAACGCCGTTCATACTACACTGATTCACTGGTATTAATCACATAAAATTCTCCACGGTTACAATTTATTGTAAAGTGATTTTAATTTGAAACTGTATTTATTGCAAAGTAAAACAATAAAACTGCGGTAATTATCAGCAAATTAGCTCTCACCTTTTACTCCCAGTAATTAGACAGTGTTTTAAATAGTTATTCAAACTGGAACTGTATTCATTTGCTTTATGAGAATTTGCATTTATTTTGTTTTCAAAATAAGTACGTACATGCTTTTGCCGCTAACCCTTTTATACTCGTATGTTCCTTATTTATTTTGCAAGACTATTTATTTACAATAATATTATTGCCTGGTTTTAAGATACCAATGAATAATGCAAGTACTCTAATTATGAATATGTCTAAATACATTATGCATATTAGTTGTTTCAAAACTATGTAAAAGCCAACGTCGCATTTTTTCTTAAAATTTGTTGTGATAAATTATTATTTATGCACTTCAAAACACTAATAGCTAATGTAATTTGTAGTTTCGATGAGAGGACGAATCATTAATAACTATTTTGGATTTTTATCAACCTTATTAAAAAAAATAATTTGGTAAAATGCGACGTTGGCGTTTACATAGTTTTGAAACAGCTAATATACTTATTTTACATATACAGGGTGAGTCACTAATGGGTTATTTCTGATTTTGTTTTAATATAACCAGTAATACCAGAATAATACTGATTCCAGCTGACCAGATCGATAATCGTTAAAAAAATTCAAAATTAGATTGTTCTGAGTATTGTCAAGTTTGTCTTGACAGTTTTGCTAAAGTTTCATTATAGACTATTACCTATTATTTAAAAGATAAAAAACCAATATTGATTCAATTTATGTTTTTAAAAATCAAACGAAGTGTGGTAGTAATTTTAAGTGTATATCAAGTTTACTAACCGGACTGATGATCACTATGGAGAATGTTGTTGTTGATAAAAAATTAGACATTATAATTGTAAAATTTTTAATTGAGAAAATAAAGAAATAAATTAATAAACTCTATAATAATCAGGTGTGGGGTAAAGGATTTCATGTGCAGTGGTAAAGGAATTGTGAGCAGTACCTGAAGTACTTATGTGCGGAACTGAAGAAATTATGTGCCTGGATGTACGATGGAGAACATAGAATGGAGAATCAACAAGTAATTATGAAGTAATCTCAATCCAAACTGTCAAAATTAATGTGTAACTTTTGATTGAATTTTTTAACTGTTCTAATGTACAAAATTGAAATTAATGGCGAAGAAGCTCCGAAGACAACGAGGATGTCGCTGGACTTGTAGTCCCGGAAAATTCACCCGGAACCCCTTCTTCAACTACTTGTGATGATTCCGGATAAACATTGCGACTACAGCTTTGTGAAAGTGGCCGTAGACGGGGCAAAATGTTAGCGTCTTTATTAATTATTGCAGCTAGATTTTCATAATGTTTGTAAATGAATCCTTATGTGAACTAGGTTCAGTTTATGAATATTTATGTCTTATGTGAACTTGGTGGTTCAATACAGGCTGTTCCGTCTAAACCCCACATTAGAAGTTCTAATAATCATAGTCATCTGAAAATTTGTATACCACCATAATCCGTTACGTCCTGCTCAATGAAAATATTCTCCAGATGGCAGCACTTCCGGTTATACCGGAAGTCGCTATCAATTTCCTTATTTTAAATGGAATGCTATATTTTTTAATTCGTTTTTGAATTACTAGAGTTATTTTAAGGTAGTTTTCATAAGCTATCCCTATACCTAAATTTAGCCGTTTAGGAAATATTTAGGGTTTTTAAAATTTCTTTGGATTTGCACCTTCCAGTTCAAAAATCGATAACTCTGCCATTTTTTAAAATTTGGAAATATTTTTGAGCTCATTTGAAAGAGGAAGCCTAGATCTTTCTTTTGGTGTTTTCAGATTTCTAAAAAAGAATAACAAACTCCAAATTTTTAAAGTTAAGTTTGCAGAACTTTAAGCATCCATAACTCATTTTTTACAAATGAAATGCCGAAAGTTTTATTTCACTAGATGGTAGAGAAATTAATTCTGCTTCGATCTGTACTAACATTCCCTATACTTATGTTTAATAGTTTTCAAGTTACAATAACTTTTTGTTGGGATTGAGAAATTCATTAGCCATAGGCCTTTTCTTATAGGTTACCATGGAAACGAATGAAAAAAGATGAAAAATTAAAGATTTTCAAGCCAACACCCAATGAATTTATTTTGTTTTCACGGTCTGATCACACAATTTTGAACTGAGTTTGTCGTTTAAGTTTAATCAGAAATGTTTTTATAGCAAACTATGCAAAAATAGCTGTGGTTAGTAAGAAATTTCCTACAATGACAAAAAAACCAACATAACTTGAAAATTATAACAGATAGGTATAGGAAATGCTAATACAGATAGATGCAGAAAAAAATTTTCCTCCATCTAGTACAATAAAAATTGGGACATCCTATTTGAAAAAAATAAGTTATGGGTACTTGAAGTTGTCCAAACTTAATCTTAAAATTTTTGGGTTATTAACTTCTAATTCCAATTTTGAACACAACGAACAACAGAGATGGGCTTTCTCTTTTAATTCTCCAAATATGATTTCGAAATCTCTAAAACTAGGCGAGTTACCGATTTTTTAAGTGGCAGGTGGAAATCCAAAAATTTTCAAAAAATCCTAAATATCTCGAAAATGGTTAAACTTGGGTATAGGGAAAGCTGATAAAAACTCCCTTAGAATAAATTAAATAATCCAAAAACGCAGTAAAAAACATAACTTTCCATTTAAAATAAGAAGTTAATAGCGACTTCCGGTATAACCAGAAGTGCTGCCATCTTAGAAATATTTTCATTGAGCAGAACTCAACGGATTATGCCTGAATAACAACTTTCAGATAAACATCTTTATTAGAACTTTCAATACTTCTAATGTGGGGTTTAGACGGAACACCCTGTATGTGAACATGGTAGTTCAATATGTGAACACGGTAGTTCAATTTATGTCTTATGTGAACTTGGTGGTTCAATTATGTCTTATGTCTTATGTGAACTTAGTTCAATTTAGGAATGTTGATGGGCATTATGAGAATTTCGTTGTGCTTATGAAAATTGATGTAAACATTGTGCTTTTTATGAATTTTGATCGAGGTCGATCAACAGTCAGGTTGGCCGAATTGTGGTAGTAATTTTAAGTGTATATCAAGTTTACTAACCGGACTGATGATCACTATGGAGAATGTTGTTGTTGATAAAAAATTAGACATTATAATTGTAAAATTTTTAATTGAGAAAATAATGAAATTAAATTAATAAACTCTATAGAAGTATCAAGTATTTTTGGTTGCATCTTAAGGCATGTCAGATGTAACCCACTATTGACTCACCCTACCATACAAATTGTTTCTAAATTCATTACGAATAGTGTTTCTAACCAGGTTTAAATAATTATCCCCGCGCATCCACCATGTTTGCACAACCAAACAAAATTGAGATAAAAGTACTTTTTACTTTTACTTAACTTTCATAATACAAAGCATCAACAATTAATATTTAACAGTGATACAAGTAATATTTCTGTACTCCTATACTTAATTACTCGTGACATTAGTCTACATGCAGCGCCACTCGAAATAAACCAATTTATTAATGTGTTTTTCAGCAAAATAAACAAACTTTTTGTACATTGTAACACTACAATGCTGCTTACATGTAATTACGAAGCAACAGTAAGTTTATTCATTGTATAGCTCACATTTTACTCATACAAAAATCTTAATTCTTGATTAACTCGAGTAGAATACTAAAAATTAACCAAATTTCAATTACTCGTAAAGCTGCCATTTTATTTGTAGAAGGTCAAATTAATCGCGAATTAGAATTTGATTACAATTAAATGTCAGCTACACAACGTGCTTTTGTTAAGCTAGCTACTTCTTTTAAGTAATTCATGCACAAGACAACAATCACGCATCATTTGTTTCAGAATGTCATCAGGATAGTGGTGTCATCAGGAATAATAATTAGCGACTCGATATTAATTAATTATAAGCTAGTGTAAAAAACGCTGGCTTCTGTGTGGTTATTAGTTTTTGAGATACAATAAAAATATTCTTTCAGCAGACTCACCCTCTTTTTAATTTGTCGGTATTTAACTAAGAAGAACATGCGTAACAATGTTACTTTCACAAAATGTGCAGAAATTAAGTGTGCCAATAATATTGCATTTTAATAAATAAATAAAAATAATAAAGTAGATACGAGATTATCTAAATAAACGTTGATGGTACCCCTTTGCTCCAAAAAATTACTTTTTGCATGTTCTAACTTGTAATTTGCAGTTCCAATTACAAAAATTTTGGGATCTTAAATTAACCATGTGGTGCTGAAGGATCAAACTGCGGGGTTGTACTACAGGATGATTAAAAAAAGTGCCGGACCAACTTTTGAATGGCAATAAAAACGTTCAACTAAGAATAAAAATGAATTCAGATTTTGTTTCCAAGCAACTTAATTTTGACTGTTTCCGCTTACTGAATGAAAGAAAAAATGGTTTGAAGTGCCAAAAAACTAACCCTTGAAGAACTAAAATGGCACAAACAATGTTTTGTCAACAGTTACGGACATTAAAGTGTATATAATCTCATAATGTCTTTTACTGCGATTTTGCCTAAACATTTTAAATTTGAGAACGCTGCATTAAAACACAGAATACTCCATTTTCAAGCCCATTGTGTTGGCCTCATTTTCCATGTTGACAGTTTTCATAAAAGTGATGAAGTTTTAAATGACATTTTTCATCTTAAAGTGCTGTGACGTGTACGAAATGTTTGCTTGTCACTTGAGGAAACTTCCCGCAAATAAACTACACTCGATTAAAACTTTATTTCTCCACTTTATACATCATTTAAGCGAAATATAAATAAATTCCTTTAAAGAAATAGCATTTTCTGTTGACTTTTAAAGTCACTCAGCCGGCGGGAGCAGCATATTTTCGCTCCTCATCCAAAATCAAAGCGATTGGGATCGAGACAAATCTGCTTTGTTGCTTCATTAGAGTGTTGGGCACAAATCTAAAATGGGCATTTTGGCGGTTATCAGTGCGGCGTTACAAGTCGAGAATCGTAGATGTAAGATGGTTACCATAACGACCTCCTACCGAGCAAGCATTTGAAAGCTAAAGTTTACGTCAACAGAGCTTAACTTATCCAATTAAAGCTCTTTCCTTTATATCGGACTAACGAGCTCGGCAACATGCACTGATAAAGAAAGCTCTCATTAACTTTCGAGGGCCTAATCTACAGTATATATCCAATTGTAAATCCACACGTGTCTATGACAAAGAGGGAGCGATCTATCTCTAATAAGAAAGCCACCACAGCCCGCGCAGTTAATAAGTCGAGGGTGAATTATGAGTTTATTTAAGGGAGACTGGCTTTTTGAGTGTATGATTGAGTAACTAGACTATAATTCCAGCCTGAATGCGCACACTCCATACGCTGTGCACTTATCTGCCGAGTGCTTAATTAATATCCATTGTTTTGTTTAATTATGTACAGGTTTATCGTCAACGAACTGAACCCCGTATGGGCGCCTTCGGGCAAAAATTATGGACTACAAATTAGACTTAATTAATTCGCGTTGAACAATTTAGAAAAAAGCTTCCGTTATGGCGTAACCTCCACTTTATTATGCAAATGCAGAATAAACTCGAATGTAATTTAACTGCAAGGGTTGGCAGTAGTTGCTGACACTTATTTGTTGTTGCGTTTACAGCGTGAAGGTTGGCAATACAGCCAACACAATGGAGCACAATGCTACCAACTATATTAATTTTACGGAGCGTCCGCGAATATTTCAACTCGAAAATGCGTAGCAAAAACCATCTACCCTCCTACTTGAACGGCTATAATTCTTCGAATGTTTTTCATCAATGTGCATTATATTATTCGATTGCCTGGCGGTTAAAACCTCAAGAGATTCAACAAAGACTTTCGATGGAATCTCGGCTCGTATTTTTACAAGTGTCTTGATAATTCGTGCGGCAATCTCCTGAGAATTACGTTCTCCTGAACTGTTCACTGACCGCTGAAAAGAAAACTAGAACACAACATTGCCTTTTCACCCAGACAAATTCATTTTATTTTAAAAATATCTATTTACTGAGATTTATTTTGCCGAAACGAAAACCATAAAAACAAAGTCCCGTTAAAACGTCCAAATTTACCACAAAATTTTAAGTTTGCATTAGGAATATCCGCCAACAGTGCTATTCATTAGTAGTTTCAGAGCTATCCTAAATATAAATTAATTCCTCATTAAAATTCGAAACACTATTGTGCCTAGTTCTTTAACCAGAAACCCAATCACTAAATCAAAGATGCAAAATTTTCGAAGTTAGATACGTGTACACAAATTTTTTTTTACAAACATACTTGTATTAACAAAGCTACAATAAATCAGTTATAGGTCTTCATTGCCTACTGTACACACCGTTTTATTAAGTAAAACTCGTACGTCTGTACACTATACTAGCCCGGCGCATCCACCATTTTTGAATATCACAACCAATTTTACTTTTGCAACCAAAAATAGTAAATGCAGATATAGATAAACAATAAAGTAACACTGTAAAGTTTGCACACTTTCGATTGCATAAATCCCTTTAGAAGGTGTAGAAGCGCCTATTATTGAATGAAAGTATTTATCTGGCTGGCCTTAGACGCAACAAAAACTTGACAACCTGGTATACAATTTTCATGAATTTTAATGTAACCCTCGTGACAGCTTTGTGATTGATCTTAAGCACTTCTAAAAAGTCTGATAAACTTTCCCTGCTTGGCGATAGAAATCTGTACGCTTAAAAATTTGCTCTTAAGAGCAAAGAAAAAATCGCTAAGTGGCTGCAATTTCACAGATTTGAGATAAGCTATAAGCATTCCAGTATTTTTAAATTAAAATTTTTATAGTTTGAGGCCTTTTGAGTACAAGGTAGTTTAAGTAGAAATATGTCTGTAAGAGCGTCGCTACAAAATACTCAATTAAGTCGGCATTACCTGAACTGTTTATTTAAGAATATTTCCCTGACATAATAACAAAATTATGGTAATAACAACGGCGCTCATGTGCGCATTCTTGAGTGTATCTTGTAGCACATTTGCCCGAGAGAAGATGGCTTTTATGTGGCTTTAACATTGTACCGAGTGAGATGAAAGTTGATTTCGTTTTCATAAGAGGGGATTCAATATTGTCAGTAATAACTACACGTGCACTGTGTCTGTTGGAGTTAAGGGGATTATAACTGAAACGTACTGTTGCAATACGTAGCAGTAATAGCAAAACGAAACGCAATACTTATGCATCCACTTATGTGCGACGTACTTTTTTTGGGTTTTGTTTAATTTTTGCGGTTATAAAATGTATGACATGAAAGCTTTTCGATGAAATCTTTGTTACTGAAAGTAACACTCAACTTTGAAGTACCCAACAAACTTTTCAATGAAAGAGCACAATTAAAGCAATTATAGAAATACAAGTCTGACAAACGAATTTCGATTTCAATTTACTCCAAAATACTGAAAAGTTGCTCTACAAAACACTTCTATTCTTTCGATAGGTTGGTGTTTTAAGAATCAACGATTTTTCATTTAAAGTTCCAAGAACAGTATCGATTTTTCGGTAGAGTGTTGACAATTTCTCCGACACCGCTTCAGGCCTTTCAACGTTTATCATTTACAAGACTGAAAAGGATTTTGGGATTTTTAAAATGTTGCGACAGACTTAATTAAGGATTATTTCAGGTATGATTAACCATGTCTGGGATAAAATGGGCCATAAAGTTGTTAATTACCGCACACATTTAGAATCCAAGATCTGGTAATAATAAGACTTTAATTGCTTGTTTACACAAGTTTTTAAAACATAATGACTAGTTAAAATTCCGCCGACTTTTTAACGATACAATGACGTCCCCAACGATTACAATTTAATCGTGATTTGTAACCGACTAACGTCTTAATTATCTCCGCTCCTTAAAATAAAATATAGACGGAAAAAAATCTCAACTTCCTTGTAGCAGCAATGTTTTATTTCAGCCACAATCTACGAGAAGGCTAATGAATTTGGAAATAAGTTTACGTATACTAATCAGTTTAAAATACATCCCTGTCCAGTAGAAATATAACAGCTCAGCTAGAGCCCTAATTGTATTATTTGCCGAAGATAAATCGTTGTCTTGCTCGTCATTTTATCAGTACCTAACCTGTCGACAGTTTTGTTAATTAGGTAATTAATTTGCACGAGGATGTAGCTTCAGCTATTGGAATTTGTCGGTCGTGTGTTTGTTGAAACTCCTAAATACGAAACAGCAACATCGTAAAAATAACAGGAGAACCAATACAACGAATGTTGTCTCTGAAAATAGTAGGTCAAGTGCCAAGGGCTAAATTTTTCCTAAGTTAAACAAATGGATGGCCGTACAAATAAATGGAGCGGGCTTGTTTAACTAAAACCATTGATAGGAAAGTAATCGAGAAGTTAAAATGTACGTTTAAATGCAAGGGCCGTTTTAAACACAATAAAGTAAATGGTTCCCAAAATGTACTCTGTTTAATACTGACTCGGTTCGCGACAGTGACTTCAAAACAGCTCTTTATTTAAATTTCCTTAATTAAACTTTTTCTAGTTGCGACTCACTTGTTTCATTGCTTTTTTCTCTGCTACCCTCTTTACGCTAACACAATTATAGACGTTTCTTAAAATAAACAAGATAATTACGTAGCGAAATTTCCACAGCAACTTTACAATTCGATGGACGCCTACTCTAGCAAATCGTTAGTATCATGCTCCAGCTGTTTTTAAAGTCTTTTAATTAAACGTCACAGCTACATAGCTACAAAATTAATTATTTCCTTCCTCGTTCCATGTCAACTATCGGCCATTATAGCTGGCAATTTTTTCAACATAATACTAAACCAATTTTAAAATAGTGATCAAAAATAAAAAAAGAAACAAAACCCATTAAATTTTACGTCCTTGGTTGAAAATTACCATAATGTATGTTGAATTGATTTTGCATTGACTTCATGTAAAATATTCATGTTATTGTTTCATTTGTGCAGAAATTATTGCGTGAAACGATAGTGATTATTTTAAATTTTAGAATAATTGAAGCTCAAATGTTTTGATTAAACTGGCTACAATATGCTGTTTTGTGTAGCAATAAAAAATAGAACATTTGGTTTGATCAGTAAGTGCTTTTTAACACTCTTGATTGAAAATTTTATTGGTGTTAAACAAGCGGAACGATCAAATATTTTATACGTTACTACCAAGGGTTGATCTATTTTGATGATGAAACTCGGAAGTGGCTGCAAGCTAAACAACTACTTGCCAGGCAAGTTATGGTGTCTATATTGTATTATACGCCCCCGGTAACCTCCTCTACAAGTAAAGTGGTGGTTTTCGTCCTATAACAGGACATACTGGTTCTGCAGTTTTTTTAATTTAAAGGGGTCACATTTATCTAGGGGCGATTACAGTAACAATCAAAACAATGGAAATTAATCACAAAGGAAACAATAATTTCACTATTGTATCTACATATATCAAACTGTACCAGATTCCGAAGACATGCATTTCGTGATATAATAAATGAGTGTTGTTTGAATAATGATTCGCTTCAAAGTTAATTTGAATTCCAAAAGTTCTTTGCATGTGGTAATTTTCCTTTGTCGGATTTCTAGTATTCTAGATTGTTATAGTAAATATAATGTAACGAGACGTTGTTAGCAGTTTCAAAGATTGAGGAAAGAATTTTTCATTTATGTCAAATTTCTTCAAATATGAAGACAGATGCACGGCATCATTAGTTCAGAAACAGAACACTGGAAAAGTTTTATAAGTAAATAGCTGATGACTTATTGCATCCTAAATAAAAAATTAAGATTTTAATGTGTTTTTAATCAGTGGCTGGTGTTTATAGTAGGATGGGACGTCTATATATGGTTTATTTGAGAGTCGTTTCGCCGTTAATTGGTTTGCATGTAAATTATAGATTATATCAGCGTTGGTTAATTTGACCTAGTTGTAGCGACAATTGGCAGCATTGTTTCTCGTCCTTTTTCTACAACGTGGGGATTTGGCTGTCGGCTCGTTCTTATTCAGTCGCACGGTTGCTGGCGTGTCCCATTTCTCAGAGTATTTCTCTGATCTGCCAAGCTCAGGCAAAGGAGCTTGAATGAATGAATATAATAACCATTCGTGCGGCCAAAGGCGGCGGAAATTTAGTTTCCGTTATTGCTGCTGGGGCCACAGCAGGCATCCTTATCCCCTCTTTATCGGCGCTGGTACAAGGAACACTCAAAACATATTAACTTTTTAATGACGTCTATAACATTGTCTCGAAGTGGATGATCGATCAGGCCGCGACCTGGGCCCGTCTTAACGCCCTCCCAGGTGAATTTTGACAAAAGAATCGGCTTATGCCCTGAAAGGGGTGTTCCGGAAACTATTTCGCCCCTCCGGAAATTGAAGGCTCGGACGCCGGAAAGTGGGATAGTTTGCACACACTATATGATTATTGGACTTTGTTGAGTTATAGCCTCTGCAATTAATTTGGACTATTAGCGATTTTTCGACGACTGCGGTGATATTTCAATTATTGACGCGTCGTTTGGGGATGAACGCGGTTTTAAATTTCCTGGAACATGTAATAAATGGCGGTTTGTTCCTCTTGCTGAACTTCAGGTGAAAATTAATTGACGTTCCGAAGAAGAGGAATCCCAATAACGGTCTGAGAAATCTGAAGCACAAGTGCCTAGACATATAGATTCTAATTATCGAAGTATGCTTTGCAGTTTTCTTCATCAGTCACCAGTCAGCACCAATGAACTCCATTCTGCCGCTATTACGTTAACACGAGGAACGGTTTATTTCATTACTTTTTCAGAAAACGCAGCTGTATCTTCCAAACTCATTCTGTCTAATTTTCTCTCGACAAACTTCAATAAACCCCATTCAAGAATCTATTTATTTCAAGGAAAATGCAAAAACCATCCAACATCTTGAATAGTTTACTGTAATCACCGCATTCTTTTTGCAACAGATTTTTTAAATCCTTTCGCTGCAATTATTAAATGTGCTTTAATGTAAACACATTTCATGACATTCTGTTCGCAACATATTTCCATAACGCGAATGGGAAATGATGCAGTGCCGTTTTGCGCTACAATAATTGCCTTTATCCCATTTTAATGCACGCATGATAAATTATTGTCGTTTAGTCAGTTATGTTTTTTTAATACTGACCCCCTTTTATCGATTTCATTTTTCAAAATACACAATTAGTCGGTAACAGTGGTAATACTTTAATTTTACTGTTGACGACATTCTAATTAGGAGAACAGTTTAGTAACTAATTACTGATTGCAGATAAACATGCTTTGCATACTCCAATTATTACCGTGCGTTCCTCGTGACCGCAATACCACATCGACACCCCTTTTTATCTTGAATCAATACCCTTATCACCGAAACTCACTTTAAACAATAAATTTTCACGCAAAGTGCGACTTTTGCCTCTTTTATTACAAGAGTGTCTTACCGAAATATACTAGGGGCTTTCTGAACCTAATAGAGACGTATGTGGCATGAATGATAGATTATAAAAACAAAGGACCAAAGAGGAACAGTTGATGAGTTTGTACACTATCAAGGTGAAGAAAATTTTTTGTGATGCTCCACTGTATCCACGGTTTAAAAACTTATTAATAAACAACTGATTACCTACAAGTACTTTTAGTCCAGAGCTTTAATTTTGAATAACCGGAAGGTACCCTTGGTAATTTGGCTCTTAACGCTTCTTGTACTTAATTGGACAAGACCTAAATTAAGAAAATATTTTGAATTTTGTAATTAATTTAATACTTTGCCACGTACAGTGTAGGTAAGAAATATTGCGACTTATTCCTTATAATTTATGGGGAATGTCGACTAAATTCAAATGCAACTCTAGAAAATAATGAACTCATTAAAGTGACAAAATATGTCTTGCTGTAGCTGACAAAGTTATTAAATCAACATATAAAATTTATTTTATAAAAATAAAAAATAAACATGAAACAAATAAAATGTTTCGTCATGTATGACATCTTATTATAAAAAAGTATACGTATATTAATTTAGGTTACTTTCATTAAAATAAGAAAGCAATTTTTTTCTGTAATTTAAGAATTTGCAGATTACGGCATCAAAAATCCCGGAAACAAAAGATTCCTCATTTTCGTGAATGTAGAAATTTGAGGCTTGAAACTCGATATGATCGTGTTGATTACCTGAAAGGAAATTTTGCTGAAAGCGGGCGTCTCAACATGATTCCTTCCCACTATATGAAAAAATCTTTGAATACCTCTCAAGAGGCTGAAGTATTGTTTTAATAAAACATTAATCCATCTACAATCCTGACACGATTACAATAATAACGTTAATAATTTGTGGCTAGAAGGAGATGCTTTTGCACAATAAAAATTTCTCCTTTACGATGTATGTTTGGATCGGCTCCGAGTTTGGTAACAGTTTTGAATAATTTAATCCGATGGTTAGTCGAAGAATTTGCATGAAACTGAGAGATATTCATAACAGTTCCAAATTTCTATTGTTGGTGTGTAGTGGAATAAAAGCCATAAATTAAAAAATTCTTGTCGTGCACGGATAAACTGCAAAATCCCCCCATATCGGTATAATTTATTTCGTTTTCATTAGAACGCATTAGTTTTTTTGTTTTCCAATAGAGTGAATAATGGGAACCCTTTGGAGGGTGATTTTTCTTGCGGTTGTCGGCCTAGCGAAGAATCGATAGTGGTCAGTAGCAAAGCTGTTGCTGACCTGATGAATTGACGTTCTCGGATTCACATAATGACTCCTTTCAGGAAGAGCGCTGCAATTAGTAGAGAAAATTACTCTATTCGTTTATGTTACGAGAGCAATTTTTTCTCATTCTGGTATTTATTCTGTCTTCGGGCGGTTTCAACAGTGATAATAACAAATGACAATTTATCGTTAAAATATTTTCGCTCCCGGCTAAATAACGGTCGCAGAATCAGATTTGCAATTTTTGCGGCGGCGAAACTTTCGGGAGAGAAGGGGATGAGACTGCAGTGCTCATGGCATAAATAACTAGTTATTGCTTTTAGGGGTGCACTAGCAGGGGTGGGCGCTTGCTATTAGTACAGTGGCCCAGTTACGAACAACGGACGCCAGTTAGCTACAATATATCATAACTGTACGAGACACCTCTACAAAACACTCGGTACTACACAGAAATTCACTCGTCGGCCAGTTGTATTACCTCCTAGGAAATTTAATTTCTGTTTTGTAAAAGTAATTATGTCCAACTCGACGTTATCTATCCTCCTAATTAAAACATGTCATCTGATTCCTTTAAATCAACTTTGCAATCTACCGAACAAATCAATTTCGACTTGCTACCACTTACCACGATGAAAAATTATTTCCGCTGCTATCTGGTCAACTGATCTCTGATTAAAACGCAACCTGCAATATATAGTCTATCAAAAAATTTCAAGCCTTTTCTCTTGTTTCATTAAGTAACCAAGTCTTTCTTGAAAATCGTAAAACGTGCTCTTTATAACCGACTTAAATTAGATCACGTTTAACCCAATTTTTGAGGATAGTTTCTGCTCTTTAAATTTAATTATGCTCTCTAAAGTTTAGAGGTAACTTAAATTGGAGTCATTTTTCATTTAAATACATACAGTGTGTTCTTGCAAAACTTTTCCCTTCGCACAACTTTTAACCTAATCAAGATAGTGACTAAAGCCAACTTCTTAATAAGACGATGAGAAAACTAGTGACGCCAATAAATCACAGCACCCTCACGAAAGAGTTCGCACAAGATAAAACTTAAATAGATTTTTTTAAGTTATTATCTTTGAAATAACAACTCAGTAGATATCTCAAAATATTACAAAAGTAGTAATGCTACCTTTATGAATACTTTTTGTTTGTTGTTTCTTTGGTCCAAAGATGCATGTGAATGTAGTGTAATGAGGAAACTTTAAAACCTGATTTTGCTTTGTTCCACAAATAGACTTTATCATGAAACTCAGAACTACAGGATATTACATTGTTATAATCCCTTAATTTTATGAAATCAGAAATGTGATTGCTACTGTAGCAACAAATTTAACAGTTAAGTGAAATGATGTTCAAAAGAGGGATTTAAAAAGTGTGGGCTTAAAAAAGTTAAAAATCGCAATCATAATAATTTCGTATAAAATTTATCACTTGGTGAAAGTTTTACCATTTCATACAATGCAAAAATCTAAATGGAAATTAAAGCATTAAAACTTTGAGTCCCTCTGTTTTGCTTGTAAATGCGTGCCATTTTTATTATTATACATTAATTACTGGTATTATACATTTCTTGTGTTAATTCTCTTGAGAGTTTCTTACCCTCTGTGGTAAAAAGTGTTGGTTGTGCTGGAATTTTTCGCTAGCGTACAAGAGTTAAAAAAGGAAGAGGCAAAAACCCAACAAGCTCCATTCGTTTTAATAGATTTCCGGTCACTCCTCTCTTCAACAATTTGTAGGGATTTATGCTAATAAATGCTCACCTATAATCACCGTGGAAGCTCTCAGCGCTGAAAACAAGGGTGAAGCGAAAACGCAACATTAACTCTTAGTGAAAGTTAGTTGACATGAAGCAGGTGGCGTGCTGCTTCGGATTAGGTGAAATCAGCTCAAAATTGTTTAATTAAAGTGAAACGAATTGAAATACGTTGACCTCCCCTGTCTTCACCAAACCGACCAAACTAGAACTTTAATTGGACGTGTGAGCTACATGATGATAGTTTAGTTAGTGTACCTGCATCTACATTTTTAGAACTAATTCCAACTGACACCGACACAGAAACGTTATTCTAAGGGTGTTTCAACTATAATTTACAAAGAATAAATAACACTAAGTTTACAGTTTAACGCTGAGCTGTCCGAAAATATCTGTGCTTGCGGTTAGAAAGCGTCCTCATTTATCATGTTGATGAAGCTTAACGTTTAATACGCACGTAAATCAAAAATGAAAATAAAACCAATTATGCAAAAAAATCTTCTCGAATCCGATGTTTAGCCGCAGGATTGTAATACCCAAGTTATAAACGGAGACAACATGTGAAATTTATGGATTTTTCGAATTCGTTTTGTGCTTTGTTACATCTCCTTGAGTTTTATTGCCGCAAATATTTTAGGTTTACGTACAAAATTAAAGAAACGAGTTGAATAAAAACCATTTGTGGCAAACTTTGTAACAAAATTCTATTCAGAAAACAAAGAGTAACAAAGTAGCTAAAATGTCATCCCGTTCATCCTACTACGGCATAACATTACTCAAATGCAACAACACACGTACAGTTTGATTTAAGTATAAGACTCTGTTTGTAGTTCACATTAGATCACAGTGATACGTTGGTAACACTATTATTTGGAAAAATTTAAATCTTAGGAGAATAATAATTCAATAAAAGTGGAAAAAACAACTAATTTCAATGTATTTTACTATAACTATAAATGTTTGTAAACGGTTACAAATGTATAAAACATTACCCTTAAAAATGTAACAATAAAATAAAAGCTTTGTAGGGTTAAGCTTAGCAGAGATAAAAGATGCAACTCAAGTTATAATGTTATGGCATCCCTAAAAGTGAGTATATAAGAACCATTTGACATATGACATACAAGCAGTAAACATGTTATTTCGTCCAAATGTTAAAAACAAGGAAGCAATATAAATTAAAATTATCTACTGCTTTTTACTGCTACATATTTAATTAAGCACTTTATAAAGAACAAAAATAATAATTTTACGAAAATCAAATCTTTACGACTAAGCTGAAAACTTGATAATGATGAAAGTTTCGTCTGCTAATATAAAATGTATAATGACTGTTGAAACACAAATTAATTAAGAGAGAAGTCAATCCTTTACTTGAATTTTAAACTCTTGAAATTGCATTTTATATATTGACACCTCGTATGTCTTTATAGTCATAGCACATTGAGGTAGGAGTTGGGTAAGTGATTCGTTTGAATACGCCACACAAAAATTTATTTACGAAGAATCTTGAAAAGTATGGCACTCGAAGCACAAGCCGCCGGAAGTATGGAGAAAATGTATCTTTGTGTCGAGCCCAACGTTGCTGTTGATTGTATGCAGATTATGCCGCTTGTGAATTTAAACTTGCAAATATCTTAACATCAAAAGCAGCTGAATCAGAATGGAGCATCACCTTCTTCTTCAACACGCGGAGAAATTTGTGCACCTGCGAACTAAAGCCTAAACACCATCAAACCTCCCACAATCGTTCCGACCATTATTGTATAAAGCGAGCTCTTTTGATCATTTATAAAGGCTTTTTTCAGAAGCGCTCTCTAATTAATAAAGTTTAGTCTGCAGTCGAGTTTAAGTCGATTTTCGATAACCGTTAAGTGCAGTTGATTCCAATAAACATCCAATTTCCCTTTAAGAAGGGTCCAGTCGTTTATTCGGGTCACTCTGGATACACCAAATCCCTCGGGAGCGCTTTTATGGCCTCACAAGTATTACACGACTGCGTTCACAGGACATGCGGCCGACTTTACGGCCCCTCCCAATTTAACAATTAAATGAAGGAACACCAAACCTACATTTTACTACACTCACGCGATGGATACAATTTTAAATAGACTCATTTATTTAAGAGATCGCTTTACAGCGACCAGATCCAATTTGGTGCCATTTTTTTCTCTGGCAGTTTTCACACAACCAAAGCCACTTAGTAATACATTTTCGCCGTTTACAAGTTCGCACAAATGTAATGGCTTCATAAAAATAAACACTGATAAAGACCCAATAACTTTGACGGATATAAAAGTACATCTTTTTATATTATAGTAAGCGCCACGTTGGAAATATTCAAGTATTCAATAAAGGAGGGTCGTAAAACGTACGATTGTAAACGATCAAATCGATCATAGAAATCTTGCTTTGTTGTTCTTTCATAGTCTCCAAGAACTTTACAACGAGCACTAACATGTGCCACGTTTGCACAATTATTGTGACGGTGCCATCAAATCGGCGTTTCTTTTTTATCTACTACTTATAGATTCAGAAAGTTGTGTGCTTCGTCAAAACTACGCCAAACTTTCACCGCAATCATTCATTTATGCTAAAATACCTGCCCCAAACAATTCGGGAAAAAATGTTTTGCTCCAAATTAACCGACAAAAAAAAACTTAGAAGCTTATAGATTTGGTGTTAATTATTACAAGCCAGAGTAATCTAACGAAGAAGTTGTAGAATGCATGGCTGGATGGAAACTTTTTGACTTTAGGACTAGATATAAATATAGTGGTAAAATTGGTACAGGTCTTAGGTATGCTATTACAAATAAAATATCAAAAGTCCCCACTGATCCGACGTGTGCGGAAAAAGCTATTCAATATCAAAGGTCAAACGCATTGGCTTTTTGCATTTTTCGTAACCGGTAAGTCTTAACATGAAAATGGTCAAACAAAAGTTGTAGTTGTAAAAATTGTTTTTATATTTTTCCCCTACGGATCACCATTCCTGAGATATCACCCTTTGAAAAATCGAAAATACAAATACACAGACATGTGTCGCCCATTTTTCATCGTTCCGGAAATTCAACCATTTTGAAAATAATTTACTTGAACTCGTATACAAAATTTTAAAGCTCTAGCTGTATTAGAAGTTAAAAAGTTTCTAATGTAGGCCCTAAAATAATCAGCCTGTATGCATCATCGGAATATAAGCAAAATTATTAGTTTAGGTAACTTCATACAACAAATTATACGATTCTGAGAATACTCCACGATTTATTGTGATTTAGTTTCCTTATGCAGAGTGATTTTTTAACACGAACCACCCTGGATATCTCGAGAAATAAACAAAATATTATAAAATCCCGAAACAGGTCAATTTTTATTTACGCCTCTTAGTTTGAGTTTTTTTTTTGAGTAGCACCAACCCCTATGTAATATCCAGACAATCCTTTCAAACTTATAAACATCATCACCCCTTTTGTGATAACTGAAATGAAAGGTTTTTTCATCAGGACTTCGGCTGTGTAGAAAACCACGTTAAAAAATTCGCCAAACAGACTACCTCACAGGTGGTGGTAAAATGTGTGCACATTATGCACAGGACTTCTTTAGTTTTTGGAATCGCGATATCTCAGGAGTAACTAGTGAGTCGTAGGAAAAAAAGTATAAGAAGAATTTTTAGACAATTATATGATCTACAACATTTGTTAACCTATTTGCATGATAACACTAGTTTACAACGTTTTTTACCAACAGATGAAACCAATGTGTATCGGTAGAATAATTAACCCTAAATCTGATACAGAAGTCGAAAAAAAATTAGAACGACAAGTTTTTTAAATATTCATTATAAAGTATCAGTATTTGACAATTTTTGCAACATTAAAAATGTTACAGACTGATTCTTCTTTTGTACTATATGGGTCAGTTTATCTTAATGTGGATTAGTAGTTGACGAATAACATATTTTTATCCCAAAAACCTTAATAACTCTCTTCATAAGACTTTAAATCTTGATGGAAACGTTTACCATGTTCATCACTTAAGCTTCCCAGATTTTGTTAGGATAATTTAAACACAAACATAGAAAAAGTTGTTTGAGCTTAATTTACATTCACTTGATGATATTTTAAAGCAAATAAAATATTTAACAATATGTTAATCACGTCAGTAACGAATGCCAAAGACACCACAAAAAAGATTGATTCAAAACTTTCGAAAAATTAAAAATTACACAGATGGTTTCTTTTCTTCGGATTAGTGTCAGTTTCTCTTACTGTAACCATCAATAATCGGCTAACATATTTTTATCCCAAAAACCTTTGTGCACCACTTTTCATAAGACTTTAAATCTTGATAAAACGTTTACCATTTGATCGCCTAAGTTTCCCAGGGTTTATAAAGATAATTTTATAAATAAAACAAAAGTTGTTTGTCTACATTCACTTGACGATATTTTAAAGCATATACAATGTTTAACAATTAGTTTATCACAAAAAAAACGAATGCCAAATTAGACATCAAAAACGAATTTTCGAATTTTTATTAAAAAAACTAGAGTTGATAGACAAATGTGACATATATTTTAGTTATCAGTGAGTAAGAAGAAAACACAATCAGTATAAATTATCTCTTGGTAAAAGAAAAACCTTTTTTTTGTAAACTAGTGTAATTGATAACACTTACCGTTTTCGAGAAAACTGCATAAAACCGATACTTTTGGCCTTTGACATTGAATAACTTATTTAGCACACGTCGGATCGGTGGGAACTTTTGATATTTTATTTGTAATAGTGTATCTAAGACCTGTACCAATTTTCAGCTCTATGTGAATTTTTGTAATGTCTATTTTGATCGGACTACACTGTGTTTGGACTAATGAGGAGGTGAACATAGTAAAAGTCTCCGATCCAGGTCTATGCGTTCTTTTTTTTTCTGTTATGTCTAGAGCAAGTCACTTAGTATGGAACGACCCGATGAAAATTAAATTGAACAAAACTGTGGAGCGGTAATTTGGAAACTTAGTGAACTGACAGAACCTTTTATTTGCAGGTGTCGAGGTCTAATTCAACGGTAGTGACCTTAACGGACGTGAAGAGAGAAACTTCTGGAGAATTTAAGTGTGAAGTTTCAGCGGATGCACCACGCTTCCATACCGACATACGTGCCGCGCATTTACTTGTTGCAGGTATTATTAAACTTTAGAATCCTCATTCTTCCTCATAGAGGACACCTTGAGCTTTTATGTCGCTCGGAAATGCCTCTGTCGTGCGAAAAATCTTGCCCTTTGACGGTATGCCGTAAATACAAGCGGCGTCTTTAAGGCCATTAAACGTTGACACTCTCAAAGTAAATAGCTGCGGCCTCGATGAATTGCCGCCGCTTTAAGCAGTGTATATCAGTCGAAACCGATAAATTAGCTTTACCATTCATCGCTACTCGATTATTAACGTTGATGAGATGTTTACTGTGTAATAACTTAATTGGATTCGATTTGCCTGCATCGCCTCCAAATTGCTGCGATTTTTTACAGACGTGCCTGATGAAGGACCAGTTTTGCGAACAGAAGTCCAGGAAAAATCGATAGGAGCGAGGATAAAGGCTAATTGCACGACGCCCGGGTCTTATCCGCCGATGAATATCACCTGGTTTATCAACGATGTTGAGGTAAGTACAACATTACCGGTTTGCACAAAAAGCTCTCTTTTTACCTTGTTTTGTTAGACGTAATCGATCAGAATCGGTTCACTTTAGATTGAATTACAAACTTAACGAAGTTTACATTTCCGATGCAAAGAACTAAATTTTAACTAAGTGATTGAGCAGCACCTTAAGCTGATTGAGGTGATGCAATTTAACTCCAGATCAAGACTAAATATTCAGTTTCACTCGTAATTAAATACAGAGTTATCGCAACAAAATGAATAATCTTAATACAAATTTACTTGTGGGTTCATAACCGAAATTAAAATCACTAAAATCAAATTTCGAAATGGTTCTTTGCTAGCAAAAAGCTTGTGGTTACATCCCTGATTCCAAATCTAATATCCTCGAATACTCAAACAAATTAAAAAGGTTTTGTGTTTCGCTGCACCCAACTTTCCGTAGCAAGTTGGACTTCTGCTTTTTCGTTACATACTCGAATCAGGAAACTTTCTTTAAAAGTCTTATTAATTGCACTTTCCAATAAGAAACTTTTCTCAATTTATTGCAAGTGTTATTTAAAGTGCCCCTTTAAAACGCTCCAACAATTCCAACTATCATTAAAAATAATTGCGGAATGATTTTTTATTTGGTCATTTCTGTTGTTATCAATGCAAGCTCAACGCTATAACGAGACAGAAATGTTCTTATCATTCCTGCTTAACGGTTTATTATTCAGCCGAACATGTGGGCTCTATATTTCAACGCAAGCTAATGGAATTGGGCGAAATATGTTTCCAGACACCTAAACATTGTTTATCTGGCCGATTTCACCTATATGCTAACCTGATTAATTCTCTGTTTCGCTGCAGTATTCTCGTTAATAAAATAAATTACTATGCGCAATGTATACATTCAATTATTCTAATAAATTCAGAGGCATGAACACGTTGCGTCTTTGTCGCCAAAGCACCTTCTCCACGTTCGGTTTCATACAAAAAATGTAGATCTACCCACCTCCTGGTATGGAAAATTTAATTTTGTAGTAAAAACTTAAAACAAGAGTAATATATTCTTGTCAAATTATAAGTATAAGTTTATTTACGAGTATGATCCTTTTTTACCTGTGTAAACAATTAACTAACTGAAAAGTTATTATTTTAAAAAGTTTGGAGATAATCTATTATCCACTGTCGTTTTTGTTGTTCTGAACACAGTTTCAATAATAATAATGATAATAATAATTAGGACAAAACTCTTATTAAACCTTTTAAAATAAATCAGACCTAAAATTGTAAAAAGCCTTTTCATATTTATGTCCATAGCACACACACTTAACAAAATATCGAGAATCACACTGTCATAAAGAATGCCCTCAAGTCTGCTACAAGAATATAAAATTAATTTATTCATACCAAACTGGAACTAGAAAATAAAATATTCTGCATTATTGTAGGAATGAAAAAGAAAATAAAATCACAGATTTCCAACTAAACTGAAGAAATATCGACATTACATTATAATATAAGTATTTGTATATGTAATAATTGTAAAGGTCATAAGTTGAAATTTTTTCCCGAAAAAATTTACAACACAAGACATAAAAAACTTTAATGTTGGGTTTTATGTGACACCTAAAACGTCAACTTGAATTAAGCTTGTTGAGTGCAATACGACCCGTTTTACATTTAACTTGGAACAATTCAGTTTGGATGTTTTAGAAAAATTCGTTTGATAACTGGGATAACAAGTCTGAACCGGCGAGAGCCATGATTAGATTTAATATTGCATTTTCCTAAGTTTACAAAATAAAAGAGCCGGGCTCTTTCTGCGCTACTATACCAACAAATACAATAAAATTGCGTTTACACAAGAGCTTATGGGCAAGAAAAGCATTTGTATCGCGGTCCAAATCTCGAACGTAAAGCAAATTGTAAACGCTAACCCTATAAAGTAAATTATTTCTGGCTAGATTTTGCATATTTTATAAAAAGAGAAGAGGCATTCGGCATTTACGTTCAAGTAAAGTGGCAATTTCCTATTTCGTTTTAGTTCGTTTCGAAGTGCCGGTCAAGACTGGGACCAAAACGAGAGCACATCAAGGAATAAGTTGAATAATTTAAAAAGACTCTAAAGCGCTTAAATTTCTCGACCAATATTTGCGCCACTTAATTTAGATTTACTCAAATCTGTTGCGCATTATATGCTGAAACTGAACGCTTTGTTTGCCACTTCCACTCGTGTCTTTTGATGAATTTAATTAATTGGTATTTGCACAAACGGATGTTGCACGTTTGCCTCGTTATAGATTTCACATAAAGAAGGCGCACACGTAAAACAAGTCGCACAACTACAATTAGTTTCATCGAGATCTATCAAACACTTCCAGATGTTGCTGCAATTAACCCAAATAAAAACCGCAAATAGAGTAGTAACTGTTATTAGCTATAATTAATCGCTGATAATGTCTACATCGAGACTGAAATCATCGATAATTTCAGATTCGTGACTGCACTTGTGTGTTGATCCAAGATTTTATGTTTCCAATAAAAGCAAGAGATAAGTTGAGACATGATAAAATCCGGTTAAATCTGTAAATGCCACTCTGCAAGACGCAAGACGGAATTATGACTGACACGAAATTTAATTAGTGCTGTTCATTCCTCAAATACTCCCTACTCATTGTATCATCCATGACAACTCAGTTTCAATAACTTCCCCCTAAACACTACTTTAAACATTCAAACTGAACTTACGCCTCACAGGGAAATTAAAAAATTAATGTCATGAAAACGTTTAGATGCGATAAAAGATTAGAAAAAACTTTGGGGAGAAGCGTATCTGATTATCCAGCAGACGCATTTGCATGAATTCTTGACTCGTCCCCTATATGTTATTTATTTACGACAGTTTTTATGATTTATTTTGAAAAATTTAATTCCATTGTTTGCCAAGTCCAGTTTAGGAGAATTTATGTTTAGAAGCAAGTACTTCGAAACACTTTAGATATATTGCATCATAAAGTGGAAATACTGTTGTTGGTCTCGGATAGATAAACTTTTACAATGGTGGTGTTTATTTCCGGAATTTTTACGTGCTAAATAATGTGTCCGTTTTGGCCGAGATTAAAAAAACAGCGGATCAACTTGCAAGCCCAAAAAAATTAAGAGAAGCTTAATTGGAGCGATCAACTGTATAAATATTTATTGCATAATTTTCCCCACTGATAATATTTAAAAAGAAAATATACGCTGGGGATTTGTGCCGGAATATTTATTCAGAAAGCTAACGCGAATTTGATCAAACAATTATTCTAGTTCGGATCGCCATGCGCCGATGGGCGAACGGACAACGGTTTGTTAAAATTAGATTATAAATGCATTAGAGTTGTGCATAATTGCTCCTAACTTGGCCACCAGCTCAAATCTCAAATTAAAACCCAGAGCAATTTATTTTTCAATCAACTAAACCGCTTTCTTGAACTCATAACTAATCTTCAGTTCGGTAGACACTTTTAATTCCTCTAAATTAGTACCTTTCAACAATTTGTCCACAATTTCCTTTGATACGGTAATTTATAAGCGATTTTATAATGAATGATTGGAGTGAGGATTTGAATTGACATTTCGACAAGCAGTAAGCCTTGTCAAGTTCTCTAAGTCTTATCTGTACCCAACAGAGGTCTACAATGTCGTTAAACGCCTTTTTGGACGTGACAGCCCGTATTCAAGTCATCTATCAGGATGGATATTCAATAAATGATGGGGTATTACGACAGAATCTAAGTGATATGCCCGCTACTAAAATTACATTTGCCCTCCTATCGACAAACCGATTTGCTCCATTACCAAACTTTCTGATTCCATGTACTCTAGGAATCACTCTCCGCACACATGGTCATAAATAAGCTATACAACTAACTATTGAAATTTATTTAGCATTATTTTTCAATTTTTTGTAATTAATTAAAAATATGTAAGTTGCTGTCTAATCAGATAAAAAACCTACTTATTTAATTTTAAACGAATTGTTTTATATTCATTCAGTTTTCTCCTTATTCTATATTTAAATATCCTTCACGATGTGTATTTTGTTCAAAACGTCGGAAAAAAGTAGTGTCTAAAAAAGAAAACTACGAATAAATAGCAAAACTTAAAAGCAAGAGGAAAAGCCCAAGTTCGTGCTGATAATGGTGACTTGAAAAATCATCGCATCATCGATTTTTTAAATTTTATAAAACTGTTTTTGTAAAAAACAATTAAACGATACAATTGTGTACCTAAAACTACTTTCACAACCGTAATGCGGCCCTGCTGTTTCACTAATTCTGCAAAAACAAATACTTATTAAATAATTATTTTATATTTGTGAGTAAAAATACAAACATTACAAACTGGAATAAAACAAAGGTTTGTTTTATTTAATAAAACATGAATAACGCAGGTAGATAAATATTTTCATAAATTATTTATCGAAAAGGGCTTAATTAGGTACACGGGATTTTATTGTAGGATACGAACATATTTTTTATTCAGTAAATAAAATCGTTTTCAACGAGAATTTGTAAATTAGAGAATTTTATTAAATTCTTTGAACCGTTTTAGACTTCTAATTAACCTCAGTGAAAAAAGTGGCAGAAAAAACTTTTATTTTAACAACCCTGGATATCGTTGCAAATTGTTGCTTCCAGAATTTTGGACAGTTACTTATATTTGTACCAATTTTTTGCCCCTCGGGGCCAAATCATCCCCAATATTGAAATATTTTCCCAAGCAATCAATTTTTTATACTTTCCGCCCACCAGCATTTGTTGTGAGTTTTAATGAACATCAGTAAAAACTCTTTAAATAATTTGAGGACTTTTGTCGTTGTGTAAAGGCTTTAGGTAGGTATAATTTTTTTGGTTCGTATTTGGAAATCCTCATTTGATAATCTATCTGAATTTCCATCTTCGCTTATTCGGGCAATTTTCTGAAGACTGGCGCAAATAAACCGATAAATTTTTCCGCATCTCAGTTATGTGAGAGTGACTGCAGGTTTGAAGAATAAAACCATTATTGATTTTATCATTTAGGAATGTTTTAGTGTCATCGAAAATGCATAAAAGTCAATGGAAAAGTGCATAAGTCAAACTTTAAAGTCTAACGAAATAAAACATTTTATGATGTGGAAAGAGCAACTGCAGTTCGTTTTATACCGTGCGATATTTTTTCTCTTGTTGGAAAAAGTTTCCATTCGGTAAACAATTTCGTCCTCACGGACATCAGCTTGCATACGTCTGAAAGGATGATGGCGTGGATGTCGGTCGGTATTAAAACGATATAGTTTCATAAGCAGCTTGCTAATTAATTAGCGTGAGATATGATGCGTCAGAGTGTACGTGTGGCCCTAGCAGGGCGCCCAAATTACAGTCCAATTACTGCGGCTATAATAATTAGCCATAGTATTGCCAAGCTGGGGGCTGAATGTTCCCGCCACCACCATCTAGTTCGACTCCAACAAGGCCTGCTGCTAACTTGCTAACTTGATTGCATGTATGCGTGGAATTTCTACAATTTGATGCGTTGTTATTTGTCAAACAGCAAACAATCAGACACTGACACTCTCGACAATTGTTTGAATTGCGGGGCGGTGGTTGGTTACGTGATACTGTGATTGCAGCACGGCCACTCATGCCTGTTATTTTCCCTTCGAATATTCGATCATACTAATTGGGTATTGTTTAGATTATTTCTACTTCTTTTATTTGAACTCCAAATTATGTTTATGTAACACTGGTTCACACAGCATACATACGCCAACAAACGACGGCCCCGAGCTATTTTCAGCACAAATACAGGGTGCTCAAAAAGTGGCGCACCAACTCAGTGGTACGTTATTGAAAAACATATGTAGATTACGGGAAAAATCTTGAAAAAATTCCTAAAGTCATATTTTAAAAAATCTGGAGCTTTAAACTTATTTTGTTAACTTTTTCAGTTTTCATTATTTTTTAATGTTTTTATGTGTCACACTAAGTAATCGTTAACTAACAAAACGATGAATAATTATTTTTAAATTTACTATCAGACTTTAGCAGTTTTTTGAATTTAAAAAATTAAAATTCATCAAAAAAATCACAATTTGTAGATGTGCCAACAACGTTTCCTAGGAAACCGTTTCAAAATTGATTTATTTTTATTGTTGATCAAATTCTATTGTGATCACGACTGTTAGACAACGTTGCCACATTTCATTTATTTAAAATTTGTTATTTATTAATAATTTTAATACAAAGAATTTTTTTACTATATTTACCTTTATATATAAGCAGTTCTCTACCACACACCATTGAGTTGGTGCGCCACTTTTTGAGCACACTGTAGATTAAAAAGTTTATAGTTACAAGCTTTTGCAGCAACATACATCATATTATTTTATTGTTGCACTCTGAACCAAAACAAAATTTAACATTAATAACCATCTTCAGCATTATACAGAATAGAGGATTACAAAGTTTCCGAAAATTTTGAGCTGCAACCAATACCATCTGTCAAGATTGTAATTGTTATTAGAAAATTATGAAATAAATCTAGGATTCCGAGCATTGTCATTTGTCCACTTTGTTTTGATACTCGTAGTTTTGCTAACATTTCATTATGAACTATTAAATTATTATTAATTAAGAGATATGAAACCAAATGTGATCATTTTTAAAGAATAAAGTTTTTCGAAATTCCTTTTTGACACAGAGAATGTAATTTATTAAAAAAACACCATTTTAAAACAATATTATTAAATTAGAAGTCATTTTCAATGCCACTGAACAAGAAAACACTTTTATTATCGAAGCTTATTTCCGAATTGGAGACTTAATAAATGGAGAATGGTAATATTCGGTGACTAAAAGCCTGTCATTAGTTCTACAGGGTGTCCGTTTTTCGAGCTCCACCATGGGGATCTTAATTATTATAGGAGATACGAGGTCGGTTAAATTAGCAGGGCAAAGTTGCGCTTTTTATGCTGAACAATTATCTGAAAGAAAATTTGATGTGTCATTTTTAATTTTTGAATTATTGATAAAAATCAAAAATTAGTAATTTTTGTTTTTATTTTTGTAAGTGAAAACTAAGAGAACTAGACGTTTGGACATTCTTCAAGCACTTTTTTATAAGAAATCTAAATCTGTCATCGCCTTTTCCAAGGCGTTCTTGATGTCATAATTACAACACTCAATTTTGGTTTTTCTTGTATCACATGATATACATACTGATTAAAATAAAAAAAACATTTTTGCGAAGAGTGCTTTGGAAAAACCCAAAAAATTTTGATTAACAAAATAACTTTTGACAGTTCTATTAAATATGTGGGCAGAATTTTTATAACTTTGTCTTGTTTTGTTTTGCAAAAAATAAACTTTTAGCTTATCATGTCGTTTAGTTTTTAAATAAGTAAGCCTGGCGGAAATGTGAACCTTCCAAACCCAAATTTAATTAAACTTCCAAAATCTAGTTTGTTTAAAAACAAAATTGTTGGCGTTTTTTCCAAAGCACTCTTCGCAAAAGTGCTTTTGTTCCATTTTGATCAGTATGTAAGATTCAATTATTTTATGTGAAACATCGTTGTAATCAGAAATAAAAACATTTTTCAAAAATACAAAAACCGAATATGGCGTCCATAAAAAAAACCAAAATTGAGTGTTGTAACTCTGACATCAAGAGGGCTTGGAAAATACGCTGACAGATTTAGATACCTTGTAAAAAAGTGCCTGAAGAACGTCTTAGTTAAAAACGTCTAGTTCTTTTGGTTTTCACTTGAAAAAATTACGAAAATTACAAATTTTCCGTTTTTTTACAATTATTCAAAAACTAAAAATTACACATCAAAGTTTCTTTCAGATAATTGTTCAGCATAAAAATGCGTAACTTTGCCCTAATTTAACCGACCTGGTACCTCTTATAATAATTCTACCCCATGGTGGAGCTCAAAAAACGTACACCCTGTATAAAAGGGCATTTTTGATTTTACATGGGAAATTTACAGGGAGTAGATGAGAATCACAAAAAAAACATTGTATTTGTTATCAATCAATACATCAGTCAATGAGCAAATTAAACAAATTAATTAAATAAATTAAAAATGTGTCTAAATTCTCTTCAAGACATTTTCCTTGACTAGCTTCTAATTCAAACTGATCGCTTTAGCAGTTTACTTTTTTGAATGACTTTTAACAATTTATTAATCTCTTATTTTGCCCTTAGTTTTGTAAGTATGTACATACATACTATCATCACCTTCAAAAAATATATTTGGGTTTCTGCCAAATAACTTTTGAGACTAACAGGAAAAAAGGAGTTATACTAGGTACTCCGGAATATTGGCACCTTTATTCAATTTTTACAAAAAATGTCTCACAAAAAACTTTATGTCAAGCAATTAATTATTGAACTGTGATGTAGTTAGTATCTACATGGTGTTTACGGTCTTGGAGTTGAAACTTAAAGGAGATAATATGTGTGGTAGAAGAACCCCAAAAGGCTATACAAAATAACAGTTCATATTATAACAAAAAATCATTCAATTTACATTATTTGTTTGTGAACTGCTGCTTCGACTACAACAATTACCCTTACCTTGTACTTCACCAGAAGTCCTAATCATAACAACCAATTGATTATTTCAACAGCGTTAGTCCATGGACACAAATTTAAAAAAAAAACTTCATAAAACAAACCAAACTTGCTCAAAACGATTTCGGTAGAAAGTGAATTGAAGATCCATCAATGTGCAAGGAATGTTATGTAAGGAATGAAGAAAGGAAAATGTCTACTTACACGTCGAAATCGTATATTAAAATTCCTCTTCCATTACGCCTTAACAAATCCAGCTTCACTGGTTTGTTAATTTAACTTGTTCTTAATTTATTAATTTTTTCAAATGTAAATTTTCATCATTTCAACACCAACTCTGTGAATAATGTAACATACTATTCGCAGAGTTTCAAAATTGTACAATTATAATTGATTGATGATGAGGATTGTGTGTCCTCGAAAGATGTTTCATAAATTTTTTCCTTTTTCCTTTCTTCATTCCTTACAGATTTCGGTAGAAGTAATCAAACAGAAGACTTTCGAAATTAAATTATGCTCAAAAGTAAAGAAAATCCAAATCCTAGAATAACACTTTTATAGAACCGGAACGCAATGGTTGGCAATGAATTCCTAGCTGGCGCCATCTAGCCGCATCATCACGTACTGAAAATGGCGCGAGTTTTAAATATTTTTGGTTGCTTTGTATTTTTTAAATTTTTGCTCACGTCAAAATGATGTCAAAACCATTCCAAATACAATTATTATGAAATTTTTCAAATTGTATTTGAAAAGGTGGATCCACAGGCAGCAAAAATGGACGAATTTTACCCAACATTACACAATGTAAACACATATAACATTTTATTTTAACAAAGAAATTATTCCAGTGACTCTCAAACCTTGTACCAATACTTTGGAGTTAAGTAACGTTCTTAAAAATAACCATTCACTGAGTTTTTTTTCGCAGTTACCTTATTTCTATACTCTTTTAATAACAGGTAAAGTTTAGACTCCAAGACCGTAAACACGCTGTAGACTTAGAAAAAACTACAGAGATTTTCAATAGATATGACCCTTGTAATAGTATAAAATCAGGGCAAACCTGCACACTGCAGAAATAAAATGTAATTTAAACTCATTGTTGATATTGTGGTATTTGAATGCGCTTCTTTGTTTGTCTATTTCAAACTCAATTTGATTTTTTGGCGTATATCTACAAACCTACATAGAGTTAAACCGCCTAGAGACCTCTATAAAAAGTCTCATTTCACTTTATTCATATCGCAGATTGTTGTGTGCGATTATCCTTCGTTAATGTTATGAGTAATTTGGGAAATTAAAACCCTCTTTGTTAGCGAATAAAATTTTAGTACTTACAAACCTAGTAACATTATGTCATTTCTACTCATTGCATTTACATTGTTAGTTTGAATATAAAAGAAACTAATACTTCGTTGGTGATGTTATCTGAATTATCATGCGTAGAGTGTACCAATATTTTAGTAGCAAATTCACGTATTCGGAATCTATTGTGTACTCTAGAAATAAAATTACAAAACACATAAAACGTTTAGTCTAGGGGTACTTAAAAGTTACGAAAAATGCAGTGCAGACAGCATTTCTGTTTGAATTTTTTCAAAGCTTAACATTTTATTATTTAAGTTGCTTAATTAGATAATAATAATAATAGATGGTTTGTGTATTTTGTGTGGTATTCATTCAAAATTAATGTTATCAACAACAACGTTTCCGTCCAAAACAAGTCAATAACAAAGCTTCAAAGGCCCATTCATCAGCCGTTGATAATAAAGAAGTTACGGCCAGTATATCAAATAAAAAGCCATCTTTTTCTCTATTTCCCGCATTCTACTTTGATTAGGTTCAAATTACCTGCTTCCTAGGATTCGTTCTGGCCCTTTATTATTTCTCGCAATAATACCGTCGAAATCTTGAAAAACGCTATGAAAAATCCCCCTTGACAAGAAACGCTCATTACGAATCCACTTATCCCTAGAAACGCGAAATAATTTTATGCATAAAAAGAGCAACAAGAACGCCGCTCATTAACAATACGTCTCTGAAATTAGGCTTGAGTTAATTGAAACTGAGTGCATTGAGGAACGACGGACGTCACACAAAAGGCATGCGTTAGCATCTGGAGACGACATAAAGTCCTGCCCTACGTATTCGAGGAACATCCATCTTGGTGGTGGAATGTAGTGTCGCCGCCTGTGGACACTTCGAGATTACGTCTGATGAGGGTGACTATCAATTAGCAGCTTGGAACGTCTTACGAATAGGATAAAATCAGCATGACCACCCATTGGTATTTCAGACACCTTTCCGATATCGACGTCGAAAGCATCACCACTGAATTTATGACGTGCCAGGACAAAAACACTTGACGCAGACGCCTCATTAAATCTTGGGACCAACGATGGCATAAAGCAAACTTTAACTCTTCACTTTAACTCTGCCTTTTCTGTTAAAGCAAACATGATGTTCATTAAAATTCCAACAGATGTAAAAGTTTAAAAGTAAAAAAGCCCACCACCAGTTAAATGTTTGCCACCGATTGCTACTCATATGGGAGAATTTTTTGATCTCATTTGATAATATGAGTGAATAATCATTTATGCTAACTTTTCCAAATAAAGTTTAATTAATGAAACCACCAAAATTTTTGGAGTGAGTCAAATGCACACACATAATTTCAACTTTATTACAATTTCATCAAATGTTCCTAATTAAAAAACTTTTTGATCAAACGTTATTTGTGAAGCGTTGTTTTGAATAAATAGTTTTTAATTGATGTTTGGATTACTCGAATTGCAAATTAAAAATTGTTGATTTTTAACGAGTTGTATTATCATTAGCTTGGTGATAGGGTTAAAAGTGCCATTTTCTTTGAATCAATTCGTTGTGTAAATTTGAATTACTTTAAATATAATAAAATGGAAAAGTTTCTATTTGGGATAATCCAGGGGAACGGCAGAAGAGAGCAGCCAGAGGTAGTTTTGCATAAGAATATCGAAAAGGTAAATAATCTTACGATTCTGAAATTTAGACATTGGAGGTTTCAGTTCAGAAAGTGAAAATGAAATTGATTCAAGTAATCCTCCTTGATATGAAGATCTAAGAGCTTATGCTTGATACTAAATTGAATTTACGGAGTACAACACTGTCTGTATCGCACCTTTGAAGCCGGATACGTGCTTTCCAGCATATTGAAATATATTTTTGATATTACCACACTTGAATTTCACACCGCACTTTTGTCGAAACCCGTCCCACTCATCTAATTAAAAAAATGATTCCACAGCAGATATCTCGCAAACATATCTCAAAGAGCTTATTCGTGATTCAGCTTCAATTAAAACATGTATAATTAAAAAGTTTCCTGAAATATTCCAGACACTGGATGAGTTACTACTCTATGTAATGAAATTGTGAAGTTTTTAAGTAGGTTCATATCTTGCGCTTATAATTTGACTTTTCAACATCTCTGAATTTTAAAATATATACTCTATTATTCATGCGGACGGCTCACACAAAAACAAACTATTTTCAACTTGAAACTACGAGACGTCTTAATTTTTTTCAGGTTCAGCCGAAATACGGCATCGACATCCACGATTCAGTCGAACGTTACGACGCCCTCCCTGGTTTAGAAACTGTCCGTTCCATGATCTCTATAAACGCAAGTCTAGAGCTCTTCAAAAACGGTAAAATGAAAATACGGTGTATGGCAACGATGTTTACGTTGTACCGGAAAACACAAGAGTCGGAACTCCACGATGACGCCCCTCAGCTTGCTCTCATTATGGTGCCCACCACTCTGAGCAGTGAAGGTAAAGGTATCACTCAGTATTTAATCAAAAATTTAATTGCTTGTTTTGAGCAATTAAAGTTCAAAGCACATTTTTCTTGTTGTAAAGGTCTCAAAGTGAACAATAAACCAACGAATGAAGCGGGAATTTCAGAACAGGAGTTTTGGCTCACCATAAACATTGTGACAATTGAAAAAATGTTAATTAAACTAACGTGAATATGCTTTTATTCACAAACCATCTACGGAGCCAATTCCTAACTGAAACAAATTTTAATTTGTTTGTTCGTAGTTTTACTCGCAGTTTCATACAACTTTTATGCAAAAACCGAAACAAATCGATCTTTTTCACAATAATTATGTGTTGAGATTGCCAAATATTTGTTAATGCAAAAAAATGAAATAAACCCTCAAAAAATTAAAACACAAATTTTAATCTCGAAGCTTTCCACTTTTTTCGATGACATGAATTGTGTGTTGAACAACTAGCAAAATAGTATGGAACATAACTGGACCTTAATATGTGTTTTTCCTGTTGTTGCAGGAATTTTTTTCAGCAGTGGCCCCGAGAAGCAGTACATCTCCAACATCCTACTGACAGTTTTGCTTTTTTATGTCCACTTACACGCCTGGTTACGGAAGTTCCAATGAATTCGACGTCGATAAACTTGTAAAGTTATTTAAAAAAGTGATAGTGTTTTAACAAAACGTGATAAACTTAAGAGGGTATAAGAATGGACTGTGTGATTTGTTGTGAGATAATAATAAAGACTCGTACCGTAAGCGATGCAGTTATTAATTGTGTATGATAATGCCAAATAAGTGTGATTACCGTTGAATTTTAAGTATACCTAACTATGCGGTGCAATAATTGTAGTGTAATAAACTTAGCTAAATTTTTAAGTTCGGTTAACGTCACTTCGTTGAGTTTATTTCTTGTACAAATTGTATAATTTCGCATTGACAACTGCTACTTAAACCTGTACACCTGAATTGCTCAAAATTGCGTTACCTTCTTAACATTTTATTTAAGACGTGTTTCAGGAAATCGATTTGTGTCGTAATTTCCTGCATCTTGCTGAAAAATCAAGTGTGAATATTCCTTTTTGTAATAACTCTACGAATATGTTTACATTTATTTACACATGCTGGATATGACGTGAAATCCATACTGAATGTTCACACTTGTAGCATAAGAAAAAACAAATTTTGTATTATGAAGTTCTGGAAATTTATGGTCGTTATATGTAAATATAATATAGAATAACCGACAACGTGAAAATTTATACTTTAGGTAGACGTAGTATCAAGGTTGTATTTTTCGTTTTCTAGCCACCTTTAAAAAGATTTGCCCATGTAACTTTACAGACGTATTTATTTTTCGTTGGATGATAAATTTACATTTAATGAAAATGTGCCACGTTTCTGTTCAAATGCGATTTTCATTGACAACCAAACATCTTCGTTTCAACCCAACTTTATAAATTCTTGCGGCGTTTGCGAGATTATAAAAAAGGAACAAGACAGGTTATTGCGGCTTAATGTCAACTTCAAACCGATTTATAAAAATAGTATAAAACGAACGCAATACGTTCTTGCTATTAAATCAAATTAATTGTTTACATACGTGATATGTTGCAAACAACAACCGCAATAATTATATTCATAGCTTTCAACTTCAGTTTTACATTATAACTCATTGATGAAGTTAATTAAATTATCTACTTGTTTTGCTATGTATGGCAAAACTCGCTGAATTGTCAACGGAATAAATACTAACTTGTGATAATTTGAAATCTGATGAATTAAATCTGTTTTACCAAAGTTAAGTGATAAAGGAATTGAAGTTAGTATGTAACATAACACTTCCTGTCACTCTCAGTGAATTTGGAGGAGAATAAACGCCCATTTACTAGAGCTATGAAATAATTTAGTCCATGTTAACTTTATTGTTATTAGCCTTGGGTAAGTTACTGACGGCACATAAGCGAAATTACTTTCAATTCGTTAGCAAACATTAATTATTACTTTAATTGAAATCTTAGTAATTGTTTACCTGGGAAGGATTATTAAAATTTCAAAACTAAAATCCTGCGGAAATCGCACAAAATCCAGATTACATCAGATAAATACTCTACAAAAAGCCATGATGTCAATTTTCCGGATTGTTTAAAAACATTATTGTGTCCAATGGGTTTTAATGAAAAATTCACAGGAAATCAGCTTTTCCATTGGCATCAAACTACCCCAACTCTAAAATTCAATAATTATTAAAATCACAGCAAATATATTCATTTTTCGAAAGCATAAAAACTGTCATAAACAAATCAAGATTTCACGTTGTAAGCGGCAGCCTTTTCGGTTGGTTTCAATGAAAGTCACATTTATGACAATTAATCCGCATTTAATGAAAATAGACGCAAAGTGATTTGAGTAACGCAACTTTGTTTGGAAAAAATTACTAAAAACTGTATTGTTCAATGGGAAATTAAGAGATATTTCAGTTTGTTCAGTATTGTAAATATAAAGAAATGACAATGACGGTTTTTTTAATCATTATATTTTACAAAGACATTGTAAATAATATTATTACAATCAAAAAAAGAACCTACCTACGTATTACATACCAATTAACTAAAAGTAATGTATGGCGACGTTTCCTAAATTGCGTAGCTTTAGAAATTACATCGAATTCACTGTGTTTTTGTTTAAGATTGTTTGTGTTTTCTTAATTATTGTAAAAGTTGTTTTGGGTATGTTTTGGGTATAAAATTTGTATTCAAAGATTCCAACAATTGTAACAATGAATGTACTAGGGCAGTAATAATTGTTAATAAATGATTATACGTTTTTTATCCGGGTGTTTTATTTAATTAGCGTAAATACGGCTGTTTCAGCATCGATGTCATTTCGCAAAAATTCCCCAGCCGCAATTTTAAAAGCGCTGATTTATAATGTTATTTGTTTGTGAAAAACAAGGTAGGAAATGCAATTTTTGTTTTTTATTTTTGTGCCGGCTTGTTTGTTGTAATTTGCATGCCCTACTCATCTTATTCATTACAGATGCTAAATAACTCAGTTACATGAGCTTTGTGCATGTGTGTGTACATTTTCCAGCTTAAATTTGATTATGTGTTGCTTCGTTAGGCCAACCAAATTAACCGACCGAACGTCTTATCATTTTTACTCGAAATAAATTCGTGTTTCCTTTAGAATCAAAAGTAAATCCTCATGATTGCTCGAGGAATAACGGACAAGCGTGCATTATTGACGATGCAATCTCTTATTCGGCGACTCGTGTGTTTCGGGCTCATTCAAAGTTAACGCAAAATTCCGACTTTGACACATTTACACTAAGTGATGGATGTATTCGGCACACGTTTGCGGATTTCTGTGTCGCTGTTGGCAGTACCGTTCTACGAGCCAATCCTCAAGAGTCTACAAAGCAGATAGATTCTTCTAATCCCTTCGGAAGACTAGAGAACGGGACGAAGGCTGAGGAAGCATCCGATATCTACTTGTTTAACTAGCGCTCAATAATGGAAGACGCTTCTATAATGTAACGCTTCTTCCGCACGTTAAAACAAATGAACGGTTTTTAAAACGAAGCGAACTTTCGAAATGTAATTCTGAGGAGACGACTTAGGGTTCCACTGACACAGAACTTAATTAAATCGTTTCATTCAAGAAATCTCCCCGTTGGCCTGAAACACGTTACAAACAAACATCTCCTAACTCATTTCCTTCAAAAGCCACCTGTTTAACACTCACTCAACGTCTTCTTAAATGCTAAATAAAATAACAAGATTGAGATACCTCTAAAAAACTTAATTACGAAAACATCTCATCGGCAAAGTTAGTCGAAAGCAGACAATATTAATTTTTTTGACGCGTTTTAGGTTTCTTGGGTTTCGCTTGTTTAACAGTCTAATAAACTTTAGCTTTGTTGAAACGTTAATAAAACAGGTAATTGACAGGCTTTTAATTACTTTTTTAATTTTATTTAAAAATGTAATTAAATAAATCAAAATAAAATACATACGAATTAATTTCAAATTATACGTGCAAGAGGAACAGCAAATTGATGAAACTAATAGAACACTCCGAAAGAAAATAGTTGAATTAATTATAACTTTTAGTAACCACAGGATTGTGCTTAATCACCTAAATTCTATTAATTGCTCAAATTATTTTAAAAGATACGCCTCTAAATCATTTGAAGATTTTAATTTTCAAAGGTGCATGTCGAAAGTAAAAAATTAAATGTTATCCCGGCGCATCCACCATTTTTGTATTGCAGTCGATGACTAATTAAAATTACAGCTCCAAATGAGTTTGTGTGTTTTAAAATCTTGTTCATGTAATAAATGTTATTATGTAAAGCTTAAAAAATACTGGATATAAACAACATGTAATTTTATAATAATCCGCGTTAATAAAATTTTAATTTAAACAGCAATTAATTCTGCTGAAACTGTTCGGTAAAAATTGCAATTTTTCAGTTCTGTTTGGAGTGGTTGTGGTACCGCGTAGCGGCGTAGGTAAGCCGAAACACGTCAAATAAATTATTTATATAAAATGATTCAAAAAATTCGTTACATCAATTTATCCGCTTTTCCACTTCAAAAAAATTATTTAAATTGAAGATAACACGTTTTCCTTTCTTTCCCTCTCTGAAAAACGAAAGTTAATGCAATCAGATAACGGGCTCGGTTTTTGTGCGGTGTATGGGGATATGAAAGATATAAGAAAACGGGTTTCACTGACAGCTGGTGTATTTTCGCAGATACAAGCCAACACTTGGAACAATCACATTTTCGTAGAAAATTTACTACATTCGCTTCTAGGTGCTCATTTTGTTAATAATTTCCTAGCAATCACTCACGCAGAAACCATCAGGGAAACGTACAATATGTATGAATTAAAACGCATAACCGTTTTTTACAACCACCGCTAGACATAAATATCAGCAAACTCGCAAAAAACGGCATATCAAAGCTACCCGGAGTAATTGTGTTTTGATTAATATTCAATATCTAAATATAGAATGTATAAAAAACCAAAAGTATTTTCAATAATAAAATTGGTTAGTTAATTAATGTTTGGTACAATAAAGCATATTAATTTTAAAATTACACGCAAAATTTATTCATTTTATATATCAAGACTAATTAATTTGCAGTAACACTAGAAAAAATGCACCTAAACTAAACTCTTTTTATTCAATAAAAGCTTAATTCAATTGAAACTTACACAATCATTTTACACTTTCGCTGTTTAAGAATTAATTTAGCTATTTCCCGCTTGATCGTTTAATAAGAAAATGAGAACCAAGTTTCAAATAATGAATAGCACAGAAACAAAAAACTTTTTCGGAATCGTTAAATTTTCTGCAAGTATTTTAAAGTTTTTATGGACATCGACATAAACACGCCGACATAAGCGGAAGAACCACCAAGAAGGAACAAAAACTTTCAACCGAACTTGCTCTTACATTTTTTTAAATTTTGTCGACTTGTGTATTGGACAAATCTCATGTAATTTTAATGTGTTTCAACAAAAATTTAACATGCAATATTCGCACACAATAATGCTTACAAATGTGGTAAAAAGAGCCTGCGTATTGAATACCAAACTGTGATTTATTAATTATTACGTACTGAATTTCATTTAAAAAAATGATTAGAGCGGCTACAAATGGGTAGGTACAAATAAATGTGAAATGATAAAGCACTTCATAAAACATAATTATGTTTCATTATCGTCTTTAATTGTACTATTTAAAGCACAAACGTATCAAAGGCTCGGATAATAAAACAACGATTTTTTTACCAACAAAGCACATGAAACTACTGAAACACTCGTTTCGTATTTTATTTTTTCATAAAATGATTATAATTGGTTATATCATTACGTCCAACAAATGAAAAAAAAATTACTCGTAGTGTTCTTCAAACGCAAAATCAAACGCAATAACATTCATTTATTTTTCCTTTTCCAACTACTATTCACAATTAATAACTTTTTAAAAGTTTGGTATAAGTTGATGCTGAGGTAATAAAAATAAATTTCCAACAGTTTTTTGTGTGTCTAGACGCTGTTCGTTTTTCACAACGACATACAAAGTATTGAGTGAGCAGTGTTATGCTTCTAGGTGCGATGAAAAAATCACTTTCAACTATTATTGTTATTTGTTCGAAATCTGAAAACCTAATGTAGGAAACATTTACCCTGAAGCTCTTGGTTATCAATGTTGTTACATTTTTCAAATAAATAAATTGAATTATTTGAATTACAAAAATAAGGTATTTGATTCATAAAAAAAATCTTGTTTACCAATTTCACAAGTACCTACCTACATCAGAGTAATAAATAAATTTAAAAAGCAATGTATTAAACATGAATCTGCGATTTAGCGTATATTTATTTACGAGCTCATAATTAACAAATAGACCAATAAATGTAATAGTAAATCACTCTGTATCTTGGCATGAAATCGTAAATCGTAGGTGTGATTGCAAAATTTTTGAACTATTTAGTTGTACAGATTACTAAATTCGCGTAGATAATATTTCCCCTTGGCGTTACACATAATTTGCATTTAATGCAAATGTTAGGTGGTTATAATATTGTGGAATAAATTAGCAACGCGTATCCGACAGCTAATTCAAGTTATTGACAACTTTCGGCAAATTTTAGTTAAAAAGATGAAAGATTAATTACGTAATGTAATAAACAAACCTCGTCAGTTGTAAAGGCTAGCGCCGTTATTCCAGGCGTTAATTAAATGAAACATTATATAGCTGAAAGGAAGAACGGGCTTTAGAAATGTCCGGTAGCCAAGAGTTTCCAACTTGCAAATTACAATGTCCGTTTAAAAGCAAAGCCATCCGTTAACCACTAACTTGCTTAATTTATTCAACTTGTCCTATTTTAATACGTCAGAATCATATCGGAATTAAGGAGTGGCACAAACGAAGCAATTTGCACTCTTATCCGTAATGAACATTTCATGTTAAGTTCACTTTGTTTAAGGAAAGGATGTATTCTGACACTCAGAACGCTGAATGACGAAGGTTTATCTAAAACACACTCAAGTGAAGTTACAAAAACTTTTAGGCCGGGACCTGGAAATTTAATTTATTTTTTAGAGGGTTGGTAATTGAAAAGGAAAGATTTAAAGGGCGTAGTTTCGTTCACGGAATCTCAAGAAATCTGATTAATATTCAGGCGACCTCAGATAAATGTGTCGTTACTTTTTGAATTAACCGGTTTAAGTAATGAATTTTGATAACCGACCACATCGAATCTTTCACAGAAAATTTAATAAAGTGAATCTCGAGTGATAAGGATTTGCATTTTCCTGCTAGACATATTCCAGCAGGAGGACAATGATGATGTATGCAACATTTACATCAGAAAGTCTGAACATGTGATGAAATATTTTCACCAAATCCAGCACATGTGTGATGGAATGGCGCAACACGGAATTTTTGTTGAGCTTATTTTATTATTGACAAGCTCTCGCTTGATTGTCGGGCTTTAATCTTTGCTCCGGCAATAAACACGCCAAGATTCATAGTTCATCGGTTTAACAAACAGAATTAATCAACGACTTAAAAAATTATCGTCCGGGATAATCATTTTAAGTTTTTGACGCGCTTGAAGTAATGAACCAATTCGACTATTTTAATCACGGTTTATTGTCTCAATTCCTGCCTTTTAATTCCTCCGTAAAGTTTTCAAATTTCTGCCGTATTTATTACTGTATATTTAGTTCCGGGAAGTTGCATAAAGTCCAAATTACAAACTTGCAGTATCTTACTTTATTTTCTTAATAATGTTTTCCTAGACTTTCCTCGAGCTTCTTAGCTGTTTTATTACTAAAGACAATATACGCGTCTAATAAAATATAGTTAATTAAGCAGCTTCACTAAAAATGATAAAATATTAAACTAAAATATTTTGTCGCAAACACAATCTTTTCAGTGCGTTAAAAAAACTACTAAAATCGCAAGTAATAAAGTATCATGCATGAGGTCGTGTTTATGGCTTATCGTTCTTTGTTCCACTATGTGTAAGGATACACAATATACAATTTCAGCGCGCCGTCATATAAAATGTACTTGAAAACGTATTTAAACTATGTTGTTGTGCTATCAAAAATGAATGATTGATTAATCTTTACCGAGACAATAATAAAAGCCATGTAAGAAAATTATACAAAAGTGGCAATATCTAAGAAAATACACCGAAAAACGCTACACCACAACTTGCTTTTATAAAAAAGCAATTTCATATGTTCATAAATATAAAAACGTGTAAATTCTCCTCGTAAAAAGTTTTGTCAAATGTAGATACACACAATGTAAATACGCAATCAGCGTTTGGTAAAAATGGTGGATCCGCCGAGATAAAATATGTTCTTACAATCAAAACAAATTAAAATAATATTCTTTGGCAAGATTGGTTAATAAATGATCGATTTACAATATACGTTATCTTTCACTCTCACTCAGTCACTTAATTATTTCTTATTTTTGTAACAGCTAATGCTTAAATGCAGTCCAAAGGAAAAACTTAATATTTGATAATTCGGCACCGGCATTTCAACGTGGAAGCAGTAAAGCTGCATTCTTTGTGAGACATAAAAACAATTTTCTAAGAAAGTGTACATTTAAAGTTATCATCGTTTGTAGTTTATACAAGTTAAAATAAGAAGTGCATATTTGCTGACTTTTCTGCATTTATATTTTATTTGATCCCAGAGGAGCGAGTGTGAAAACTGTATCCATGTAGAATATTTCGACATAAAGATATACCAACTCGCAGTAAAACATGTCTCCAGGCACTAACGGGGTTTATGTCGTAGTATAATATTAATTAACTACAAACAAGAGAGACTCAACAACGATTACAACTTTATACAAAAGTGGCTTTTTTATTAAATTCCCATTCCCGTTCTATATCATATACTTTTATACTCTTTGTCAACGAATTATACGCTACGAGTTCTGTTTTTGATTTGAGTTGACTACTTCAATTAACAGAGCTTTCAAATGTTGCCTTCAAAAAAAAGCGCAGTTTCTAAGGGACAACCGAGGCGAGTCAGAATGTTTCAATTTGAAAAATCTTTTTATTTCATAAACTAATTATTCTGTTAGAGATTTTCCGCTCCGAGGTGGGGACAAAAATCGCAAAATAGAGTCCAAAAAGACCAATGCGAGGTATTGTAAAGTAAAAAGAGGGAAAGAAGAAGGCGCGATCCGTGGCGGTTCCGAACAATTGCCGTTTGACGCCCGGGAAACAAAAACCAAAACTCCTGTAAGGGAAAAAACACACCGGAGCCAAAGAAAGATTATATCTTTCGGTTAGGGAAAAGTTTTAGATTTAATGTGGCGTATCTAAAACAGCGAAACTGCGATAACTAAGTAAATCGTCATAATACTCGAAACTTGGACCATTTTAGAAAAGGCGCCATCTTGTTTATATCGTAGTGCATTTATAGTGGATGTAATAAAGAAACCAAAAGCAGACACTTAATTTATCCGCTTTCAAAACATTTAACTAACTCGAGGACAATAACATCCCTCCACAGCGGAAAAGTTTCATTTTTTATGTTGTATCGCTTTCGGAATTAATGCGTTCCGTACTTTACAAGGGTCATTGAAGGACTCAAAGACGCAGCTGACAAAGTAACAATAGTAAGATTATCTTCTCCAGGGGTTGCGAGGTTTGTTATCAAAGTAGCGCCGTAATATTGTTTAGCAAAGTCATCTGTTCCATTTTCACTTTCTTCCATTGTTACTTTTGAAAAATTAATTCCTTTTTATGGTCTTGATTAAAAACAAGCTTCTTGCACTAATTTTTACCCATTGTTTTGAATAATAAAGCGCCGCTGATCTCCACCAAACTTTTATTATATTTGCACTTATTAAGATTAATGATTTTAGTTAAGCAATTAGAATTTTTTACACCTTCCCTCAGCACAAAAAGAGGCTATCCAACTACTTAAAACCACACTCCGAGCCGGAATTTCGCTAGAAAAATTGAATTGTTTACATCAGCAGATCATTTACACTTTTTTAAAAAACGCCGAGATTGTGAAAAGCTGCAGCCGTGGATCGAGCCATCACGTCCAATTAGGAAACCATATAACCAGCCAACGTAAAGTTCTTTTGATTGTATGGTTTGATGGAACAGAGCCGAACATATTGCTACGGGATTCGTTTATGTCAGCAACGATTGTGCAAATCCGAGATTCGGAATCGTAAAAAACAGCTAAATGTTGCGAACACAAATAATAATAACGGTTTGCACCTGTGTTGCCGACAGCAGTTAATAACAGCGAATTTTATCATAAACACACGTTTGCAAAAACTAACACAAGTTGCGCAAAACATGGTAATAAAGTTTTCAGGCTTCTTAATAAGTAGTATACAGGCTGTTTTGTCTAAACTAAAGTATTAGGAGTTCTAATAATCATGGTCATCTGAAAATTTGTGTCCAACCATAATCTTTTAGGTCCTGCTCAATGAAAATATTCTCAAGATAGCAGCACTTCCGGTTATACCGGAAGTCGCTATCAACTTCCTTATTTTAAATGAAATGCTATATTTTTTAATGCGTTTTTGAATTACTAGAGTTATTTTAAGGTAGTTTTCATAAGCTGTTCCTATACCTAAATTTAGCCGTTTACGAAATATTTATGGTATTTAAATTTTTTTTGGATTTGCACCTTCCAGTTCAAAAATCGATAACTCTGCGATTTTTAAAAATTTGGAAATATTTTTGAGTTCTTTTGAAAGAAGAAGCCTAGATCTTTCCTTTGGTGTTTTCAAATTTCTAAAAAAGAATAACAAACTCCAAATTTTTTAAATTAAGTTTGCAAAACTTTAAGCACCCATAACTCATTTTTTTCAAATGAAATGACAAAAGTTTTATTTCACTAGATGGTAGAGAATTTAATTCTGCTTCGATCTGTGTTAACATTCCCTAAACTTATGTTTAATAGTTTTCAAGTTACAATATCTTTTTGTTGGGATTGAGAAATTTATTAGCCATAGGCCTTTTCTCATAGGTTGCTATGGAAACGAATGAAAAAAGGTAAGAAATCAAAGTTTTTCAAACCAACACCCAATGAATTTATTTTGTTTTCACAATCTGATAACAAATTTTGAACAGAGTTTGTCGTTTAAGTTTAATCAGAAATGTTTTCATGGCAAACTATGCAAAAATAGCTGTGGTTAGTAAGAAATTTCCTACAAAAAAAAAAACAACATAACTTGAAAATTATCACAGATAGGTATAGGGAATGCTAATACAGATAGATGCAGAAAAAAATTCTCCTCCATCTAGTAGAATAAAAATTGGGACATACCATTTGAAAAAATTAAGTTTTGAGTACTTGAAGTTGTCCAAACTTAATCTTAAAATTTTTGGGTTTATTAACTTCAATTCCAGTTTTGATCATCAAACAACAGATATAGGCTGAACAACAGATATAGGCTTTCTCTTTCAATTCTCCAAACATAATTTCGAAATCTCTAAAACTAAGCGAGTTACCGATTTTTTAAGGGACAGGTGCAAATTCAAAAATTTTCAAAAATCCTAAATATCTCGAAAACAGTTAAACTTGGGTATAGGGAAAGCTAATAAAAACTCCCTTAAAATAACTCAACTAATCCAAAAACGCAGTGAAAAATATAGCTTTCCATTTAAAATAAGAAAGTTAATAGCGACTTCCGGTATAACCGGAAGTGCTGCCATCTTGAAAATATTTTCATTGAGCAGAACTCAACGGATTATGCCTGAGTACCAACTCTCAGATAAATATCTTTATTAGAACATTCAATACTTCTAATGTGGGGTTTTTAGACGGAACATCCTGTATGCACCCACTTTTGTGCACATGTAATATTTAATTTTTTGTTACTACGCCGACAAGCTTCGCAGGCCTTTTTAAGTTAAACCTAACAATTGCAGCGGTGATATTTTAAATATGAAAATAATTCTGAATCCATTACCTGCTACAAAAAAACAAAATAAGCCTTCGCTTGAATTTATATTTAGCTGTCTATTTAGGTACAATACACAAATGTTCGAACAAAATAAAAATGTTTTTTACGAATCCTCCTATTTATCGCTTTCAATAAAATTTCTGGTCAAAATGTGGCCTGCGAATTTGAACTTACGGTGGCAACACAGAATTACTGATTAGTGATTATAAAAAAAGTGACGTTCTTTTAATTTGCCAACTTAATTTCAGAATCTGACCACTTTTATCGTAAATTTAATTGAAAAGCCATATATTTTTTTAATTCTTCCACAACTTTTTAGTGTTTGTGGCAGGATGTCAAACTCCCTCCCCTCAGATATATGGTTAAAAAAACACTAATAGCATAAAACATTTATTTATTTACAAAAAATACAAAATTTATACAAAATACTGAAACTACCACCTCCAACTATTAAGACGCGATTTCCTGAGTGCCTCTAAAGCCTTCTCGGCCCTTAATTTGGCTTCAGTTTGTACTCTGAGACTCTGAGTCTTCACACTACTATTCAAAATAGAATCATGCTGAAGTGCCCCTGAAACTCCCTTCTTACTGAACAATTTTTCCAGAACGTAATTATCTTGACTTTCACTCGTTTTACCAGCATCATGTTTCTTCCGCAATTTTTTAATTTCGGTTTTAACCAAACCGTCCACCTTTTCCCCCTCAACTAACCCAGTGTTGTCTGTTACAGTCTTGAAAATATCTTTCTCTTTTGATTTTTTTTTCTTTTTGCCACTTTCCCGTTTGTCATCTTTCTTCAACTTGTGATACAAGTTCGCATTTTTTTCCGAGTATTCCAACGCCTTGGAAAAACTAACACTGGTGTTACAATCGTCAACTTTATTGGTGGGAGACTCAGGTCGCTCTTGGGCTTTTTCCCTATTCAAGTGCATCAACTCTAACGGGGTCAATTGCTTCAACTCCTCCTTCATTTTTAATTTTTCCTGTCGTTCTTCCTCCAACTGGATTTGAAACGACGTTTTCGGTTCTTGCGGTTTTGCAATGCTTTTCGCTATCTCTTGAGCCAAATTTTTCATGGCTTGAATTTTATCTTCAGAGAATTGAAAAGTGTCCGACTTTTTCTTCTGTTTTTCGGTCAGTTGTTCCTGAATTTTAACTCTAGCGTCCCGAAATATGTTTGTGGTTTCTGGATTTGAATCGTCTCGCGTTTCTGGCAGTGAAAACAAGTCGTGAAGGTTTGATGATTTAAAAAATTTACGCGTTTTGGGGTCCAAAAGGACTTTATTACTGAGAAGTTGCTTCCAAACTTGCCGCTGATACATCTGCACAAACACTCGTCAAATGAGCAAATCAGGAATTTGTTTTTACCTTTTCTTCAATTGTTCCGGCCGAAAGGAGCCGATAAATCGTAACTTGCTTATCCTGACCGATTCTCCAGGCACGCTCCCTGGCTTGAGTGTCTGTAGCAGGATTCCAGTCAGGATCATAAATAATTACTCTATCAGCGCCAGTTAAATTAACTCCTAAACCACCAACTTTAGTAGTTAATAAAAATACGTCGCAACTAGAATCCTAATTAAATTATTAATAGAATCGAGAATTAATATTTCAACCTACTTCATTAAATTTATTTATCAAAGGCTGTCTGGAACTAACAGCCGTGCTGCCATCCATTTTTAAATAGGTGTACCCCTGCTGTCTTAAAAACTCTTCAAAAATCGTAATCATTGCTCTACTCTGAGTAAACAACAAAACACGGTGTTTCTGTTTCTTCCAAATTTTTAGTAAAGCTGACACTACAATCATTTTTCCGGACTTTTTATAATGCCCAAATTTTTGATCACATACGTTTTGATCCTACAATTGCACGACTTGATTCAAGAAGACAAAAACAAATTTTTAAGTTATTACATCTTCTGCCTCCTCACCAGCTGCATGTAAGTAAATATCAGGATGATTACAAATTTTTCTTAAAGCTGTTATTGAAATTAGGACATTTGCTCGTGTTTTGTTTTCCGCAAACCAGTTTTTGGAGCTTCCCAAAATTGATGCAACGTGATCGCTCTGTTTAATAAAAAAAACTGAATAGTAATATATTACGTGATTACAACCGAGCTGGAACATATGACAAAGGCTCAGGTTATCTAACCTAGGGCATAGCCCGAGCACGTAATCATATTCCCACTGCAGTTTGCACGTTATTTTATTCACAATCATATTTTGTTTCCTAACATAAATCGGATTTTTTAAAACTAAGTCAAAAAATGTGTTCAAAATTGTAGGACAGCTTTTTTATACCATTGTTTTACCACAACGACACAGATATATTAACCCTAACCAAAATGACGAAATTCGTAAAGTTATAATTAATTTAGGTACTAGAAAAGCTTCTAGTAATGCTAGTTTATCGTTGTGATTTAGCCGTCATTATTAGCGCGTATACTGTAACTTTTTTAACGGGTTGTTAAAATTTAACACTGGTTAGGCGGAAATCTAGGAATTTTATTGGTTGTTGTTATAGCAACAACTATTAACGGCATTTAAATTTTAACGGTTTCATTACAGAATACGCGCTATTATCTGTTAAACGAAAGTAAATAAAAATTAATTTTAAAAATACAAACTTAGGTACTACTGTAAAAAACACTTTTCTATTTACGTAAAGAGAAATTGAGTCATTATAAGTAAGGTAAGTGTTAAAAAATGTAAAAATATCAACATTTTTAAACCCATTCGTAACTTTTCGGCTTACTTTCGGAAAAATTGTGTTCCTGAAAACCGTACTAAAAGGCTCAAAAATGAAAAATACAATGTAAGTTTTGACTATTAATTTATTAATAAATTATTAATTTTTAAACGTATTTAAGTCAGCGAAAAGACAAATACCGCACACCATCATTTTCAGCTAGATTTGGCAGTATTTTTGATGAAATTCCTTAAAAAACAAAAAAAAACGCCAATTTCGACATCGTTTGATGTCGAATAATATTTCCAAAATATTATTTTTCACAAAATTTCGCAAAATAATAATTGTATTTTTGGTGAAAACCAAGAACAAAATGCGCTAAAAATCGGGATATTATGATAGCGACTGTGAATAAAATAAAAGGCACTCCTTAAAAACAAACCATTAAAAAGCCCTTGTACAACTCTCGCTGTTCCTCTGTAAGAGAGCAAAACAAAACTTGCTCGCTCTTATTGGGCAAACTGATATGCTCCTGAACTTCATTTTTTGACCTCCTCAATAAATAAGGAGTAATTAAGTTTTTTAAAGTTGTCGCAACCGACAAAGCTGTGGCTTCCTTCAATTATCAAAACATAAAAACTTGCACATTTCTAAAATTCAAAACATACTTGCATTGGAGTCGCATTGGCAAACCCCCCCTGCACAATAGGATTATTAAAATGCTCCATAAAAGTGGTCAGATTCCCCAACATTCCTGGATTGGTAAAATCAAACAAACTCCAAAGTTCTTGCAAATTATTTTGCATGGGACTCCCAGTTAGCATGAGCCTATGTGGCGTCCTAAACTTTTTTACCGCAACGCTGACTTTAGCGTTAGGGTTTCTAATTTTGTGGCCCTCATCCAAAATTACATAATGCCACTCGAATTGTGTGAGATTTTCTTTGTACTTCAATATACCACCATAACTTGTGATTAAAATTCCCTTATCTTTGTGTATTTCTTTAATTAAGTTTGACATTTTCCCCTCATAGCTGCCACTTTGGTGCAAAATCGCCACGCGAAATTCCGGGGCCCAATCGTGGAAGTGTTTCACCCACTGGTAAATTACCGTCACGGGGCAAACAATTAGAGTGGGGCCCAAACCTTTGAAACTTTTTAACAATTACTTGGTTTGTGAAGTGGAGAATTAAGTACCGGTCAAAGGAAATGATTTTGCTGTACTCAAGACCTGCCAAAAAAGCGATCACTTGGACGGTTTTGCCCAGACCCATCTCGTCTCCTAGAAGGCCACCAGTGGACTGTCCGTGAAGGTTCCACAACCATCTTACACCTTCCTGCTGGTATGGGTACAAGTTACACCAGATTTTTATTGGTATTTTTAAACCTCCTTTAACCGTGTAAAAATCGGGGATTTCTGAATCGGCCTCCTCACAATTAATTTCAGATTCGAGCTGTTTGTAGTGTTCTTTTAATCTGTTTTTGTAAGACTTTAAACAACCGTCGTCTTTGATTTTTTCAACGCTATTTTTTGCTGTAACATTTTTTTGTTTCCTTAATTGTTTGTAATCTCTCTCAACATCACTGTCTGTAAAATCGTACTTAAAGACTAAAAGCACAAACCTGATTACCTTTACCTTCTGAAGGAACATATTCACTCCCAAAATCATTTCCCTCTGCATTGTCCATTGCAACTTTTTTCTTCACAGGTTCTTTTTCACCACCAGTACGTTTTCGCTTCTTTAAACCCCTCTTCTGCTTTTCAGTGAGTTTATCAGCAATTATTTTACTTTTATCTTTGACTTGTAACGTCTTTTTGTACTCTTGTATTTTCCTCAACTGTTCTTGCCGTTTTATGTAACTGGTAATGTCCAAAGGCGAAACATTCTCTTGTTTTTTATCCTCAACAATCTCACCTTCTTCCACCTCCTTTGTTGCATTTTGTTGCGTAAAAATATTAATTTGTTCTAATGCCTGTTCTTCTAAAGTTTGTTGATTCTCGCCCCAAACGTTAATCCCTTGTGCCAACGTAAGTTTAGTTAACTCTTCTTCCTTCAAAAATTATAAGAAAATGTGAGTGAATTTAACAAATGTGAATTCTTGTCCTCACCTGAATATCAGCATCATTTTTTGAGCAACTTGCAATTTCGCAGTCTTGATCCATGTCCACACACTAGCACAGAAAGGGTTAATTTTATATTACAATGAGGCGTATTCAATAATTTTTGGAAGATTCAAACTTGTTTTTTTTTTTTAAACATTCACTCTAACCTCTCGATATTTCTTCAAACGTCAAACATCTAGTGATAAACAAAAAATTACCAAAAAAAATTAAATTAGGGAAAAATTAGAACGGTTCAAATTGCATTTTTGTATAATTTAATTAAAGAATTCTCAAATACAACTTTTAAATTTAATACAGTAGTGTTATATATTTTATGTACTTGATGTAATAAAATTAAGTCTTCGTCTTCTTTGATCCCCTTGCGGAGGCAGGAGCCTTCCTCTTTGGCGCAGTCTCTTCTTCCAAGCCAAACAGCATTTTGAATCTTGCTCCCAAGTCACCCAACCTCTTATCAATAGCAGCGCCGTCTAACGAAACATCTTCAACGTCTTCTTGAGGTTCTTCAAGTAGCTTGGACCGCAAGTAAGCCTTTTTCTTGGTGAGGGAAGGATTGGTAAACATTTTGGGGTCATAGTCGAATGTTAAATTATCAATTAGTTGATTGGTTGTTTCAAGCATCTTCTTGGAAAAACTTTGGTTTGGCTCCTCAGTGGCGAGAGCACTTGGAATGTGTTGGTGATCATCATTAAATGGGATTGTTTTGGCCACGAAAACCCTGCTATTATTCATAAATTTCGGAATAAATTCTACGAAACAGATTTTATCAATCTTTTTCAGTTTGCGGAAACAAATAAGGACTTTGTTCTTTTCGACACAATACTGCCAAAAACTGGCAAAGAGATCCAATTCTTCTTTGGGATCAACCTCGATGATTACAGGATTTGTCAAAATAATGCCAACATCCGTGACCCTGTCAGAAACCTGAATTAGGGTATATCCAACTGGCAGCTCTGTATTTCTTATTTTAAAGCGTTCACTAATACTAAACTCAAGTGATCCTAACTCGTATTCAAGTTTGTAGGTTTCGATGGAGTCATTTGCCACTTTTGAAACCTTTTTCAAGAGTTTACCGCTTTCGGAAATGGAAGCGTTGTTGTAAAGTCGTTCTTCTTGGACAAATGACTTTTGCTTGATTTTGAGAAACCTAGTTTGGTCATTCACAAAAGGGAAAAACAGCAACCTTCTCTGATAAAATCTCCTGACAATTGAGGAAGAAAGTTTCTCAAATAAACCATCTTCATCTTCAACAACTGTCTCAATAGGAGGGTTTTTAATGATCGAAAATAATTCGTTGTAGAAAATTTTATAGTCAAAGCTGTGCTTCATGGTCACCAACTCAAAAGTGATATCATTCGATTCGAAATTTTTTGCTTCGTTAAGAGCAGCGAATCTCTGGTTTTTGTCACCTCGCACTGGATTATCGTCGTTGGTTATGTAAATTATCGTTCTTTTGTAAAACACTGAATTGACTTCCTTGAACTTCTTTTTACAAAAGAGGAAAAATGAGCTCAAATTTAAACCGCCTTTTCTTTGATACATATCCAACAACTTTTCCTGAGACAATTCATTCTTTTCTTTAATCAATTTTATTGATTGTAAGATATTATCGTTGAAATTGACAAGCGACGCTGAAGCGTCTTCACGTGCCAATACTATACCAAAGGGGCTCCAGCTTCGCTTATTCTGGGCAAATATTAGTGAATTTGCCAGATTGTAGCAGGCAGAAATGCAGTCCTTAAACGGGGTATTTTCATCGCTTTCGTTTTTAACAAACATCGAAGGGTCGGTATCGATTGCGATAAGGACGAAAGATGGTTTGTATAACGTGTTAGAACCTGCAGGTTCGTCTCCCACGGCTTCGTTATCTGACATCTGAAATAAAGAATAAGTTCAGAAACAACTTCAATAAAGAACGTATAATTTATAGATGAGTATCATATTCTCACCTTGATTAATTAACTGTAAACAATCCTGAAAAATTACAACAGGGACAAGTTTACACAAAATTGCGCCAAATTTGACGTTTGTTGACAAGCGCCACAAGCGGTACTTATTTACAACATAACCCTACTTTTTATCAAACATAACCTTCAAACTGGGAGATTAAAAATATTTGCAATATCGACAATGCCCGTGGATCACAAAAGAATCAACGGTCCGGAAATTTCAATTCCGTACCAGCTATTTGACAAATTAAATACAAAATCGTTGAAAACCCAATTCAGTGAAATAGTGAAGCCAAATGGGACACGAGCGGACGGAAGGTCATCAACAGAACATCGAAAAATATGTAATTCGTCTTTCGGCGCTGGCGTGTAATTTTTTGTAATTTTTAATTTTTTAGTCTTGAAAACCGGGATTGTTAGCCAAGCCAAAGGTTCCGCATACATTGAATTAGACCAGACAAAAGTAATCGTATCTGTGTTTGACCCCCGCGAGATACCTAATAAAAATGACTACAGTTCCAAGGGCGAAATCTACTGCGAATTTAAATTTGCGCCTTTCAGTTGCCAGAAACGTAGATTACACCAACAGGACGCTGAGGAACAGCAATTCAGTGCCATTATGAAACAAGCGTTAGAATCCGCAGTGTTCAGGCACGAATTTCCCAATTTTCAAGTCGATATTTACGCAATGGTATTACACAATGATGGGGCTGCCTTAAGTGCTGCCATCACGGCAGCTGGAGTCGCTTTAGCACATGCTGGGATTCCAATGTATGATTTAATAACCTCAGTGACTTTAGCTGTGCAAGGAAATCATCTTTTGGTGGACCCGACTTTAGAAGAAGAACGTTTGTGTCAAGTTCCCCTATTTAAAGAAGAGCAGAACAATCACGGGATTGTTGTGTTGTCGGTTTTAGCAACTCATGAACAAATTTCACAATTTTATCAAAGTGGATATTTGTCGTATGCTTGCTTGAGTTCAGGAATTGAGATCCTTACTAGTGCTACTAAAGATATCGTTACTTTAGTTAAGAAATGTCTTGTGAAACATGTTATTAAAAGTGTAAGAAATGTTGAAGATTAAAGAAATAAATTATTTTTCATACAGGTTACTCTTGTTTTTATTGATTTGTCCACAGAAAATTTTAAATTTATTAATGACTATTAATAAAAAGAAATTGTTTTTTTAATTAATCCTTTGTCACATACTCTGTCAAGTAAGGCACATAAATTAAATTTTTTTATCACAAATTTAAAGTTTATTCTCCCCATTAATTAATAGACGGAGGGAGAGTGAAAACGTGTGTTATGCAACCAATAATACACACTTTGTAGACGTTATTAAAATCGGTCTTTTTTAAAGTTTCATAATCAAATTAAAAGAAGTATTATTAAATTAAATATTGATTATTACGAATTTGTTGACAAAACTTTCACACTCTGAATCAACATTAACTCTAAAGTCCCTTTGTATCGTGTACCTAACACTGAAACTTGCCCCCTAAACCACAGCCTTAAACGATTTCAAAATGATATAATTTATACTGAAAAGTACTTTACATAAAATTCAAAGTAGTAGTAAAAGAATTTCAGATTTTGTTCCATAAACCTAAATATTTTTTCTTTTTTTTTTTCTTTTGGATTCCACTCTTCATGTAAACTACCGAGTGGCTGATCTTGTGATTCTTGTCGTTATGTTGGTGACAAATTTGAAGTTTTACCTTGGGAACAAAATGTTCAACTTATATTAGCTGTTTCAAAACTATAAAAACGCCAACGTCGCATTTTACCGAATTATTTTTTTAAATAAAATTCATAAAATTGTAAAATAGTTATCAATGATTAGATCTCTCATTGAAAGTAACAAGTGTTCATTTAAAAAAAAACTCTAGAGTGCTTTGAAATTAAAAAACAATTATTTTGCATGTCTGTGATTAATTCGTGCTCTCATAACCTTACTTTTTGACAATTAAAAAGATAACAGATTTTCATAAAAATATTTATTTATTATTTATAAAAACTGTTGGAAATGTCTTCCTTGTTGTTCAACACACATAACACATCGCCTTTGAACACTATTTATCAATCTTAGGTTATGAATTCTTGTGAGATAGTTTAGTAGGCAACCAACAATACAATAATAAAAACTGTTCTACGACTTCCTTAACAATCTCAGAGCATGCTGCGAGTTTTTTTAATAATGAACACCTGATATAAATTACATTAGCTATTATTTTTCTGAAGTGCATGAATAATTTATAACAGCTAATTTTGAGAGACAATGCGACGTTGGCGTTTTTATAGTTTTGAAACAGCTAATACACAGTTATCATTCTCATCCGTCGGGCGATGGCTGTCACCTGAAAAAGCTCCATATAACAAGCTAACAGAAAGATCAAGAGAAAGACCAATAACTCACATTGCCAAAGATTTTTTTGTCACAATCTTTTATAGTCACCCGGTGTAACATATTTAATTGAACAACATTTTAAATCAACATGCGGAAGGAATATAAAATGCTTAACAGTATCAAAAATTTTAATAAACAATAAACAATTAATCAACAATTTGTTGAAATCAATTACAGTTTATAATCATTCTAAAGTCAGCATATTCAATTCTGTACAGCGTTGGCCAAAAGTATGGAACCAAACGTTTTGTGACTAAACTATGTACCTAACGAAAAAACTAATTAGTACATCAACTACTTTAAAAATGTGATCATTTTTTAGGAATAAATTTTTTCGAAATCATTTTGGTTTTCGAGTTATTAAAAAAATTTTTTTTTTTAAATGGCACCCTAGCTACTACGGCGATTTTTTTTGGTAAAAATTTATGCTCTAAAAATAAGTTCTACTTTAATAAAATTATTTTTAAACCAGTGGTTTTTCTTAAACAAATTATTAAATTGGCGAGCTCGTTACAAAGGTTTAACAAATTTGGGGTAATTTGGGCGACGAGGTTGTATCCATGGATGTTTTTATTCGAGTAAAATAAGTAAATAAATAAATAATAAAATAAATAAAAACATACAACCATTTTGGACAAGTTTGAAAAATCTTCGTAATGGGTTCGGACCGCAATTTTAATAATTTATTTAAAAACAATCACTGGCTCAAAAACAATTTTATTAAAGGCATTGGCAACTTAAAAAACAACTTTGTCTTAAATGACGGTACTGAAAACGCTTATTACAGTGGTGAAAACCGTTTCTTTGTATTCTGCTCTCTAACTCAAGTTATTTCAATTTAAAGTTGAAATTATGACGTCATAACCGCTTAACGAGCATTTGGTCCAATATTAAGATCAAATGATTTTTGACTTTTAAGTGACACTGACAAAGTTTATCAAAACTTGACAAAATTCCTCAGATGTTTTCGCGAAGTCCAAGACAAAATTTCGAACAGAAATTGGTCAAAAAAGTGGTTAACTTTTGATTTTGTGAAAGATGTGTGAAAAATGTTCAAATATCTGTCACGGTTTTGGAGATTGAGAGGGTTCAGTAATAAGAGGATTCTGTGATGAGAGGCGGTTACGACGTCACAATTTCTTTCTTTCGAAGCGATTATCTCGCTTATTTTTCATCGTAGGAAATTTTGAAAAGAACCTCCTAGTATAGAACGAACGATTTTTTCAATTTCCGTTAAAACATAAAACAGGTAAAATAAGTTGCCAATGCCTTTAAATTGAAAGTCATTTTTATTAGAGCATAATCTTTCACTAAAAAAATCTCCGTAGTATGGTGCCATTTGAAAGTTATTCTGAATAACTCGAAAACCAAAAAAAAATTTATTCTGGTGAAATGATCACATATTCACATACATTTTAAAGTAGTTGATGTAGTACTAAGTACTTTTTTCGTAAGGTACGGAGTTTAGGCTCAAAACGCTTGGTTCCATACTTTTGCCCAACGCTGTATGTAAGTTGCGAGGAATAGCAATAAATACCCGAACTGATGATAAACATAAAAAATATTGTTAAAATTCTTCAATGTAGCATGTGTAGCATCTTATTTCTTCCGTTAAAAATTTGTACATCACTCAGTCTACGCTTTAGAAAAAAAATCGTATCAAAACATGTATAATTTTCTTTTATTGGAATATACTCAGTGGTTGTGAAAAGAAATTAATTTTGTGTCTGGCTACTCAGCAGAAGTAATCATGTTACAATTAGACTGTTTGAAATCTAGTCAGACGCATGATGGTAGCATATGTGTGTATAATAGTTGAGTTTCACATTAAATTTGCTCAACCAACGTGAGCTGTCAGAGTTCACAACAATTTCACCATCGTTAAGTAGATAACGCCTAACAACCAATGTCCGTGCAAACCTTCATTATATTATCGCACATCCGTAAGTACAAAAGCTGGGAACAAGGAAATGAAACAGATAGGAACCATATTCGTAGTTAATGACTTCACATTTGCTCGCACTTTAAATTTATGATCAATGCGTCACCGATTACTTTTCCAATAATTTCCATTATTCGTAGTCAACTCACCCAAACGTGGAATAATTTCGTTTTGAAACAATAAACAACCTTAAGAAAACTTATGCGCTTTTGTACCGTCGCAATTTGTCAAAATCTGCGATAGAATTGTTGTCGCACAAACATTAGGAAGATGTAGAGAAATTGGCGCATTCAAAGATAGATCGCAGAGAGGTCGGCCCAAGACAATCACCATTGAAGATGAACGGTTGGACATTTTATTGCCCACAGAGTCGAACAACCGCACTTCAAGCAAGAATTATGTATAAAAGATTCAACAGTTTAGAACAAATAGAATAAGAATCAACTCACACTCTAGTGTATCCTTGGAGGAAAGCATGCTGAGAACAATAAAAGCAGAAACATGTTTGCCTTATTTACCCATAAACAAAAACCAGTAACAACACATATCAAATATTTGCATTTTGGTCTCATCCTTTTTTGTGAAGTTCAATCGCACTTTTTCCTGGTTCCACAACTTCCAGAAATTCGATAAAGCTTTTGCTTTAAACATCTTACCCGCCGAGTGTAAAATCAATGTCCTCAGCTATTCATATTTAATTTACTTCCGAATCGAGAATATCTTAAAATAAAGGTCTCGACGACTGACGTCGGTTTCCCTGAGTCACACCAGACCTAGAAATCGACCAATTCATAATAATTTCCGTTGAAATGTTTGCAGTTTCTCTTATTGCCTACCTTTAACTCGTTTTATTTGAAGCAATAAATTACTGGCGTGTCTGTATTCCGTTGTTCCTACCAACTATTACTCAATCAAACTTGAACTTTATTTTAGGCAGACTTCGAGAAAATCCAGTGTATAGATGTTAACTTGAGTCCCTGAAGGGCCCGAGTAACGTGTTTTACGTGACGTGATAAGAGAACTCTAGTTTCACCCGGATTCGACAATAAGTGTTTCCGGGGAGCGTCTGCCTTTCTAGCAAATTATAAGCCTTGAAACTTTATTAAAAAATGCGACATTCGTAAAAACGGCAGGACTTTTTTAATGAGATTATGTTACAGCAAGTATTTAAACCTCTTTGTTCTCCCGTGCTGCGAGTTTATTAATTTAGCATGTTCCTCGAAAACAAAATTTTGTTTACAAATTCATGATTCTATTTTTTCTAAGATGAGCTTCAAGTTGTTGATGACTACCAAGCATAAACCTCGACACATTTTTCTTTCAGAATAAAAGTTCCTCCCTTGAGAATAAAAAAGAAGACGAGGCAATTAGGAATGACTCTAGAGACAAATAACGTGGAGTTGCAAGTTTATGCAGAAAAAATCGAGTGTGGCAACGAAAATGTTATACACTTTAGAGAAATCACGTAAAAAACCCCATCTAAGTAATCGATCTGGAGAGCCTCGAAGCCTATAGATAAATAAGACAGTCGTTATAATTAAGCCCAGAATTTCTAACTACATAAATAAATCAATCCGAAAAACGCACAATAAATAAGAAAATAAGCACTTTACTGATAAATTGTTGACTTTATGTTATTGACAGTACTTTTATGGATGTTTTCGGGCAAACAAGCTTAGCCCTGTTGTGTTTCACGGTTCCTGAACAAGATGACAGTTCAGATGTGAAACTATAATGGGGGATGAAATTGATGAATATGTTCCGTCACAACCAGATATCCTTTTATCGAATAGAAATCTCTTCGTTCTCTTAGTAGTTAACACAATTTGATCTCAAATGGCTTTTTTGAATGAAATGCCTCAAAATGCATAGATCATTTTTGTTCACTCACCCTTTTCTTTCTTAACGCTTCCGCCGCGGGCTTCGATTCGATCAAAGAGTGAAAACGTATAGAATGTCAACCTACGTCCCAATATGGAAATAAATACAAGAGGTTGGGGAAATAAAATCGAACGAGATATCAACGTATATTGTTGAGATTTTGCACAGGGCTCCTGAAGTATACAAAAATTCGAATTCGAGGCAAATTACAATAAGGCTGGGAAAGCCATAACCAAACACGGGAACATAAAATGAAAATTTCTGAAGTGTGGCTCGGAATATGCAAAATTTTATATGCTATTGTCATTAAATAATAAATAAAGAATGATTAGCAAAGAGCACGGAGCAATACAAAAGCCTTTCTGTAACCGCATTTATCGGCCAAATTAATGTTTACACATCCCATTTGTGTAAAAGTTATTAGTTAAAAATAAGTTAAATAGAATTCCAATGATTCCAGTAATTCCAATCAATTTCGATTAAATTTCAAATATTTGTACAACTACTTTGAAAATTGATGGTCACCCGAATGATAATTCAAAAAACTCATTATCATAGACATTCACACATACAGGGATATTTTTTTAACTCTGAACATAGCCCTAGGTTCAATCTGAAAAAAAACAGATCAAAGCATTGCATCTAATTATTCTACGCGCTGTCAAAAATCTCAACTTGGCAATTAAACCTTCCAAGATTATTTAAGTAAAGAAAGATTAATTTTGATGAAATTTATTAATCATCAGGTAATAGTAATATGTAAGGAATGATAAATTACTTTAACAAATATTCGAAATCACTTCAAATTGGTTCAAATAACTTGACATCAAATAATTACCTTTACGTATCGTTGGTAACGTAGATTAGATCAATGCTTTGATATGTTTTTTTTCAGATTAAACATAGGGCTATGTTCAGAGTTAAAAAAATGTCCCTGTATAACTTTAATTACAACGATCAAAAGACTGAACCATTTTTAAACTATACAGCGTGTATCAGAACTCGCTCCCCATCGGAAAGGTGCATATAGTTTAGGCAATTCTGAAGCAAAAGTTCCTTTACAAAAAAATTCTAAGTCTCTGCGTTTGGGAGATAAGAACGTTTGAAAATAGCCAATAACAAAAGACCTTGCTCCGGAGGACTACGGAAACAAAACACGTTGCTGAGAAATCAAAAATATGTGTAACGGACAATATAAATGTGCAATAGAGTTATTTTTCATTCCTTAGTAACGGATCTACTGTATGCAATACACCTAGGAGAGAGCTTCTGGGATTGGTCACTTTGAAACCTCTGTATGTCCCAAACGAAGAATAAAAGACCTACTTTTTTCACATTTTTGCCATCCCCATTGCTGTTACCACTAGCACCTTTCCGGTGGGGAGCGAGTTCTGATACACGCTGTATGTGTTGTTAATGCTCCCTAAAAGGAAGATATGAAATAAATAACAATTAATTGAATTTCATAAAAAATACCATCTTCTTCTAAATAAGTACAAAACCCAGCGTTTCAATACGAATTGAAAATTACTAGTCTTTAAAAATATTTTTAAAAAGAAAATCATTGTTCTCATAATTAATCGATAGTGTTATTATAATTCAGAGAAATACCTACATAGACATAATTCTGTTTTGACGGTATAATTTCCTTTTGTTTTCTTTTATTAACATTAATGATTTTATGTCGCGAACGTTGTCATTAGACTGTAAAACAATTAGTGCTTTTACATAAAACCTAATTTAATTTAATTCAAAAGCCCAAGAGATGATTAATAGTCGGTATCATTTTTCCCAACAACGTCTTGTTTATTCGTACATAAAAATTCCTTGTTTTAACTACCGCTCTTTTATATTCAAATTTTAAGTTAACAGTTAGCAAGAGTGAAGTATTTCTGATATAATTAAAAACACTTAGGATACGCATCGTTATTAGTCCCTACAGACTCTTATTACACAAAGCAAGATGTTCTAGTAATAACATTTTTATTTATTTCAAAAAGGAATTTCAGGTAAAGAAGTAGGGTAAGTAAGCGGGTTATAAAATCAAATATCCAGTTACATAAAATTTTATTATCATTTTTATGAAATACCAGCAATGGGGGTAGCTTAATATGCATAAGAATCATTCTGTTGTTTTCATTTCATTTATTTCAAAAGGCAATATAACTGAAATTCAAGCTTATTATAGATTAAGATTAGGATCAGATTTTAAAATTCCCAAGTTTGTTTTATTTATAATACTTTAATTACTATTTATTTGCACAAATCAGTTTATATTTTTTAATACTATCAGGCGGATGCACTGCAAAGAAGCACTTGAAGCTTCATTCTCCTCTATAAAGTAACTCTGCATATAATATAAATATTCATAAGCGTCCACCACCATGAGATCATAAATAAACCAAATAAACGTCATCCAAACGAAAGTTTATTCAAATTAACATGTTTTCTCTAGAAGCCTGTCAGAATAAAAACGTAAACCGAGCTTCGAGCTTACCACTTAACCAATAAATAATCAACCACAGTGCAGTCACGCACCCTATTTTTCAAAACTTCTCTAAAGTAATAAAGTAATAGGGGCTTTATTAACAAAAACGCAGCGCAATTTTCATAGGCATGATGATGACTTTTGTGGCTGCGTCTCCCTAGCAACGACATGCTTGTAATGCAATCTCCGGATAGCGATCTTGTGAGATGCTCGAAAGCTCTCTCATGCTACCTCCAAACCACTTGTTTGATAACAATTTGTGCTAAATATAGGATTTTTGTACAATTTTTTGTCGCGTCACCTTTTATCTATTTATCTCATTATCAATTTTTTCACAACTAATTATTAAATGTTGTCAAAAATGGTGGATGCGCCGGGATAGAGCTCAAATTCCGTAATTAATGTGCAGCTGTTTGAATTTAAATTTTATGACTGCAGCGTGTTATCAGCTTATCGCGGTTCTTCGCGACGCGCTTGGCATAAATTAGATCGTTTTGAAGGCATTTCCGGTCAGTTCTCGACCACAAAAGCAACACTAAGCTTCCGCATTGTTATTGAGCAGAATTTGTGTAAGCTAAAACAAGTCTAATCCTCAATGAAAAAGTAAACTGCTTGTTATTACGGAACAACAGGACACGGAACTTTACGAAAAGCGCCGACCTGCGCACATCTCGCGGAGCTTTACTTTCAGTAGTGTAGATGAAAGCTTTCCGAAATGATGCCGGGAATAGTGGTCTGACAGTACACTTTTTAACCTGTTACACGAGGTGAGCAGTCATGCAGACCAATGTGCATATCGACACCAAAAATCTGGGGCCCTCACCGGAACACCGGATCAAAGGCCAGCAGAGGACGATTGAAGTAAGTGGCCTTTCTTATTTGAGAGTTTGCAAAGCGCGCTGAAGTTTGCGAGTTGCTAATTGGACGCCTCATGTTGACTTGGGTTCAAGCCGTGATTAGTTTTATGTTATGTGGAGGCGATAAATAATAACTTAAATGTGGCGCTATTAGAAATTTACATAAAAGTGCTCTATCCATACAAAACACATCAAAATAATGGGTTCTGTCTAGCAACTGACTCAAGAAATTGCAAAACAGTTGATGGAACTAGAAAATTAGAACAATGGCTTACATAAAATATGTTAATATATTCAAGAGCGTGGCTAAAATAAATGATCGATAAACACAAAACATTACAATCGATACAAAATTGTCGTTTTAATTTCAGGACAGGACCCCTCATATTCGTGTATTCCAAAGAAATCGAGAGCCTTGTAATCTGGAGCCTCCAACTCGAATGAGTTTTGATCACATTTTTTTCGTGTCCTGAATTATAAATACGACTCAATATTCGTTCACACTCTAATAGAAAAAAACTGGTAACAGTTCCATTCATTTTATATTAACCTATCGACTTTTTCCGCCGTAAAAGTTTTCATTAAATCGGTTAAGAGGCGAGTAAACGAAACAATTTCAAGGTAGCTGATTTTCCAGCATCTTATCCACTCTTCAATTCTTGTTAATTAACTTCGGAGCCGGCTTTCGATTACATTTCACGGCTGACAGTGACAAACAGATTTGTATATTCGAACTTTTCAGTAAACTTTTGCACCTAAATAACCCAATTTTGAAACTTTCACAAAAATCAGCCTGTTGATGGAGTCTGACTTTTTACGACTTTGAAATTCAAACTTTTATGCTGGTAATTTATATTAAGAGGTTTTTATAGTCACAAAAAATTGGTGAGATAACCTGCGTTAAGAATTTAGTGAGCAATCTTCTTTGCTCGGACTTCAAATTGAAGCTGCGCGAATGTAGTGAGACGTAGTTCTCACTAATTACCGCATAAATAGACTGGCAAATCCTTTTAAATTGCTGTGGAAAATTTGCATTCTAATTTAGTTACGAAGGGTTGCAACATGAATATGCCCCAAATATATTGAGAGCGTGTGATGCCACTTTATTCGTGATAAGTTGTATTAAGTCGTGTGAAACTTCATAAAAAAGAAATATAAGTTACACTAAACGTCCCCTTCTGTTTTCTCATTTTCTGAAATCACATATTTTTGATTTACGGCTTTGTCTCCAACACGCGCCAAATTTTCAGCCATTTTTCTCTCTTGGACGGAAATGATGACTAATTGAAACATTAATTTTTAAAACGCGCATTGCTTATTATCACGATTAACCCAAATTCTTTCCTAGAACACAATATGTGCTCCAAAAATTTAATTTAGACTTTACTACAGCAATAGTTTACTTATTCATGTTATTAAAACGTATATTTTTATCTTCCACTTGCCGTCTAAAATGGTTACTATTAGCAATTGCGAACTTTTAATAAAAGTAGAATAATACATTTCTCCTTTAAATTCTTTTATTTCAGTTGATATTATTATTTATTCATGAGGCAAAAGTAAATCCTAATTTACGTCATTTCCTCTTTCCAGTGTGTTTTCAAGATAAATTAGTTGCAATAAACAGAGATAGTTTATGAAAAATAAAATTCCTTCCGATATCGCAAGCAACGTGTAAACAATAATATTTTCAATTCAGTTCAGAGGAACTATGTCAGAATGAATTAATTAAGACATTCTTCATACAATTTAGATTTTTTTTAATTCTGTTACTTTGAAAAGCTCTGTATAATTAACGCAAATGAGTGCATGCACTCCAGCTTAATTAAAGTGTGAGTTTAAAACTCTCCAGTGCAGGAGGAAAAAACTCGAGTTTGAGTTAATTCATCGGAAAATCAGATTTCCATAAAAATTTTAAAATAAATTGCATGCTTTTTCTTGCACTAATCCGAAATCACAGATGTTTACAGAAAAGCTCCAATAACATTTTCAGCTAAAAACTTCACCGGTGCAGATATTGCAGTTTTTGAGTGCTGTTCTTACAAAAAATATTATGAAGGATCTCTCACAGGACATACCTTTATGTAATAAATTTGGCTGACATCTTGATGTAACTAGTTTCTAAAATTAACCTTCTTCGTGCTTACTGCGATCCATTCTGATACAAATAAACTTTTTGCGCATCACGACTTTGTTATTTCCTTGCGAACAGTAAGAATTATCCTCGAAAACGTGCCCTAGAATTTCAGAACGAAATTGGCCAATTGTAGAGACTTGCCAATTGTGATTTGAAAGATTGCGGCTTTATGTCGTTTATAGTCGAGTCATATCTGTCTCCATCTATTTTGTAAGTAATAAAATAAATAAAACATTTTTTTAATAAATTATAATACATTTTAGCCAATAGTAATTTCCATGCAGCTGGTTTGAAACCAATTTATGATTAATGTACTCACTAAGCTCCCATGATTACTACTACTTCTCATCTATCATTGTCTCAAAGGGAATAGATAAATTTGTTAATCAATAAAGGGATTTCCTTTGTATCTGTCTGACAAAATAATTATCTGTGTTCATGATCTCAGGTATTATTTTGTAAGATCCTGCACTAAATTAACAACTATTGTTTGTGTAAACCCTATTGCAGCAAGTGTATGGATTACAAACTGAGCTAAAACCAACACTATCAAATAAATTAAATGTTGCGAAACTTCACTCAAAGACATCGACACTGGACATGTCTTTGCTACCTTATCTCCAATTTAAAAAATTAAATGCACGTAACATGAAATATATCAATTAATTGCACCGCAAAATTAGCACGTTAATTAAACATTTTAAATTCGACTAATTCCACAATAAGCTTTATGTGTTATAAATTCAGATGATTTAACCCTCATGTTTGCTGATTTACCATATTTACAATAGTTCCAATATTTTGTTTCATTCCGTTTATGATGCCTCATATTCGAAATACATTAATATTAAATACAATGTTTACATAAATACAAACAGCACCAACTAAAAAAATAAACAGAAAGTAAAATTCCATGTGAATTACGAGTAATTCGTTTGCAAAATGTATTCCAAATATTCCCCTACACTTAAGATTGCAACACAGATATAACAAAAAACTTGAGAAGTCTAATAAAAAAATTTTATATTACTTTCACATTCTTTTTCAATTTTCAATAAATATTTCGTGAAATAAATTTATTTGCAGCTCCAAGCTGGTATTAATTTGGACCAGTTTATTTGTTTCCAGTAGATTTAATTAAAGAAAACTTGATGTACAGCTGAAACGACAAAGCTTTGCTTTCTTTTTTGTATGTTGTGTTATTCTGACCCGAATAATACAGAAAATCCCGACTAAAATTTGATGTGAAAAAATCGTTTATTGCTTTTTCAATCACATCGCCAGACAGCGAAATTAAAATGTTGGGTTAACAATAAATAACGTTTGTATTATTGCTAGGCACATAAAATATGGCGACAGTTGATATTACTAAGTATTTAATTGCACGATATAATTGAATTAGAGTGAGCCGGTTGTTGAATAACAGGACGATTTATTGTCCATAATGACAGCCGGGACAAAATATAACAATTCACCACAATTATTGTGGAGAGAAGTAACACGTATATTTCAAACTTAATTATCTAATGTAATATCTGAAATTCCCCATACGACTTTATAATAGCACGAACTTTCCCTTGTAATTATTACAATTAAATGCCAGTTCTCTGTGTGTGAAACCACTGGCACATCCTCGGCCGAAATTCATCGTATTCGTTGCTCTAGTTTAATCAGTTTCACACCGAAACGAATTGCCCAAAACCACAAACCACGAGCTCATCTTCCAATAAACGGAAATAGAGTCTCAATCAAAGCAGCGAGTTTTATGTTGAACATAAAAAGTGCGCTCCCGAAGACCGCTTTTTTAATCCTTGAGCTCAAAAATATAAGCGGATTTTCGTTAAAAATGGAATCCTGAAACGCATAGGGAAGCCACTTTGCCAAATAGAAAAAATTGTTTAATGTCTGCATAAATCCTTAACGATAGGGAAATGTATGCAGGACAATATTGTATCTCTCGACATAAAGCCGCGATTTATGGTTAATAGAGGAACAAAGGTGATGCGAACTTCCATAACTCGTAAATTACGCACGTACATACGTGTATGGAATAAAAAATTGCTCTGCAGCCATTAAATTAACAAAATCAAATTTGCGTAATTTTTAATTTAAGAGTCCTCAAATTTAGTAATTAAAGGTACAGCACACTATTACATTATTCATATTTAATCTGGAATCTGTATTATAAAACTGAGTTTAATTTGCTCAAAAAATGTTAAATCAGAACATGAAACTACTCTGTTCTAGTGCTATTTATTTATTTTAATAAATGACTAAGCAAGAAGTGACTTGTCTGTGATACATGTTTGTATCTGGCATTTGTTTTTTCCACTAGTTTGTAACTAAAACGACAAATATGATTGTATGCCAGCACTCTACATCTGATTCAAATGTATCAAATGTTGATGTGAACTATCGAAGCTTCAAAACATCATTAGTTCGCCGTTTACTCGTGAATAAGTTAGCCTGGAATATTTGCGGTGTATGCGGAATCAAATTATAAGCTGCACATTTAATCATTTATTATTAATGTCTCCTAAAAACCACTAATATTACTCCAGTTTAGTAACTTTGAAACTTGTAATCTTCTCGATATTAAAAAATTCAATTTGGTGAAATGTTCCTTCTTTCAGAAGCTGGAAATCCAATTAAAATTGCCCATGAAAAACACTTGAAATGTCTTTTCAGGGTATTATTTGTTCTCCGCACATTGGATTTGTCTTTAAAATTTTTAATATCTTATGAGAATTGGACAGCTGTTGAAAGCGTGAAAAGCAACCGAGAAAAGCGAATCAATGAGACAGGTTGTAGAGACAATGAAATAGCTGGAAGCAACAAAAAATTGGTTTGTCACCGCTCCACAAACAAATTTAATAATATTGAAACGAAATATCCAATTTTAAACATTTCATCAATTATTGTAAATTGTGTGAAAAACGTTAGGATGGGAGCATATGCTGCAATAATCGTAGAATGTTAAAAAGTTGGGGTAGTTTAGCTGCTCATTCTTAGCCACAAATTGGTTTTCCTTCGCTCTGAACTAATTATCTAAATGGAAATACCCCACTGAAGTGAGCGAAATGTGAAGCAAAAATAAAAATATTGTTAAAAACAGTCAGAATTAGCGTCTCATTATGTCAAAGAGAGGAGACGAAATAAATACGGTGTAAACAGGAGAATTAAAAATGCTTTTAACTTAATTTTATTAATTTTTTGCCTCAGCACGTTTCTGGATGACCAAACTAAAAATAATGTCTCTCAAAGCTTCCATGAGTGGAAAATTTAGCGCGAATTTTCTTCGGGTCACTAAAATTCGAACCCAGCTTTTTGTTGTTAAATATTAGATTGGGGCTTAATGAAATTTTTCGATGGGCAATTAGTGATTTTGCACCATGCGGTTGTCCCGAATAAATCGTCCTCTGAAGAAAACATAAGCCTATTACTAAACCTCCTCCAGACAGGCGCGGTCATTAATCTAAATGCAGGTTTGGTATTGGCATTCGAACCATCCTTATGCAGAACTGAGTTATTCCGAGGACAAGCTCAGTTGAAAGGATTGATCAACACGAGCGTTTATGGCGAACTTGAGCCAGACAGTTTCCTATCGCTGTGTTTGAACAGATATTGGTTGTATTCATGACACGTCGATGAAAACTGTTAAAAACGTCATCTAAACAAAACGTATAAATCATTTTTATTGCCGTTGAAATCCAGCACGTTCGGCGATTCATAAATACTATCTGACAAAGACTTGGGCCTATGGCCTTTCGCTTATCCAAAACGTAATGCACCTGAATTTCGAGCAGGCGAATGAGTTTGAAATTTTTGCCTTTGAAGCTAAATTAGCTTGCTATTCCTGGGATGAAATCATGTTTTTACCGACTTGTAGTCTCGGTGAAAATGGCATTATCATTCTAAAATCGCGCTTGCAAAGTCTGAGTGTTAACGTTCGCGAAGATCCAATTCTTATCTCCAAGTTAAGTTACTTACGAAGACCGCAAAGTGAGCAAAAAACAGAAGACGTCCTTTAGTTGCTAATTTTTTTTAAACTAAGTTCTAAATCATTTTCTTAAATACATTATTATTACTTTAGGAAATATTAGTTTGTTTCAGAAAATTAAAGAGCATCCCTAGAGCACGAACTCAGAAGCGAACATACAGATAATTTAGACAAGGGTCATAGAATATTAGTTTTGTGGGGGGTTGAAAATAAAAATTCATTTTGACCTTAGTAAAGCCTACAATATGCGGTATTGTCATCAAAAAAATTTTTTTTTTATTTTCTAAATAAATGATTCTTTTTTTTATTGAAATTCTGTGAAGATTGGTCATAATTTTCTTAACACGAAACATTACTTTTTGATGCTTAATAACAGAAATTGGAAAAAGCTGACTACGTAAACAAACTGAGTAAATTTAATCTCGATACGTCGTGCACGTTAAAGTGTAATTAACCGAACGATCGTATCGTATAAATCTGAAGATTAAGTTGTAGGGTAACTGAAATTAGACACGACATGTTTCTTTAGCTCCATTAAGTTGGTGATAAAAATTTGATGCGCCATTTGTTGCGTCGCGAAATGGTAGTATAGTTTTTCTTTTAATTTGTGTTTTGATAATGCACTTGTTTGATTTAAGGCATTTCTTCAATTTTCGTGTTTAATAATTACCGACCTTAAGCCGCCTGAGCGAAAATTGATCAAATTACCCGGAACTGCTCACTGGACGGTTATCTCAAACACATGTACAGTAAACACAGATTGAATGAAAGCTTAAAGTACCTACTTTTCTGCTGTTACAGAAACTTTAACCAATTATTACAAGATTCCATTAAACACTCTTATTAACAGCAAGGATAATTAAGTGGTAGCAACCACTAAAATGTCAACATAAATTTCAAAACTTTCGCGCAACAACTATTTAGCTGTCTGGAAATACGAAACCGATCCAAAGTTTAAAGTAGTTTAATAAAGTTTAAAGGTTCAATATAATTAGGACTTTTATTTATCGCAGCAAGTAAACTTTTCCTTTATTTGATAAATAAATGTTGGAAAAGAGAATAAAATCAACACTTGCTCTTTGAATTCTAGAATACTTTTATTGGATGACTAGCTTCGGTATTTCTATCAATATGCCCTGATGTGTGATATAAAGCTGTAACTTTAGACAGTTTAAAACAGCTTTCAAGGATAGTAATTCGCATTGGCTGGGCAGAGATGTTTCATTTAAATATTCTCTTTTCACGTATATTTAAATGTCTTTGTTGAGGGTAATAGGATTTTTTGTGGCTACTTCACTTACTCAATTCTTTGAGTATTCTTTATGAACAGAATTCTGTAATCAAAAGTATGAAAACGCTGCTCCAAACTTCAAAGCACTCTTAAGTGTTGCGTGTTGTATTCGAGTCTAATTGGTTAAAAAACTGTTTTCCCTTTGTCAGAGGATGAATCTAAAGTAAACAAAGCATAAATATGTATGCCTACGTTACAGCAATAAAAAAATATACAGGGACAATTTTTTAACTCTGAACATAGCCCTATGTTCAATCTGAAAAAAACATATCAAAGCATTGATCTAATTTACGTTACCAATGATACGTAAAGGTAATTATTTGATGTCGAGTTATTTGAACCAATTTAAAGTGATTTCAAATATTTGTTAAAGTAATTTATCATTCTTTACATGTTACTATTCCCTGATGATTAATAAATTTCATCAAAATTAATTTTTCTTTACTTGAATAATCTTGGAAGATTTAATTGACAGGTTGAGATTTTTGACAGCGCGTAGAATAATTAGTTGCATAGCAAAACTCGCATTGCGTTGATCTGTTTTTTTTCAGATTGAACATAGGGAATAATGGGTATGTTCAGAGTAAAAAAAAATATCTCTGTATAAAGAATTCTTTTATGGAATAAGTTTAAGTCAGGTTTAAAAGAAAAGCAACTCTGATCCTTTACATGTTTCTGACTCCCCGTTCTCAAAGCAGACTTCGGCACTTGTTAATTTCTAAGTCACCCGAGACATGAATAGAATAGAAAGTTTCCAGATGAAAGCCAGTGTCACTATCGGTACAAGAATAAATTTTTTAACGCATAACTGCTTCTCTTTATACTAGTATTGTCGCACAAATACGTGACTTTCGCGTTTCCGGTTTTGCTTCCTTAGAAAAATATAGATACGAGGTATTTATAGGAATATTTCGAAAAGTCAAGTTTGATACACCACAAGATAACTATTTTTACTCACCTGTGTAATATGATATAACAACAACATCTCTCCCACGGTCCTATTCCTTTTCATTTCTATGCAAATGACCAAATATTCCTGACAGTGACACATGTATGCAAATTTAATAATAATAATAGTACTATAATCCAAGAGATGCTAATTTGGATAATGTTACAATACAGTAAATTAGTTCATTTACAACAAAGGTAAACAAAATTTAGCGTATACGTGTTGCTTAAATCAATTGGATTAAAATGTAAAATTCACGTTCTATTTAAATGTGGTTAAAAGTTAACAAATATTTGAAGCTGCCTACTCTAATAACCATACCTACAAAAAAGAATATTATAATAAGAGCATTCAAACGCAGCGGTGAGAATGAATAAATAATTTTAAATGGAAGCTGTTCTACCTCTTATGCAGTTCTACATTTCCCTCTTTGTGCCAAAATAAATAAACGATCTTTTTAACACTTAAAATTCAACACTGGCGGTAATTTTTGCTATGTTACGCGTAATATCGACTAGTTAAACCATCGAGAAGTTAATTTTAGAATAAAATACTACACTGCATAATTCCACCGGTCATAAAAAAATAAGCTAATGGTCGTAAAAAGTCTAATATCGCAGTAGCTTAATTTTCTCTAATAGGAAGGAAATCTATAAAAACTACTTGCAAGACGCAGTGGCTATGCCATAATTACCAAAACCAGCCAACCAAAGTTCACAAAAAATATGAGATGTACTATTATTCCCTATTCTCTCGAAAAACAGACAAGCTCTTTCAGGAGTAACATCTATTCTCCCTTAAACAATAGCTGAAAATAATTGAATTAAAAACAAAAGTAAAATTAACAAGAAGTGTGTTTTTGGCATTAATAAAGAATAAAGCACATAAAATTCGAGGTGCAGCAATAATAAAAGACAAACTGCCGGGAAAATAATTACGAACTCATTAAAACTACAAAAATGAATTTCGCAAACTAGCGATGAGGAACTGAGTAAATGTCATATTTAACTAAAAAACGTAATGAAAGTTTATCATGAATGTAATTATTTTTGATGCACTAATTAGCATTTATTTTCAAATGAATGCTACTTTTTATTTTCTTCTCTCTTTTTAGATTAATTAACACCTGGAATAAATAAGCTAAACGATTCTACTTCTCTTAAATTATTTTTTACTTATAAATAGTCACAACACATTTCATGATGTCGAAACTTAAGTGTTTTCAGAAGAACGATCTCGCGTGCGTGAATAAACTAATAATAAATTTAAATTTAAGTTTCACTTCTGATAAACAATATTTCGTGACCGCGGAGTGAAATATTAAATTCTATCGTGCTCGATTTGTCTAGGAGACAAATTGGAAACAACAACCGGTTTAAATCATCCGACATTTAAAAATGTGTTTGGCCCATAAATTACACAAATAATTAGTTTAAAAGCAGTCAAATTGTAAAACACAAATGGTGGATGCGCCGGGCTAGTCGGTATTTATTTCCCAGAATAATAATAAAAGTTTGTCTTTGCTGTGATTGCACAAAGTTTTATAAGATGCGTCATACCTATACGTTCAATTTCAGTTTTTGCATCAAAACAACAAAGTCATTTCGTTTAGTTGCTCGCAGCAAACTTAGCAAAAAATAACATTTTCCATAAATTTTATTGAATTTCTTTTGGACCTCAATCGTGGCAAATTTCACACAGAGTTATAACAAAATAGAAAAATGTATTTTACATGAGATGAATAATTTGTAGGTGAATCCAATTTTCTAAACGTTCCAAACAAAGTGACACCAAACCTGATCGAACAGCATGACCCAGATATGTAAATTGTCGAGAAGGAAATAAAAAACCGTCAAATCATTAACATTTATTAAGTCAGCTGCATGTTTGCAATTTTTTCTCTGCTTCTTTTATTTTTAAGTCAGTAACGCAAGATTAAATGAAGCATAGTTCCATTTCTCTTGTTAGTATTTTGCGTATTACTTTTACGACTTGTCCTTGGACTTTAGTGCCGTAAGTGCCTCTTTTAATGTTTACCACTATTCGACCAACGTTTTACGCCTCCGTTCTTGGCTCGTTGTTAAGTATTTTGCCCGAGAGAAAACAACTTGATACTTATCAAAACCACGACTTGAGGCAGGTACATTTACAATTCTTCCTAAGTTTGTTCTACACATGCTTCAGACAAATAACTTTGTAAAACTTCGTCAAAATAATCCCCTTTCTTACAAGAGAAGACGTAGTTATTTATCAAACTTGAAACATAATCTTTTTACTTATTTTATGATTCCTTATTTAAGCCAAGCTTTGTATTACACTCAAAAAATAAATATGCTACCCAGAAAGATAAATTGCCGCAAAATTTGTAAAACTACATTTCGGATAATGGATGATCTCTAATGAAAACACTAAGAGATAAAAAACAGTTTAAAAACTCCATCTGCAGGAAAAAAAAATCAAGTTCAAGCACGCACAGCTTTACAGATCCACAGCAAAGATTCAAACCAAATGCGCAGTAGAAAAGCTCGCTGAAAGCTCGATATAACGTCGCTTCTACAGATTTCGTGCCAGTTCTTGCCCTGATAAGTTACAGAAAACATTGCTTAAAATTTTTTAATAAAATTTTTACTACCGGTTTTTAATATCATGTGATCAAAACTTTAGTGATTTAGTTTTAATTTTGTTAAAAAAAAACAATTTTTACCGTAAAATTTGCTCAAAAAGGCGTCGTGCAAATAATTAAAACGGCAAATGCTAAGCTTAATTGATTTAACTTCGAGGCCTGCAAAAATTAAGTTAAATTTAAAACTAAGAAACGGACTAATAAGGCACAAACAAAAGATCAATATTCAGTTTAGTGTACGTTTGTGCGGATGAGGGCGCTCCAGTCGAACTTGCAACGTTTCAATGAAAAGCTGAAAACATCGTCCACTGAAAACACTTGCTCTCGAGCTTTCGAACGAACACATGTTAAACACTTCCTTAAATCCGACAGTTAAAAGATCGCTGTGCTTAAATAAATTAAAAGTTAAATCACTAAACACATGTAACGAAATATAAACAATTTGTAAAACATATCAGTAAACAACGTTCTGATGAATCGCCAAAAAATATTTGAAAAAGGAGAGTATACACTGTAGTATTTTTGATATTGTTATTTTGGGACCATTTTATATAAATATTAGAGCTAGATTCTAGAGTTTAAGTGTTAGAAAATTGTTGTTTCCTATTAATTCTAGTTGTTAGTGATAAATGTGCTCAATTAGAATTAAATGTTGCATATCCAAAGTATTTTAATGAATGTTTACACACGATTTAACGGGGCCATTTGCACATAGAACCAAATTAACCTAAATTTATCCTAGTGCCAAATATTGTAAAGAAATCCGAACACACACAAATCACTCAAAGTTGCCAATTTTTATACTCTATTTTTTGTAAGAGAGGTTTATTCCCCCAGTGCCATTCTAAAGTTAAAAAAATATTGAACCAATAAATTCTCTTGAACTTCTAATACAACTCTTTTAAAACTTTCCGTAAAGTTTCTCTGACAAAGCGTAAAAACAAACTCCTAAATGTTAAACCTTAATGTACCTACGTGTAAGTAAATGTAATAAATTTATAAATGTAACTAAACTAAATGTCTAAATACTCGTTTGTAAACGTACAAGTGCTAAGTTACCGACTTATACTATGGCTAGTACTGTGCCTGACGTAAAACCTGTGATTGCGACTGTAAGTACGATACACGCCGCTCCGGAATCGGAAATGGACGCACTTTTGCTTGGCAGAACTCGGGTAAGTGTAAAAATTTATCTCGTAAAAATATTTATAAAGACAATAAACCGCAAAGCGCTCGCTTCGCGGAATTGAAACGAAACTATTATTCCCCTAACGGGTCCGAAGTGAGTACAGATGATAAAAAACGTGAGTAAAATAAATCGATGACGAGGAAATTGGATGAAAATTCAAGACCGCCAATTTTGCGACCTAAAACACATACGATAATAATCCCTCGACGGTTCCCCAATCGAATGATTTTATTTTCGTGTTCCTTAATTTCCCTCGAATTCTTATAATAGCTCGGAGGAGATTGTTTGAGTGCCGCTCTAAATTTTTAAATAACGGATCCTTGTCACTGCCTTTTGCACAAGAAGGACCTTTTAATTTAATTCCCTGTCAATTTCCGATAAGTTAATTGCACAAACGGGATTTTTTCAGAAAAAGTCATCAGTCAGCGAAACTAATTTCCCAAAGAGGTGGTTTTTATCGCTTGTTAAAGCTAAATTAATGTGGGGTGCTTGTGCAAACATTGACATTACTGTACCTAGAAATAGGAGTAACTCGCCGATAATGGCACGGAATTAATTTACTCATGAAAGCTCCTGGCTGAAGAAAAGCTCATTTTATAAATAAATTCTGTGGTTTAGGAAACGCGGGTTTCATATCTCCGTCAAAACAAAATGACTCCAGCTGCGGCAAATTAGATCCGTCAAAGCTTTTTCGTTCAATAGACAATTACGGGTTTTAGTGAAAATAGGAACTGCCAATTTTACTCCCCCCTGATTTGATTTCAATCTCTGCACTCGCAGCACAAGTATCAGTGTAGACAAGTGAAAATTCGGTGAGATCCTTATGCCAATAAGACCCGACATCTGCTTGATTCCAGCTGACAGTATCTGAATTACAACATCGCAAATAATCCGAAGTCTTATCTTACGTAGTAAAAATCGATTTATAGTCTTATCATGTTCCAATTTGAACGGAAAATGTTTAACGAATATAAAATCGGTTCCGCTTCGGAAGTATTATTAGTTGAAAAGTAATTTAATTTATCTTTGGTGCTTCAGAATAAATCAAAATTCTATGACCCGATAATTGTAAGTACCTCGGCATAAATTCGTATAAATAAAATATTGAGTGTGACTTAGACAAGTGCATTTCCAGCAAGTGCAACAAAAAAATCTTACACTGTTAAAATATGCATTAGATGGACTTCACCGAAAGCAAAAGATAAAAGAGTATTCCGGTATTTGACGTTACAGAATCCTCGTGGGAATTGTTTCTTTCAAAATAAATTTGCTCTTTTTTCTTTAGGTTTGAGCCATTTTTATGGCAGCTCAGCTAAAAATCTATACGACCCTATAAAATATATTAATAAACCTAAGTCTCACATTATCATAAAATATCAATCATCTTTGTTGTCACCTTGAAGCTTAAATGATATTCAACAAAGTAGAAAAGATATCGTAAAGCTTGCACGTGTGGTAACTGCGTCAATTAAATTCCCTTGAATTTATTGGGGTAGAAAACGGATTGTGATTCTTCTTATCTACAATCCTACTAACACTGTTCCTTGTTACCTAGGTGGAATTTCTATAATCAAATGTCACATTTGTAAAGTGTTATCTAAACTCAGATATTTGTTCAAATGTAGGAAAATATAATGTAGGAAAATTTTTATGGTTTTATACTAAAATACATCTTTCAACTAACAAAATTTTTACTAAAATTCTGAGATCAAAAAGATTTATTAACTTGTTCATTCAAAAGAAATATTATGAAATATGTACCTTATGTTTAATGTTATGAGTATTTACAGATTTTGCTTTGCTACTACTGGTTTTGCGTATAAAGCTGTTAAATTATGTAGCTGAATACACGTTTTTATCCTCGTTAAAGCCTTTTTTAGAGGTCTCGCAAAAACAAAGACATGAAACCGTTTAAAACATTGTTTGTCAGGTTGGTGGCAAATTTGAAAGCTCAATTTGACTAACGAATTTAAATGGCAAAATTTTATACTCACACGAGAAATTAACAGAAATGCCAATTACTGTGTTGGCAATATATTTTTTCATAAAATTTGTTTCTTATGTTTAAATGAATTATTCCATGTACCTATTTAAATTATTTGTTTTGTAGATAAAATTTCATCTTTCTGTGTACAAAAGACAAATCAGTTAAATCAATGAAATTGTAACAAAATTTAAAAAAATCGTCTCATAAAAGTTTTCTTTCCCCAATCAAGTGTATCGCTTGTTAATATTCTGTTCTTTCAAATTAAGCTTTATAGACTCATTAAAATCTGCCCTAAAAATATTTAATTAGTCTCATTTCCTTTTTAAATAACTAAAAAAAAATAATGTTGAATAACGGTTTTAATACAGTTAATAAACAAAATTTTCTGATAAAATATTTAAGATTTATACAAAATGTTCTTGAACTTTGTTTGTCGACAAATCAAGAAACACAAAACATATCTATACCTAATTTCAATTTCCTGTTTACTCAAAACAATAAAAACAACAGATTTTTCATTTTCTCTCTTTGAAATTACACACAAAGTTATTGAATCATATTTGAGCAAAATAAGAATCCAAAAGCACGACCTTCAGCGTTATCAATAAATATTCAAGTAAAGGAAATAAGCACTTAAACATCTAGTTAAAAAAGCGTAGTAATTACAGTAAAATCAATTCATGTTTCCATAATATCTATCTCCGAATTTTTCGAAGCGAGATATTGGCGTACCAGATTTTGATCTGTTGATTACTGATTGACCCTCTCTGTGCACATTTCCATTTGCAGCGTACAAAAATGCAACGAGAATCGAAATCAGCTTTTCATTTTAAGCAGTAACTACGAGAATAATGTTTTCAAAACTCTGGTTTTACGGAAACAAACTTTTGTTATAGCTTTTTTACGTCGCACTAAAACCTCAATACAACAAAGTTCAGTCGTAGGATTTATGGAAAAAGAATAAAGTATTGTGTGAAATGTTTCTGTTTAGGTTTTTTAAAATAAACAAATAGGTATCCTAAATAACGTTAATATTTTTTCCTGAAATAAAACTTCGCTTTTTTAATTAACTCATGGCAACACATAAAGTAATTTTCGCAAAGCTCAAATCAAAAATTGTTTTTTAAAATACCCGTTTTCACCTTTGTGATCAATAAATTAATCAAGAATCTCAATCTCAATCTCAAATAATGACCAAAAGAATGAAAATTTAAACAAATCGCTACGTTTAAAAATATACAAAATACAAAATAAAACATAGTGTCCCTCTGTGTAGGTTAATCAGGACTAAGCTTTTACAGTATGTACTAACATCGATTTAAAAAATATTATTCTTGAGAGAATCGTGAACCATGTTTTAATATAAAAATTCCTTCAGGGAGTAATAATAAGAGTATATGATGTATCAAGTAAACAATGAAAATTTCACGACTGCTGTTGGACTTTTTAATTAAAATCGGTAAAAACAGCAATCAAATTGTATTGCAAAACACCGCTAATAAAAATGTTGTTATTATGGTGGTGGAGCTTAAATTAACGGAAAATTTCGAAGATTTATTAACGGCAAGTGTGACGTCTCCCTCGGTTATATTTTCCAGTAAACGACGGTATTATTTACACCTTCCCTTCTTTCCAGTAGCGTGTGGTAATTTGATTAAGTTGTAGGTGGAAACCTAAACATGGGTCGGTGGGCTGGTGGGCGAAATAAATGTCTTTAACGTCAGGGCAACTATTACATTGAGCATTTTCACAACTTGAATGTTGTGAATGTTGTGACTGTTCGGAATCGACCGATTTCTAAACTCTTAACGAAACAGAAACAATTTTTAAGGAAGAAATTCTTTCCATATCCACTTAACGTTTAAGATAAATTTAGAAATACTCCGACCAAGAGCGCAGAAATTCCTGAGATGAAAGGCAACAAAAACATGTGGCGAACGAGCGAATAAAAGCAGTAAATCCCAGATTCCCCGAATATAATCTAAGAGAAAATTTATTATTTCATGCTTGGTTACATACTTCCTAGTTGGAAGTTTATTAATACTGTTGAAATTTTTTGGTTGTGGTGGAATACATGTATTTGGGGAAACGGATCACGTTCCGCTTGATGAGCGAATTTCGGATGATGAAAGCTTTTCCACTTCAAGACTCTTGAATGGTGAATTAACGTGTGCAAGAGCTAAAATCGTGAAATTTAGTTTTGTTGTAAAACGCTTATTTACCACCATACAAAACTCTGCTTAGAGTGATAACAATCTTAATTTCCACTCTTGATTTGCCTTCACGCTTAAAACTCTCGCGATTACTGTTTTCCCCTTTAATTAATTGTAACTTTTGCTGTTAGATGTATTATTCACTTAAGTGTACGTACCTAAATTTAATTAAACCGTGTACAAACAACTTCAACTACGAGAGATGATATGCTTCAAACTCAATTTGAATGATTTTTATGTGGATCTAAGCTTTTGAAAAAGTTTCCCAACTGCGCTAAACGACTAACTTAATTAAGAACGCTCGAAATCTTTTCTGGAACTACACTAAAGTTTATTGTCGGAGATATTGTCAGTAAAACTCCAACGTTCATAAAAAAATAAACAAGATTTGGATTGACAGCTTCACAGATAGTGTGCAAAGCTACAATTGCAAATCACGTAAAGACGATCTAAAAACTGGTGTTTAAATTTAAAAACCAATAAAAAGCATATCCTCTTATTTTATGTATGTGAATATGAAAATCAATTTCTAAAGGTGAAACGTCAGATTCTGCCCATTTATCATTCCACAAATCCACATGTGGCAGCTGAATATAATTTATCTACGCTACAAAGCTACAAATTGATGTTAACAGAAGAAGTCAGGGTTTCAGCATTAATCAACAATTTGCTTCAAAAAGTAAATATTTTTGTTTAGTTGAAAATAAATAGCAAATCCATAAAAAACATGTAGTTATGGAGTTTGGACGTTTGAGGCAACACAAAGCGAACGAAAAAAAATTGTAAACTCAGTTACAAATTACAATCCTGACTTTAATAAAGTAATATGAATTAGCTTTAGGGCTTATGCCAGCAAATAAAGTTTTGTATCAATATGTTCGCTGATAAAGCAATTTTGAAAAAATAATCCGTTTATAGTTAATAACAGTTGCATACGTGTATGTTTATTAATATTCACTCTGCATCTACTAAATGTATAGATAGTAATTCAATCCGCAAGAGCTAAATGTCACAATCAATATATTTGCATTTCATACATGTGTAAATAAAATGAGAATTATGTTTTTGTTTCGAAATATTAAGTAAATATTTTAAAGGGATTTAATATTTTGTTTAGGCAAAAAGTTGAAAACAATCAATTAAATATTACATGCACAAACACTAGTGTTATTTGATTGAAATGTTTATTACCACACGAAACACTTATTACATCACATGCTATAAATTATTATTTTAATGTTTCCAATTAGCGTTTTCGCTTCATTTGTGCAAATTTTCAGCAAAATTAATTCACGATCTATGCCTCTCTCTCTGAGCAAACCGCAATGATGGCGCATCAGCATCATGCATCAGCATAAAACTGTCTTTGATAAATGGAGCTCAAATCAATTGTGTCGCACTCGTTTCAATCAATTTCCGAGATAAAAATAGGAAAAAAATGCTGACAAAAAGGCTAAAAAGCAAGAAAAAGTGGTCTGAAATTATATGTTGTGCAATTAAACACTTTGTCATTTTCTGTTATGAGGATGTGGGATATTTATTCGTACAAAGTAGAGAAATTAATTTTAATGTCGGACGGAAATTTTCCAATCAGTTGAAATTGCGATTTCAAAGCTCATTTGTTCGCAACAACTAAAATATTCTTTACCTTTTGAACACTAAAAGTTAATTAAAACTCGTCCTAAGTTTATATTTATGTTTCAAAGCTTTTTGCTATTTCGTCTTTAACTTGAAGAGTTTTATTCAAATTTAATTTAATTTTTCTGCAGCTTTGATTTGTATAACTTGACGTTGTTTATTCATAATTCTGCTTAAAATTCATTAAATTTTTTACAAGAAGAAAACTTACACTACGATTCATACATAATATTTAGCCAAGTAGCAGGGAGCTTTCGCAGAGCTTTATCAAGGTGCGGCTTCTTGCCGACAGAGGTCGTTCGCAAATGGCGTCACGACGCCTGAAGCATGTGGCGTTGGTACGCCCCCTTGACGCCATCGTCATAGAAACCGTGCCGCAGAATCTGTATTCCAATGCGCATGTAGCAAATCAACAGGCTTCCAATAATGCTGTGGTGGAAATATGTAATAATAAAAACGACGGCGTCTATAAAAGGGAGGTATAACACGAAACGGGCTTGGCAAGTGCCTAAGGTGAAAACCATTTACACGAAGCCTTGTATAAAATTACATTTTACCATGTCTAAAATAATTACATAAGCAAAGTATGTTGCGGATTTCAGTTCAAAAATGTGAGCGAAATGAAAATTTGCATGCATTTGTCATTTCAAACCCAACAAATCACTGCCGCTCTTCGGAAATCACAAATAAATCATCAATAAATCACCAGTGGAAAGGAGAAAAAACGAGATATTTTTATTCAAACAATGTTGGGCATCTGATGTGAAACCATCAAGAAACAGTGTTGAAATTTGCACACAATTAAAAAAAACTGTAACAGCTGTACGCCAAATTCCAAATTATTTTACTGCCACATTTACACTTTCTGATTTAGAACAATCACTTGTTTTGGTTTATTGTTTGTAACAACTTTGGTCAAACATCCCACGATATTGAAGATTTTTTACCTATGCAAATGCATTTTATTTAAAATAAATTAAAAACACTGTTAATGGACATTTTCTCCTCATATATAACATGAATATTCATCACAAAGTCACGCAGAAAGTTCGCTTTTTGTTAATGATATTCATCACTTCTATTTAGATTTTTAACGACTCCAACATTAGTCAACTTTTTCAGATATGATAATGCTTCCACCCCTTTAAAATGAGTACATTATGAGTATCTGAAGATGATCGTTATTTTGTTGCCTTTGCTATTTACTAACGTACTGTAGTGAGTATGCGAATATTTGTTACAGCATCCGCGAGATATACGAGTAAATATAAATAATAAAAGTCCAGCTACTAATCCAGCAGCCAGAAAAATGTTCTTCCAGGATTCAGGAGCAAAGACCTGAAATCCCTGAGAGCACGAAATGATCAAATCCCGAGCTAAAATAAAACAGTAATCCAATCACTCAAACATATTATCTCGTTTTCAGTTCAAAGAAAAGAAAATTGGAGTGATTAACGGCAAAGGTTTTTTCGGAATGTGACTCGAATATCGATTAATTTTGTCTGCTAAATTCCAATCTCTTGAAACCTGAAAATGGAGAAAAATGTCAAACCGCAAGACAATCGTAAAGCCTGAAATTATATACTATACAATTCGAAATTGGCAAAGATACGTGAAACATTTATTAGCTTTAGTAGAAAATGATGCAAGAAAAGCACCATTTTTCACTTTAATTGGATCATTTACTCTAGAGAGCACTAGTTTTCACATTCTCATTGTGAAAGCTAACTCGAACATTATTAATAAATGAAATAAATATATTGCAACTGCAACAAGGTTTGTTTTTTCAAGGGAATGAATTTTTAATTTTTTAATGAACCGACTGCGGGAAATGAAAGACAAACTAACTATATTGGATTCAATAATTTCGCAGGTACTTTAGATAAATAAATAACGTATATATATATATCCCATTTCAGTTCATAGTAGAATTTTGCAACCGTTCATTTGAATTTTTTGGAGTGAGATAAAGCACAAATTAAAAGTTTCTGTATAAGAAAACATTTCTGTGTTAAACTAAATCCCAGCGACAAATTTTGAGCCCAGAAACTCAATTTCACTCTAAAAAATATAAATGAGTTGTTGCAAAATTCTACTATGAACTGAAATGGGATATAGGAACAATAGGTATTGTTCAAACAATTAGTATTCGTTCAAATTCAAAAACCTAATCTCCCCAAAACTGTAAAAAAATACCTATGTAAGGTTTTGAGAAACATAACTGAAATATCCTGAATTTCATTTTCAGAATCCAACTCACATTCATTTGTAATTCAAATGATTTGCTATTATACATAGGTTTATTTTATCACCTTTATAATTTATGTTAATTAACTACAAACCCTTAGTTTTCACGTAATAGAATACTTAAATAGTTTGTATTTTCTTTAAGGATATTCAACGCCATAACTCATTTTAATGAATTAATGTAGAGCTTTGAACGCTTTGTTTTCCAAGCTGGTAGGTATATTTATTTTCACCCTGCATTAATTAATTTATCTTGTAATTAATATACCTACATGTCTCTTTTAACTTTAATACAAAATGCAGTCATTAAACTTGCTATATGAACAGATAAGAAGTTAACATGTATTTATCTTCCAAAAGTTGATTGTGGTTTTCACTGACAAGGATCTATACCGTAGACACAAATATTATTTTTACGTGAGTCTTTCACCATCGTCTAGACGCTTTGAGTTTGAAACAATAGATACTTCTAGCAAAGATGGAAAAAGTCTTTAAATTCGCTATTGTAGAGACGAAACCCGAAACAGATCGATATTAGCAAAATAAAGCATATATTGTCTTTACGAGAGACAAATAACATTCATTTATGTTTTGATCGCAAACAAGTTACACAAAAACTTCACGTTAGAGACTTTTATTTGTTTCGTCTGTCTCACAAAAAAAATTTAAATAAGCTCTAATAAAATATAAACATCCACGACTCCACTTTTACAAAGTTCTAACAAGTTATGTTGTGTGTATTTTATTTCAGAGAGTTACGTATGAAATGTTTAGTGAGCAAATAGAAGATGTTTCAGTAATTGGAAATCTATAGAAATAGACAAATAACGATTACAAAATCTATCAGCATTTACTTTTATGATTGAACTTAAGCTTTGAATTAATTCAAATTCCCCCAAATTGGTTCAATAACTGGGAATATATTACCATACGTAAACAACATTTGCATAATAATATATTATGCCAGAATATGATTTATAAAATGGGGCGAAAGTGGAGTAAATGCGGTTATATAAGCAAAATTCTAAGTAAAACTACTAACATATTCCGATAGAATTGGACACAACGTCTTAAAGTACCTGCTTGAGTGTTTCAGAAAACTCTGAATAAGCAATTAGTTTGAATATTGTCTGAAATGAAAATACGTTCAACATATACATGTTTAATAAAGGAATAACTTAATTAACATACTAACAGAGTATTTTCAACTTTTGGATTATTTGGAAGATCAAAGACCTAAAAATCCAATCCAATATCCATCACATTTTTCTTTGAAGTAGCTGCTTTGTTTTTTATTTGTTAAAAGCATCCGAGACTTGGAAGTAATTATTTAGTTACTTTATTTAACAAAATAAAATGAAATTTAACGTGCTCCAGTTCAAAAGTAGGTTTTTAAAATACAATTTATACATAAATTGAAAAAACTAATAGAACATTGTGTGAAACACTTACCATACAAAGTTTATTTAGTAAAATATTTTGTGAAATAATTACATACAGAGAACGATACTTAATTACCGGTTTGACGTGACATTGTTTATGGAAATAATAAATAAAGCCAAAGTTCACAAAAACTAGTATGGCCACAAGTAATTAAATTTATTTGTGCTTATTTACAAAAACCCTTTACCCTAATTCATTGTGTTGGCTTCAACACTAAGTATTAATTAATTTTGAATATGCGACATGATTTGTGTTCCAGGATACTCAACATAGGTGTTATGTGGGAGATGTAGCTAATTTCCGACACAGTTTAATTCAAATCCTTGACGCGGCGATGCATCATCTTATTTACTACAACCAAACTAATACACTCACACGTCTTTGTATTAACTTAAGTTTAATATTTTTAATTCATTGTAATAGACTAACGCTACTATTTACTTAAACTTTTGCTCAGAAGTCCTTTAGAAGTTATAACAATTTAAAAGTTGTAAAAGTGTAACCGTGGCTTTAGAGCTAAGAGGGTCATATAATTTTATGTAGGAAGCATAAAATGCAGCTCCCAAATAAAATGACACAAAAAATAATTAGCCGACCCATTTACATCATGATCTAAAATTAAGCCGTGGCGTGACTGTGACATAATTAGGTTCAAAATAAAATTAACAACTTTATAAGAAATTTAGTTATTTTTGGCAAATTGCCAAAGAAAAGCTATGTAACTACTACATTGTGTACTCATTCAGGCATCGAACCCTTACGAAATGACAAACAAAACAAATATTTACTGCAATAATTGCTCGGGATTCAATCCGATTAAGCTTCTATTGTTCAAAGCAAGTGGTAGCTTCTATTAAAATAATTACAAAAGTTGCAACAAATTGCCGCACTTTGAGTGTCCTTACAATTAAGCCTCAGCTCGGTTCAAAATTAAGTTGCCGCCTGAAGTGCCGCACGTTTATGTTAATTAAATGCTGGGTTTTTAAATAACGCTGATTCTTCGAATCCTTTAATTCAAATCTAAGGTCTGTTAGTTCGCATGTACCGCAATGTAGACGAAGCACCGCCACCACGCCTACAGCAGCAGTAGCAACAGCAACAGCAGACCGCAGTGTTCGTTGCAGCTTCAGAAAGCTCGCGCATTGCACGAGCTTTCGACGCTGCTTTTCTCGCACGCTCTTCACCCGGGATTTGCGCTAGTGTCCTAAAGTGCAACGAATGGTGTTTTCGCTAAACGATGTGGTTGTGCAAAGCATGTAAAAATCCCCGTTGGTATGGTTCACGAAAATTGCTCTTTTCTTTTGTGTCGAATTCAGCCCAAGTTTCCTGTTGTCATTTCGAGCATTTATCCCTGTCTGATATTTTTGTATGTACACTTATACTAAAGCGGAAACTGCGGCTCTGCTTTTAGAGTAAATATAAATTTGCGAATCGCTGTTGAATGATGATACAGGCGTAAATTACATCACGTATAAAGGTGTTTGCTCAATTACACGGCGTTTTTGGTCACGAGTTTGCAGCAGTTACATTCAAAAGTCGCAAACACGGAATTCAATTTTCTCCTTACAATTTATGTTTGTTCTAGTTTTTTAAACAAACGACTCCTTTTTGTGTGTTGCAAAGAGTCACCGTATTTTTTCTTGTGGCACGGAGCCAAGGAACAAACTGGATTTTCGCTTTACACATTTCTAAAGCACTGCCATCTGATTCTGTCGTTGCCAAAAACGATAACATCGATATTGTCGCTAATAAGCCAAATTTGCAGGGACGATGTCGTTCTAATTGATGAAGTGTCATAATTTCCCGTCGCATCCACCATTTCACTGTTAAGCACGCGGAAATTCGGGAGCACTAATTACTTGCTCGCTTCTCCGGCATGCAATTAATCCGAATTGGAAAAATTACAAAATTCAGCAACGACGACGATAAAAAATAAACAAGACTCGATGTGCTTTTATTTGCTTTAATTAACAAGCGTATGCGAAAGATAACAAAACACCAATTTTGGGATGAGTCAAGATTAAACACAGACAAATTTTGCAAATTTAATCCAGCCACAAAATGAATACTTTTGTAGTTTTAATATTTCATCCCAGATAATTGGTATTTATGTTGGTTAAAGCGTTAATTATAACTTTAAATTGGGGTTTCGTTAGAATCCCTTCAGAAAGGATTTTATTTCATTAACAAGAAAATTAATACTAGTCTTAAATTTTACTCCTTTTGATGTTAAATGAGAAGCGAAATTAATTTGACCAACTGGCATTAGTTAATTAATTCGTTTTTTTTTTTCTCCAGAATAAATTGTTCGCTTTCAATCTAATTTTGCAAAAATTAGGAGGTATACCTAAAAAGTGACAAAAGTGAATAAAATTTTCTACATTGTACAAAACATAAAATCCGGAATAGATAAATCCGGGATTTATAATTTTTTATTAGATAGGAAAAAAATTAAGAAACCAAAACAGATTGTCATCATCTATAAAAGGGTTGTCATTAAACTATATTTACATTTCTGAATCATCTACGTAAGCGAGATAATAATAACATTACCGTAAAACCTGAAATGAAAGTTTATTGTAGTATAAAATATAAAATAGTTATGGTTTGAGTAGTAATTAATTATAAGTCAAAATCTGACTAATCAGAAATAATACTTTTATCATTTTGAGAAAATTAAACCTCTATACAGGACGCTTTAGGTAAATTTTCTCGCAAATAGATCTATTTAAAACCTACTGGAGACCAATAATTATCCGATTATAATATACTCGTAAAATTTCTCTAAAAATTACGGACGTGAATTAAAGAAGTTTCTTTACGTGAAGCAAGGAAGTCCCAAGTCTCTATAAATTACCCACAAAGAAACGTGAAATTGTCATGGGATTAGAAAACAGAAATTTTGCGATTTTTATGTAGGAATGTTTTGTTGCATGCTGCGATTCACTGTTTCACAATTAAATTTGTTTTTGTCTGTTAAATTACTATAGTAAAACTCAGTTTAAAACGTTAATTAAGACATAGACAACCAGGTGATTACTCAAATTATTCGCGCTTCGTTAATTTCGTGAGCAGATTTTCAGCAATAATTTTGCTTGGTTTTGTTTTACGTTTTAGTTCAATATTAGGAAAGAATCTAGATTGTTCGTGTGCCGGAAGCAATGATTCCCTTATAAAGCGTCTAATTACAAGACAAAACATTTCAGTTACTTTGGAAAATTAAATAGAGAAAATCTTCCATCCCCGGCGTTATTTACAGACAATTTTGTTCTTTAGGTCGAGAATTGAACGTTCTGTAAATTTATCTCTATTTCTGAATCTTTTCGCTAAAATATCCTTTGATTGATTGATTATTCTCCTACTATCAATCATATTAAGTGTCTGCATAAAAGAAGACAAACACGTCTATGACACTAACTCCCTTCTTCGACGAGTTTTAAATGTATTAATAATTCCAAGTTTCGTAACTGCATACCATGAATTATTTATTTTTTACCAGACAATAAATATTTGAATGCAAAAGATAGAGTGGATAAAAAACGGCAATATCATCCTCTTTTCTGCAAACGCCGCAAAACACAAAATAAATTTCTGCAGCAGAAACGAGGAATTTACTGCAAGTCGCACCGTGCACTTTAAACTTTTATACCTTCATTTCAGCTTTAAACTGCTTTTACTAAATTAATTGAGAATGTTAAGAAACAAGACGCAATAAACACAAGTCGTTTAAGCGGAAAGCTGTCGTTTCCACAAAGCGTCACCGCAATTAAGAAGACTTGATCACATTCGCATAATTTCCAAGCAAACAAGGGCGAGTCCTTGAAGTATTTCGCGTCAACAAAATTAGCGTTAGTGAAACAGTTTACCTTTTGGCAAAGTGGAATTTGTTGCCTGTGGCAATTTTCGAAATTCTAACAATGTCGACAATCACACATCCCTTAATTTAATGCAGGTCCCCAACTTTGAAACTTCTTTCGAGTCCTGGTTTAATTAAAGTAAATAGTCGCAACTATGCTCTGGTCTCCGGAGCGCATTATTCAAGAAAAACAAGATAAATGTCTTATGTCTTGCCCCAACCCAAATTATTTTCCGGAATAAGTTAAGTGCGGGAAACAGTCCTGCCACACGCAAGTGTCATGTTTTGAATAAATCTCATTTTTTATTCGCACCCTCCGCTTTATACATATTAAAAAGCCGTTAACCGTATTGCCGTGTCTACATTTCATTACGTCCACCCCTCTAGATGAGTTAATTTCGTAATTCAAATTGTGATGAACCATACCGACGACGTAAAGAGACAAGAGTGAGATCGACTTTTGATGGTTTTCGGAGTTAATAATGAACACCGTGCAAAGTACCGGTACTGGAGGACATGGCTGCAACAAAAAGGACCAAAGAAATGAGGTAAATTCGAGTTTCAGATTAGTGAGGAAAAACCACGGGACTGGATAGTTTTGCGGAGAGCAAACGATTCGTAATTCCTTGCCGGACGTTTAAGGCACGGAACCAATTAAAACGTTTCGTGTTCAATGTTCATATAAATTCAGCACCCAAAATGCCCGCTCCCTTTCCCACTTAAAGATATTATACAGTCTTGCTAACTTGTCGAGAAACTCTCCAGCTACTGAAAAATTCAAAGCTACTGTTTATAATTTATAATTGTAGGAAATAAATCATAGAAGCTACATGCGATGAAATTTTTCTGCAGCAAAATTCATTCCTACATTCTGTTATTATTGCAGCAAATTTATGTGTTTCTAAATAACAGTGTGCTGAAGTTTTGTGATTTTTGAAACGCGTTCCAATATTCTCTGTTTTAATGGGAACACAACAGAATATACAATAAAATCTCGACATTCTCTGAATATAAATTTTTATGTTGCTCTCTGTTCCATCTGGATACAGTCACGATTAAAATCACTTTGAAAATTACTTTTCATTCCCTGTTAATCGCCGAATTTCTCTTATTCAGTCCCTAGTAAGACTTCCATAAATCGGATTTAGCTGACATATATTCTAAACCAATTACTCCACTTTGTCCTTTCGAACATGCCCAACACATTTAAAATTGCACAGTTTCCTGGGTTAACTCGAATTTTTAAATTCAAATTGTATTCTAAAAATCATTGATCATTATAGCATTCGTCTGTTTTGTTAAAAGGTCAATTCGATTCCAGTTCCATTAATAAAACACACTTTTAAATTTAAAAATTAATACACAAATGCTGCATTTTCCATTTGATGTAAACCAATATTCGCGATATTAAGGTTTCTATCAATATTTAAATAAAGCATTAAAACAATTATTTCCTCTACTGTTCTAAACAATAACAATTAAATGTTTACTATGTTGTTCTGTACAGACCTTAATGTATTATCCACAATTTACACAGATTTCTGTTACAGCATTAGTTCACATTTTCCGTAACTGCTCTTAAAACCAGCCCCTTTTTAAATGAATATGAGATACGCATCATCCCCGATAATGGGGTTTAAATTTGTGTTTGCTCCTCACGCAAACATTTGCAGGATCTTTTAGTGCGGTATCCTCCCACCTAATGAGAAAAAAAGTGAAAAACCCGTCCACGTTTTCAAAGTTCAGGATATTTAAGCCCACGAAAACCAAATAATAATGTTTTAGAACAATACGAACTTTCGTTAATGTGTAATTCAATTCCAAAACCACTTTTGAAATATAATAGAAGTTTTATTTTTCAATTTCAAATATATTTGTCCAAATCACCCAATAAACTCATTTAAGTATCTGCAAATTAAAATGTCGATCATTTTAATTACAGTTTCATTTAAATATTATTTCCTGGAATTTGGCAATAAAAAGCAATATTGACTTTCAAATTAACGGTGAAATGAAATTAAATTCATATTGTATTTATTTTTTGTATTAGAAATGGAAACTAAAATTGTAACAAAATAAACCTAAGCTGCTCTATACGGAGCGTTTAAAATGAAAAATAAATAGAAACTTTAAGGCAAATCAATAGGCCAAATAATTAATTAATCCATTATCCTGAAAGCGTCAATTCCCTGTCTGGTATTAAACGAAATATCAAATACCGAAGCACGAACCACAAAGTCAAATTTTCAGTTTTTAATTTCATGTCATGCCTGTCATGTAGTACATCCCATTTGCTGATCCTCAACCGTTCGATGTGATTAAAAAATTCAGACACTAATTAATTAGGCTGGGTGAAAACAGTAATTAGGAAAGCTTTATAAGCTCTTATTGCATTTGTTTACATGCAGTTTTATATTTTTTTATTAGTAGATAATGCGCTCGTGCAACGAGGTCATCACGTCATCTTTTATCAGTTTCATCTTCTCCTCAAACAGTAAAAATACAGAATATTAAAGTCAGGCACTTGAACTCCCTCTTTTGTCGAAAGCAAAAGCTGGTTTGTTCTGCCGGCAGTCATTAGAGGGCGATATTGAAAAGCTCAGTTTCAGAGCTTTCCTGCTGAGAGCGGCTTAATTTCAGCTTCCTGTCAATACGAATTTTGATCGTGACGATTTCATGAATTGAGATGAGCTTTTCTTTGCATACGAAACTAAAGCGACATTTATTTTCAAGTTTAATTTTCCAAAACCGAAACGGTGGTATTTGCATAATGTGAACAGCGCTTTAATTATTCAAACCAGATAATTCTGCTTTGAAGCAAAAGGAAAGGTGACGAGAATAGCTTCGTTGTAATTATAATCTTAATTGCTTAGAAATTTATCAAGAGAAGTTGTTTATTTTGCGAAAAAATTAAATGAAATATAAACACTTACCGACCGACGAATCAACAAATTTTCTTAGAGAAGATTGATATAATTATCAGTCCCGAATTATTTTAACAATAATCGCAAAATGCAAAACTGTCGATTTTTGAGAAAAGCTTGCGAGGACAGTAAGACGATCTCTTGTTTTTGTGCGGCAAACAGTTTGCTTTGCCTTTGTAAATCTGGCTTCTATTGGCTTTCCACCGGAGCTTTACATTAAACGTACAGTTTGGGTGTTTCAGTTGTTTCGTATGCATCGCAACGTTATTTTCGCCGATAAATCGAACGAATTAATCCAAAAAACAAGATATTTTGATAGTTATACAAAACTGTAGCAACTGCGTATCAAAATAGGGTGCTTTCAATGTTAATAAAACGTATACGAACAGTTTGATGTAACCGCGAAATAAATGCCGTTCCTACTATACTTTAAACAAATAAGTGTCTTAAATGTTAAATGTTTATAATAAGTGTGCTTATTGTTGATATTATACCGCCATGTTTAGACTTGTAGAAACGTCTGCGTATTTTTTGTAACCGTATTTACAAATGTAAACCTCAAGTGTTAAAGAAAGCAATACTAGTGTTAATAAATTATATTTTTATACAAAATTGATGTGACGCACAATTTTTTACGACAATAACGCAATGACTGTCGAGGCAAAACCTAAGTCAGATGAAAAGTCACCCAAGAGTAATTCTAAAGGCTCTAACCGAGTTAAAATTGCCGCCCCGTACGCCTATGTCGAGGTAAATTCATCCCGAATCAATCAACTTCCCGCAAGCAAATATTATTATTGTTTTATAATTTCAGGAACTGGTCGTCAGTTCCCCCAACGAGAGGAATTGGAGAGGCATCTTCATAGCCCTTCTAGTGATAGTCGCCGTTCTCGGCCTAATTGTTTTCAGTATTGTACTGGTCTCGCCGCCTGAAGAAGGGCCTAGGTCCAAAGGCAACAAACCTTCCCTAGAAGATATCTTCATCAAGCTTCCACCCCCGGCCAGGTTCAACGGGACCTGGCTTACAGGTAAATGTCCCAAATGTGATGAAGGTGCTCGTCAAATATTAAGCAGGTGCGTGTGTTCGGTGAACCGCAAAATCCGATCGTTGGGAACACTTTGCCGCATCGTTTGTCCCGATAACGCACTTTTCCAACGTCGTCTACTAGCAATTTTACTAATAGGGGCACTCAAGGATCAATGATCATTAATTCCCTTTAGATTAGCCACGGAGCAAGGTTTTTCTTTCAGTGCTGTCTATCATTAATAATATTTTTTTAAACAGAAAAAACACATATTTATCATCCGTCTTATTTTCGCGTTCAAAGATTGATGATGTAAATACCTACATACAGTTTCTGGTTACCGTAGTAACGTTATCGATTACTTATAGAAACGTTTCGCCTGGGAATCTTCATGGTTTTTCCTTTCTTGTATTTATAAGATAAAGCGGATGATCTACGTACATTTCGAGGTAAAATTCGAATTTTTGCTCTGGCTAAAATGTGCGTTATGAGAGTGTGGTTAATTCAAATCCCACCATGGGGATTTGGAAACAAAACAGAACGCTTTGTTGAGTTAATTAGGTTAAAGAGATTTATTATACACACAAATTGCTTCCAGATTCCATGTAAAAATTATTACATTAGTGAGAACACAGCTACAAGTATGTAGCTAGATATTTTTAGTTGTGCTTCCGCATATTATCTATAAACTCTAAATTGTATAGATTTTTCATAAACAACACCGTAATTGAAATTAGCTTATGACCTAGATACGTCATTTATAATGTGAATCACATCCTGAAACACAATTAAAATACTTACATATTTAAAAATTGTAAATTTACCAACACTCACCACAGACGACAAATTTGAAAGTTGCTCTCAATTAGCTATATTATATTTGTTAGAGACAAAAGTTAACAAAAATTAATAAACGTCTTGTGTATATTTACCTAACAAGAATTTTAATGATATTACATTTATAGGTGGAATAATTTCTTTACTCGTCTGTTGGCTTATCTAAGTTTATTTTTCCTTATAACAGAGGTAACAATTTCCGGTTTGTGAAAAATAAAAAATAAAAAATCTGGAATTCATTGCATTTATTTCATCGTTTCTTGCATTCTCGTCTGCAAAAGATTTATGGTGGTAAAGGATATTGGCCATTTGTCAGCCCAAGACAAAGCTAAGTGGTATCGTTCCTAATGAAATTAAAATATTCTTATTAAACGCAAATTATCGTTTTGTTCTCTAAACATTGGGTTTCGAGAATGACAAAATACTGAAAACTTGCATTTTGGTCAAAGGCGGATTGACTGGGGTCCCCAGCCGGTTAAAATTGTGGGGCTCTTAGATACAATTTCTCAAAAAAAAATACTTTTTAGATAAGTTTTCAGTTTTAGGTCTTTTAACAAATAATATGTAGCTGGTAACAAATGTATCAAGAAAAAATACATTTTTATAGAAAACTAAGAAAGATTTAATTACGTGTAAATGACAATCATTATAACAGTAGATACCCGTTGTATCCTTCACCGAATATTTTATTTTTTTTTTGGTGGAAACGCCTTCATTCATTAAAACTTTTGTAGGAGAAGATAATTTTTGACTATTATACCATCGCCATCGTTCTTATACGTGCACTCTGTGGGGCTGATTCCAAGTTGAGTTACGACCGACGCAAATCGTGATTGACATAGCAACGACGCAAATCTAGCAATGTCATTGGCTGCTGCTATGCAACTGCGACCCACGCAACTTTGCGACCCAACTTGAAATCAACCCCTGTGACTTTTTTAGTAAAGAATGAATTCCTGTACTAATTTAGACAGAAGGAGTAATATAAGTCCTGAGGAAGTTGGGGGATTCGATATTAATTAATAACGCGTTCAACGAACAGAAGTGTATCAAAAATCTATAGACAAAATTTGGAGCGATTGAGAGGTGCTGCTGTCGTTTTTCACTAAAATTTTGACATAGAGAAGCATTATTAAGGAAGGCCGTTTAAAAAACAATTATTGCCTTTCAATGAGTCCAAAAATTCAAAGTGATTGGTTTCTCCACCTTATTATAATGGCCCACCTTACGTGGACCAATCATATCCAAAAATATAATTTTTCAATGAATCAAAAAATCTAAATTGATTGGTTTTCTCCGTAATTTTAATGGCCGACCTCAAGCAGCCCAATCAAAATGCTTACAACTTTTACAACACTCATTACGTGCCTTACGTTGTTAATTCATAAAATGATGAGTCTGTCTCTGTTTTTGTTGCATCCACATCTTCAGTTTTTCATTGAATTCTACTCCCCTGGGCAATACTGTTGGACGATCTGCTAGATGAAAAACATAAATTGGGAGAATGGGAGAAAATAAATAAGGCATATTGTATTGAAACTCTTTCATATTAATCAAAAAGGTTTAACTAACGAATTATCAAAATAATGACCCAAGTTGTGCGCATGCGCGCGCACTTTTCAATTGTCAATTGGCATCCTATTGACATTTCTAGAAACTCCATCAAAAAAGACGAAAAGTCGGTGAAAACCACGTGAAAACTGTCTCCAGATATTCAAAAATCAAAAGGGGGTCATGGGGTAGGTATTGGCTGTTTCAAAACTATAAAAACGCCAACGTCGCATTTTACCGAATTATTTTTACATAAGGTTGATAAAAATGTAAAATAGTTATTAATGATTGGATCTCTCATTGAAACTATAAATTACATTGGCTATTAAGCCTTTGAAGTGCATAACAACTAATTTTGAGAGAAAGTGCGACGTTGGCATTTTTATAGTTTTAAAACAGCTAATAAATGTTATAGTTTTAAAAACGAGGCTGTTGTTTTTTCTTCGACCCGCCGGAAGCTGACTTAAGCTAATTGAAACTCTCTGTGAGCAAAACTATACAAAAACTTTAAAAATTATATCTAAATTAATATCACAATATTAGCTTTAGAAAGGTGCAAAAAGGATTCCCAAACGTTGATTCAAACTTTAGGTATGTCGTTCTTATAATAACATTGCGGGAGAATGCCAATTTCACGTTGGCACTGGGCGATAATGCACTTGGCCCTCACTTGGCAGATTATTTTTATATTGGCTTTTACCTTCTGTTTAATTTACCAACCTATCTTATTTAAATTTGTTTAATTTTCATTAAACAGAATGTCAGAACTATGGGCTAATTTTTGGCAAAGGTCATGGAGTCGAAGTCGATCACCTCATTTCCTTGTCCACTGACGAGTCAGTAAAATTGTGTAAAAATGGTGCCACAAGGAAGTGAGGAAAGCCAGAAAATAGCTTATAATTCATCAGTATTAATTTGTTGCTGCTCAGCGACAGTGAAAACCTTAAACCACTCATAATAAACATTACAAAAGTGACCTGTGTCAATTAAATCGAACTATGCGTCTTTATAATTAGAACAGTTTTAGGTTCACTGTAGATTTAAGTATTGTTAATTTTATATTTTTTATAATAAACGAGTATTGACCGAACCGTGGAGAAGTTAATACTCCCCAACCCCTTAACAAAATTTAAAATCATTTCATCAGTTTTTTCAATTGGTAGCACAGAAAAAAGACATAAATAATAATAAAATGCGTTATTATTAAAACGACCGTAAACCCGTATAATTTTTCTGCGGTTCTGTTTTAGTTTTGAGAAATAAAACTTAATTAAAGTTTAAAGGAGAAAATTTTTGGTGCTAAAATTATTTTCATAAGCGCTCATAAATCATAAACCTGAATAGTTAATTTACCCTGACCCAAAGTTTGTTTTGATATAGCTCATTTTTAGATGTTTTGATCAGAGCTGAAATTCAGTCAATAAGAAACTTTCCTGCATGAAAACAACTTGGCCAATTTCCTGAAACCCTGCATAATCATAAAATTGACGTGTCTGAATTATGCCGCTTAGGGAAACGAAATTAATTCAATATTTCTTTCCAGAATCCGAGTTTGTCTACAAAGATGAACACGGAGGAGTCACATTATACAACGCCGACAACTTAACTACGAGAATAATTATGACAAATTCTACTTTTGTAGGTTTAAAGACATAAAGACGTAATCGTGCTAAAATGAAACGTTTTTAGAGACAATACGATGCAGTCGATTTCAGAATTTCGAGCGATTTGAGGTTCGTCCTCCTCATATGCGAAGTTACAAAAATGTACAAATTCACCACGTTGGCGAAATATTACATTTACGAAATTCAGACAAGAATACGAAAACCTCTATCGCCGAGAGAACTCGACGATAGAGCTCCATTTTTGCAATACGCCGCGTGGTCCCCTGATGGCACAGGCGTGGTTTTTGTCCACAATAATGACATTTACTACAAGCCAAAAGTCGAAAAAGATTTAGTTTGTAGAATAACCAACACCGGAAAACCCAGCCTTGTGTATAATGGAGTCCCAGATTGGCTGTACGAAAATGAAATACTCAAAACTTCCCACACTGTGTGGTTCTCGCCAAATAGCTTATATCTACTCTATATTACATTCAACGACACTCAAGTGGGAGAGTACAAATACCCTTGGTACGACAGTGGCAACCCCAAAGTCACTTATCCAAGAATAAAATCGTTCAGGTTTCCCACAGTAAGACTGAACTCCGTCCAGTATCAAAATATAAAGCTGCTTTGATAGGTGGACACCCCGAATCCTGACGTAACCGTCTGGATGGTCAATTTAACTAGACCGAAGTATCTGTTCCCCATGGAGCTAAAGCCAACAAACAGTGTGGAAATTGGAAGTTATATAACTAGCGCCAGTTTCCTCGGGGAACAGAATGTTGCGATAATTTGGTTAAACAGACATCAGAACGTTTCGGTCATACTAACATGCAAGCCCCAGAACAATTACAACTGCACTGATGTAAGTCAAGGGTGATTAATTACTGCTTCGACGTTGGAAGCTTTTTCCAGTTTCACATTGAAAGAGAACACATCGGCTGGTCCGAGCGAATTTTTCACCCGGTTTTCTCCCATAATGGAAATCAGGCTTTGGTAAGACTCCCAGTGAAAGACGGCGATAATGGCCATTATATGCACGCTTGTTTGCTTTTCAACAACAACGTGATCCCCTTGACACACGGTGCTTTTGAATTAAGTCGCATTCTTGCGTGGGACGAGACGAAAAACCTAATGTAAGAGCTGATTTTATTATTCCGGTTGTGTGACTGATCTCGTTCCAGATATGCTTTGGCGACAAATGAGAACGCCCCTGGAGTTCGTCACTTGTTCAAAATAGGCGATACGAATTCCTCACAACAATGGACTTGCATGACTTGTCAACCTCGAATCGATCCCAACATGACTTACGTCTACTTTCAAGACAACATGAACGAAACCATGATTAATAACAGCTTGCTCGGGAATTACGCGTGCGACTTCAACAACATCATTTTCAGCAAAAATTACAAATACTACATTCAAGAATGTCTGGGACCAAACATTCCTGTAGTTTTTCTAGTAGAAACTGCCACAAATACAAGACTTGCGGTTTTAGACGCTAGCGTGAAACTCACACGAAAAGTCAAAAATCTTTCAGCGCCTCAAATCAAAACGATACAAGTAGAGATAGAAGACGGGTACAGAGCGCAAGTCAGGTTGTATTTACCGCCGATTTTGCGAGAGTACGAAGAAGTGACTTTTCCGCTTATTCTTTTGGTGTAAGCCCCATCACTCCACTGGTATCTAAACCACATTAAATTGTTTCAGTGACGCTTCACCTTCTTCTCAAACCGTTTCACAACAATGGGAGTTGTCCTGGCCGTGGTATCTCGCCAGTACCCGAAATTACATTGCCGCAAAAATCGATGCGAGAGGATCAGGGTTTCAAGGCGTCAGAATGAGAAGAGAAATTCAGCACAAAATCGGTTCTGTTGAAGTTCAGGACCAACTGGCCGTTTTGACTTACCTGAGAGACACGTTCAAATTCATCGATAGGACAAAAATCTGTACTGTTGGAAAAGGTTACGGCGGATATGTTGCAACAATGATGCTGCTTGAAGATTTTTACCAAGTGATCAACTGTTCAGTCAGTATTTCACCCATAACCAACTGGCGATACCACAGTAAGTTACAGCTTAACATTTCGAAACGTGATTGAATTTTTCAGATTCATATTTTACGGAAAAATATTTGGGAATCCCATCCAGACATCTCCACGATTACGAAAATGCGGATTTGACGATGAGGGCCGGTAATTTAAACGAGCGTCGGTTTTTACTTATCCACGGGTCTGCAGACACTTCCGTGACCCCACAACATGCGTTGCTGTTTGCCAGGGCTTTGATCGAGCAAGAGGTGTTGTTCCAGCAGCTGGTATTATTAAAGTATTTTGTGTGCATTTTTGATTTGTGAATTGCAGGTGTATCCCGATGAAGGTCACGAGTTTTCCAGAAAATCTCTTATCCATATGTACAAAGAAATCGATCAATTTTTTAATGATTCTTTCGGGCCCATCATCGATGATTGGAACGATGATTCAAGTTTTTTTATACAGTAAATTGTTACAACAGCTCCTTGTTGTTATACAGAAAATTTGCCGATTACCCTTTGGATCGAACACATTTTTTATACAAAAAAAACTCAAAATTTGGGTGCTTCAAGCTTAAAAACGTCCATCTTCCCTGCATTTGGAATGTGAAATTTTGTATAGTTATACCCTTGTTTGTTATATGTTTATCGAGTCATTTTGCGTCGACAGATTTACCTAATAGTGTAACTGAAGTTTGCCGCATTCCAATTTTTTACGATATATTATAAATGTATATATGTGCCTAACCTTAGCTTTATCGTTAATGGTTAAAGTGAGTATAACATATTATATTTTTTGTTGCTGAACATATTATGTAACTATATCATACTCATTGTTAATAATGTTATATTTGTACGATATGTACTGACTTCAATGTGACACCAAAGCCAAATAAATGTTAAATTTATTCATATAATATCACCTCACATTTCAATTTACCGCGCCAATTATTATACTTCTTTTTAATTATTAAACAACTTAAAAGTGCCATTAAACATACCCACAACTTTAGGCAAAATATACAATTTTTTTCTATAAAAAAAAGCATTAAGCAATTTTATCTACGCGAAAATGGGGGGATTACCGGTATAATACTGCTATTACTTAAGTCATCATAAAAATCATATTCCGCAAGAAGGCACGAACAACGTTTTTCAATATTGTCAGTGATAAACGTTAGGGCAATCATAATCATGAGATTTTCTCTCGATGTTAAAGAAAAAAAAGTTTCATTCATACTTTCTAGGGATATTTAAATTTGTAATGGTACGTTATGGTAAACTTTTACAATTGTTGCTTGTCGTTTATTAATGAAAATTTAAGTATAAGAGTAATTGCACATTTAAACGCAATATTTTAGATAAAAAGATAATGATAAAAGGTGAAAGATAAGGGGAATTCCAGCAAATTACCTGTGCTCGCGCTGCCAACTTAAAAACCATCTGATTCTCCATTCACCTTGACAAAATAACTAAAATATTCAATATGGCTTCTTGACAGTGACGTTTGTGTTTACATAATTGCGTGTATTCGTAATAATAAAACTGTGTCTAAAAATTCGAGAAAGGCGAATAAAACAGTATCCTCCTAGTAATAAAATAGAAGTGCATTAATGACACCAATTGTTGCAATCTCTTATCAGATGATAATCATTATCGAAGGGCAATTCAAGATAAAATATTGTGAAAAATGTTATTCAGTGTAAGTCCAAATTAAATATCCATAGTAAAAAAAGCTGTTCCTCATGTCCTACAAAGTGTTTGGATAGTGATTGCCGTACATAACACAGTATTGTAAGTACCAATTTAATTTTTTCCTTGTGTTGCTACAATGACAGCTGACATTTTAATAGAAAGTACATTTTTGGTTTAGATCCGTTTTTGCGACCTAAATACCACAGACAGAGATAATGCTTTATTATCACACAGCCGAATTTATCTTTTTTCCAATACGCGAACCATCGCGGCCTCACAGGCCCATTTTCCTGTTACCATATTGGACTCAGACCAACATTAAACACCTATCACTTTCTGAAGCGACGACGTCGCTTTATTTGCATTGAGCACATTCAGATCAGTAGATTCCTGAACCTATATGGAGAAAAACCAAAATTTCAATCGTCTGTAAGTGAAAGTTACGACAATTCGTGGCATTTCGTTCGTCTCAGATATTCCCACATTTATTCAGATAACACTGAACTTCATCGTCCAGGAAGTACAAACCTTTCGGCAGCTGCGCCAAATTACAAATCTAAATTACTCCATTGGACAAAATTGAAACCACCAATTCGGGCTTCTTCACACCCACAAGGTTGCTTTAACGAAAGCGGAAAAATTATTTTACACCGAAAGCAAACGCGGAAAAGCAAGTCTTTTATTACACTTTCCTTGACCTTATTTTCATGCAAAACAGATGTACCCTGTTATAAAAAAACGTGAGTCGGTCATGTTAAATACAACCAAATTCTTCGATTCACACGATCGTAACATCCTATTGCTAATCTCTCATTGGATGGAAATTCGTTTTTTGGCAATAAAAATTAACGCAAAGTAATAAAATGGAAATCGTGTTTGATTTGTTAAAGCGAGGGCTGACCTTGATGGTTTAACTTAATATTTCACCCTGATGTGTGCCACAGACTTGAACAATAAACATAATAATTTAAAGTTAGTAAAAAGGCTATCGTTATTTAATAGTTTGCTGATTCTAGGAAAATTGATTAGGTTTTTATCAATGTTATCAGCATCTATTATTCAGCTTGATTAGAATTTTCGAAATTTAGTGTTAGTAAAAATAGCTCGTGACGTAGTGTGTGAGCAAGGTTTGTTTTTTCGTAGATGATGTTGCCCATACTGGTATCGCCATGGGAACACCAGGCGATAAGGCGAAAATCGGAAAGGTAGTACAAGGAAGCCAGCTGGATCCCGATCAAGAAAGCGTCTCTCCTACAACAACAGCAGCAGCCACTGCTTCAACATCGACAGCAACAACCGAAAGTTCTGTAATTCCTCCACTGCCACAACCGAGCACTTCAGCCACAATGGGGATGATCAGTAGATTACCGCAATTTGAGACGTTTGCTGCCATCAACATCCATCCGTCACTGTCCCAAACAGCAGGAAAACCGGAAACCTTTCAGTCGACCATGGGGGCGCTAGGCCAAGCCCACATGGAAGACTACTTCACTCAGACCAAACACTACCCAAGCGTTTCAGAAAACTTGCAAACGATATATCATCCGGTAATGACACCGAAACCGAAAACATTCCTCAGCTTAGACGAACCGGGACCTTCAGGACTGCAAACGCAAAAAACGAAAACGAAACTGAGCGTAAAAAGAACAAAGAAGTCGTCGCAGACCCAGAAAAAGGGTCACTCGTGTCCCGTTTGTCAGAAAAATTTCGCCACCATTGATAAGTTAACAAAGCACCAACAGATCCACTCGGGGACGTCGCCGTTCAAATGCGAGCATTGCAAGAAATCGTTTAGTTCAAAATTTAAGTTAGTTAGACACGTTTTGATTCACTCAGACCGGAAACCGTTTAGTTGTACAGTTTGTGAACGGACTTTTCACAGGAAAGACCACCTCAAAAACCACATAAAGGTCCACAGTCCCAGTAAAAAGGTTTACATTTGTGAAAAAGCCGATTGCAAAAAGGAGTACACGTCGCTGATGAGCTACCGAAAACATCTAGCGCTCCACGCGGCGGAAGAAGGCAGTCTACAGTGCCAGATATGTTCAAGTGTGTTTTCAACGAAAGACGAGATTCTCTACCATTTGAAAATCCACGCCGGGAGTCGAACCGTAAAGAATCCGAACGAAAAGAAGTTCACTTGCGAGCACTGTGACCGTAAATTCTTCACGAAAAAGGACGTCAGACGACACCTAGTTGTACACACCGGCATGCGCGATTTTTTATGCCAGTTTTGTCCGCAAAGGTTCGGTCGAAAGGACCATCTAGTTAGACACATTAAAAAGTCACATTCGAAAAACGTACCACCGGAAGACTTTGAAACTGCCATTAAAAGTGAGATTCCAGAAACGATCGTCAAACCAGAATTAGTGATTAAAACCGACCCGGAGATCAAAACCGAATTTTTCGAAAGCAGTCTTTCAAATCCCGAACAAATCGATTTATCGTTTGAAGATGTCAGTAGTATATTGCAAGAGGAGACTTTCGATCCGTTGACGCGGTTTTTAGAACCGGACACAGAGGGGAACTTAACGTTTCTGCCCTCGCCGGAGTCACAGGAAGAATTAAAAGACTTGGGAAGCACGATTTTAGAGGAAATTGGGGAACCTTCGATGATAGGAGAGAGTTTAACTGACCCTGACGAGGAAATACTAGGTCAAAGTGTTTTAAATAATCCTGAATTACAAAGACTGTTAGAACCGTCGGAAGATAAAAATTTACCTCTGCCAGGGTTTAGTCAAACTTTTCAACCGCCTCCTCCACCTCCTCCATAATATCTTTCTACAAGATGTGCATACCATAATTGTGTTCGTAAAATAGGTGGCACACAGCTAAATTATTATTCTATGGTATGTTAAGTTACCAACTGAAATTATAACCTTTTTCAATTGGCAATATTTTCACCAATTCCAAAATAGTTACCAGGAATACGTAACCAGATTCAACCGTGTATTGTTCTAGTCTTGCTAAAATTGTTTTCGTCTTCTTCATTCATTTAGGCAGCTCGTTAAAGTGTGAATATTGCCACAAAATTAATAACGTTATTGAGATTTTACAAAAATGTTGTTTATGTTGCTAAATTATTTTACGTTTGTTTCGACAATTGCACAGCTATACATTTGAATTTTACTCAAAATTATTAAACTTGGTTACAATGGAGTTTCACATAATCGGTTGAGAAGAAAAGGAGTACTTACGTGGAACGAGGTAATTGAATTGTATGCTGCGTGCAATTGTTAAACGATATTAGGCATAATTTGATCTGAGAAACACTTAAAATATGTTGTGTTGTAAATTTTTATTTATATTTGTTAAATTGTTTCCAAAGTTATTTATCACTGGTGCTAAAATCCATCTGAAAACAATTGACAATTATTGTATATTATTGTTATGCTATGAGAATTATTAGATATTTTCTATTGTTAAATTTTACCAATCAAGCATATCTGTAAAAAGTACTTTCACCACTTAACACGATCAAGTACAAAATTGGAAATTTCATTGACTCGTGGCTAAATTAAATTTAATTTATTATGAAACAGGTGTGATATCCAACGTAGCCAAAAGTCAATGACACACTAATTCTTCAGTTTACATTTTCCGATACTAATGAAATAATCTACCTCATTTTGCAACAATTCATTGCTGTACAATCAGCTAGTCATAGTTGTAAGTCTATCTGTATGATGTTAAAACAGTTTTTTATACATACTGTATATTATAAAAAATAATATATTTTACCAATGTATATAATTATTCATATGAGTCTATTTTAAAATATGTACATTTTATTTTTATACATGAAATTATAGTATTATTTATATATTCACATCCGAGTTTATTTTAAAATTACCACTTTATCATTGCCACTGGAAAGGCGGGCAAATTTACACCTCTGGTGTTTTTTAGAAAGTGTGTTGGTATCAAACAAAACGTCAAGCTACCTTTGAGGTTATGTTAATGTAAACAAAAATTATTAAAACGGCTCCTGTAATGTAATAGGAGGCTAATTTTGTGTGAAATTTCAAACTCGGCTGTTTTTTGAATAAAGTTTTAGCCACGATGGGTTTGTTAACAGATCCCAGTGCCGGTCAGGGGAAACTAACCAAATCGCTTCTTAAATATTACACAAAATTATGTGTTTTGCTGTACATAGGCGGAATCGGTTGGTTCTGTTCCCTTGCGTATACCCCCATGAACGCTGGGACGTATTTTTCCGAAAATGCCCTTTTACCAGGACTTGTCAAATCAGAGTTTCGAGAAGACGCAATCACAAAAACTTACCACAGCGAACTTTTGGACGAAATGAAGAAATATGAAGATTCCATCCCCTATCCCTGGCTTTTAGCCAAAATGAAGCAAATTGGTTTAGATACGTACACTCACAACTTCACACTGAACTACCCTCTGGGAAAACCCCAAGTAATTATGTTTGAACAAAAGTGGGCGTTTAAATATTTCATGATTTTTTTCAGAAATTTGTTGGTAAAAACGTTTATGGTATATTACGAGCGGCAAGGGCTTCCAGCACTGAAGCTTTAGTCTTAAGTGTGCCATACAGACCCCCTTTGAGCGTCCACGCCACCACCGCACCTTCAATTGCCATAATGTTGGCATTCGCCAAGTTTGCCAATAGTATGTTTTCTTATTACTCAGGGTGTGGGGAAAAACGCGAAAGTTATGAGGGGGTAATTTCTTAAATTAATATAGGAAAATAGCTCTTATTAAAATTAAATTTATCTCAACTAGTTAGTGATTTAGTTTAAAAAGATATTGTTATGCAACGAGCATTACATGATGACTGTTATGTTAAGACACGAACCGCAGATGAGTGTCGTAATTCACTAATCATTATAAAAGATAACATTTTATTTTGAAATTTTATTTTTAACTGAATAACTTATCAATGTGTATTCCCATACTTGTAGCCTAATAAATAATGATTATTATTAAAGTATAGGTAAAAAATATCTAATGAAAAAATTGGAATATGGTAGTAGAAACACGATCTCTTGCTCATCATCCTTTGAGGACCTCCTACGGCATTACCCCTTCAAATTTTTTAACGTTTTTTCTGAACACCTTTGTACGTATTTGCCCTTCAGAATATTCTTCTAGGGGAAAAATACTGGGCAAAGGATATTATATTTTTAATTACTGAACATGAGCAGTTAGGAATGCAAGCTTGGCTGGAAGCTTACCATGGAGTGGCATGTGGCAATGAGGGAACTTTAGACCATGGTGATATTAAGGGACGTGCAGGTGCCATACAAGCGGCTATTAATTTAGAATTGCACGAGACGGCAATTAGTCAAGTGGATATTAAAATTGAAGGCTTAAATGGCCAATTACCGAATTTGGATTTGTTTAATTTAGCCGCCAAAATGCTGCTCAAAGAGGGAGTCCCACATACTTTCAAGAACCGGCCAAATAAACACTTGAAAGACCCCGTAAACGATTGGTTTTACTCATTCCAGACTTTATTAGCAATGATTTCAACTCAGGCTACCGGGGTACATATTTTGAACTCACTATTGTGTGAGAAAATTTTAATTATTTTCGTAGATACCTAATGGAAACCACGGACTTTACCACCGTTTTGGCATAGAAGCTCTGACTCTTGAAAGCAACCCCTTAAAAGGGGGCAATAAAGCCGGATTCCCAATTGTAGGGCGCATTATTGAAGGAATATTCCGTAGCTTGAATAACCTTTTAGAGCGTTTCCATCAAAGTTTTTTCTTCTACTTGTTACCTTCATCAGAAAGATTTATTTCAATTGGTAAATAACTTCTTAGCAAAAATTCATTTATACAAAGTGATCAAGAGTGACTGTTTGAGTTGGCAACAGTTAGTTTTAGTTGGTACTAGTATAGTCTGAATTTAACACTTCAATAATTCAACAAGGAAAACAATATCAGGTTTTGGCAACTAAAACAGTGAATTTTGATCACTTTGTACAAAAATAAGCAGTCTAATAAACATCTGCATTAGGGTTATACATGCCCGCTATTTGTCTGATTGCGGGGGCTCTCTTCATCAAAGCATGCGCCAATTGGTGCCAACTTCAGGAAAATCAAGCGGAGACAGAAGATGAGAAAACAAATACCCCTGAGTCGAAAAAACAGGTCAAGAGCAGCGTAAAACCGCGTGATTCGAAAAATTATTGGAAAGAAATGGAAACACGATTCCAGGCCGAAATTAAAACTTACACTCCCCCAGATCCAGATTCCGTCAATTTTATTTCAATTCTTTGTGTATTTCTAATGTCTCATGTCATGGGGGTATTGATCATGAACAGCCCCCAACTATTAACGACGCTAGGTGGCCAGTATGGTTATTCAACTGATGCGTCTTTGTTTTACGGATTTATAGCAATATCTGTGGTGCTGTTAACGATGCCGCTTTTTATCCCCTTCAAAGCTTGCGAGAAGAGTATGTCGGTATTAAATATTTTATCACTTTTGGAATTAGGTACAACTTTAATTTGCGTTTCCATGAATAATTTTTCTCTGGCATTATTTTGCGCCATTATTTATGTACCGTTAGCTCTAATTATCGGGATTACGCGGTGTAGGCTATGTTCTGCCATTAAAAAAATTGTGTGGTTGCTGGCACATCCTCTAGTCGTGCTTACCGCTACCGTGTTAATATACACATTTGTCATGTTTCCCGGTGAAAAATTCGAAGATAATTTTCATAGGGGTGTAGCGGCGACTCAACAGGCAATCGTTTTCAGTATAGTGGATTCAATGATTTATGGAAATTGGCTCTTTAGCGTCGTTACTAGTGTTTTTATTTCCAACTGGTTGTGTTTCTGGATCGTTGCGTTTGCGAAAGTTCCGCAGGACATTCCAAAGAAGAAAATCGATTAAATGTACTTTTTTTTAAATAAAGTGTTGGATTTTTAATCACTTGTTTGAATTTATACACTCCATTAAACCTTTCAACCGTTTTATTAAGTTCTGGGTAGAAAATTGGGAAGCAAACTTTATAAAAGGTTGAACCTTGACACATTTCACTTGCAGCAAATGAGGGAATTCGGTTGTTTAAGATTAATTTTTCCGCTTTCACCGGCAAGAGTGGGGGTTGTTTTTAGTTACGCCAAATCGATCTTTTTTGTTGTTATATTAATTATTACAAAGAACGGAATTTATTTAGAAAAGCGAAAAACAATTTGCCGCTAATTAGTACCGATACTTGGTTGAAATATTTAGTTTCAGGAAAATGTACCGCATATATACACTAATAATGAATAATGCTGAATATAGTGTTTATTCAAACACGTTTGCTTTAAGGGATTAATTCGGAATGCAAATAATAATTAATACTTACCCAATATGTTATAACATTAAATAAATTCTTGTTAAAAATGCAAATCTTGCAATTGTTCTTTACATTTTTAAAGAATAGGTGACCAATAATACATTTTACTTATAAGTTTTATATTACAACACATTAATTCCCATTTGAACTCTTAAAATTTTACACATTAATGTAATTTTCTTAAAGATGGGGTTTTGCACAAAAATGAAAAATTGTATACTTATTAATATTAGACTACATGTCTATTAGGAATCCAGGCACTGTTCACTTAGAAATGATTAATGAACATAGAAAATGCTAATTTTTATTTTATTTAACTAGTTTGTGATGCGTCCGTTTGCGCCAACGGCAAATGACAAACTAATAAATAAAATTAAACAGCTTATCACTAAAAAATTGTGAAAAATATGGAAGAATTATTAACAAAAAAAATACTACCTAATTTGTTTATGTAACTAACTGTTGTCAAGGTGCAAACGAAGAGGTTTGCCTGCTTTTTGTTACATTAGGTACAACTTTTATTAGGATACAGGCGAAATAAAGCAATCAGTTTTGAAATTTTCATTATTGCGGCAGGATTTTCCATTTGGCTTCATTTTAAGTTTTTATGTGTATTAATAAACAGTTGAAGCTGTCTTGAAATGCGCCATTCAACTGTAATACGCATATAAACTTTTTCAAAGTTCCTTTGTGTAATTTGGTATTCGAACAACAATTACACAGAGACAATTGTCGAGGGAAAAGTACTATGAGACGCATAGATATTTAACTTCAACTTTTAGAACATCAAATATCTACCTACTGTTTTTTCTTAATTCATAAAGTACATCCTTTTTTTAAAGGAGAAAATAAACTCGAAAAAAAAGTTAAAATGTTGAACAGTTTTCAGTTGCTAAGCTTTTTCTTAAAAATCTTCGTCAAACAAGGTGGCAGCATAACATAATTTACATTCTCCTGTCTGGTCAAGTAAATATGTATTATGCAGCTTATTGGAACTCTGTGAGACAAAAATAACATGTCAGAGTGTTGAGGAAGTTGTAATACTAGCACTAACAACTGTTAAAGTGTTATTTGCACTAATTTTAACAGTTCGCTACTTCCGGATATGACTGGCAGTGGCGAGCCTATTTATTCAGCACAGACTTACGAGTGGTTAAACATGTAACACGTAGATATGATAACAACTGTTAATCTAAATGTGTTTACATTATTTTGCGGTTACAGAGGGAATCGGAACAATATTTTAAGCACGAATTTTAATTAATTAACGTTTTTTGCGAAAAATGATCACTTAAGTAATTGTACGATGGAAATAAAATGTGAAAGATATGTTTGTGTTATGACATTAGCTTTCGTCAAATAGAATATACGTAGAGCGATGTAATTTGAATGATGAATTATCTCAACCATTGATTAAGCATTAATAAGTTAATCAATGTCTCAACTTATCTCTTGTCGACTCCATTGTATTCATTCTACAAAATTGTGGAAAGTTTGAAATGATGGATAAAAATTCACCCGCTAATACAATTTTCCAATGGCTTGTAAATTCTTTGGTTTAATTCAATTTAACTGTAAATGAGAGGTGGTTAAAATAAAAACGTGGCTTCTATATCGAATTAAACTAAAATAGTTTCAACGTATTTGGAGTGTTGTTTTAATCAATGGAAATAATTTTCACTTATGGCAAAATTTAACTAACCCTGCCAAAAATACCTTTAATGGAGTGCACTGCGTTTGTTTTAATTATTTTAATCTCAATTTCCATAATGAAAATTGGAATATATGGGTTACAATGATGCAAATCCGCATAACGCAGATTGTTATTTGATTAGTTAGATATCTACTCATAATATAGCAAACTGTCATAGCACATTTATTAATAACCCGATAAACATTGTAATATCGCTTGATGGACTCTTTGACTTGAAAATTTAATCCACATTAGGTGAAACTAAAACTAGTTGGCGTTTTGCACCTGAAACATTAATATAATAGTGTCAATATATTTTCATGCACCATTAGGAGCTCCCGTTTGGTATAAATTAGCCAAGGAGCTTGCGCTTTTATTAAGATGAATTTTATGTCTCATTAATTCGTCTAAATAGTTAATTTAAAAGGGATTTTTTTCATTTTTCCGACCGCTTCATTACACATCGAAGCCAACACCTTAAATATAATTAATAGCGCTTGAAGCGGCGTGTTTTTCATCTCAGTGCATTTAAAGAGCGTCTAATTAGAATATAGTATTTCGCTGAGAGAGATCATTTTAAGAGTCCGCGTAAAAACTAAATTGAAAATAATTACCACCACTCGTGAAATGAGACAAAAGAAGTCCAGGTTGATCCGCGTGGAACGGGGGTTGTTTTTGTGCCATAAGTATCGATTCTTCTACTTCGAGATAAATCAGAATAGATAGAGAAAATTTTATTAGGCGATATATTTTAGGTGGATGCAAGACTGTTGTAAGTGCTGATCGTTAATCATAACACAATGTAAATAGCGGCGAGTGTAAATTATGTTTGGTTTTTGAGAACAGACGAGAAAATTAAAACTATTTTTCTTGAACGTCGTGCGGAATTATGGAGGTGAAGCAGTTCTCTTGTGCTGTGAATTATTAGAAATGCGCGGCGGTTCTCCTGATTAGCTACATATTGATTCTGATCTGTGATGAATGGCCTTTGTTCCGGGAGGGATAGAAAGGGATACCGCGAGCTAATTCGGGCGGTGGAGAGCCTCATTAAAGAATTATAATCAGACAATTATCAGCAAATAATACGAGGCTCTGTTGTCGACGGCACAATCCGCATGCATATGTGAGCAGGTGGAAACAAACATCACTAACAATAGTGATACTCATCGCACTGAAGACAATAGGCTCTTATGCAGCATACAGACTAGACTTCAAGCCAGTTGTAAGACATTCATAAACGGTCGGTCAAATTTCAAAGTGCTATAACAACATGTGAAGGCATTTTACTCGTTAAAATTAGAAATGCTGCCAGAGAAGAAAGGCGGAATATGGAGTGCTTTGTATCAAGAATGCGACATGTCCACTGTATGACAAACTACACTCGCTTGGATCATAAAATGTAATATATGGGATTATTTAGCTTTGAGTTGTAATATTACATTCATAAGGAGTGAAGAAACATGGTCATTTCATGCACAAAGATGCAAACATTTCCGTTGCAGCTTTCCCAGTTAAGACAAAACTTATTCGTAAGTTCATTTTTATCCAGTAACAAAAATTTTTTCCTCTGTGGAGCGCCTTTTCTTATAGACATGGAGGAAAAAAAGTTTACAGAAACTAAAACCTTTTTATCACATAACTATTCTATTTATAATGGTATATTGTGAATAAATTAATTAAATTAAGAGTTTAAGATACCGTTTTAAGGGAGGGGGTGCTTCATGAAATTCGTGTCGCAAATATTAAAAGATTGAGAAACGTTTAAGTGAATTTGTGCAGGATGAAATAATGTAGAAGTAAAAAACTGTCGTGTATCCATGTAAATTCATCGTGTTTGTCTTCAAACAAGAAAACTTTGCTGCAAGCAGTTGGAATGTGGAAACCTACTAAAGCTTTGAGTAGAAAAAGTTGAGTGGATCTGTATCCGAGAAGGCGTAATGCAATAATCAAATCAAGTAAAGTAGGGACGGATAGAAGAGAGACTACGAATACCTGAAAGGTGTCCAGTTGGATTAATTTGTTTAAAGACGGGTCCAATGGATAAAATTGTAGAATGTGTTTGAATTGTGTTTTTGGTAAAAAGGCGGTCTCGGTTTGTGTACGAGTGTTCCTTTAGCCAGAATGTATGCACATTTTGTAGACTTTATCATAAAATGCATTCGCAGCGAAATATTTACAAAATAACAATTTAGTAGATGGGTCGCCTGAAGGTCTCGACATTCCTGATCGGATTTCATATTTTTACAAAACCAATTTTCTGTGCTGCATTTTCTCCATTACTCAACACCTTTTAACTGTTCTTTACTCCAGTTTTTTAATAACAATAAAAGAGCTGACAACAAAAATTTTCCAATTTTGATTACATATTGATATAACGCTGAAACTACTTATTAAACCCCTGAATTAATAAACAATATAAAGCCAATCTACCGTACGAGTAGGATCAAACGTTTAGTTACCCTCATACGTCAGTTTATCAAATACCTACATAAATTGTTGCTGCATATTTGATTTTTTAAATTGAAAATAATTGGAGTTGGGAAAAACAGTTGCGGTTAAGTTTCAAAACGTTATCAGAGAAACACTCAACAAACAAATTTAAATTTAACAAAGCAATTAGCGAGAAATAATTTGGGTTGGACGTGTATAGAAAATTCGCTTCTATGCTCGAGCTGGTACTGATTCTAACTTTTGTATGCTTCTAAATTTAATAATAAAGTGAAATACCAGTATATTCGGAGCGAAATCTTGCGTAAAGCAGGTATGTTTCGGGATGTTCAGTTTTATTTGTTTCGGTTCATCGAGATTTCTGCAACAAATTGGAAACAGTTTTGTGGTAATTCAAAGTGCAATGCGGAATTCTGTATCAACTGTGGCAACATTCTGCTTCAGTGGTTTGTCGTTAACAAGAGAGGAATGTCGATACTCATTTCCATATGCTGATTTGAAATCTTGTCTTATTTTTGGTTGATAACCTAGATCAAAGGACCATCGAATAAATTATTCTTTCTCTTATTTGCAACTAAAAAATGATTCAGCAGAAACAGGAATTCTAGTCTCGGTGAGTTTTTTATGGCATAAAAGGGGAATCAAATTTCAGGTTGGTTGTTTTAATTACAAACCACTTCCCAGTGCTACATTCCGCATACTAATCTTTGCGTAAACAGTTTTTCATCACAAAATTTTTGTTCTATTAGAGTCGGTCCGATGAACACGATTTTTGTATTTTGCTTTATATTACATCCCTTTTATACAGTAAAAATATGCAAGTGGATGTAAGAGTCCAGAATCTTTGTCAAAATCACATCTATTTCATCATGCTAAATTAGCTAAATTAAAATATTTCCATATAATTCGTTTCAAGGGTAATAATGTAGTAACTGGAGCACGATTACACCTAGAACGTTAAAGTGAATCGTTTGCATTTCTCGTCTTTTTCGTACAAAAAACATCGTCTAGCAAATTGTAATGAAGATAAGTGTGAGTGACGCTTGCATAGAGCCAAAAACTATTTCGAGCTTTCGTTCCTTTCTTAATAAATTTAAAATCACAAGGGACAGATCCCGGAATATTTTAGCTACAAAATTAAACCAGAAAATCAGGTGGATGGTTTTATCAGAGATATGGATAAACCCAAAATATGAAAACCCTTGCCCTGTGGCGATTATTGAAGTGTACTTAATGTGGGATTTATTAGATCAGCTATATATTAAATTTTATACACAAAGCTCGTGGTCCTATTTTAAGGCATCTGGCGGGGTTATTAAATAAATGTTGACGCAAGGAGTGAAAATCCCAACAGATTAAAAATTGTTGTGAAAGTTCATTATCGACGTTGTATATTGAAATTTCTTGAATTCTGCCCAAATTAATATTCTGGAGCGTAAATATTTTCGTTTATTTGACACAAAGTAACCAATAAAGAGAGCTTTATTTGCTGTCGTACTCGATTTTATCGCAAAAAATGTTTGTATCCATCTAGCGACGAAGTTTGTTGTGATTTAGTAAATTTTAAATGAGAACTTGAATTGTATTAAGCTGAAGACGACTTTTGTATAAAAATTGACTTGAAAATTCGCCCTTATGGTGCACAAACATATTTGAAATTACATAGGGAGTCGTATATTTTCATAATCCCTCTGATTTATTTGCGTTGAGGCTTAAATTAGATTTGATTGGAATTATATGAAAACTGATGATGTAATGTAGTTATCGTTGCAATAATATTAATTGTTAATAATTAACAATCATTTTTAATACAAATGCGTTCAATTCTAAATGGAGATGTCACACCGTTGAAAATTTAATATTACAGTTAACAATTTAGATAATTAGGTTTCTGCTTCGTAATCGTTGTGTAATACCAGTAAAACGTTAAATAAAAACTAATGTTATTGTTATTAGTTGTTTATTATCATATCTACTGCTTTTATTTTTTCAATCTACATTTTGATCATAATTAGTTATTAATGTTATTATTCTCATATAAGCTTGAATAGTTTTTCTTAAATTACTTCGTTATTGCATCATCATCTAAACCCTTTTATGGTTCATTGTACTTTATGGCAATTGGCATATGTAAGTGCGCATTGGTTTTACGTTTATGTATCACTTTATGGCTCTATTTATTTTTGATGCTGAAGCTGGAATATCTGCAATAATTTGCTTTGCTTTCTTTTATGAGAGCAACGTGTCTGTTTATCGTAATTACTTCGTAAAACAGTGATTAATACATACATTAATCTAAATCGATCATTTTATTTTATTAGACGTTTTCAATGGAAGCATCCTTGCACATAAAGGTTTGCCTCGTAAAGTACGTTTCACTCACCATAAAAGGAATAACGTTCCTGCTAAAGTACTCTAGCATGTAATTTCCAAACCTTTTTCAAGCGCATAATTTATTGATAAATTGTAACATCACACGACTCGCTGGACTTACCTTTAAAGTAACTCAAGGAAATTGCTCATTTTTTCTTATTTCTATAAGGGTCACTAAGTTCATTGACATTTTGTAACTAATCGAGGATTTCTATGAGGTGAAATATTTATTAAAAAGTTGCGGCTTTTAAGGGCAGTGATTATTTTTATAAATTCCACCTACAACCCACGCTCTAATTTAACCACCCACAACTTTATTTCCAGCTTGTTGCCGCATACGGGAATTAACCTCCCACAGAGATTAATCCTAAATTGTTTACAATGAATTAAGTTTAGTGCTTACACTCTTTTAAATTATAGAATAATTTAATTAAAACAAATGAAAAATACAAAACAGACATTAGTTTTTGTGATTGCCATTTAATTATTTAGTTTTAAACAATTGTTAAATACTGACAATAGGAGTCTCGTTTTTGTGTAAAAATATTTCCGCCGGATTTGGTTATAAATTATGCCTGTTTTGTGCTTAGGCCATTAATTCAAGTGCAATCTAAATCAATGCATTATAAAGGACGAGCTTCACATAATCGTAAACTTTGGATAGTGGTGAATAATAACTGTTGTCCTTGGGCCTGATATTGTGACTAAGCACAAACCCTCTAGTGTCTTCCACCAGATTTGTAACTAATGCTTAACTCAACTAAGATAGCACATATAATAAGCCTTTTGTTTGCAAGTATAATCTCATCAACCTTATCCGCTTTGTTGCCACTGCTCGATGACTATTGGCATCGAAAGTGATGTCAAAACATCAATCACAGTTCAATAAATCCACACAACATGAATCAGTCGTGCTTTATTTCTTGTGGTCCTTATCCAAAAATCCTTGCTCCAGTCCAGCCTTTGTCACTTATTTCATCTCGGACTGACGATGACGGGACGTAATCCGCTTACGAGGAATGCTACATCCTCCATGCACAGAAAAGCCGTTATGAACCTCCAACACTAATTGAATCAATAACTGCAAAGCGGTGGTTGCAAACATTAGGGCGAAATTATAATTTTCTATGGCTTTGAGGATTCTCCATTGATTATCGAGCAAAGTAGGGTCCGAAAGCCTTTTTCCAAACACCCAAATTCCAATAGATTGCCAAGAGCTGTGTTAGATCCAGTTTAATTTCAACTACTTTGTACAGAATGCTAATTCAATCACAGAATTCACGCCAAAGAGTTTGAAAAATAAACTTCGAGAGCACAAAGAATGTTGTGTAAAGGGGTTTCATACACAAAGTAATTGTTTTAAAGCGGCGCTCTCTTTAAAAAGAGTTAAGATTGAACGGAATATCGCTTAAAAGGGTGCATAGCTGCCAAAGTCGGTTTAGCTACCAACTGTTACCGGTAGATTTAGAGAAAAGATTTAGCTTCGTATTTAGACAAGAATTAAATATGCGGAAAGTGTTTTCATGCAGCATAAACATTCGCCTGGAAATTATTTAACTTTGTAATAAATCCCTTTGCAGGAGGATTTTATTACTTTAGATACTGGAGGATGATGATACAATATGCGTGGGCTATAACGCACGTATTTTTATGGCTTGTCACAGTTCTAAAATAATAATAAATTTTAAAAAGCCATTATTAAACTACTTTGTGTAAAAGTTTCAAGAAGCTCAGGCAACGTTTTAAAGATAAAAAAGTATTGATTAATTTTTAAGTTGCATGTTTAGCACTATCTTAATTATTTATTTAACAGAACTTTCTATTAGTAATAAAAATATCAACGTCCCTGCATTAAAACAGATGAATTGTGTTGAAAAAACACAAAAATCCATAGTCACATTTTAACGGCAGTTCTGGTCCATGCGCTCGTAAAATTTTTAACTTTTGTTCGTTTCCCTAATAAAACGTAAATTTTTGTTAGATGCATGCCGATAGCATATGTTGTAATAGTAATTATTCAGTACATCATAGATGCTAAACATTAACAGTTATTATGTGAAAAAGTAATTCGTAAAAACAGAAATCGTAAATGGAAAAATATATAAATCAAATTTGTCTGGAATTTGTTCTAACACGAGTAGGTATGTTGTGTTATTTGAGTGCTGTTATTTGCAGTCGAGAGACTTACGTTTGAATAGACATACAAATTGATTACTAGTCAAGGTGGGTGTCTTTATTCAAATGTTCCTTGTTCTACAAAATGTTTTGTGCGCTTCGCAGCCACAAATATACGCCATTCTTCTCTGTGTGATTCTAGTTTATAAATAAATGGCAAGGGTGCCATCGTAAAGATTAAAATTTCACATTACCAAGGGTCCCCTGTAATAAGTTACCGCCTCGGAAGTGCACCCAGGATTTGGCGTATTTTAAAAATCGTAAATAAAGTTTTGCAGAAATTTCCTCGAAACCGCTGAGGTAATAAAGAACAAGCAGGTGGAAATTTCAAAGTCGATAGGAAACGAATTATAATTAGGACGACAGGCGAGGCAAAGGCTTTAGTAATGGCCAACTTCGGTGACGGCCGGATCGTCAAATTTAGGACCGAACCCTTCAATCCGCACTTCCCTTTCAACATCTACATTAACTTTTCCTTTTAGGCCTCCAGTTCTTAATTACACAGTTAAGAAAGTCTATACATTTCTGCAACACAAAGTTGTTTTGACATAAATTCGCTTTACACGGTTTAATGAAAAGATCTTCATCTAGTTTTTTACAAAAGGAATTCAAAACGAAATCAATTAACACGGATTTCTTCCGACTAACAAGGTTTTAAACTGCTCGAATACATTGGTTTCGGGAAATCCGGACCGACATGAGCTTTCGCATAAACCTCAGGTCCAAATTAAAGCTTATTAGACGATTTGGTCGAAGCTCAAATTAAGTTTGAAATGATCCATGTGCTTGGAATTCTGAAAGAATTAATTAATTTTTTCTCGAGTTTAATTTGGCGCTTTAATCCGTCTCGTTGAGGTAACGCTGAAACGATTGACGTTGAGAATAATCCCATGAATTTAGATTTAAATGAAACAATGGAAATTTTTTAAGCAACCGCTTTGAGCCCATGAAAAAATCTTGAGAATTTTGTTTGATCATTTAAATCGGATTTAATTCAGATTACTTGTTTTGTTCGTTTACTAGCGCAATAAAATTCAACTCCTCGCCACTTTCAAGCTACCTGTCAAGGTGTTTAATAGGAACTGTTGTGTACAAACTTTCGGTAATTTCAACTTGTTTAATTTACCTGACTCAAATTTACTTAAGTAACACCACTCCAAGTCTTACGTTCCTATAATACGCTAAACAAATATTTTACCAGGATAGAAACAATAAAGCTTTCGCTGAGTAGAAAAACCAGCAACACAAATTTCACAAAACAAGTCGGAAAACTTGAGGCTTCAGTTAATTATCTCTAGTTTTTCGTTTTTCTTTTAAGCAACATAGCTGGGGTTTCAATTTTCCTCGGTTTAATCATAAACCGAGTCGGAATGACCCTCGTCAATACCTTAGTCTACTCACGAATAACTCTTCCTTTGATTGGCTCTCATTATAACCGGAAACGGGGTGAACACGGAAACGCAAAACTTTTCACGTGAGGTGCTTAATAATATATACGTCGAGGGCTGCTTTCGCGAGTTTTTATTTTGACCAGTGTATAGATCAGTTCAAGAACCACTTTTATAATTGTATTTTTTTTCGTCTTGTTAAGACTTATTTAATAAAGGACTAAATCAGATTAGGTACTAGAGAGAGTGTTTGGAGTGTGCGAAATTGGAAGTTGTTCTTGTTAACATTCTAAGCTTATCGTTTTCCACTTACTTTCGCGATTTGCAGTGCTACAAAGACTTTGCAAATTCTTGGTATAAGTAGTTCTTAGCATACTAAATCAAATATCAATTAATTTCTACTTCAGAAATCTTGTTGAAACTTCAGCTGCTAGTACAGATAAAATACTCAAATATTGTTATGGAAAGTAGGTATCTTTCGTATTTAAAATTCGTGAATCTACCTCTGATAATCAGATGCTTCTTAAAACTTTGCCATCCGGATAATTTAGAAGTTTGGGAAGTTCTCAAAGCATGCTAACAAATGTGAACTTTTTTGAGTTTTTTACTTTCATTTCCTGAATTAAAATTTTTAAATCATCTAAATTTACTGGTTCATAAAAATAGGCATAACTTCATGTAGTCTCGGGTTTCGTTCAACACATTTTACACAAGTATTGAATACCTTCCTGGTTTTGGGACTTCCATTTGATTTTATGAGGGTTCAGGTGGTTGTAATTTTATACGTATAACTGTTGCGCAGCCCTAAAACAAGAATCGTGTGCATCCGAAATATAACAGTAATTATTAAACAAGTACATACTAAACTAGCAACAAAGCCCTCAAATTGTGTGTAGCCAAATCTTTACATGTAGATGGCAAGCAACCCTGTAGCTACTGATTGATGAGCTTTTCTCGTTAGAGGAGCAAATTACCTCGACAAATTTCCCGTATACAATATCACAAGTCAGCTTATACACACTGAACCACCGTGAACAACAATAAACTGTAACGTGAAACTGATTATTATTATTAATGTAAAAGTGCGATTAAAAAATTCACAATGACGGTGGAATTTTTGAAATATTGCTACATGCTGCAAATGTGTTGTGGTGGGTTTTTATTGATTTTAGCCGCATTTAGTAAATTACTGTATGTATTATTAAAATTCAGTTTTTTCGATAAAGTACCATGTTTACATTTCAAGGAAGAATGTAAATGTTATGCCGACGAGAAAATGATTATGTATAATGACACGGAAATGGAAACCACGTTATGATTGTTCGGAAATGAAATCTGGAACGTATTGACAGCAAAATGCATTTTAAATTGAATTTAATGTTGTAAAAATTGGCTTTCAAATTTTGATCATTCCGAGTAAATATTTGGGCACAGTTAAATATATTAAATTTTACTGGTAAAGCAGAGACATTTGCATAAAAACGAACAAAAGGAAGTTTTAATTACAATTCTCTAGGTGCCTATACTAAATAAGTCATGAATTTTGATGAGAGTTTAATTATGTTCTTAGCGGTATTAATTTATGGTGTCGGTACGAGTAGGTGAAATTGTTATAAGTTTATTATCAATAAAACCTAAGCTCGTTTTAGGTAAAGTAATGAAGTAATTACTTCAGTTACGACACAATTTCGCAAATATCTGTTTACAAATATGTAGAGTAATTGATAGGACTCAGATATTTTAATCTTTCCTTCAAAATTTGAATGAATGATGAAATAAAATAATTACGGAGTAATTTCAAGAACGTGGTTCGGCTCTGTAAATAAAATATTTGCATAATGATGTAATGAGGAAAATTTCGGTGCTTTTCCTGACTAAGCTGTAATTTTGAATTTCTTGTCAATTTTCATAAAATTACGTCGCTTCGAAATTAATTCCTGGCAATTGAATAATAGTGCTGGTTTTTCGTAATTCATTAATTCAAGATAAACTTGCTACCACAACATTTAACAGAAACTTTAACTGCATTAAATTTTATACCGGGACAAAATGTTGCCAAAAATCTAAACAGCATTATTAGCAGAATGCTGTGTGGGTAGACATTGATCCCTAGATTCAACGTAAAAGCTTCCTTAATACCCCTTAGCGTTGACTAATATAATTTTAGACTTGATCCAGATGGGATGTTAATCCTTTTGTGGGCGGTATTTTTGTTTTAGTTGGAATAGCTGAACAAGTGGTAAGTTGGAGCGTATATCTGCGGTGTGTTGATATGTCGGAGATTTATCCTAGTGTTGAATCTATTTTTCGCTAATACATATAAATTTTTTGCAGTTTGACGGAATAGTGTTCCGAGTGAAGGCGTTTCGTTTCGGTTAAAAGTTGGATTGAAAAATGTCACCCCTGAGGGCCCTCGCGCGAAGTGGGGCTCTAAACGCGCGTACCTCTTGCATTGTAAGTTTGGACCTATTGGCACCTGTTCGTGAGGCCGGAAGGAGATCGACAGGCTTTGTACAGGTGTCACCGCAGAAGCTCTGTTAGATTTATATGAAGCTATCAATTTCCACTCTCCGTCGTTTATGCTTCGTAGGCTATTGATGTCTTGCGGAATATCGGAAAACTGAGCAGTGCCGCCTTCTCAGGGTTTATATTATTCACGCTGAAATGCCATCAGGAGCCATATTTTAAATGCTTGTGAGCAATTTCGACCCTACAATTCCGCATATCTACTCGAAAGACTGAAATACACGGTTTTTCACCCCCTTTTAATGGAGATATATTATGGCCAAGTAAGCGCCACTGATTTATTTTCAAAGTGTCAATTTGCTACTCGGAAATTACCCGCACGTATCATCAATTTATTGACTCAAAGGCACTAGTGATTGAGCCGAGCACGACGTGAAAAATTTTATTACCCGCACTATTATTACTATTATTAGCCGCAAATTATTTCCTCATTTTGTTGGCAAATTGTATGCAAATTTATATAAAGTACGGTCGTGATTCTGAAAGGTAATGCACAAAAACGGAACAACTTTTTACGTCGTTTAGCCACAATAATTTATAACCTCCGCAAGTTTGATATATTTAAACCGACAAGTCTGACGTAGATGAAACCGTTATTTATGTAAAAAATTGTATTTAATATTTAAACTCTTATGTGAAGCTAGTTGCATCAGCGAAATAGAAAATCAATATCGAAAGGAAAAGCCTTAAAAGCCTTTCAAAAATTGTTTCAAATTAGATGTCTTTTCCACTACATACCACAAAAGACTCGCCTTTTGTTATTACAATAGTTCGCAACTTCCCTTATTACTTCGCTTTTCAAAGCAGTTAGTAGGTTAGATATTGTCATAACACAAAATCCCCTTTCGATAATGTACAGGAAGTGAAAGCTCAAAGCATTGTTTTAATACAATGTTTAAAATGGGTTTTGGTATTTAACATTTGATCATCTGTTAATTTCCGTTAAAATTGTGGGGACTTCGCTTTTAATCAAAATCCCCGTTTCACAATTGTATTACCTACTACATACATCATAATACAAAAGACAAAAGTAGAAGACCAGCACCAATTTATTTCAAACAGTTTTGTTCAAAAATATCATGGAAAGCGCTTGGTTTTTCGATACGTAAAAAGTAGCTCCGGATTTGTTTAAGTAAAAAAAGCTTTTGCAAAAATAATGTTCATATTTTTATTTATTCAGTATTTTTGCATATTCAATTTGCAGTTAACCCGCATCTGAAAGTGTAGGTGTATGTAGGCGGCTAAATAAAACATGGATCACTTTGATAGCTTTTGTTCGGCTAAAAAGCTGTAAAATTGGAGTTTAGTGTTGATGGGCTGACAGTTTCCGATACAACGAAACGTTTGTAGTTTTACATGCCAATTTGTTCTTCTAAACTGACTACCTACATACAAATTTTATTATTATTAAGTTTTAAATTTGTATAATTACATTTTTTGAAGCAATTTTAATTACGCGTTATGGAGATCGCAAAGCATGGCATTAAAATGAAATTCCTGGCTATTTTAATAACAATTCCTAGCTCTATTTCAATCAAGTTGTAGTTCGGATGTGGCATTTTCTATTGTTATGATCCTCGATTACAATTGAGTTACACCCGGTGTTTAAAAATTTTCATTAAAATTGCAGCTCGTTTTGCGGAAGATAAAACAAAAGTAAAAGAGTTCAATGTTTATACTTGAAAATGTATTCGTTTGTTTGAACGTGAGCTTTGGGGAGTTGTAAAGTTGACTTTTTGTCGAGAATTATTCTCGCTTCACAAAATAATGACTTTCATTTTTTCACAAAGCCGCAAACGTAACTGTCTTTTGTTGTTTTTACTTAATTAATTATATGCAATCTTTATCACAGATTTCCCCCTTTTTTAATTATTTTTATAACTGAAGGCTCTATCTGAGGCAATCAATCTTTTCCGCAAGGGTGAATTAGAATTACAATAATTTTATGAAATACACAAGTGCTAAGAGAATCTATCCGGGTTTTTAAAAATGATGTTTTGCATAAATCTGGATAAAAGAATTCCGGAATGAGAAAGGGTTGAGGTCCATTTTATTGCCAGAGCGGGTGAAGCTTTATTTCGGCAGATGTAATCGTTTGATGTAAATGAAACCAATAGCCACTTGTTGGTTCTATTACTTCTATTTATGCAAAGAAATAATTCCGCCTGAAGTACAATAAGTAAATATTTAATTCTTGTGTGCTTTCCAAAATATTTACGTACTTATGTTCGAGACTCCAATAACCCGATTTTACTGTAATGGACAATCTTCCTCTAAATTGAATAATCCAGAGCTTTTGTACTATAGCAGTATCATTATATAGTTATGTAAAGTGACTTGCTCACTTTATACGTACACATTTCCATACCATTTTCTATGTAATTTTGAATAAAACACTCTATAAATGTACTCACAAGACTCGGCTCCACATGGAATTGTTTGCTGAAATGCTCGTGTTTGTAACAACATTTTCTAGTACTTACAATTTTTAATGAGTTGCATATCTACATACTTAAGCTAGCTATTTGATGGATTTTGATTAATAACTGTAAAATTAATAACAATTGTCACATTAAAATTGATCATAAACATTGGTTAAAAAGAGATTAAACCGCATATTTTCGGTGCAAATAACACGGTTTTCGATTACAAAATTTGTCAGCAATTTCCTCTCTTTTGTTCAAATTTAAACAGTTTTTAATTATGAAACGTTTGCCTTTGAAAACATGGAAAAACCCAAATTAGTTATTGCAGTTTGGTGTTTACCAAAAAATGCTCGATGTTGTGAGGCCTTTTAGCAAAATTTTTACTATGTGTATTTAATAATATTCTACCTATTTCACTGCTAATGCTGTGTTAAAAACTATTTTAAAAGTGCAATTGGATCAATGTTTACAGTTTACAGGAGATTTGGGACATATCTTTGGTTATGGATTATTCTCCTTCACTTAAACTAAGTATATTTTTTTTATAAATTAAATTCAGTAGTATTGGTCATTTCAACCTTTAAATTATGTGAATATGGATAGGAAAGGTAGAAGTTACGACTTCTATATTTGAACCTGAAACGGGTGGATTTCATGAAGTTATTTAGGAAATCTGAACTTACGTATTTTGCGTGGGAGCTTCCGGCTCAAGTTTGATGAATTTTTAACGAAAATGTTATTGCGTTTTGATGAAGTCAATTTATAATTAACAAAAATTTGGAACTGTTCAGTGTATTGTTTTAAAATTTAATGAAACTTTTGTCACTGATGCCGTGTCCAAAGTTTTTAAAATCCATTTCCATTTCCCGGAAATGATCGGCTGCGAAATTTCACCATTCAAATTAAGAGTGGTTTGCGTCTGGACAACAATCGATATTAAAAGTTCAGTTGGTGTTTTTTCAAAGGCTTAAGTGCGAGCTTAAATTTCCTGGTAGAAATTCAAATTTATACTAAGCTGAAGCGGACACTAATTACGTCCCATATGGTTGAATTTACGGCGTATTAACCTTAAAAGTTTAATAATCATCAACGAGCAATCTATGTCAAAAGTTTTAATGAATCCTACAATATACATTGCAACTTCCTTGAGTAAAATACGCTTTCTATAGCATTAAAGCGGGTTTTACGTTATTATTCGACATTAACCTCGCTGACAAAATAATCGGCAATGTTAAATTAACGTGCGAAGAAATTATCAAATATCAATTCTGCTTATTGCTTCAGAAAAGTTTCGAGTTCTATGGAGGTTTACTAAATCAATTGGGTACTTAATGAAGCGATTAACTTGATTATGTGAAGCAGTGTTAAAGCTTTTAACTTAATGTTTAGCACCACGAATTTTATGCCTTTACTAGTTGAAGTAGAGTTTTCGCATTACACATTTCTGCTAAGCGAAATATTTATTAGCCTCAAGTGGTGCAAAACATATTACACACATTGCAACTAGTTTGAGCTTTGTCGTAAGAACGGTTAAGCTTCTTTCAAAGTCTTCAAACAAAACATTCAAAAGAGCATTATGATTATGACTATTATAATTAATGTATTACTCTTCTCTTTTAACATAAACAAGTAGATTTGTAGGCAAGAAAGCCTCTAAATCTAAATACCAAATGACAAGATAACAGGATTTATAAAAACTTTAAAATTGTTAGGTACATGATGCATCAATTATAAAATTCCTCGAAAAAATCTAAATGAGAAATTTTACAAAAACTGTTTTTTATTTATAGTAAACATGGCTGCAGTTCCGGCTAGTAAAACAGGTACATTTTCTTCAGATTAATGGCCTAATTTTATAGAGTATTAGATTTAGGTCTTTTTTCAATTGCTTGTCTGGAAGAGTAAGTGGAGAACGTTACTTTAATTTGGTCTTTATTAATGTCCAATATATTTCAACTCCTCCAATCTTATCTAATAAAAATCCTGAAGGTAAGTCAATTTGTGTGATCAGAACTAGAAAAGCGTTGAGCTTTTTTAGTCTTATTTTGGAAAATTTAGAAAAACTGCTCAAATAATATGGCTGAACTTACCTTTTTAAGTTTTTTTTATAATGTGTGAGATTTTTTAACTTGTGTGAAAATGTAACTTCTTGGAAGTGTTTTATTATTTTTCTCACTAAATCACAAAGTACAAAGTAAAGGTGGAGACAACAACCTTATTACAAGGAAAACAAGCGGTCACCCTATTCTGCTTGTACGTGTCATTTGAAATCTGATTAGATAAGCGTCGCGACGTCGCAGCGCCGCCACCTGGATGATGATAATGTTCTTTTAAATAAGAAGCACCATTTTAAAGCGATTTCATCTCGTTCCACTGTATCTTGTTATCTTGCTTTCTTTTGGTGATAACGGATTTTGTCTGAACGCCTTCGCGTAATTTAATACCAGACACATAATTTCCAAATATAGGAAATACAAGCGGAAGGAATATATCTAGAGCAGTATTTTAGCGAATTTAGGATTCCATTATATGACTATGTTTCTTTGTATTTACTGAACTGCAGATAAATTATTTTCGACATGTTACTCGCATGTGTTGAATAACGTTGCAGTTACAAGACCCTTGAAGTTGTATTGACACCTACTAGGTTTACCAGCTAACAATTTCCACTTAGGGAGACAAGGTTGTAATGTGTAACAGTGAGTGGCGAGGCGTCGCTTCCACTGAGTGTTTAAAATACTTGGAAGCGAGATGACCACAACACTTGTCGTTCATCATGGAGTAACAGCTTAAAATGATGGCAAATAATTTGATTTGGACATTTTTTTGTAGTAACAACATACGAAGAGAAACGTGTATTTGGATAAAGCAGGCTAAATAAAGAATATAAAGACACAACAATTACTTAAATGCCACAAAAAGTTTCTCAACAACTCAACTTCTTTTCAAGTAATTGTTTCTATTGAGTGTTTTCGTTAAATCTAACAAATTGTAATGCCCGGTAATGAACACAAAGAACACTTTATTTATCTGATCCAGCGGAATTAAGCGAGGAAACACTGAAGGATCGAGTGTTCCGAATCCCGGTTCCTAATCTTGTTCAATACAATTATATTCGCATTATTCATTGGTTTAGGCCTGTTTTGGCCTATCGAAAAGTCCAAGACGCTGATATGGGTATGTACCGTGGAGTAGAAGCTAAATTGGGTGAACAATACTAAAGAATGAAAATTTATTTTGGTTGATAAATGGTGTGTATGAATTTTCACGAAGAGCCCCAATCGACAGGTAACGTAATACAGCTTACGCATACATTCTCTCCTGATTCTATCTCCATTCTCCTGGATTGTGTGGGTGTTGTGTTCCCAGTACTATCGGCTCAAAGTTTGATTGCTTTCTTATGATTGTGTAAGTTGATTGGTCGATCGTCCGTGTGAATAAACAGCGAACTCGAGTGGTGGAACCATTTCGTGCAGAAAATCCATTATGTTTCTTTTTTTTTTTTAAATCTGTGTGAGAAATTAGATTTTTGTTACATTGGGTTTTTATTTTTTGTTTGAGATGTTCGCGGCTGCATATCCTATAGGAAGTAAGATCAATATTTACCTTCGCTTTAAAAAATAAATGTTCTAAGGGGAAATAAAAGACAACATGCTTCTTTACGAGTTTATTTGTTTTACACATATTACAGAATACATATGATTAGAGCGTAGTTTAAATATTATTTTATAATTTTTTATATTTAATAAACACATTAAGAAAGAAATTTTTGAGTGCTTTTATGTGTGAATATTGCAAGCACAATATGTTTAACATTAATTTTTTTTAACTGTGACATTTTAAACATGCTAACAGTAAAATGTAATATTAAAAATTACAATTAGGTAGTTAACATTATCGGTTTAGTTCCTTACATTTAGCTTATCAATTATTTAATGACAGTGACTATAAAATTTTTCATTACATTCATTGTAATCAACGCATACAATATTAAAAGCCACTGTTACAATCATTATCTAAAATATTAATGTCTAATTTAAAAACCAATTTGGCAACTAACTTTAACGGATTAGTTCGGCTTTAACAGTCTGTCTCGAGCTGAACTAATTGTGTTTTTCCAGGTAGGTATTCTTACACTTACAAGTTAAGTCTAGTCGATATGTTCTAGAAAAGCGAATGAAACCTATTGTATGCGATTTCTCTAAATATGTATGTACACATCTCCCATAAAACTTCAAACACGTAAACAAACTAATACAAATAAAAGACAACGGCATCCATATATGCATCATAGGAACAAATCCTCTTTTTACATTATTATATTAATTTATTCTTTAAATTCGTTGTGATAAAATCTAAATCTGTACAAAAAGTAAACTTAACGTTTCAAAATTTCACTACTATTTTGTGTTTTGATTATAAATATTCATATTTGGTCCGTGCATTGCGTAATAATTGATTACATTAGAATAAATAACAGTCAACATCACCGAAAATATCCAAACAGAAACTGTTTATATATCTGACGAAGCGATTGAAAATTTGCAGAAAAAACACGAGCATTAATTAGACCAAATTTCTGTGTCACTGCCTGAAATCATCCCATCGTGAAAATAAGCGCAAAAAAGCTCCGTATGTAAAGTAAACCTCGAATTTCCGGACCAATAAATTAAATAATGTCGTTAGTGTTTGCCTAGACCGGGGACCGGAACCAATAAATCATTTTCTACAATAATTCCAATTAATTTTCTCGCATCTGATCAATTTTCAATCGCCTTTTTCTCATTAACTATTAAATAAACCTAGCAAATTGTACGTCCGCCCGCTCAAATTATTAAATTAAATTAAGGTTAACAGCTCCCGAAATGTAATCTTCCCTCAAGAGAGGAACCAATGTTGTAGTACGCCTGGAACAAAACAAATCGTTTAATGTCGCGACGTTGGTTTTCCGAAACCGAGGGCCAGTTAATTGCGGGAAAAACATTTTTGCGTTTGCTTTTAATTTAATTTCCCTCATCTATAACCCTTTATCTTTATCAAGGATGGGTCTATTAAGCAAATATTTGCATCAATTAGGTTATCAATCGATAATCTAGTTCAGTCGTTTTCGAAACATTACAACCACAAATTTAACCATCAAATTCAGATGCGTGCCGTAGAGCTTCGACCAAATTACAAACGGTGGATTTAATAAACCGTAAACAATTCTGGAAAATTGTACAACTTTAGCGACCACTAAAATTTTACTCCATGATAATAAAATGTGAAAATATTTATTATCCCTTTATAAAATATGTTGTGATAAAACGAAACGTACTTTTGCTGAAACAGTATACCAACGATGCTCTTATAATAATTAATAGTAATAATTAACGCGGTGGTAACTATGATTATTAATGAATTCAATCAATAAAATAATTTAATAATTAATGGTGTACTTGTATTTTGATAAAAACTATGTAGTCAATAAATATTTACTGCAGACCATAATATTTTTGCTCTACACAGCATCTTTAAAATAATGTCCCTAATCCAATTTAAAATTTCACCGTAGGTAGTCTCGTATTTGATCTAACACATAAATTTCAAAACCAAAGTATTATACCAGTTTACACCATTAGCCAGGTCTGGTGATAAATTATAATTTTACATTCAAATTACACATTTGTGAACTTATCTCCTTCTATGCAAATTCAAACTGATGCCTGTTTATTCCTTGATGCAGGTGTAAATTTGATGCTGGATATGTTGATTTTGTATGTTGAGCATGTTCGATGCTAAAGGCTAAAGGAATCTGAATAAAAATCGCATATTATGAATTTTGCGTGAGGTCATGCAAGTACCAGTACAGCCTGATTTTAAATTGCTTTTAATATAAGACACCTTCCAAAAATTCGAATAGTGAAGCCCAATTTTAGTAAATTCGAGTATATTTCCCGCTCTAAGCTCCTACATCATAGTTTATGTGGATGTTGGACAAAGAACAGATTTATTCATGTATACAGCTGCTAGACTGTAGAGAATTAACTTGTGTGTTCGTTCTAATCTTTATCAATGATCTCCAGTCGTGTTTTGTTTGTCTGTTTCGACGCTCGTTATTTATGCTGATGATGCTAATCTGCTTATATCGACAAAGACGAAATAATAAGAACTATAAATCAGAGTCGTCAACGATGCTTTTACTTCAAACAAGTGTAACTGGGTCAACCCACCAAAAAACAAAGAGAATATTTACAGAACACGGGTAATATTTGCGTGTTAGCTCTTTTTGTAACACATGTAACAGAAATAAACGTAAACGGCTTAAATCCCGAATGCGTTAGAGTGTGGGAAATCGGCTTTTCCGCACTCGTGCTTTTTTAACGACACTATTATTTACATACATTACAGCATAATCCGCGTGGAGGAATATTAATACAGTACATAATTTATTTGGAAACCAATTTAAAGAAACATGCCTGTTTTGGGCTTAACTCAAGCACAGATGTGGTGGCAAAAGTTGCAAACGGAATGGTCTTGACAACGTAGGTGAGATGGTTTTAATAAGTTATAATAATAAATTTCGAAAGCAACTCTAATTACTAATTAGCTTTCCGTGGTAGGTTCTAGGTTAATAATTTTATTATTGAATTTATAATTTAATTAATGGTAAATTTGTGGTCCGCCATGTTGTCAACTAATCTAATTTTATCCCTTCCGAAATCCTTCTATTTAAACTTTTATGAAGATAGTTTCCAATATGACACCTCTTCTGTCAACTTCACTAGTTATAGGTATGTTAGACTGGCCATCAAGTTTAACGAAGTTTGGCACTAATTATTCATTCAACAAGTTTCCTAAATAAAAATCTCCGCACAGGATGGTAATATACATATTAAATTGGAACTATCTAACAAACCAACCCTTTAAGTAAAAGCGTGACATCACTACGAATTTGAATGCAAATTGTGATAAGAGTTTAACGCACGTTAGTTTTCACTTCATGCATTTATACCGGATAAAAAAGTTGAACAAACGAGGGCTGGAGGGGCTCTTTATGAAAGTATGGTAATTTGCAATTTTTTATAAATGCACAGTTTTTATGGTGCAAGATTTTATGACTCAGTTAAATACAAACTTGTAACTTGTATCAACGTAGCGAACACTTGTTGTTTCCACACTCCACCGTCAAAAAAATCAACTCTTAAAATAATGTAATCGCTATAATCACCAATTTGCGTATGATAATTTGTAATTAGAATTAGAGTGATATTACGCGAATAGAAAGACTAAAGTCTACCAATTATGTTGTTATTTTTAACAATGTTTCAGTAACAAATTTATATTCTGATTTCTGATGGTAAGGGGTCCCACAAAGTTCAGGGTGGTTAAAAATCTAATCCATAATAATTTTTTTTTTAACTACTCATACAGTTGGTTGCAATAATTGCGATTCCAAGTCTGAAAAGTCCTGAATCGAAGTTTTTGAAACTTGCTTGAGAATAAAGGATATTGGGTTTAATTTTTTTCAATTCAATTAGTATTTCAAAAAGTGTGCTTTACTTGTGAATAATATTAGTTTACATAAAAAAACAGTATGATGGTGGACGCGATTAAGAGTAAAATTAATCATATTTCGTTTTGACTTATTTTATTATATTGGTTTTTGTTTATAAAACTTTGAAAAGCTTTCAGCTCAAGTGATACTCGAGGAGATATAAATTTCTGAATAATGTTTTGTTGCCCCGAAAGCTTGTTTAAAACATTTCTACTTTCAAGTAAAGGGGTAACGAGGTAATGAAACATGTGACTGAAATTAACCATTTAGTTCGAATCAGTTTGGTGAAACTTTTGTTTTACAAGTTGGTACGTTTACTTTCGTATAACTCGATCAAAATCAATTTACGGTCGCCAGCAAGAAGAAATTTCGCTTGCAGTTGGAGTGGTTTTATGAATAGGTATACGTCTCTCGTCGCTTTCTGGGCTTATTGGAGTAATTTATCGATCTTGGTGCGCAAGACCTCGCTAAGTGCTTTCGGGTTTAAGGCAAAAATTAATTAAAACGATGCAATTAATAAGGCAACTTACTCCGGTGTGCCTCTTTGAAAGGTGCTAGGTAATTGCTTCGCTTGCGCTGCCCTGGCTCTGGCTAGAAGACTCATGACCGTGCGTTTGGTTGGGGTCATGGATGTCCTCAGTCCTCCGGCCAGCAGCGGTCTTTTGCGCCCCCCGACTCCCAGGACCCCACCTGTGGCTGGACTGTTGCCAATGCCGTTGGTTGGGGACAGTTGGCTCCCGTTGGCGGTGGTCGCACTGGCCGTCGTCTCCGTCGACGAAGGAGTTCCTGACAAAACCAAATAGATTTCTTACAAAGCTGATCAAAGCCGAGCGAAACCGCCGTGATATGGAAAATCTAGACTGTTTCGATTCCACAAAGTAATATATCATCTGTGTAATGTTTCCAGACACTGAGAGAAAGAGTCTTTTGTCTTATGATTAATTTTGGTTTAGAAACGGTTGCCGTTCTGATTGCTTTCTCAGCTATGAGTGAAATCAATGAAGGGTATTTTATAACCCCTGGGGGTTCAAGGCGACGATCGACGATCATTTTTATCATCCCACTGTCTGTCTAGAATCAATTTCATTCCTTACTACTCGTTGAATGAATTACAATAAAACTGATAGATCGGGAAATGCAAAAAGTATTCAGCATTCACAAAACACAAACAAGCGAACTGGAAATTCATTTAAGAATTTAATAGTTAATTCATCTCTGAAACTGCAGTGCTGTAGGTTATTTTCAAATGTAATTGAAACAGTGGGTAATGGATGCACTAAAATCGCAAAAAGTTTGATTCAAACATTTTAATGCAACTACCCTCAAAAAGATCAGAAAACCAGAAACACAACATGCATTCAAACATTTGTGTTAAATCAACAAAATAAAAACTTAAATTTAATTATAAAGGAAACTAAATGGATTTGCACTCTTTTGTTTTGTGGCTGTTTATCGCTGTTTATAATATTTAAAAAAAGTAATTCATAAAATTGTTAATATATCCCCAGGCTGTAGACATTTACACTTATGTGTACTTGATTTTTCGTCTTGTTTTACTTACACAGTAAAAAAATTAAAGATAAAAAACATTTTGGCATGTGGTTAATTTTTCTAGTGTTAATTTTGACACTAATAAATTATGTTTAAAATGACATATTTTATTTTTTACTGGGACAGTTGAAATGGCTGATATAATTTTCAAATTATGTAACAAAAAGTCAATAAAGTTTTGTAAAGTAAAGAAAAACTGTACTTTTGCGGATTTGGAAGAGGCCGAATTAGAAGAAGACTGTTTACTTTACTATTACATATTTAAAGGCCGAAAAACATCTTACTTCCTACCATAGTGGTTTTAAATAAGGCAGTTCATGAGTTCAGATCTTTTAAGACAGCAATAATATTGTTTTTTTTCCTCGCTTACTAGACACATTCCCGGCCAAAATAATTTCTTGATAATGCCGTAACAGGCGAAACTAGTCGAATCATTAAAAATTTGAAGAAAGTCAGGATTGTAATCATTTCTAACCTTCACCTTGAATAATATTGTGTTGATTTAATGTTGCTTAAATATAAAACTAAATAAGTGAAAACAACCTTACGGTTCTACTGTTTTATGTATTGTTCCAAAACATATTTTATTTAGTTTTTTTATGCATTTTTTTGTATTTTTTTAATAAAAATTTGAATATACAGGCTGTAAATGAAATAAGTACATTAATTTTAACTGGGAATAGAACTCGTCAAGACAAACAATTTTTCCAAATAACTTTTTTTTCAAAACGTTTTAGTTTTTGAGTTAAGATTATTTTAAAATCTTACACAATTTTCTTACACGCCACTGCAAGCAAAGTTACCTAGCCGACAAGATTACCGTTTGAAACGGTTACCTTGGTTGCGGCTATTATTTATTGTTACTTTTCTTTGTTGGAGCATTTCATAAAAGGCTCGTCAATTTGTAGGGGGAAAAAAATGATTTAAAAAAATGCGATTTTGAAAAAATGGTACATAGAAAAAGTGTTTGTCTTGATGAATTCTACCACTGGTTAAAGTTAATGTACTTATTTCGCTTACATCCTGTATACAAGCCTTTACGTTAAACCATTTTCACACGGTAACCACACTAGAATTCAATGTTTTGTACATTTAGGAAGTACATTAATTAGAACATTTATTAATTGTGAATAACACCAGAAAATTTTTTACTTTTATTTATTTAGTGACAATTATCATAAAACGGAACAGGAAACAAAGTAAACGAGGAAAAAATGAAAATGGCTAGAATACCAAACATATTGATCAAAACCTAGTTGTAAAACACATAAAATGAATGAGGCACCTAAATCAGGAAATAAAATTATTAAACCAAATTAAATAAACTGATTAGAAAGGACACATTAATTTCTATTACAATAAGAAGTAACGGAAACAAAAATTAAAATTTATTTTGTTAAGAACAAATAAATTTCATAATTTGTGTTCATAATGTGAAATTTGTGACAGAAAACTGCGTCTCAATAATTAATTCGTAAAAATCCATCCTCAACTCCCTTTTTTCGCTTGTATAAATTTTTAATCAAACTCTCAAAAGCTTTCGCAATTGGAATCAATAGTGTTGTTGCAAAATAAAAGACATTGTAAGCAACAGAAAAATGTATTTTTTAAGATGAGCGAAATATACGTAGTTTCGGTGAAGAATTGCTTGGTTATTAACCCAACACAGACGAGGAATTTACGGAATGTGATATACGCGACTTCATTATGCACCCCTGCTGAATTTAAGTGTTGACCTGAAGCTCGCGCAATCTTCCGGCCAAGGAAACATTGCGATGTCCTGATTGTTTATTAAGGGCCCACGACGGGACAGGTAAATAGGATAATTAAGCCGATATAAACCCTCGTATTTCAACGTCTTACCTCACCTCACTAGGGTAATCGTGTAAAGGGATCTTAAATACGAGCAATTTATTATTGTTCGCAAAGGCTCTGTTCAGAAGAGATGATTTCGATGAGCAAGTACGAACGAACAATAAACAACAAATATAAGTTATATAACTCCCCAAATAGCAAAATGTTCGAACTCGAGCACTATTAAATTCCATCCATAACTGAGAAACTTATGGGAAAATTGAACGTAAAAGACTATTTCCTCTTAATATCTCCAAGAGAAATTTAATCACGAACGTACTTGGTAATTTTATTTCGAAATGAAATGCCATTACCACTTGTTTACTGAAAGCCGATATTGGGCTTAATTATTCATACTCAGCTACCTGGTTGAATGCCACGTAATGCTGGATGCTCATCTTGGGGGCTTTCTGGGCCCGGTTCCACCGTTTCACTGCTCAATCTGTCTTCACCTGCATATTCCGCCCCCGAACTCGATCCACCACTCGCTTCGTCTCCTTTGTTGTTATTTCTTTGACTCGAAAGCACCTGCATCTCCCACATTTGTTCCTGTCGGATGTCGTCGTTGTAGTCCTGAAATAATTTCTTCTAGTTAATATTCCATGAGGATAGCTTTTGGGCTGAGGCTCGAAAACCAAAATTGTCTCAGGTAATTGAAATTCTTAGGTTGAGGCTGATTTATACCAAGCCATTAATATTACATGAAGCGGGAAATAGAAAAATAAAATAAGAAATTTCACAACAAACATGAAACTGCACAAAAGCTTCCAGATTACTGAACTCTATAATGATTTTTCACCAACAAACTCCAATCGACCAAATGTAGTTTTAAGTTTAAAGAAATAAACGAAACAACCGCATAATGTGTTTGATATTTTATTTTGATAGTAATAAATTGTTGAATAAACTTTGCAGTTCTTCTCATAACAGGCATAACAGTATCCGTTAATATCACAACTAATTTCATATCGCATAATTATTATTGCTGATAAATAGTAGTGGGAATAACCAACAATAATAATATCTTTGAGTAATTGCACACATATTTGACGCACTATAAACAATCATAAAATTCAGACACCATGCGATGAAATTACTCGGCTATTTTGTTAGTTGTGTTCCAGAGAAAGAAAAGAGCAATGGTAGCTTCCAAATTTATGATGCAATTACCAGTCCTATTTGCGACCGAAAATTTTTAAAAATCATTTTAGTTGAGTTGGAAAAATCCTCATGAAACTCTAAATTTCACAAGTATAGCCTGGTAATACAGGGCCAGGGTTTGTTATAAATACAGCCATAAAATTAATAACTGACGGAAAACTGCAAGAATTTTGTCGATTTTTCATGTCTCTCTGTCAAAACATTTGAATCCAAAAATGTTCATTTTTTGGCAGTTTCCTCCTTGCGCAGTACCTAATACAAATACGTAAGAAGAATTGTTTCGCATAGAAAAGTATAAAAAACGTATACAATACATAATATTTGCATGCACGAGTACATATAGTCACATTGTATCAAAGAAGCACAGACGCAATCTAATAACATTTTTCTTTACTCGCAATTTACTCGACATTGCTTCGATCAATAATCTCTTCTTGAGAACTTCTTGTTGGATTTCCTTGGCGTGGAATGGTTAACAAAAACAACGATTAAAATCCCTTCACACCAAACGTTTATTTGCAACACGACGCGTTTCAACCACAAAGTGGTCATCCTCAGGTGAGAATCTAAACTAAGCTAACTCTAACAATGTCATGCCTTAAATACTAATTTTGCCAACTTTCACTTTTCCTACCCCCAACTAATGAGTAGAGGGGAGAAAAAGGAATGGGGCCGTTGTCTGAATTCATAAGTCTATTTCTATTTTAAAATATTTCAAGGCTTTCGAAAGCGTCAAGAAATTTACAATTATTAACTGCTCTAACAATTTTTAAGCTAGTGTTATCAATCCTATGGTCTTTTTCAAAAATATGTTGGGCAACACTTGACTTTTCAAATCTGTTGAATCTTAAATGCGCTAAATGTTCTTTAAATCTAGTGTTAATTGATCGACGTGTCTGCCCAATATATTTTTGTTCACAATCTTTACAATTAATTTCATAAATCCCCGATTTTTCCAATGATCCAATTTTATCTTTTGGATTTCCGAGAAAACACTTGAGACTTGTGCCCGAGTTGTAAACAACTTGCAAGTCAAGATTTTTGAAAATTTTACTCAAACCTCTTGTGATTGAGGGAGTATAAGGTAAAGCTATGAAATTTGTTTTCTTTGGTGAGTTTGTAAAAGTCGTGGATTGGTTGACCATGTTTCTGTATTTAACTTTTCGAACAATTTTGTCAATTGTTCTTGTCTCAAAACTATTACACCTTGCTGCATCTTTTATAATTTTGAGCTCTTTTTCAAACCTTGCATTACTCAAGGGAAAGTTAATGAGCCTGTGAATCAAAAAATTAAAACTTGCCATTTTATGTTGAGGACAATGATGTGAATCAGCAGTGATATAGCGAAGTGTACTAGTATTTTTTCTATAAATATCAAATTCTATTCTATTGTTAACTCTAATTACTAGTGTATCTAAAAATGGTAACTTCCCATCTACTTCTTTTTCACAAGTGAATTTAATGCTTTGAAAGCGGTTGTTTAAAATTTTGATAAAGTCATCTACTGTAGATTTCCTAGGATCGAAAATTGCAAAAATGTCATCCACATACCTTAGCCAAACTCTTGGAAAATATTCAAGCTCATTTTCTAAATCCTTTTCAAATCGGCTCATGAAAAGGTCAGCTAAGAAGGGCGATAATGAATTACCCATTGCCGTACCTTCTTGCTGTTCGAAAAACTTCCCGGAGAATTGAAAAATGTTTTGCTTCATGCAAAGTTCTGTGAGTTGAACATATTCGTTAATAACATGTTGATCCAAATTGTTTTGGGACAACAAATCTTTTAAGTAAGCTAAAGTCTGTGGAATTGGAACACTTGGAAAAAGAGAGCTTACATCAAATGAAACTAATAACTCATCTTCGTGCAATGTGATATTTTCTACTTTACTAATAAATTCTAAAGAATTTTTAACTGAAAAACTAGATTGCTGAAGTGGTAAGTTATTAAATTCGTTAGTTAACCATTTGGAAACCATGGAAGTTGGGGCCCCGATCGCTGAAACGATTGGACGAACTGACTTTCCAGGTTTGTGAATTTTTGGAAGACAATAAAGTTTAGGTACACTTGGGTTAGAAACATGCAATTTACGTTTACAGGAGTAATAAGGTTGTTACAAGTTTTCAAGGTGTTGTTGACTTCTCTAATCATTTTTGGCAAAGGGTTTTTCGAAATAGTTTTGTAAGGACCATTATCGATAAGGTGGTTAACCCGATCATAATAATCCTTTTTGTCAAGAATAACAACTTTATTACCTTTATCTGCTTTCATATAAAAACAATCTTTCGATCCCAAACTTTTAATGATTTTAAAAAGGTCATTATTGCAAAAGGTGTTTTGACGTGAGTTTAGGTTTTTTGAAATTACTTGTCTACAAGCCTCTCTAACGAAATGTTTTGTAGGTTCGTTGAACCTTTGAATAGAAGATTCTATTCCGGCAACGACCTCCTCAACACCCGATCGAGAAACCTGTACACCAAATTTCAAACCTTTGTTCAAAAGATTTAGTTCTTTATCAGAAAAAGTTTGCGAAGAATGATTTTCAACAATGTTTATAAACTTGATAGGAACATGAGTTTCTTTTAAAAGAGCTCTAAGTTTTTTGTGATGTGAAAATTTTTTATTCAAAAGTTTTTTTCTATTACAATGAACATGTTCCTTTGAAAATTACACCATTGTTGGAATTCTAATTCACTAAGACCTAATGTTAATTGTTTCCAAAGCCCGTATGCTTGAATTTCAAGCCTACTGCGCTTTGCATATAAATATTCGATTTCTGACATGAGCCATCGTTCTTTTGCAAATCGTTCAATACGTTTGCTATATTTACAATTATTGGAAATTTTAACATGCATGAAATTTGGAAAAACAGAATGGTGTTTACATGTTTTCAGAAACCTGTGTGTTGCAAATAAACGTTTGGTGTGAAGGGATTTTAATCGTTGTTTTTGTTAACCATTCCACGCCAAGGAAATCCAACAAGAAGTAGAAGATGGCTACCAGGTCAACGGATTACAACCAGTATTTTAAGGTAAGCACTATTATTAAGTTAATTTGTGAGGATATTAGATTTCTGCTTAGTTTAGATTCTCACCTGAGGATGACCACTTTGTGGTTGAAACGCGTCGTGTTGCAAATAAACGTTTGGTGTGAAGGGATTTTAATCGTTGTTTTTGTTAATCTTCTTGAGAAGTATATTAACCGCCTTCTATACTTTTAGAAAACCACTTAAATTTCAACTATGGATATAACTCGTTCAATAACTTCACTTATAAAATTGTATTGTCATGATTCGAGTGATAAATGAACAAAATCCTAAAGGCTCAGCCATATGGCACTTCATGATTATCTTTTATTATTCCTCCGAGCAATTTTCGCAAGGAATTGAAACGATCTTCGCTAGAATGGCAAGTGTCTAATTTTATTTTTTGAACTTGAAAATATTTAAACTTGTGTGAGATGTGAAATTCTTGTTGCATCAAACTTTGTCCGTCTGGGCAGCCAGACAAATGCAATTTGTCTAAAATTTAACAAAATATTTTCACATTCTTCAAATAACTTGTCTGGTGAAAAAGTTAATTAAACTATTCAGAGCAAACACTTTAATAATCCACGACTTGGCTAAGTTTATGAAATATTTAACATTGGTTAGTGGAAGAGGTGAAATTTTTTCTCCTTAAGCACGTGAAATGAAAAATTACCGTGCTGTCAGACTGGGGGCTTTTCTTTCGCTGCAGCTAATGTTTCAGGAAAATTCTTTAAATGACTGTAGTGAAGCGAAACTAGAAGAAAGATTAAGGTATAAAACATCGAATAGGGGAGAATAAGAGGTTTTGTCTTGGCATATTTAATGGAGTAGTTTCTTGTGCCTTGTAAAATTGGTCAGGTCGATTTTCGGAATTATATACGCTCTAGCAAGCACGTCTGTAATAAAAGGAAATTCTTAAGTGTCAATCCTTCTCGCATCGTGTATTCTCCGATCAAGGTTCCTTGTCCCTGTTTTTCGAGCTTTGAGCGGTTTCCAACACCCCACTCGGTATCAAAGATTAAGCTAAATATTTTAGATGTTTTTGACATTATTGTTATATGATAGAGGTATTTTTCTTCATGTCTAATTTCGTCAGAGGCGTTTTTGTAGCTTTATTTCTATCGCATCAAAAGATTCTATTTTCTGGAACAGAGGATGTATCAAATGTCTTAGAGCATTTTCAGTATTTCATTTGATGCAATATTTGATCGGAATATTTAACATTTTTAAAGCTTTTAGTCGTGTTCAAACAATGTGGACGTATAAGAAGTGATTCGAGAGTTTGGAGTACTTGTTCAAGATCGGGACTACAAGAGTTCTTAAAACTTGTTTCAACTGACGTGACACAGTTACTCGCACTAAAATACGAACTTCTTTGATTACTGATTGTTATTTCATCCACAATGAATTCGACATTCGTCACAACATTTTTGTGGGGAAAGCAAGGCTTTTTCACGCGCTGTTCTCTTTCAATCTGTGTAATAAACGAAAGATTTCAGCCTTGTCCAATTATCCTGGTCCTGGAAATACGGAGGAATGTTTTGCTACCACGCGTCAGCGGGAAATGGTATTTGCGTTCCATTTTATTTCGGATTAAATATTCTTAATTCTAGGGTGTATAGCAGACCACATACTTAATGAGTGCACTTTTCGGCCACAAATAGCTTTATATCCATTATGAAACCGGATTAGTGTACGTTGATGAAAATTTAAATTCATGGAAAGCTTCAAAGAATGTGGTGGATATACAAAAACCTCATATTTTCACGAGGTTTTTAATCCTCGAACGTCCACAAGTGTGTCGTACAAAAAATAATAATTGGCATTTTTATTTGTTTTAAACTTTGTTTTCAGGCTTGCAGCGGTAGTGAAAGAACTGCATACGAAAAGATAATAGGCGGATGGAGTATAACAAACATTTTGTCGAAAATAAAATGCAAAAGTGTTTTTGTGCACTCAGAAAACTGATGTGTTTGTGATTACTACATTAGTAGTAGTAAAAAAAGTACGGTATATGCAACTCTTAAATATGTTATAAGGTAACAATTAGGTGATTAATATTACCACTAAAAGTGTAGATGTTACTAATAAAAAATAGTTCTAGTATAAGGTATAATTTACTACTACAAATAGTAAGTTAAACTCTTTTTTCTTGTGTAGATTTGACGAAGCAAGTAAATAGTAAAATCAACTGTAATTTAGGTGTAGAATTTACTACTACAAAATGTTATATTATAACTTAATCACAACTTAGCTTTAATATTTACCACTACAGAATGTAAAAAGTCAGTAAGATACCCATATAGGAGTGATAGAGCAACAGAAGCCCCAGTTGAAGAAGCGTGATTAACAATGACGATCATCTTAAGTTCATATAAAATATATTGGCATTCCCTGTCATGACTAATAATAGTAGTTCTGGTGATGTAGTAAAGTTTGTTTTGAGTGGTATTTAAAATTTTTAAGTTAAAATAATGGAAAATTATGCTGTATGTTCACTTATGTGAAGACTGGAATCATCAAGAAGTTATTCCGTATTTCAGCAGGGTAAGTAAATTTTTGTTATTATTGGAACTTTTTGTATTGATGATGTTAATATTATTTGTATGACTGATGTAGAAACCGTTTAAAAGATCGTATTTTAGATAATTTTTTTTAACAGGTACAAACCCGAGACAGTTTCACTATTCTGATGCTGATGAGGACGCCATCAAACAGTTAGTAGTACCACAGTTTTGCTTCTAAATAAATACTAACTATTTCATATTAAAAAACCTTGTAAATATGTTTTTTATCATTGTGTTTGCTTTATTGCATTCTAATATCTTAATAAATGACAATATGTAAGTATACAGGCTGTAAATGAAATAAGTACATTAATTTTAACTGGTAATAGAACTCGCCAAGACCAACAATTTTTCCTAATAACTTTTTTCCAAAACGTTTTAGTTTTTGAGTTAAAATTATTTTAAAATCTTACACAATTTTCTTACGCGCCACTGGAAACAAAGTTACCTAGTCGATAAGATTACCGTTTCCAAGCAAGTTCATGAAAATTAAATTAAATTCATTATTACTTTTCTTTGTTGGAGCATTTCATGAAAGGTTCGTCAATTTGTAGAAGGAAAAAATGATTTCCAAAAATGCGATTTTGAAAAAATGGTACATAGCAAAAGTGTTTGTCTTGATGAGTTCTACCACTGGTTAAAATTAATGTACTTATTTCGCTTACATCCTGTATAGTTTTATAGAGTACATAATACAGGTACCTAGTTATTTATGTATTTTTTAATAAAATATATTGGAGATATTTATAATCACTGTGTATTATTATTACCTATCTCGTCGAACTGTAAAATATACCTATCAAAATTTAATAGTAACTGCCAAGCACCCTAACAGTAACATCTACTATAATAGTGATATCTACATAAAAAATAGTTGGTTTAACACATCGTATAACGTTAAATTGTACTACATCTGTAGTGGTAAAATATACTATAAGTCCGCAATGTAAAATTAACAGCTGGTAGGTGTAATAACCACGAATTTATAAAAACTATTTTGTAGTGGTAAAATTTGCGGCACAAAATAATTGAGGCCTATTTCACTACTACAAGCGTAATAGTAACTCTTTTTCGCGTATTGTTAACACTTTATTTTTCTGAGTGTGTGGTGTTTATACGCTTTCAATTAAGCGACCTGTTAAAAGTGGTTAACTAATTATGAAACGAAAATTATATATTGGTTTATCGGACTTTATCATAGTGTTGACTACTCGATTTGCATGTTGCTAAACCATCATTTGTCCAATTAAAGTTTAAACTTAGCTGGCAATGGTTTAAAGTATAACTTTATAATCACCACTTACTGGGTCGAACTCGCTTGTGGATGTTCAAGTTTGATACTTGGTACGCAATTAGAGACGGTTGGAATAGATAGATGATTGAATTTAATCAGTTCCATCAAAGAAAAATTTGACTTACTGATCTATATTCTCTCTTGTATAGTTGAAAAAAAAATGAATCGACACAGATGTTTCCACAACAATACAAATAGCCCTGCAGGTACATGACCCAGTTTTTTCTCGAACCATTAGTATTTGAAGTAAATAAAACAAGTAGTTAACATCGAAATATTTATTAAGTAGTGCTTTTTGAATGAAGACGATTAATTTTCTGTGTAATACAACAATAGGAACAACGAAGGTGCAGGAGCTATATCTTGGTTTTACTCTAATGGATTAATCTTGCCGTAAGTTGTCAAACATTTAGGCACATAGCCTACGGAGTCCCACGTATTGTGTGTGCATCTAGGTATACACCTAGTTATATTACATCTAATCCTATATAGATAAAGCTAATTAAACTAAATAAATATACCTTCCAGCATTATTTCACAGAGTAAATTTAATACACTAAACTATAGATCGTATGTCTTCATAAGCAGCCAGGATCCAAACAGTTGGTTGTGGTAATGACCTTAATGAAAGCAAAACAATTTAAAAAATTCTTTTTACATATTTATCAGAAAATTAATGCAAACAATTATATTATACAGGCTGTTTTGTCTGTTTTGTCCCCACATTAGAAGTATTGGGAGTTCTAATAATCATAGTCATCTGAAAATTTGTGTACAACCATAATCTTTTAGGTCCTGCTGAATGAAAATATTCTCAAGATAGCAGCACTTCCGGTTATACCGGAAGTCGCTATCAACTTCCTTATTTTAAGTGGAATACTATATTTTTAATGCGTTTTTGAATTACTAGAGTTATTTTAAGGTAGTTTTCATAAGCTGTTCATATACCTAAATTTAGCCCGTTACGAAATATTTATGGTTTTTAAAATTTTTTTGGATTTGCACCTTCCAGTTCAAAAATCGATAACTCTGCGATTTTTAAAAATTTGGAAATATTTTTGAGCTTATTTGAAAGAGGAAGCCTAGATCTTTCCTTTGTTTTCAAATTTCTAAAAAAGAATAACAAACTCCAAATTTTTAAAATTAAGTTTGCAAAACTTTAAGCACCCATAACTCATTTTTTTCAAATGAAATGACAAAAGTTTTATTTCACTAGATGGTAGAGAATTTAATTCTGCTTCGATCTGTGTTAACATTCCCTATACTTATGTTTAATAGTTTTCAAGTTACAATACCTTTTTGTTGGGATTGAGAAATTCATTAGCCATAGGACTTTTCTCATAGGTTGCCATGGAAACGAATGAAAAAAGGTGAGAAATTAAAGTTTTTCAAACCCACACCCAATGAATTTATTTTGTTTTCACAGTCTAATAACACAATTTTGAACAGTGTTTGTCGCTTAAGTTTAATCAGAAATGTTTTTATGGCAAACTATGCAAAAATAGCTGTGGTTAGTAAGAAATTTCCTACAATAACAAAAAACAACATAACTTGAAAATTATCACAGATAGGTATAGGGAATGCTAATACAGATTGATGCAGAAAAAAATTCTCCATCCATCTAGTAGAATAAAAATTGGGACATCCCATTTGAAAAAATTAAGTTTTGGGTACTTGAAGTTGTCCAAACTTAACCTTAAAATTTTTGGGTTTATTAACTTCAATTCCAATTTTGATCACATTGAACAACAGATATAGGCTTTCTCTTTCCATTCTCCCAACATGATTTCGAAATCTCTAAAACTAAGCGGGTTATCGATTTTTTAAGGGACAGGTGCAAATTAAAAAAATTTCAAAAATCCTAAATATCTCGAAAACGGTTAAACTTGGGTATAGGGAAAGCTAATAAAAACTCCCTTAAAATAACTCAACTAATCCAAAAACGCAGTGAAAAATATAGCTTTCCATTTAAAATAAGAAAGTTAATAGCGACTTCCGGTATAACCGAAAGTGCTGCCATCTTGAAAATATTTTCATTAAGCATAACTCAACGGATTATGCCTGAGTACCAACTCTCAGATAAATATCTTTATTAGAACTTTCAATACTTCTAATGTGGGATTTAGACGGAACATCCTGTATACTACATAAATTTATGTAAATCTAATCAATTACATGATTATTAAATTTTAATTATTTTGTAAAACATTAACAGAATTTATTTTAGTCAATATTAAAACTAATGATGCGTCCGTTTGGTGACACAGATCCATAAAATAAATTCAAAATAATTTTCGCTTACAACTGTGTTAAAAATTTATTACATAGATGTACTGTTTCTGCGATGTATTTTTAAACCAACTTACAGGCAACGTGAAAGCATTGAAATGGAAAATAAACCCAACAGCCCAATTTGTCTCAAGTGTCCAAGAAAATTTTCGTACCCAAATTGAGAAGGACCGACCTTGCAAATTCATGATTATACAGTCTAGTACAGAATACCAAGCTCCATGAAAAAACAAAGTTGCAATCATTCGTCCAAGAATTATCTGTTGCTGCGGTCTTAAAATTATTTTATTTATGAATTGTGTTGGTGCAACGCAAGTGTAACGTATTTTATAATTTATAAAATCTGGACTCTCGTAATGAAAAATAAAGCTTTTATCTATAACTCAATGAATATCAGGAAATGTATTCGTTTCCGTACTACCATTGTGAAGATAAATTTCCCTTATAAATTTGTAAGGTAGCCCTCGATAATAAAAGTAGAAATTAATAAAATCTTATCATGAAACACACAGCAATGTGCAAATGTGCTCCAAACACAAAATGGTTATTTAAATTAATGTTAAGCCCTCATAAATAAGGTCTAAATTTTTGTAAACATCTGACAACTTTTATTAAACAGTTTAAATATAGCAATGGAGCGAAAATATAAATATGAGATTTATTAGTTTAATGTTTTTGCAACTATCGATTCTAGCTAATCCAATTTATAGGGACAGAAAAGCCCAGCAGGATGCGAGCATGCAGCAGCTATTGCTCCGGCTTGCCGTTGGAAAAGTCAAAGGTAAAAAATGTATTGACTCTTAAATCAATGAAATTATCGAGGCTTCATCCGGTCTCAGTACATTGGATTTCTCTAAACGTAGAAGGTATTGGGCTTCTGGAATATCCCAGCACGACCTCACGTAATATAGGAAATCGACTCATCCTCAATTCGCGCTATGTCGGACACCAAGATGATCCACTAACAAGATTGCATGACTTTTTTAAGTTGTTACGACGCAGCTTCATTTTAAATTCCGATATAGCAGACTTTATATTTACGGAACACTTAGCTAAAGCCGGCGAGCTTTTTAACCAGCAAAAAATTCAAAAATTAGTACATCAATATTAACATCAAACTTCATTTAAACTTCAACGTTTCAGTAACGATTTTTGCCTTAAATGTTCTCCTTGTATCTTCCATCGCAACACGTTTTTTTGTACGCCGAAAGTTTTTCCGGAGTCTCTCCCAAGTAATTTAACTGCTCAGCAGCACCCCAGCAATTTGAAATATTAAAATTGTTTATCTGTCTCCCGACATCTCTTATAATAACTACCTGGTTGACATGTTTTTGAGGCATCTAGGTATAACTCGATTGAAATTCAAGACGCACAGTTCCAAAGTTCTGTATTTATGATCACCAACAGAATAGGTTATAAAGCAAGTTTCAAGGTTTTTAGAGGAAATCGATCAGATTTAATTCCGGGATAAATAGCTTCCATTTTTTTGAATTCGTGTCATAAATTTGGTGAAAATATTCCTACTATTATCCCACCATATAACTTTTAGAAATTTAATTAAATAAAATAATTGGGCGATAAATAAAAGACCTTCTGCGGGGAACACACAGCAAAACGGTGCCAATTTGTGTAAATTTACAGATAGCAAAAGTCATTTAAAGTTTCCTCCGACTTTTGTTTGGCTTGGAAACAATTTTAACTTCATTTGGATAGAAATATTGTTTGGATTCAAAGAATTTGTAAGTTTCTCAAGTTTTTTCTTAAATTTATATCTGTGTTTGCTCATATAGACCCGCTGAAGATCTAATTTTATTTCAGGTTACTTTCTTACTTTTCAGTAAACAATATTCAAATGTGCACAACTAAAAACTAAGTTAGGAATTGAAACTCGACTGAGTTTTTTGATAGTCTTACCGATCATGATGTATGACCTAGAAAAAAATTACTTGGATAACAATGAAAAATGAATTTATGAATATATTCAAACACCTGTTCATGAAATATTAAAACTTACACTGAGAACGCTAACGTTTATGAATTTTATATACTGTAAGTGCTTGGCTGAATGTACTTGCAACATTTCATGGAAAGCAATGCAAATCGTTATCATAATTCTAGTTAAAAATTGCAAAGCTATAAAAATAACTTGGCATGTTTTTCAACAAAGTGATGATCGGGAAAAATGTTTGTAAACAAGGTATAAATTTGTTTTAAATCTGCGGATTGTTCGCATCCTTGCTATAAAATAGAAGATCTGAGTTAATTTCCTTCCCAAATTCGACGTAAAAGTGTTTCCGAAAGAACTCAGGACGGTCCAGATTGTTTTGTTTTATTTTATCGCCGAGGGACAGAGCGAACAATGCTGCCAACTTAATTTAATAGGGAGAACGTGTGTGATTTTTTTTCACGATTGCGCCTTATGAAATTGTCCTGAGACCCCGAACGCAGAAGGGAAGAAAACAAAACAATAAAATAAGTTTGGATGATGGCCGAATTTATCGAGTGTTCGACAAACACACATTCCATTAGATCACCTTGTTTAAAGTAAGAAGGGATTTATTTGGCGATAGGCCAAAACTTTGTACTTTAAGGAAGTCGTAAACTTTCCTGCATTATCCACATTTTTGACTATAAGGAATTATAAACAACTAACGTTTTAATACAGCACCTGACGGAAAACTTTAAATCGATTGCAAAATTATGAAACAATAAACCCCAGATTACAGTTTGCAACTACACAAGCGACCTCCGAGCTGCTTTGTCTACAAAGAGGACCAACTGCAGAAATTGCAAATTATGGTTTCCAAGTCCCAAACACTTAATTTTATAAATCGTCGTGTCTCGAAGTTGAGATGCGCTTTCCGAGCCTACAATAAAGTGATTATTTCTTAAGAAAAAACTGCTATAAATATGATAATGAACCGTAAAGTTTATTGGAAGGCAAACTGTCAAGATCGGACAAACAACATTAAATTAGGATTTGCTTCGAAAGCGTGAACTCCCCCAAACTTGCTAGCGTGACTTGTAAAAGAATAATCACCACATTATAAAGGTCTGTGTAAATGGATAGAGTAAACCTCAGATTAAACTTTAAAAATAGACGAAATTAAATCCCCTTTTTGGGGCGAGTTTCGTTTATCAATAAGCTCTATTCTTCGATTTTTCGCAAATAACAAAAATTCTTAAGCCAATTTTGCGAAAAAAAAATCAACTGAACCAATCACAAGTTTTGCAGTGCAACTGACAGGTTTTGATCCTTTTTCTTCCAAAAGAATATTGTGCCCAAGTTGGTGCATTCAAAGCTGTTTCAATTTTCCGGGGTTTCTTAGAGAAGTTACTGTTGAAAAGCTATCTCACCTACTTGTAAAGTTATAATGTAGTAACGCGAAAGATCTAATTTAAAACTTTGTAATTGCAACAAACGTAATCTTTCTACAAGCACAATAAGTTTTTAAACAGCTGTATCCAGTGGCTAGAATATTTTTATTCATTGACTGGCGGCTATAAAACAAGGAAACAAGTAAAGTTTTTATTACAATTTGTCGTCTTGTCATGTTCTCTCGCTTATGCTTTTTTTTGTGTCTGAGGACAGTGAATTTAACTTCCAGCTCACAGCAGATATATATTTATCTGTTAACTTCCATTGTAGGTTATACTTCTTTTATTAAAGAACAACCAGTATGTACAAATGCATATAGAAAACAATTTTTATGTTTGTTTGCACGAAAAATCTAATTCTTAATAATAATTATCCATATTTATACGGTTTATTAAGATTCTAGCTGCTTGAAGCATTTTCTTGTACTAGAGAGTTAAGATCAATCGCTTCTGTTTATATTATCTACAAACCACACATAGTGCAATTATGTTACCAATAACTGTGATTACTACTCGAATTAATATCAGTAACCGGATCGGGTTATTAAAGGTGATATTATCGTAATTAAAGGGTTTTACTAATAATATTGGTATACAATAAATGTTTTTGATAAAATTTGATCCAATGTTCAAAAAATAAACAAGGATTAACAGATCAATGCAAGTACTATTTTCAAACAGTATTTACGTGACATTATATTAATTTAATAATTTAATACTAGATTATTTTTATTTTATCATGTACATATGAAATCTGATGCGGATGCAGGTGGAATAACCACCAGCTTTATCTAATTATGACATTCGTATTATTAAAACTTTATTTGTAAATGGTTTGGCGATCTGTTTTTATTCTTTTATTTTTTATCATTTATTTACCTACAAGAGAGCTCAATACATTTTCACATTTTTTACTAAAAAAGAAATAATTTCAAGGACCTGAATTTATTTACACAATATTGACGGAATCTCCTCAGTATATGAGCTCACAATAACAAGCTTACAAACTGATTACACTTCTGTTTGCTGACATGAATTAAAATTCACCCGACTTTGTTTATAAACACTGGTCGTTGTAATTAAAAATAAAAATGGAAAAACATTTTTAATCAGCAAAACCTTGTAATTTTTACAATTTTAATATTTTAATTTCTCTTTGATGTAGCGGGAAAAAATCATGTATTTACTAAAATGATTATAATAAAAATTAGTTGGGAATTGCAGACTCAAATATTAAACGCTGTTCATTATGGAACTTGCATTTCAAAACGAACAATAATTTATGTCACTCCTCATGACTGTAAATTGAATTTAGATGGTTACGATCATTGGCTAATGAATTAAATGGCACAATTTTCGCCGTGGGATATATAGAAACGAACTAAATATAAAATACTTGCAGCCCACATACATATATTACAAGTAATGGATGTAGTACTTAAAACTTTAAAGTTTTTAGGAAAGTGGTCTCAAGGTGGTCTATATTTAGAGGAAAAATAAGAAGAAAGTATAGACGGCTCGGTACTTGTACTTAAAGGAAAGCTTGCGTAAATTCACTTTGATTAGGTCAGAATACTGGGATTCTATCAGAAGATAGAATTGTAATTTTCTCTAGCGCGTTATGTGCTCGCAATTTGAAAAAGATAATCCATATGCTTTTGTTCTTTCCGGGAAAAATGCATAAGGATAAAAGAACAAAGCGCAATTCTAATCTTTAATGCATTTTAAAAATGTTTGCGGAATGTAATTACAAATAAATCATACTCTACTGTTACAACATTTTTCTACATATTTATTCTCTTGTACGGAATCACTACAAATGGAGAAGGAACAATAATTTTGTGTAAATAAGGTAAAGATGCGGTTTTATTATTACGTCTGACAATAAAACATTCTCTTACGGTTTTTAATGTAATTGTTTCTCTGCTTCCTTTATCATGTCACTCATTTAAGCGCCGACATCTGAAAGCTTTCGTTTCATTCCATTTTACTTTTGGTCCAGGAAGTGGCTTCATCGAACTTCTTTGTAATACAGAAATGTATTGGAGGAAGACGTTAGGCACTGTTCGCAAGTGGACTGTTTAAACTCAAAGTGCATTATTGAAACAAAGGAAAATAATAATTGGCTGAATCATGGAATCTGAATTAAAACATGTGTTGACCACAAGTGATATAATGTATGGGCAATGAGAGTCAGTAAATAGGTAAACTGAGGGGTTGGCATTTGGTTCGATAAGGATTCTTTAGGTCAAGTATGACAAGAAAATCAGAAGAAGTATAAATGGGAATTGTCGTTTGTAAGAAGAGCAGAAAACGTAAAAATTCTCTCTGATATTTTTCTCTCTTAAAGACAAGTGTCTCAACTTTAATTAATTAAGAGAAAAGACGTTTGATCATAACCAAAAGTAGAACAAAATAAATTTAAACGCTATCAAGGCATACTAGCAAAAAATCTTCAATTTCACATAGGAAAGATATTTTAATTACCTGGCTTTAAATTAAAATTACGTAAAAGAAGATACTAATACGTAATAGTAAATTATCCTTACCCCACACATCGTCATATTAAAGATGTATTTTAGAGCAAAAAACTGAAAGCTTTAAAAACAGCTATATTTTGACCAACAGTCAGCAATAATTGCCGCTAAAAGTTTTATTGCTATTTTCATGAAGTTGTGAAAGCCGACTGTAAATCTCACTGGCAGATGTTTTATGTGTGGCCATAATTTTATGTATGACAAATAATATTTGGGAAGTTGTTTACGCACATTTTGAGAAACGTGAGTGAAAAAATTATTCCGCCAAAAAGGGTTGTTCAAGAATGCGAGTAGGTATACTTTTTATTCTAACAATAAATGTCAGTTTTAGTTGTACTGGTCACATTTCTAACGCTTGAGAAGCTTTGCCTGTAGACAGCAACACTTTGCCTGGGTCCTGAAAATAGATTACTTCTTTAAGAGATTTACATCTGAATAACACATTTGGTAGTTCAGCCAAACCTTCCGGGCTTCCATTAAGTGTCACAATGTGCTTGTAATTAAATAAGCTATTAGACAAATTTTCTTCTCCTCACTGACCGACCCAAAAGCCGCCCACAAATGTTACAGTTAATCCGCAAAACAAGTCGACACAAAGCTAATAAAGGCAACGTGTAAAGTTTAATTCGCGTTTCGTTGCCTTCGTAATTAATGCTCTGATTGATTCCCGAAGCTGGCACTTCTCCTGAAATTCAAGTGGTTGCGGAGAATACGAGATGTGCTAAATTATATTCGATTGTGTTCACTTCCTCGCGCTATACGTTACACATACCTGCGCCTGCGGCATGCCTCGCGCATTTAAAGCCAAACCCTTATAAACTGAACCGAAGAAGCTCTAATGCCTTTAAAGTCGAATCGAATTTGCGGCCACAAAGCAGATAACCAATCGAAACCCAAATAAATCAAGCCGCATGCCGTCTAATGCTCTTTAAACAAGGCTACAGTGGGCATCAGGTGTAACAGCGAGTTAGTTTTGACATCCACTACAGTCCAACATTTCACAAGAGGGTGAGCGTCGCCATGGAGACGCACCACCACTCGAGAGAAACAACATGCTCCTGATGGTCTTTCAGGGGCAACCATTATGAAACATCCGCTCATAATAATTACTGTCCCCGTTTCGAATCGCCATCTAATGCAGTCCGTGTGTGATGTCAATCAGATAAGTGAATTTTCAGCGTGAAAGAGAGCCCGAAATGGGCGCCACATCAATGATTGCCGGCGAATGTTTTTTCCAGGAAAACGTGGTAAACAGGATGACACAATCTGGACATTTAATGAAAAATTTCACCGACGCACCGCAAGGTTGTATCGGGAAAACATAAACGGTTTACTGAACGTTTTAGTGATTCAAATCAATTCCAAATCTTTTCCAAACCTACCTGTCCAGCTTTATTTATATGCTTTTAACAAAAAAAAACCTAAACGCAAACAAAATTCGTAAAAGCTGTTTGCATTGCAAGTGACCGTTCAAAACCGCCATGAGGACAATTTCACCCACATTTTTGTCTTATTGACCAAAATAAAATTCATTTCACTGATGTAATATACAGCTCTCGAAAGTTTCAGAATAACAAAATAAATAGAAAAGTCGTCTAAAGTTACGAAATCAATTTTAACATAGCCTATTCTTATATGTCTTTTTCAGATACAAAACGCAACACTTACAAGTTTTTTTTATCAATAAAATATTGTATCTTGAATGTGAAATGTCGAAAAAGTTGCACTTTTCAATATTCTCCAAGGAAATGCCTGAGTTACGATATTATTATTAGAAAAATAGAAATAGATTGACAATGCAACATTACAGAGTCCAAAAACGCGCTGATCCAGCATCAATAATTTAAGCATTAAAGTCAGCTAATATCCATTTAGCAACACCGCATTTTCTCTCAAAATTAGTTGTTATAAATTATTCATGCACTTAAAAGCTTATGTAATTTATAATTTTCAACGACAGATCTAATACTAATAATCAAACTAATAATCGAACTATTTTACATTTTTATGAACGTTATTATTTAATAAAATAATTTGGTAAAATGCGATGTTGGCATTTCCGTATTTTTGAAACAGAGAGTACTTGAATTTGTTAGATTAATTAACTTGCAGGTGAGAAGGCACTGCTAATGAATAATGTTTTTTATTCAAGGAAGAAGTTCTTGCGCTTATTTTTTAACCCACCACTATAAGATAAATAAATACAAAAACAACTTCCAAAATTGAAATAAACCAACCTTCAATTTGCCTCTTTGCTTCCTTGTGGTCTCAATTGTTAGCCGTTAAATTTCTCAGGGCAAAATAGAGATTTTTTTCAGTGGGAATATATGAACTAAAATTGTTGCCAAGAAGATTTGCCCAAAGAGGAGTTATTAAATTAAATAAGAATGAAATTATTTAATTAAATTCTATCACGACTAGAAGCAGACAAAAACGCCAACGAAACAGCGGTATTAGTAGACGTCTCAACTTTTTATTACGCCACAGGATGAAACTTTTCTTCAGTTTTAAATAAGTATCAAGAGTTGAAAACTCGGAGCGTTTTTATCATAATTTAATTAATTTATTTTTGTAAGAGAGGACAATTTTCAGTCAGAATTAATCTGACTGAAAATGCTATAAAATGTTTTGTTTTGAAGACAATTTGATTTAAAAAGTAATATTACTTCTCATCCTGAGACGGATTTCCAACTTCACGGGGGCGTATTAACAACTTGTAAACCAAACACTTCTTTATTTTCTTAGTTTTTACTTTGTTTACAGTTATACCTAATAAAAAACAATTTGTTTATTTACTATAACTAATTCAAGAAAGTTGAAACAACTTTTGTAGATTAACCAAGCGAGCCGTCTTACATGCAGCTAAATTAAGTTCAAGCTGTTAGAACTAAAGTAATTATGCTCTGTAAAATTTTATATAACTACAATAACTTCCTGTTGATTAATACCGTTCTTAATATCCGTGCAAAGCATTATCATAATAATATAAGTTTAACTACTTGAATGTAAGTTCAGATTGATGTGTAACAGTTTTAATTTGTGTAACGGTTGTAATAAACACAAATTTCGACCCATCCATGTTACATTGAAATTTGTATTGTATAATGGAAACTGAAATGTATTCCCTTTTCAAGTTGAAACCCGACGTAACTTTTGTCTAAATAACTGATACGTAAAGAAATGTTAAAGAGATGTATATGCCTGACAAGTGATGGTCATATCATGACACTTGCATGACGAGGAGCTTTACTATACGGCAGTTTATATTGATTTTCATCATTTTAAATTATTCATTTGTTGAAGTCAAGGTATGTACTCGTTCATACTTTCCACACTGCTATTATTAGTCTCACTTTAATAAAGGATTAATCAGAATTTTCTTGTAAAAAGTTTAATCTTGGGTTAGAAAAGTGCGTTAACTGCTTCTCTTTTGCTGTATGTACTAAGTATTATTTTCCTACGTTTTTACAATCTCGAGCAATTTTACAAAACTGGTTTCGGAAAGAAAATTAAAATTTTTCGTCTTTGTTCGCCTAGCAAAATGACGGTATACAAAATTTGTTTAACGACTATACCCCCAGTTAATTGTATCGTTGAGGTAAACGCAACCTATAATAAAGTTTAATGAAGAAAAGAAGCAACTAAAGTATAACAACTTTCCATGTGTTGTTTTTAACTAAATGCCATGTCATTCTGTTTTATTTCAAGTTGAGAATAACTGTGCAATGAGACAGACGGAACATCAAGTTTAATTAACAACAAGCGCACACGCGGTCATCCCACCAGACATTCTGATGAATAATGACAGCAGTTGTAAAAACCTGCATAGCGAGTTTTTGAGACAATTTAAAATTGGTGGAGGCGCCGGGATAGGAGAAATTACATTCGAAATATTTATTTCCACGGCGGGTACGGAATTGCAAATACGTGTTATTTTAAGAACATTACACCTTCAGGTAATAACGCTTAATTGACACTACAAGGAACTTATTTACATAGTCGCAGTCTGCGCACTGAAAGTAATTGAGGTAATTTAAACCATCCTCTTACAGATGTTTTGACAAAACTACATTAAATATTTAACCTGTGAATAAAAAGCCCTTATTAACAATAATGCGACTCACATCCATAATCGAATTAAAAATTGAACACTACAGATATAAAAAGAGATTATAAGCTGTAATTGGTTTTTAATGGTTCAATGTGATTCAGAATATTGCACATTTAATGATTGTGGAAAGGTGGAAAATATGTAGCGTTTGTTGCTTAAAAATGGAAAACTGTGAAAAGCGTTGAACTTAAAATTGGCTCAATTTCGTCAAATAGTGTAAATGACGAATGTGTCGTTAGACGGTGGTAATTAAGCTCAAGTTGTGAGTCGGTTACGCAACAATAATGTGGCTCTCGCATTTAAAATGGCGGCCGTGCAGCGCGAAGTATGTCACTCATCAAAAACAAACAACCTCCAAAGACGAGAACAATTAACCAAGTTGAAACTGAAAGGGCGTCTTCTATAATTAGCCCTTTAAATGGATAAGTACAATTCGGTGCTGTGGTTGCTACAATTGTTAATTATATGTACAAGTTGTTTGTTTACTGTTGGGCCCGCATTTGGGTTTAATTAGGCACTTAGAGGATGCCACCAGACGTTGCAGTGGAATTACCCATTCTTTTTCGCGTTACAATACACCTAATCCGCAATGAAAGACAGAAATAATCGTATAAAAAGACAAATGGCCAGACGACTTTGCCCGGAATTAATACTCAACTAACTACGCCATTAAGTCGCTGTTAAATCTAGGTGGAAACGGAACTTGTGAATAAATAACGCACATTTCAGCCGTTAGCCAGATAATCTAACTTCCGTTTGTATTGGCAAAGGTTAGCATTAACCATCCGATACCATTGATTTACGATCGGAGCTTTCGCTAACAATCTTAAGTTGTTAAATATAAAGAGCTGCTTCCGCCCAGCACGTATACATTATGCAGATACAGAAGGCTCCGGTTATACAATATTAATGGCCTCAAGCACGACTGCTGATAGCCAAATAAAACCGTACAAAATTTAATTTTCGATGATTTGTGCGAAAATCTTCAATTAAAATCAATCTTTACACTTAAAATAGGTGTAAATTTATGTGAAAGGGCAATTATTAAGTACAAAAATGATATAACATCGGGACAGGAAAGCGGAAGCGACAGAATCGCTACATCTCTCTAGGGAGTGGCACGCAAGATCTTTCACTATGCTGGCACTAAACCACCCATATGTGAGACAACCGAAACTAACACGAGAAATTTGATGACGTACGTGTAAACTATACTAACTAAGACAAGTTCACTCCTACGCGGAGCTGGAATAATAAGCCAAATCATAATTCAACTAAATATAAACAAATATGCTCCAACGTGTGATGAGTATCAAGTTTAAAAACAAAATTTTAACTATAGAATAACGTTTACGAGTACTTATTCTTTTTGAAGTTTACAGTCTACAAATAAATGTAAGCAAAAATTGATACAAGAAATAATTTTTTTGTCTTCATTTGGAAATGGCTTTCGTCTTTGGCTTATTTTCATATTAACTTAAAATGTGTAGACAGAAGAAGAACAAATGCAACAATTTAGGCTTAATTGTCTCTTGAGGAAAATGTATCTAAACAGATTTTTTTTTCAAAAACAGTTAATTTTTAAAATGGGTAGACGTTGTGCAATTGTTACAGAATTTTAGGCATTTGTACATTCCTAACGTCCACCCAAATATTTACAATATTCACGAAGTAATTTTGTTGGGTGTTTTAATTGCACTTAGTTTACTTCAAATATGATGCATGTAACCCACACTGACAAAATGTTAATAAAACAGCAGGGAATATCGTTCCAAATATCCCATTTCCAAAATATGCCTGTGTAAAATGCAGCGTAATCGACCGAAAAAATTTACATTTGCGGTTGAAAAGTTGAACATTTTGGGCTCTATTTTTTGCTATAAATTTTATTTCTGTAAATGCAAATTATCTCCCGATATTTCCAAATTCAACTTCGAAATTTCACTTGAACTTAATCCAATTTCTTTGAAATTTATATAAGTATACCTAAAAAACTCTTATACGTTTTTATTTGATGCTCTTTTACTTCCCATTTCTTGTTAAGGAAGATTTAATAAAAGTGTTTGAGAACGAAAAAAGCCATTTTCTACATCGGTTGTAAGTTAGCTCCAACGCTAATCGCAACAAAAATACATAATTTAATAAATACAGTTACGTTTGTACTCATAAATCCAATCCAGCGTTAATAAAAAGCAAATAATATTGATGATCGCTCTTTCTGATTGAGTTCACATCAATGAAATCAAGCCGATGTATATAAAAGTATATTTTATGAAGATAATCTCACTTCCATATCGCTCATGGCTTGTAGCATTATAAAAATAAAAAATCTGAATTAAAAACCTGTTCAAGCATAAAGTACTAATTTCAGTTAGTTGCCTCAAACAAAACTAGATGTGAGGAAGGAATTGGGATAATTTGAGTGACACGAATTGAAGCTCGTAGTTTGATTGAAGTCTAGAAATAAAATATTACAGAGGAAAAAATCACGATAGGTGCACACAAAGAGCTGTAAGATGGATGATTTAACAAGACGCAAAGATGAGCCGAGATGAACATTTAGACGTGTCAGTCAGAGCTGGCAGAAAAATTGATTACGTTGATATAATTCTCAGTTTTAATGAAAGAATGTGCACGGCATGAAAACTGTAACGTTTGCTAGGTTCTTAATGACATCCAGACATGAACATGTTTTTGCAAACAGACAGTAGGTATGTGCCGTTTGTGTCATTACAGTACAGTAATAGTATTATTTTTTTTATCGGTTGTAGTAGTGTGGATATTGGCTACTTTTGCTGTTTCAGACTCTATCAAATTTTCCGATCACGATCCCACAGGGTATGTACTACGTACTATTAGGATGGAATTGCACCAGTAGTTTTACTATCTGCATCTAGAGTATATACAAAATTGCATGTAATTATTCAAAAAATTACTCGATGTTCGAAATAAATAAGTTAAAGGTTATAATAAATAATTATAAATATATCAGTGCTAGACATTTCGTCGCGTCCTGTAATAGTGCCAGACGGTCTTGATCTTCAATCATCTGCCACTAAGCTGTGATTTCTGTGAGGTCACATTTCTGTCAACATAAAATAGAAATAGATTCTTTGCATTTGAGCAGCTACCAGCTATTTTGTTTTGCTCGTTCGTAATTTCTTTTATTGCAATGAGAGTTTAAAAGCGTCTGTTCAAGCATTGGAGCTGTAAATAATATTTTGCTGAAGAAAACGTTTCGTAAAAACTGTTAAAATATCGAGCAAAAAGTCAGAAAGAGTGTCTATTTATTTAAGTTGCAATTACTTAAGTGCGGCTCGTAAAAGAAAATTGATAAATTAACAAGACCCTTCTCCCCATGTTTTACTGAAGAAGATAATTATCTTATTTTTTCCGTTGGCCGCGCAATATTAGCCGAGATAAATTACGTCTAGTAATTTGCAACGACCACGAGTCGCCCCTCTAATATTTAATTGATCATAAAATTAGTCGTATTTTTGATTACATCGCTTTAATTTGACATATACGAGTTCTGACTCACTTAACTCGTGTAATAATTCGGTTTATGATCGAAATAGGTAATTACAGTCGCTATTATATAATATTCGCACATTATCGCACATTTCGCTATGAAATCGGTAAAATAAAACATGCCCTACTATTCCCAAAACCAAATTGTGTGAGATTAATTGGAAGTCGTAAAGCATCCACCGCCTCTCAGCTCGAACCGATTCGGTGAATTTTTGTCAATTCGGCCGATGAGGGTAGTAAAATTTTTAATGGATTTGCATTCCTAAATAATTCATTTGGTTTTACGAGCCTGCATCAAAAGTTATCATAACTTGATATTGCAACAGCATTTTAATGGCCGCGGCAGTAACGGCGTTAGTGTCTCATAGAACAAAAAAGAGAGGCGAAATTACAACTGTTGCCTATAAATAATTCATTTAATTCCGCCAAGTGCAGAAAACATGCATAGGATGTGCCAGGCAATTTAGATTTAATTAAAACATCTATGAGATTAATCGAAACGATAATCCAAGCTGCAAATTTTTCACACTTACCGGAACAAGAAATCTTCGAACTTCCGCTAAAGCATACGCGATCCTGGCGTGAGCTTCAGCAGGAGTCGCAAAAGCACTTATTTCTACATGCAGTTCTTCGCTCAGGTGTTGGAACTTGGGGTCGCCGCTCGCTCGCAATTCTTCTTCCTGAAAATAATATTCGTTTCAGTCTTAATTAAAAAATTAATTAAAAATTAAAAAGGAAACGTTATTTCGTCCGGAGCCAAGTCACTACTTTATAGACGTAAAAGGAAAACACCTACAAGAAAAGTTACTACCATCTTTAGATAAAAGACTTCTCGAGGGGAAATGAAAATAAAAGAGCTGTCATGAAATTTATTACGGACTGGAGCAAACAGAGATATTCGTTAATTATTGATTTCGTTGCATTGTGGCTGCAAGTACATGTTTTTAAACGGCTCATTTAATTCATCGACTCTGACTAACTAAATTAATCAATCACACCCCCAGGTTCTAATAATCGATATAGTTCTCCGACTAAATCAAACATTTAATATAGTAAATTAATCTGAGTTCGAGTTATTGATGGATTATGTTTGCCTGAACAGAACGGAACACAAAGAAAAAACAACTGCATTTCCAACAAGTTTGAGTCAAAATTAGTGCAGAGCTTAAATAGCTTTAACAATGTTACACGTGGTAAACGTGTTGTAACTCTAATAGGAGTTTTCAATTTGGAAAGACATCCTCTCTTGGATGTAAACTTTGACATTTATATTTGCAGCTCTTGCAAAAAATACAGCGATTTTAAAAGAAGCTTCTATTCGTCTTTCTATTTTATCTAAACGAGAGGTGATTTACGAAAATACGAAAAACACGCTTGCATCGCGTCTTAATTCACGTATCGTATATAAAAACTGTGGTTTCAGGTAAGCGTCTGCTGATACGTGTGTTTTATGTGAAATCTATATAATAATAATTCTTCCTGAAGAATTGTGTTCCCCGATGTACACTTTCGGATGCGATTTATCACGACTGAACTGGTTTTGTGGGAAAATTGAATTTTGTTTACTTTTGTTTGTTAATAATTATGTCTGTTTTCTCCCGTGCTATTTTTTAATTTTAAAGCCACATACTAAAGTTCGTAATAACCAATAAAAGCTTCTGTTTACAATATTCTTCACTTTGATAACAAACAAAATGCAGAGAGATTCCTTTAAATGTAGCTATGAGGGATGATTCCAGATGTACTTTGAAAAAATTTAGCCGATAAAAGATGAAAGCAATCTCTGTCACTTTAAAGAACTAGTTTTCTTGGAAAGTTTTGTGTCAAAGCATAAAAGCTTGTAAAAGTGCTCTTTTAAAATATTTAATAAAAATTCCATTAAGGACACACTTACGTATTCTCTGGCCAAAAACTTTATATGAAAAGTCGACACTTGCATTATAAAATTTATTCGCTCTTGATGTTATTAATAATAAAATTCACAAGCGAAAAATTTTGCAACTTTTCAATATTTTAATACTCTTTTGTAAAAAAATTGCAACAAATTCCGAGAAAATTCACTCGGACTTTTCCTTATTTATCAAACTGGATTTCAATTTTATTTTTTTGAGACTTTCTCTGATGTTCACGCTTCGCTCACAATATTTTTTGTAGAGAACTTGGAAATATTGATCCTGTCTCAACTGGATACAACAATCATGAAAAATCAAATTTTTATTTAATTATATTTTTTACTAGAGCAGAATATTAGTGTTTAATTTAGAAGAAAATGGTAAAAATTACGGAGCATTTTATTTTTTTAAATATTCATGCCTTTAGCTCTTCAGCTGAAAAAAGGTCTGTCAGGCTAAATAACAAACGAGTGCTGAAGTCGGCTGAAAAAGTCTAAACACATAAGTTTGGACCAGAGAGCAGCGAATTTAATTATAAATGTAACAATCGGGCCTGACAGAAGAGGAGCGATTCACGCACTGTTACTTATGAATATAACATTTCATTTCTGCCATCGGATATTAGTTGATACATATGTATGGTGTCGACACATTGAACCTAAATTCGGTGTGAATTTCTCGAACTCCAGGGAGTGATAAGTCGTATGTACCATGGATGAATAACAGACGTCAAAACGAATACCAACGACTCCAACGCGTGAAATTGTAAAGACAACATATGGAATTTCAGCAGTATTTACCAACATGGTGCCCTTTACGTGATAAAATATTAAATTTAACAGACTGAATGATTCGACTATCCAGGACTTGCACACTTGAGGTTTTTGATATAAAATGTGACACAAAGCATATTATGGAGTTGTCAGTTTGTTTCACAACCGCATCAGTTATTTAAATTGCTTTTAAAGATATGAGAGACAATGTGCCATAAATTCACACCGTTATAATTTTTACATAAATGCAATTTCCATTTTTAACAGCTCTAAGTCAATTCAATTCATGCAAAAGGGGAGAAATCGGAATTTCATTTACCTTGTGCCTGTCTTTCATCGACCCTCTGCCGAGAACTGCCATCTTGCACATGGTGTCTTCTTGGAGTCTTTTTAACGAGTTACCCTTGGGCCCCAGAAGTTTACCAACAAAATTAAACTGTAATAAAAAATCGTATTATAATGTGAGGAAGTTGACAGCAAACCGCTCTATCAGTACATGGGACACGAGACGAAATTAATTTAACTGTCTACCGCCTTTTTAACGGGTTCCAAGCAATTACACATCTAATTTCAGAAGCTATTAAATTTTCAAAAATGAGGAAAAATCGCGTTCCACTGAGACGATTTTTTGCAGTTAATGTCGACTTCAATTTACGCGATGGCAGAAATCATTTACCTAACTTTTTATGGTTAGATAAGAGAAATAATTATAAGCAAAGTTGACAATTTCGTTTCATACATTCATCTCATTGCTTTATCTGGATAACAGTAGCGCTTAGCGAAAACATACCTTAATTAATTCAGTACAAAGTAAGAGTAATCCACGAAAGTTTCCTTTGTTTTTAGACAAAGACATAATGCCGAGACCATTGTGAATAAATTTTGTTATAATTTATAAAAACCTCTCGGAAAAATAACTACACCTTATTCAAAAGAATTTTGTTTCAGACTGCAATTCGCTTTCCAATTTCTTTACCAGCAGATCTAATTTGTAGAACAAAGTACCAAATGCAATTCCCTTTAGAATATGCAAAGAAACTAAAAATTAATATTCTTTCTAGTCTCTTACCCCACATCTTGAGAAATTCCAAACAACTACGCAATTGTTAAGAAAAAACAAAGACAGTAGTTGTACAATGTACATACCTATTTAGAAATATTAAAAATTTCTTCTACATTTCTGCAAAGATGGAATAACAATTTGTTTTGCTATGATGCGATCCGAGAATTGAATGAAAAGTGTACTGAATTTTTTAAAAGAAGCCTACCTTTGTGCCCTCGTAAAATATATACGTGCGACTTTCATCCTGCATAATCCTCACCTTTCAATGTATTTGTCTGATACAAAAGTGATAATTCTCTCAGATGCTGCGCAAGCACGAATTCCCAGATTATAGTGCTTGTTATCCGATATTTACCCTGATTCTGATTCAAATTATTAATATAAGCAATGTCACAAAAGACAATTAACAATAAGGACCCTTGTTGATTTTGGAACTGACGGCATTATTAATCGTGAAATGAGTAAATATGCGTTCATTAAATTGGAAAGGTGTAGTAGAGGCATCGCAGATGTGTGAGCAAATAAACATATCAGAAATTGCTAAGCTAACTTCCAGAGTATACAAACTCGTAATAAAGTTAAATCGAATGTGATTAACATGTTTGGAACAGTTAAATGTTCATGTTTGCTTTTTTGAGTTAGTCTATTTAATGCAGAGTATGAAGTCAGGTGCAGGTCCAATATTTAAATATTTAGTATATCACAGAAATAAGAATAAAATGTAGGTAAATCTCTGAAAAAAGTTTTGTGCCTAATGTTGAGCCTTAATGAAAAACTCAAAAATGAATAAGCTGAAAACGCTTTTAAAACAGCCTCAATTTACGTCACGATATGTTAATTTAATAACTCCTGGCAAGCACATACTTTAAGAAAAAACCGAGCACCCCAGGAGAAGTTTGTCGGTAGAAAATATCAGATAGCTTTCATTTACCCACGGAGAAAAAAATAAATTTCTTCCAGGTAAGTCCACTTTTAGTAAGCACTTGTCACTACTGAGTGAAGACATTTTATTGCCAGTGCAACCCAGACGTATTTGCCTTTTTATGGGGATGGAATATTTAAGCTCGGGGTCTAGCCTTCTCGCCATAAAATGTTATTATAATTTTATATTATCAAATAATCGTAACTCTGCGAAAAAAATTCTTGTGTCTGCGACACTCTCGGAAAAAATTCATTGATCTACAGCTTTCCATCGTAATATATATGAAGATTTTCCTGTTTTGAATGGAAGTTGAAGTTGTTCGGTACAAACGAAGCTATAAATTATTCAGGTTATCTCTGAAACAATGCGTTGTATTTTTACAAAGTTTTCGCTGGCATATGGACCAAGTGTTAGTGTTTAGCATGTTTCCCTGACAGGATGAAATATTCAAGTTGTATGTATGTACAAACTGGGTTAAAAGTCTCAGCTTCCGGAAGAATCTTAATAACTTAATAGGATTAAGCTATACTTGGGAGATATTTATTACTACATCTCTGTTTGATAACAAACAAGATAAATCATCGGAGGGAATATAAATAGATTTGTTTGTTTGAAAATCACTTTTTTCAGATATCCATCCTGTGATTGATCGCTGGAAAGTTAACCAAAAAAATCTGTTCTGACTTTGCAGATAATCACCCAAATCGCGAGTAATTAAGCCACATTTAGTCCTTAATCAAGCAAATGATTTGTTATCAAGGGATAAATTGTTGACGTCTTGATTTATGGTAAAACTCCGAAATCACCCTGTTAACTCATAAGCACACTAATTAAACTTACCAAATTCATTTAATTAACTCAACATATTGAAACTCACTAGCGTAGAACGAGATAATCATAGAGTGTTACTTCAAAATAATTAGCAACATTTTTCCCTAACAGTGAGTTCTCCAAACTTGATTAATTAAAACTGTCTTTTTACACATTGCTGGTTCAAGCCTTAATAGGCAAAAAAACAACTTGGTGACCAACAACTCTCTTAAAATAAAAAGAGCAAATGGAATTATCTTTTGTTGAGGGAATTTATTGTACCTTCTCAAAGTTAGAGTTCCGATGCTTTCAACGTTGCATACCAAGTGTTTTGATTTAAAATGTTTATTTTTAATTTGGTAAAACTTTTTCAACTAGCTCAAAGCGAATAATTCGGAAATAAAGCTTTTCGTTGAAGTATGAAGGCCTCAAAAAGTTATTTCAACTTTCTAACTGTAACTAATGGTCAGCGTTGCACTTACTCCTCGATTAAAACTTTCTACATCCGCTCTTTTAATTTTTAATAGACGGAAGAAGTTTTATAAATTTTACTTATAGCTATGAGGGATTTTCAAACTTTAGAAGCTGTAACATTTGTAATGGTTTTCTTGGTCGTATCGATCTGGTCGAACTCGTGATACTATGGATTTGTTTTCTATAACAATGCCTCGCATAACTTCCTGTAAGTCTAAAGTGAGTACACATGGGACCAGCAAACTCCCAAAGATTTGTTCAGTTTTATTTACCCAGTTAAGTTCAACACGGCTACAATATTACACACAACCAACATAGTAAAACAGTATTGCAGTTTATATACTAGTTCGGCCTTTGAATACTACTCTCAAGGCAGTTTTATTATTGCAACGAAAATAACCACCTACACCTCTGGTTTCCTCCACAATGACTAAATTACACCACAGAAAAACTTCCATGATGAAAGAAATAAGATTTCGTTTCTTAATTGAAATTAAATTGCTGCGATTACGGCGAGAATACGAAGTAAGAATTAAGAAACGAAGTAATTATAACTTACTTTAGGATGGTCTCGTACAGGCACAACTACCCTGACTGCCACCTTTATCGGTTTGTCTCTCGTAATGTCTACCATTCTTCTACTCTCGTTTCCTTTACTTTCTGCAACAGAAAAAAATAAATTGGTTAGAAGGATTTGGCACAAATTGTGACACAAAAACTGAAGTCTACACTTCAACTAATGCAAATACAAAAATTGCTCAAATCAATTACTTGATGCTGCACTGCTCTTGATTATTATTATTCCCGTAAGCGTAATAGATTACGATCGATGCCAAACAGTTCTGTTACCGACAACCATTGGCAAGCAGTGCAGCTCGGACCTAGTTTATTTCCAAAACTTGAGATGAAACCAGGATCTGTGTTGAAAAATCGGTAATTTAAATATTACTTCTTACTTGTTATAATATAAATGTATCATTCATAAATGCGCATCCACTCCAAACTTTGTATAAATTAAATTTGCATATGTGGTTAAAATGAAAAAAATACTAAATCCATTTACTGTCGTCTAGGAAAATAATTGGAAGTAGTCCGTCCATAATGAGATCACGCTACATATGAAAAAGCTGTGGGGTAACAAATGACAAGAATCTGAGAATTGTAATTCAATTCAGATTTAGGCCCAGATTTGGGTTTACGTTATTTTGACGGTACACTCTCGTTCGAATAGAGAAAATAAATTTCTTATCTTTTGGGACTAGTTATAAAATGGAGGGTTAGTATGCATGAGAGATTCAATTTGACGAAAATTGCTCGGCGCTATCACTTTTGGGAATCATTAACAACCAAGCTCAACTAACTCCCAAGCTTACACAGTTGTACGAAAGCCAACACGTGTTTGCTTAAAGTTTTAAGTTTTTCATAATTATGTACATGCTGAACCCCAAGATTTGCGTATGTTGACATTATTATCTCCGGTAATCTCCCATCTTATGTTTAGTATATACGCATCCTCGAAGAGCAATTTCAATTGACCCCTCTAAAACAAGGTTTACATTCGCCATCTATTCAAATAACCTTCGTGAGAGCATTTGCATAAAGACAGATTGTGTAACCATGACAGGGCCTAAAGATGCATCAGGTGGTGTGCAGTCTGCACTAGCATTTCCGTGAAAGCAAGGGAAGAAAATAAAAGCTTTATTACCTGCCTCATTTCTGCTAGGTATGGCTTAAAACTTGCAAACCTCGCTTTCATTAATGCTTTCGGTTCAACATGTTTGACGAGAAATAAAGACATGTTCGCACTGTGGTGAACCAATTTTTAGGAAAGGAATTTCGAACAGATCGGAGTTGGTCAAAGTCTCTTTGACGAATCATCCAAACTGTAAATCTTTTAGGTAAAGTCGGTGAGTTGAATAACAATCCCAATTTACATCCCCAATTCCATCAAATTCTTTATAAGCGGCGGCGAATTTCTAAAAGCTCAGTTAACCTCAACACTAGAACCGATCTTTTATGTTCACCGTCACTGAAATTTCTTGTTGTTTGACTTGGTCCCTTTTCCTATATTTAATTAAATCGAAGCATTAAGGTAAATCGACAAGTTTCCTGTATTATGCATTTTCACTCGGGACTAAATTTAATCTAACTTTGTACGTAGGAACCTCCACATGGAGCTCCAAATTAGCTTTAATGTCTAAAAGCGTCCGAAGTATACAAACAATTCAAAACAAAAATGCGCTCAATGCGATTTTACAAGTACTTTGAGACTGCTCCATGATTGCATCAGATCGATCTCGGAGAAAGCTCTTAAGCAGGCAAACACCCCTGCAACCTGTTACTTGAGGGTTAGCAAAGGCGCTATACGCATTGTCTCGTAACTCCGAAATTTTCAATTTCTTAACCGATCAAGATTTTATAATTTTATTTCACAGCCGAGCGGTTTCATAAATCAAACGAGATTTTAGAATTACGAAATCCACTCGTCGGTTTTTCGTATTTTTCTCACTGTGTACAAAATTGATAACGAACAAACAGCCATAAAACCCGAATAAATGGAACTGAATCTGATGAACGTGGAAAAATATAATTCTACGTGCCAATATTTAACGAGTGTATTAATCTGTACGTGACTTGCCTTATCGATCCCCTGAAGGGACCAAAATTTAAAACGCGATTAACCATAAACATTATCATAAAAGAAATCGCATATTTTCATGGATTCATAAACGTGGAAACTAGATACAAGGTGATTTAATATTTCTCAGTATATTCAATTCAGTATATTGTGAGAAGTATACTTTTCAAAAAATCCTTGTTTCAATTTTTCTTTACAACCTACTTTGCAGTAGCAAATGTAGCATTAATGATCAAGCATTAAAGGCCATCAAGCATTAAAGGCCTCGAGCTGAAACTGTCGAACTTTACTGGGATTGTTAATGCCACATTTGATTTTATCGAGTTGCACTATTGACCTGCTATTACTGCTAATGGATCATGTTTAATGCCTATCTAACATTTTTCCAAAACTCCAAAACATATTGCTATAATGTGGTTCTAAAGCAAAAACTAAGGTAGTTAATTTTATATGGTTTTGTGTTCCCTAAAATGAACTGTGAAAAATACGAGCATAAAACTTGCTATCGATTAGCCGAAATATTTTTACGGTAAGTAATAGAGCCGGAGCAACATTTGCTATGTCCCTAATATGTGATCTGAGACTTTCTTTAGCAAGCAAGCACGACATTTGACATCCACATCATTTTCGACCATTAATTTCCCAAATGGCTACATCATTAGCACACTTTAGACAAATTTTCACAAAGGAAAGTTACGCTTACAACCAACTAAAACCTGAAATTAGCTACATAATTCATAATTTAACAGCCTAACAATCTGGAATATACAGAGGCAAAATAATATAATTTGACATCGGAGATGTTAGCCGTAGGACGGGGATAGTGGATTATAAAATGTAACTATTCAACGCAAAATGTTGACCCTTTTCACGGACGGGAACGAGACCCTTTGTATTCATATTGTATGACTAGCTTAAAAACCGGCGCTTATATTTTAGGAAATAAGGGATAATTTTGAATGGATCTGATTAATTAAAATCAAGGAAGAAAACTTTAGCTTGTTATAAATTTAGCAGGAAAAGTGAATCGTTACCCGCGGTATAACCAGAGAGTGACTTGTTCTAATATTAGTTTAACAGGGTTCGCTTACAAATATGGGGTAACCAGAAGCATTTATAATTCACATTCAGTGGACTGTAACGGCTCAGCACTAAATTTGTACGCTAAATCAACCTAAACCAACAATATTGCTTGGCTGTATCGTTTTGAGGGTTTCGAGATCAGAACCACTACCATAATTTCCTGTCGCAAAATGGACCGCGTAATTTGGTTATTCTTTCATTTATGATTAATGAAACGGCTTAAATAGAAACAAGTAGACACAAAGGCTGCCAGTTTGTAAAACCGACTTTAAAAGGAGGAAAGAAGACTTTCACATGGAATTTTCAGCTTCTGTTACTTTACAACCGAATTCAGTTAGCGAACAAAATTTATTTGAAAAAGTGTATTAAGGTTTTTACTAAACCTTTACTAAATACAATTCTGTAATCTCCTAATGAATATGTTTCACTTATTGTGGATGCAGAAAACGAAAAATCCCACCCTTGTGGTTAGTAAATCATGCTTTTGCGTCTGCCCCCATACAGCCATCAATTATTGCTCCTCCCATACACGCCATATTCGTTATTATTCCAGCGCCCTCAGCTTAATTGCTAGTTAATACTGACGCTTTCCGATTACAGAGAGAATCGTTTCCTGCATTATTCTGTATTTCGTTATTTTGTTAATCGGGTCGTAAAATGCATCCTGTTCAAACAATGCATTTTTTAAACGAATTATTCCAGAATCTGGACTTGCACTTTGACCTTTCCAGCTGGCATTATTGCCACTTCTGCCTCATTTGCATCCCCATTTGCGAGAATGTATTTTTCACATGTCATTAAATGAGTTTGTAACTTTTTGTTAAACCATAAGAATATATTCCAGATCTTGTCAGAAAAGTTGATTTCGTTTAACGAATTTTTGCCACATATCAAATTTCCAATTAAAATCGCTACTCGAAAGCTCAACGTAGCATTAAGGCAGTTGTCAGTAACAATTAGATTGAGCCATTGTTTCATATATAAACTTGTTGAATTATTGATGAATCAATTTTATGACGCTCGGAAATCATTTTTGTGCTGCGGAATTAAATTGATAGAGAAGGCGATAAAAAGCAAATACAGAATGTGGTGAAGAAATTTATATCCTTTGCTGTCAGTTAAATTTGCGGGGGATGCGCAGCCTAAACACCTCGATAATATCTACGCTTCTACAAATTTGTTTTCAAATTTCCTTTTTTTCCTTTTTCAAAACAGTTACTTGTTTCGCTTTATGAAAAAGTGGCAGTTGTTTTTCTGTCTGCAACATCTGGTTTGTAAATATTCCAGAAAAATTTAAACAATAGCCAAAAACAACTTTGCAATACAGGTTAGCCAACACGAATCCAATTATAACTTATTGTTTCGAAGTAGATGCAAATATTATTTTCCACTTTGTATTCAAATGTATTCAATTTCTACTTTTAGGATATCCGCATTTTTCCGAACGCTTCAATCCGAACAACAGCTTCAAATTATTTAACATTTTTAATTACAAAGACAAAAGATAGCTTAAAGTTTAATGAAAAGGGTTAAGCAGCAAATAAGAGATTATAATATAATTCAAAAGTTGGATATTCTCCAAAATTGCATAGAATATAGGTACGCGTTTTCAAAGTAAGGTACTTATTGATATTGTCTTGAAATATTTTCATTTTTCTGCTCATAATAATAAAACCAAATTGCATAATATAAAAATCTGTAAATTTCGCAAACATACAATTGGCAACAGATGCTACGCTTAAAAAACACTTAGGTTCGCGAAGTTTTCGTAAACATAACATTTGGAGGGTTTGGTAAAATGTTTTTTGATTTCTAATTATTATTCCGGCTCATAAAAGATACGTATCTAAAATCTAGTGAAATGGTTCCTCACAACACGTTTTGCGAAATTGTATGCCAATAAAATTTTACGAGTGTTCACAGTTAACTTAAACGGCCGTTGTACTATAAAAACTGTTGCCATTTGATGGTCATTACTCTATTAAAGATTCAAGATCTGATTAAATTAAATTCAACGACGTCTTTTGTAAAACCAACGAAGCAAATTTTCTATTTTGTTTGGACATTGGGTTGTAATAAAACCCAGAACCTGCATTGTGTAAGGATTTATCTGTGTAAAAATAAACTGAAACACCTGTTGTATAAATCGAAACAGCGTTCATGAAAATTTCAACTTTAGTTTAAAAAATCTTTTAAAAGATTAATCTGTACCAAGATTCGAACAGTTAGTGTTATCCCACTTGATTAATTACCAAATTAACAATGGTTTTTTATCGTAGAGTGAGTCTTTTCACCAAAAATATACAAAAACCACGGTCAATAAAAGAGACAAAAGTGGTAATTGAATTATTCAAACGAACGGCAGTGGTGTCGAACAGTGATGTGTCGAGTTGCACACATTTAAATATCTACGATTGGGGCCTTCGGCGTTTGCACCCTTTCATCGCCCAGATCTATCGATAGTGACTGGTCAATTAAACCATTAAGTCGGTGGTTAAAGCGAATCTAAACAGGCTAATGCTTAATGAAAGAGGTGCTAGGAATTAAAAGCTGTAGAAAAGTTTCCGGAAAGCTCACTGAAATATAAAATGAATCAATAGAGACTGGCAACTTAGAACTTAAAAAATTGCTCCTTTGCATTCCGCTTCCGCCACAATTTTTTGTTAATTCAGGCGAACTTATTTTAAAAGTACTTCCTCAAAATTGATGATCGTCTGAACAAAACTAGTTTCATTAGTATGCGGTGTGAGAAACGTCAACTCGTGGAAACCACCATGTATTAAAAGTTGCACTGTTTCGCGCTGTGTTAATTAGAAATGGGTCATTGTGAGCTGATGAGACAAACAACGCCTCAGCATCGCGTATGCATTTAGACGCCAAATGAATGAATATAACATAAGCGTCTTTGGGTGAAATCTCCGGAGAGCATTCAAGCAGCAGTCGGTGGAACAGTCGCGAGTTTGGGCGAATGTCTAGCAAATGACCCTCTGTTGTTTTGCCGGCGAGCAAGTTGTGCGGTTTCACGAGAAACTTGGGTTACGAACGAGCTTTTACTTTTGCCGAAGTTTAAGTCTTTTCATTTTGCGAGATAATTGCGCGGGTGAAGGGCTAAATAAAACAAAAACTAGGGAACATCTGTTCCTTGTTTCAACTTTAAGTAATTAAAACTTATTAAGTCATTTATTAATTTTATCAAATACATAAATTTACATCGAAATCTGAGCCGCGCTTTGTAATTTTTATTAGCTTAATACGGTGTTCGCCCGAATTACCACTTTCTTGTGAGATCTTGGAATGATTGGCAGGGTTTATGTCATTTCGGGTTTTATTGCTATCATAGCTCTTATGACACGGGAGGCTTACCTCTGCTAAGCTTCAAGCTTAAGAAAAGCGTAACGACATGATACAATATCTAAACATCTCAAAACTGTCACATAGGTTTTTCCCAGACGATATAACAAAATCTGAACCAGGTTGTATCGATCGGGATGAAACGAATGAAATAAAATTCGTTTCAACTCGCCAGGACTGAAGGCCCATAGTGCGGCGTTGTCGGGTCAAGTAATTCGATTAACTAAACGAGGCGCACAACTACACTTTTACCCTTCCATCTAGCATTTCTGATAGTGGAATAATTGAGGATTCTGTCCAAGTGAAACACAATTACAGATCAATTTTTCTTTTAGACAAATGTTGGCATAAACCCACGCTTTGTCGGACATTCAGCAAACAAGTTGGTAACATGTGCAATCAACGATTGCAGCCGGCTCTAAGTAAATGTTGCAAAGGTAGTTACAGTGGAAACTTTGCTACATATGCTATTAATGCCGTAGTAACGCTCCATTGGGCTTTTACAGAAATTTGAACGAAAATGCTATTTCGAATAACGATTCAACAAGTCCACTTTTAATTCCGTTTGATTTCCGCCTCTACAACTACGTCATTTCCGGAAATAAATCTATAGACCCGACTCTGTAATAAATGAGGTAATATTTTTCAAACTTGTCTGTAAATAACGTATGTACGAAGAGTTGCAAATTTGTAAATGACTCTATTCAATTTCTCTGTTTACCGTTGTCATCAGGTTGTGACACATTTAAACTCATTTTTCATAACTTGCAATGGATTCGTTCCTATTGTTGTTGGTAATAACACAGCCATCACTTGGTCGCGTTTCCCTTTACTAAACTGCATATTAGTTTACTAAACTATATTTTTACCTCATTTGCAATTTCAAACTCATGTCTCTTTGATCTTCCTCACAAAGAGACGAGAAAAAATCGTTTATTTTCATATTGATTTATCCGAGGGGGATAAGAGTGTCTGTTCCCAAGACGTTGAATTTTTTTTCCTCAAATTAAACTGATAGCTTTTCAAATGGATCGGGTTTTTTCCAACTGACTAAATAGGCTTTTTTGGAAATAATGTTACGTTTATCAAGGGTAGTGAGAAATAATTCGGTAACTTCCGTTAGCTCTTAAGGGATAAATGCAGACGTGCTTTTCCTTACAGGCTCTCGCCTCGTTAAACGAGACTCCATCTCCTGCCGTCAGCTAGTGAGCTTTCACATTTTCTCTCTTCGCTGCCTGCTGATTTCGTTGCTTCTTGTTAGTAATGCGTCTATTTCAGCTGCAGCTCATAAGCACTGGAACTCCCACAGGGTTGAGGTGACTACATTCCAATAAATTACATCCTACTCCCGCTTTACCTTTATTAGCCAAATAAGAGCCGCTCTTGTCAATATTTTCACCGTCGCCACTGCTGATATTAAATTTTAGTTAGTCACGCGAGGTACTTAACAATTTATGTGTGATCCCGCAATCGATTTAATTTTCAGACTTGCCGAAAGTTTGAAAAAAGTCGAAATTCCAAGCAAGTCGTAAAGTTTGTTTTAATGGAGATCCATTCATTTTATGTGATCACAGTGAATTACTTCAACTGTTAAACTCGTACATGTGTGGTTGCACAGGAACAAACAAAAATACAACGCCAGCAAAATAATTATAACAGTGGAATTTATAAAAGACATTAAAGGCACAATTCCAGAGCGTGTTCAGTGAGCACATTTAGTATGTCTTCTAATTAGTTTTTTTTCAACGTATCGGTGCAACGGTCTCATTTTAATTAACCGCTGAATTTTTACGCACCGTCGTAGTGCATTCAGGGGGTTAATGTTTAATATTTATTATATAGCCCTTGTGGACGCGCACCATCGAGACAATTACGCTGAAAATGATTAGTTTAGCGCTCCCCGAATCAAACAGAACGGAAAATCAAATAAAACGTGGCAAGTTGGCAAACCAGCGAATCAACACTAGTCAAACTAATTTACTGTTGCCACTGTTTCGTTATTTGCAATTAAGAAAATCAATATTTATAACCGCAAATCTCCCTTCTGTGTTGAATTCCATAAACGTCAATGGGGTCGATTTTTTAGCAGCAACTTGCAGTCGTTCTGAACAAAATTAAGATGGATCGGGGGTTTTCACGGACATTGTAGCGATACAGCCCTTGGGTTCCGGATTGTTATCGCGTCTGCCTACATTTCGTCTACAGAATTCTGAAGATGTTTCCTGCAGCTGTATAGCAGTCTATTAACCTTTCGCGAAAAAAGCCTTTCAAAGAACTTCTGCATCAAATTTATTATCACATTCAGATGAACTTTCTAAATTAACTCGTTATTTATGACGGCATTTTTATGATCAAGGGGATATAATTTTTGGTTTTACAAGTGGAATTTAAAATGGTTCTGGCAAATAATGCACAAAATATGCGAATATTACGTTCTCCCAGCATCGGTAAAAACGGGCGATATATTTTTGCAGAGAACGTTTCGTATCTTCTCAACTTAATTTCATGAGTCTATCTTATAGTCTCGTCTAGACTAGTACTTAAATTATGGTTTCAAAAGTTACATGTTTTAATTAAATCTGTAATTCTTCCTCCTCCAGAAGCAAAATTCGATACTCTTATTTTGTTACTTACCCTTTCATTACTATTGAAATAAAGTAAAGACTCGCTTAAATCAACAAGGCATAAAACGCAAAATTTTATGTTTGCTTTACCCCATCATAAATTCCAAAACAAACTTGAACCTCTTGTTATCAAGTTGATACCTTCGTAATTTCAGTCTGCATAATTATACACAGTGTGTCCCAATGGACAAAGGGTATCAACTGTTGATGTTGCTGAGATTGCAATAATAAAATCTACGAATATATTACATGCTTTCAAATTCAGAAAAGGCTTGTTTTGTTGATAGAAACGCTTCATGAAAAATAAATACCGCCACTCGCTACATACACATACGAGTATAAATTAGGTACTATTAAACGAAGTTTATTTCCCCGTTAATTGAATTTTTAGATTGTCCAGATTTCCACACCAAAATATTTTGACAGTGATTCTCCTGAGGGAGTGATATTTAACCAGATTCTTGCACGTAATTAATCTTTTATGGATCGATGCAAAATGCAAGCTCATCCGCCTAAATGATGAATGACAGCATTATGTAAATGCAATTTTTGCCATTGTAAGCATAAAATTGGGACTGCGGTAGTTTATTTGATATTCTTTCCGGAAATTAAAAGCTTGGAAAATACTTAAAGAACCTGCATAGAATTTATCTCGTTCAATTACTTAAAACGTTTGCTCTAGTAGTTTAAAAACCTTAATTTTTTCTCTGAGTGTGTTTTTTTAATTACTACATGTCAACTTATCTTGGTGAATTCCAGACAGTGTGGATAACGAATGCAATTTTTAGAGGATTTAAAAAAGAACTATTTTGAGAAATGACTTGACAGATTTAACCGACGGCAAATGTTTTATTTCCTTTTGGAAAACTGAATGCAGTTGACTTTAATTAATGGAATATTAATTTTTCTAGCAGCAGAAGTTGGAAATAAATGGCTTTATTATGCATTTGCAGAAAATCATGTCGTTTATATTCCCACACGGTGATTTATTCCACAATTTCATAATACGTTAATTTATACCATTCTGTATTTGTGCAAGAGTTTAAAAAAAACATCAAATAAAACACCACATAAAGTTGCAAGGATGGCACTTGGATCAGTCAACGACATGCATACAAATTTTTCATAGCTTTTCCCACATATTTTGATTGCCTTTAATAGCTTTTGCGAATATTGAAACGGCTATAATATTTGAATTATTAGTGGTCATAAAGTGTTGCATTTTACAATATAACCAAAATTGTATGTACCAACTGCTATTTTTTATTGATTAATTTTTTTTAGTTTACACAGAATTTTTCTTCTTCATAAATCCTCTCAAAACAGCGAATGTTAGTTAGTTAATACGCGGAAATATTTTCACGTTTTAATTTATGCATTGTAGCAAAATAAATAATAGGAGTACCATTATGTTTACACAGTGAAACAGTTGGCATTAACTTTTATAATCCAATAACTGTCGATAAAAAATAACCACCACAAATAACCTGCATTACTATATGGCTTTACAATACATAATTCAATTTTATTAGAATTTCATCCGTTTAATTAATTAGGCAATAAATCTTATTAGAGCATTAGAGCAAATAGGTTGGCAATAAACATCTATCGTAAATTTCATCCATTATTTAATAAACAAATTTTTGATATTTGACTGCTATTTATTAAAAAAAGATTTAATTGTAGTAAAATCTTATATGCAAAATGTGTCTCGTATTCAGTTTCTTGTCAGCACTTTTAGTGCATCACACAACTAATAATTTTAGAAAATTTTGTTTGAAAAACGAAACAACGGGTACTACAATTTCATATGCAAATTCGTATCCATAAACTGAAACAGTAAAGTAGACACAAGAGATTAAGAATTAATGAAAAATGCAGATCTTCAAAATAGATGAGATAGTTTCTATCTGTATTTAGCTTTCACACAGATTAGATCAAGGCGCGCAGTTAACTAAATTAAATTCAGACTGGGCTATTTTAAAATGAGTAAATTTCATTTTGACCATCATTTTGTTGCGTATCCTAAAATGTTAATGTAAGGTTCCAACTCAACTAATTTTCTTACTACTGTAGGTTTGAATCAACAGTTAAAACTTTTCTCCTGAAATTGACTTTGTTATCCCATTTCTCTTCAGCCAAGAAAGTTTTTGTTACCCCTACTTTCTGCAGCAGTTGTATCGCTGCAAACAACATTGTAATTAATTTTGTCCCGCAGTTACAATAACTTTTCTTAGAAAATATCAGGTGTAAATAACTTAAAATATAAATTCTAACAACATTGCACAATACTATCCGGTGGCCCGAGCAAAATCGGTTGAATTGTGAACACTTATTTGAAAAGTGTAATAACTCAAAATTAACCAATTTGTTTTCACGGGACAAGCATGCATATTAAAAGAAGCATTGTTTTAGAATAATGCTGGCTGCAATTAGTTTTTTACACCTCCTGCAGTGTTACAACTCTCGTAAATCCTTTCTGTCTGATGTAGCCGTAGGGGTTATGAGCTCAACTATACATTCACTGAACGTCTAGAATAAAATCTTTGATCTTTTTTTTTATAGTTTGTTTTTTCTAAATTTAAAGAGAACACTTTGGCGATTCTTGGCAATATAAACTTCTTCCAGAGATGGAACATTCTGGATCCGTTTTTCCACTTTTATTGATTTTGTTAAGCTTGGAATAATCTTTGATTGTCTGTGTTTGTTGCGTGAATGCGATCGGAATGGTTACCAAAGGCAACCTTTTTTCGATTCGCTTTGAAAACTTATCTCATCCCGGGTATCACCTTTGGCCTCTAAATACACATTGTACACAATTGAGTGTAATATGTAAAACGCACCGGTCCCTGAAGTGTGATAAGAGAGCAGTGGTCATTTAGGTCTCGAAGCAAAATATTTTACCGGTAAACCAGTCTCGATGGCGAAGCTTATTTTCGCCCCATCAACGGATCAGTTCTCGGACTCCCTGCTACGTCCGGAACACGGTGTTTACATATGTATGCTGGCATATCCGCATTATTCATAGGCAACAGCGGCAGGTGCGAGACATTTTCAATATCCCACGACCATGGTCTGGTTAGATGTATATATCTGAGCATTTTACAACGCATGCGACGCTAGATTGACTATAAAATGAAGTGTGGCCAAGCCATAAACTTCGCTACAGCCACTTATGCTTCACAGTTGGCACTTTTAAATTTACGGTTTCGGAGAGAAGCTTACAGGCTTGTATGGTATTGGAAGATATTTACTCTTGTACGTGAATCGTTCCCTTGCAATTTTTACACAGACTGACTTTTCTTACGACTCTATTGAAACGAGATGCCCACTACAAAGATTCCCTAATAAAATCAATGTTTCATAACGGATGAGCTTGTCGAAGAATATACAGCAGGATTGCAATGTGAGGCTCTCCACCGATAGCTCAATAAATTACTTGAAACAAACTTGTGCCTCATCTCAAAATTTTCAGCCACAGTTTTTGCCTTCATCTCCAATCTTTGATTAAATCGCCACCTGGCAATGTGTAAACTTACACAATCCAATTTTTCATCAGCGCAATATATTCACCGGAACATGTGTCTAATAGTCAAACTGCTAAAATTATTTATAAAAGACGACAAACTAAAATTGTGAACCATCACAATGAACAACAGCTGCCAGAAATTTCTGCCAATAAAGCGCGACTCAAATTGCATAAAAATACTTACAATAATTACAAATATTCAACTTGTTCACACGTTTATCATTTTTTCTTTAAATGCCGCAAATGTAATGACATTATACAACTCATTACTGTAATTATTGCAGCACGACATTAAATTATCAATTTCCTCAGCTGTGTGTAGCTTGCATTGGTTGTTGTAATTGCAAATCACAGTTTAGTAGTGCGGATATGGGAGCATTAAATTAACATAAACTATATTAAAAAACAGGATTATCGATAAGCGAATATAGCTAGGGAATAATCTTTTTTTAGTTTTATTTAGCTCCAATACCACCATAAGTGCCCACGTTATTTGTGGCACAAAAACGTCAAACACCGACTGTTCATTTCATGTTAAAAGTGCCTTTTCTATTTCCACTATTTATTTACTTATCTTTTTTAATATCGCCTTGAATAATTGTCAAAATAATAGTGTAAGTTATTTCTGGCTATAGCTTTTTATTAAAATACAACTGAACCATCAATCATTTTTGAGACTTTTCTGTTCCTCGTCAGTAATCGGCGATGACAAATGGCTGAGAATATAAACCGCAATTGTATTAGTCGAAGAATCCCGTAAAGAAAAAGCAAGATTTGTAAAATGACAGGCAGATCTATTAATTTGTGTCGTTTTTCGTGTTTTATAAACGAGCTGCATTTAGTTTCATGCTCTTACTATTTTATGTTTCTAGTTTAGGAAGTAATTTATATAAGGCGAGCACTTTCGTCCCACCTGACTTTACACAATCCGCTCTCGTACTTCTTTAGTTATTTATTGTAGAATGCTATTTAACCACCTGCCCGAATTTTGGGGGAAATTGAATTTACTTCATCCCTAGTTGAGAGGCGTCCGCTTGAAAAATCATCTCGATTAGAAACGGTCCGAAAAACCCACGACCATTTATATCCCCTGTACAATAGATCCTGTCCCACCGAAATTATTTTAAAGCGTTCCGCAGTTTGAAACAAAAACATCCGAAACGGGAAAACTTATGAATATCGTACTTTTGCCATTCAACTGTAACGGTTTTCTATTCGCCAGACTCCATAAATTTCGTTGTTTTCGCAGAGGTGCAGCGTAACTGCCGAACATGAGGCTAGGACTATCTATCTCACATAACACAATAGTCTCAAGTTGTCGGGATTCGATCCTGGATTCCCTGCAGGACCCGGATTTACTGCATGGTTTCCAACATTCTCGACGAAGCCGCTTTCCATTCTGATTCCGCGGAACGAAAATCTACGTTTCCAGCAATGGCGGTACACGATCGCAAAAAAGTTGAATTGAATTGGAAGAAATCATCGGTAATATCGCCGTATCATCTTTATCACTTTGCCTGGGAAAAATGGGCGACCAGCAGTGACCGAAACTGACGGAAAACCTCATCTAATACAGTTTCCATTTCTCTATATTTGCCCGGCACGGTCTGTCTTCAATATGATTGAACTGTCAAGATAAAGAGAAGCACATACTAAAAAATACGCTTTTGCCAAATGGCTCGTGTAATTCGATATATCAGGACTTGCTGCAAGGCGAATGTGTTGTCCTTAACAGAAAACGGCAACTTTCGAACAACGTTTGATCGATGAGCTTAATTCGCCATAACAACACCTAAGAAGGTATTTCCAATTAACCGATTAATTAATTTCCAGACTTTCACTTCGGATGTAGGTCACTTTCAGGCTGCTCTGACCCGATTTGCCAAACTTCAAACGCTAATAATTATTTTACCCAATCGATACACAAAAAGTTGCTTAGAAAGCTGCTGAATTATAAAACGGCTGACATTTTCAATTAGTTTGTCTATTACACGTATAAATTCTAGTGCAAATATGCCTAAAATTTTCAATGCTCTGCGCTTTATAATCTACAGTTTAATTACAACATAGAATATTTATTTTAAAATTAAAATTAAACAACTGGAAAAGTTTCAATTTAAATTACAATATTCATAATGCTTCTAGCTTTCAGGCACATCCCAACAATAAAATTAAGCATCTCTTTAAATGACATTACTTGCGTTTCAGAATTGTCTAGAATTTTAACTAACCTAAGGAGTAGACTCCCTTGTAGATTAAGAATAAAATTAAACAAAAACATAAAGGGTTTCAAAAATTATTACTTAATTTAGTTCAATCGACAAATAATTAATCTACAAAATAAGTTTATAAAATCCCAAAAACATACAAACATAATTTAACAGTTATAGCTTATAGCTATATGCTGAATAATGTTTCTATTATTGGAAAAGCTTTCCGTGCAAATAACAGTTGATAACGTATATATAATTTCTATAATTTATGAAAGTGCAGCTATAAAAGTTACTCTGCAAACTGGAAGTGTCTACAGTAGGTGCATTATTCAGTTGCAGCTGTTTTAAGAAATGCAATAGAAAGAAATATACTAAATTATGCACATATTTTGTACAAGCTTCTACTCTATATTTTTTCACTAACTGATGTCATAAAAATCTAGAAACTTTCTATGTGGGAATGTTTTTTAGCGCTGAAACTTTCTGACTTTGTTTTCGTAAATATTTTGAACTAGGTAGCACACAGTAGCAATATCGATTGATTCATTGAGATAAATATTAACTGTCATATAAATTGTTCAACTAAAAGTAGGTCACCTGTTCAAAAACATTGTTGTATCAGAAGTTTTAAAGACGTTCTAAAAAATATAAATACCGTTCTCAGCTAAATTACGAAAAATTATTCCAATGTATAAAAACAAATTATGTCAATTACTAAAACAAAATTAACTCCGAGAAATGTTTTCGGTTGTAGTAACAAAGTACCTAAGTTTGTTTAAAAAATATTGTGTTTTTGCTTGTTACAAATTCCCAATAATGTTTTTTTTTCCAACAAACAATAGATTTAATTGGATATTTAATTGGATGTTTATGTTTAAAAAATAATGAATAGCGTAACGGTAAACAAAATATTTGTATCCATAAAACAATTAAATTGCATGCAAGCGTGTGCTGAATAAACACAAATTTTGCAATTGAAAAAATAGAAAAAGCTTCGTCAAAATTCAGCAGTAAGCGGCTGATTGATATGCGCTTTACATTTTCACCTTATAGATTCTTCAAAAAATATATATCCAACCCGGCTGAATAGAAACGTCAAATTCATGCAACGTCGTTTTCTAGATTGCTCCAGCAATATTCCTGCGTGACTCACAAAATGAAAATGTCTCTGTTGTAAGCGGCGATTCTTGATTTCGAAAAGAAAAATTGTAGAACATTCCGCCCTTTCCGTTAGAAATTTCAAAGCAAATTGCTGGCCGCAGTCACAATATTAAGCTGATCACGGAGCCATCAATAAAATTTGTCTTGGTAATGTTATGACACCATTTGTACCTTCAAAAATTCTGTCCGAGGGTTATAAATCACGTTGCGAGTAAGATTTTTCTTTTTTGACAACGCTATTAAATATTCTCTACTCCATTTTTATTTGGGTATAGGTTGAAAAGGGGAGATAAGACTACAATACACCGTATTAGAGATGTCTGTAAATAAATCTAGTTTGGTTTCGATGATCTTGTATTTATGTTGCGATACTGCTGCGCTCACCGGCCACTGATAGTGATGGGAATTTCCCCTAGCAACATAACTCATACAAGAAAATAAACGATCGAGGACGAAAAAGGCGAAATGTTAAAAAAATACACTCGAGCCCTTTGCTCCTTCACAAATCATCTTAAATATTTGTTTTAAATAATTTTTGGGCTTTGTTTTTCTGAAACTCGAACGTTGAGCTATCTTATCTTGTCTGCTTTACGGTTGAAAGAATAATAAAAATGATGGGCAAACCGTATATTACTAAGGTCGTGAAAATTTTAAGAAGACTTCAACTCTATAAACACTACCCGGCGCCTCCACCATAATGCGATACCCTAAAACGGTAAAATACTAGATGAGGGTAAACTCTCTTTAATAAGTAAATAGCGTGACGTGATAAGAACCAAAAAATCTAAACCTCTCAAATTCAGACGCAAAATCTATTTCGGTATGAATACCCCAAATGAGGCAATAAACGTTATTAAATTCTCAAATTTTCATCAAATGCGCAATTTATTTTGTCACTGGAAAACAACAGCTCGCTTTAAAGTAATAAAATTCTAATTTGATCTATAATAATTGATTTACGAACCTTGTTTCTGATAGCCATAAAAGATTGCCGGATGAAAATTAATTTAATAAACAGCTAGTTTGATTTTAATATCTGGAGTCCACATGTAATTTATTTGGTTGTATACTTCCTATGATTACATTATGATGAACAAACATGAATAACTCATTACGAGCAAATACAAAATAGTTGTTGTTTTTTATTAAGTCCTCGTATTACAACATAAGCGTATTACATTTTAATTAAAAATTTGTGGAATTGTAAGTGGCCGTCTAATTTCATTAAAAAAAGATCAAACAAATCAAAATTAATACTTGAACAAAGAAGCTTTCTTTTCTCTTATTCCCGAAATCAAGAGCTCGTTAAAATAAATGATCATTTTAATTCTGACTCGATTAAAACATCTTTGCACTTCTCTCTAGAGCTTCATGCAAATTAGATAAAAGATGAGTATTTCTAGATATTAAAAAATGTATAATAAAAGTCTTTGTTTTTTGAACTTCCTTAAGCAGCAACAGTAATTGCCGTGTGCTTCTACTCCAGCTGCATCAACCATCGGAAGCACTTCGTTTCTGTTGTGAACAAAACACAAAACAATCTGTGCCAACACCAGCATCCAAACGAAATGCGCCTGAGCGCATCACGTCTTGACACAACATTCCTGGATATGGATATAGCCCCCGGAGCAACATTCTCGGCATAAGAACTAATCTTCACCTTTTGTGCCAGTCGAATTAGGTCCCTATTTACGTCTAAGCTAAGCGACATCTTCATTTTCGCAGCTCGTTTCATCTTAGCTTATTCCTGCAGTTTATATAGGGCATTTATTATGAAAATTTATTTGCAACTTCTCATTTCCCTCTATGCAAGAAAATTAAAGAAACAAAAACGACGCCCCTCGAGTTTTTCTCCTGCTTAATCCGCGTTCATAATTCTCAGATATTCAAACTGCGTATTAAATCCGAAATTCAACTGAATGATACTGACCCGGTTTTACTTAGAAGTTCTATTTCTATTCTAAGACATGCGAGGGTGGAAGAGGTGCTAGAAAATTTCTTTGTCTCTCTTATGGCCTGCGATGAGTTAAATCACAACAAGAGAAACGTGAAACAATGATAAAACAGCCATTCCGCTTTCATAATAAATGTTTAAGTGTTTTTGTGATTTACGAGGAAACTTTTGTTTCCCTCCACTTCGTCTAGTACTTGCTACACATTGACTTCTCATGTAAATTTATTCCGTTAAATAATTTTTGCACGATCTCGTCGAGCTGTTTCAAGTTTATTTTACGCTTAATTTCAAGATTCGATCGAAAAATACTTGCGCATCATAACAAACTTTTCATATTATCTTTAATTTATACCTAACCACGAGAGAAATTGAATTTCAATTTAAATGGAACTTATTATTGGAAACTTTTGTTGTTATCCTGATTACCTGTGTATTGTGCTACAAGATCGTGATACTTCTTCCATTACAACTTCACACTTTATTAGGTCGAATCATGAAAGTTGTTATTGGAATAAGAGTGCTTTAATCATTACGAGATGAGTCGAAAGATTACCTGTCATCGATTGTTAATCCGGACGCGCAATAACCTATCGGAAATGATTTTAATTAAAACTTTCTAGTCAAGATGGAAAATAAAATTAAAACCCGCTTTTTCTGCATGTCAACAATTAAAACAAGAAGATCAGGAAGGACTTACTCTCAAATGCTCTTGTTGTTTCAGCAGCCATTATTGCCCGATACGGCTTTATGAGATAAGGGAATATTCGGCACGTCCAGTCTTTACTTGGGTTAAATTCTCCCATTAGTTACATTGGTTTTCTATAATAATGGGGCCTTTACAATCACATCTGCTATTGATAGTTTATTTTAGGAGCATCCACTTTTTGGTAAATTTCCTACTTCCTAGAGTCTCGAAACAATGAACCATCATATTCCACGTGCTACATAACATTTAATTATAAAATAACACTAGCAAATTGATTACATGTTTGCTACCTTGAAAGTCCATTACCCGAAAGACAATAAAAATAAAAGACATTGACTGGTTGCTCTTAATACGCTTGATCAGCGTTTGCCATTTGTGTTGCATAAAATTACATGCATTATAGTTATTTTTATAATTTGTGAGAATATTGGGTAAGCATCCTAATTTAAAAATAAAAAATGCAATACTAATTCAAACTTTCAAAGGTCTCAATCAATTTTAAGCATACGACATTAGCAAAACGAAAAAAGGTAACATCCTTGAGACGAAATATGTTCACACTGACGAAATAATTTATTATCACTTCCGGTGGCACTGCGACGCCTTGCCAAACACATGTTGAGTAATTACCGCCTAAAAGTATTTACCTGTCAAAACTATAATAAGAACGAATTAAATTAAAACCGCCTTGTGAATTTTAAATATAATAAAGTGAGCAGTTTGTTTAGTTCGCAACTGTCAACATTTGAACATTTAGAAAAAGATTAATTGTGAATATTTTCCATTACCTTTCCTATTTTTACAACGTCGTGAATACAGCGTGTACCAGAACTCGCTCCCCACCGGAAAGGTGCTAGTGGTAACAGCAATGGGGATGGCAATAATGCAAAAAAAGTAGATCTTTTATTCGTCGTTTGGGAGATACAGAGGTTTCAAAGTGACCAATCCCAGAAGCTCTCTCCTAGGTGTATTGCATACAGTAGATCCGTTACTAAGGAATGAAAAATAACTCTAGTGCGCTTTTTTATTGTCCATTCCACATATTTTTGATTTCCTAGCGACGTGTTTTGTTCCCGTAGTCCTCCGGAGCAAGTTCTTTTGTGATTGGTTATTTTCAAACGTTCTTATCTCCCAAATGCAGAGTTAGAATTTTTGGTAAAGGAACTTTAGCTTCAGAATTGGCTAAACTATATGCACCTTTCCGAGTGGGGAGCGAGTTCTGATACACGCTGTATAAACAAATACCACTTTGTTTCAAATTAAAAATCACTATTCGAAATCTGTTCAGAACAATCAACACTGATTAGAGATAAATTATCTTTTTATTTAATCCATCAACACACTTTTGTTTTAGACGAAAGGAATTTAATTAAGCCTTATTAATGTGATGCCTTGATTTAATATCTAATGGTAGGGAAGTAATAATCGTAATAATTATTGTTTTTCCAAGAATGCGCAATTTTCAAATAATTACGAAAGAGCGAAGCCTGAAATAATAATGAGTCCAGGTCTTGTGGGGCTTGACGGTTTTATTCAATATAGGAGGATGGAAATTTTGGTTATCATTCCATATTACAAACAAACGTGTGTATTGTTCTTGGATTCAACCAAATGTTCAACAAGTAATGCTCAATATTAAATAAATAATAATCCCACGAGTACGCACACAACTATACTCGTATCATCTCTAAAGTTGTTTGATGGGTAATGCATTAATGCATACTATTGAGAAATCAATTTACCCGAACCCCATACAAGATTCATTGAAGACTGAAATAATGATTCCTTTGCTTTTCACAACCATGAATAGCTCTACAGCCTGTCAAGATAACAAGTTTCTGTGCATCTATGAATTTCATCTCGTGAAGCTCTGACTGTAATTATTAAACACTGTTCTTTATAATATTCTAAGTCATAATAACGTAAAATTTGGTAAATTAGTTCAGTGCGTTTTGTGGTTGCTACTTGCTAGATATTGCCGGAGCTACTAACTGTTTTGCTTAACAAGCAAAACAAGGTAAAATTTCCTCTAATTCGCATGGTTTCAACCAAGTTCATTTACGACTCAGTTATTTATTTCATAAACTGCACATTTAAGGTACAATGCGAATAAAAATTGCTTGCTATATGCAATTTGCATACTATTGATTACGATTATTTGATTAAATAATTTGGTTTTCAATCGTCCCTAGACTTTTCCAATTTATTTAATGGGACAAAGCAATTTGTATTAATTTTAATCTGGATATTATAAATTTCATGAATACGTACAAAATGATTACCTGTCACACACATGATTAAAATTATTAGAATTTATAAAATAATTTTGCAGCGATTGTCGAACAGACGATAAAATTTGAATCGGAATTGTGTGCAGAAACAATGCTCATATTACACCAGCATAGAACGATTCACAAGTTCTAGCACGAATGCAGGCTTTCAGGTGTGATAGTTTTGAATACTTTCGTACAGCACCCGGATATATTTTTATTTAAAATTCGCACAATCCTTATCATTAAAATTAATGACAGAACTTTTCAAAGAAAAGTTGGTCAGAAAGATGCTGCGGTTTTATTTTAATTGCAATGCGAGAAAGTCCTGTAATCTGCTGACAATCATTACACAAAAAGTGCCACACTTTTTTACATTTGTAAAACGAAACTGTAGTTTCTGTTGAATCAATTAGTTGCATACGTCTTATTTTGTGTTATTCCATGTGTTTGCGGAATTCACTAGAAAACCAATTTTAAGCGAAGAAATTGAAAGTTGTTGACCCATTTCTTTGCAAACTCCTTGTAAAAACTGTAAACAATGTCTTCGGAACTATCTAGGAACACTAGAACCAAAGGCTTTGAACCCAAGAAGCAAAGTGGCTTTTGAACAAATCGGTCAACAGATAACATACTCAACCCACAAACAGAATTCTCACCTCTGCTGATCACAGTTTACGATTGCGTTCTTTTATGAGTTTAGTAAAATAATTAGTGTTGGGCACAATCGAATGATTTTGACTATCGAATAATCAGTTATCGAATGATTTCAACTATCGAATGAATCATTCGTTAAAATTCATTCATTCATTTCATTCGTCTGAGCAAATGGTGGTAGAGTAGCGAATGGATCAATTGAGGGTTTCTATATAAGAAAAGAATTCTATGTTAAAGTGAATCCCAGCGACAAATTTTGAGCAAAGAAAACCCATCAATTCAAAAAGGAATATAATTATGAAAATTCACAGTTATTGCTAAAGGTTAGAAACGGACCATGGGCCATACGCGCATGTACTAGGCTAAATTCAGTAGGTACGAACTTCACTCATTTAACTCATTCAATCGAATGATTACAGCGAGATAAACATATTAAACTCACTGTACGTGAGAAAGAAACCACGATAAGATATGAATGATTTTATTCGATAGTGTGGTCATATTCATTTCTTCTTAATGAATGATTTTGAACGAATGAATAAATTGTCTACTATCGAATAATTCGAATGACAGACAACTATCGAATTATTCGTTAAATTCATTCGATTGTGCCCATCACTAAAAATAATGTTACTGTGGTAAATGGCAAGCGTGTTGCAACCTCTATTACTGTTGCCTCAACTAATGTACAATGTACGGAAGTTGAGAAGTTGCACTAACTTCACTTGCATTTAACTTATCACCTTCAGCTTGCGTCTTGTTGCAATACTTCCATTAGGTAAATGCAGGCAAAATGTAGGTTGTATAAATGTCTATTTCAATTAATTTAATACGGCGTCTGATAGTTCATTTAGGTAAAATTTATTGCCACTATTACCAGAGAAGCTAATTTAAATACAACAATAACAAATAATCGATTTTGCTGTTAAAACACAGTACAACCCAACCGAGAAACCATTTGGAACATTAATCATAATCTTCAACATAAAATATGACATGGAGAGGCAAAAATGTCCCCAGTGAGATATTTTAATTGTCTTATATTTCTATTAGAGTCGAAGCTAGAGCTAAATTATTACGACGTGTAGAAATATTGCAGCGTGATTCAAGAGCAACGATTTTTGATTTATTTTTAGTTCATATTTCGTCATTTTGAAAACGGCGTTTATACCTAGCTAGTCGCACACAGGAAAAAATGTAATAAAAGAGATACTAATTGATAATTTAGAGCTCTAAAGTAGCGTTTGGTCATTATTTCTTCAAAAGCAATATGTTTTGTGAAACAAGTTTAACCTGCTGTCAGTTGGAAATAATAGTGCTGTGAGATATGTGTCGCAAATGCAAGTAAAAGCACCCACATATTTATTAGATGGTTCCTTAAACCAGGGATTTGCAAGAAATGAACTAGTTACACTTCACTTGCATTTGCATACTTAAGATATCTTCTCGGGGCTTAAATCAAAATCAATTTTAATTAAATCTAGAAGTGAGCATTTTGTTTATTTGACTGCAAGTGTGCCCACTTGGGAAACACTCGAATAATGTAGTCGGTCGGAAATATCCGCTAAACCATAAATTTCCCTTGAACTTTTTCGTGGTGTTTATACGCAAAGTTTTGAAGTATGAATTGCAGATAATAAATACTCCGACTTTGTAATTGCTTTCTGACTTGTCTGCTGCTCACATTTATGGTTCAAAAAAAACTCTGGTCACACAACCGCTAATATACTCACGGCAGTAACAAAATGCACTTAACTTTTTCACTTTGCGACTAATTTATTGTGGAGACTTGGAGAAGCGAAATGTAGTTTGTCCATTCTCTTACCGGTGAAACTCAATTTGGGACATTTACATTTAGAATTAATATTATTTAGGGCCCTCATATTAGATAATAGAACAAAAGTTAGTTTTCGAGAATTCAAAATGTACATTAGGTGCGGGAAGGAAAGACCCATTAGAGAACAATAATTGCTCTAACTTGAGTTGCGTAAGTGTAGTGACTAATGGTAATCCTTCATACCTCAAGAATACACAATATGAGGAAACTGTTGTTATAAGGACGAGAACAAGATTGAATTTCTTGCCTAGGGATACGTTATAATAATCCAATCATAAAACGTCTGTAGTGTTAATCATTAGATTGCTACTATTTCCTTGCAAATACAGTCAGAAACGCTTTTTAATTTCTTGATTGAAGATTATAACAAAAAATATAAAACCCCTTCTTTTATAAAGATTTTATGTCGGGAAAAGTTCAATAAAAGTGTGCGTTTTATTCCAATCCAGCTTTTGCTTTAAAAACTAATACCCATATAAAAATTCTTCTCAAAAATTGCTTTTTTCCAGGACTTACCACAGGAAGCAGTAAGAATCCATTTTTACTGTTTATTTAAACTGAAATAAATTATTCCGTAACAAAATCGGTTCAAAGAGCAGTTAGTGTGCGTATCAGATTAGGGTGTTACAGCAGCAGGTAAACAATAAATGTTTCCATATACCTTAAGCATTAAAGTTTCACATCAAAGTAAATCATTCTGAGGGTCTATAATTAATCCTGACATTGCCCCCTTTACTTAGCGAAGTGAAAATTTTCCACGCCCTAACTCATTGTTTTGGTATAGTCCTAAAACCACAAGCTGCGTTTTAACAAAAACTCGTTTCGATATGACAAGGCATAAAACTGGAGATCAGTAAATAATAAAAGAGGATATAGAACGTCTTAGAAGTAGACGTTTTTGATGCAACCTTCGTAAATTTGTCAAGTACAAATTAAACTTTAATAAACAGTCAAAACATCGGTGGAAATTTTAAATTAATTAAAATTTTACACTTCACTCATCAAAGAAGTTCTATCATTTGCAGCACAAGTATGCATTTAGCTGAAATTATTGTACCAGTGAAGCTTTCGTTCACTAATTAAGTATTCAGTTACAGTGAAGTTTTTACCTGTAGAAATTTTAAATGTGGTTGCCAACATGTAATGTTATTGAGTTGTTTAACTTTTGACCGCAAATCAAAAAGATTTGCGAGTTATTTTCACTCCGTTCGGTTACGTTTGAAACTTCATAGTCAATTACAAACCTATTTTAAGCCCTCGTTCAGATAGCCTAAAATTTATAGTTACATCCGAGATTTCGTAATTTCTAAGAACGAATATAAAAACAAAAATAAAGATGAGTCGTAAATTTGCGATTTTTATACCCCAGAGGAAATTTATCTTTATAATTATTGTTACTTTTATTATTTCTGTGGAAGCGCCTCAGACTACGTATCGTATTTTACGATTTTATGCATTGGCATTACAAAATTGAGGAAGCGGTTATGTTGGCGGAGCTGAAAAACTCGGTAAAACTGCTTTCATTGTCGAAGTAAACTATATTGTGCTCTAGTAACGTAATTACAGTCAAATCACAAAACTGCTGTTACTTAGTAGCACGAGAAACGTACAATATATGTGCAGTCCAAAACCTAATAAAGTTTTGTGCACTTTTATGATGCCAACGTAAAGTTAAATAGCGATTTCGAAACGTCATGAAACGAAAAGTGACTTGCATGAGGCACGTTTAGAGCGAGAAACATTTATTTTTAGTGCGACGTTTTGAAGTAATAAAAATATACTTCGTTTTACAGATTTACATTTTATACCGATATTAAAAAAATTGGAAAAATACATAATATGGCGCTCAAAAATGATGATACATTTGCACGAGTAAGATTAGTTGCAGGATTAAAATTAAAAATTTAAACTTACGACTCGCCAACAATGCTAGGTGGGCATAATGAAGCGAGTGAGGGGATTGAACGTTCAGTCGGTGTAAATTATGCAAAATAAACAACGAAATAAACGTACAGTGAAAATCCACAATTAATGCAAAAATTTTACAAAATAGTGCATCTCGATTTTAGAAATGCTACTAAATTTTTTAAATGTTTATGTGCGAATAACGTTATTGATCAATAGCTAAACTAAAAATTTTCAGTGGATAATAAATATTTGTAAAAAATAATAAAAACTTATTTAATTTCGCAAACAATGTGTGTTTTAAACTGTTTAAAACGATATTTTATCCGTTAGTCCATTTGACAAAATATCAAACAGCAAGGTGAAAAATCATTCCGATGTCTTTTGAAATGTGTGAATAAAATTTCAAAGCGGGAAAGACCTATTTTGTTTTTTTAACTCATTCAAATTGAAATCCTTTCGTCACTCACAGACTAGTTTGACGTAATATAATTAAAATCCGAATGACAAAAACAGTCTTTAAATCCAAATGAAAAAGATTTTAAAATATTTCGTTTGATCTTTGCTTTAGAAAAAAAGCAACAGTGTTACTGACGGATTGGAATTATTTGTACTTTGATAAAAAGCACAGACATAAATAGAATAAAGCAATAAAGCATCAAAGAATGGAAACTAAAAAGTATGAAATGAATAAAGTGGGTGTTTATTGATAAACTGTACGCATCGTGGGTGAAATTTTTATATACACAATCATAAATATCAAATCAAAATACGAGGTTAATATATTGAACTTATTCTACACTTTTGTTTGATACTTTAATACTTCTAGCAAATGCAAAATTCATGTTTTGCTGAAAGGTTAAAAGCCCGTGTTTTCGCAGTTTCGCAAAATTTTATCAAAATGCCGTTTTAGCTTTTTCTGAGATGAAGCTAGGCAATAACACGAGTGAATTTTTCAACAAAAATAACAATAAACAACAAATTGAAAAACTCCTCCCGTGGGAGGCAAAATGAAATAAGAACATTCGAAGGAGCTAAAAGTTTTAACACAATACATTTATTTATGTTAATGTCCTCGTTAGATTCTCTTTTCGTAAAATTGCAGCATGCAGGATGGAGTACCTCCCGTAAATCACCGAGCGCCTCCTCCTGCAGGAGAAAATTTAAGACCACTCTGCTGCCTACGACAAATATTTGAAAATAAAATTAGCTCAACAACTAGCCAAATGTTTCCTTAAAAGACCACAAAGTGAGGCGATTTATCGTCTTTGTTCCAAGCCACATCATCTCAACGAGCAGCGTCTTAGTAATATGAGCCAGAATGTGTTGTCGTTTCATATGAAAGCTGTCCTGCAACCCTTGTGATGTTTAGTGACAGCGATTACGAATCACAGCAGGTGTGGCCATACCCTTTCGATGTGTTTTGATTGAAGCTGGTCAAACCCCAATCAAGGATGAGCACGAAGCTAGATCAAAGATATTTTATATGTGGCCACTGAAGCATTCATGGTCAAGTTACTCCAGAGAAACGTATCTTATACAACAAAGTTAATCAATTTCAAGCAAATAGTAATCAATCCTGGAGATCTATTCCACTGGAGTGCAAGGGCGGTTCTGCTACGCTCTCGAGACAATTAAAATATTACCTACGTTCCTTATCTTAAAGAGTGAGGAACGAGGATTCTGAAGTACAAATAGATTGAGCCGAGGGATTTCGAGCTCTTCAATAATTCCAATTAATTACTACTGGAGGAATAGAAAAATACGCAATTTCTCAGATCGGCTTTGAATGAATTTTTAGTTTGGCGGATGTAATAAATATTATAATAATTTATTTATGTCAGTGAATCTACAAACATTAAGGCAACGTCCATTGAGACGTAGTACAAAATCAGTAATTCCAAGAGCTTTCTATTCCTGACATGAAAAAGCTTTTAATTGAAACTGGTGATCATATGCATTTGCAAAATACACCTACATTTTTTAATCATTGCAGTACGTATTTGCTCCTATAATCTATTACCTATTACTAACAAAATTCAGTATAAAATAAATTAAAAACCAAGCATATAACAACAACAAAAATACCTATAATGTTTATTAAAAAAACAAAATAAAAAATAAGTCATCGGTTTTTTTTGTCAACACTACACTTTCTGGAACTAAACTTTACGTTATATTGGTTGTAAACAAATACGTTATAAGTTGTAAACATTATTGTGATAAAGTTTCATTCGCATATGTGTAATGGAAACGTGTTGTTGAGTGGTGGTTTACCGATTATTAAAAATAAGGGAAGCAAATTAGTGCTAAATAAGTAAATGTATGTAACAAGTTTTGTTTTGGGACGATAAGAAACACTGAATCAATCCATTAAGAAATTAATGTTGATCATAGACAAGTTGGTAATTATCTTAATGCAAACTCTTTACTGCACTTTGCTCCCTACTCGACACAAAATAGTTTCTCATTCAGATCGAATTATCTAAAACTTCGCAACTAAACTTAACCAAAATAATTTGTGTAGCTACTAGTTTCCAAATACTTTAATGTGACTGATTGCATTAAAAGTTTCGCCAAATTGAATAAGGCGAAAATTTTATTATATTGACTTGGTACAATTTAGAATGCTGTTTAACGTTTATTTGAAAAAAGCTTCATACAGAATAATGGAAATGGCGCGTAATTCCCAAAAGTGATTATTTAAGCTGAAATATTCAGAATGGAATTACAACATGAGCTTTTTACGCCATTGTTTCCCTTCTTGACATTTATAAAACCTGAAACTTACATCACACGACAAGAATTATCGCATACTATGCCACGAAATACAATATCAAATGCGATCTCAATTCGGAAAAACAAAAACTGTCAAATTTAAAAGTAGGGAGTAAATTCAATAAATGCGTGTTGTTGGCTCTGTTTGCTCCATCAAAAAATGTAAATTTAGCCGGAATATGGCGGGAGTTTTAATATAAATTTTTATGGTTTCTAACTTTCCTTAATCATGAGTTTCATTTAATGTCGCCCGTTAAGGTTTTCCGCGAAAGAGCCTCATATTTAAAAAATTGTATGCGAAGTCGTCAAGTCTATAAAATATTATCCTTGGTAACTACCTCAAAGTTTGAAAAGCTTTTCTTGTCATAGAAACTGTTAAATATTTAAGCAAGAAAATGAATCTTTCACTCTATGTGTTTAAATATTGATTTATATTACCACATCTCGCCTATTAATAGCTACGTCATTATAGTGTGATATAAATTATACCATCACACACGTAATAGGTACATAAAGAAATGATGATTCTTTGTCGACAGAAAGCTCGGAAATTAATTCATTAATTCAGGACTATTATTCTAGCATTTCATCGGCTTAATTAACTTTCAATTTTTGCTAGGAAGCCTTGATAGAGTATAAAAGTGATGCTAGTTTATAAACAAAAACAGGATATGATTTCAGCGCAGAAAGACAAAGTTAATTATGTTTGCTCCTGTATTTAATTCCACCCATTACTAGATCTAATACTCATTTCACAAAGTCGTTGGCACTTCCTACAACCCCAAAAATTATTTTATGCTGTTATAATACGTGTTTCTAACCAAATACTCGGAAACGTTATTCTATTAAGATCAAAGAAGCACATCATCAAAACTGATAACGTCACTCTTGAATCTTATGTGGATTAACATTGTTATTATCATCATAATGCGTGTTATCTTTCGTTACAATGAACGTTCTACCGAAAACTCACTCCATTTTGGTTAAACTCTATCGTGAAGAAAACATTTAACACAAAGGTTTCTAATAACAAAAGCCGGATAAAGAATTTTGGAATAAAACTTCAGCTATCAATGAAGTGAATGAATATCCTGCGGCAGGAGAACGAGATATTTTCATCGGGGTACACCTGTAACCTTTCGTTTTTCTCCACAAATGTTTTAAAATTACTAAACTTCAACCATCAAACATATTATATGCAACAAGTAATTTAATAATAATAATAATGACGTGGAGTTTTACCTAATTGATTTGCATTATATTGATTACACCGTTTCGAAAGTTATAATTTATTCAGAGCCACTAATCCATTGGTTGCATTACAGATAATGTTAACGTGAGTGTTGATATCAAAGATAATCCGTAGCTTAATTCAATAAAAGCAGACAGGGCTGAAAGTTTTAGCTAGAACTGGACAAAATCACGTTTAAAAATTGCCAAAAAGCTCAGGTTCTGTAAAATAGAATCTTTCTAAAATCCTTGTGAGAAACCGAGTCGTCTTATTGCTTTTATTTGGCGTCATCGACACCTACCATGATCTTGTGGACTTTACCCAGCAAAGCTTTCAGGCTTTCCGGATATTTTGTTTTAGCTGTCTTTCTCATTTTTACTGATCATCGATCGAAATAAAATGACTGTTATTGTGACAATCGCCGCCCTCAAAATTTCTATTGGGTTTCTTTAGTGCATTCTGACTGCAGTGGTCCTTTGTTTGGATTCCTAACACGAATTTATTGTCAGAGGGTGGCGAGAACATTTTTCTTTGAAAGCGGTATGTAATTCATATCAAGAGGAGGTTTGCCGCCTTTGTGTTTATGATTATTTAATGGCATGCGGTAGCAAAGAAAAACTGAACCGAGACGATGTGTGGATGATTTTATGAAAAAGACCAGTTTTTCTCATTGCGAAATTACGTGTTGATTGGATGTTGGAAATGGTTTTCTCCACAGTGGAGCTTCTATCGGGAGATAAATTTATAAATGAAGCAAGTGTATTTATTTTCGAGCACACTCATTAATATGCGTTACAGAACATATGTTTGCGTTCAACGACAGAATCAGATCGGTCATTTGAAACAGTATCAGATTCACCAAACGTGTTGTCAGGACCGCATTAAATTAGACCAATTTTAAATCCATAACTCATGTTGAAGGGAAATAATTATCTCAAAAACCTTAACCCCGCAATTAACTTCGGGCGAGAAAACTGAATTTTATGGCGGATACGTGCAGAATCCACATTCCTGCAAGGATTATGGATGTACATTTCCCAATTTTAATTCTCTCGGAGAAGGGGAGAACGGAAATGAAGTTATAAAGGTAGCGGAATTAAAAAATCAGCATGTCGACGATTTTTCTCGATCATTTATACAGGATGGAAAAAGGAACGTTAATCGTTGACGATAATGATAGGATGGAATTTAAACTCGTGCTAAAGGTTAAACGGTCTTAAATGACTTCGTTCGCAGAATACGCAAAGAAGCCAGTCGATTTTTCATCATTAAGAATATAGCTGGTGGCGAATTAAAAATGGCACTCCATTGAAACCGACGTCGGTGTCACGCCTGACCCAGACAAATCCCAGTTTTAATTTAGAAATCTCCTTGCCACCTGTGCAGTCTCGCTTCTTCTTCCGGGAAACCAGGATCTGGGGCAGGTGGAGACACTAGCCTTTAATAAGCGATGAGCGGTGAGCTGTCACCCCCTTATAGCGGTTATTAGGGCAATTCAGTGCAAATAAGTATGGATTATTATTCGTTAATGACATGGTAGAATACCTCCGAAATTATAAATCGTCTGTGGTGTCTTGTCACTACTGACTGAAAAATAAAAATGTAAATTTATTATTTATTTATTTACGAGTATCTATTATTATTAAATACAAAACTTTATTTATTAATGAATTTTAAATTCACCTAAAGCAAATTCTAATAGAGCTCACCCATAATCTGGTGACAACATTTTTTCCAGTTGCGCTTTTAATATTTTTGCAATATTGTGCATTATTTTAATGAATAAAATTTTGCAAAAGCTGAAAATAGGACGCGGTTTTGTGAATATTTCAGGTGCTAATTGAGCTAGTTTCAAAATAAACTTCCGATGAATAAAACTTTTATACAGTTAAATGCATAATAATAATTGGAGATACCTAAATAAATTACTAAAAATAGTAGAGTATAAAATGTTACTTCTAGACCAGGACATTTGGCGTCTTAAAAAACAAGGCAGAATCTTACAAATTTAGCTGTTTGCCCAAAAACAAACCGAAAAAGGCCTAAAACCTCTCAAAAACTTTTGGGGTGGATAAAAATTAATGCTTTTTGAGAGATCTTAGACCTTTTTCGGTTGCTTGCTTTTGGGCAAACGGCTAAATTTGTAAGACTCTGCCTTGTTTTTTAAGACGCCAAATGTCCTGGTCCAGAAGTAACATTTTATACTCTACTAAAAATACCTACATATTTTCCCCCAAATTTTCTTAAGATTATTTTAGCGTCATGAGAATTTTAAATATTAAACTAGAAGACTGAAGCTAAATTTAATTGTTTCTTGTTAATTAAAATGAGTTTTTCCAATAACGCCGAGCGACCAGTATTACCCCGCTTTTACAAATCGTTGATTAATAAAATCTTGAAATTGTGTCGGAGAAAAATGTAGCTATTAAACTATTTCAACTTTGCTTTCAAACGTGATTAATTATAAGCTTCCATCAAACGATCAAAACTCGAAGAAACATTTAAGCAAAACCAAATTTCTAAATAAATATTGCTTCATAATTTATGCCGTGTTTAATGATGTTTCAAATTTCCATCACTTGTCGTTATATTTCATTCTGTTTTACGATAATTCTGTAAAAACAGAAAGCTAAGGTCTAGGTTTGAAATCAGCTAGTAAATTGACAATAAATCTGCCATGGGTGGTAGAACTAGATAAATAAACACCTAAATATGTTTATTACATCTAACTAATTTAGAAGTCGAGAATTTAATTTATTACTGACTAGTGTTCTCCCTTTATACTTCATAGCATTGTTTTGCTGGTGGGGCTGAAATTTAGGTTATAGTACACCGCAAAAGGAATAAATTGCAAGGAGGAAGATAATTAATTAACATGACGATTAAGTGGTATTTATTACCTCTATCTTGGTCCTGAAATAATAAAGGTATAGATTAATGTCATTTAGGGTACCTCCTTGGGTGTCAAAAATATACACCCCGTTTCAAAATTCACCAAACGTTTATCGTAATGTATTGCAGTACAGATGTGTTTCCGTAAACATCAGTGAAGTAACGTGAGAATATTAATTTTATTGTGCCACTCTGTATGCGACGTATAGTAACTAATACGAAACGTGTCGTCCCTACGCTGCCGTCATGATTTTATTATCCAAGATGTATATCTCGAAATTAAATTTGGGTTTATATAGTGCAGATGCTGCCAAAACTCATAACAATTATTTCAATCTTCAATGGCAGTTTTTATTGTGACTATAATAGCATTATGTGAGTGCGTTATATATGAATGCCGGGGCAAATTTTTTGACAAATTTTCCGCAAATCTTTCCCAACACCTGACATAAACCAACTTTACTGCGAATCGATACTTGGGTTACAAACATCCAAATCCCGTCGCGCTCCGCGGAATAAAATCGCATTCAGATAGAGCCGTATCGTTAAATTATCCCCAAAGAATTGATAAGGACCAAACGGACAATTAAGCAAGAAGTGCTACTTACTGGAGTAATGATTGTGGTTGGCGGAGCTTCCACCAGACGGCTTGTCACGACCCATCTCCTCGTCTGATTTCATAATTCCCTCACCAGAATCACAGTCCATAGGTTCACTCCCCGACCACTCCACAGTGACAGCTCAAAAATTACTCGCGCCCCTAATCAACAGGGGCAAGCACCTTTGCTGTTCTTTTTTAAACGAAGGGTTGTAAAGTTTTTACGACATGACAAATGATACGATATTTTGCTGATGACACCGTTCTAGCAACAAGTTTTTACAGTTTGCAGCTCAATAAAACCAGTGTCAACTTCACAATTAGACTGCTGTCTCGAGAGAAGACGGTGTATGTATGTGCTTGCCCTATTGGATGTAGTTTACAGCATGGTCCAACGAGCTTGTTTGCCTCAGGTTCTGGAACAAGAGTCTCACATTAGACATCTCCAAAAAGATACGACATTAGTTTCACTCTAATAGAATAAAGAAACATCCAAACTAACTTTAAATGCATTTTTGACTTCACTGCATTCCTACAAGGTTCTTGCGCCTACATCCTGCAAGAAACTCCAAAATTTTAGTTAAAGGAACATCACATTTACAAAATAATCTCTTGTCGTTTTTTTGTCTCTATTTCCTATAGGACTTTCCAATTAATTCCCAAATTACAAGAGACTAAAACTGCCACAGCAGGAAACTGAAAAATATTTACTGCATTTAGAATTGACTTTAATTTTCTATTTCGAAGTTAAAGCTGTAATTTTATCTCACATAATTACAGTTTATAGTCTCTCTACGAGTATCTTCTAGATATGGAATTTTTCTGTAAGATGTTTTTCAGTAAAGTGTAAATTCGTTATATTACGCAAAGAAACTTCATAATAAACATACTGTGGAAGACCGATTACATAAAAATTTTGCTAGAAAACAAAAACAGAATTAAAAGAGGACAAACTAAACGCCAGGTTATTAAATTAAACTTTGAATTAAACGTACAAATATACCTGCTAACCATAAAGAGAAAAAGCCAGATAAAAATAATAAAAGCTAGGTGAGGACAGTAAACGTTAGATGAAGGGAATCAGTGTAAATACTAAATAAGTAAATAATACAATAATTTTAAATAAAAATAAACCAATTTAAACATCCATGTAAATAAAAGAAAAAAACTTATAAACACACTTTGCCATTAGGGATGTCCCTTCATCAAGGAGGGTCTGGAGGTTATGATACTCAGTTTTAATAGACCAAATTTAAAAATGCTAAAGTGGCATTTATAAAGTATCGATACCGACTAAAACCAGGTATCGAAGTATTGATACCTCCGATACCTATCGTGGTATCGGTGGTATCGATACTTGATACCTCGATACCACGATACTCGCGATACCTCGATACCACAATCCCTTCGATACCACGATTTTTGCAAAACTATCAATACTTCACTACCACGACAATTATTGCGATCCGTCGACACTCTGATTATGCATTAGGTCCAAGAAATTTAAAACTGAATTTAACTAAAACTTTTGTATTCATCGACTAATTTAAAAGTCGATTTTACGGTTGCCATAAATCAAGGAAAGACTTATCACTATCAGTTTTGTCATTATCTTCCGAAATTATTAATTATTATTTCTTCAACAATTACTTATATCATTAGTATTACTAAAAAAAAGCCGACTCTTCAATAATTCAGTAACACAGATTTTCGATTAACTGATACCACAGCTGTGGTGCTGCCACCATAATACCTGGCGATACCACGATATTCTCGATACCTCGATACCACGATACTTTCGATACCTCTATACCTCGATACCAACAATACTTTGTTTAGTATCGATACCTCCAAGGTACTTAAATGGAGGTATCGCCCAGCCCTAGCTATCATCATCCATCATCATCATCAATTCATCATTTACGAGTAGCATTTTTATATGGTATATTTATAGTCTAACCATAAGTCTATAGTATGGTCTACCACAGTTTCAAATTGCTATGTTTATGTTTATGTAACACCAATGCCTGGACATGGGAACGGCCATTCCCGAAACGTTACATTAATTTTATGAATGAACATCACCAATTAAAAAAGGGGGAATAAGAAAACTATTTAATCTTATTTAAAATATTAATTTAACAAAGCAAATGAGTATGTAGCACTTTACAAGTAGCTGAATTAAAAATGCAACAGGCTTTAATGCAAAACAGTGCAGAAATGGCAAAAATCGGATTTTACGTTTTCTTTTATATTGTTTGGCTCATTAAACCCAACAATCTCGAGTAAAGTACTTTTAAACAAGACTTTTACATGTTTTGAAACTTCAGTATTTATGATTGTGTATTGGCACTGCCTTGGAATGCTCTAGGTGCACGTAGTGTTTTCAGTTCGGTTGAAATTGAGAGTGTAAAATTTGAGCGCATTTATCCGGTGAATTTTCCTGAAATGCTCTTGTCTGGAGTGAACATAAATACAAGCAGTTTATATTTAAATATGTATCTGTATGTAAAACCGTAGCAAAACTTTCTCGCTTTCGTGCAATGGGGCTAAATGTATTTTAGAACTGTCTAAATTCGTGTTGTTGCGCAACGACCCATTTCAAATGACTCTTGTCAGTTACCTGTTTTCCAAAAAAAAACACAGATTTAATCAAAATGCAAAATCAAACAAGACGACTTGTAAATTTCTGATTATCTGCCAACGCTCTGAAATAGCAATTATTTCATTAACAGGAACGAGCAATTTTTGTGGCGGGTGATAACAATCAGTTTCGACAAAATGTAATGAAGGAGTTAAACAAATAAACAGTTGGGCTAGTATCAAAGGCTAGTTTATCAGACTAATTGAAGTCGGGATGTTCTGTTTATAACTGAGGTTTGTTTATGCCGAAACGTGTAAACACGGAAAGAGGAATGTTATGGTGTTATTTTAATGAACCAGTCATATCGAGTACAATCTGCACTATGAGGAGCATCAAAAGAGAAGTCCATTAAAAAATGCACGTTGGATTTCGCCTCATTTAAATTTATTACCGTTCTTAATCCTGTCAGATAATAGGGGCGTTGCGTTGTAGCCAAAATGAAAAATTCACATTAGCGAAGCTTTAAAACTTATTCTGCTAGAACACTCATCTGAAAGCTCAGTTTGACACGGAATATTTGATATCGCCCTCCTCTCCTTCGAGTCCTGCGATGCATGAAAAAGTTGCTGAAAAATAGCCATTCAGAATTTCCAACACGACAGAGTTACCAACTGTCATTAACCACGGCCTTTTATCAAAATTACGTCCAAAACCAATGCGATCCCAAACCAAAGTAAAATTTAAACAGTGATTTACGTTCAGTCCGTCTTTTTGAAAACTTTTTAATATTCATGAAGTAAAATTTTACACGATATTAATTAAATACTGTTCCATCCCTCTGCATATTTTTGGTTAGCTTTTGTTTCACTTGCATTTAAATTACTTTTTAAATTTAAACTTTTGTTGAAAACTAACTGAATGCGAATTAATTTCACTCGCATCTAAAGAGATACAGTTTTCAGAATAAAGATTAAGTTAATTCAAAAATTCATCGCGTATTGAGGAAGAAACTCATTCAATTACTTAACGTTCAAACAGGAATTTTGGGACGGTGCCAAATGTATGTATCAACGTAAAATAATTTGAGATAGATGTTTTAAAAGGAAGATATTTCCCTTGTGACCTTTCGGTTTTACGATGACAAAGAGATACATATACTATTAGAGATACAAATATTTGCATTTTATCCACGTTGTCACATATTTTGAAAATTTATTCGGCTTGCCACCGACAAAATGAATTTCCAGCCACATTTTCATGTTATTGAAGCATAAATACGAACAAATATAAATGTTATTACAATTTTTCGTTCGCTGAGCAATATGAAGACTACTTTCGTACAAAGAATTAACCGAACGAAATTCTCCAGCTTATTCATTGCAATTATTCCAGACACGTACTTACATAACACGCCAACCAGCAGCTCAATGTCTCCTAATTTCTTGCCCTGGACAAATGATTTCTTAATTAATTTTTAAGATCCAGTACTATTGAAGACAATTGGGTTTTATGAGACTGCTGGAACGTTTTAAGCAAAATAAATTCTTTAATTTTGTGAAAAGTGCATAGCGTGTGATTTGGTTGGCATCGCGCACCGAAAATAAATCATGGAAACACTTGCTTCATGAAGGATTTCATATCATTATACAGCACGGATGGGTTCTATAGTTGTTTTTTAAAAAATATCCATTGCAAACGCTCGAGAAAAACAGGAATATATTTATTACTTTTACATCCTGTGACACCTGTCTTATTCCATTTTGTTCCACGTCTGTCCTACAGTATCTCAACTTACAATAGAAGCTGCAGGTAGCGCATTGTATGAAGAAAATTTCGACTACGTAATGAATGCATCGTTAGTTCTCAACGTCACGGGTTAATATAGTCAGCAGAATTGGCCCATTAAGATTTAAAAAATATATTACACTACAGCAGATATCCTGCCAAGTTTCTAAATTTGTTTCACCGATTTGTGAATCGCGATTTGTTTACTTAAATGTTATTACCCGGCTTTCTTTTTATTGGAGTTTCATCGAAAGAACAGTTTTCCTAATAGTACGTGGCTAAACATCGAGCTACATTTTCCACCTCCAGTTCAGCGGTCATAATGCGACCATTTTTCACAGTCACACGAGCATGAAGTTTCTTTTGGAACCGAACACTTTCATTTCTTTGCATTTTAATAAGACACATAAACATTTATTTTAAGAAAAAATGCTCGAAATCGCAGCGCGATATTTATCTCGATCGTTTCTATTATGCAAAGCTAAGTGGGCTTTTGTGCAGATTTTTGACCCAATGAATTCAAATCTCCTTGATTGTTCACTAATTCCCTTACCAGCGGAATCATTAGCGAGCTCTTTCTCCACTAATTTAAATTTAAATAACTAATTTTCCGTTCTAATTACCCTTTGTGCCGGTCACTATTTTGGGTTCAACCCTTTCATCGCGACATTGCATCCTCTATTGATTCCATCATCTCTCTATGCAAACCTCGGAATTTATTCGGCTTTTGACAGATCAAATGCGCGTAGAAGTGCTTTACAGTCATTTATGAAAATCCTCACCAACGACAAGTTTTGAGCACGGTCAACGAGAGATTCATCATTTAACCTGTTTACGTCATCCAGACAATAAATATAAATTTCTGTCCGAATTAACCGTTTATTTGTTCCCTAATATTTGCTTATCAGACTTGGATAGTTTATAGCCAAACACCGTGACCATCCGGTATCGATCACCAAAAGAAAAGATTAATGAGCGATCATTGTTGCAAATTTGAGAAGGCCAATATCAATTTTTCAAAATTGTGGTTTTTGCCCCGAAACTGGAGAAACAAAAAACCTGCTGAGTGTGCAACAAGCACCCGTCTTGAGCAAGCACACAGAAAAGAAAATGTAAACATCTTCGCAACCTACCTGAAAAAGTGAAAACTTCCCAGCATGTTCGTGTTACATGAAAGGGAGTGTAAAGCAATGATGCTAATTGAGAAAAAACCGGCGAGTTTCCTCATGGACTTTCCGTCGTTATTATGCAGGAGCACGTCACGACGCCTTGGAGCACGAAAGCACAGTCGACGTCGTCGGCGTCGGTCCGGGACTGCCTGGGAAACTGAGCGATGCAGATTTTCCTTCACGTAACGCATGCGTCGGCTCCATGGGTTTTCAGAAGGTTTTTAACATCGCGAGCTTTTCTACCTGTTTTTTCTCGTTACAGTAAATAGTGGCTCTTGCGGGGACGATATGTTACTGTAAGCTGTTGAAATATCTTGTAACGCATATTTTTAATCGCCACGGTTTGAGTTATTCGCCACAACTTTACAGAAATAAAGCAAAGACGATTAATTACGGCTTTTTCAAGAAACTAACCCGATTATGTCCCGGAACAAAAGTCCACAATGCAAATAAAAAGCTCTCAGGGGAATGAATATTCAATAGATTCTCGATGATTTCTTTGATTTCTTTGAATTCAGGATTCGGCGCGATTACTACGAAAAGATACGTTTCCGTCTTCCTGTTTGAATCCCAGATGTTTTCGTTTTTAAACAATTATGCTTTTATTCGCATTTCGATAGAGGAGCTTTTTCTCCTAACAAGTCCCAAGTCCTAACAAGTTAAACAAAGAGCATAATTTTCTCCTGATTGAGAAAATTAAGTAATTCTAGTTAAATACCATCGCAAATGTGGACAATTCATTTAAAATTGTAAAGTCTACCGAGATTTGAGAGAACGTATTAAAAGTACTTTCAGCGGAAGGGACTAACGCTAATAATGTTTAAATACGTTAAGTTGTACAGTAAAATACACGAGATTAAATTATCTTTCTGTTATGTGTGCCTCTCCGGCATTGTTCTACCGGAAGGCAATCAAACTGAATAAACAGGACACTTTTTCGTCTTTATTAGCAGGCATAAATAAAATTTCGGATAATTTCCTGCAAATTTGCCTATAACTTTTTCGGTCTAATTTATGCCGGTGTATCAAATGAACAAAAATCACATAATTCAATTCAAATTCAAATTCTGTCACACCAACAACTAGGCATTGAACTCTCTCTAAGGAAGCAGGATTCAAAGTGGTTATAAAGTCCACAGGCTTTAAAGTATAATTATCCCATTTCATTTCATAGTAGAATTTTTTGACAGCGCATTTGAATTTTTTGGAGTGAAATAAAGCACAAATTGAGAGTTTTTGTATAAGAAAAGAACTCTGTGTTTAGTCAAATCCAAGCGACAAATTTTGAGCCAAGAAAACCCACCAGAAACTCAAAAAAATACAAATACGTTGTTGCAAAATTCTACAATGAAGTGAAATAGGATATAAAGTTATGCTTTGCTACAGGGCCAAAGAAAGAAGTTTAATGAAAGGTACTTACGTAGAGGAAAAGTTAGAAGAACTGAGAAATCACTGATTAGAGTCTACTTCTGCTACCTAACTTTATATTCCGTAATCAGCATAAAAACGTCAATTTTACTATTTCACGACAGTCTAACGGATGATTAAAGAAAGTTTGAATCACTAATAAAATAAAACTTACTTACTTACTCGTCATAATACAAGTAGATACATTTTGTCATCACTCATCAGTATTAAAAAAGTGAAAAAGTTTAATTTGCCAACTAATTGTGGGATTCTGGAGTAATTATTTAACTCATTTATAAATAAATATCAAAGAATGTTTTAGAATTCAAAGTCCGCTTGTTTAATCTCGATTAAACATCTTTTTTTTTCAAATTTAAATTGACCACATAAGGCAATATTCAGGTCAGGAATATTGCCAATGTTGCAAGTTGTGGTCGACTACTTCTGGCGGGATTTCAAAGTTTCATTTCCTGATGTGGAAATTTCTTTATTGGCAAAATTAAGCAATTGATTGGACTGCACTTTGCAGTCGTTGACGTTCGGAGCAACGACTGTCAAAGTGCTGAGTTGCTGACCGCAATCTTTTGTATTTGGAAATTTTATAATTAAAATGCAATGTATGTAAATAATTTCGTACAGTTTAGGTTTAATTTGTAAAATAAAATCAGTTTAGCACCGTGGCTCTACTCATTTCATCTTTCCCTAAATCGTGACGTGAAGTCACAACTCACAGATTTTGGTACAAATCTGTTCACCGCTATAACATTATTTTATTTTTTTACCTAAATATTTTTGGTAAAAGCTTAAGTTTATTAAATTAAGTCTCCCCCGTTTTTAAGACAGTTATGAAAGATTTAAGTGACTCCGGAGACATTCCTTACAAACATCAGGAATATAAAAACGTTGCTTCAAAATTAATTTAGCAAAAAAATGAGCAATAAAATATTTGAAATGATGGCGCTTTGAAAACAACTAGATCTCATCTGAAATCCCTGTTCAATTAGACTGTAACCATGCCTTCAGTTTTTCTTTTCATGTCGCCGTTCTAATTTAAGATGTGCCAGTCTCTTGAGCTTTGAGCATATTTGAACAGAACAAACAGTAGAGACGAAGAAAACATCATCATCCAGATGCAACGTGCGATACCACATAATTGACAGCAAGTTCGCTCCATCTGGCGAGGTGAAAATACGCCCCACAACCGATGTGACATGAAACTGGTTTTCAGTCTAACTTTGGGAAACTATAAATGTGTCTTGAGGAAACACAAATTTCCTGATAAATAAACTAAATTCGGCGCAAACGCATTCTAAAACTATCATTTCTAACATAAAAAAACATAAAAATTAGCAGAAGGCTTTAGTTGCCGTATATCACAATTGTGGTGGCAGCGAGGTAGCATGGCAATGAGTAAATCTGGGAAGCAAGCGACCAAGAAGGAGGTTAGAAAGCAATCAGTGGCTTTTGTTTGCCACTTATCTGACAGCAGCTTTTCTCTTTTTGATAGCAAGATGGTGAGTTATTAACCGTTAGACGTTGGCAGAAATCAAATAGCGCCAGGGGAATCGACTAGCCTGACATATAAATAGGAAATATGTGTGCAAAATGATAAACACTTCTATAACAAGTTCTCAAAGTCGCTATAACTGGATTTTGAGACTCGTTTGTAAGAAGCTACTGGAAGAGCAAACACGACGCAGATAGGAAGAAAATGAATTTATATACTATAGAGATCACAACTAAGTGTGTAACCGGTAATAACTGTCAGAAGCTTGTAAAAACTTAAATCCCTTCTGACTTGTTTTCTTACTAATACAGTTTGATTGAAGAATTATCGTTTGTAAATTTTCGATGGAACAATTGGTTCGTTTGCACCGAATGCACTGAAAGTCATTATTTAAAGCCTCGTAAACTTAAATGTAATTATACACGCCTGCATAAGTTTTCCGATAGTTTTATCGAATATGGTGCCAGTTAAAATATGAAAATACGGCCAAGAGCGAGAATTCTCTTTCCTCCATTTCCGTTTGATAAAATTAATTTGCCGAGATTTGACGATATTGTAGATTGCCTCTTAAAATTAGTTTTATCCTATAAACACTTAATAAAGAGTTTTTGATGAAACAGAATCGCTCATTTTTGTACAATTTCATTAATTATGCATTCGTAGCCAACACGAATGAAACGAACGTTTCTTGGCTCTGCTGCTTAAAGTATTTCATCCTAGAGACGTTCCATATGGAGGTGTCTCGTGTTAATTTGATTTTTAATGTGGCTAACATTTAAATTATGTAAACCGTGTTAGGTGTTAGTAATTAAATCCCACGACAAGCATGCATGTGTGAAGCGTAACGTGGGACTTTTGGGAGGACAGATATTTAATATTGCAACAAACACTCTAACCGAGACTGACCCAGCTTCCTCTAATCTGATCGAATCTGCATAAATAATAACAGCGCCTCTATACGAGCCTGCTGCCCTTTTGACGTCAACTTAAGGGTTCACTTTAACCAATATTTCCTGCTGACTTTATAGACGCCAGGCAATTTTCCTTTGCGAACTGTCGCCACGGTGGATTACCGTCACACAATCGGTGCATCCTGATTGACAATTTCAGGAGACGTTTTTCATAAGTTGCCACCCGGAAAAACAGTTCCAATACATTCGATTGGGTGGATCAGTGCATCAGTTCTGTCGTTGTGTACACAATCTCCACATAATAGAAAGTTTTCAAGCTTTGCTTCATAAAAACTGGAATGCTTTCTCAATACAGGTAACCCGTATTTTACACAGATATAAAAGGGTCAAGAAAAGAAGAAGAAACGTTTATCTCCATTCACTATATATTTCGGTAACTTTGGGACCGTATCAAGCTTCTCTTTTCATACCGCCCTTTTGTGTTTTTATGTCTGGAATTTAGTTAAAGCGGGCTTTATGCCCGTCACCATTATATCAGTGACTATCCTCACAAGAATATTTCAATAAGCAATCAAACTTTCAATTTCGCAAAGTGAGCTTTAGCAAATATTTGTTCATTCCAGATTGGCAATTTGATACCGCGCCTCAACATAAAACCGTTTATTTTAAATTACTCAATGAGGCTAATTAAATATTTGGCCCCGATCTCTCGTAATAACGCTACTTATCATGGTTTATGGAACAAGTATCGATTAATACACTGATAGTGATGGAAAATATTTTTGCCAAGGATGCAAGGATAAGACGAGTAAAGGGCCTAATGTATTCCTGATGACAGGATGAAGTAGAAGAGCAAAAAGTCTGTCCTGTATCATCAGGCGTTTTATACATGAGAACATAAGTTTTTACGGTCAAGTAATTAAGTATAGAGCACAGTCCTCCATGTTTTTCATTTGTTGTGCCCGGACAAATTTATTACTGTGTTTTATAAATATGTATTAGCTTTTTTTAAGAATAATTTAGGAACTCCTCCGCAACTTGTTTAACGGTAACATCCATTATGTACCAATGATTGATGAGGAAAACAACGCATATCTAGAACAACATTTTATGCAAAAATAAGTAAATAACACCATAATTCTATGTAATTATATAAACTTTTTGAAAACAAGACAATATGATTTAGAAGAGTGATCTTCTGTACGCGTAAAATTTTATTTCATATTTAAAAAGTTCTTTCATGTATCACAACTGTATTATATCTCATATGTTCAACGTTTTCATAACAAACGCCTACAACTTCTGTGTAGGAACATCTGAAGCTTTTCCTGTTTTTATTTTACAAATATAAGCTTCCGAAAGATTATTTGTTGTGCAGTATTGGTTAAGAGAAATTGCCAAACATGCCCTCGGTAGAGTTGGTAACAGAATTATCTGTGGATAAAAGAGGGTCGTTTTTGACGTACGACAAGGAATGGGGTAAAATCCAGCGACGGAATTATGTAGAGTGATTACCACGATTAACCGCCAACTGAGAGACCCAGCTTGTTGCTGGTAGCTTTAATAAGTTATCAATCATTTGCTCGGAAATGTTATCCCGAGTGTCTTTTTATTTCAACTTTGCGGAATGCAATATGTCATTGCTTTCTTCCTTAGTTGATTACCCAAATTAATTGCCACCAGCCCTGTGTGAATGTAATCTGTTACTTGTGTTGTGGGCAGAATATCTACCAAATTTAATACTCAGTTGCAAACCAATCGGCAACAAAATTTTCGGATGACTATGTCCAATTATAATTTAGCTTCATCACGTACTTAATTATAAATTTCATGCTTGATTATTAATGTAAGGTAGATCAGGTAAAAGCATTAATCATCGAGATGTCTGAATTTTAGACATGGAAATACAGTATTCAAAAGCAGGTCACTTTACCGAAAATATAGTAGACACAATTGAAAAGATTAATTACAGCACAGCTGACCACTAAGTACGCTTAAAAGTAGGTACTATATGTGTTTAATTTATCTCATTTTACACGCTTTCCTGCAACAGCAAATAAAAAAGGATTTTTATGACTCACCAACAACACTTTATATTTTTAAAACAAACCAAAGTATACCAGGATGGCAATAACAAATCTAATAAAAAAAAAATGTTCTAGATAATTTGAGAAACCAACGTTAATAAGAGCACAGTGTAGTACAATTTGCTGCAATCTGTTCGAAAGCGATTTAATAAACAATAAAGACTCCTTGAAAATAATGAGGAGACTTCACGATGCTTTAAAACTAGGTAGCTTCTTAATTGCCTAATTGTGTAAATCTGCCTTGTGCATTTTTCTTTTTTTGTTGTAAAAGAGAAACGGTTATATTAGAGCACGTATAAGGCGAAATACAGAAGTTTCCACTGTCGTCTGGTAAAAGCTCCAATTTTTAAAAATCAAATCATGCATTTTTGCTATTTTGTCGATTTCTTATTATTGACGTATGTAGCAACTCAACATGGCAATACTTTTGACATGCAGCATTTATATTCCGAGCTTGATTCTTATCACCAACATTTATTTTATTTTTTTGGTGCAGTCTTTTCAACACAAATTGACAGAGACCTAAATGTTAAATGTTAGGTAACTGTTGAGAAATCAACTTAACCAAGAAATAGTTTGGTATTTTTTCCTTTTGTTGATTAGTCACTTTGTGTTTCTTAATTTCATATTCCAGTAATTCAGTTTTTTCCATTGTACTTATCTAAACATTGGCAGTGTTTGGCGGTGTCTCTGAGATGATAAGGGTGTGCACAGTTTGGGAAATGATTGAATGAAAAAAGTTGATATTGAACGATTTGGAATGGATAAAGTAGTAAACGTGACCACTAAAAATTCACTATGTTCTGAAAATTTCTTGGGGAAACCTCTTAACATGTGGCTGTTTGAAACTCGTGCGGAATATGAAATCCTTTTAAACTATTTAAAGCGACCAACTGCAAAACGGAACACCACCGCAGGGAAATAATAACGAGCTATCCGTGACATACACATAAAGACAATCTTTGGTGTTTATGTTATTTTTACAAAGCAACTAAATCAAATATGGAGCAATATCGGCTTTTACGATTTTGCAGCGTCGCATGTCGTGTTTTTATTGGCAAACAAATCTGTCAAAATTTTAAATACAATGTTTATTTTACGAGTAAGTTTTCATTTTCGGTATAACCCATGTGAACATAAAATAACAATTACTCGAGCGAAATTAGCAATGAAACAGAAAATTTTAATTCAAGACGGAGAATTGCATCTATTAGAGCCGAGATAACTACATCGTTAAATGCCAGGACACATTTTCTTCTAATTAAAAAATAGAAACATTTGGACTCATAAACGTCAAAAGCGTCTCTCATTATGTTTAATCGTCTATTGATTCATTGTTGGGTTTTATAACCGATGCCCTAGTAAGCAATTAAACATCAAAAAATTAATAAACCGGGTTGTTTGGATTGGTGATTAGTAGATTAGTAATTGCGGCCAGTTTCATCAAAATTTAATTTAAAATTTGGTTGAAATAATAGACGATAAATAATGCCAAATTTAAAATTGCATCACCAGCTTTCATAAAACTGGATCGTAATCGCATTTATGAAAAAGTCCCAAGTGGTTGATATTTCCTGAAAATAAAAGCGAAGAACATCACAATAATTAAGATCAAAATGAACTTTCGCCTTTGTTTCGTGAACGAGACTCCGCAGACCAATACAGCTGCTGAAAATCTTTTCAAAAGTTGGCAAGTTGAAACGCTTTGACGATTAGCAGCGACATTTTCGTAAGCTAAGTAATTTTTTTGAATAAAATAATTCTCTAAGAAAGTTTCTTACAGTAACATGTGTAAGCGGACGTGTTCTTATACACTTTTGAACAATAATTTTTGAAGCAAACGATACGCAATTACGAAATTGTATTTCGTAAAATGGAAAATAATTCTGTATAGATCCATACACAATAAAATTTGAAGAGTGTTTATCTTAGTATATTTTCAAATAAATGATCATATACGCGTATTCTTTATTATTGAATTAACTCTAAATCTCAATGTAAAACTTTTCTTAAATGTGCAATATTTCTAAACTTTTATCATTCATCTTTAGAATTTTGATGCAGTGGAGAACGTTAGTGACAACATTACCATCATTTTATTCACGGTGCCGGTAATATTGTTCTTAATTCAATTTGGAGCATCTGAGCTTGTGTAGAGTGGGTGAGAAATATTGCGAATAATCTACAAATTTTTTATTGCATTCATTGAAAAATCTAATTTATTAAATCTTTTAGTAAAATGTAAATAACCATTCGGTTCATTAAATGGCAAAATAATATTTTTTCTATGATAAGTAATTAAATTACAATCGAATGGAATAAAATCAGTATCGGAAATTTTATTCAGTATGGAAAATTATTTAATAGTAACAAAAATATTGAATACTAGTACCTACTCTGCAAAAATTTTTGAGTTAAAAATTGGTATTAAAAGCAAACTAATTTAATAAACACAATTATTATAAAAATAATAAAACATTTTTGAATATTTGGCGTTTTATATTTAATTATAAAAGCGTTTCGATGTTCTGTGCAATAAATACCTACAAGAGTTAAATACATAATGTAGTACCTAAATTTTACATTTGCAATAAATTAATACATAACAACTTATTTCCTTTCTTGAGAGGTAGAATACTAATTTATTTTTTTATTAAAAAAAAAACACCTTCCAGTTTCCAAACAAAAGCTTTGTAATGAAAATCAGATACACTAATTTTATTTTCTCATCACGTAATACAGTTTAAACGATGTGGAAAATTGTTAATTCATTGGGGAACCCAAACTACATTCAGGAGTATGGGATATTTAATCCGCCTACATTGCCCGCTTATTTTAATGGTTATTGGTAGAATACATTTTACCTGTAACAAATGCACCTCCATTCATACTCATTACGAATCACGCACTCAATCAGCTAAACGCTAAACTGGTAGTACTTTCGGAGAATCTAGTAATACCCTAAACACAAATATTTCTAAAAGAGATGATGTTGGGAATGTTATGCTTTATTTAGGTACTTCACAGAGAGAACTAATTTAATTAGTTTTGTGTGTTTATGATGTGTGTTTTATGTTTAATAATGTGTATCACACTCACTCAAAATAAAATAAAACAAATTAAATTCTACTAGATAAAAAAACTAATAAAATCGGAATACCTACATGTTAGTGGTTAACATTTTTCAAATAAAATATTTGTTTTCTGCAAATATAATAAACTCAGAATACGCGAATAAAGATGTGCAGTAAAACGTTTTATAGTTGTAACAGAAAAATACCTAATATTTACGAAACACCGTACTGACATGTTCCTATGATGTTATTTTCTTTACTCCACAATTCTTCAAATCCAATATCTATAATTTAGCTATTGCTAACATAAAATACGTTCCAGTTTCAGAAAAATGGGTTTGCTCCAAATAGTTTTCTGCAGATTATTGGAAATCTGAATGAAATAGCGATTCATATTTAATCAGCTAGCTCAAAAGTACTTGACATTTCATCTAACTTCTAACATTCAATTTTAAATAATGACATCACAAGCGTAATTTTCTCCAAAACTTTTTAATACAAATTTTGGACATTCGACACTAGAGAATACGGTGTAAATTCATTAAGCTAGAATGACTTTGTTGTCTCATCATTTTTCATCATGCGAGTATTAGATAATTATAAAATTTGTGGTTTTATGATTCTTGTTAGCCTTTGCGGACAAAGCTTGTTAGTGAGAAGCCTGCAAAAAGCTATGATATATGGGGCAAACTAGCCCTGTTTCCAACTTTTCAAAGCTTTCAATTTAATAAGGGCTATCAGACGGTTTCTTGCGAAGCTTTTTCATTAGCACGTTGACTGCATAAGCAAAGAGTCTGCTCGAACATTTCGTATTTATGATTCTCAAGACGTGCATTCATCGTTTCTTAACTTGTGAGTAGCATTACGGCTGACAATCGCTGTTAATAATGAAAAAGCAATTTGCCTGGGATATGTGAGAATTATTATTGTTGGATCAAGCTGGATGAGGAGAGAGGAAGACAAGACTATGACACAATGCGGTTGGCTAGATGAATCCAGGAATAATTAAACAGCAATTAACTGCATAACCATGTTTGAACACCAATTTCACCACAAATTGATCCATTAAGATCATAACTTTTCTTAAAGGGAAACTTCATGCATCGCAGGATAAGACCCTCTGCGCACATGATGTTAAACCAGCATGGGGAAAAAACACCGGCCATTTAAATTAAATTATACACACAGGGACAGAGCTTTTTAAATTAAACAAGAGAGCAAATTTTATCTATTCATAATTTCGCTGGAACAAAGGACATTGCCACCAATTTATTCAGCGATTTTAGACGCATCAAACCATTGCGACTCCAACACCACGCAATCTCTTACTTTAACAGCGTCTTTTAAAGGACTATGAATTTTATCGTCGATGCGATTGCAGCCATCTTTTAAATGGAATTAAAACTAGTAAAAGTCTGAATCTTAAAATAGCTACTTCGCTACTTGTATTCCTCGTCTAAATCAGATTTAATCAGTTAGAATTTATAATGAGTTATTCATCCAAGTGTAAGTGATGCCTAATTTAGTTAAGAATCCTAAACTCCACACAGTGAGATGTATCAAGACCGCGTTGCATCTAATGACTTAAGATTTAATGAGCACCGCTGACGACAGATGGTTCTCAGATGGCTGCAGCTAAGCCCAAAGCGACCTGTATGTGAACCTGGTAATCTAGGCCATTTTTACTAGGATATCCAAGATATACGATATTATCCCGCGAGCTATATGTGGCGAGATTGGAAATATATGCGTTATTTCAATTGCACCGTCCTCAGGCTCGAGCACTGTGAGCAGTCGATGCAAATTTTGGGCTTTGCTCCAATTATTTTTTGCGATAAATGGATAAACTACAATAATGCGCCCGCACCATGTGGGCCGAAATGGGCAAAAACACAAAAGCGACAAGCATGTGACCAAATTGTTTCATTATGCCCTGCAATAAGGCATCAACAATACACTAGCGAATTTATTAGCAACTGGCTAATTGGCGCGAACAAAAACTTTAATTACAAACAACACAAAGAGTTTTCGAGAGTTTTTCGACACAATGTATTAAAATCAGAGTGGCGGAGTTAAAACGAACGGCTGTCCTTTTCTGGGAGATTTGAATCAATATTTGCAGTTCTAAATTAAGTGATAATATTAGAAGTTCCAAAGTGCCCTAATTAGTTAGCAATTTAGTCGTAGCTGAACAGATCCAGCCTTAGCCAATTACTGAAGATTAAATATTCGATTAAAAAGCTTATTACATTAGATGCGTCTTACTCTTCTTATGATATCATCAGATTTATGTCGACATATCCTTAATTTGACTTTAGCACTAGCAGGTCATCGCATTAGTAGTGAATCATTGCCTGTGCAGGGTTAATACGCTTACAACTGGAAGTTTAAATTATTGACGCATTAATTTATATTCTTTGTCCACATTAACATGTATTTTTTGTATTAATACTATAGCTGGATCCTGCAGTACTTATCTAACATTAATTCTGAGTCAATAAGTGAAGCACTATATTCCAACTTCAAAGCACTGCTATTCCGAATAGATATATGACACAAATGTTAGTGTTACGTTTGGTCATTTGCTAATCCAGGTTTAAGCTCACCAATAATTGCTTGTAGCAACAGAAATATATTTTTAAATTAACAGTTCAAGAAAAAATATTTTGATTAAAAGATTTACGGCCGCATTAGCTTCAAATGTTTATCACTAAAACTAGAAATACCATTAGACTGGTATTTGTACCTCTTTCGCAACGAACTGAGGAACTAATATTAGAGTTAAACTACGAAACGATAGCCACATCAAAGATTTAATTAAACAAACATCACAAACCTGTAGGTGCATTAAAGCAGCCACAGTGTTTTGCAGTTTTACACTCTTTCCGTTTAATAAATTTTAATTTTGTGCTTTCGCAAATATTGGAAAACTATTCTACATATTTATTTTCCACAAGGTTCATTTACTTTAGAATTATCTCCCTTTACGCTCGTTCATAAAGAGATCAGCTACCAGCACATTTAAACTGGATAAAAATCCGAAATGTAGCTGACAGCTGTTGGTGCGTAACTAAGATAAATTCCCATTTTCAATGTATTGATGTTGAACCCATCTATTTATTTCGTAAATAATCTGTCTTAAAAGTTTATCACATTGATCAGAATGTAGCTTTTAGGTCTCTTTTTTATTAAGACCGCAAGTTTCTATAAGAAGGAGTTCGTTTAAATAAATGCAATTCAAATATTATAAATGAATGACTAAATAGTCGCGTATTAAATTTTAGACATTTCATTGTTTATAAATTTAAGACAAATTTATCTAAATGCTTTTTATTTTCAACCTATTAAGTATTAAGTATTATTAGTTATTACTAAACTTTAAAAAATATAGGTAGGTCGTATTTCTATAAGTAGGTTTTTATTTTATGTAGACTTTTAGAACAAGACGGAATCAATATATTTTTAAGTTAAACTTTATTAAAACAATTAGGAGTTTGGCATTATTTTTCACTAACTTTAAAAAATGTATGTCAGCATTTTCTGCAAATAATAGTTAATTAGCAAGTTGATTAAGAGATTGTTTTAGCCTATCTATTACTTTAATTAATATCTCACAGCAGTTTTATGCACTATGCTGATATGGGTCTCATGTAATGAAATCAGCAAGAGCAAGCAATTTAATTAAAAATAAAACACACATAATAGCCCTTTTAAAAAATGCAATCGCTCAAGGCGCTCTACAGAATTGATTTTTTTTCCAGTCATTTGCAAACGTACCTAGTGATTTTATTAATTTATACACATATATGTTTTAAATTAAAACAAAAGCATTTTTAGAGCGAATAAACCGATGTGTAATTTTGTTAAAATTTCATTTCTATTTTATGAAGGCAAAAATGTGAGTCTAACGAAAAAACTAAAATATGTTAATTTAAATGTATAAAATGTAACCCATTTCATGTGAAGTGGAACATAATGACGCACTGCTTTGAAACGGAACCCTTCTTTTCTCTGGATATAAATTTTTGTCATTCTTGTCCTCTTCATAAAAATGCGGACTTTGCATTGCTGCAGATATGGTATTTGTAAGTAAAACTAGATTATTTTTATATAGCAACATATCTTGATAAAATTGCCAAAACGTAATTACGAAATCTAACCGTCAAGCCAACTTTCAAACTTTATATTAGATTTTTCTAATAGAATTCTTGTTCAACTTTATAAAGTTGAAGATATGAGTTTTTAGAATATCATAAATCTCAACATATTTCAATAAAGCGGTGGAATGCTCACTTCACGAGAAATATAGATATACCTGTGAAAATCCTAAGACTATCGAAGCCCATTTATAGATCTCTTGCTTAAGCTTCGCTCCAATTTATGGTGCCTATGGACGACTCCTCGCTAGGTTTAAAGTAAGTGAAAAGAACAGTCGAGTGTTTTATAAATTTTATTGCAACCGCAAACATAAATAATTATTGTAGTCACATTTTGAATGAACAACAATGAAATAAATTAAGAAACGAGACAGCCACTTCCGGGACACCTACGAGTACTCTGGGTGATTCACCGGTTTATTTCCAAAAGTGAAAGTCATTGCTATCTTCGCTGGTGTCGTCTTCCAAAAATCTTCCAGGCCGGAAAGGTTCCTCAACTTCCGGCTGATAAGCCATTCGGATCTGTTCATCGAAATTTCGCACATTACTCAGACTTGCCCGTGGTTTATGTAAGGATAATCCGAATGCAATCGATGTTACAAGGGCAATGATGAGCCAAATAGCTCTCATGTTGTTGAACGGTCCCATCTGAAAACATGATTGAAAACGGAGCAACAATGTTGTAATTGTAGCAAGCATGATTAAAATTTAATTATGCCAACATTATTGGGCTTTAGGCTCGACTTGATCAAAAATATTTCGAGTGAAAGAGGCTTCTGCGCGGGACATGTTGTTCAGTGAAGTGATGAGGCTTCCAGATTTTGACGTTTGATCTCTTCATATGCAATTAACTTGTAATTTGATATAATGTAACATCAGAGCGTACTGAAATTAAGTGTGGGAATTGGAACCAGTTACTGAATTTAATAAATTAGCATTATCTGTTCGCCTGACTAAAATTTCTGATACAAATTAATATTTATTAATCATCTTATGAGTTCACATCCGCCTGCATGTCACCCCTAAAATCAATTTGAGAACACATCCCTGCTTAAAGTTTAAAATTTAATCAAAACAGAATAGAGAGCACGAATTGACTTGCAGTATTCAAAACTAAACATGCACAGATTAAGCTGGAACTTGATGAAATCGTAAAGAAGTCACCTACCTTTGCCGATCGCAAGCGAGCAGGTAATTAATTTCAACGGTGGTTTATGGTAGTTGCTGCACTAAACAGTTGGCTTCAGCTGAATACAACCAGACTTGAAGCAACAGGAGTTTTATATAAAGGATGTCGACGCTCACTCTGAGCCACCAGCACGTGGATAAAAGGGATTTACATTTACCACTTTACCACTCGCGAAATATATCACACGACCAACAAAACAAATTAATGATGAAATAAAAATCATTTAAAAAATAAAATAACTCCAGTACAAGTACAACAGTATTCGCAAGTGGGTCGGACTTACTGATTTTCTAGAAATGCAGCTACAAGTCGGTCATTTCGATTTATTCGAGAAGATTTAAGGTAAACTTTGTTTTCTTCGCAAAGTGGTGTTTTCTAGTTTCTTAAACTAGATACTCAATGTGTTAATTTTCTGAAGTGTATTTGATTAGAAATGACAATCAATAAAGGAAATTAACACAAACACTAGGACTATTTTTTCCAAAATTATGTGTTTTAATGTGTTCTTGCTACTCTGTACAATTTTACACTTTACTTAAATTTAGTTTTTTTCACCTCTAGATTAGTGAAAACTTTTTCCTTTGCGTTTTCCTGGGGCTACACAGAATTTTTTTTTACAGGAAGTTTAAATTTGTGACTTAGTTGACCCCAAAAGGGCTAATGCACTATCTTTTCTGACGGTTTAAAAGTAAACAAACATCGTCAAAGATATAGTACAGGATGAGTCGACTAAAAATATATTTTTTCTATAACTCAAAAACTAACAATCACACAAAATTCAGCGTGCGCTATCAAATACTTTTTTTTTCTACGTCTGTGAATATTTTCAGAATTTTGTTACACTTTCTTATAATTCAAATAATTGTTGTTAAATGTTGTTATGTGCAAAAAAAACGTAAAAAATGTCAGTATCGAACCTATCAAAGACAATTGTCTGATGCTAATTTTGCATCGATAAAAACTTGTGCCATTGAGTTAAAAAAGTTTGACTTTATAATTATAAACTTTATAATTTGTTAGCAAAAATTTACTTCCGCTTGTATTAAGCGGATTCCAGGAAAGAGTATTTTAATCGCCTACGCAGTGGAATTTTTACGTACTGTCCAGCCAGCGGATATTGATGAAAGCTTCAATGACATCATTCTACTATTTGTGCATCAATTTGATTGCCCAAATTGAAATAAAACATTTCGGCTGTCGCTTAAATTTTCGTTTTGATTTTAGTTTCGCAAAATAAATGTCCTCTACTTTCACCAAAGCAAGATAAACTTGCATGTTAAACATCGACCAAGTTTACAAAATAAAAACTTTCCGGGGAAATTTGTAAATCAGCCTCAGGCTATTTGCAAGTATCGGAATCGCTACAAATCAGTTTACTCCCCGTAAATTTTCTAAGGAAATCGGGACGAGTTACAAAACATAACAGAGTTAATTATTTAAAAAAGTAGTAAAAGTCGGTGGGATAAGCCTAGAAAACAAAGCAAATACGAAGCTGGGAATAACAAATGGTCTTTGGACGTGCCAGTATTGATGTTTCGTACCCTATCGGGCTTATGTCAATTATTTATAGAAAACCGTTAGGATACGAGACATGAAAAATTTTACACATTTACACCTCTAACGTTTTTCCAAGGTAAACATCGGTGACCATCTATCTGCCTCGATAGACAGCCAGTCTAACTAATTATTTTTCACAGCTGAAAAACGCAATTCATTCTATTGGCTCGTCTATATTTCAGCAAAGTAAGTTTGCACTGGAACGATCGCCATTTAGCCAATTATGCCTAATTTCTCAACTGAAAACCTGAATTAGTTTATAAATCTCCAAACTTTTGGAATCATTCGCATCAATAAACAAACCCTTTCGTACATCCAGCGTTTGAAAAGTCTCAAAGAAACTGTTTGAATATTCCTTACTAAAATTTCGGGGTTGTTCTGTAAATAAATAATGTACCTGAACTTCGTTCTTGGTTTAAATTTTCAATAATTCATCGGCTGGATAAACATTTCAAAGCAAGGGAGCCACTTTCAGGAGGCGGTTGCGGTCTACTCGCTTCTTTTACTATACAAAAAAATACAAGGAAACAATTGCAGAAGTAATAGATTTCTAACAGGAATACTTATTTGAATTATTTGTTTCTGAAGCGAATTTACAAGTATGTTAAAAAATAGTTTTCTGTATTCACATCTTGCTTTTTATTTCCAAAAATATAAAATGATGTTACAAAAATTATCAACAACATTTGAAGTTGTTGGCGCTCTTTCTGAAATTTTTCACTCTGTATTTACAGAGTATTTACAGAGTCCTATAATTCTGGCCACCTCGTGACGACCTTGCGAACTGCATCAGCCATCTTTATTGATCGTGTTTTGTTATTATCTCAGTTCGCTAGATTGTGTGTGGAAATAACAAAAAATGGCTGATAAGTACGATTCAAACGGTGATTATGGTACTTATACTGATAACTTTAAACGTAAGAGTATATCGGAAAAGTTGAATGAAAGCGGTGACGGCGAAAACGATGAATCTAATCCTGCAGCACAAAAAGCCGGCGAGTATGTCAGGGAGCTGCTTGCCGAAAAATTAACAATTGATCAAAACAAACAGCCGAATGCTTGCAGATTGATTGACCAAGGTAATTTTACCCGCTTTTTTTTTAACAAAATTTTAGGTAGCTTTGTATAGTAGTGCGCTTTTTTGTATGTAATTTTCGCGATCAATAAATGGAACATTTTTTTCAGTTAAGCTTAATTGGGAAAATCTCCGATTTAAATTTATTGGCACTTATTTTGTACTTTTGAGTTGAAAAAAAAAATAAGAAATTAGAAAATTGTGATTTACTCAATGCTTAACTATGTTTTCTTTTATCATTTTTTCAGGCAAACGTTTTAAAAAGATTGTTTAAAGTTATTAAATGAGGAAGTCAACTTAGCTGATACACCCTGTATTTCTATAACATGAAATTTTGTTATGTACTCTGTTTCAAAACTATGGAAATGCCAACGTCGCATTTTCCTCTCAAAGCTAGGTGTTATAAATTACTCATTCATTTCAAAAAATTAATAGCTAATGTAATTTATAATTTCAATGAGAGATATAATCATTAATAAGTATTTTATATTTTTAACAACCTTATTTAAAAAAATAATTCGATAAAATGCGACACTGGCATTTTCTTAGTTTTGAAACAGAGTATTAGGTATAGCTGGTTCAAAACTATAAAAACGCCAACGTCGCATTTTCTCTCAAAATTAGTCGTTATAAATTATTCCTGCACTACAAAAAATGAATAGCTAATGTAATTTATAGTTTCAATGAGAGATCTAATCATTACATTTTTATCAAATTTATTTAAAAAAATAATTCGGTAAAATGCGACGTTAGCGTTTTTATAGTTTTGAAACAGCTCTTGTTACGTACTCTCTGTTTCAAAACTATGAAATGCCAACGTCGCATTTTCCTCTCAACTTAGCTGATACACCCTGTATTTCTATAACATGAAATTTTGTTATGTACTCTGTTTCAAAACTATGGAAATGCCAACGTCGCATTTTCCTCTCAAAGCTAGGTGTTATAAATTACTCATTCATTTCAAAAAATTAATAGCTAATGTAATTTATAGTTTCAGTGAGAGATATAATCATTAATAAGTATTTTATATTTTTAACAACCTTATTTAAAAAAATAATTCGGTAAAATGCGACATTGGCATTTTCTTAGTTTTGAAACAGAGAGTATTAGTAAATCCGTGGTATTAGGTACAACTTGACAAAATTTTGTTGGCGTGTGAGGTGAGATGCACACAAAGAAACTCAAACCATTTAAATGCTTATTTGAATTAATACAAAAAATATATTTTTCTAATAAAAATGTAATTTATGGGCCTCTAGGGCATCTTACTAAGTTCCAAAGATTTATTTTACTTTTCCAATAAGGATTAAATTCTCGCTGAAATGTACTTTGCCATAAATCGAAATGAAACTTTAAGTATCCTTCGCTTTATATTTTATCAAATTACCTTTGCGGTTAATGGAGAAACCATTAGCTATTATGGTCACTTTGGCTTTGATTATGTTAAAAGTTGTAATTTAAAACGTTAAAAAAATGTTAAAATGTGTATTTCATTCAATCCTGACTTTATGATTTTTAAAATTTAATGTATCAAAATAAAACATGAAAATAATAATTCACAGAAAAATGGAAGTATGACGGTACATAATACTCCTGTAAATATTTCAGCGAGATGCATATTTAATTTCCTGAAAATTTCATTTCATCCATAAATCACTTCAGAGTTTTTGTATTAATAATTTTACTTATTTAAACTAGGACTGTGGTAATCGTGTTATATTTTAAATTCAATTGCACGAAAATCAGTAGATTCCGGACACTAGAAATACACATTTCAAACTTGTATGATGATCCAATTATTAGACTGTGGTAACGTATTTTACAAAAAACACATTGCAAATATGGAAACGTTATTAGCCGAATCAGGGGCAAGAGAGTGCTCCAATTAATTCAATAAGCCACAACAACAGAATTTCCAATTTGTATTTTTTGCACAGGTCTACACGTATAATTAAAATAAAAAGCTAATTGGTTACTTTGGAAGTTGTTTCAACACAGATAAGCAAAAAATTTTGGTGTTGTTTTTTTAACAGGAATTCGGGGTGTTTGTTGCTTTATTTCGTTGAAGAGACTTAAAAATCAAAAGCGTAGAGTTCGTAGCTGGAAGGAATGAATTTATAATGACTTAATTACAAACTGCAACTCTGTATAAACATCATATTTGTTGACTTTAATTAATTGGTGCATTCTGTAGGTCTCTAAATTTGAATAATGTAATTACATTACAGTTGCAGATGTTATACGAAGCGTATAAAGTCACCACCTATCAAAACTACGTTAATCTATGGTAAATAATCACATTGCAAATCCATTAAACTGGTATTTATTGCAATTACCCTAACTAGTAAATTAAATACTACATGTATTGTGTTGTAGAACCGGCATTAAGCAGCGCAATTTATTATTTAATAGAGCTAATGTAATTTACGAATCAGGGTTCGCTTTTGTAATGTTGTTTAAATATCATAACCTGGAATGTGTTTGTGCTTTCTGAAAATCGAAGTGCAATGAAAAAGGTGCTTTCATCAAAGGAGCTCCTTTGCATCAAGAAATTTAATAGTAATCCCTCACAGATATCGTAATTCTGCCGTTACAATTAATTTCGAACAATTAATTCCAAACGAGTGGCAATTGTGATGCCTTGACCTGGTGCTTTATGACACCACTTCGACCCGCTCTTACCCTAAATTAGTGTCTTTGGGTCCACTGTTTCGATAATGGCTTTCTGCAATTACTTTGCCGATATGTGCGATTTTGGCATTCAAAACACGGACGAAAACACTTAATTAAGTCACCGAGATTGTCAATAATTCTTAATTAGGGAGACCCCATTCCGTCTTGTTCGATTTCCTGAAAAGACAGCCGCAAACAAATATTCCGAAGAGGCTTTTAAGTCATCAGTTGATCGTGATGTATCACTGGTCTCTACCTGCACATTTGTCACTGCTACTTGCGGTATCTCCATAAGGCACTTTAATAATGAAAAGGGAATAAAAGATCGATACGGCTTGAATAAATGTGCGCTCAAAGATTTACTGATAAATTCGCACTCTCGCAGAAACCGAATGTGAAAAACGAGCTCTTGTGCCCGTCTTAAACAATTTGTAACAGGCAATAATGTTACGTTTGTGTCGAGTTTAAACGGCAATATTAACGGGTGGGTGTTAAACCACACAACTATGCACCAAGAATTATAGCTGTTACACAAACCCTTGCTTGCAAACATTAATTCTGTTAATTCCGAGTATCAAATCCATCATCGGGAAATTTTCTTTATGGCACTATTACTATTATAACTATTTTTATTATGCCGTAAAGCCAAATCAGGTTTATGGCCGCTGAAAAAATTGCATAAATTATATTGAATGTCCTGAAGAAAGAGCCTAACTTCCTAACAGAAACGACTAAAAGTTGCTGGATAAGTACACTTGCAAAGTAGTTTGCTGATATGCTATATAAGTTGGGAGAAAGATTTGAAATATGTGAAAGATATTGAGGAGGTTTAATGAAAAATTATTTGGTGATTTGGAAAATTTCGGAAACAGTTCCTTTAAAATGATTACGTGATCAATATGTTTTGAGGTAAAATAAAACAAATTGTTATTCAATTGCTTTGAAATTTACTCCAAGCCGTGGGCGTAGAGAAGATGAGATTTGAGATTGGTCCTCTGAGGATATGCTTTCTAGCAAAATAATTTACTTATGTGCTAAATCAAGGTTTTTGCATTCTGGAGACATCTCGGAGTAGGTTTAGTCACCCCAGGGTAATGCAGAGTTTTATTTTCAATCTAAAGAGATCTGACAAACATACCAAGTTTACTCCTGGAGGAAGTTTGAAAAATTTATCCTAATTTTTGAAAGAAATGCGGCAACCCTGAACCTGATTAAATTAGAGAAATGGATATAGCTATACAAAATTCATGTTTCTCTTTGACAGTTTTTGCAATTTCTTTCCATTTTTATTTGGTAAAAAGCGCAAAAAACGTAATTTTTATTAACGTGGGGCTTAATTACATAATTGTCTCGTTTGTTTTCCAGAAGCGTGATTTTTCAGTTCTCCAAATAATACATTTCCCCAACTCTGAACTTCATCGTTACATTCGAATAGGTGCCAATGTCTGTTTTGTTCATCGTTAAATACTATTTTCTATCGAAGTGTTTGCATCTTTATATCAATTGACTGAGACTTAACCTTCTAAATATTACAAGAAAATAGTTCACAATCTGATAAAATTGTCTAGCAATTCAGCTCAAACATTTCGATGTTTATCTAGAACTTCAAGACTTGTAAATAAATAAATAATTTAGCAAATCAGAATGAGACGTATTTTCTTTTAATTTAGATGAAACTGCTATGAGTAACAATGTCATGAAGGTGCGTTGAAGATGACATAAATATATTTTGAATTGAATCATGAAAATAAAGTTGAAGTAAAAAATTTAACTGTGAAAACTTTTTACGATACCTAATCTGAAAACTTTATTCCAAAGTTATATCGGTGATAAAATTACGCGGAAAATTGAAAGGAATTTTATTTCTTTTCGAGGTTTAATGTTTGGTTTAAAAAAACACTTTAATACGTAAAGTAATACCGACATAACCCGACACGTATTAACCAACCAAAGTCAACAATAACAAGTCAATATTTATCCATCAATTTAAACGGTGAAACAAATTGTTTTGACGCTGTTTTGCACCTCTCCTCAATTATAAAATTAGGTTACGATAAAAATTTAATTTACACGTTAAAAGCCTGAGGTGCCACTGAGGAAAACGAAATTGGATTTTAGGGTAGAAGAACCTACAGGTTTTAATTATTACATTCCAGTTCCGATTCTAAAAACGTAAAATCAAGGTTTCGCAATATACATTTTTCATATTTTGAACTCTTATTCTAACAATAAGTCTTATGGAAATCCTGATAGTGTTAGAAGGTTTCTTTCCGAGTTAGGAATGATAAATCCGTTCATCGGCTGCGGTTGCGATGACACATTGAATTGAAGTACATCGTCGCTCCATATTTCACTTCTCAGACTAGAGATATGCAGAAAGCACGAAAGGGTGTGTCATTAGACGAGAAATCGGGATACTCAAGGAAATAATGTCGTGAATGCGGGAACTTGACGATGCAGAAACTCTTTCTGTTTGTGCATTCTGTCGCAATAAGCACAGAATTTAAAGTTGATTTATTTTATTTAAAGGGTGAAATAATTTGTTCGCAGAGATAGCAAAAGTGCAGTCAATTGGGAAGATCCCCCCGAAAGATGTGAAATACGTCGACATCTACAGAGAAAAACCTATCAAAGTAACTGTGAAAGTTTTAGTTCCAGTAAGGGAACATCCGAAGGTAAAATGGCAAAATCAAATTAGCAAACTTGCGAATTGTTTCACTTCTAGTTTAACTTTGTCGGCAAACTGCTCGGTCCTAAAGGCAACTCCATGAAGCGGCTTCAGGAAGAAACCATGTGCAAGATGGCGGTGCTGGGCAAGGGCTCGATGAAAGACCGGCAGAAGGAGGAGGAACTCCGCAACTCCCTGGACCCCAAATATGCCCACTTGAGCGACGACCTCCACGTCGAAATATCGGCGCTGGGGCCACCGGCCGAAGCCCACGCGCGCATTGCATTCGCATTGGCCGAAGTTCGGAAATATCTGATTCCAGACAACAACGACAACATCCGACAGGAACAGATGAGGGAAATGGAGATTATGTCGTCTTCGGACATCCCGATCGAAGAACCGAGAAGTTCGCGAAGAGCGCCGGGAATAATTCGGGGTAAATTTCACCGAGACGTTTTCGGGGCGTTCGATTAAAATTCATTGTTCAGCTGCCATCCCCCGAACGCCGGTCCCCATGCGGACGGCCACAAGAACCCCAGTTGTCACGCCAAGAGTGATGCCAGCAAAAACAAAAATTATGTCGATTCTGGATCGCGCTCGCATCGCAATGGAGGAGAGTTACGGATTCGAAGACACCTACGAAGCCGCGGAAGTTTACGAACCCTATTCCAGCTCTGTCTCGCATTCGAGGTCCTATTCCACCCACCACTATGAACCAGACTACGAACCCGAGTATTACAGAGAGAGTTCCAGCTCGTACGGTGAGTCAATTTTCATTTTTTACTAAAAATCGGCGCAACTTAATCATTTAAAACATGACTTCAACAACCTAAAAAATTAAATAAATCAAACACCTAAATCAAACGCCAGCTCTTAAAGAGTCCTCTTTTTAAAGCAAACTCGTAAAAACCGCCGGGTAAAACGAAAGAACGACTCTTTAACCTTATAATTTAATTTAATTGTGCCTCTAATATATTTTTAAACGATTGTGTACAGAACCATCGCAGCGGTGGAAGTCTTATAAGACTGCAAGTTCGTCAACTTCTCGTCACAGTGACACTACTCGTTATCGCACTTCTCCCTACACTCGCCCGAATAAATAAGCCTAGCGTTGAATTTTACGTTTTCAGTGTAATACTAATAACTGTAATTTATCAACGTCATTGCTGTAATTATTTTGTCACCAAGATTACAAAGATCTGGCTATATTTTAACGAACTTGTCCGGAGTTGGTTGCTGGCCATCCAGCCATGCGCTTTCTTCTCGTTTACAAAGTATAAAGGAAGAAGTGTCAAATCGTTCCCCTTCAAAGCCGTACTAAATATGTAATTTAATAGCGAGACTTAAATAATCGCCCCCTAATTCTGATAAATTTTATGTGGAACCTAAATGAGATTAATGTAACAAATGTAAAATGAGCTATTCTTTAAGAAAACTAATGCGAGGAGATGCGTACCGGCTTACAGAATAGCTCGCCAAATCTAATGTAGATGTGTAGATTATATCAGTTTAGATGAAGTAAACTGTATCGTGTTTTGAATAAATATCGCATATGACAAAACATCTCTCGTTAATTCCCTTATTAATATGATTTTAAATTTCTAGTGCACATACATCTCTTTAGCAGGTAAAGTATTAAACCTTAACATTTTAAACATCAATTAAACTGCGCTAATTCAAACGTTAAACCTAATTTATTTTAATCCTAAACACACTGCATGCTGTTATTTTTATTTAAACGAACTGTACATCCTTTAAAATAAACGATTATTTTAGTTAGTTTAAGAATCACGATGTCATGTAATACACATTATTTATTTCAAAATTGGATTACGTTTCCTGTTTAATATGATTTTTGTTACATGTAGTTATTACATGACTGAACAAATTTTACCTTTTTTTTATAACTAATACATTATTTTATTACTGTTTCAGGTATATGACCCTCGGCTCCTCGTGGCAGTAGTTCTTAGTAAACAATACATCACCTAAAGAAATGTGATATTAACGGCTGTGATAATAAATTCTCAATAAATAATGTATTTTTTTTATTACCACCCATCCGTAAATAGCCTTTGTTTTTTGCCTTCAGATCCAAACCACTGCTGGTCACTACCAGCAACATACAAAGTAACTCACTCATTTTGATAATGAATTATAGTATGAGATTTAAATTTGATAAAAAGTACGACCAGGCAAACCACATTAACAAAAAAAAATTATTTCCTCAGAACATAACCGGTGGACTTGGGTTTTAAAGTTCATGATTACATAAATGATACGGTAATAAGCAGTACATGTTTTATGCAGATTTTCATATCTACTGGAAGCGCACAGTGCTGTGAACAATAAATAAAAATTAATTTTTGTTGTTCTTAGGTCTTGCTTAAATTTAAATTAAAAAATATATGGATTTATAATTGAATATAAAAATTTGTTATAAAGACGGTGCAAGGCGGAATCGGTATCTGAACTTTGATCTAATAAAGATTTTAAATATTCCAACAAATTTTACAGTTATGTAATGCTGCGATAAAGATTAATTGTTGTCTGGAAATTAGTCAAAATAAGAAAATAGTCACTAGAATTTAGTTACTAACACGGAACCCAAGGCATTAAGAAATTTCATTGTTGAACTTTTTATTTTGTAAATAATACATAATTATAAATACTCCAAATCCAAAGCGTTTCAGTGATTACACAACAATTTTAGCCCTTTGCTCTGTTATGCGAATGATTTCGTCATTTTCGGTTCGACAGCTGGCAACACTGCGGGTCAAAGTCGACGTGTGGCGAACCTACCTTTTAGTAAATATTCCGAAATTGTGTTCCTTTGAGTTAATTTTTATACGATATTTTAACCCTTGAAAATGGCTTCATACATTGCAAGAAACATAGTTAAAAGCCCTGCAGCCTTAGGGCTAACCCAGCAACAGTTTGGTACGTATTTTAATTAAAATCAAATTGGCGGTGCAATGTTCTGAAAAAGTGCACGTACAAAGTTCAAAAACCGATGATTGTTTTTAGGAAATCTCAGGGCCTTTTCTGTCGGAACGCAATTAAACAGTAAGAAAACTGTGCCCGACAGAACCGGAAAAAATATCGTTTTGGTTGATGGAGTCAGAACCCCATTTTTAATGTCTGGAACAGACTATTCCAAACTGATGCCACATGACTTAGCCAAACAAGCCTTAGCGTAAGAAATTTGAACCCCCAGTTGGCCATAATCACAATTTCGTTATTTCAGTGGTATTTTGAAAAAGACTGGTGTTCCAAAGGAGATGATTGATTATGTCATCTATGGAACGGTTATTCAGGAAGTCAAGACTTCCAATATTGCGAGGGAAGCTGCCCTTGCAGCTGGTTACAGCGATAAAACCCCTGCCCATACCGTTACAATGGCATGCATTTCATCAAATGTGGCCATGACTACGGGTACAAAAACAAAAATTAAATCGTTATAGTTTATTTAATGAATGGTTTTTTTTCCAGCGATTGGCCTTATTGCCAGCGGTGTCTACGAAATGATCGTGGCAGGAGGTGTTGAATTCATGTCTGATATTCCAATTAGGCACAACAGAAAAATGCGCAGCTTGATGCTCCAAGCCAACAAAGCCAAGACTTTGCAGCAGAAACTGGGGCTTCTGGCGAGCATCAGGCCTGACTATTTCGTCCCAGAGGTAATTACGCAAAAATCTTTAATTGATTATAAAGCTTGGATTAGTTGCCAGCTGTTGCCGAGTTTTCATCTGGCGAAACCATGGGTCACTCTGCTGATCGTCTCGCAGCTGCCTTTGGGGCCACTCGTAGAGAACAAGACGAATTCGCTCTTAGGTCACACACTTTAGCTCAACATGCATACGAAAGTGGCCATTTCACCGATCTTATTCCAGTCAAGGTGCCTATAATCAAGTAAATTAATTGAAAACTATAAATAAAACTAATTTTCTTGTAGATCCCTGGAATTGATAAAGTCATTGAAAAAGATAACGGGATCCGTGTTTCCACCCCAGAACAACTGGCCAAACTTAAACCTGCATTTATTAAACCCCACGGTACCGTTACAGCAGCCAATGCGTCATTTTTGGTAAGTTTAACATCCTGTTTGCTTTCGGCCATCTACAATTTTTGATTGATTTTTCAATTACGTTGGCAACTTGATAGTTTTTTCTTATGTTTATTTTCCCTGCTTTATCCAAAATTAATTGTTATTAAAAAAATAAAATAAAAAAATTGTATGATAAAATTGACAACATTGTGCTGAGTGAGACATTCGCTACAGGTAAGTGTTGATAAGAGTAGGAACTCTAGATAAGAGCGCCCGTCAAATTGACAAACAATAATTTCAAAAATAAACAGTGTTAAAACAAACTTCAACATATAAACAATGTTAAAACAAACTTTCACATTTAGTAACGTGATATTTGATAGGTACTATGATTTATTAAAAATGTAACTTGAATTCTTGGAAGTTTCTAAATTCCATTTCATACTTTTAGAGAAAATGGCAGCAGCGTATTTATTCTTTTTTGGGGCTAAATGTGACATATTTATTTAAAAAAAAAAAAAACAATTTTTTTTATTAATAGAAAGAACTAATTTTTAAAAACAATCTATCATTACAACCTATCTATATCCTGGTTTAAAAATGTACTAAAACTATGGAAAAAGAGAAAAAACAGTATTTTTCACCATTGCTTAGCGAAAAGAACTGAGTTTTTAGCTCAACAAAGTCTTCGAAGAAGACAAAAGTAACACCATTTTCAACACACTTTAATAGTTTTTCTGGTTATTTTTGACGAAATTTTGCGAAATAATTATGTGTCAGGTTGAAAAATGTTCTTGGCGGCATAAGTGGCACTATTTTCGCCATAGTTTTATAATTTTTCGACTCATTTTTGACGACGTTTCATAATAAAAGCATATTAAAATGCTCTAAAACGGCCACATAATGTTTTAGGCCTAATCTTGTACTTATTCGGTTCGGTTTAGCAACATGTCACAAAAGAAACTGAGAATTTAGCTCATAGCGTGCTTTAAAAAAGCAAAAAATTTCATTTCTAAATAAACGATGCTTAAATTATTTTTGTGCAAAAATACGTAAAAAAATTGTCATTAGTCCCCAAAAACAATTGGATAAAAATTTAAAATTTAAACAAAAGTAATTTTGGAGCTACCCACAATTTTTTGTTTGTATGAGAATAACAACACTAAAAATCGTAAAATTTCGATTCATTAATAATATTATTAATTTTATTAATATTAATACAGGGTAAGTCAATAGTGGATTATTTCTGAAGTTTTTTTACATGCAGTTGCATCAATTATTAGTTAATAATTCTTGACTGTTTTCCTAAAATTTCATTGTGAAGTATTATTATTTAAAACATAAAAAGCCAATGTTGATAAAATTAATGTTTTTAAAAATCAATTGAAGTGATAAGTGCAATTAGTATTTTCTGTACTTATTATTATAAGGAACTGTAGAATTATAAATTCAAATGATAATGATCGCTTAGTATTTAATGGCAAACGCTAATTTTTGTGTGATTATTATTAGTAATTTTTGAGATACAGTAAAAAATATTTTTAACAGACTCACCTTGAATGATTGAATGTTCCTGGATGAAAAACAAGTTAAGACGCTCGAAAGCGGCACCATAATGTTTATTTTTGGACTTTTGGACCAATTAAGTGATTTTTGGACTCAATGTGACGAAATTTCGTAAGGAAAACACAGTTTTTAGCGCAAAAACGTACTTTAACATTCGAAAAGTCAAAAATTACACCAAGTGTGATATAAATAAGAGTTTATGTGCATGAAAAAAAAGTTTTTTCTTTTTGGCTCCTTTTTGCTGTACTTATACTAATGAGCCCTAATGAGGTAACATTCAGTATAGAATAAGGGTTTCCAGGCCGCCTAGTGATATTCATTTCTGAACACCGAATTATTAGTAAAATTGTGATCATCGTGATAGTTAATGTTGACAATTTTATTTAAGTTTAAGGTTAAGGCTAATTTGATTAGAAATTGAATTGAAGTGATAATTCTTAATGTTTTTCTTAGACTGATGGAGCTTCAGCTGCTATTGTTACAACAGAAGCGAAGGCTAAAGCTTTGGGCTTGAAACCCAAGGCATACTTGCGGGACTTTATCTACGTTTCTCAGGACCCTATCGACCAACTTTTGCTAGGACCAGCCTACGGCACTCCAATTGTATTAGAAAAAGCCGGGCTTACAATGAAAGACATTGCTGTTTGGGAGTTCCATGAAGCTTTCGCCGGTCAAATTTTGGCGAACTTCAAAGCCATGGACAGCGATTGGTTTGCACAGACATATATGAAGAGAAGCAGCAAAATTGGGGCTCCCGATATCAACAAATTTAACAACTGGGGAGGATCGCTTTCTATTGGACACCCGTTCGCTGCCACTGGAATCAGGCTGGCTATGCACACCGCTAATAGGCTAGTGAAAGAGGATGGTCAGTTTGGATTGGTCGCGGCTTGTGCAGCTGGTGGACAGGTAAATAGTTTTGAAAATTTTACAGAAATGTGTTTAATTATATTTTTGGCGTAGGGTGTGGCTATGATTCTGGAGAGACATCCTGAAGCCACCGCAAACTAATTCTTTTTATATTTATTTTTATTTCTCCCCGCAAGTGACCTTAAGTTTTCGTCAGTACTTTTATAGCCCCTCCAACTCCTCTAGAGAAAAAAAACTGTACATAGCTTTTCTATACATTATTTAATTAATAAAAACAGTTCTTTTATAATGTAATATAATATTGTCAAAAATATATTCTATACATGCTCTCCTTACGTTGTGCTTGCCCAACCTGTTGAACTACCAACGTCCTGAATGTGATTCTTGACTGCTTCATCTAAGATACTTTTAATGTCTTTACAGCCTTGCAAAGCCTTGTCTAAAACCTTCTGTAAGTGGTCCACGTGAAACCGCTGTGACATTTCCATCAAAACAATTTTCCCCGACATTGGTAACGCTGCCACTGTCAGCGTTGGGCCACCTATTATCTCTTCCTGATGCGAAACATCAAGTAGTGGAACATCATTATTTGCCAAACTCGCAGTACAGGCGCAGACGTATTCCTTTAACGGAATCCCTGCATCAATAAGTGCCAAAGTGGCGGCGTTAACACAAGCCGGATAAATGCCCCCATCTGCATGAAGCACCTCAACATAAACATCAATCTGGGTCCAGGGATACAATTCGACTTTGATCGCCGCAGTTAAAGCCTGCCTCAAGTGTATGGAGATTTCAGTCGACTTGCGGTCCCCCCGGGGCCGCTTTTTCCTCTCTCCTGTTGAAAACACAGCCATACTAAACTGGCAGTTGACCACAGCTGAATCATGTTGCGCTTTGCTGCGACTGCCACGCACCTAAAGTCTAGCGTGGAATTTAATAATATTTAAAAACGTAAAACCAACCTGGTGGGGCCCATACACGGCCGCCAGAATTTTAGTCAAGCCCTGCTCTAGATAAGCGCTACCGTCGGGCTCCGTAAACACGCCTAATTTGCAACGAATCCTCCGCAACTCGTCGGCGCGTCGTCCGTCCTGTCTTAAGCCGATTTTTGATAATAATTCACGATTTTTGCTCATTCTGATGTTTAAAAGTGAGGTTACAAAATTAATTTAAAAGTAATGTTGGCGACCCTGTTGTCCTGTTAATTGTTATTTGACAGCTGTCACTTGTGTGCAAAAATTTCTAATAAATAATTTAGCCAAATAAATACAGAATGGTAAGACAAATTGTAGCAGAATACGTGTTTAGAGTTATGTTTGCAGTCGAACGAAGTGGAGGAAACGATGAAACGGATCCAATCCCACAAGGGCGTAATTGGTACAATAGTGGTCAATTCAGAAGGTGATAAGCTCGTAGTTTGGTTGTGAGGGCGTTAGACACTTGAATTTTAGGGATTCCGATTAAGACCACTTTGGATAATACTACAACGGTCCAATATGCTGGACTGATTAGTTCACTGGCTGATAAAGCACGAAGTGTGGTTAGAGATTTAGACCCTTCAAACGATTTAACGTTTTTACGGATAAGGTCAAAGAAACACGAAATTATGGTGGCTCCAGATAAAGAATTTATATTGATTGTTGTTCAAAGTCCCACAGATTAATTAGTGTTATTTATTTTGTGTCATTATGCACCCATAATTTATATGTAACGTTTCGTGCTTTTTGTCGTTTAAATTTTTATATGCTTATTCACAAATAAAATCTAACTAAAATGTTTATTAATTTATGTTGCACTGCCTCAGCAAGAATGATTCATTTAGAAACTTTCGTGTTCCGCTATTGGCAACATTGACGAATTACTAGTGACATTTTTTATTATCGCAGAAATTTTTATAAACACTAGTGCTATTCTTTACGAAACTTACATTAATTATCAGCCCCTTACAATTACATAATACTTCCAGAAGAGGTTGTTACAGAATTTTGAAAAATTGTTGCATAACAAAGTGAGGTTATATTGTAGAAATGGGGGGACACGGCCATGGGCACGGACAAGAACCTTACACAATTCCTGATTACAAAATCTACAAAGTTGAGGACGTCCCCGAACTAATGAATACCAAAAGGGCATTAGCTTGTCAAGGTCTGAGAGACCCTTGGCTTCGCAATGAAGTCTGGCGCTACAACCCTAAGGAGTTTGGAACCGAAAAATCTAGGTTTAGACTTTTCTTCTACAGAGGATTCAGAACTGGCTTTGCCGCCTTCCTTATAACTATTGCTGGCACTGCCATTTACGACAAAATGTACCCCTCTGAACATGGCCACCACCATGATCATTAAAACAAAGTTGTGGTTGTAGTAACTTGTAATTGTTTAAATAAACTGTAAATACATAATTGAGAAAATTATTACGCCTGATAGTAGTTGCAAAAATATAAAGTAAGCAATTATGAAGAAGTTCGTGGTTTCAATTCATCGTAACATGATCGCAAGAAAATGTAATTCTTCTTGGTTGAATTGTAAAATTCGTGTCCCTTAGACCAGTCGTAGCTAACAGCGTAGGCGAAGATTTGACCATTGCTGTTGAAAGCGCAACGTGTAATTGGTTGTTCCATAAGGTCGGATGATTTTAATTTGGTGCGTGCGTCCTTATCCCAGAAACTGAAAGACCCATCGGACCCAACAGTGGCCAAAGTACCATGGACTGGGTGGAATGCAATGTCATTAACGGCGTAAATGTCCTGGTAACCGTTTGGTGCCCCATTGGACCTGTGACATTTGAAAGTAAAATTGTCTTTGGGATTTGCTGGATTAACGTATTGAATTGCAACACGGCCTTCCACTGAACCTAAAGCATACCCAGTCGGAGACTTCTTTTTATCCCTACAGTTAAAAATCATTAGTTTGAAAGACAATATGAATCAAACAAACCTAAATATGGCCACACAGCGGTGCTGGTATTTGAGGGGGCTATCAAGCACTTTGTATTGTTGGGGCTTGCCATCTAACTGGTAGACGATTATCTGGCGCCCCGCAGTCCCAACCACAGCCATGGGGTAATCCACATCAGCACAGTAGCACCTTTCAGGCAGATTTATGCTCATCATGGGGTTCGGAGTACGGGTATCCCAAAATTTCAAAGTCTTGTCCCAAGACCCAGTCATTAAACACGAATAGTTTGAAGCCTTAATCCAGTGACAAGTCTTAATAGGGGCATCATGTTGCGCAACTTGTATCACTTGGTTACTTCCCAAATCCCAAGCTTTGGCCTGTTTGTCACACCCCGCCATAAATACCTAAACTGACCATTAGTTACATTCTAAAATATCAATTCCAAGTTGTTACTTTTGTCCCATCGTCACTCCAACACACGTCAAGCACCGGCCCCCCACACGCCTGCATGGACTTTGGGACACTTTTCCCCGTTTGTTCGATTTCCCAACAACGCACATTGTTGTCCCAACTTGCGGCAATCAAAAAATTCTGGGGTAGAGTTGCCGGAGAGAACGCTAAAGAACTTATCGAATCGTCCGGGGGCTGCGTTACTTCGAAGTCTTTCATTGGGTTTGCTGTGCTCGGCGTGGGAGTGCTCCCAAAACCACCGATTGAACTCTGATTAAACATTTCGTACAATTTTTAAAAGTTTACCGAATAACAACAAACACAAACGTCAATCGTAAACGTCAACAATTGTCAACATAGATTGTCAAACTTCCGTGACTACGCACGAAGGCAACAAAAGAAAACTATTAACCCTAAATTCAAATCCCCTATTCCAGATTTTTTAATTATGCAAAATAAGCAAACATAAGAGTTATACGAGTCGGAATACTTATGTTACAACAAGTAATTATATTTAAAATTAAATTAGCCAAGTCACGTAAATTATTCGCAATTTCTTGAAAGTCACGTGATCAGTTTCAGCCAATAATATTTCTTCAGCAGATCCACATTGACGACTTTGAAAATCCCTATGAAATTGGCGCGCATTTACTGCAGTTTCCCTCGCATTTCGAAGAAGTGTTGGAGCTCTTCTGGTGCACTGTCCTTTGTGTTAATTCAGTTTTGTTTTGTTATTTTTCGTGTTAACAACCACCAAAATGTTCGAAGCACGTTTATTGGCCAGTGCTACTTTCAAGAAAATACTGGATGCTATCAAGGACCTTCTCAATGAAGCCTCCTTCGACTGTTCCGAATCGGGGATCCAGCTTCAAGCCATGGACAATTCGCACGTCTCTCTGGTGTCCCTTATGCTGCGATCTGATGGTTTCGATAAATACAGATGCGACCGCAACTTGACGATGGGCATGAACTTGGCTAAGTAAGTATCAAGCTTGAGCACCAATGAGTTATGATGGTTATGATGTTAATTGTTTAACAGTATGGCAAAGATATTCAAATGTGCGAACAACGAGGACACGGTCACAATCAAGGCCCAGGACGATGCCGACATTGTCACCTTCATGTTTGAAGCGAAAAAGCAGGAGAAAATCTCCGATTACGAAATGAAACTCATGAATTTGGACCAAGAGCACCTAGGGATCCCTGAGACGGATTTCTCCTGTGTTATTCGTATGCCTTCTGGCGAATTTGCGAGAATATGCAAGGATTTGGCCCAATTTGGAGAATCCATCATGATTTCGTGCACAAAAGAAGGAGTTAAATTCTCCACTGGGGGCGATATTGGAACTGCAAACGTGAAAATCGCCCAAACTAACAGCTTTGAGAAGGAAGAAGAGTCAGTCACGATCGAAATGCAGGAACCTGTAAGCCTAACTTTCGCCTGCCAGTATTTGAATTCCTTCACAAAAGCTACTCCTCTGGCGTCTCAAGTCCAGTTGTCCATGTCTGATAATGTACCACTTGTGGTCGAGTACCAGATCCCTGATCTCGGCCACCTTAGGTTTTACTTAGCTCCGAAAATTGAGGAGGATGAAAACTAGACTATTATTTAATTTTACGCCCAATATTCACGTTCTTACTTCATTATTTGTCCACGTTCTGTATTTTTTAAACTAAAATAAAGTGCTACTTTTAATAATTTATTTTTTACAATTTACAACTACTAAACACCAAACAATTAATAATTCTTCTCCCATTCCTCACGCTCTTCTCTCTCTTTGACTACTTGTTCTACGAGTGGAGTCAGATAGAGGCGGTCTTCTTCCAGTTTAGTCCACTGGTCTTTGGGGAGAATATCTTTCTGAATCGACAACTGAACGGCCCTAAGGATGCGGTAGTTGCGGGCATCCACCTCCTGCTGTGGCAGTCTGCGAAGTGCTTCCTTTACATCGGCTGTTTCGTCCAAACAGTCGTCTCTCATGAGCCCCAATTTATTGAACCCGGAGATGCTGTACGCCCATTTTTGGAGGGCACTGCTCATGAAACGCCTCTGAACGAACCCCAAAGACATGTTGAGGGCAACTAAAAACGATGGTAATGAATGAAAATACAAAAACTTTCCAAAACAGTACTCAGCTATTAGGTAACAAGTCCTTTTTTATCAACTTGACGTTTGAGAATAGTTACACTAGTTACAGTAACTTTTGTTTTGTGGCGACACTGGTTACAGTTGAAAATGGCGGGAACTTTAAACCAATTGATTTATTATTAAACAATTAAAGCATAATTTGGTATTTTAACGATTTCTTCACTCGTGAAATGAGCAGTCGTCCGTCGTAGCTCAACGATGCAAAAACCCACGGTTCGGCAAGGGACCACTCGGCACAGTAGACGCTGTCTTCGTGTTCACACCACTGTAAAGGCCCATCTGAAATCCTGAGAACATGTGTATAATTAAAGCAAAAAATCAAACAAATTACATTTGCTTCGCTTCTGTTTCGTCATGCATGCAGTCACTGTTATTTTCTGAGCTAACACTTGCAGCACTCGAAACTAAAACTCGGGCGTCTGAGCTTGCAGATAACAAGAGTTGGTCATGGAATGGGTTGAAGCGGACGCACCAAACCCTACAATTGTTTTGTCAAACTTTGAAAATTAATTTTGCGAAAATACCAATGGGAATGGTCACTTCTGGAATACACTGGTTGTCCGGTTTGTCTAAAGTCCCAAATTTTGATAAAACCGTCGTCCCCACAAGTGGCAACATGGTACTGTTTATTCATATTGAAATCTAAGTCTCTTAATAGTTGGCTGTGGACGTTGTCAATGCCCCAAGCCAACTCTCCAGACCTCACATCATAAGTCTTAAGATGTGTTTCAACAGCAGTTGTAAACTAAATTCCACGAATAAATAAGCCACCAAGATTGTTTTCCTTACCTGATTGCAACTTTGGTGAGGGTTCCACTTCCCTGTGGTAAATTTCGGGTTATTCTTACCATTTAATTGCACTTGTAAGATACTTCTAGCCTCCTCCCCTGAGACGTCCCAAAGCACTACTTGACTTTCCAAAACTGAGGCAACCTTTTCGCGATCGACTGGATGAAATTCTGTGGTTTTTACTTCATTTCCAAGCGAACTAGTATCAAATCTTGTCACAACTGGTAAACTTTCCACAGTATCAGGATTTTCAGTTTGTGGCAACTGGTACAATGCTGTTTTCATGCGACATGAGTTTTCGTTTGTAACGGAATTGTAACAAGTGACCAGTTTAGTTTCGTCCAAGGGGCTTGAGTTTAGTTTCCAAATTTCCCCCTCAGGGTGGTTGAAAACTGAGGTTTTGAGGGTTGAATCCTCATCATTAAATTCGACTAAGTGTATTTGATTAGTGGCTTGTTTGAGAGATTGGGTGCCAATCAGAAAACAAATTTTTTCAATCTCTGCGTTTTGAGGGGCCAACGCTCGCGCCTAAGCAAAGTGCTATTAAAATTTTTTCATTCCTATTAAATCATACCTGAAATTCTAACCCGTAAATGACGGAATTTTCATTTTCCATTTTAAACCATTTATTCTAGACCCAGTTCTATATAAAAAAATGATATTTTCCGTTTTGACAATTGTAAATAAATCGGCAAAAATTCTAGTAACTTTTGCTTTTGTCGGTTGGTGGATTTTGACAGATGAAGTTACTTCCGCTCATGGCCGTTTCTCTTTTCCTGTGACGGTCAACATGGTGAGTTTTCAGTCCGCTATTTTTTAACAATATTTTCCAATTTGAGGGCATTCTCTGGTATATTTTATTGTCACATTTTAAAATACGATTTTTACATTCATCTCGAAGAAGTTTTTGTGACCCAAATTGTTAATTAGCCCGAAATTTTCATTTACTGTTTTTCCTCAGCACGTGTTGAAGAGTTCAATTAAGTTTGTTTTATTTGCTTTAGCCACCTAAGAAGGATTCTAAAGCGTCAGCAAAGCAACCTCAGAAGACTCAGAAGAAAAAGGAAGGGTCTGGAGGTGGCAAAGCCAAGAAGAAGGTAAAGTATTAAATTATTGAAGTGGCAAAATTTTACATATTTTTTTTGTTCTTGTAGAAGTGGTCCAAAGGAAAAGTCCGCGACAAGCTTAATAACCAAGTTTTGTTCGACAAAGCCACTTATGATAAGTTATACAAAGAAGTTTCTTCGTACAAGCTCATCACACCTTCAGTAGTTTCAGAAAGATTGAAGGTCCGTGGATCCTTGGCACGGCGAGCTTTGCTTGAATTACAACAGAAAGGTAACTTTTTGTGAAAGTTTAATCAAAAAATTTGTAGTATTTGTTGTGTGATGACAAAACTTTAACCAGAATTGCGGTGATGGCAAAAACTGATTTAATGAGTCTGATTACACGTTTCTCTTATTTTGCATATTTATTTTATTATTGACTTCACGTAATGGATAATTTTGTTGCAGGTTTAATTAAACAAGTTGTTAAACACAGGGCTCAGCTCATTTACACAAGAACTACGAAGGGTGATGACCAGGCTGCATAAGATTTTATATTAAAATGTATGACTACATTTAATAAATAATTTAAAAACACTTCTGATTTTTTATCCAGTACCCAATTTTCACAAATGTGATGTTTTAATGAACTATTCATTAGTCCTTTATATTTTTGAGCACAGAACAGCTGCTGGGCGCTGTGAAGTTCACTAAATTCAAGATCATTTAAAAAAAATCAACATTGAGGTTATGTTGCACTTCAAGTAACCTAAATAAGTGCCCGTTTGTTGAAAACTGTAATTATACGAATTTATTTCAATTAACCTGTGATAATTTACACTGGAAATTACTGGGTGCTAGTTTTTTAACCGGAAATAATGGAAAACTGCATTTTTAAACAAATTTATTCAGAAGAGAACACACCCCTTCGAGTACATTTTACAGTTCTGAGGGGTGCAGTAACGCTAATTATATTGCAGAATGAAAACGCTTGGAAATCTACAGTTTAGTTTATAATTCACAAGGTTTTAGGCATTTTTACTAAAAAATATTTTCAGGTGTCCAAGGATGATCTCAAGTATTTTGCAACGGAATACAAGCTGAATTTTGAAGAGTATTGTTCGAAACTGTTCGATTATATAAAAACGGCGGACGCCGACATAATTTTCACGTTCAAGAATAACACATTTTCCATCAACCGCCTCTTGAAAAATTCGCTGAAAGTGAAATTTTTTACATGTAAATTGGAGAAAGTATTATGAGTTTTTATTTATTAGCCACTTTTACAACTATTATTTTGTAGGCTAACTATGTGGAACAAGTTGAACAAATAATGGACACGTTTTACGTGGAAAACACTGAATTATCGGAAAAATTAAACGCTGTAATGAAAGAAAAGGATGAGATTGATAAACGTAATTAACTGAATTGTTCAAACTTATTTTAATCAATGGTATTTTAGACAAAACTTGCTATGAGCAAAAACTGAAAGAACTGATCCAGAAAAAGCAGTCAGATGAAGAAGAGCAGTCCGGCCACTTTTTATCAGTTCTAAATGAGAAGAAATTTCGAATCCAACACTTGACTGAACTCTTGGAAGCGTTTAAGAACGGCAGACCTACAGTGAATTCGCCAGTTAATGTGAAGAGCAAGAAACGAAAAAATAAAACAGCTAATCAAAAAACTAAAAAATTGGAAACTATATCAGAATCAGAAGCATCAAACAGTTCGGATATTGATAACAAGAGTGACTCAGATGATGCTCCAAATCACGAAGAGAAGTCGTTCCCTTCGGAAAGCAAACCTTCGACTTCCGCCCAAGATTTCGATTTTTTGAACGATGACGATATTCCAATGACTTCCAGTTTGCCGAAAAGACTGACCCGAGAAAGAGCCCCAAGTGAAGTTATTGTAAAAACCTTTGAGAAAACTTCAACGCCGCCAAAGACTGAGCCTGAAGAGCCACCGAAAAAGGCTAAAAAGAAAGCATCAATTAATATAAGCACGCAAGATCTTTTGGACATGTTGTAAGCCACTGAGTGGCCACGTATGAACTAACTTACTGTATTACTATTGTATTGTCTTGAAATTCTATAAATAAGACCAAAGTTTAATAATAAAAATAAAATAATTATTCGATTTGAATATTAATCATTTACTTGTTACAATAATTCTTATACAAATATGAACTACAAAAATGACAATCTATTTGATTTGTTTAACCATAGATGCACAGCAATCATACAAAATTTAAACGATTATAAAATGGTTAAGTCACCAGTAAGTTTGTTCCTCTACCAAACTAAAACTTCGCTTTACCCCATGTAGAAAAATGACCGGAAACGAAAAGGAGTCGTGTGCATTAATTTACAAGTATCAAGTGCATGCCTAAGTGTTTCCTATCTTAAAACTGAACTGATTATCATGGAACAAAACTTGGAAAATTTTGTATCATACTGCGTAGTCAATAAAAAATCACAATACAGTGTTAACAAACAAAACCCAATATTATACTCAAATACAATCAGAAAAAACTAGGTAAACGCGCATTTTAGGAGCAAATAGCCAAGTCTCGAAGTACAAAATATCAGACGTTTGACCATCTCTTCCTAAAACGCTGAGGTTCGAACTGAAAATCAACGTGTTTATCAATAATTAGGCTAATGATATTGGTGTTTATTACATTAAAATTTATAACAAGGTTCAAGAAAGAGTGAAACATAACCAGGTTTAAAAGAACTATACATACAAGACGGATATTACTATAATATAAATTAGCAGGAAACTGCTACCATACAAAATAAGAGATGACCTGCAAACAAATGGTGACTAAATTTTCAGCAACATCCCGACTTGGTTGTTTCAATTGGACGCCCTTGATCGATCTTCACTTTGCTCGCTTGGTCGGCGGCCGAAGACGGGGGCCCCACCCGGTTCTTGATCTCCGCAGCCATCGTCATGAAGGCCTGCTCCACGTTACTGGCGTTCTTCGCCGAGGTCTCTAAGAACGGAATACCCAACTGATCCGCATATTCCTAAAACAAACTATGAAACAGCCCCTTCTGCCTCAATTTCAATACCTTAGCTGTTGTGTAATCCACCACTTTCTTCGTAGTAAGATCACTTTTATTTCCCACTAATAACTTGTTTACATTATCGCAAGCGTAACGGTCTATTTCTTCCAACCACTGTTTCACATTATTGAAAGAGTCCTGGTCTGTGCAGTCATAAACCACTATAATACCGTGCGCCCCCCTGTAGTAACTCGAGGTGATCGTTCGGAACCGCTCTTGCCCTGCCGTGTCCCACTGAAACCACATGATTAAAGTTGGGCCCAAATAGGTTGTGCACTTACTATTTGCAATTTTATAGTCTTCCCGTCTAAATCAATTGTGCGAATTTTCTATAAACAGATAATTAACAGCACGTTAAGGCAAGTAAGTGTGTACTTACAAAATCTACACCAATGGTACTAATGTAACTTTCCGTATAAGTGTCATCCTGTAAACACGACATAAAAATGTGTTCAGGCCGAATTTGGCTTTGACTCACCGCAAACCTAAGCAATAAACACGACTTCCCCACGCCGGAGTCTCCAATCAGAAGAAGTTTGAACAAGTAGTCACTGGAAGTGAGAAAAATTTCATGAAATTCCTCAACCTTGACTGTTGAGTTTCCCCGATAGATAATTAAAGGAATTCGGATTTTTTAAAATTATTACAGAATCACGACAAGGTGGATCAGTTGACTCATGAAACAGCGAGTGACGTGCCACTTGCAGATAATTGAGTTGCCGTGAATAGTGGGTGGAAACGCATAGGAAATTGATCGCCGCCACCAGTAAAATGCAAACTCTGCCCTTTTCCCAAATTACGCGAATTAGAAAGCATGATAATTGAGCGAAAAAACCGAAACCCTGACGCAAACTGCGCAATACACGTCAAAAATACTACATTGTACTTCCAACAAGTCAAAAAATAAATAAATCGATACTTACTACTCTGGATTCATGGTTATGGTATTTATTTGAAACAATAGCTTTAGACACCACTATTTACGTCTGTTTTTCTTTGCTGTCACCCTAATTTACACGTTAAATTACAGAAATTTCATACACAAATAAGCAAATTTAGGACAATGGCTACTGCGATTGACGTATCGCAACAACTTTGTCCTGGTAGTTTCGACGGTGGGGCGCAGATGCCAGCACTGCAGCCGGGAGCGCCAGATTCAAATGTTCGGATTAAAACAGGAATGTTATTTCATTTTTATCAGTGCAAATGTCAATTAACTGGAACATGTATACACGGTGGGTTTTTCTATTATACCACAAATCGCATTCTTGTCTTTCCTTTCTTCTTGTTTTAAAAGATTTTTAACTATTTATTTTCACAATCTGTGGGGGAAGAGAGATAAAATTAGGACAGGCAGGGGTAATAATAATTTAATAATAATAATTAATTAATATGCAATAACAACATCACACTACATTGTTTTTTTACAGCTTACAATTACTATTTTCCCAAATTTTATCGTTTTTTAATTTTTATTTAACTTTTGTCTTAATATGTTATGATTTCTACATCATAAGCAACAAAAATCCAACAACATTTTATTGCGTAAAATTACAATTAAACCCTACTCCGCAAAAATACAGTATACAGAGTGTAACAGAAATACGTGTGTTAATTTTACCACGAAGTCAAACGTAACAACTTTTCTATATAACGTTTTGCGAAATCCTTATTTATTGTTTTCACTGTTTTCCTCCTTTCTTTTGTGTAAACTAGAGTTCCAATATAAGAACTCTAGTGTAAACGAGCCGGTCAGTGTTTAATAATTAGTTTGTATTCATAGCAACAATTTTCATTGTTGTTTTAAATTGTTTAAATACTCCGTTTCTATCACAACGAAAATAGTTCGGCACTTATTTTTGTACCCATAGGCGGGTACACGTTTCAATACGTTATCTTTTCCAAATTTTAAGTAAATTTGCGAACTTTTATTGAAAAATTAAATAGAAAATTTTTTTTCTTTGTTTAGCTCTGTTACGCCTGATCTATTTAACACACGTATTTCTGATACACTAATCAGTCATTCAAGAATAATTAATTCGGTTTTTCTGTCACCAACTAAGCGAATTAGGTAATACTTAACTTCTCCAAAAAATCATTTATTTCCGGGTTTTACCAAATTTTCATAACAAAAGATTATACAGAAAAAGAACAAAGAAATACTGTGAATATGGTATAGTATTTCAATCAATTGATATCAGATAGGTATTATTAATTTTATGGAAATTATAATAAGATCCATAATAAGGAGACAAGCACTCTAATCTGTAATGAACTAATGAATGATACACATACAATATTATTATGCTTATTACTTGGAAACCTTTGTAAGAATTTTCCCAGGATTTTCCAGAAGTTTAACACGTGCTCACTGTCACTGTCTCATTTTAAAATCATGACCTCTTATTATAGAAAGCCGGACATTGGTCATAAAGCTTCACATTTGAATTTTATGATAGTTTATCCAATTTTCTCGCTGACCAAAAACCGAAGTTAGATTTCTCAACAGTTGTTTTTCCAAAAGCTTGTCCTTTACGACTTTCAAAAAATATTTTTTAGTATATAATACCTGATTGCACAAATGTTTCAATATCAAAACACCGGAAATGACAAATATGATATGATTATCAAAGAAAAAATAACCGCACACCTACATATCTCCCGGTTTATTGCCCATAAAAAATTCATATTCCTGTATGTAAAACGACTAAAAGTATTATTTATTCGTAGCTCTTGATGTTCACGAAGATAGCGTATCGTTACAGCACGGTTAGGCACTCATATTGCCGCTAAAAACCATAACGAATCGTTTTTAATTATCACAACCCTAAGAGCTTGGCGGAAACAGCGTGTTGAGATTTATCTCAAGACGTCGAGCGTTTGTTTCAAGTCTGTGACATGAAATTTTCAAAGAACACCAAAGAATATAAATGTGAATGCAGCTGCACATACTAATTGAGTACAAATTCTAGTTATTTGTTTTTTGTAATGTAATATTTAAGTGTAAAATTGTAAAAAAACGTGTAAATGTTAATTAATGCAACTTTTTTCTCCCAAAAGTTAATAATTGACAGAAATAGCGAAAATTTACAAAACTCAAGTCATTTCACATTCCTGGAATTGTTATAAATAAATAATTAATCAACAATTATCTCTGAGGACATGAATTTGCTTTTTGCAAGTATTGTTTCTCGTTGTTTACAACGTAAAGACGGGGTACGAAACAGAAACGTGATAATTCAATTTCAAAAGGGATTAGTAAAGGGTCTTCCCTAGCGGTAGGTATTTATTATCTAGGAAAACATGTCCACTTTATGAATAATTGTACTGTAATTAAAGGTATACAACTAGCTTCATTATCATTATATTATCTAAAATTTAATTTATTCCTAATTTAGTTTCGAAATAGTTTATCTAGGATATTTTTAGTTTTACTGCTAATAAAGTGTGAAAAGAACCTTATTTTGCATTATTTTGGAAAGTTCGGCAATTGTCAATCCTTCTTCTTCAATTTTCCTAAAGTAAGATTTTTATACAGAGTGTCCTAGCGAGTTTAATTTGAACATTTTCAAATGCTATACAGGTTGTTTCAAAAAAGAGTTACAATGCAAACCTGTTTTTAAATATTTTATACATTTTTGAATGTAGCATTTTAATACTGATGTTTTTAAGCAAAACTTTTATTGGTTGATTTTGCTTATAGTTTTTGAAATAATAGACACATTACACCAACAAAAAAAAAATTAAATTGATTCACCTTCAAAGAAAAAAGTATGAGCTTTGGTGCTTAATATTTTTTTGAGTTGCAATCAAAAAATTAAAAAATTAAGAAGTCTCTTAAAAGTTAAATAAATATTTTTCAATGTTGATTTTAATTTTTGCATCGAAAAAATTTTTAAACACAAAAACATTTATAATTAGAGTAGGCATTTTTTTCTTTGTGATTGTTAATGATAAACTAGTGCAAATTGAGGGAAAAAGGTATCGTATTCCGTAAGTCTTACGGCACAGAGTGCTTACGGTTCGAAACTTTATTATGTGGACTGATGATGATAATGTTTGTAAATGCTTATGAATCCTTATGTGAACTAGGTTCAGTTTATGAATATTTATGTCTTATGTGAACTTGGTGGTTCAATATTTGAACATGGTGGTTCAATATGTGAGCATGGTAGTTCAATTTATGTCTTATGTGAACTTAGTTCAATTTAGGAAGGTTGATGGGCATTATGAGAATTTCGTTGTGCTTATGAAAATTGATGTAAACATTGTGCTTTTTATGAGTTTTGATCGAGGTCGATCAACAGTCAGGTTGGCCGAATTGTGGTAGTAATTTTAAGTGTATATCAAGTTTACTAACCGGACTGATGATCACTATGGAGAATGTTGTTGTTGATAATGAATTAGATATTATAATTGCACAATTTTAAATTGAGAAAATAAAGAAATTAAATTAATAAACTTTATAATTATTTGACTCTTCAGCCTAATTAATTATTATAATAATCATCGTGTTAATACAAGTTAAAAAATATTAAGGGCTATTCTCAGCGTGATTCTTAAATAGACCGACAAAATTCTACCCATGGTAGTCTGAAATGAGGACATGCTGGGAAAAATAGTAAAAAAATTCCTTTCATAACCGTTTTTTTAAATAAAATTTTTTAATGTTATGTTAGAGATAAAGCGTACGCCACTGATGTGTTCGTAAGAAGTGTTAGCACAGTTAGTGAAAAGCATGATAATCATCTGATGACAATGTACTTGATCAATGCAACAATGATCACTGTTTATTATCGATATCGATATTCATGATGAAAACGAGCACATTTTTTTCAATACAAATAATTTGAACTCATGAGCGTCGTAAGTGGCACGGATTAAGGGGTTTCTACCCCTACGAAATAAAAACGTAAATATGGTGCAGATCGTTTCTGCTTGTCCTTGGAAAGCTGTGATAAAATTTTGTCGGTCTATTTGAGAATCACACTGTATTTATTATAAATTAAAATGATTACATGTTATTTCTTACAGAAAAAAAAACTTCCACTACGCTTTTATACTGTTTAGACCCTGTCTGTCACCTTTACAAGTTTTGCTAAAATAAAAAATAATCGACTTTATAGTTGTACCAACCCTGTTCGAGTAATTTTGTACTTTAAGTTATTTTTTTTCATTATGCAGTTCTTTCAATATGCGTGTATCACCTAATCAGTAAAATGATGAAAAAATGGCAATAAAATTAAAAAAAAAATTTTTGTTGAGAAGACGAAATTAAAAAGTCTACATCAAAATTCAAATCCAAAAGCACTGATTTCAGAATTGCATTAATCGTCCTTGTGTTGAAAACGCCTGTAATCACCTCCAGATAAAAAGCGCTTTTTATCTCCAGTTCTTCAGCTTATCACATTTCACCAGTATAACATTTCCCAGAAAATGCTCAAGAGGTGTGTCAAAATCGTTCTTTTCCCGTATTTGTAAACCATTAGCACTGTATTTATGCGAACTGCGCATGGTGGTGAAGGGAGGGATATGCAACCCCTAGTTGGGCAAGGGAAGGGCAGAAAGTGCACGAAATTCCTGATATCCAAGGAAGGTCGCAGTACCCACACCGCACAGAAGTGAGATAAGTGGTGTTAAAAATATTGAAGTGTGTCAACAACAAACGGCCAGTTTATGGATTTATGTGAGTTATTTCACGTATTTGGTGCTATTGCAGAGTATTATTTGTCTTGTTTGTGTAATACTAGTTTCGCAATTTGCCCATTTTGCAGTATTTAACTAGCTATAACCTCCACCAAAACAATACAACTTTACAAATAATATTATCTAACAGCTAAATTTTTAGACCAAATTAAAAAAAAACAGCTTGGTTTATCAATCATTCACAGGGTTATTTATTTACAAAACCGAATTTTGCAATAATCCATTATTAATATTTATTCATTAGTATAAAATAATTAATATCAATAATGGGGTGGTAAATTTGGTGGCGAAAAAATGTATAGTACGACCGGAAACATATTGACATTGGGCTAGTTCGTGAAAAATGTTTTTCTTTTCTAATAGTCAAACATATTGTGTTCTCTGTCTTTCTTTTTCCTATTTCACAATGGTTGTAGTAAATCTAACGATCCTCTTCTGCGTGCTCAAAGCGCTAGTCCCGTTATAGAAGCTAGCAGCAACCTCTGGTCCTGACCTACGCAAACAATTTCATATGAATGTAGGGCGAGATGTAGAGCAGTGGTCCCCAACAAATCACCACCCAATTATTTTCCTTTAGTTTTTCTTTTGTATCGTATTTCATAATTGTTTGTTTGTTTATTATTTACTCTCTCAAATCTGTCACGTCCCGAAAGTAACCGAATTGGGTGACTGTGGGGGTGGTTATTGGTTATTGTTGAGATTCTGTTAATTTCACGTTTGTAAAAATCATTTCCAACCAATTTTTTCGTCATGTGTTGATAATTTGGCACTAATGATCGAATGCCCTTCTGTTGAGAATCGGGGTGCAAAAGGGCAAAGCGCATGTGTGGCAGCACCCCTGATTCGTTTTCCAAGAACTCAATAATCCGAATATCTTCGGAACCACCCTCCAATCTGAATTTTTTACCGAACCGGGCAATTTCTCTTAGCCGGAGGAAACTCTAGACACAATACGTGCACATGTTCACTTGCTGTAAAAAGATCTCGATTTTGAAAAGCATGGGCCGTAAGGTTTCGAAATTGTTCATTGTGTGGATTTATTGTTGGGAAAACTGGTTTCGCATCTCAGCATCTGGTGACCATCGGTGTTTTGCAGGCCTACGTATTATTATACCCGTATTAGTTAAGAGGCTGAAAGATTTGAGGGACATTCGCTTATAATTTCGTGCTTTTTCTACCTGCTATGGGTTGCCGGGGTTGGGGATGTTTGTTCAAGGCTGCTGGTGGAGTAAACGATTCATTTCGGCAAAAATTCAGGTCTTTGCTCTTTTAGAAAATAAAAAATAAAGCATTGAAATCGATTGATATTCAATTAAAGCATCACAAACATTGCTTCTCTAAATGATTACTGCCGATTTTCTACTAATTTGAAAAATACGGCTCTTAGTGTGAAAACTTATTAGTTTACATGCACCAGATGTTCCCATCAATTTATAGATTAATCAATGTCGGGAATGCCTATTTGTTCGACTGATTTTAAATTAAGTTCATTATTTTATAATTTGAAGTGTTAATAGCAAGCCCATTAAATGTGTTATTAGCCTGAAGATTAATGTCACTTAACACTTAAAATTATTTTTCACACAAATAAATAACTCTTTGAGTGGAAAGCTTGTAAACATATTTTTTAGATGAAATAGGAAATTTAATAGTTTTTTGAGATCTACTAGTTCTCGATACTCAAAACATAATCCTCGATAAACTTTAAAATTAAAATATTATCCTTTGATGGTTTATTATTTAATTCCACTTCGAATTTTATTGTAGAAATTAGACACTGATAGCGCAATAAACTCATTTCTTTAACCATAAACTTTTTTTAGAAAAGATATTTCTGGTAACATTAATTTACGAATCCAATTAATTACTGGCCGGAATTACGGTTTGCTTTCACTTCATTAATCAAATCTATTTCCCAAAACTACTTTATTTATTCGTAACAACTAATCATTTTTATAAGATAAATTGAATCAATTTAAAAAATATTCATCATATACCTACCTAAATGCACTTAATTACAAAACGTCGCTTTTTTATCTAATTTGTCTTATATTAAATTTAGTTACAAATTATGCAAATTGAAAACAGTAATAAATTTGAATAACTAACTTCTTCATAGCTAATTTTATTTGGTTCGTTTCTTTAATAGTTTAATAAGGATTGATAACTAAAAATAATATAAAAAACCAATATGATGCACTTACTTAATTTTACTGATTTTAGTTACACAATTTTTTATAACAATTATGATATTATAATGATAAATAATCAATTAGTTGATAAATGAATTATTTTGAAACAAATTAAAAACATCAAAATTAACGACATATCTAATAAGAATCCTAGGAAAAGGTTTGAGTTCTAGTTCTGGAACACATATTAGCTGTTTCAAAACTATGTAAATGCCAACGTCGCATTTTACCAAATTATTTTTTTAATAAGGTTGATAAAAAAGTAAAATAGTTATTAATGATTAGATTTCCCATTGAAACTATAAATTACATTAGCTATTAATTTTTTGAAGTCCATGAATAATTTATAACAACAAATTTTGAGAGAAAATGCGACGTTGGCATTTTTATAGTTTTGAAACAGCTAATACATGTCAAAAATGTAATCAGTTAATCACTTATAAATAGGAGGGTAGGTACTCGTAGGATGTTATACACTTTCCGCTTTTGTTTTTTTTTATGAAGGGAAACATTAAAGTGGATTTGTAAGTGGTGGTAAATTTAGGAAGCTAGATTTTGCGTAAAAAAAGTTAAAATGTACCACTTTTTCCACGGGGTGTTGTATTCGTAATAATTTTATTAAATCATCAATCTACGCAATGAAAAATTTTACTATCAAAGTATTTGTTGCCTAAACTAAACTAACTAGCAGAGAAACAATTTTTTCAATACACCACGAAGTTGCTACTTTTTTGTCGTAAGTATTAGCAAAATAAAAATATGAAAATACTATTAAACGGAATTTTATAATTTCTAGTGTCATTCTAAAACAAACGATGATGTTTTGAACAAAAATTCTTAAGAAAATTGTCTACCTACGTTTATTTGAATTTTTAATATTATCTAATTCATATTTTTTTGGCAACATCTAAGCTTCGTATGTTTTAGATAATTTTTTTTTATAGTGAGTCAATATTATTAATTAATTTTAATTATAAGAGATTAAAAGAAAATATAAGTAAAAAATCCACATGCATCGAGTCAATTATAAAGTTCTATACTATTTAATAGAAAACGTTGAATTCAGTGTGACTATTAGTTTTTGAGCTACAGTAAAAATTTACTTTTAATAGACTCACTTTGTTTTTCTAAAAGAATAGAATTTTATGCTCGTTTGATCAATTTATTTGTTTTTAATTCGTTTTATCGAAAAAAGGGCATTTCGAGAAATTGACTTAATCTTTTCGGTTGTTGAAAGATTAAGAAACGTGTTGAAAGGACTATTATTTGCAGCCGAAGTCCACTAGGAAGTCCTCACCAGTCCCAAGATGTCTTGCAACAGTAACCCAACATCCACGTGCTCGTCTGCATCGAACTGCAACGACATGGACAGTTTGGTCTGCAACATCATATCGGTGGCTTTGCAAGACATATGTGGGAACTGCGATGAAGGAGCCAAAGCAACATCAAGATGCATCGACTGCAGCGAACTTTTATGCGACCCTTGCGTTAGAGCCCACCAACGCGTACGAGTAACCAAAGACCACCGAATTAACAAATTTTCGAATAATCATCTTGTCTCATCACCTACGACTATCGACTCAGCGGTATGCTCGCCCGAGGTAATAAATTCACAATGAAAGAAATGTAAAATAATTTAAACCTTTACAGACTAGGAACAGTCCTTGCGCCGCAATAAACACAATCTGTGATATTCATCGAGAGCCTAATAGACTCTTTTGTGCAACATGTTATACACCAGCCTGCAGCGACTGTGTCCTAAGCGACCACGTTTCGCACGAGTTGTCCTATGTTCAAGAATGCGATAATACGATTCTAATGCATACCAAATTAAATAATGAAACCAGAAGTGCAATGACAGCAGTTGCGGAAGCAATGGAAAATGTCAAGTTTATGTCCACCAAAATTCACCTCAAGCTGCAAAAGACGACGGTGGATGTGCAAAACGTCTTTAAAAAGTAGGTAACCGTATGGAAAAATTCTTTACCCCAAAATAACAATAACTGGCGCTTATTTACTTTCTAAACATACAAGAATGCTACATCGTTTAAATTAATTGAAATCTCGGTCTAAATTGATAAAATTCCCATGACAATTTTCTAAAAATTAAATCATTCGATAGTCCACCGTTTTCTTTTCAACAATATTTATAACATTAATGAAACAGGAAATTGCATAACATATAATTTTTCAAAGAACTATTGCATAACTTGACCTAAGAAAAACATGTATGGCACTTATCCTACAACCTCAAGGTATTTTCACTTCAGTCTCCATAATTACTCAATGATTTAGTTTATAGAAAATATTTTCGTTCTTTTAAATTCCTGATATTGTTTAATTTGGAACTTTACTCTTTAAATTTTCCAGTTATGAACTAATTGGCAAAATATTATCTATTAGTTTCATTTCTTTGTCCAATTAATTCAATAATAATAATCACGTAATTAAATGTCAGTGCAGACTAAAGTATCCCCAGAATTTACATTTTTTGTAAAAGGCGTTTGTGTTTGGAGTTTCACTTTCACAAGCTCGATATTGGACAATCAACGTTATTTTCTGCACATATTTTATTTTCAGACACAAACAAAACATTTTTTCTTTAAATTTACGACATAAACAGGGAAGATTTAAATTCTCAATTCTCAACAACAAACAACCTCAGAGTAGAACATCTTAAATCTGGTAGAAAACTAGTTAGATCCTAACATCGTCCTAAATTATAAACATTCAAGATTTCATAAATTTTTTAGTTACACAAGTAACAAACAGACTAAAGACCTAATTTACCGATTGTACAAGTCTATGGAAATCCCTTAAAAAATGAGAAAAGAATTAATAATTTTTTAATTATTGTGTTGAAAAATGATATCAATCAGTTTGACTTAAGTGTTATACTCGTACACTCGTACACACTGAACCAAAAAGTAAGGCACAAAATTCATATCTTTGTTATGGGTTAATTATTTGTCTATAAATTCTCGAACAGGTCAATTTTATTTTTGTAAATGCTACATTTTAACACTACAGTAACATTTCTAACTTCATTGTTTTTTTTTAGTAACGACATTATTTTTATTCTTCGACACTGTCAAAATTTAGGATTTTTTCCTGTATAAGGAAGTTTTGACAACTCAATACGAAACGTCAGATAAGCAATTTTAAACCTTGTTGAGTCTAATTCGAAGAATAAAATGTTGTATTCAACTCGTTTTCGTGTAAATCGGTTCATTTATTTCACCTTGTGGATGATAATTAATAAACTACTCGTTATCGCTCGTGGTTTAAAAATCCACTCGTGAAATAAAGCGTCCGATTTACACTCAAACTCGTTAAATAAATAACTATTAGTGATTTTTAAATTTCAAGTGACATTTATCTGTCTGGTATTAAAAAAAACAAAAATTAAAAAAATAATAAATTAAGACAAATTAAATAAAAAATAGATAATAGATACTTTATTAATAATTATTTTACCAATTATTTACCAATTTACCATGAAAACACTGTGAATCCTGAGTACAAAAATATTTATAAAAGACAACCCATTATAAAATACAGCAAGAACAGAAAGATGAAGTTGAATAAAGCGAGAGTAGTCTTATTAAATTATCAGTAATTAATTTATTTTATTAATAAAATAAAATTAATAATTTATAATGACGTGTTTACCAAAAACCAATAGCATTTACAAAAATAAAATCGACTTGTTCAAGAAGTTTCTTAAAGAAAAAAAATGTGCGTTAGCTGTGGTTCAGTCTGTATTGTATACGCGTATTACATAAAAAGTTCATTTTAATTATTACAACTTCATTGTATGCAATAACGATTGTTGTCGTGCTAATCCCATATTTTCTTTCTCCCGGATCATATTTTTATCTTAGAAAATTAAATCATTTCAATTAGTATACAGAGTGTACGGTTTTGGAGTTGAAACCCAAACAGTTTTCAAATCGAATTCAAACCCTCATGAAAACGTAGTAAATATGTGTGATAGAAGTACGCCAAAACGCTATACAAAATAACAATTCACATTATAACAAAAAATCATTCAATCTACATTATTTGTTTGTGAACTGCTGCTTCGACTACAACAATTACCCTTACCTTGTGCTTCACCCTAAGTGCTAGTCATGACAACCACATCATTATATTAATAATAATTATTGTAGTCCTTGGACATAGATTTAATGAAAAACCTTCACAAAACATAAACCAAACTTGGTCAAAACGATTTCGGTAAAAGTGATAAGACTTTCGAATTTAAATTTGATAAAAGTAACATTGCCTCCAATACCAATAAGAAAAAAATGCTATGCAATATTATCAGAAATGTTATTACTCATTACTTAAGGTCCTTCGTGTAATGGGGGCCACAGCACGGAAAAGTGAAAACGCGGATAATGGGGAACTACCTTTAATATGATCATAATATGATTTAATATTAACGCAAAAGCTTCTTTGTTGGTACCATAAAGAATAATTGATGACTGCGTTATACAGGGTGTTTCAAGTTTTAGTTCCAGTTAAAAAATAAATACTTCTGGTTACCCAAAGGAAAAAACTATACTGCAAATAATAGAGTTTCTAACACGCTTCAATCTGATGCTTTAACGTTATTCAAAAGTTTCATGGGATGAACGTGAAATGCAAAAAACTGCATTAAAGTTTTTTTATTTTCAAATTATTGCAATCGTTTTGTAGTAATAAAATTACTCCTATTTTTTAAGTGAGGATTCCCAAACTGAAATAGTAAAAAACAAAAAGCATTTTGAGTAATTGAAATTTTAATTTTGTTAAAATCAGATAAATGTTTTATCGTAGTTACCTTTGAAAAAACAGAGCTCGTGTCTTTGCTTGATTCACAAAAATTTGTACTGTCATTACTTGTCAAACAATGATTTGTCACTTAAAAAATGCTCTTTCAATGCTCCTTTGAAGAAAAACTCGAAATGGTGTTAATAGTGTAATTCTTGGTGCACCTTAGTTCGACAATACCTGTGGCGTGTGGCGTTGTGAAATTCATTTAGCCAGAGCCAGCGTCTCAATAGTCTCCCGTTCACAACATTTCCAATTCTCCTTTGAAGAAAAACTCAAAATGGTGAATGTGGCAGAAATGCGATCCAAGCTGCACAACGGTACACAAAACATTTCTCAACCAGGAACATCCAAGTCGAAAATTATTTCGAAAACTTGTTGCCAATTTTAGTATAAACGGAAATTTTGGTCTCGAAATTCTTCATGTGATCCATGATCCAAATCAAATGCTAGTAGTAAATCTTGAGATGAATAATCCAAATTTAAGTCAAAATGAAATTCACAACGCCACACGCCGCAGGTATTTGCCGAACTAAAGCGCACAAACGACACAAGGACCAGCCGTATCACATTAAGGTGTACCAAGAATTACACTATTAACACCATTTAGAGTTCTTTTTCAAAGAACCATTGAAAGGGCATTTTTTAAATGACAAATCTTTACTTGACAAGTAATGACATTACAAATTTTTGTGAATCAAGAAAAGACACGAGCCCTGTTTTCTCAAAGGTAACTAAGATAAAACATTTATCTCATTTTAACAAAATTAAAATTTCAATTGCTCAAAACGCCTTGGGTTTTTTACTATTTCTGTTTCGGAATTCTCACTTAAAAAAATAGGAGGAATTTTATTATAAAAAACGAGTGCAATAATTTGAAAATAAAAAACTTTAATGCAGTTTTTTGCATTTCACGCTCATCCCATGAAACTTTTGGATAACGTTAAAGCATCAGATTGAAGCGTGTTAGAAACTCTATCATTTATGGTATAACTTTTTTCTATTGGGCAACTAGAAGTATTTATTTTTTGACTGGCACTAAAACTTGAAACACCCTGTACAGCCAAACATAAATTAAGGTCTAGTTTCTGTAAAGATATCTAACGGGGGAATAAATTTAAACCGCAGTTAAAACATAATTGTAACACCAATCACAATCACTAACTTATAATCTAACAGAGCCATAAAATGTAATTGAAGTTAAACAGCGGTACCAAAAAAAATACCGAATTAAAAGAAACAAAATAACAATTGTAATAAATAACCTAAACAGCATTTATCCAATCACAACAATTATTATGATTAATAATTGTATTGAAGAGAAAATAGGATAAGCAAGAGATTTTTTTTAAAATACAATTTTTGCCGTCGCTCTAAACCCATCTTTCCTTTCCTCCAGATATGTCACAGCTTTAGAACGACGCGCCCAAGAGCTCGTGAGCAAAATCGAGCAAATTCAACGATTCAAAGCCTACCGCCTCCTCTCGCAAATGGAGCGTCTCCGCCTGGCCCAAGCCCGCCTCACCTACGTCTCCAACATCCTCAACGCGTCTTTCGCCAGCGCCACCAACAGCGAATTCATCATCGCCAACGAAAAGGCTTACAACGAGCTTAAATCCATCCGGTCCGTTCAAGCCGAACTCCTCCCGTGCGAAGACGACTACATCCGCTTCACGGCCGTCGACAACGGCCTCTTTTCCGCTATCAACTCCCTGGGCAACATCAACACCAGCTCGGCCATGAGCTGGGGTCCCGAGCCCTCCACACCCCTGGCAAACGAAATTTTGAAAATGTCCGACATTAACCAAAATTGCCGGCCTCTATACGGCGTCGTCGACCAAGTGTCGGTCAAACACGTCGGCTCAGCCTCTCCGATGATTTTCGCAAAGGAAGGGGTGGAAGACGGGCAGTTGTGCCGCCCCTGGGGAGTCTGCTGCAACAGCTTGGGGCATATCATAGTGACAGACCGGAGCAACAACCGGATTCAAGTCTTTGACTCGAATGGCAAATTTTTGTACAAGTTTGGAAAACAAGGGAGTGGCTTAGGGCAGTTTGAGCGCCCGGCGGGGATCACCGTCAGCCCCGTCAACCACATCGTAGTGGCCGATAAAGACAACCACCGCATTCAGATCTTCAAAATGGACGGGACCTTTATCCTGACTTTTGGCGAAAAAGGGACGCAAAATGGGCAATTTAACTACCCATGGGACGTTGCGTGCAACTCCCAAGGCGATATCGTGGTTTCCGACACCCGCAACCACCGCATTCAGCTATTTACGGGAGCTGGGGCCTTCATTAACAAGTACGGTTTCGAAGGCAACTCCTCCATGTGGAAGTTCTTCGATTGTCCGCGTGGGGTTTGCTTCACTCCAGCCGGCAACGTCATGGTGACCGACTTCAACAACCACCGCATTGTTATCATTGACAAGGACTTTGTCAGAGCGCAATTTCTAGGTGAAGAGGGCTCGAAAGACAAGCAATTTTTGCGTCCCCAGGGAATTATATGTGACGATCAAGGGAATATCGTTGTTGCCGATTCGAAAAATCACCGGATTCAAGTGTTTGACAGCTTCGGGAATTTCTTGTTCCAGTTGGGAAGGCCGGGGAAAGGCCCCGGTGAGTTTGACAGGCCCAGTGGCCTTTGTCTCAGTCCGACAGGGTGCATAATTGTCGTGGATTTTGCCAACGCAAGGGTTCAGGTTTTTTGAAACGCGCTCATAGATTAGGGGAATTGACTCAGGGTTTGTTGCTACAAAGAGAAACTCCTCAGGTAATAACTGACCTCGTATAGTTAAATTTTACGAATTATTTTATTTGGTTGATTAGGATCATTGTAAATATGTTATTAGCAATTGACAATTCAGGACCTGTAAGTTACCAATTAAGACTGAAACAAGACTGATTGTGAATAGAATCCTATTTTTGCTAGGGGCGCCTTTGATAATTAGGAGTCTGAGCCGGTGTTGCGATTTGTGTTTAACTGATATTTACTCGTGTAGCCTTGTAGTAGGAAAGGAATATTTTGCTAAGCAATGTTCGAACGTTACCTGGTGTTGTCTAAGTGGGCAACCTTTAATTAGTCGCCATTTCTACTGTGTTAAGTAAAAGTGTGGCATAACATGCTTAATTTTACCATGTTTAAATTGATTTTGTTGTATTATGAATGTTTTAATTATTTTAAACTATCTGTGGTTCTCCGTCAGCAACTATAAAGATAAAATATGCTGGTGGAGCGTTTATAATCATCAACCGATGATGCAAATAACGAATAATTTTAGTATTATTAGGTTAAAAACTTGAAAAGTATTAACACTTAACGAATATTTTTCACACTAACGACTGACTACTTCTACAATTTGATATTAACTTAGTTATTAAGGTTACGAGTCCATCACATGATGACTGAAGTTAAGTACTTCGTGAATCGCCATGTGATTAAGCTTACTTTTATTTAGGTGTTACTAATGATTTCGTTCTTCTGCAGCATTAGTTTTTGTATGTTTTGTTTCAGCCAGTGGTGTGACACTATCTGCGCAAACCAATTTTATTTTCTTGACGCCAGAGACGTATCATATCATGCGGCTTTTGTTTAGGTACTTTCGATTGTGTCTTATGTTTTGTTTTCTTTTTAATATTTTTATTGCAATAATTGTGCAGCGTTTCCAGTGGAAACTTGCCAGAAATATTCATAGGGCTGTTACGACAGGACCATATCGGCAAGTCCTTCATTCATTTTCATTTTGATTTGTATTAGTTTAATACACCTTTTTATGTGGTGCAATTTAAGTAATATACAGTTCCTATCGACAACTGTGTTTTTTTCCACAAATCCCCAAAAAGTATTGAGGCCATCGTCTGGGATTCACACCTGTGCACTCCATACCATTTCACTTTTGTGCTGGCGGCGTTTCTCTGACTAGTTTTTTCTTTTATTTTATTCACTTTTACTCCAGTTCAGTATCTCATCGCAGATCTCGCCTTAAAAGACTTACTAAAGTAATAAACTACCAGAAAAGGATTTTTGCTAATGATTGATTCCTGATACATAACAGTTAAAGGTATTACATAAAAAAGTTTGCTGAGCTTTAATTTAATCTAATTTACCGAACCAAATATTTGTGTAAGATTATTGAAAAAAAAAGATGACGAAAGTAAAGGCACTGGACAACCCCCACTATGTCGACATGCTTTCTTACAAGAAGTTATTTAGATACAAATTTCTCTGCTGAAGTTGTGTTGTGACTCCGAAGCAGTGTGTTATAGTTACGTTGAAGGGACTACATCACAATGACGTGAGTGTCTTTAGATTATATTTATGTCTAAAAAGTTTAAAAGATTTGCAGTCAATAAAAATTCTCATACATATTTTTAAATCAATAAATTATAACCAACATCGTATCTTGTATTTATTTATTTTTGTTTGATTTAATAAATAAGTAAAAAATAAATAACAAAAATAACAGTTCCCTCAAATACATTTTTATACAATATCCGTAAAGATTTGCAGTTAATAAATATTCAAAGAAACTTTTAAATCAATAAATGAATCTTGCGTTTAAATAATTAAATTTAGTTGTTTAATAAATTACACAAATAAATATTTGTGTAATTTATTAAGCAACTAAAAAACAAATAACAAAAATAGCACTTAAAAATATATTTTTGTACAATCTTTTAAGAAATTTTACAAAACAAAAATAAAAGACCCAATAAAAATATAATAATATAATAATAAAGCGTGATATTAACATTAATTTTGCACGTTTTCAATACTTAGTCTGTCGATTATTCATCTTTATTAATTGTGTTGAAGGTGAAATAGGATATGCAACAGGTCTTTTATGCTCTCATCTTAGATGTTTATAGATAATTACATATAATTGTGTTACATATTATGAAAGTCGTTGCATTCTGAAAGAGCCTGTTCCACAATTTAAAAAGGTCTAATGTGCAAGCACGTACGAACGTTTATTGCATTCCGAGAATTCTCCAAAAAGAAATAACGGCATAATATATTGCGATAAACTATAGAAATCGCCAATAAAATAATAAATTAATTATTAAATCTTGAAAAAAGTTTTTAATACACTAGCTGAAAAGCACGAATATTTGCTACTGCCGCTCTCTTCCGCCTCATTAGTGCATTATTGTCATAACTGATATAATTAGCTTAGATAATTGCTATTGCGCAACAATATACTAAATAATGTCACACATTACCTTATTTTTGGATGTACAAGTTATTTAACCAATTATAAGTCCAATTAAAGCATAAAGTATTTATTACTTAAGTCTTTGACCGAGACCTTTACCTTAAATCCGAAAAAAGTTTTAAGTAAAAGTTGCATTAAAATTTGTGCGATCGAACCAGTGATCAAGAAAGAGAAAGCATAATAAAAAATCTTCTAACAAGAAATACGCTTTTGCTAATTTATTTTTTGGTGGAACCTCAAACCGACTTACTTCCTAAAAAAAGAGAAACAAGATTTGCATTTTATTTGAAAATCTTGTTCTGTCATGGGCCCGCCAAATTTATGAGTCTAGTCCAAGACAAACACTTTCTCAGCCCGGATTTATTTTTTCGACCATTATTTCTGAAAAATGGGCGCAGGTGCCCATATTCGATTATTCAATTTATTCAAGCCGTTGTATGCAAAGCTTAAGGAAAGTTCCGACACTTGTGTTGAGATAAAATTTTGTAACATAAAAGGGTGTGGACCTGGGAGAGAGCGGACAATCGAGCTACACCAATCTTCACAATCAACTAATCCAAATAAATTATTTATGGGAAAAGTTATATAATTTCTCTGCGGTTGCGAACAAAAGAAGCGTCATTGTGCAAAGAATAAAATACGTCAATTAAAAATGTATTACTAAAATTCACATTGCAATTTTTGGGTTTAGCAACGATTTTTATTGCGTCTTGGAAGATGCAACTTTGTCTAAATCTCGGCTAAATTACAGTGAAAGCCACATAAATAAAAATTACCACTTCTGTACCACTTTTCCGATTTATACTTAACACACCAGCATTCATAATTATTGTAAGATAAACTTTCACTTATTGCAATTTAAGCGTTTTTGTTTTGTAGGTAATACGGTTGCTTGTACTTACCTAAGTCCTTGCATTTATGGAAATTTGTAAAAAGCGTTCCAAAAGTGGGTTAAAAAAAGACGCGCTAACACGCAAAGGTTAAAAAATTTGTCTTTTCGACGGTTTCAAATTATTTTCAAAGGGAAAGCGAAGCTAAGGTTAATGAAACAGAAAAGAAGTTTACCAGAGGGTGGCGATCTAATTTTCCAAATTAAAGTTTTGCTTTTGGCAGTATCGATGAACATTATTATTTAAATTTTAACGTCGAATAAAAGTGGATTTCTTATTTTCATACTCCAGTAAAAATTAGAGAAAATCTGACACGGTTCAAAAGTTCCCCGCTAACATAAATATTTAAATTACCGACACACATGCCGCTAATTAAGTAATGATATATTTACTCGTCACAAATAAGAAACCAATAAATAAAACTCTTTACGCTCTACTTCTTACAGGATGTTATATCTGACAATAGTTCCGTTAGTCATCATGGCTCATTTAATCCACGGTTTTCCGAAAACCGTAGACCCGGAATTACCCAATTATCCCAGACAAGTCCACTCTCGAGGATTCAAGCAAAAATCCCCTTCACCCTTCACGTCACAAGTTGAAGAATACGAAGATACGCGTCCGTCTGCCACTCAGCAACAACCCGCAAATTACCCTTTTGTTTACCAGAATGCAATTCCGGTTAAACAGAAGGTCCAACAAGTAGTACGGGGCAACAAACCCCCTCAATACGCCAATCAAAAAGACGGTCTCAGAGAGGTAAAATCAATTTTCTATGAATAAAATCACATTTAAAAAATTTAGAAAAACCTCAAAGAATTGGAAGAAGAGGAAATCGAGGAACCAGACAGGTTGAGTCAATTATTGCCAAATTCGAAGTTTGTGTGTGATGGTAAAAATACCGGATATTACGCTGATGAGGATTTAGGGTGTGAAGTGTTCCACTATTGTCAAGACAATGCCAAACACTCGTGGATATGCCCCGAAGGGTTTACTTTCCATCAAGTCCACCTGATTTGTATGCCTCCGGGTGGCGACAACATTTGTGAAAAGTCGTCACAGTTTCATTTTGTTAACGACTATCTTTACAAACCTGTCAACCTGGAAGAATATCAGCAAAAACCCAACGTATCTTTGAGATATTCCGACAGGTTTTATCCCGACCACTATTACGAAGAGAGGGAAGTTGATCCAGAAAATCGCCAGCCTAATCAGCACAGAAACTCTGTATAAAAACCCACATTTTTGATTAAGTTTTCACTGACGGAATAATTTCAGGTGAGGGTCCAGCAGGAAGAACCTGAACAAGTCCACAGACCCACTTTTAGACCCGAACCCTCTCTAAGTCAAGTTTTTAGGTCCCCAAACGAAGTAAATATACCATTACAGCAGAGGAGACCGCAGTATCTAACGCAGCGGTTTTTTTCCCAAAAATAAGTGACTTAATTTTAAAGTTATTACGTTAGATATTTATCCAAAATGAGAACAAGCCTGAAATATACGAGTAGCGTATATCATTTGAAACCGTAATTGATGTTGCGATCAGACTTTGTAATGTTTGTTTAATTGACTAATAAAATTTAAAATAAACTTTAGACCTTTTCATTAGTCACCTATTGACCTTTTCCCCACAAAGGCTCGTAAAACTCGTGCGTAATAAACTAAATTCAAAAAAAACAAATTGACAGAGTTAGAAAAATGCGCACGTGATAATATGTGCCCCTTTTTATTACTATTAGTAATTCATAAAAAATAAGAAAAAAACAGTAAAAATTTGAGGAATAATTCCAAATTTGAATTTTAGCGGGTTTTACATCCAGTTGTGTATTACTGGTTGTCAACATTTATTAAATGACAGCTGTCAGGGGGTCAGGGCTGTCAGTCTCAAACCTCAAAATTTTGATACAATTGTTTACTCCTCAAAAAATTATTAGTAGTTTTTCGAACACCGACCAGGTTTAAAAATAATGCAATGTTTACACTTAAACATACGGCAGGTAACATTTATTACGCTTTCGATTATCATCAACAATATAAATCTTATTCATATGGGTTTGTTTATGCATTAAAGCTTGATAATTGAGTATTGAATTACATTTTTTCTAGCTGATAATACACTAGAAGGGTCTCGCGAGACAACGTCTAAAAACAAGAACGTTTCAGAAAATAAAGAAGTTGTTCAAAATGTGAGGACTTCGGTGCAAGAATTTTAAATATTTTTGTTTATTAACAGGTTGATTCAACACTGCCCTGCCCCTTAAACACGGATTGCAAAGACTTACACCCTCAATGTCTGATATGCGACATTAACCCGGAGTGTATTTACGGCGAAAAAATGGTCACAAATTGTACAGTGCAGCCCACAGTGAAGTGCAACGGTGAAAAGTCATTTAAAAAACACTTACTTTGCCGTTATTGCTATCAAACCGAGACCTGGGAACACACCTGTGATTTAAAAGCCAATTGTAACTCGGTTGCGTCCCCTAGAATGACCTACACAACCAATTGTACGGTAAAAAGTGATGTTTTGTGTCTTGGTAAGTTTTCATATTTTTGAAAAATTATAATTACCCAACTAATTTAGGTAATCGCACTTTTAATAAAAACGTCTTGTGCAATTGGACTGGTGGTTATCGCTGGACCACCGCCCTGATTTTAAGCATCACATTGGGCGGCTTTGGGGCTGATAGGTTTTATCTGGGCCATTGGCAGGAAGGCATTGGAAAACTATTTAGTTTTGGGGGGCTCGGAGTATGGACGATTATTGACGTTATCCTAATTTCGTTGCATTATTTGGGGCCTGCTGATGGCTCACTCTACATTTAAGCCAATAATTTAATTAAGGATGTAAAGTGTGAATATTTTAGTAATAAAACAAATTATAACAATTTAACAACTGTTTTATTGTTTCTATTATTGGTCAAAGTGACCTGCGATACCTTGGCAACATAACAATCAAATTGTGGTGTTGCCAACTTAATTTCAACCACAGGTCACTTTGATTTATTCGGTAACCACACTCTCAAATAAAATTAAATTAAAATCACCACATAGGGAAATACTTGCAAGACTAGCTTTTATGGTAGGTAATACATTTAACTAAATAAAATTGATGCTAACTAAACGATATAAAATTATGAAAACCCCTGTAAAACAAATTGTACTTAATTAAACATCAACAGATCAATTTTATCTCATCCAATAAAAAATTAATTAATTCGGAATCCGTCATGTCGTCCGTTTCTTTCTGCGAAACCTACAAACACGTTTAACTTAATTATAGTAATCCGATAAAAAAATTAACTTACCACTAAAACGCCCTCCTCAAACTGGTTCAACAGTCTTAGCTTCATTGCCATTAATCCTACAGGAACATCAAACTCGACGTTTCTTATTTGAGTGTACTCATCTAAAACTTCGATATACACAGCCTTGGTTCCTCCACTTCTGTATCCAGTAATCCCGACAATATTAATGTGCGGAATTTCGTACGACAATTCAAATTTAGTGATGCTTAACTCCTTTTTAATTTTATCCAAGTTTTTCAACAACCTTTCAAACAACGGCCTTTTGCGTAATTGGAAAACACTCGAATAATCATGCCCTCGTACTGTTGGAGGCTTCATCGGTAACTTTTTGGCTAGCGCAGGATCTTCGATTAAAATTGCATACAATAATAAATTCAGTCTTAAGTGGTTTTTGGAATCTCTTCCTGAAAACATGATTTTAATAATTTCGATCACGTTATGATGCCACATGACTCACGTAACAATTGAACATTTTCTTTAGTGAAAACATAAGGCACTAGTTCATGCGGATGGCAGTTGAGCATCCATAAGTAAAGCGTGATGTCCACCAAAGAGGTAACATCCCTGTTAATTTCTTGACCCTCAATTCGTTCAATAATTTTCGGAATAAAAAGAGTTTTCAAAACGTCCCGATTTACGAGTTTCAAATCACTAAACATGCTCAACACCCACAGGAAGCGCTTAATGTCTTTAGCCCTCAATTGGTGGGTTACGTAAATATTTCGCGAGACAAATGTACAATCATTGAGCTGCTCCAAACACTGTTGCGTGAATATTTTAAACAAATTCTTGTCGTAATAGAAATAATCCGCATAGAGGGCCATAATGTGGCAGATCGTTGAAAAGGTGTACAAGGGATATGTTTTATTAAAAATAATGGCGTAGGAAATCGTGTTGAGCAAATTATCATCTTGGCAGCGATTATGCCGCAAAGTTTTAACTAAAGTTACAAATAACGGAAAGTCTTCTAACACAGATAAGTTGCCATCAACGTACTTCTTGACTTTCTGGAGTAATGTTTTGTTAATTATTTTAGTGCTAGTTTTGAATGTTGAGATGCAAATGATACATAATTCCTCACTCGTTAAACTATCGATAAATTCATTGGTCATAGTTTTCTGGCACTTACGCAGCATTGTTTGAGATTCGAGACATTTCTTCCTAACACCCAAGTAGAAAATGAACTGTAGCAATTCTTTCTTATCTAAAGTAGGAAGTGAATCATTCAAGGCGTTCAAGGCTTTATTGTAAAACTTGTATTCGGTGATTTGATTTTGGGCCACACACATGTACACATTTAGCAACTGCAAAATATCTCTAGTTGATAACTCTGGCAGTCTTAAAGCGTATTCGACATCAAGTTCTTTTAATATTGAAGCGAGCTCACTGCCTTGGATATTTTGAGTGGTTAAGCTGCCTGTAATATCCAAAATTTCTTGTGTGCTTAACTTGTACAACTGATTTATTTTCTGACGTATGTTTTTGAAGGTTTTTGTTGTAGGAATTATCGGATTTGTACTTTGTACTTTATCAATATTCAAATATAACAAAAGTCTACCTGTGAGAGTTTCTTGGTTCAGGGCCATTGGTTCCTTACTCAGGGCCTTTGCGAAATTTCTTAATTGAAAACTGGTTACTTTCACGACATAATTTGATAGTAATGATGCACATCTTGATAATAAACGCATCTTAATTATGCCTGAACAAATTTTTTCACAACATATTCACAATTTTAGGTTAGGTCAGGTGTCTATTTTCGGCAACCTGTGCAACATCCATGTATGGTTGCTTGCCTACGTAAAAAATTCCTAAAAAAGGAACATTTTTATCTTTTATTTACAACTTTTCAGGTACTTAGGTAATAGAAAATTACAAGAGATAATGAAACAATGATGAGTATTTTAATCACGTAGTACACTTTAGGCTGGAAATCTGTGATAATCTGCAGTAGTACTTTCACGCAAAAATGACCTCAGGGTCCTCAGGTAACATAGTTGTGACAGGATTTGGCCCATTTGGCGACCATTCAGTAAACGCAAGTTGGGAGTCTGTAAAGTTATTACCGCAAGAAGTTGATGGCTACACCATTATAAAAAAAGAAATATCAGTATCATACGAGACTGTTGACAAAAAAATCCATCTGATGTGGAAAGAATACAACCCAGCAGTATAAACTGGCATCAAACTAAATTTTCTGTTTTTATTTGTACCATATTTTTAGTTAGTTATCCACGTCGGTGTTTCGGCTCTTGCGGATAAAATTACTTTAGAAACTTGTGCCCATAAGGAGGGGTACACAAGACTTGATGTTTTTGGTCAAAAACCGGTCAAAGGAACTGAATGTTCAGCAGAATGTGCGGAAAAATACTTAAAAGCGGGCATCAATGTTAAAGATATTTGTGAGCATTTGAACTGCAATGTTTCAACCAAAGCTTGCATTTCCGAAAATGCTGGAAGGTGCGATAAATGATGCGCAATCATTTTGTAAATAACTTTTTCATTGAAGGTACCTCTGTGAATACGTATTTTATACATCCTTAAGTATTGATAAAGATAAAGCTATGTTTATTCATGTCCCTCCACTAGGACAACCTTATTCTGCTGAGGAATTGGCTGATGGTATTTTGGAAGTGATTCGGTGTGCCCTTAAACAGGCAGCTAAAAGTATTAAGCAAGCGTAATGTACAAATTAATCGTATATTGTTATTGTAATAAAAATTACTTATTAATTATTGTTTTATCTTTTTAAATGTGGCTCCAATTTAAACACCTTGCCATAAAAACCAAAAAAAGGAAAATTCCCTAAATTGTTGATACATAACCTCAAAGTTTTTTTTTTATCTTTTCACAGATATTTTTAATGAATTTTTAATTTTAGTAATAATATGCGTAACGAAACAAATAATGAACCGGTTCTTGCGTACGATTTAATTACTTTCATGGTTTCGATTGTTTTAAACGTTTTAATTTTAGAAACCCAAGTGAAAACCCTTATTTGAGCTCTGTTACTTGCTTAACTGAGGGGCTATTAAGCGTTTACGAGCCAAGTTTAATTCAAGTTGAAAAAGCTTTAAAAGAATTAACGTAAAAAAGTAATGTTTGTTATTCAATAATATTAGTTCCAATAACATTGCAGTGACAAAGAATCAGTCTTGTTAAACCAAATCCACAGTGAGAATTTATCTTTGGCTGAAACACAACACAATGATCACCTGAATGAGATGTTTACTAAAATTGAATTGTATCAAACCAAGTTAACAAACATTAAAAAGGAAATGAAAAATCTTCATGATAAGAGTTTGAAACTCAAGGTTGGTTTAAATCTTGTAAAGAACATATAAATTATGGGTTATTTTAGAAACGTGCCTTAAAAATCCAACAATTTAAAGAAAAACAGGAATACATTAAACAGCAGAAAGAAGCTGAAATAAGGTTGGAGCAGGACTTGATAGCAAAACACAAGTCTACTTAATTATTTTTATTTTAAAACCGTGCAATATGCAATAATTAGCTAATAAAATAATGTAATTTATCAATCGTAATTGTTTATTAATTATAATGTATTTTGAATGTGCCTCCAATTTGAATAACCTAAAATGGGAAGTCCCTAAATGTTGCAATAAAAATCCCTAAAAGTCGCGCCAAAATAAACTGTCAACAGTGGTATTTCGACAACAGGTGGTTCTTCGGTTGGTTGTTATTTATTGTTAATTTTGTATTGTGTACGTGTTAAATATGTCGACAAGAAAGTCTTTACGTTTGCAAAAATCAAGAGGAGACACTACTCCAGCAACTCCCATTCACCAAAATTTTTATTCGCCACGTTTACGAAGCTCGGTTAAACGCAACCTAAACAGTTCTTTTGGGGCTAGTGAACAAGAGTCCTTATCACCCACAAAGCTCCTAAAAGGGTCAAGTCCAGCGAAGAAAAATGAAAAAATAACATTAGTAATTGATAAGAAAAATATGACTTGCCGTCCTCTTTTCCACTACGAGAGTTCAGATTCTGAGGATGATTACATTGCAAGAAGCAGGAACAAGCGTAAAGTTAAATCTCCTGTAAAATACACTCACGTGTCCGTTTCCCCGAAGAAGACAGTAAATAAAGGAGTTGAAGAGCTTCACTTCACACCTGTTAAAAATAAACTGCTTGAAAAAGATGTGTTTCACGATGGGTGCAGGACACCGAGAACGCCACGAAGTTCGGGTAAAAAGGCCACCCCAAGGAGCACAATTAAACAAATCAGGGAAGGGACCATAACTCCTAAAGTCCAGTCTAGAACCAAGACAATGGAGCTTAACAACACTCCCCTCAAAATAGCCAGAAGCCACTTGCATGTGTCTTACATTCCGACAGATTTGCCATGCAGGGAAAAAGAACATGAAGATGTTCTCAGCTTTTTAGAAGGAAAACTATTTGATAAATGTGGAGGGTAATTATTAATTTACAATTATGTAATTTCTTCACGTATTTTGTCTAGGTGTATGTATATTTCTGGGGTGCCAGGGACTGGTAAAACTGCAACTGTTACAAGTGTTATTAATCATTTATTAAAGGCTGCCAAAACTGGAGAAGTCCCTAATTTCCAGTATGTGAATTTAAATGGAATGAAATTAACAGAACCCCGACAGGCTTACGTTGAAGTAAAAAATTAAAGAGTTTGTTGTATCATTTTTCATGTACTTTTTTTTTAGATTGTCAAACAGTTAACTGGAAAAACTGTGACTTGGGAGCAAGCCCAAAGCACTTTGGAAGAAATATTCACAAAGAAAGCCAAAAAAATGAAATTACCAATTATTTTATTAGTAGATGAAGTACGCAACTATTTTTCAGTTGAAACAAAAATTTGATTTGCTTTTCGTTTCAGTTGGACATTATTTGCACCAAAAGACAAGATGTGGTGTACAACATTCTAGACTGGCCCACCAAATCTATTACTCAATTAATTGTGATTACCATTGCAAACACAATGGATTTACCTGAAAGGTGAAATTGTATGAATCACTGTTCAAAAAATTGACCAAAAATGTTTGTAGACTGTTAATGAATAGGGTAACAAGTCGTTTAGGCTTGACCAGACTCACTTTCCAAGCATACACACACAAACAACTCCAAGAAATCGTAACGAAGCGTCTTTTTGGAACAAACAGTTTCAACCCAGATGCTGTGCAACTCGTGGCAAGGAAAGTGGCGTCGGTTTCTGGTGATGCAAGAAGGGCTTTGGATATTTGCAGACGAGCTGCAGAAATTGCCGAAGTTGAAGGCGATGACACTTTAGTGACCATGTCCCACGTTAATGAGGCTTTGAAAGCTATGATAACCCAACCAAAAGTTCGAGCAATCAAGAATTGTTCACGCCTGGAACAATACGTCCTCCAAGCTGTGATTTCAGAAGTGAGGGATTTATTTAAAATTTGGGTTCCATTAAGGAAATTGTTTTTTAGATGGAGCGGACGGGAATTGAAGAAACGGTGTTTTCGAACGTTTATCAAATGTTGGTGTCTTTGTGTGCCGTAAATGGTTTTAATTCAGTTTCTTGCACGATTGCTCTCCGCGCGATTTCAAAGTTAGGAGCGTGTCGATTGTTACTTGTGGACCAAAAATGCCACGATCTTGACGAAAGAATTATTTTAAATGTGAGCCCCGACGATGTGTATTATGCACTTAAAGAAGAGTGATTTTTATATTTTTTTACGTGAATATAGTTTTTAATTTAAATATTTTGGGAAAATTGATTTTGTAACCTTGCCACTCCTTTCAAATAACCTAACCTCCAAAAAATGGATAAACACTCGAATGTCATAATAAAACAGAAATTATTTTTTTAAAGCGACTTATTTGGATTAATTGGCTCGAAAACAGGTAACAGCTTTTTACCTCACATAAACTTGAAAATAACATTTCGTTTTTAATAATCAGTTTTTTAATTACCTTAAACCTGTGTTTTCATTGTGTCTAGAAAAACGAGCTTAGCGGTTATTTATTTAGCGTAAGACAAGCATTTATCTCTTTATCGTGCAGTAGTTAAACTAATTTTTACATTTGTCAAAGACAAGGTTATTAGCGAAAAAGAGTGAACGAGAAGTCGTGCGTAACCTAATAAGGTCAAGTTTTAGCAATGCAAAAAGTGATAAATTTTATAGTTATGAGATTGTATATTACGTTTGTCTCTTAGTTTACAGAAGGGAATACCATGGCTCAAAGCGCTCCTCTAATTTTGCGTTTACTGGCATCTTCCGTGACTGCGGCCAATAGGGCGGGAAAAATAATAAGGGATATAATGGCCAGGGGAGACCTAGGGATTGTCGACAAGGTACGACCCTTATTTTTTAATAATAAAAACAATTAGAATTAATAGGGCATTAATGATCTTCAAACTGAAGCAGACAGATCTGCACAACGTTGTATTGTGGCTTCTTTATCTCAGCAATACCCAGATTTGACTATAATTGGGGAAGAAGGAGCAAATAATTCTGAAGTAAGTTGCACGTTTCTTGGCCAAATTTTTTAATTATTTTTTAGGTGCCAAGTGACTGGATTGTAACAGATTATGACAAAGTGGTAATCTCAAAACAGTGTCCCCCGGAATATTCCACTGTAACAAAAGAAGATATTGTGGTCTGGGTGGACCCACTTGATGGCACATCAGAGTACACTCAGGTTCTCATTTGAAATTTATCCCAATTTTATTTCAACTTACTTTAATTAGGGGCTCTTGGAACATGTCACAGTATTAGTAGGTTTGTCTGTGAAAGGCAAAGCCATAGCTGGTGTCATACACCAACCCTACTACAATTACAAAAGCGGCAATTCAATAGGGCGCACAATTTGGGGGTTAGTGGGAATGGGAGTTGGGGGCTTTGACCCCCAAGGGGCGCCCGCTGGCAAACTTATTCTCACCACGACCAGATCACACTCTGATGGAACAGTCCAGAAAGCCCTAGAGGCTCTAAATCCAGACGAAATCATCAAAGTTGGAGGTGCAGGCCATAAAGTACGAACAACTACTTTATTAGCTGGTTTTGTTAACGACTTGTTTCTTCAGGTGCTACTACTGATCGAGGGCAAAGCCCACGCGTATGTTTTTGCAAGCAAAGGCTGCAAGAAATGGGACACTTGTGCCCCCGAAGCAGTGCTGGTGGCCACTGGGGGTAAACTAACAGACATGCATGGCAATCCTTATAACTACAGCAAAGATGTTCGGCACCCAAACACAGGAGGGGTGTTCGCGACCGTGAGTGGTTTGGACCACGAAGGTTTGTTAGCGAAAATACCACAAGAAGTTAAAGACAAACTCAAGTGATGTCTTTGGCGGTTTTTGATTCTTATCTCCTAATCATTTGATGTATTTATGTTACAAAATGGGCAATAAAGAGAATCAGCAAAAAGTTTTCCCGAAATAGTAAAAATTTAACATGGCATGATTTACATAATTCGATTTGAGGGCGACTAGTTTCTGTGAACTTTGATGGAAAAAAACAGCGATAATCTTTGTATGTTATCAAATGTCTACACTTTAATGCATTTACGTCCAATTTAGTTGATTTTTATATTAATAATTCTTATATTTCAGTAATTTTATGAAAAATAAAACCGTCCATGGAAATTTGTGTCATTGTTAAAGAAATATAAGATGAATACTTTCTGGGTGCATAAATTTCAAGTATTCTTTGTTATCTTTCTATGCAGTTTTTATCTTCGACCTTCAATAAATTACAAAGTTTAAGACGTACAAAAGCGATTAGCAACTGAAAGGGTTCATAAATTAATGCACAATCATCTTAACGTCCCATTTATTATACATTTTAAATGCGTTATGATAAAAGTTAAATTGTGTTAAGCTCGTCTTTGCCACAATATCATATTTGTTGTGCAGTTAATAAAATCTCAGTTTTTTAAATTCCGGTTGTTTTAGGCATATGTCAGATCGAAAGTGCCAACAGAAATTATGAAACAGTTATATTAATTCCTACATCTTTTAAATAAATATTTCTTTTTTCACCTTCTTCTCTTCACCTTCGTCCTCCCCTTCTTCCTTTTTGTTGCACCAGTTTCATGTTTCTTGGCCGTTTTCGCAGCTTTAGGTTGGGGCACATTCCCTGGCCTTTTAGGTACTTGCAAATGTTGCTCAACTAAATCAGCCAATTTTCCTTGCTCAGCTAACATTGATAAAAACGTACAAATAAACTCGTCGTAATTGTGAGTTCTTCTGCAGTCATCAATCTATTAAAAAACATACATCATTACCATTTTATTACACTAATGAAGCTCGAAATACCTTATACTTGTTCTGCTTATCATTTTCATCTTTTAAATTAATCTCACACATACAAATCTCGTTTTCTAAATTCCGCAAAAGCGCTAAAAGGTCTTGTGGGGCGAAAGTGTGAGGCTCTAAAAGTTCAGGGTGTTTTTTCTCAGCGACAACCGTATCACCATCGCTTGTACGAACTCGCGCAACGCCCCCATTTCCGTTGCTTTTCTGTTCGGTGCCTTCTTTTTTCACTGAAATTTCACCCAATTATTTAACTTTTTTTTCTGATTAAACTATTATACAGGGTCCGGCAAATGTATAAAACCATGCCTTTTTTGCTAAACTAATTACGAAGAAAGGCCGTTAAAAATGTGATCATTCCTTTTTGTTTTCGAGTTGTTTTCTATGTTTCTAAAAAGCATCCTACTACGAATATGCTTACGGTTAAAGATTATGCTTTAAAAATGACTTCTAATAATTAATAATAATAATAATAATAATAATGCGGACTATCTTTTAAAAACTGCTAGCTAACATTAAACTGAGTTAAAAGTTCTATGACAAAATTGTTTGAGCCGAGATATAGCTCTTCAAAGTTAGATTTTTATGTTAAGTTTTTAGCTTTTCAGATTATATTTTCTTGAATTTAGTTAACGGAAACGACACACCTTGCAACACTAAACAGATGCCTATTGAAAAAAATCACCATATTGTATTTTATGGTGTATAAAACATTTTATTCCTCAACACTGTCTAAATTGACGGTTTTTCTCCTGTGTAAGGAAATTTTGACAACTGTTTGGCATTTCTCAATACGAAACGTGAGATTATTTTTAACAGATTTAAAGCAATTTTAAGCCTTGTTGAGTCTAATTCGAAGAATAAAATGTTGTATTGACTTCGTTTTCGTGTAAATCGGTTCATTTATTTCGCCTAGTGGATGATAAACCTCTCGTTATCACTCGACGTTTAAAAATCAACTCGGCAATAAAGCGTCCGATTTACACCCAAACACGGTATTATTATAATATGTATATCAAACTATCAAATTCTACAATAAATGAAATCTAAGAATATGAGAAAGAAAAGAGCAACAAATAAAAAAGCTAAGGAAATAAAATATAATTAAAAAAAAGTTGCTTGAACCAAAAATCTGATATAATTTTTATGCTTAGCTGAACTTTAATCATCGTACGAAAGTTGGTCCAACACTTTTGACTAACCTTGTATTCTTTTGCATTTTGAATATAATTTTCCATAGCTCGAAAATTAAAAGGAATTTCGAAAAATGTTATTCTTTAAAAATGATCACATTTGGAACATATTTACTCATTTTTTTAATTTTTAAATGTTAAATTTTTCACTGAAATTTTACTCAATTACTCGCCCAATTGTTTAACTATTTTTTTCTCGTTATTATTGTATAAAATTAGCACAAGTTTAATGCCAGCTATACCAGTTTTCTTGCTATTTTGTTCCTCTTCTTGCTCGTTCATTCGTATCACAACAAATCTCTTCAAATCCCTGGAAGATGGACTTGGTTGCTGCTGTTGCGCCCCCCAGTTCCAGGTCTGCGTTGGTGAATTAAACGCTGAGCCAATTTCTGACGATGTGTCTGTTCCTGAAGTACTGGGGGCTGGTGATGTTTGAATTGTGAGTGGCGTCGCATAATCTAATGGCCCTAGAGTTGTAACTGAACTTTTCGGTGTCAAAGCACCTTCTTCTGACGTTGACTGACTTTGAGAATTTCCTTGAGGGGGCTCTTCTTCCATTGGGTTGTTACTTGCAGACTCCTCCTTTTTGTCTTTTTTAACTTTGACTAGATGTTTTAAGGCGTCTAGAACTATCTGTCTGTTCGTTTTCAGCATTTTTAGCTTGTGGTGAATTGCAAGTCGGCGGTCTGGAACCACCGCCATTAAGTTAAACCGGATTTCGCTGCCCTCATCCCCTGCACTTATCGCCAGTCTATCGGCGATAACAGCCCGGAATTTATCCGTCCACTGGTCACCCTCGTTCCACGGCCCGTGGTCAATGGGCCAAGGCTTCAGTCCATCCAGTTCAAACAGACGCCCGTTTATTGGAACAAAACTAACGAAATGAAACGCTTCTCCCGTAAACCGTCCAGTCGAAACCCCGCTACTTTTATCCAACCGTCTCTTAGCCTGCGGCATCGCGTGCGAATTGTGTGCTTTAGCCAGCTCTGGAGTGTTCCCAATCGCCCACCCTTTATTTTCAGGCGACATGCCTCTAGTGTGTGTCCTCAGCCGCTCCAAAGTCGCCCCCAAGTGCAAATCGGCGCAATTTAACAGCACTGAAACTAGGGCATGGGTCGCGCAGCTGTTGGGGACCATTTGTTGCGCGAAAAATATATCGTTTACGATTTCTTCATCTCTGACAAACACCTCAGTTTGCTCCACGATTTTTCGCCGGGAGCGCCGTTCCTCCATCCAACGGAACAGAAAAATGAAACCGTAAACGGGGCCATCTAGGGGCTTGTGGATGTCGTAGATTTCTTCAACTTGGACGCCTTTTACCCCGAAATCTTCCAAGAGAAGGGAGAAGAGACCGGGGTCGCTCTCTAACTCTAACCATCCTTCGGTTAATTCCTTTATGTCCACCGGCATTGTGGTACGCTATAACCGTCCCCAAGATATTGCATTAAGCGACTTAGCAACGTATTCACGATAAATTATTAGCACAAACTTTTCGTTTTTTATAAATTATGAATTGTTGTGAACTGTCAAAAAAACACCAACATCAAAAGTACAAAATCCCCGCTGTTCCATTTTTTTTCTTCTTTATTTAGCTAAATTACCTTCACAGGTTACCCTACAAAAGTAAAAATTTTAAAACTGTAAGCACAGACTGTATAATATTTATTATTCAAAATGTTTTCTACCACAACAGAAATTTTTTTGCTTGGTGACATCTTGCTAGTTGATTATCCGATGTTGGTATAATGCTCATGAAGAAGTTCGGTGAAGATAGCAAGTAGCTCCTTGATAGCAAGTAGAAAATCACAGCGGACCAATTCAATGCTGTTTATTCTTAATGTAATTAGAACAATGAAGGAAATAAACGCTAAACAGCCACAAAATGTTAAAAAACAAGCTTTTTGCAGTTACTACAAATACTAATGCAAAAAGTTAACTAAAATAATCAATGAAAAACACCAAACTCTAGGAAGAAAAGCACCTTTGTAATTTTTCATGGTTTCAACCCCTTCCCAGGATTCGATTTTATTTAAACTTTTTCAAAATGTAGAGTCTTAAACGCTCTTTCGACCTGCCGTAACAAGAAAGTGGCACATTGTCGATAACACTTAGAAAAAAATTAAAAACCTTCAAAAATTATAAACAATTCCACTTTCCAACCCCTTCCCAGGGCTCGATTTTGTTTAAACTTTTTCAGAATGTAGAGTCTTAAATGCGCTATCGACCTGCCGTAACAAGAAAGTGGCACATTGTCGATAACACTTAGAAAAAAATTAAAAACCTTTAAAAATTATAAACAATTCAACTTTCCAACCCCTTCCCAGGGCTCGATTTTGTTTAAACTTTTTTATAATGTAGAGTCTTAAATGCGCTTTCGACCTGCCGTAACAAGAAAGTGGCACATTGTCGATAACACTTAGAAAAAAATTAAAAACCTTTAAAAATTATAAACAATTCAACTTTCCAACCCCTTCCCAGGGCTCGATTTTGTTTAAACTTTTTTATAATGTAGAGTCTTAAATGCGCTTTCGACCTTCCGTAACAAGAAAGTGGCACATTGTCGATAACACTTAGAAAAAAATTAAAAACCTTTAAAAATTATAAACAATTCAACTTTCCAACCCCTTCCCAGGGCTCGATTTTGTTTAAACTTTTTTATAATGTAGAGTCTTAAATGCGCTTTCGACCTTCCGTAACAAGAAAGTGGCACATTGTCGATAACACTTAGAAAAAAATTAAAAACCTTCAAAAATTATAAACAATCCCACTTGCCAACCCCTTCCCAGGGCTCGATTTTGTTTAAACTTTTTCAGAATGTAGAGTCTTAAATGCGCTATCGACCTGCCGTAACAAGAAAGTGGCACATTGTCGATAACACTTAGAAAAAAATTAAAAACCTTCAAAAATTATAAACAATCCCACTTGCCAACCCCTTCCCAGGGCTCGAATTTTTAATTTTTTTCTAAGTGTTATCGACAATGTGCCACTTTCTTGTTACGGCAGGTCGAAAGCGCATTTAAGACTCTACATTATTAAAAAGTTTAAACAAAATCGAGCCCTGGGAATGGGTTGGAAAGTTGAATTGTTTATAATTTTTAAAGGTTTTTAATTTTTTTCTAAGTGTTATCGACAATGTGCCACTTTCTTGTTACGGCAGGTCGATAGCGCATTTAAGACTCTACATTCTGAAAAAGTTTAAACAAAATCGAGCCCTGGGAAGGGGTTGGAAAGTGGAATTGTTTATAATTTTTGAAGGTTTTTAATTTTTTTCTAAGTGTTATCGACAATGTGCCACTTTCTTGTTACGGTAGGTCGAAAGAGCGTTTAAGACTCTACATTTTGAAAAAGTTTAAATAAAATCGAATCCTGGGAAGGGGTTGAAACCATGAAAAATTACAAAGGTGCTTTTCTTCCTAGAGTTTGGTGTTTTTCATTGATTATTTTAGTTAACTTTTTGCATTAGTATTTGTAGTAACTGCAAAAAGCTTGTTTTTTAACATTTTGTGGCTGTTTAGCGTTTATTTCCTTCATTCTTCTAATTACATTAAGAATAAACAGCATTGAATTGGTCCGCTGTGATTTTCTACTTGCTAGCAAGGAGCTACTTGCTATCTTCACCGAGCTTCATGAGACGTTTGACAGATTTGTCAGATTTGACATCTTTAAATTGTAAACAAATAGCTTAAAAGTTGGATTAATAAAACATTCCTGAGTGAGTAAAAACGCAAAATCTCTCACATGGACAGTTCTTTGAGTGACGAGGAGCTAGAGGAGGGCCAGTCGGAAGTGAAGCGAATAAGGTACGATTCAAAAATTTACAATGTGAGTCGAAGGTTTGAGAAGCAAAGACCGCGGAGAACACGGCTTGCAAGCCGAGACAGTCACTCATTTCACGCGAAAGGTATGCAGAAAAATAGTTTACGACTAAATAACTGGTGCTTGTAGAGAGCAATCTGCAAGGGCTTATTTTCGATAATGGGGCTCATACAATCAAAATCAACTATTCGTTTGAAGAGGAGCCAAAGTAAAAAGTGTTGCGTTGTAAATTGTAATTTATTGTGGGCGGTTTTAGAATCATTCCAAATTGTATCATGAAAGCAAAATCAGAGAGAAAACGGTTGTTTATTGGAAGCCAGATTGATGAATGTAGGGACTGTTCTGGTTTGTTTTATTTAATACCAAGTGAACGGGGGTACATAACAAAGTGGGATGTGCAAAAACCGATTTGGGATTTTGTGTTTAGTAAAAATGTTTGTACTGTAAATAATTATCCTGTGATAATGACACAACCCTTGTTTAACTTCAAATCAATTCAAGATTGTATTGATGAGATATTTTTTGAAGAGTATGAAGTCTCATCCATGTTCAGGTTAAATCCCACTGATCTTGCAGTATTACAGTACCACAAAGAAATTGGTACGTGATAATTTGATTACTTTACGAAACTAAATAAAAAATGTTTAGGGACAAAACCTCCTTGTATTATAGTTGATTCAGGGTACAGTTTCACACATGTAATTCCGTATTTAGAAGGCAAAAAATATCTGAAAGGTGTGAGAAGGATCAATGTTGGGGGGAAAGTAAGTTAATTGTTAGTAAAATAGAAAAATAATTTTGCTTTGTCAACAGCTGTTAACTAATCATTTGAAAGACATAATATCATATCGCCAATATCATGTAATGGAGGAAACTTTTGTAATCAATCAAGTAAAAGAAGACACTTGTTACGTATCTCAAGACTTTAAAAGCGACTTGAAAGCTGCTGAGCTCCCTCCAAGTAAAAACCACATTATACGAAATTATGTGCTGCCCGATTTTAATAATATTAGGAGGGGGTACATTCAAGATCGAGGCCAGAAAGACGAAATTGCAGAAAATTGCCAAATTCTTCGTCTAAATAACGAACGATTTACCGTTCCTGAGATTTTGTTCCATCCTTCTGACATTGGCATCAAAAGTATAGGAATTGCAGAAGCAGTTTGTAAATCGATTTTCTCGTGCCCTTTGAGTTTCCAGAAAGATCTAGCCAAAAATATTGTTTGTATTGGAGGCAGCACAAAATTTGACGGATTCAGGGATAGGTTGTTTAATGAAGTCAGGAGTATGATTCCTGCGTCGTGGGAAGTTAACGTTTACCAACCTTCCGAGTATGTCTATTTTAAAGTAATAAAAAAAAATAAAAAATGTGCTTTTAGCCCTATTGCGTACAACTGGATGGGTGGCAAAGTTCTTTTAAAGGATCCTGAATTTAAATCAATGTTAGTGACGAAACAGGAGTACGAGGAATGTGGAATGAGCGCCATCCAAGAAAAGTTTAATCAATGGTAATGGGAAAAAGGCTTTGCGAGTAAAGTTTCACTAATATTTGTTTCAAGGTCTACCATCGATATAGAAGAGACCGTCCAATCAAAGCCAAAAATAGAACCAGTTAGTTACATTGACCACATAAAGAAATACGACGTGTTTGGTAAAGGCATTGTGTCTGAAGAGTCAGGCGATAATAACGAGAATAAAAATGAAAATCCTGAGGAATCCCGAAAATGTGAAGAGGAAATTGATGTTTCAAGTAAAAATGATGGCGAGGATAAACTAAATTTGACTGATGAAGATAAGTGTAAAGTTGTGAAAGTGATTAAAAAAAGTACGCGAAGTGGCACTGCTCCTATGATATATTCTGTTAAGATTGTTTCTTCTGTTTCAAAAGCTAATTGAATAGATGAATTGATTTTTTATTTATTAATTTGAAATTATTCCTTCTTTTTCGGTTTCTTGCCTTTCCTCTTCTTTTTCTTTTTCTTTTTCTTCTTCTTCTTCTTTTCTTCAGGTAGTACCGTGTCAGGGTACAGCCTCATGTAATCCGCTTTCATGGCAACTGAATCGATTTTCTTTTTCTTGCTTTGAAACCTTGCCATTAGTTCATTGAGTAAATCCTTGTCAATCTTTTTGATTTTCTTCTTTTTCAACAATCCTTGGAACTCTTGTGGTGTCACATTTTTATCAGGCAGCGACAATACAAAATGTCTAATTTTAAACCTAGCGTAGGGAAGATTTGAGAAAAAATTACCCGAATTCTTTCTTTCTCTTCTTCTTCTTTGGCTTCATTGCCAAGTAGCGACATCGTTGAAAGAGCAGTTTGTTTATATCAGGACCGTAAATCTCGTAATTGCTTAAAACATATCCATGGGGGATTTGTCGGCCTTCTCTTTGGAATTTTCGTTTCAACTGTGTTAAAAATTAGAATAATAGTTTAATTTGTGTGAACACAAACCGGCAAAAAATCTTTATTGACGCACATGTCTTCCATGTCCAAAAATGTAAAATTATGGTTTTTTACTCTTGAAAAAAGCGACGCTAGAAAGTAAGCCTCGTCAGGAGTGTAAATATTATGTCCAAGCTTAATTCCATTCAGTGACTTGTTTCGTATTAAAGCTGCTCTCAATAAGATTAAACTGCGCTGTGTTATTCTAAGAATGCCATTGATAAATTTAAACGAATAAATATTACAATAAACCTGTTCCAGCTCAAATCTAAAAACTGTAACACTTGAGTCTTCCTCAAGTATTTTGTTATGGGCCGCATCGCAGGACCGGTGCCAATCCCATTCCAAGATAGGTTTAACCATTTAATCAATTCGTTTTTAACCAAACCGTTACACAATTTTTTATTCCCTTAAATTTATATTTTAGATTGAACGAATCATGATAAAATATACCAGGGGCAGTGTAAAATCCATTCCAGGAGAGATCTAACTCTTCCAAATATTTATTTTCTAACAAAATTGCCTCCAAAGTCGCCCCCGAGTCCTCAGTTAAGTTATTATGACTGATATTTAACTTTTTAAGCGATGTATTTTCTATTAAACTGGGCTGAAGTTTTTTTAAACCTTTATCGCCCAAACTATTATAACTTAAATCCAGTTCTTGCAAAAATTGCGTTGATGATATACCTTCACACAGTTTTTCAGCTCCTGTAGCATTTATTTTAAAATGAAATTGTGAAATAAAGTTATACCCTCTTCGCCAATTCGACACTCTTTCAAATTTAAAAACCGAATCGAGTTACTTTCACGTAGAACCTCGCCAATGAGAGCTGTTGCCTCCGGTGACATCCAATTATCTTCGAAAATTAAATATTTGATGTTACTGTTCACCTTCAGTGCGTCTGCTATGCCCCTCATTTGTTTTAAAGTCAGTCCATAATACTGGCAAAATCAAATGTAAAACCCACTTTCTCCGAAGAAGAGAGTTACCTTTAAATTTAAAGTGTCCGTTTTGAGTGATCTTATCACGCGAGAAATGGGCACAATGGTCAAATCTTTGCACATCTTGATATATTTATCGGTACCATCAGGGTCGTGTTCTTCCTCAGGTGCTGGAAAATTTGATAACTTTTGTAAATACAACACAAAATATATTTTACGTATGTAGTTGAAAGCTTCATCTAGGCCGGGGTCAATGAGCGGTGGAAAAAAATGCAAAGTCAATCGCAGGTCGCTTTGTGAGCATAGGGCCTGTTCGAAACATTTGAAAGAAGGGCTGTGTTTGTACAAGAAATAGTCGCTGGAAAATTGCCGCAGTAGAATTAGTTTAGCTTCAGTGGAATCTTCGTTTATTTCACTTTCTTGGGGTTCTGTTGTTGGTATCACCACTTGCTCACTTTGAGTGATTTGGTCACTCTCTTTTATGCTTGGGAGCAGACTAGGTGCTGTGTCAATGCTTGCGAGCAGACTAGGTGCTGTGTTAACGCTTGCGAGATCTTCTATTTTTATTTCAGTTTCAATTTGTGGTTCTTGTATTTCTTTATTCTGCCCTTCTTCGATTTTTTCAGCCGGTTGCGTATTTTGCCCACCACTGTCTTGCGCTTGTTCGTCACCTTCCATATGAACTTTTTTGCCAAGTTTCTCCGCAGACATTTTTTTTAGGAAAATTAAAAAAGAATGATAAAAATTAGAATACTTTTATTACATGTTAGAATGACAAATACATCTAATGACTGTCCATGAACTGTAACTCTGACAGAAGAAGTATGTTATTAGGTAATGGTTTCGGCTGAGGTGATAATAACGTGACGATTTGGCGATCCGTGTCCACGTTGGTTCTGAAAAAAAATCAGTTAAGGAAAAATGTATAATAAATGAGCAAAGACTCAAAAACAAGCTGAAAAAATTCCTGAATTCGGTCGAAAATGGTGTTAATTTTGCCGTTTTGGATAGTTATTTTTCGCAAAACGGACCGAAAAATTACAAATTACTTACACACAAACAAATCCGGCTACGTGTGAGGAGATGATATCTTCATCTTCTCCCTCTGAAAAACTGACTGCAAGTAGATGATGCAAAATCCCCGGATTTGGCGTTACTGGCACTAACTTCGTTAGATGATCTTCTGCTTTCATTCCCAAAGGCATGCAAGAGTCTGGCAAAGCTGGTGCCCCAATTTTATAAATTTTGATTTCACTCCACTTGACGTCAAACGAATGTGGATACATTGAATTTTTAGGGGTTCCATAGAAATATTCCCGAATTCGTTGATCTCTCGCTTCTGATCTAATACTTTTTGATCGTTCAACCACCTAAAATTATGTCTTTAGATTATTGCCCGAAAGTGAAATTTTACTTACACCACCACTTTTTTGTAAAAATATGACTTTAACAAAATTTGGCATATCACGCACTAACTCATTATAAAGCCTTTCCTGGTCCAGTACTAAAATAACATCAACTTCAAAAGCTTTCGCCGAGTGGAGGATTTGTTTGTATCCAGTGCCCTTAATCCAGCCACAAGTGTTAATAACAACACCAGACGCCCTGGCTATAAAAAATTATCAAAAAAATATTTTTAAAAAATTTGCTACAAACTTTTCTTATTGACTTCCAGTCTGTCTTTTACTGTGTTTGCAAGTTGTGTCACTAACATGGAGTATAGTGCGATATTCGGTTGCGGCGATTTGTGCCCAGTGTGGTACACAAGTGGGGCTTCTTGTGAGAACCCCTCATCAATAGCGGCCGGTCGTTCAATAAGTAAGGCACCTATGGTTCCTGGGATCGAAATCTGCCCTTGCCCCACATCCAAATCCACAAAAATCGGCCTGCGCCCCATCCTTACGGCATAATTAAGCAGAATACGACACACCGTTGATTTACCAACGTCATTTGGCCCCACTAGCATCACAGTGGGGCCCTTTTTATTCTCCCGCTCTGCTTCAATTCGCATGAATTCTAGAGCCGCGTGACAGTTCGAGTAAGTGACCATTGGGGTCTCTTTCGCCACGTAACTCACGTCGGTTTTTCCTTTGACTTCGATAGTACAGCCGTGCCAGGTGTACACAGCAACTTTGGCCCCAGATGTGAACTCGTACGTTTTACCTTTTACCAGTTCGGTTCCGAATACTTCGGCCTTTCCGCTTTTTAGTGTGACGTAGACTTTTTCATTTTTGGATTCAACTTCAAAGCGGAGCTCGTTGTCTTGGTCCAGTTTAAAGTCTTGAACTACAGTTTTCTTGTCTTCGTTTAATGCCATTATTATAAAACTGGGGTCACGACATTAATGCAAGTTTTTATTGTGAAATTATAATACGTCCACTTGAAGAGATAAAACATAAATGCAATCAATCTATGTTAGGTTATTCGTGGCTAGGTTAGCTTTTTAGTTCTTTTGTTAACAAACGTCAATTGTAGTTCATTTGTACAAGCATTAATAGATTTAAAATATTGAGTATAATTGGTTGCCTACATAAGATAAACTAATTTTCGTACAATTTTATCAATCTTATTTAAAAAAATAATTCGGTAAAATGCGACGTTGGCGTTTTTATAGTTTTGAAACACCTAATAGCAACCTATATTACATTTAGGGATTGCTCTAATTAGTCAAATGAATAAATTAATAATAAATAAAGCGAATAAAGAAATTTTTGGTTTGTGAAATAAAATACAAAATAGAAAGCAAAAATCTTTTACCTCTTAACGCTAAATAACAATTAAATAAAATACGCTTATTTTAATGACATCTACTTCTACCTACTACAATTTATAGCAAGGCATTAGAAATAAATTAAAAACAGAATCAATACAATATGCTAATAATACACGTATTTATACTTATTCAACATCTCATCAGTGTAAATAAAAAAAAATGCACATAGAGCTGACAAAGTCTAAGATCGACCACGATAGGCGGAGCCAATGCGTACTTCGTTGAGCGGGGAGATTGAGCAGTGGCGTAGCAAAAAACTATGCTATGATAAAGAGGGGTTTAAGATTTATAGTTTTTATTATTAACTTTTTCCTGTATTCAATAATAGCAAGATGAGATAATAAAAATCACATCTTATGCTACTACACGTTGATTTCATAGAAACACAAAGCAGAGATGTCGAATAAATATAAAATACACAATGAGTAACGAGTAAAAACGCGTTTCTTACAAAAAAGGTTTCTACTGGTATCTTTACTAATAACTGTTAATGTTGAAATGTTAAACTTAAAGATAAATTCCCTACACATGTAAATACACGCCACGGCACTGTTCCGTGCTAAAACCCCTAAATTTACGAATGGACTCGTCCGCGACCAGTTTTCGTCTCTGCGCACTCCTACCACCGTGGACGATCTGTCATTTCGCGTACTATACCTTTATGGCATTTTCTTCGCTACAGCACGGGCTACAGTTTGTAGCAAAACATTTAAAAATAATAAATTAAAAAAAAATCATTACAATAAATGACAATAAAATTGCATATTCAATAATTTATTGGAGATGCAAAATATGCACTTACCTTTATGATCTTTTTATTGCTACAGTTTGTAGCAAGACATTAAAGATAAGTAAAAGACAAAATCAATACACTTATGTCAATAATAAGTAATAATAATAACACATATTCAACTCATCATATTGGAGATGAAAAAAATGCACTTACCTTTATGGAATCTTATGCTATAGTTTACAAACAGTAAGACATTAAACTAAATTAAAAACAAAATCATAACAATACAATATAGTCTATCAATAATACGAGTATGAATACTATTACATATTCAAATCTCATTGGAAATTTAAAAAAATTGCTCTGCTTTTTATGACATCTTCTTCTGCTACACTTTGCTGTTGAAACAAAAGACAATGAAATTAGAACAATGTGCCATTAAATTAGTTGAATATATTACAAAATTAATGTAATTTAACACGCCCCTAGCATTCTTATTTTATTTATCAGGCGTCCATTCGCGACTACAGCAAGTAACAAACTGAATAAAATTAAACTGCACTATAATTATTGTGTAAGAATATGGATAAAACGTCACCAACAAAAAATACAATCTGTAAGATAACTAAATGCCATACGGCATACGGTGGTAAACAAAGAGGTTCTCATTCATTAATTTTTGTTACAACTTTGTCACTTAATATACAGGGAAATATTGTTAAGATCCACATAACCTTTCGTTTTGTAATTAAAGGTTGAAATTAAAAACAAAAAATGGCAACGCCGCCGTATCGGTTTACTTATTTTTACTAATAAATATTATTAACCAAAAGTATTAGCTGTTAATGAGCTGTTAAGCTATTAATAGCTGTTAAGCTATTAAGCTTATAGCTGTTAAGCTGTTAAGCATTAATAGCTGTTAAGCTATTAATGAGTATATCTCTCGTTGAAACTATAAATTACATTAGCTATTATTTTTTTGAAGTGCATGAGTAATTTATAATAGCTAATTTTGAGGGGAAAATGCGACGTTGGCGGTTTCATAGTTTTGAAACAACTAATATTACCGTAGTAATGTTAGTAACATGTTGCCAAATGTTGCTGCACTTTTAAACTGGTGTTCAAAAACCAAAGAAAATGTTTTCCTACAATTATTTTTGAAACATTGGATAATTAATCAAATAAACATTAAAATAAATTTTTAAAAACAAAGATAACGGGTCTGCTTTTTCTATAATTTCACATTAAATTATTTCCCTTTTCAGTTCATAGTAGAATGTTGCAATAACGCATTTGCATTTTTTGGAGTGAAATAGAGCACAGATTGAGAGTTTCTGGTGGGTTTTCATAGCTCAAAATTTATGGCTGGGATTTACTTTAACACAGAATTCTTTTCTTATGCAGAAACTCTCAATTTGTGCTTTATTTCACTCCAAAAAATTCAAAAGCGCTATTGCAAATTTTTTTTTTGTAGACACCTAGGACTTCTTAACCTTTGCATGCGAGGGCACCTTGCTGCTGCTTGACGCTTGTTTATTTCATATTTTATTTTTTAATGAAACCCAGTTGTATATGGAAATTATTTTTTGTGAACGTAATTAATTTACTCATTACTCTAATTTTGCCAATTAAAACTTATTAGAGTAAGTACATTTTTTATAAATATTTACTAAAATAACAAAACCAACATTGCTACTAAAATAAAACTCGTCAATAAAATACATACAGTGTTTGTTTATTTCATTTAAGTTGATTAAATACATACGAGTACATGAATCAATATCTACCAGAATTGAACACAGAAAAAGTCATTTAATTTATACTAAAGATTTTTGTTCGTGACATGGATTTATTTGATGCAATAAGTCCCTTGTACATTTGTAGTAGTTTACTAGGGCTCAGCCCCTACGGGTTTAACCGTGAGAAAAATAATCGTCAATATGTTACGTCTCGTTATGGTTGTTACTATTCGTTTTCTATACTACTTTTGTTTCTCAGTAAATAATTTTGTATTCTTTCGTATTTGTTTTTTAAAATGTTCTTTAAATTTTTAGTTTGTCATCACACCCTAACTTTAAGACGCACCTCGTTTCTCGAAATTAAAGGTAACATAATTACAGGAACAGCAGATACAGTTTACAGTTACGGAATTTCACTTGTTATTGGACTCATATACAGTGGTAATTACTGTAAACAACACTGCATAATAAAAGCCTTGAATAAATTACACTCAGTTGATCTGAGCTTGGAAAAATTTGGATGCACTTTATGTCACAAATTTTACAGGAACGTTAGTTTATGTATTGGTACAAACATTGATAGTTCTACACAAACAACAATTTTATTTTTAGATACTTTACCACTGGTGTCAGTAATTTTAATGCTGGTGGAGTACTGCAATTGCAATTTATACATCAGCCCTGTTCTAAAATCTTATACAGTATTTTGTAACAGCGTTTGCGTTGTGGAGATAATTCTAATCATGGTTGAAGAATATCAATTTTTCATGTATCTGATTTTATTGAAACAACGGTTTCGAGTCATAAATACACTTCTGGCAGCCAACTGTGAGCCAATAAACTCGCACAAAATTCAGACCGTGTTGACGACGAATTGCGATAAAGGGATGATTGTGAAGCTTAGATCCTTACATCTCCAACTCTGTTCCGCCGGAAAATTATTAAATGAATATTTTAGCATACAAATCTTGTTTTTGGTCGCATTGTCTTTCGTTGGCTTCACCACAAACGCTTATTATTCCCTCGATGTAATTGCCGATAACTTTGCCAATAACGAGGAAGGTGTTGACATTATTCCGGCGACGCTTACATGGACTGTTTGCAGATTCATCGAATTAGTTCTGATATCAGTGATTTGCACCATAACGAAAAATGAAGTTACGGGTTCTAAAATACTCATTTCTTTTTAATGCTTATAAATATTTATAGGTGAGGGCAACTGGAGAATTGTTGTATCAAGTCAAAGACAGGTTTCAGAGTGATATTGCAGTGCAGGTAGTAATTTATCAAAATTTGAAGAAAGTAAAGTGGAAGAGGTTTTAGTTGCATCTGTTTGCAAAACAAATCTTGCATTGCGACTTCAAATTCACAGCGTTTGATTTTTTCGACGTCGATATGACCATGCTTTATGGAGTAAGTAAAGCCATTTTGAAATTTTTTTTTAAACTAAACAGCAAAAAAAAGGGTTTGAAGTAAACGCACTTTTACATTATTTATTATTTGTATTTATTTATTTCAAACTTTCAGGTAGATATATCTTATCATAGTTATCATTACCTAGTTAAGTAGGTACTTACAAATATCGCCAAGTATTTGCGTGTAAGCATATTGCTTTATAACATTTTTTTTCTTTATTTTGTGTTAGAACTTATGTTGTTTGAATTTGAATTGGTGTCTGCGCAAAACGACGATGGAAGTTGATATGAATCAATACATTTAATTTTTTGTTTTAGGTAATAGGTTCAGCAGCAACATACTTAACCATACTCATCCAGTTTGAAATTGCTGTGAAAGACTATAATAAACATTCTAATACGACTTCAGTATCTTGATATTTGTTACAATTAGTTGACTTTTGGTGCAACAAATTAGGGGTTACTTTATTGTTTGCTATTTTCTGCTTCTAATGTAACGCATTCACTGAATAAAGACCAAAATGCAAATTAGTCCTGATCAATAATGAAAAGAGTCGAGGTCAAACGTGTTACGTTGATTAAGGTCAAGTCCTATTATTTCCCTCTTAAGCTAATTTTCCAAGCAACTCGAGAGTGCGTTACCCTTCCAGTTTTCCTCTTGACGCCAATTACACTATTTGTTAATTTCCATCTTTTATCGCATCACAAATACTTTTATCTGTCTATTTAACGATGAGCAGTATTTTATTCGTTTAGTAGATAAAAACCATGCATGCAGGCAACGTGTTAGAGTTTCAACTTCAACCCGGTGTATCAATAAAACCAAAAGTAGACGAAAATGAAGTCAAAACTATTCTTAGCAGTATTTATGGCTTGAAGTGTGTTTCAATAAAACAGCTCAATGGGTACGACGATTTCAATTTCCACGTTAAAGTTAGTGACGAGTGCGATAATAAAAATATAAACAAAATAAACAAAGATGGTTACATTTTAAAAGTTATAAATTCTTTGGATTCTCAAAGACCGCAGTTTTTTGAAGCACAAAATGAACTTCTTAGTTTCTTGGGTACGTGTATTGTGATGAGAAAATTTAAAACTTTTTTGTTCTACTTAGGAAAAACTTCAATTTGTTGCCCGCAACCCGTCCAAAATAAAAATGGAGAGTTTTACATCATTCGGACATTTTCAAGTGGGAAACATATAGTTCGCTTGCTGGAATTCATCGCTGGTTCAATTTTACACCAAGTGCCCATTTCAATGAACCTGTTTTATAAAGCTGGAAAATTCGCTGCACAACTGGACCAATCATTGAAGGTATTTTTTAATTTCTCTTACAATTCACAAAAAATTGTCACATTTGTAGAAATTTCATCATCCAGCGTACGACTGCATCAAATCTGTTTGGCATTTAGAGTCAGCTCCACAGTTATCACAATTTTTGTATGTCATAACTGATGAGACCAGGAAAAAAATTGTAAGCGAAGTGATCGAAGAATTTCCGAAACGAGTTTTGGCGGCTAATTCACATTTGGAGAAAGGGATAATTCATGGCGATTTCAACGAGCAAAACATTTTGGTGGACGAGGAAGACAACGAATTGTACGTAAAAGCGATTTTAGATTTTGGTGATAGCCAGTTTGGCTGTTACATTTATGAACTGGCAATTGCTATGGCTTACATGATGATCCAGGGAAAAAGCATCGAAGCTGGTGGTTATGTCTTAGCAGGATATAACTCGGTTAGAAAAATTTCGGATGTAGAATACAATTTATTGAAAGTTTGTAGACTAGATTCTTAATGCGAAAGAATATAATTTTTTCTTGTAGACCTGTATAGCTGCCCGAATGAGCCAGTCTCTGGTTCTTGGAGTATATACAAGCATACATAATCCTGACAATCCTTATATTTTAACAACTGCAAAAACTGGATGGGCTTTACTCGTTGAATTGTGGTCTAAACCTGAAAGTGAATTGTTGGAGGTCTGGAAGAGAATTGTTGACGAAACTGCTAGTTGGTCTTAGTTATGATGTTATGAAACATATTGTTTAATTTTTAAATAAAGAAATAACACAGTCTACACAATGTATAATGATTTATATTTTAAATAAACTTTACAATATTTATTCATGCGTTTTCTTAACCTTTCCCAACCCATATTATCAACAACAACTCTTTACGTTTCCTGGAATACATGTGTAGCGTGTAGGCGTCGATATCAGCATCCTTCGTGGGATGTAGGCTTCCACGTGTTAGTCTACGTAACTTAAGAAAAATTCGCTGACACCATGTCTCGGGGATTTAAACACATATGATGAAATAAAACTCATTAAATATTTATAAAGCAATTTATTGGGGAATAAGTTTTGTACATAACCATTCATAAATACATTTAGCATTATTTAACGAACACATAAAATCATAATTAACTAGATTATGAAATTCACATCTTCTTCTTGTTTTACATAACTTGGGTGATTCGTTGATTTTTTCTAAGTTTACTATTCGAACACATGAGTCGGGCAAAATTTCTCGTAGGAAATCTTCTTTTACGTGTCCTTTCACGTAGATGATGATCTCACATTCGCTGTTTTTCAATTCGTTTAAATGAAGAAATTTTCTAATAACTGACACAACATTCTTCTGTTCTTCGAGTCCATCCTTATAACCTAGTAAATGATGATATCTTTCCAGATATTTCACCTGTTTTCTATAAAATAAATCTATATCTTCATATGGTTTAAAAGGCTTAAAGAGATGGTGCTGAATTGATTGAGCATCCATTATAGTTAATTCTTTAACAACAAATTCTGGTACACAAAACCCTTGAATATCACACACATACAAATGCATGTTAAGCAATACTATTCTTTTTAATCCAACTATTGTGTTTATCACTAAAACCTAACCACTTCACATACAATTTATTTCCACGTTTCTTGATAACTTTTTCAATCAAGTAGACGTTGGGATGTTTTACTTTCTGAAGCTCCATCTCATAAAATCCTCCTGATATATCTTCCCCCTTCTCATCACATAACAAATATGTTGTCGGATTGGTTAATTTAATTTCCTTAATTGTGAAAATTTCATTTGACCAATTGGGAGTATATCCTTTATCAAAAGCATTCCTAAACTTACTTATTCTAACGTGATCGTCAATTTTAAATTTATTATTTTTATGGGCTAATTTTATATGAGTAAATGCTTGATTTAAAATTTTCTTTTCATTATTCTCGTTTACTTCTGAAGGTTTCATTTGAATGGTACGATGAAATGTGTTATTGTACAACTTTACAACATCATCTAATAGATGTATCCATTTATAATGACCTTGAAGACTGAAACGTTTCCACATTATATTTTTTAAAGTGCGATTAACTCTTTCAACAATAGAAGCTTTTTTGTGCTAAAAACACTGTAGTGATGAATTCCATATTGTTTCATTAAAGTTTGAAAATCTGAATTTTCCATGATCGGTTTGTAAATTCTTTGGTGGTTTTAATAATTTTTCCAAAATGTTTTTCATTGCCTTAGTAACATCAGTTGCATTTTTGGATTTTACTTTTTCACAGAATACATATTTCAAAAAACAATTAATAACAACAAGTATGTATTTGAAACCTTGATTTTCCTTAGCAAAAGGAATCATTTCCACAAGATCAGCTTGATAGAGGTCATTAATTCCTTTTATTATGACTCTACGTCTATTAAAATTACGTCTTGCAGGCTTGTGTAGTTCATTGACTACATCTTTTTTTATTGATGATTCTTGAAGCTGATAAGAAACTCGACGTCTACGTTTCATTTTTCAAGCACAAGCTTATCAAAGCACTACCTGCACGTATTGTACATTAACGACTAAACATTTTATATTTTAAATCATATATTTTATTAAGCTATAATATTGAATTCACGTAATTCCTCAATTATGGAAACAATTTCATTTGAGTGGTTTGTATTACCCGCTGCTTGAGATGCTATTAACAAACGAAGTCGTTCAACAAGTTCATTAGGATCAACCCAATGTACATAATCTATTTTGTTTCTATTTACTTCCTTAAACATACCCCGACCCGTTTTGGGGGTTGATGTTGAAATAGTTGCTTTTTTCCGTAGTAATGGAGCAATTATTTGTTTATATTTTTTAGACTTTGTTCCATAATTTCGATCTTGCGGATTAAAGTTTCTCTTATATGCGTAGGTTGTGTGGAGTATATCGCTGTAGTCATTTAAATCATTAGCAGTATAAATTTTATTTGGATATTTTCTAAATAACAATTCATATTGCTTTATACACTTTATCTTTTATAATTAAATTTGAATCATTAATATGCACCTGCTCTGATCCAATAAAGAACCTATTTTGGCTTTTATCATATCTTATACCAAACTTATTATCAAATTTTGCATTTTCTTTACCTTGTAACATATCTTCAATGTAATGTTCGGGTAGTTCAGTATTTTGATTCAGATTACTCACTTCAGGTTTATTACTCATATTAAAAACATTTGCAACATCGCTGTTTTCGAGTGTCGATGTTTGCTGATGCGACTAATTCGAAACTTTATCTTCTGCAATTGAAAATGGTAATGAATCATCATTTGTATCAATAAAAGGATGAAATTTCGGTTTAGAATAACTTTCAACTTTTGATTCTAATAGTTTTTCTGTTTTTAAATTATTCTCATCAGATCCTTCATCTTTATCTAATTTCTTCGCTATTGTTTTAAGCTCCGTAGTAATCGGTGAAAATTTACGTTGCTGATGAATCTCGTTCGTTTTAAATAACGCTAATTTACGTTGAAGTTGTTTTCGTTTTTGAATTAATTTCTTTTTTAATTCGATTGTATTTTGTAATGTTTCTGAATTCATATTAGTTACAAATCATAAACACACACACACACACACACACACACACACACACACAATTCGATACAAACTATAAGTTATGGAAAATGATGACCTCACAATAAGAAGTTCAAATTATAACTAAATTGTAGTGAAACTGTGTATAGAGCTTTTATTTGTTTTGGGGATCAATAAACGAATCAAATCCTATTCTGTATCTTCCATTGTTAATATCGCTATCTTTATCTATCACTAAAAAACCATAATTATTCTTCCAACACATTGAGCACATTTCTTTGAATTTATCGAATGAAACATCAGTATTTACATGATCATCATATACATGTCGTAAGTTTAGGTTGTCCTGTTTGAAAAGAATGATTAAATTTGCATTATCACGAATTAGATGCTTTGGTACATGTGAATATGTTTGACATAAGTAAAATGAATCAATACGTTTATGTCGTCCCATAGTAAAATATGCTTTCATAAGATCTTGCTTATCACATGCTACATCATCAAATATAAATATAGAATTTGGTTTTGCTTCATGAGGCTGCGGAAGATTGTTTTCTAATCCACTAAATGCAAAATATCCCAAACCTTTTATGGGTTTTACAAGCTTTTCCAAATACTGATACTTTGGTTGATATAATGATTTTGAATAAATGTATAAATTTTCAAATCTGACTCCATTCATCTGTTCAATAAGATTAATAATTAAGTTAGTTTTACCACAATTGGTTGGACCTACAATTAAACATCGAATAGATGAGGGTAATAAATCACCATGTCTTCGATTCTGGTTCATTAAAATATCAGAATCACTGATATTTATTGGAAGCTTAGTTTTTTGTTTTATTACTCGCATGATGACGAACAATCAGCAACTAAAGCATAATGTAAAAGTTTTTAATTTTTATATGTGTACGAAGTCTCTGTTTGTGAACGCCTCTGAATACAACGAGTTTCGTTACCTTACCTCTCGTAGTATGCAACTATATCACCTTTCAGTCACTGAACCTGTTGGGAATCCCCTATTTCCGTTGCTATTTTTAGTTCATGAAGTCATGGTTATTTTTAGTTCATGATTATTTTTAGTTCATGATGTCACTGTTATTTTTACGTCATGATGCAATATTTAATCAGTATAAATATGAGGCTGAAAGCGTGAGTTTTAACAGTCTTCAGACAATCTTCATACAGTGAAAATACAAGTTGTGGTTAATTCATATAATTATTGTTAACAGTCTTTGTGCGTCCTCGTATAGTGAAAATATAAGTTGTGGATAATTCACAGGTATAATTATTGTGACAAGAGTGTGTAAAAAAAAAAACAAAAAAAAAACTCAGGTATGTCTGACACACTGAGCTCTTTAGCTAAACGTTCTATAAATTTAATTCATGAATACATCAGTAAAATTAAAACTTTAGATGAAATTAATTCGTTTTCGAAATATATTAATAGGAGTGTTAAAATAGTTAGCAAAGCTTTGGACAATAAAATTCATGAAACAAACATTCATGAAAATCCACATTCTTTGGAAGCCAGTCTTGCTCATTTGAAATACTATCGACTCAAATTAAAAAAAATTAAAAACGACATACTCAACAATAAACGCAGTAAAGTTGGTCAAGGATTATCAAATATACCGAAAAAAACATCCAATCAAAAGGTTTTATGGGAGGATTTAAATTCTTGTTTTAAAGGAAGAATTCGTTCAGGCTTTATTTCAAATATTCGAATAAAAGATCCAGCAATATTTTTAGCACGAGCATACAAAAGTTTTGTATTAAAAATTAGGAAAGAATTAACAAAGTCAATGTTAAAAGTAAATGTTGTATTTTCAGGCAACTTTATGCAACCATCTACGTTGGAAATAGATTTAAAAACATTTGAAACTAGAAATAACCATATAGATTCAACAACTAATATTAGAGAATGGTATCAGGAAAATGTAATCAATGTAATATTAAATAAATTAGAATCATTTGCTGAAAAAGATAGTGGTTGGGCATTATATGAAATTTTAGGATTAAAAGTAAATATTAATCAATATGATCCAATAAAATTTGGGAATAATTCAATTTTTGTAGAGGTACCGAATTTTATTAAAAAAAACGTTGTATTATTAATGTTCAGAATAATGATCAATTCTGTTTTCTTTGGTCAGTTGTCTTTGCACTATTTCCTGCAAAAAATAATCCCCACAGAACATCATCATATCCAAATTTTGAAAATGTTTTAAGGTACGATAATATAAGTTTTCCAATAACAATTAAAGATATTGAAAAATTTGAAATTATGAATAATTTATCAATTAATTTATATTGCATTGAAGAAAAAAATAAAATATTTCCGGCACGTTTAAGCACTTATAACAAGAATAATGATAAGAATATTCCTACAATTAATTTACTCATGTTACCAACAAATAATATGGATGAAGAAGAAAGGCAACACAATAAAAAATTATATTACCATTTTGTATGGATTAAACATTTGTCTCGCCTTTTATCACATCAGTTGTCTACTCATGGACATAAAACATTTATTTGTGAACGTTGTTTAAATTATTTCACAACCGAAGACATTCTAACCAAACATAAATTTCACTGTCAAAAGCTTAATCAGTATTCAGTGTCATTACCTCGCGATACATCTCTGAAGTTTAAAAATCATCTTTATAAGGAAAAAGTTCCATTCGTAAGTTATGCTGATCTTGAAAGTATTTTGAAAAAATGTTCTCAAATTGATAATAATTTTCACAGTAAGACTACCCCATACCAAAAGCATATTGCTTGTAGTATAGCTTATTATTTAAAGTGTTCATACGATGACTCGCTTTCAAAATTTCAATTATATCGTAATCAAGATTGTATTCAGTGGTTCGTTAAGGAACTAAAAGAGATTGCTGAACAATGTGATAAAATATTTAAAAATAAATTACCCATGGAAAAACTTAGCTATGATCAAGAACGTTCATATAAAGAGTGCAATATTTGTCACATTTGTAATAAAACTATTGAATCGAATCAAATTAAAGTTCGAGATCATAATCATTTAACGGGAAAATTTAGAGGTCCGGCTCATCAACGATGTAATTTAGATTATCAAGATTCACATACCATTCCTGTTGTGTTTCATAATTTGAGTGGATATGATGCTCATTTTATTATTAAAGAACTGTCAACAGCTTTTGCAGGTAATATTAAATTGCTACCAATAAATAAAGAAAAATATATATCATTTTCCAAATCTGTGGGTGGAACTGTTGTCACTTTTCGATTTATAGATTCGTTTCGTTTTATGTCTAAGAGTCTTGATCAACTTTCATCAAATTTAAAAGCTGAACAAAAAATAATAACACGAAAATTCTGTAATACAAATGAAGAATTCAATTTATTAATAAAAAAGGGGGTATTTCCATATGACTATGTTGATAGCTGGGATAAACTCAATGAAACAAAATTACCATCAAAAAAAGATTTTTATAGTACTATGCATGGATCTAATATACCTGAAGATAGTTTTAAACATGCAGAAACTGTGTGGCAGACACTTAAAATTCAAACATTGGGAGAATATAGTGATTTATATCTACGTACTGATGTTATTTTGTTGGCTGATGTTTTCGAAACTTTTCGAGAAACATGTTTAAATACTTATAAATTGGATCCACTTCATTACTTCACTCTTCCAGGATTAACTTTTGATGCAATGCTGAAATCTACTGGAATATGTTTAGAGCTATTAAATGATATAGATATGATAATGTTTATTGAACGGGGTATAAGAGGAGGTGTTTCACAGTGTAGTAATAGGTACGCAAAAGCTAATAACCATTACATGAAAGATGGACATAATTCAAATGAAGAACCTTCATATCTCATGTATTTTGATGTCAACAATCTCTATGGTGCCGCAATGTCTCAATATTTACCTTATGGTAACTTTAGATTTTTAGATGACTTTAACATTACAGAAATTTTAAATACAGCAGATACTTCCAATGATGGTTATATAATTGAATGTGATCTAGAATATCCAGCTTCTTTACATGATTTACATAGTGACCTGCCTTTGGCACCACAACATTTAAAACCACCAAATTCCAAATCTAAATTAGAAAAATTACTTTTAACATTGTTTCCAAAAACTAATTATATAGTACATTATCACAATTTAAAAATGTATTTAAGACTTGGTTTAAAAATTACTAAAGTTCATCGCGTCTTAACATTTAAACAGAGTCCATGGCTTAAGGAATATATTGATTTAAATACTCGTTTAAGGCAACAATCACAAAACGAATTTGAAAAAGATTTTTTTAAATTAATTATCAATGCAATATTTAGCAAGTGCATGGAAAATGTACGTAAACATAAAGACATTAGAATTGTAACTAGGTGGGATGGTAGGTACGGTATGCGCGATTTAGTTTCAAAACCCAATTTTCATAGTTCTGTTATATTTGAAGAAGACATGTCAATAGTTGAAATGAATAAATTAAATGTGGTACTAAATAAACCAATTTATGTAGGTTTTTGTATTTTGGATATTTCAAAAATATTTATTTACGAATTTCATTATGACTATATAAAAAATAAATTTGGTAATAATGCAAAATTGTTGTATACAGACACAGACAGTTTAATATATCATTTTAAGACGGAGGATATTTACAAAAATATTAAAGAAGATATTCGTCGTTTCGATACATCCGATTATAAACCGAATAATAAATATAATATTGAATTAAAAAATAAGAAATGTCCAGGTTTGATGAAAGATGAAAATCATGGCAAAATAATGCTCGAATTTGTGGGGCTTCGATCTAAAATGTATTCCTACACAGTTGATTCAGACATTGAAGATGAAGAACATGATTATGATGAAGTAGGTCCAGCTATAAAACGTAAAAAATTTGTGAAAAAGTCAAAAGGGTGCACAAAATCTTCAATTAAACATATTACATTTAATGATTATAAAAAATGTTTATTTGATTTAGAAATATTTCGTGGCACACAAAGACTCATTCGATCCAAAAAACACTCTGTGTATTCTATACAACAAGAAAAAGTGGTCTTAAGTCCATATGATGATAAACGCATATTATTCAGAAATACTACAGATACAAGACCTTGGGGATATGTTATTAATCCAACGTGAAATACAGGGGTGTGATATATGGAAAAATTTCTTAAAAAAAAAAATAAATAAATAATCAAAGGATACATAAATTTTTATAAATACCTAAATAATAAATACCTCGACTGATTGATCTGTATTTGCTTGTGGAGAAGAAACAGGAGATGGATAAGTATATTAACGAATTATTGAATGTTTTGAGCAAACAAAACAAATATACATTAATTTCAAAGAGTTGGATATCATTCTAACAAAAGAAACTAAACAGTTTAAATTTTATTTTTTTTGAATTGTTAAGAAATAGTTCAGATTCTTTGGCAGATGATGAACTTTCGAAATATTATCCTGTTGAAAATATTAATAGTTTATTATGATACGAGTTTTATAAGACGCATTTTGTCGCACGCACGGAATTGGGGCACGACGAGCGCAGCGAGGAGTGCCATAATGGAGTAAGTGCGACAAAATGCCTTATAAACGAGGTATCATACACTATTTTTTCTACTTTGCACCTTTTTTAACAAAAAAAATCAATTTCGAAATTTAGGGAATTTTGTGGCAGTTGACAGCATTTGCGTGGATCATAAAATTAAATTAATAATTTGGATCGTCATTAGTTTATTCGTAAAATGTATTCTGAAAGTGTCCAAGACGTTTTGCAATCTTTCTGCCCCTCAACGAATACGGGCTTTTGTGGCAAATACGCGGAATTTGAACATTGGCCTAAGGAGAATGGGATCTCAAATTACTCACTTGCACTGGCTTTTGAAGTCATGTTTGTACACTACTCGAATGGTGTTCGAAGGGACTACGTATCAGGGTTGGTACAAAAGCCTCTAAAGGTTCGAAATTAATTCATTTGATTAAATTATCACTTGAAACAGGTGACGATTGACACTGACACTTCTCTCAGATAAATGTCAAAAAACTAGGTTGCCATCATTTTCCAACTAAATTACCCTGGTTTTTAGTGTAATTATTATAGCACTCCGTTGGATATTACGAAACCCAAATGGCGTATCGTAATGACCTCAGTACGAAACAAAAGTAGAAAAAAATAATTATAAAACTATAAATGAATGTATTAATACATTTGTTTGTGAAGCGGCTTATTTAGCCAATTATAAAACGTTAAGAGCATTTGTTGGAACATTGTTTCTGTTTGATTTATCTTTTAAGTTTAATCCGTTGAAGAATCGAAGACATGAAGACATTTTGGAATGGTTAAAGGAAAATATTAGAAAGGGAGAGGAAAATCCTGAAGAAGCACATCTAGGCTGGACCACTGGAGGGGACTCAGCACGTTGGCCTTTCACGAAATTGTCAGATTACAAAGATACTTACGATTTGTTATATATACTATGCATACTGTATAATGTATTACATTTTTGTGAAATAAAACAATGTATAAGTTTTGAATGTGTTTTATTAAACAACTTTATCATACATAGTAAAATTAAATCTAATATTAAAAACAGCTATAAATAATATTAAATTAGTAGCTACACTAAACTGTAGTAACAATCTCGTGAGGTGTCGATCTTGAGAGAGACTTGAGATATCGAAGATAAGCATACATTAGAGAAAACAAAACAAAAAAATAAACAACACCACAAATAATTATATACATTTTAAATTAGCACACTACACAACACGAATAACACCTTGGGCTGGAATATATTTCGCTACTCTATCATGTAGAATTAGACAATGGGCAGTAGTCTTCCCTGGGGTGTTGGTTCTGGTCTCAAACTCGAGTCGGATGGAAACAGGACTTCTTTTGAGCACTTTGCTCTGCTTGGTGCAATCAACAACTACTATCGGTGCAATCGTCTTGAATTCTTCAGGTGTGAAGATTGGTTCCCCCACTTTATCCAAAAATGATGCTTGGAATTCGATGAACATTTCATATAATGCGGCAAAGGAATTATTATGGAAATTCAAATTTAGGTTATCATATGGATACATTTCATCATTGAGATAGACTTTAACATTTCTCAAATTGCAATGATCGAAGTGACTGTAATCTTTGGAAAGTTGATTTTTTCTATCAATTTGAAGTCCGAAAAATATATATTGTGGTTTTTCGATTGATGTTTTAATTGACCGTGTATGTCGTTGAGTTTGTGGTAACAGAGGAGACTCATGCAATTCTCTGCTTCTAAAGGGAACATCTAGTTCACGATTCTTTGATAACGTATCAATTAGACGTAATCGTTCTGCATCCGAAACTGTAATATGAGGCATTTTCCAAAAGATTTTTGAAATGTTAATTTTCACGTTATGTACTGTATCATCGTTAACAACTAAAGCATTTAGATCAGTATTGCTTCGAACTAGAACCAGTTCTTGGCGAACATTCAATATTATTTTTCGAAAATCTTCACACAAACCCAATATTAGTCTCAATGGAATAACTACATTAAAGTATCCAGAATCTTGATCAATAATTGTTGATGGAGATTTGGGAAACCATCCAGCATTTTGAAGAGCAATACTTTCATTAGTATTGTACGTTGCATAACCTTTCATAATTGATGCTAAACCAGGATTTCGAACTCTATCAACTACATTACCGGCAATCTCGTATCTTACTTCATCAAACATTAACATTATACCATTATTAGCAAATTTAACGTTTGGTGAAATGATGAGTTCATGTTTATCATTTGTTGCGATTACTTTTCCTTCAATATACAATGAACTCAACCAAGGAAGAGTATACACATCTTGATGTTCGATTGGTAATCGTATTTCATCATTCAAATTGAATTGATGCGTATGGTTGATGCGTACGTTTTTCAGCATAACTTATTGATGTATCAAAAACAGCTTTTTCATTTACATTTAATATTTCAAAATTCATTATGGATATTTATTTAAACACACAAAGTAATAATAGACACTCACACTTAGTTTACACTAATACAGTTAAACCGAGAGATTTAAGAAAGTTCTTGTTTTTCGATGTTAATCGTTTTAGTCTACGATGTCGACTAATTGGTTTAATGTTTGTTGACGTATTTATACAATTTTGATTGATACTAAACCGTTTACGGTAGGAATCAAAAACTAATCCCATAATTTTTTTGGTTTATGATGAGAGGAGCTTTTTAAGATGCAACCTTACCGTGATGGCTTCACCACGAAAATTGACTACATTTCTTGATCCGTTATTTTAAGTACCAATAAAGAAATTTCATTTCGATTAATTGGTAAATAGATTACGTTGGTTGGCGCTTCTACAATTCGATATCCGGGAGGTACAGTTGGAAAAAACTCATGTAAAACATGAACTGCTTTCCCATTTCTATATGAAGATGATACCAAATTGCAATGTATACATAAAGCATTTACTTTATGAATTTTAGCAGGTATTAGGTTTTAACACAGTTGATGTAAAGCCTAATATACGTATTTTCTTTAGTGAAATCAATCGTTATTGTTGATTTAATTTCTACTTTTAATGTGTTTGTGTTCGATTTTATTGATAAAATAGGTGCTCTTCCTTCATGAATGCTGCTATCAACTATTTTAGTAGAATCTTTATCAACAAGTATTATGGGATTAACATTATTCTTGCTATTCTTTTCATCATCTTGTTGTCGGATGTGATAATATTTTTTAACAATTTCTTTATTAAGATATATATTAATATCATCAATTTCGTAAGATCCTTCTGGTATTTCTATACATACCTCTTCATTATCTTCACTTATACAAGGTGATTCTTAAATAGACCGACAAAATTTTATTACAGCTTTCCAAAGATAAGCAGAAACGATCTGCACCATATTTACGTTTTTATTTCGTAGGGGTAGAAATCCCTTAATCCGTGCCACTTACGACGCTCATGAGTTCAAATTAATTGTATTGGAAAAAATATGCTCGTTTTCATCATGAATATCGATAATAAACAGTGATCATTGTTGCATTTATCAAGTACATTGTCATCAGATGATTATCATGCTTTCCACTAAGTGTGCTAATACTTCTTACGGACACATCAGTGGCGTACACTTTATCTCTAACACAACTTTAAATTTTTTTATTTCAAAAACGGTTATGAAAAGAATTTTTTTACTATTTTTCCCAGTATGTACTCATTTCAGATTACCATGGGTAGAATTTTGTCAGTCTATTTAAGAATCACGCTGTATAAAAGAACTTATTATTTGTATGATCAATATTCGGAAATGAATTATAAGTTTCTAGGTTAGTTAATCCAATCACGTAACTGCTATCATTTTCTAAGGCTATTGATGAGTAGTGTAAATGGAGGGCTTCTAGAACCTCCCCCCTCCACTACCTATGACATTGACATCGCGTGTGACGTCACGCCAGTCACGTTTATGGTGGGGAATTTAAATTTTCAAAATGGCGGAGATTTCAAATATTGGCGGCAAATTCAAAAATTTAAAATAGCGGAAATTTAAAAAATCCAAATTTTAAAATGGCGGAAATTTAAAAAATCGAAATTTTAAAATGGCGGTAAATGACGTCATACCAGTCACGTTTATGGTGGGGAATTTAAATTTTCAAAATCTCGGAGATTTCAAATATTGGCGGCAAATTCAAAAATTTAAAATAGCGGAAATTTAAAAAATCTAAATTTTAAAATTGCGGAAATTTAAAAAATCCAAATTTTAAAATGGCGGTAAATTTAAAAATCTAAAATGGCGGTAAATTTAAATATCTAAAATGGCGACAAATTCAAAAATCCAAATTGCGTCAAATTGCAAAATCTAAAATGGCGGCAAATTAAAAAAAAATCTAAAATAGCGGCAACTTTAAAAATCCAAAATGGCGGCAAATTAAAAAATTCCAAATAGTGGAAAAATTTTAAAATTTAAAATTGCGAAAATAAATTGTATTTAAAAATTTAAAATCGTAATTTAATTTTTTTTAAATATGGAATGAATTTTGGGTTGTCTAACCGTGTTTTGTGTTAAATAAAAAATTGTAATTTAAAAAAAGGTCTATTGATAATTAGGGAGTTTAGTTTTATTACTTACAACTAACAGTTTTAATATTATGGTAAATTTTAAAATAAAACATAATTTCACAAACATTTATTTATTTAATAATGATGATTTACTATACATTTGAATCATACTGTGTGTTATAAAATACAAATTTTTGCTCCAGTTGTGGCGGTAAGTAAGGTACTAATTCTTCGATAAATCCATCCATCCCACAATTTTGCAATAACTGGCACAACATGTTGATATCAATATTTTTTGAAAGAAAACTTTCACAAATGGAGATTGCCGTCTGATAGCGTTGCTGCAGATCTACTCCAAATTCAATATAGTTGGTATCATAAACTTGGCTGTGGCTAATATCGAAAATAATGCCTTCTAACATTTGTTGTAACCTTTTTACAGCAGTATTTAAATCGTATGGTTTCGGTAAATTTTCCATCTTTTAGAATCTAAAACAAGCAGTATAAATAATGTAAAATAGCAGTTACATTATACAACCTTCTTCTTCTTTTTGCTGGGGGCAGCAGACTAATTTGAAACGACGAGTTGTAGACGTATTTATAAATGCACACAAGCAACTGATATTAAAAGTGAAAAAATAATGTAAATGGAAAAGAATACATATTTGAGAGATAACAAATTCATAAAACGGATGTTGCGGTTACCTTGAAAGATAAAACATTTTTTTTTTAAATAATTTCTCTAACAATTCCACTTAAAGGTGTGTAATCAATAACTTTATCTTGTACAATTATACAAATAGCACGAGTCTTTTCGGGAAAATTCTCATTACTTTCAAATTCAACTTTAACATCAATTGTTGATGATTTAAGTAATTCATCATGTTTTGAGCAATCAACAATAAATAAAGCTCTACTTGCAAATATCGCATAATTATTTATAATATTTGATAAGCTATGTTGACTAAGAGTTTTAGAAAGATTAACATATGCTTGATATGCTTCAAGATACTGATTTTGTTCAAAATTAAGATTATATGCTTCATGCGGGTACATCTGTGAACCCAACCATACACGAAAGTTTCTCAAATTTATGTGATTAAATTTTGAGTTATCTTTTCTTTCATTGTCTTTAATATCTGTTTGAAATGCTAAAATAACGTATCTTGGACTCTCAATATTTGTCGATGTTTTAATACTTCAAACTTCTTTGTTAGTACCTATACTTAATGCAGGTAACTCATACAATTCCCATTTACGAAAGCCAATAGTTATGGGCTCATCTGATTTCATCCGTTGAAGTAATTGGAGTTTTAGTTTATCGTTTGGAAAAATATGTTTTACTTTTAAATTGATGTTATTAATTTTCACAGCTGCTTTCTTTTCTCCATTGATAACCACGTAAGAGTTCTTATCAGTACGACTACGCACGAGTCTTATCTTATGACGTCCAATCATGACGTGTTTGTAATCGTGGAATATCCCAAACAGAAAACTTAGTGGTATTCTAAACCAAAATTTTTTATGATTTCTGTCCATTGTCTGAATGTCATTTCCGGATGGGTTCCATCCCGCCAGCATCAAGCCTTCACATTCATCTTCATTATAACAAATATATCCTCGAACTGACGATAAAGTTCCAGGATCTCGTAGTTTTTCTATTTCTTTACCATTAAATTCATAACTTATCGATTCAAACAAATGTACACCTGCATTATTTGTTAATTTGCATTCCCCTGCTACCTCGGGGCCAGCCGGCGTTAATTCAAAATGTCCTTCAATGCAAAGGTAAGAGTCTGCCATACAAATAAATGCATCTTGCTGATTAATATCAATCTCTATCTCATCATTATAATCAAATGATTTAACATGAGGATGATAAGTCCGTTCTTCTTCTTTACTTATGCTGTGGTCGAAAAGGGGTGCGTTGAATATTTCTAACTTTTCTGACATTATAACCTAATGATTGTAAAATTTGAACACTTTTTAATGTCAAGTTGTCTGATGTCGTTAAGGGTTTAATAAAAACTGAACTTTGCTGACGAATAGGGCTATTTATATTAGGAAAAACTAGGCCCATTATTTTTTAACTCTAAACGTACAACTACTTCTTCGCCTCTGAAATTAATTGGCTGAGAATTCTGATCTACAAGTTCAATAGCTAATTTACTAATGATCTTTTTATTTATAATCGGCAAATATATAGGATTTGATGGTTCAATATTTATGGCATATCCAGGGTCGACTGATGGAGAAAATTCATAAATTGTATGAGAACTATTACTTCCGTAGTAAGAACCTGTTATTATATTACATTCTACACGAACCGATGTTACCTTAATAATATTTACAGGTAAATCTGACTCGTAGTTTTTATTTGGTTCTAGAACTTTTTTGGAAAACCCTAGTAAACTACCGATGCTGTCTTCATGATTAAAATCAATATAATAAACACTTTTTAATTCAGCTTTTAAGGTGTTATTATTTGGTTTCAATGAAAACGCTTTTTCTATTTTAATTGATGGGTCTGTTATTTTCTTTAAATTATCTCTAATGTATCGTTCTAAGTCACCAATTTCATATGAACCAGTAGGTATACTCAAAACTTGGTATTCATTCTGATTTTTTGATGATGATACATAAAGTTTATTATTTACACCATCTTCAATATTTGGAATACTGTTGTATGTAAACAAACCAATTAAGCCTAATGAATAATTATTATTAGAATTAATTTCTATTGGTGGATAAAAGTCAGCTTCAAGGAAGCTCGAACGACCTTTAAGGGTAAACGTTAAAGACATGACTAAAATAAACAATAGCTACAACTTGGTTTTATTCTTTATTCAATAAAAATTGTAAACATAAATGACCACAGTTATAATTTAATTTTTGAAAGCGGTCATGATTAAAATATATTTGACAGTTTCTGAGATAATCAATTAATTCTATTGGTGGTTTAAGGTTACCGAAACTATCAAAATAATATACGTTATTATCTACTTTCTTATAAGCTACCCAGTGAGTTCCTAATCCTTTGCCAGAATCTAAATTTACAATGCCACATTCATATCTTTTTGGTCCAGATAACGGTAAGTTATCTCTCATAAACACTCCACGAAAATTATGAATGTTTAACCTTGCAGCAAATTTCATTAAATCTTCATCAGTTAACGGACGCCTAGGTAGCTTTATTGATAGTTTTTTGGAAACTTTTTCAAGTATAGACCAAATCCTTTACGACGTTTAATGAGATATAAACCACTTCCTTTCTTTCCGATAGCAATAGATTCCATTGTCTTATTATGTCTTTGTTCTTCCTCCAGTTTTTGTTTTGCTGCTTTTGCGTCATTTACGGCTTTTGCTATACCGGCAGCGCCCCCACTTAAGGCTCCAAGAGCTGACAGACCACCAAAAATTAATGGCAAAAGGGGCAATATACCACCTACTTTGGGTAATGGTAGTATTCGCGAAATTTTAATGCGTTTACGATTCTTAATTCTTTTCACCGCTATTCTTGCTTCCTTTAATACGTTGCGAATGTGATTCTTATCATGTTCTAATCCTTGATAAGACTTAAACTTTTTACGAAGCGGATTCAGAACGTCTTGTTTAAATGACTGATTCGGTTTTAGACCCATCCCTGTTTTCCGTTTTATTTTCATAGCGTTTGTGACGAGCCAGGCACTTGCTTTTTCACCAAAAGAAGCGTCTTTAGACTTAACACGTGACCAGGCTTTATCTTCAAGTATTTTATCAGCTGTGTGTCTATCTTTTAAATTATTTGATAAGGAATATGCAATATCGTGTTCTTTGCAAGCCTGATCCAATGTATTGATTCCAAGATCACCTCTACGTATACGATCTTGAAGATGAGTTCCAGGTCCGCAAAACTGATATCCAGGAATATGTAATTCTATGGGTAGGTTATTTATCGCTGAATTTAGAACACCCTCACCTTTGAAGGTTAACATTTATACTAAGTTGTATATAAGCTAACATCTTTATTTACACCAATCAGTAGTATTATGAAGACCATAAAGCAAAGTACATCTTTATCAGTAATGAATCTAGATTTACCGACTGAAAAAAGTTTAAAGAATTACCGACATGGTGTATTATTACCAAATTCAATAAGAGCCATAATTTGCGGACCATCTGGATCTGGCAAAACTAATATACTATTATCATTAATTTTTGATAAAAACGGTTTAAAATTTAAAAACGTGTATATTTATTCAAAATCACTTTATCAACCGAAGTATAAACTATTAACATCAGTTCTGAAACAAACAAAATGTATAAAATATTTTCCATATTCTGAAAATGCAAATATCGTTAATCCATCAAATGCAAAAGAAAATTCTTTATTTATTTTCGATGATGTAGCATGTGACAAGCAAAATGTTATTAGAGAATATTTTTGTATGGGAAGACATAAAAATATTGATTGTTTCTATCTCTGTCAAACCTATACGCGTATACCTAAACACTTGATACGAGATAATACCAATTTTCTCATACTTTTAAAGCAAGATGAAATGAATCTAAAACATATATATCAAGATCATGTAGGTACTGATGTGTCTTTTGATAAGTTTAATAAAATGTGTCGTGAATGTTGGAAAATTAATTATGGTTTTTTAGTTATAAGTAAGGAAAATGATCTTAATAACGGACGTCACAGATGTGGTTTCGATGAATTTATTTCAGTATCGTCTTAACTACTATAACAAACCTTAGAAGTGGTAATCTGACTGATACATCTCTTTACCGATCAGTAATTTGTTTAAAATTACATCAGTAATCGGTAAACCCATTTTAAAATTACATCAGTAATCGGTAAACCCATTTTTTTGAAACCGCCTACCGATCAATTGACCGTTATTGTTACTGTTTACCGAATGACAATCTGATTGGAGTAACCGTTTTGTAAGTATATAAATATAAGTATTTCCTTGATATATCACATTTTACTGATAGCCTTCATGTAAAGATGAGTTCTTCTAAGGAGATAAATCTTAAGAAACGAATTATTGAATTATCAGACAGTGTTAGAAAAAAATATAAAGCATTACAACTAGGAATGCAAGAACAAGATGAATCTATGAACAAATTGTTTCAACCAATTATTAAACCAATAAAAGACATTACCAACAAACTGGAAGAAAAATCGTCAGTTGTTGTAACTTCTGTAGAACAACCCGATAAATTAACAGAGAATATAAAAAGAAAATCATATGGGAGAAGCAATAATAAGAAGACTGTAGATTTTATTCGAAACATTAAAAGCGAGATAAAAGACAACGAAGGTAATGAATCCAAGAGAAGTAAGGACAATGATGCTAATAATGTTATAGATGAAAAAGATGAAGTATTTGAATGGGAACCTAACAAAAATGATATATTAGATCAAAATAGTGAGCCCCAAATTAATGAAAGTATTGATAAGGATTATCTTGAGAGTTTTTTTGATGAGGAGGGAAACGTTTTATCTGAAGAAGCTGCTTCCGATTTTTTAGAACAATTTCCAGAACAGCTTCAAACTTATATGGGGGATATTATTGAACATAAAGCCGATGAAATTTTTGGACCTAAATATAATTTAAATTTAAATAAATTTTACTGAGGAAATGAAGAATTAAAAGTAGATAAAGACGGCAACTTTATCTTAAAAGATCAGATTTTTCCGGGCACCAATGGGCTTTACGAGTGATTAAAAGTGATTCTGATTCTTCTTCATTAATCAAATCAGAGATAAAAAGTGGTTCTAATTATAAACATTATAATGAAAACCCGATAGAATATGTTTACTGGAATGACATTAATGAATTAGTACAACGTCTTAGTCTTTTGCAGGCATCGTTACAAGCAGGTAATCTGTCACAATTAAATGAGATAAGAAATATTGAAGAAGAACTACGTGAACTAGATATAATTGTTTAGTATCACAATGAGTGTCGACAAGTTCGGACGTTCCTTAGCAAGTGGTAATCTTTATAATCAACAAAAACTTTTGCAATCGAAAAGTAGTTTGCAATATACATCAGATGGAAACTTTGATATGCAGAATCATAAACTATGTAATGTTAAAGATCCTACTAATAACAATGACTGTGCAACTAAAGGATATACTGATTCTGCAAACAAAAGTGTTAACCTAAAAATCAAGAGTATTGTTGATGCTTTAACAGATTTAAATAATAATATTCGCAGAGCTGATAAAATATGGAATGATAAATACAATAATTTACAAAATGATTTTAGAATACAGAATAAAAAATATGACGAAGCAAATAATAACATTATAGTAATGATTGACACAAAATTGTTGGAAATAAAAAGACAAATTGATAAAACATTGAATGACATAGAAACAATAAAAAATGAGTTTAAACTTGATAATATTAATGCAGCATTAGCATCGTTAAATAGCCTCAATATTAGCATTAATCAAATGAATGAAGAATGGAAAATACAATTTGCCAAAACAATTGAGAAAGTGGATAAGGCTCTTCCTGAATTAGAAAAGCAGATAAAATTGTTTATTGATAAAACTAATACTGAATGGACAAAATTTATGATGGATATAAAAAATGTAGATGAGATTATTCAAAGAGAAATTGATAAAAAAGTCACTGTTTTCAATGAAAAACTGGATAAAATCAATAAATTTCAAGAGTTGTTAAGTAGTAACCAAAAAGACGTTGAACTACTAACACGTCGCATAAATAATTTGGAAGAATTAGATAAAAAACGAAAACGTATTACACCATCACCTATAAATACGGAATAAAACAGAAATATGGTAAGAAAAAAGAAGGTTAATATAAGCAATACAAAAAAGGAATTGTTGAAGAAATTTTTCGACCCGCCCGAAGAAACTTCACACGAAGACGAACAATAATCAAAGGACTTGATGATTTATGGCAAATAGATTTGGCTGAAATGCAGAACTACGTCCGCGAAAACAACGGCTACAAGTATATTTTAGTGGTTATAGATTGTTTTTCTAAATATTTGTGGACTAGACCATTAAAATCAAAAAGTGCTGATCATGTAGTTCAATCAGTTGAAGACATAATTTTACAAGATAATAGAGTACCACAAAATATTCAGACAGATCAGGGAAAAGAATTTTATAATGTAAAATTTAATTCTTTAATGAAATAATATAAAATTAATCATTATAGTACCTATAGCCTTAAAAAAGCAGCAATTGCTGAACGTGTAATTAGAACATTAAAATCTAAATTGTATAAAGAATTTACTTTGAGTGCTTCTTATAAATGGATAAATAAATTAAATAGTGTTACATTCGATTATAATAATACACGTCATCACACTACCGGAAAAAAGCCACTTGAAATTGATAAGCGTAATGAGTCAGAAATTCAATCTTACAATCAGTTAAAAATTGTAGTGCCACATAAATATAATAAGGGTGATTTTGTACGAATAAGTAAAATAAAGTACTTGTTTGAGAGAGGATATACACCCAACTGGACTACAGAAATATTTAAAATTTTTAAAGTCAATTTAACAAATCCCAGAACATATCTGCTTGAAGATTTATAAGGTCAACCAATTAAAGGATGTTTTTATGAACAAGAACTTCAAAAAAGTAACTACCCTGATTCATATTTAGTTGAAAAAGTAATACGTCGTAAAGGAAATAGGCTACTTGTTAAATGGCTTGGCTTTCCAAGCAATCAAAACAGTTGGATTAATGCTAAAGATATTGTTTAATAAATGAAATATTAGTGTTTCATGAGAAGTAGAATAGAAATATGTTGTAATTAATTACTTGCATGTTATTACTTGAAAAAGGTGTATATTATGTTAGATTTTTCAATTTAGACAAAGCTTTCTTTTATTATTGGTGGTGTTCGCCTTGGTACTACTATTTATATTTAAATTGTATTATAAAATAAAATGTTTTAAGCATTTATTGTGTATAAAAAATATAAAATAAAGTATTTATAAAAACTTAATTGTTTTCTTGAATTCGATTTCTCTCTTCTAAAAAATATTAAACTGTAGACTAGTCAGAATTTTACATTAGGTACATTTATCCTGACACGTGTCTTTGGAAATTAGTTGTGAATTAGTCATACTGATAAAAAGCAAAAAGAATGTAAAAATAAATAATGTTATCTCTATTTCCCCCCACCACAACATCCGTTTAACATAAATCATGGTTTACTTTGTTCGAGTTCAGTTATTCAGTTGCTGCTTCTTAAGCAAGTTGTTAAAGCCACTCAAAATATTTACATCATGTTTAAGTGTGATCAATGTAAAAAAAAAATTTCGCGAAAAGACAACTATAGCCGACATTTACGGCAATCATGCAGTAATCCTTTGACTTCAAAAATTTTAAGTTCTGAAGTTCCAGTTGGTGGTAAAAGAAGACGTACCGGATCTGGTATTTCGACAATTTCACTTGGAGAGGGGGTCAAAATACTAAAACATGCGTTCAAATCCCGAATTATCAGTTATCGCTTTGAAAACCCAGAACCAACCAACTTAGACGTAAATTTATTTTTTGAGCAAATTAAGGAAAAAACCATAAAATTAGTGAAAGCACAACTTGATCAACATTATAACCTCAAAATTCATTTTGAATTATTTGGTGAATATATGCTCCAACAAAAAGAAGAAACCTCTGTAAAATCTTTCATCACTAAAAATGAAATAATCTGCTCGGGATCCTCATTAAATAATATATACGACAAAGTTGTGGAGACGATAAAAGGAAAAATGAGTGAATTTCAAGAAAAAGATTCAGGTAGGTGAACCAGCTTTTAAGCATATATTAATTTTTATTTATTGTTTTTAGGATGGGCTTTGAAAGAAATTTTATTCCTAGATATTAACATAAACAAATATAACCCTCTAAAAGCTTCATCGTATCTCCCTCTTCCGACAGACATTTTGAAAAGGAAAGCTGTTGTTAACGTTCAAAATAGCGACCAAGAATGCTTTAAGTGGTCAGTTTTGGCACACTTACATCCAGCACGCTCTAATGCTCATCGTGTCGTAAATTACCAGAGGTATGCAGATGAACTTTGTTTTACCGATATTACATTTCCTGTAAAATTGAATGATATTCCAAAATTTGAAATTTTAAATAATATATCAATTAATGTATATGGAGTGGAAATTTTTTTTAATGAAGAATTAAAAAAATGGGAATCACAAGTAATTGGGCCATTTTATTTTACATCAAAAAAACAAAATACTCATATTAATTTATTACTGATTAGTGATAATAAAAAACCGTCTAATACCCATTATTGTTTAATTAAGGATATGTCACGATTAGTTAGATCACAGATTTCTAAACGAAAACAAGTCAAATTTTTATGTGACGGTTGTTTAATCTTTTTCACAACAAAAGAAAAATTCATTTATCATACGGAAAATGATTGTCTCAATCTTGTTACTAAGCTTCCTTCAAATGATTTGAAGAAAAATAAATATGGCAAACTGGTTCCTGGTAATATTCTGGAATTCCAGAATTTCGAAAAGAGTTTACGCGCGCCTTTTGTTATTTATTTTGATTTTGAATCACTATTAGTACCTTTAGACACTTGTAATCCAGACCCATCTCAATCATTTACAAATCAAACACACATGCATCAGGCTTATAGTTTTGCTTACTACATTAAATGCTCATATGATGACTCTCTTTCAACATTACGAAAATATCGAGGACCAAATGCAGTTAAATTTTTTGTTCAATGGTTAGAAACAGATGTTAAACGTATATATAACGACTGTTTAAAAAATATCGTTCCTATTAATATGTCACCCTTAGACAAATTTGTTTACCGCACTTCAGATCATTGCCATGTGTGTAATGAACCTTTTGTAAGTGATAATGAAGTAGATGATAATCAAGTAAAAGTACGAAATCATTGTCACTTGACGGGCAAATTTTTAGGCGCAGCACACTTTTTATGTAATTTAAATTATAAATTACCAAACTATATCCCCATTTTTTGTCATAATCTTTCAAATTATGATGCTCACTTGTTTATTGCTGCTTTAGCCGATGATTTTGCTAATCTAAAAGCTATTGCCCAAAATAAAGAACGCTATATCTCATTTTCGAAAAAAATTCTCGTTGATACTTTAGATAAAGGAGATGGACAAACACAACATGTTTTTCTCAGTTTGAGATTTTTAGATTCTTTTCGTTTTATGGCCTCATCCTTAGATAAATTATCTCAAAATCTAAATTCGAGTGATTGTAAAATTGTGCGAAAACATTTTTCTCAGGATAGTAAATTTGAATTAATACGTCAAAAAGGGGTATTTCCATATTCATACTGTGATTCATTTGATAAATTAAACGAAACGCAATTACCACCACATGAAAAGTTTTTTGATTCTTTAAAACAAGAAAATATTTCAGTACAAGATTATGAACGTGCATTAAAAGTATGGAATTTATTTAACTGTAAAACCTTAGGTGAATATTCAGACATTTATTTAATATCTGATACATTGTTATTAGCAGATGTTTTTGAAAATTTTAGAAACATTTGTTCTAAAGTTTATAATTTGGATCCCGCTCATTATTTTACAGCACCAGGTTTGAGCTGGGATTCTATGTTAAAATGTACTGGTGTAAAACTCGATTTATTGACAGATATTGAAATGTTATGTTTTATTAAAAAAGGTATTCGTGGAGGTATTTGTCAATGCAATGTAAGGAAATCTATAGCTAATAACGCATTAATGCCTGAATACAATCCTTTAGAACCAAATTCTTATATAATGTATTTGGATGCTACTAATTTGTACGGTAGTGCTATGTCAACTTTTTTACCATTAAATAACTTCCACTGGTATGATCCTATAGAGATTAATGAATCCTTCATAATGAATTTATCTGATACGGCTAACGAAGGATATATTTTTGAAGTTGATATTGAGTACCCAATTGAATTGCATTCGGAACACAATGATTTACCTTTTTGCGCTGAAAATATTGTTCCACCGAACGGTAAAGCTAAAGCTAAAAAATTATGTCCAAACTTTTTTCCCAAATTTAAATATGTAATTCACTATCGAAATTTAAAACAAGCATTAGAAAATGGTTTACACATAAAAAAAATTCATCGCGTTTTAAAATTTAGGCAGTCGGCGTGGCTAAAACCTTATATTGATTTAAATTCCAATATGAGAAGCAACTCAAAAAATGCTTTTGAGAAAGATTTTTTTAAGTTAATGAATAATTCCGTTTTTGGGAAAACAATGGAGTCTGTAGATAAATGGGTTGACATTAAATTAGTAACTCATTGGGAAAATTTCTCCAAACGGTTAGGAGCAGAAACGCTAATTGCACGACCACATTTTAAAAATTGCAGTATTTTTAATGAAAATTTTGTGGCAATACAGATGGAGAAATCAGTAATTGAATATAATAAACCTATATATGTCGGTTTTAGTGTTTTAGATATTTCCAAATATATAATGTATGATTTCTTTTATAACTACATTAAAAAAAATATAAAGAAAATGCTAGTTTACTTTATACAGATACTGATTCACTCATTTTGAATATAACATGTGATAACTTTTATAATGATATCAAAGCTAATCTACACCTTTTTGATACATCAAATTATAAAGTCGATAACATTCATGGAGTGCCAGTGTCTCCATCTGTTATTGGCAAAATGAAAGATGAATATCAAGGTAAAGTAATTTGGGAATTTTATGGTACAGGGGCAAAGGCCTACTGTGTTAATGTTGAAGGAGAGCTAACTAAAAAGGCTAAAGGTATTAAAAAAAATGTTATCATTAACCAGTTAACTAAAAATGATTATGATCAAATTGTTTCAACTCCAAATTTACAAATTATGAGACCGATGAATACATTTCATTCAATTTTACACGTTATTTATACGGAATATCAAAACAAAGTTGCTCTGTCATACTATGACGACAAACGTTATATAATTCCTGAAAGTTTTAGCACGTTAACGTGGGGTCATAAAGACTTACACAAATCCTAGTTTTAGTTTATTATTATTAAATAAATAAATGTCCTTGAAATTGTGTTTTACTTTAAACGTTACCATAATATTGAAACTGTTAGTTGTAAGTAATAAAATTGAATTCTCTAATTTTCTATCACGTCGTAGATGAGAACCACCTACTACCACCTAAGGTCACTCATCCGGTTCGCTTTGTTTTCATAGGTAGGGAAATGTGTTCCGAAATGACAAGGAAAACGTCAAATGAAACTCGTTTTTTCCAGTGGCGTAAGTTGCGAGTTTATAATAGGGGTCTGATACTCCTCGACACATTTTTTTTAAAGCATGCGAAGAGACACAGGTCTCAGAGACCAAGCTCACTGTGAATGGGTTTGTATCAGGGCGTTTTTGTATCGCCACAGATTAATATATTAATATGTGGTATCGCTGAGACCACTCTGAGACGGTCTCACTGAGACCTGCCTCTCAACAAGTCTTTGCACGAACATTCGAAATCGCTGTCCAATGTCCATGGCTTAAAATCATAAGCTGAATCATGAGATCTCAGTTTGTGTGTCTTATGAGATTGGTCTCTGAAGGCCTGATTTCAAGTTTGGTCGCAAAATTGCGCCGGTCGCAGTTGCTTAGCAGCAACGAATGACATTGCTAGATTTGCGTCGTTGCTATGTTAATCCCGATTTGCGCCGGTTGTAACTTGAAATCAGCCCCTAAAACCTGAGTCCATATACCTGAGTATCTCATTGTGAATGCGCCCTTTATCACATCGAAGGTTTTGAGGTTTAATACGGCAGTCCTGTTGGATTCTCTGGTGAGAAAATAAATTTTCGAGAAATACTCAGATCCCTATTATAAACTCGCAACTTACGCCACTGGAAAAAACGAGTTTCATTTGACGTCTTCCTTGTCATTTCGGAACACATTTCCGTACCTATGAAAACAAAGCTAACCGGATGAGTGACCTTACTACCACCATCGAATGCGCGCCATCTGTGTATTTATTTAATGTTATAATTTTTTATTTAACACAAAACACGGTTAAACAACCCAAAATTCATTCCATATTTAAAAAAAATTAAATTACGATTTAAAATTTTTAAATACAATTTATTTTCGCAATTTTAAATTTTAAAATTTTTCCACTATTTGGAATTTTTGAATTTGCCGCCATTTTGGATTTTTAAAGTTGCCGCTATTTTAGATTTTTTTTTTAATTTGCCGCCATTTTAGATTTTGCAATTTGACGCAATTTGGATTTTTGAATTTGCCGCCATTTTAGATATTTAAATTTAATTTCCGCTATTTTAAATTTTTGAATTTGCCGCCAATATTTGAAATCTCCGAGATTTTGAAAATTTAAATTCCCCACCATAAACGTGACTGGTATGACGTCATTTACCGCCATTTTAAAATTTCGATTTTTTAAATTTCCGCCATTTTAAAATTTGGATTTTTTAAATTTCCGCTATTTTCAATTTTTGAATTTGCCGCCAATATTTGAAATCTCCGCCATTTTGAAAATTTAAATTCCCCACCATAAACGTGACTGGTGTGACGTCACACGCGATGTCAATGTCATAGGTAGTGGAGGGGGGAGGTTCTAGAAGCCCTCCATTTACACTACTTTGATGGACTATATTCAGATGTTAAAATTGAACTGTTTCCAGTTAAAGTAAATGTCATCGACATTTTATCGCAATGGTATATAGACCAGTAGAGGTAACACGTATTAAACAACCTTGCTGACCACAAGGTAATGAATACCTACTATCACTGAGTGTCTCTGATAATTTTACGTCTTTAAATACTCCTTTTACAATCGATTGTTTGCTACATTGAGAAGCACATTTTTTGAAAGGACGTTGTGAGCGTTGCAAGGTTTTAGATTATAGAGCAAGTTACGACTACGTTTCACCTTGCATAACAATACGAGAACAAAATGTAATCAGAGAATCACTTACATTTGTAGTTGTTATTATTGTACAAGAATTGAAGACATAGATGATTGTACAGGATTTTACACGACCCATTGCTTTCTAAATATTTAAGTAGTTCTCGTGGTGGTTGAAGATTACCATAACTATCAAAATATATAGCTTCTCGCCCACGTTTTACGTAAGCTGTCCAATGTGTACCCCCACCACTATCATCATCTAAATTTAATATACCACATTCATTGATTCGTACATTTGTAGGCAACAAATCTCTCATAAAAACACCTCTAAAATTTCGAATTTTTAACATTTTACAATACTTTTTTAGATCTACATCAGTAAGAGGACGTTTGGGAAGCTTTATCGGTATTTTTTTGGAAATTTTGAACGATCTAAAAAAAGACCGAGACCTGTTTTATATGGTTTTAAATAAAGTCCATTTCCATCTTTGTTCTTCCCTAATGCAACAGATTCCATTGCCTGATTATGTCGTTTATTTTCCTTAAGTTGTTCATTAGCAACCTTTGCTTGGTTGACGGCCCTGGCAACGGCTGTTGCACCACCACCCAAAGATCCGAGAGCCCCCAAAGCAGCAAAAATTGGAATAAGAGGCAGTGCACCACCCGTCTTCGGTACTGAAATCACTCTCTTTGGATGTACCTTTTTTTTTCCCCGAAGCTGTTTTACAGCTTTTATTGCTGCACCTATGGAACTCTTCATATCATCAAATTTTCCATTATTCAATGTGTTTTTCGCTTTGCTTATTAAATCACTAAATTTAATTAATCCCTTTCCTGATTTCTTCACTTTACCAATTCGTCTTCTTTGTTTTTGAATTTTATTATTAGGACATCCCATTCCAAGTTTTAATTTAGCACGCATTGCTGTTGAAACACCTAAAGCAGCAGTTTTCTCACCAAAAGAGGCGTCAGGGGCACGTCTTCTCTCTTTCGCGCGTTCGAGTAGAATGCGGTCAGCTTTATGTCTATTTTCTAAATCTTGATGTTCGTTATAAGCGATATCGTGTTCCCTGCACGCTTCGTCTAATTTGTTAATACCACGATCTCCTCGCTCTAGTCGTTTTTCAAGTTTGGTTCCTGGACCACAAAATTGATATCCCGGAATGTGTAATTCGAACGGTAATTTATTAATAATGGAATTTACAATTCCTGAACCAACAACTGTTTGATTTCGTATCTTTCTTTCGAAAGATCTATTACGACTGATAAGTTTTGATCTTTTTTTAATCATTTATACTTTTTACTCTCCAAAAATGTGGAATATTCTACAAATCCAAAACAATGTTGTATGATTGTAGAAGATTTAACTACTAAGTCAAACAGTTAAAGTAGGAGTATTTATACTTTTTCTCTGGTTTTATTTCTTTCATTGATAGTAATTTTCAATTCAAGAAATGGTTTAAGAATCATTTCTACATCGCGAATTCGTTTCTGAAACCACATCCTATCTCTTACCCAATAACCTTTTCGATCTTCATCAGCATCATTCAGAACATGAAGAGTAACAACTTCATTAAATCTTACAGTTTTTGAGTTATTAATTTCTGAATGCATAAAGAAGTTGCAACTAAAGACAGGTTACGTCAATGTAATTAATCTAAAAGGAACCCATTTTGCATATCAATTGCACAACTGTGCGAGGAAGATGAAAGCTAACCGTTATTACACCTTCTTATCAAAAGGAATGTGACTTGAATTTCATTCAAACATACACACATGAGTCTGGGTGCAGATACAACTGTATACTACAACTTATGCGATCCTGATACCATCTCTTAAACCTTCTTCGCAAAATGGAACAAATTTAGGAAACCAATAGGTGTGAAAGGCGTAATTTTGCTTCAAGATCCAAGAATAGACATGACATCATGATCCAACAATGGCGGTGACTCATTGATCTTAAAATAACCGTGACATCACAATTTAACAATAGCAATTACGTTAGGGATTCCCTGAAAGAAGCGGTGATGTCATGATCTAAAAATAGCCATGATCACATCAGGTGTCGTTTGTATTGAAGAAAGCCAGCCGTTCATATCAAAAGGAATGCGATAGGGTTTCAATTGAAGTAAACATATGCCGCCACCTACGCCCACGCTGTAGCCTCTTGCACGTTTATCACATGTCTGCTGCTGGATACAACTCTATGCTGTTGCAACTTATGCGATCCTGATACCTGCTTTTATATTTCCTTCATGAAATGGACCAAATTGAGGAAACCAAAAAGGTTTAATTTATATTAATCATCTCATAAGCCAAGAATTGTAATACTATACATAATATCAACAATGACTCATCAATCCGAAAATAAGTGTGACATAATCATTTAAAAGCAACCATGACATCATGGTAATATCAAAAGGGGATTCACATAATTTCCAGTGTGGAATTCCCTAGGGGATTCCCATCCTGACGTCATGATTCAAAAATAGACATGACATCATGATACGAAAATAGCACTGACATCAGGGGAATCACATAATTTTCAATGTGGGATTCCCCAAAGTGAAGCATGCGCAGACAAAGAAAAGCCATGACATCATAATCAAAAATATCAGGGGATTCCCACGTTTTGCACCGGGGAATCCCTGAAATGGCGCATGCGCAGACGAAGTGAATTAGAATCGGCACAGTATATCTACTTATGTGTTATTACAAACAATGATAGTTCCACACAAACCACAATTTTATTTTTAAAACTTACCCTTGGTGTCAATAATTTTAATGCTTGTGGAGTATTGCAATTGCAATTTATACATCAACCTTGTTCTAAAATCCTATACGGTATTTTGTAACAGTGTTTGCGTTGTGGACATAATTCTAATCATGGTTGAAGAATATCAGTTTTTCATGTATTTTATTTTATTCAAACAACGGTTTCGAGTCATAAATACACTTCTGGCAACCAACTGTGAGCCAATAAACTCACACAAAATTCAGACCGTGTTGACGACGAATTGTGATAATGGAATGATTGTGAAGCTTAGATCCTTACATCTCTTAACTCTGTTCCGCCGGAAAAATAACTGGCGAATAGTTGTATCATTAACAGGGCAACAAAGTATACTAGAAGGGATTTTAGTTACATGTTTTTTCAAAACAAATCTTGCGCATTGCGACTTCAAATTTACAGCTTTTGATTTTTTCGATGTCGCTATGACCATGTTTTATGGAGTAAGTCAGTAAGTAAAGAAATGTGGATGAGTAATAAATTCAGAGCAGCGAAGACATATATACCAGTTACATTATGAAGTAAACGCACTTTTACATTTTAAATATGAAGATTATTTTTATTAATTTTAAACTTTCGCCAGGTATCTTACCATCTTGTCAATAATAATTAGTAGATAAAGTACATCGAAATATCGCCAAGTACCAAGTTCCTAAGTTCCTGTATATTTATTAGGAAAAAAATAAGTCCTTGCTCTTATAACATTTTTCTTTATTTTGTGTTAATTTTTCTTATATTTAATATTGCACTGATGGTGTTTGCGCAAAACAAGGGTGGAAGCTGATCTATTTTTTCTATTTTAGGTAATAAGTTCAGCAGCAACAAACTTAACCATACTCATCCAGTTTGAAATTGCTGTGAAAGACTATAATAAACATTCTAATACGACTTCAGTATCTTGATATTTGTTACAATTAGTTGACTTTTGGTGCAACAAATTAGGGGTTACTTTATTGTTTGCTATTTTCTGCTTCTAATGTAACGCATTCACTGAATAAAGACCAAAATGCAAATTAGTCCTGATCAATAATAAAAAGAGTCGAGGTCAAACGTGTTACGTTGATTAAGGTCAAGTCCTATTATTTCCCTCTTAAGCTAATTTTCCAAGCAACTCGAGAGTGCGTTACCCTTCCAGTTTTCCTCTTGACGCCAATTACACTATTTGTTAATTTCCATCTTTTATCGCAACACAAATACTTTTATCTGTCTATTTAACGATGAGCAGTATTTTATTCGTTTAGTAGATAAAAACCATGCATGCAGGCAACGTGTTAGAGTTTCAACTTCAACCCGGTGTATCAATAAAACCAAAAGTAGACGAAAATGAAGTTAAAACTATTCTTAGCAGTATTTATGGCTTGAAGTGTGTTTCAATAAAACAGCTCAATGGGTACGACGATTTCAATTTCCACGTTAAAGTTAGTGACGAGTGCGATAATAAAAATATAAACAAAATAAACAAAGATGGTTACATTTTAAAAGTTATAAATTCTTTGGATTCTCAAAGACCGCAGTTTTTTGAAGCACAAAATGAACTTCTTAGTTTCTTGGGTACGTGTATTGTGATGAGAAAATTTAAAACTTTTTTGTTCTACTTAGGAAAAACTTCAATTTGTTGCCCGCAACCCGTCCAAAATAAAAATGGAGAGTTTTACATCATTCGGACATTTTCAAGTGGGAAACATATAGTTCGCTTGCTGGAATTCATCGCTGGTTCAATTTTACACCAAGTGCCCATTTCAATGAACCTGTTTTATAAAGCTGGAAAATTCGCTGCACAACTGGACCAATCATTGAAGGTATTTTTTAATTTCTCTTACAATTCACAAAAAATTGTCACATTTGTAGAAATTTCATCATCCAGCGTACGACTGCATCAAATCTGTTTGGCATTTAGAGTCAGCTCCACAGTTATCACAATTTTTGTATGTCATAACTGATGAGACCAGGAAAAAAATTGTAAGCGAAGTGATCGAAGAATTTCCGAAACGAGTTTTGGCGGCTAATTCACATTTGGAGAAAGGGATAATTCATGGCGATTTCAACGAGCAAAACATTTTGGTGGACGAGGAAGACAACGAATTGTACGTAAAAGCGATTTTAGATTTTGGTGATAGCCAGTTTGGCTGTTACATTTATGAACTGGCAATTGCTATGGCTTACATGATGATCCAGGGAAAAAGCATCGAAGCTGGTGGTTATGTCTTAGCAGGATATAACTCGGTTAGAAAAATTTCGGATGTAGAATACAATTTATTGAAAGTTTGTAGACTAGATTCTTAATGCGAAAGAATATAATTTTTTCTTGTAGACCTGTATAGCTGCCCGAATGAGCCAGTCTCTGGTTCTTGGAGTATATACAAGCATACATAATCCTGACAATCCTTATATTTTAACAACTGCAAAAACTGGATGGGCTTTACTCGTTGAATTGTGGTCTAAACCTGAAAGTGAATTGTTGGAGGTCTGGAAGAGAATTGTTGACGAAACTGCTAGTTGGTCTTAGTTATGATGTTATGAAACATATTGTTTAATTTTTAAATAAAGAAATAACACAGTCCAAAAGAAAAAACTATTTAAAATGGAATGATTACATAAGGAATACCTTGAATAAATAAGTCTCAGTTGATCTGAGTTTGGAAAAAAATTGATGCACTTTAAGTCACAGATTTTACAGGAACGTTAGTTTATGTGTTATTACAAACAATGATAGTTCCACACAAACCACAATTTTATTTTTAAATACTTACCCTTGGTGTCAATAATTTTAATGCTTGTGGAGTATTGCAATTGCAATTTATACATCAACCTTGTTCTAAAATCCTATACGGTATTTTGTAACAGTGTTTGCGTTGTGGACATAATTCTAATCATGGTTGAAGAATATCAGTTTTTCATGTATTTTATTTTATTCAAACAACGGTTTCGAGTCATAAATACACTTCTGGCAATCAACTGTGAGCCAATAAACTCGCACAAAATTCAGACCGTGTTGACGACGAATTGTGATAATGGAATGATTGTGAAGCTTAGATCCTTACATCTCTTAACTCTGTTCCGCCGGAAAAATAACTGGCGAATAGTTGTATCATTAACAGGGCAACAAAGTATACTGGAAGGGATTTTAGTTACATGTTTTTTCAAAACAAATCTTGCGCATTGCGACTTCAAATTTACAGCTTTTGATTTTTTTGATGTCGCTATGACCATGTTTTATGGAGTAAGTCAGTAAGTAAAGAAATGTGGATGAGTAATAAATTCAGAGCAGCGAAGACATATATACCAGTTACATTATGAAGTAAACGCACTTTTACATTTTAAATATGAAGATTATTTTTATTAATTTTAAACTTTCGCCAGGTATCTTACCATCTTGTCAATAATAATTAGTAGATAAAGTACATCGAAATATCGCCAAGTACCAAGTTCCTAAGTTCCTGTATATTTATTAGGAAAAAAATAAGTCCTTGCTCTTATAACATTTTTCTTTATTTTGTGTTAATTTTTCTTATATTTAATATTACACTGATGGTGTTTACGCAAAACAAGGGTGGAAGCTGATCTATTTTTTCTATTTTAGGTAATAAGTTCAGCAGCAACAAACTTAACCACTTGAAATTGCTGTAATAAACATTCTAATACGACTTTCAGTGCCTTAAAATTTGTTTAATTTAGTTGATTTTCGGTGCAACAAATTAGGGGTTTTTTCCACTTCTAATGTAACACATTCACTAAATAAAAACCAAAATGAAAATTAGTCCTGATCAATAATGAAAATAGTCGAAGTCAAAAGTGTTACGTTAGGTTCAGTCCTATTATTTCCCTCTTAAAGCTAATTTTCACAAGTAACTTGAGAGTATGTACGTTCCCTTTCAGTTTTAGTCTTACGCCAGTTACATTATTTGTTAATTTCCATCTTTTATCACACACACACACACACACAAATACTTTATCTTTCTATTTAACGATGAGCAGTATTTTGTTCATTTAGTAGATAAAAACCATGGATACAAGCAACGTGTTAGAGTTTCTACTTGAACCCGGTGTATCAGTAAAACCAAAAGTAGACGAAAATGAAGTCAAAAATATCCTAAGCAATATTTATGGCTTGAAGTGTATTTCAATAAAACAGCTCAATGGGTACGACGACTTCAATTTCCACGTTAAAGTTAGTGATGAGTGTGATAATAAAAATATAAAGAAAGTAAACGAAGATGGTTACATTTTAAAAATTATAAATTCTTGGGATTCACAAAGAACGCAATTTTTTGAAGCACAAAACGAAGTTCTTCGTTTTTTGGGTACGTGTGTTGCGATGAGAAAATTTTAGATTTTTTTGTTCCATCCAGGAAAAACTTCAATTTGTTGCCCACAACCCGTCCAAAGTAAAAATGGAGAGTTTAACATCATTCGGAGCTTTTCAAGTGGGAAACATATAGTTCGCTTGCTGGAATTTATTGCTGGTTCAATTTTACAGCAAGTGCCCATTTCAATGAACCTATTTTATCAAGTTGGAAAATTCGCTGCACAACTAGATCAAGCATTGAAGGTAGTTTTTCAGGTCTTTTGCAATTTACAATAAATTGTTACACCGTAGAAATTTCATCACCCGGCATACGATTGCATCAAATCTGTTTGGCATTTAGAGTCAGCTCCGCAGTTATCACAATTGTTATATGTCATAACTGATAAGACTAAGAAAAAAATTATAAGCGAAGTGTTTGAAGAATTTCCGAAACGAGTTTTAGCGGCTAATTCGCATTTGGAGAAAGGGATCATTCATGGCGATTTCAATGAGCATAACATTTTGGTCGACAAGAAAAACAACGAATTTTACGTAAAAGGGATTTTAGATTTTGGTGATACTCACTTTGGATGTTACATTTTTGAACTGGCAATTACTATGGCTTATCTGATGATCCAGGGAAAAAGCATTGAAGCTGGTGGTTATGTCTTAGCAGGGTATAACTCGGTTAGAAAAATTTCTGATGAAGAATACAATTTGTTGAAGGTTTGGAGAGTAGATGTTTAATGTGACATAATGTAATCTTTTGTTGCAGATTTGTATCGCAGTCCGATTGAGCCAATCTCTAGTTATTGGAGCATATACAAGCATGAACGATCCTGACAATCCTTATATTTTAATAAGTGCAAAAGGAGTATGGGCTTTACTCGCCGACCTATGGCCTAAACCTGAAAGTGAATTGTTGGAGGTCTGGAAGAAAATTGTTGACGAAACTGCTGACTGGTTTTAGTAATGAAACATATTGTTTAATTTGTAAATAAAATAGCAACACGAGTTAAAAGAAAAAACTTTATTCGTCATTTTCGCACAAACAATGTTTTTAAATTTTAGTTTAAAAGCAACGTTTTAAGTAGATTTCTTGGGAAAATTTAAAATGGAATGATTACGTAAGGAATACAAATGAAAAACTAACCTAAGAGATAATACGATAATAATAGTAACAATAAAAATTGCTATAAATTTCTCCACTGAATCCTATTTTATTATAGTGGTAGTTAATATTTGAAATATAACTCTTGAACATTAGCTAAACGTAAGCAGTGGCGTATCGAAAAGGGCAGAATTGGATTTAATCCTAGATATGCCACTGAGAACGAGCGTTTTTGCTAATAATTTTTCGATCACCGTCATCATTGACAATCATTATTTTAATTTACAATACTACAGTGTTATGATAATATAATCAATAACATTGTTTAACATAAGCTGTATATACTCTTAGGCAATCGTTAACAATATTTGACTATCGATAATTAAATAATTCGTTTAGCTTTTTACAATTTACATGGCATCATTCCTTTGTTCATTTTTACAAAATCCTCATCTCCAAACACAGTTAAACTTAAACAGACAATGGCAATAAGTTATGGAATACTATTTACAAAACTATCCTCGTGTAAAACAATATGTACAACTTGCTTACTTATGATACAAATTGACTAAGTCCATCTACTGTGAAATACTGACAAATAATGACATTAAGTGAACACCTAAACGAAAAAATCGGTGGTAACTCTGAATGAAAGAACGCAAAACTTAACTACCTAGACCTAATTTTCCTAGTAAAATAGTTGACCCATTTATCCATTTGGACGTTACTTCTCTAGTTTCATTAGATACTTCGACTTTATTGCATGTCTTTATGCCGTGTCTTTAGAAAATAAATTACGCATCGCTTTGTTGCCAATAATACAAAAATACATGTATTATTACAGAATAATAAAAGCAGGTACGTGTTGAGGTTTAAGTATGCAATAACCCAAAAATTTCTGGTCGGTTACACTAAAAACAAAATTTTATACTTAACTACCTTTGAAACCGTTGCATGTTTCTCTTTTACGACGGACCTAATATTTAATACCGGTAATAATGGAATGTCATGGGATTTATATAGTATCCAACAAATAAATTGTAACAAAAAACATCAGTCTTGAATGTGTCGTTCTCATTCGCGGTTTTTTACCCTCTCACAAAAGCATCTATCAAAGGGCAAAAATTCACCACTGAATACGACGAGTACATTAATATACATCAGATCAGCACAAGCTGAGATTCAAACGTATTTCCTATCTTCTACTATTGCTAAGTGCAGCACTTGTCCAAGAGATTTTTAATAGATGATATAAGTCACTTTTGAACACACTTCACATATCGCTTTGCCCACACAACATAACTCCACCAAAATATTGATTTAAGCCTTTTCGGAGACTCTTTAAACTCTAACCGGCCTTGCACGTCTTGCAGCATTGCTGTTGGTACCTCGTTATTTTACACATATTCATCGTTTTCACGTTCGAACAAAACATAGAGTGGTCTTTGCATTGCGACTCTGGAAGTAAAACAAATTTAACGTGAAAAATCAACAAAGATTGCTACCTGATTTGGAGCACGGAGGTCCTTTACAAGTCTTCATGACTGGAGGGCGGGGAAGGTCCTTACAGGCAGTCCCTGCAGGCTTTTTCGTGCCATACCAAACACACTGCAGGATTCTGTACTTGTGTCCTGGCATTTCGCAATCAGCAGAGCACTAAAAATAAAATATCTCTTGTTAAAAACGTAAATTACAACATACAATAATATTTTTTCGGAACTTCTCCAATCGATAGACTAAGCAATCAGATGTTTATGCTTGCATAATTATGAGTGTAATAACTATTAAGATTAGTTTTAAAGATTTAGTAATAATTTAAATATCAAATGGATTGCATTAGCATTTGTTGCCTGATAAAGTAATTATGTATACCATTAAATTAATTTTGTTAAACTGCAAATCCTCTTCCCAGATTGGTTGTTTTAATAAAATGATGAATGAAAGACTGAACGCTTAACTTGTTTTTCTCGGACTAGTTAATATAGAAGTTCGGAAAAACTCAAAAGCCCGCCACAGTATTTATTTTCGTTTGTGCAAAGTACTCACTTCTGACCAAGCTCCGAGCTTCCACTTCCCCACACACCTCTCGTTCGAGCACTCCTGCCTGTGAGTCGGCTTGTCCTCTTCGTTGCACTTGGACTCCGCCACCGTGACATTCCCTTCAATCTGGCACTTGACCAGTCTCCTCTGCATTGCTGCATTCAAAACATCATCTTGTCATCCTCCCCCATTCGCTACTCACCTGTGTGCCAGTCGAAACACTTGGACTTGTCGCAGGGCGTCCATTCGGAAGTCACCCATCTGGGACAGTCGTTCAATCCGCATTCTCGTTCCGTTGCTGGAATTGGCATGCCAGCGTCCTCGCATAAGTTATGATCGACGCCGTGTGTCATATTGTGTAGTCGAACAATGCAACGAATTGCCCTCATCTGAAAGCCATTTCCGCCGCAGGTTTGCGAGCATTTCGACCAATCGGAAATGACCCATTCGAATTTTAAGTTATCCGGAGTTCCTTTACCCAGAACTACAACCGAGCCGAATTCGTCTTCTTCGGTCGTTGGCGGCGCAAACGAATTCTCCTGGAAGGATTCTTCCGGAAAGGCCACCATGCGATGACCTCGCGAGTTGCTGAATGTCTGGAAGGGCCACAATTGCTGGAATTTTTAGAAAATTTGATTAAAAAATGATCGAAGAAATCGCAGCCGTTTTGTTTCGATGAAATTCCACAGAAACCAACGGCGTATGCGTAATATAACTGAATATAATTTTGTTTAGAATTGAAAAACATCGCATGCAAGATTCGCTACGAAATGCGTTCCTGTAGCAGAGCATAATGAATCTGATTAGCTCTCTTAAAAGAACGCATTTACTTGTGTATGTTTGTTTACCTATAGGTAGCAGTGCAGACATTGTGTGTGCATTTGAGAGTGAACAGTTTAGAATTAGAAAAAGGCATTACAAGTGTGTTCATGCAACAAGCATTAACAACGAACTGGGAGAGATACATTTTCCATGAATGCTTTGAAGTAAAAAAACACATTGAAACAATGAGCCGTTTCTTTTAATGCACGCTATTTGTTATTTGTATTCGATTCTACAAACATGTTCCCACGAAATTTTAAAACGACTTTCCCAATTCGCTAAAGAACGAAAACATTGAAGTGTGTAACAACACGTATTGTTTGGCGTTTTCTTTACAGAATTGGCTTTAGAAACTTGTGCAAAATGGTTTTTATATAGTGTGGTGTATTCATATAATATTTAAAAGTCGTACAGCTACGTACATCAACACAATTTCAAATGATATTGACCTTTTTTGTTGTAGCGGCATAACTATTAGACGATTTTTACTTCCTTTATTGTTTTTATTGTTCTTTGAGTCTTGTGTTTTCTATTATTTTAAGAATGTTATATTATTTTATTTTTTTCTCTTGTTATTATTTGTTAACAAACGCTCTGTACTAAATTTTAAGTTTTTATGTTTTCGAATTTGCCTTATTGTATATCCCATTTCAGTTCATAGTAGAATTGCAACAGCGCATTTAAATTTTTCGGAGTGAAAAATAAAGCACAAATTGAGAGCTTCTGTAAAAGAAAAGAATTCTGTGTTAAACTAAATTTCAGCGACACGTTTTGAGCTAAGAAAACCCACCAGAAACTCTTAATTTGTGCTGCATTTCACTCCAAAAAATTCAAATGCGCTGTTGCAAAATTCTACTAAGAACTGAAATGTGATATAGAATGTACATTTTGTATTTTGGCAATAAAGTTATTATTATGATTAAAAAATGTGGACCAATTAATTTATTCCTGTCTTCCGTTGAAATGGAAAAATTTGTATTTTTGATCAACAAAAAAATGTGTGTTATCACTAAAGGTCGGACCAAATAGTACATTGTCGCGCCAGCGGCGTCGATTGGAGATTATTCAATTAAATAAAAAATTTAGATAAAGAGCTGAATTTTTGATAAAAGTTTGTTTGAGGCATCTTATAACTACACCTGTCAGTAAATTTGTTTTTAATCTCTGGCAACCCCCATTTAATTTTTCATCTTGGATCAACAATTCTGAAAGCCGTATTTTATAATTAACTATTTAATCAATAATTTTGCAATTTGACTCATTTATGTAAAAAACCATAGCGCATTTAAGAGCAGTAGCAGATTAAAAAAAAATCTTTTTAAGAAAAAAGTCTCCAAGTTACGAAATTGTGCATTGAAATTTTCAGCATGCGGGGAACTTTGTTAAATATTTACAACTTAACAATGTTAGTTAGATTATCGATTTCACAAAACTAGTAATCAGTGTTTACAAACAACAATAGTTTATTAATTGTTAGACCGTATGGTTTCTGAATTACTAATTTTTTAATCCAAAGCTACTGCGTATTGCACTAGCACGTGCGTTGAATAAATGAACTAACACAAATTAAATTAGCTTTTGACATTATCATTTTTAGAAAGTGTGCGATTTTGAAAAGAAACTGTAAAAGCAATAAAGATTCAGAAAACTTGCATACAAAAGGTGAATCTGCTAACAGTATTTTTCACTGTAACTCGGAAATTAGTGCATTTTTCCTAATATAGTGAAATAATTATCTATAAATATAGATTCGTAGTTCGTACGGGCCTTTATTTATATTTGTGATTTGCTTTTATCGAAATTATCTAAGGAATGGCGACAGGTTAACAATATTTACGAGAAAATGATAACAATGTCTAGATTTACACGTGGCTACTTTTTACATAAAAATCACTAAAACAGTTAAAACACTAAATTTAGAACAAAAGCTAAACATAAAATCGAAGAAAACAAACACTTGCACAATTGGACAGATAACAGGGAAGCAAAAAGGGATTAGTATGAGAAAGAAAAGACAACAAGTGATAACTTGTTGAAATCAAAATTTGCCATTAAAATAATGAAAGATTATTATTTTTATTGAATTCATGTAGGCCCTAAGTACGGTGCGCCCTTTGATTGCCATGGATACGTTCGCTCACGGCGGGAGGTCAATGAGTCAGCTTAGTATTGTTTCACTTGCCGCCTGGTAAAAGCAACGAATTAATTGGTCTACTCTTTACCGTACTATGTTGTCCTAGCTTTAGTTATCACTAATTAGGTAATTACACAGGTCTGCAACCAACAAACTATATAAGAGATATTCTTTTGGTTATAAACTTATAAATGGTCTCATCAAGTCATCACGCACTGTTTTTGGCTAAAGTTTATGATGTAATAGGCATCTCTAGTTTAATTAAAACTCCAGTTAACAAATCCTGATAATTTTTTTTAACAACTAATATAAAAATGTTAAAATAATAGAAAAATGTTATTTATCACTAAAGATAGTACGCTATTCGATAGCTAGATGCTCCAGCAAAACTACACCAAAAGAACAAAAAATAACAAAAAGGATCTACCGGCAAGTAGAGTGAAGGTTAGACATTAAAAAGCTTTACGTAATAAGCGTCCATAAGTTTTTTTAAAGCAATTTTTTCTTGGTCGATAATTTTCTATTTAACATTATTTTGCAATAAAACTATAGGGGCAAAAAAGAAATAAAATTTATTTTATTATGCAGCTCAATGAAAAATAAAAAAGTGAGTACACAAATCCTCTGCAGTTATTTCAATTGTTTTGGTTTTTATCCCGGCGCATCCACCAAATTGTGCATTGTTGCAAAACTTTTAACATGTTCATTGTTTAAAAATGAATTTAAATTTTGCAAAGGTGTATTTATTTTTTCTTCGGTCTTTAATAATTACAATGATTTTGGCAATTGGGTATTTTCCTACACAAAAGCGTACTTTTTGTCAAAGCCCTATACCGCCTTTTAATCCCCATTAATTAAAACTTTGGCGTCGCTTCCCTCAAACCGTCTGTCCATTGAAACCCCTTAAAGCCGATTCTGTCTATTTTTACATCAAAGTTTCCCGTTTGATCCGTCGAAACAAATTGTTTTCACCACACTTTACAAACTCAACCCTCACCTGCAAATTGGTTAAAAGTCTTTGAAAATGCGGCATGATTCGTCCTGCCGAACTAGCCGAATTCTCATAAAAAGGTTTCAGCGATTCGGAAGAGCTTGCCGGCGAAAGAGTCGGCAGCACTTCATCCTTCACGCAGCAGGAAATAATACACCGTAAACCAGCAAAAACCCCATCAAACATAACTTACATGCACATTATCCGGGTGCAGCGTCGTGCTTTGCGGAAAGTAAGCGTTCAAATTATTCGAATTGAGGGAGGGCAGAGTGGGTGATAATATCGGTGTTCTGGGCGTCGGTTTCTTTCTCACAACGTCGGGCCTTTGTTCGTGGGAGTGATCGTCGCTGCTGAAAATTGGACTCGTGTCTTCTCTGTTGACGTAGACGTCGGATATTAGCTCACTCCTGTCAGGCTTGTTCCCTTGCTTTTGGATCTCTTCAGATGTGAGGAATTCGCCAGGTTTTGGACGAACCGAAATTTGGATACTGGCGGAAGAACGACCTGCCACACAAGTGTAACGGCCGCTGTCGCGGAGCGTCAGATTTTGCACCCGCAAAGCCCCTTTCTTGGACGTCTTGTATTTCTTGGACTTGGGCAAGAAATTCTTGTCTTTGACCCACTGGATTTTCGTCCGATTGAATCTCTTAACCGGGCACTTAATCTTAACCGTGGTTCCAATAAAAACAGTAGCTGATCCTCCAACTTTCAAAGCAATTTTCTTCTTTTTGAAATCGTGCTGAATGAACGAACTGTTCGAAACGTCAATGTGGGGCTTATCACTTTCTATGATGCAACTTTTAGTATTACAAGGCTTTCGGTCAGGTGGTTTGGGACTAGGGCACAGCTCGGGTGACCTATCCACTGTGTGATTTTGCGCCATTACTTGCTTACACTCGACTTTCCTGATTTTTTCACCGCCACCACAAGGCTTGCTACACCTTGACCATTCCGACACTTTCCACCTCACTGGACAGTCCAGAACGTTGCAGTATTGTCGGTCTGGGGGCGGTGGTTGCGGACACATGTTATTCGGAACTATTACAGTATTGCCCCCGCCTTGGGTCACCTCGTGTATGCAGTTAACCTCCCTGGTTTGAATCCCGATACCGCAGCTTTGCGAACAAGTTGAAAAATCGGAATAGTTCCACCGAGGCGGGCAAGGATGGTCGTTGCAAGTCCTCATCAGTATTTCTGGCTTGAGTTCGATGGGGCACAAGTACGGGGAAGTGACTTTCTGTGTGTCGTCTCGCACACAGTTGACTATCAGTTCTTGGACGCCTCCAAGACACGTGGCGCTGCAATGAGTGTATCCTTGCTCTTTCCACGAGTAGGATTTTCCGGGAAAGCCCCCGGCGACTTTAATGTCTGATCGGTAGGGGTCGTCTTTAATATCGACCCCGATGCGTTCGGCTGAACATGGTTCCATGTAGCATTTTTCTGTCTCTATTGGTTTAGGACCGGCACATTGTTTGTCTGGGAGTTTGGCGATAGTTCTTGAAAATTCGAGGAAAATCTTGCAGTGGACTTGACGTTTGCGGACGCCTTCGCCGCAAGACACGCTGCAAGGGCCCCACTCGTCGGGGACAAATCTGCAAATAATAAGTGCTTAGAGAATTAATTTCGTGAATTGCGGGGGTTGAAATGTGCATGCTGAGAATACATGAGTACATACCATTACGATACTTCAGGAGAGTTGAAAGAATAATTTATTTTTTCCTAGGGACGACAATATACAATATTAAGAGGATTTAACCACTGAATATTCATCACCGCTGAGTAAGTAGGTGATATGTGGCTTATTATTTAATTCAACGAATAATTGCAAAGCAAACACGTTGTCACCGTGTGATTGGATTTTCATGAAGGCACGAGTTTATTTATTCGAAATGTAAAATTGACATGTTTGGATTTTGTGTATTTTAGATGACAATGAAGTTAAATAGTCGACAGAATTTGAATATTTAATAAAAAAATTTTTGCTGTAAATAGAAGTCAATGTTGTTTAAAATGGACATATTCAGCTGGACGTAAGTGACTTAAAATGTGGCTTAGCTACAATGTGAGAGGCATATTTTTCCGTAATGATTCTTATTCTTATTTTTAATTTTAAATATTCAGTAGTTCGTTCTTTTCGTATAATATAAATGGCATTAACTTATTTGTGATAGGATAGAGCATACGAAAAAAATCTAGGCTGGTTTAGATTTTATGAAAAAGTAAAAGGTTATTGTTGCAATAGCAAATCCTTAATTTTGTAATAATTATGGGATGCTTTTTCTTATAAGCATTTGCTTATTTTTCTAAGAAATTGTCTATCTGTTGTGTACCACTTAAAAAACTCTAAATTTCGCATCTGTTTCTAATGCAACAGAGATTGGAACAGTGATTAATTCAACAAAACAAAAAAATAAAAAGAATAATTTTATTTCAGGCGGAATACTCCAAAAAAATTTCTAAATTTTCATGTACTAACGACTTTGCTTCAGAAAGGAATAAAACGCAATAAAATGTTTCAAATGTTCAATAGCGCCTAGTTTGGTTGGAGGATTTAAAAATGCATAGACTCTAAAAGAAAAAATTAGAAAATAATGTGAATGCAAACATTTTTCAGAACGTAAACATTTTGTATCAAATAACCAAATTTTGTAAAAGCAAGAAGTTACAAGTTATATAAAAAATGCTCATTTTTGCCGCCCATTTGCCTTTTACTCGTATCTTATCTACAACATTTTGAAGATAATAATTATTCTCTTCGATATATTCTAAATCTTCTAGAAGAGCCTCATCTTGGAGATATTTAGCAACGTGTGCAGTATACATACAATGTGAACAAAATTTAGAATTAAAGAAAATGGTTCCTTGTAAGATAGAAAATTGTAGTTTTACCTTTTTTTTTCATTTTCTCACAAAAGTTGTTTAAAAATCCATTTTCAATTAAAAATTGCATGGACGGGGAACAACCGGTATCTCTTTATACACTTTAATTTCGCCGATAGATTTAAACAATTTATCGCCAAATTTTAATTAATTGTAAGTATTTAACAACATCTGGTTGATAATTTATAAAAAAGCATTACCTTATGCTTTTTATGTGTGTTAATAATAATACACAGTTAAAGAATTGCTGAAAAAATCGTAAGGAAAAGCTAATGCTTAATTTTATTAATACCACCACTGGCATATTTACATATGGACTAAATGGGCTATAGCCCAAAGCGGCAGAATTTTATGGGTGGCAAAAATACCTTTATTTTGATTTAGAAAAATACCTATTATCAACGGGTTGCATTTTTTTAAATTAATTGATCAGATTTTTAGTTTCCTACTTTTTTTACTTCGTAAGTTCTTAATTATTTCGTTAATAATTTTAAGAAGTTTTTAATAGTTTCAATTTATATTATAGAACATGCACGATGAGTAATGGTAGAAAAAGCTTGAGTACACAATACAAAAAAATGTCTTTGAAAAAAGTCAGCGACAAGGAAATATTATGGCAGAGGAAAGTGTAAAAGTGGTTACGTTTTTTTGAAATATAAAAACTTTTTAAATAAATACTGGGTAATTTTTTTATAGATATTTAAAAAAATAAAGGAGACATTTAATTTCAGAATTATCTTTCACTTTTAGAGAACTTGTGCTAGATTTGGTTTTGTTATTTCATTTAAATCAAATGATTTTTGAAAAAATCAGCTGATAATAAAAAGAAGAAAGCAGAGACCGATTAGTTTTTATGAGATTCAAATGCTCTAAGATTTATAGAATTTGTTTGATGTTAGACTTCTTCAACTGTTGTAGAGTTGTGTATTATATTAAAACACCAATATCTATCCCTAACATTTTTCGAGCAGTCGTTTATGCAGTTTAGCAGTTCATTTGAGGTGTCACAAAAGGGGTGACACCATTTAAAATTTTGAAGGGTAATTTGCAATGGAATTTGCATGAAAAGGGTTTACGTGCTACAAATTTCTAAAGTAAGGCAAAAAAGTGTGGCCCAGTCCATGGTCTGTAGACTTTTCCTTTTTTTCTGGATTAACCAATAATTTATTTACTTATTTATTTATTTTTACAGAAATGGTGTCTGGCAAAATTAAGTAGCCCAGGGCGGCAACGGACTTATGTCCGTTTATATATTATTTATTATTATTTATATACGCCACTGAATACCATCCAGTAAGGTTGCCCTAGGTGGAATTGTTTACAAGTCTAAACGATGCCGTAGTAATAATGGAATAACTGCTTCATCAGTATTTTATTTTCTATGTTTAATTTGGCCGTAAGTTTATTTTATTTTTCATCTCTGTTCCATCACGGACGAATCGGGCTTTTGCAAGATAATTGTGATTTTTTATCGAGAGATCTCAAACAAATAAAACTAACGAGGATCACTTTCAATTCCATCCTTCGCAATTATCCAGCTTAATTCAATTCATAAATTTAAGTGTCTTTGAGTCGTGCGATTTTTAGCTTCGAGGCCGAAAGCTATTTGAGTTCTGCTCAGGTGTGTCATTATGTTCGACTTCCGCTTTCCCTCGTTCTACTCGAGTTTAATTCGTCACTTGGCATGCAAAAATTAGTGATGTGAACGATTTGAATAATCACCCGAGTGAAGCTTGTAAGAAGAAAACAAACAAACGGAATGTGTGGAGATGGTAATGAAGTGTGAGCGCAGTGAAAACAGCATTTTTACGAAGCATTTAAATCATGGATAAAATGAGATTGTGCTCGACAACAGCTGGTGCTTTATTAAGAAGCTTATCACCTATTTATACTCGTGTCGGTTCCGGCGTTTTAGCGGCCGTTTTCGTCGCAAAATGCGCGAATTGTTCGACGGTCCTAAGTTGGACATTGACGGAAAATGGACGATAAAACGCCGATTAGTCGGAAAGGGTGCATTTATAGTTTGAGAAAGAGAGTAAGAGAAATAAAGGATTAAAGACTAGTTGTGTTTGCAGTACCTCACATATACCCAACCGCAGGCAAAGAACACTCTGAAATCGCTGGAAAACACAAGGCACACAATATCGACATGTAGTTGGGTAGTGAAACGCACAGGTGGAATTTAAATTAGTCTAGATGAGTGAAATATTAGTGAGTGATGGAAGCTCTATTCAAACTATCGAACGACACGTACAATTCAGATAACCTTTCGGAGTTGACCTCTGAAACTACGATTGAATTTGTGGTTGAATATTGGGTTACCTGCATTGTATGAGCATCAACAGATAGTGCTACGCACATATACCCATAATGTTTAAGCTTCGGATAGTGTATATTCGGAATTAGTGTTATCCGAACTACAATTTAATCACAATGCGACAATGGAATTGTTTTTCAGGTCACAAAAGACCTAACTAATAACGCCTGTCAAAGACAAAACTGTTATGCTTTGAACAAACTCATATTTCTCACGCGTGTAACTATGAACAAACAAAAGTCCCGGCGTTCGGTTAAGCCTTTGCTTTTTGAACCAGCTTGCGCTCCGCTCCAATTTAGAAAAAAATATAACATAAAATTTTAAAGGAAAACAAGCGTTTTCACAAAACAAATTAATACTCGTTTTAAAGCTCTGTTAAAAATTAATTCCTTAATGTGAATGGACCAACCAAATTGTTTTAATTTGGTCACGTGATATGACGCTTCTATAAATCGGCCCTTAATGTTAAAGAAGTTAACGATAACCGATTGACAAAACAGAATTATCTTTGACTCACAAACGTTGAATTTTTTTTTAATTTGGATATGTTGTAAAAGTTAATGTCGAGGCTCTGGATTATAACACTAAGTGAAATAATAAAAAAGTGGTGTTTTTATACAGGGTGCTCAAAAAGTGGCGCACCAACTCAATGGTGTGTGGTAGAGAACTGCTTACATATAAAGGTAAAAATAGTAAAAAAATTATTTGTATTAAAATTATCAATAAATAACAAATTTTAATTAAATGAAATGTGGCAACGTTGTCTAACAGTCGTGATCACAATAGAATTTGATCAACAATAAAAATAAATTAATTTTGAAACGGTTTCTTACGAAATAATTCCCAGTGTTAGCACATCTACAAATTGTAATTTTTTTGATAAATTTTAATTTTTTTAAATTCAAAAAACTGCTAAAGTCTGATAGTAAATTTAAAAATAATTATTCATGGTTTTGTTAGTTAATGATTACTTAGTGTGACACATAAAAACATTGAAAAATAATAAAAACTGAAAAAGTAAACAAAATAAGTTTGAAGCTCCAGATCTTTTAAAATATGACTAGGAATTTTTTCAAGATTTTTCCCGTAATTTACATATGTTTTTCAATAACGTACCACTGAGTTGGTGCGCCACTTTTTGAGCACCCTGTATATTTGTGAGTTTTAAAATAACAATTGCTGTGTCTGCGCCTTGGGAATGTGTTAGTTGTTATGTTAATAGATTTTAGCTTGTAAAATGTAAATGGATGAAATGATCGCTGTTTGCTTGCAATTATGAGTTGTAATTTTTTATTTACTTTTTTAATAAGTTAGAGTTTTGTATGTACTACCTAATTGGAGGTTTATTGTCAAAATACATACAGGGTGATTCTTAAATAAACCGACAAAATTTTATCACAGCTTTGCAAGGATAAGCAGAAACGATCTGCACCATATTTATGTTTTTATTTTGTAGGGGTAGAAACCCCTTAATCCGTGCCACTTACGACGCTCACGAGTTCAAATTAATTGTATTGGAAAAAATGTACTCGTTTTCGTCATGAATATCGATAATAAACAGTGATCATTGTTGCATTGATCAAGTACATTGTCATCAGATAATTATCATGCGTTCCACTAACTGTGCTAATACTTCTTACGAACACATCAGTGGCGTACGCTTTATCTCCAAGATAACTTTAAAAACAATTATTTCAAAAACGGTTAAACAAGGAATTTTTTTACTACTTTTCTCAGCAAGTACTCATTTCAGACTACCATGGGTAGAACTTTGTCGGTGTATTTAAGAATCACGCTGTATAATATAACTTAGATATTTTTCTGTTCTAATTTCCAGTCATATATGTTTTAGAATGAATATTTCTGAGCTTGAATAATGAGCAAGAATAAAGACGAAGATGAAATTTTAATTAAAATGAAGTTCAAGTCAAATGAGTCATTTCCAATAAACTGCATCTTAATTCCCAGACCCATGGCGCATTAAAACATCAAACACCACTGCAGCGGTAATTAACTTTTATCACGTTATAAAAATGATCCAATATCGCCCACAACTTATTACAACTTTACGTCACTATTAACACTTCGGAATTTAATAATTTTTTACAAGAGGGTTGTGCTTTTGTCAAACACCGAGTGAGTCAACACTAATTTGTGGAAAAGGGTTTTTAAACAAAGTCAAGTAGCACTAACACTGAAAGCTTAATGAAGAAAATGGGTCTACAAAACATGTGAACTTACGTGCTTTCCGAGGGCACAACCTGCTCCCCAACGAGTCGTTCTGCGTGAGCTGGAGGTGGTGGAGGATAAGGTTGGACCAAAGGTTGAGTGTGATAAAGTCCCGGCAAGAACTCCTCGCTGGCATCTATGTGATGCGGACATTGAATACCCGTCGAACAGGGCTTGCTGTCAATAGGCTTAAGTTTCTGAGGGCACAATGAGCTAGGCTTGTCGGCGGAATCTCGGCATTCAACCATCCTCACTTGCGTGCCTTCCCCGCAAGACACCGAGCACTGGGAAATTATCGGAATTAATATTTATTAAAGGCGAACTTCTTCAAGAAACGGTTCAAGTTTGTTGATTTTATCACGAAACTTACTCCTGACCACGAGGATGCAATCCAAGCCGGACAATCCATTCGATTGCAGGCTTCCTGAAACCACGGCTTGTGTCCGGTGCACTTCTGATCATTAACCTGAAACGTTATCCTTGTTAAATTGGACTCCCCGGGAGACCGCAATAAACAGTTTTCAAAGCGGTAGTAATTCTAGCACGTAATTCGCAATCGAAGAAAGTTTTTACTCATTTTCATTTGGATAATTTCAGCAAATAACGTTTTTATTGCTCCCGAGTGAGCCGTTAAAAGAAATATCGGGAACCAATTAAGTTTGTTTAATGGCTTAAGAATAACGCGGTTTTATTATTCATGTGAGTGTTTTATTACTTATTGGGGCGTTTATCTGAACTTAATATAAAAATACATTAAGTCAAAACTTTACTAACCCTAATTTTAGTACTGTTGGCTTCTTCCACGCAATAAACTTGCCGAAGTCTTGACCCTCCTCCACAACTCACTGAACACGGGCCCCACTCACCACCGTGCCATCTAAAACACAAATTTCAAAATTATTACACGTGTGTTAACGGCTTCGCCCTTCTCCTCAGTATTTTACCTCGCTTCCCCTACATAAAAAAATATTTTTACAAGGTTTCAAAGCTTTAGAAACAACAATTTACATTTTACATACTTGTGAAACCTATTTTATGGGTTCTCTTGTAGTTATCGCTATTTCCAATTCTGTCTTACAGACACCTTAGGGCGTCTCATTTAAATGTGTTACAGAAGTTTTATAACTAAACACAAAGCATTTGGAAAACATTGCAAAAATGTCCAGATGATAAGATCTTTTAGTTGGCTTCGTTTATTAAATGTAGTAATGAAAATAATAAATAATAAAGATATGAAATGTTTGTATAATTATTTTACTTGGTAGACATTGCTGTGCATTTATTATCTCCGTAAACGTCTGAACAAAAATGTACCGTCGTCTCGCAGTCTGTTTAAGAAAAGTAGGTCAAGAATAAGAATAACTAACTTTTTAAAATAAAGATGTTATCTTGGAGTCTATGTTGCAATGACGTTTTTATCGCCAAAATAAATTATTTTCTGGAAATATTAAACGAACACGGAAAACTCCTAATTGTTATAAATCATGGATTTCTCCATTCATTTATAATTCAATGCGGCAACATTGTTCTAGTACCCCATATTTATGTCTGGAAAGTTTCAAAATTAACCGTCTTAAATTAGTCGAGCCACGTTCTGCGGGGTTGTATCGTTAATTTACAGCAAATATTACACAAATATGCAAAATGCCATTGCCTCTAATACCCGTTTAATGGTCGTTGTATTATTTGAGACATTTGCTTTTATTTATAAAGGTAATACTGCTTCGTGCAGGAAAGTTTCCTACTTGCTCAGTAGTTAAGAAAAATTAATTTGTCGGAGTAACAACTATCGGACTAGTGCTTAGTACTTACTTGGGAGGGCAGTTATGGGTGTTACACTCGACTATCGTCGAATCGGGCTTTTGTGACTCGTTACAAAGTTCTTCCTCAACTTCCTCTCCAGTCACCCGGTTCTGACATAAGGGACGTGACATTTTGTAGCCTGGAATCAAATGCAGAACTTTAGACGTATTTGCTTGCCAACGAAGAAAATAATATAGTTAGCGTTACATTCACTTCGAAGCAGTGGTAATTGAACCCAATAATAGTCCGTTTTAAGGACGATTTAGTCACATTTATTTCAAAACATATTTAAAACATCAACAGGTGTGCTAAATTTCTGCAACCGATTGATAAAATACAAATGAGAATGTGAAATTATTTATTTATTGTCATTCTATGTAGAAGCCAGAGACAACTAAGAATGAGTAAAAGGCGATTGCGGTCTAAATACAATTTATTTGAGGTTCATATTTTGCTTAAAACAAAACAAAAATAAAAACCAAATTAAAAATGGTGGATGCGCCGGGATAATAAAAGTACATGTTCAAAATGCAATAATTGTTATGTTTATTATTTTTTTTAAATTAAATATCTTTAATTAATCGATTATTTGTGTATTTCAGTTACTTTACAAGGTGGTCTAACTCAACTCACTTCTTCTGAAGCTCAGTTATTACTTATTAGTAAAGTAGGACTTCTGATATTTTGCAAACGTTGTTTTTACTCTAGAACGCATTTTAGGAAAATATTTTTTATCCAAAAAAATATGATGTCATAATAATTTTTTTCTACTTTTGTTTCGTACTGAGGTCATTACGATACGCCATTTGGGTTTCGTAATATCCAACGGAGTGCTATAATAATTACACTAAAAACCAGGGTAATTTAGTTGGAAAATGATGGCAATCTAATTTTTTGACAATTATCTAAGAGAACTTTCAGTGTCAATCGGCACCTGTTTCAAGTGATAATTTAATCAAATGAATCAAATTCGGATCTTTAGAGGCTTTTCTACCATCCCTGATACGTAATCCCTTCGAACACCTTTCGAGTAGTGTACAAACATGACTTCAAAAGCCAGTGCAAGTGAGTAATTTGAGATCCCATTCTCCTTAGGCCAATGTTCAAATTCCGCGTATTTGCCACAAAAGCCCGTATTCGTTGAGGGGCAGATAGATTGCAAAACGTCTTGGATACTTTCAGAATACATTTTACAATAAACTAATGACGATCCAAATTATTAATTTAATTTCATGATCCACGCAAATGCTGTCAACTGCCACAAAATTCCCTAAATTTCGAAATTGATTTTTTTTGTTAAGAAAGGTGCAAAGTAGAAAAAATAGTGTATGATATCTCGTTTATAAGGCATTTTGTCGCACTTACTCCATTATGGCACTCCTCGCTGCGCTCGTCGTGCCACAATTCCGTGCGTGCGACAAAATGCGTCTTATAAAACTCGTATCATAATATACTATTTTTAATAACATGCTATTATTTTTTTGTGCTCATTAAGATGCCCATTTAGCTTCTTACATGTCCTCATATTTTTTTCAAATCGGTTCAAGAATTACTGTTAAAAAAAAATAAAAACCCAAAACTATCGGTTTTACCTCTTTAGTTTTAAACATTAATAAAAAATAAAAACAGTACTTTTTTGATAACATTATTACTAGATTCGCATTGAACAAGGTCTAATAGACTTATTAATAAAGTTTAATAGATTTGAATTAGAACAGGGTGTTTACAATTTATTTCCAAACTTCTTAAAATTTAGAGACTTTTATTTTGCTTATTTTAAATAGCAACCCCTGTCTATTTTTGTATTATTCGATGAGGAAATAGAAAACGAACATTTTTTCATATTACAACCCTAACGTAAATTCTAACACAATTGGAGTTATTTGATAAAAACTCATTCTGTCTGTGTTTTGGATAATAACTCCGTAACTCCGAATGTCTTAAAATTGGTAATAAGGTTGTAAGGTTGTGATAACAGAAAATGTTGCTTTTTTAATTCCGCATCAAACAATATTAAAATAAACAGGCTTGGAGCCATCTTCGACTTTTATTCATTAAATTTGTCATTAAAATAGTTGAAAAATAAGTTTTTGGCAAATATGTTATGATTTACGTTAGGGTTGTTATAAGAAAAATTGTTTACTTTTTAATTCTGCATCGAATGATTTAAAAATAAAGAGAAGTTGCTATTTAAAATAATCGAAATAAAGGGCATTAAATTTTAAAAAGTTTGGAAATAAATTGTAAAAACCATGTAGTAATTCAAATCAATCAAATTTATTTAATAAGTCTGTTAGACCTTGTTGGACACGTACCTAGTAATAATATTATTTTAGCAATACCTGTTCTGTAAGTCATCATTCACTGACAAATATCTTTCATAGTAAGCGGCACTTTTTAGTCAGGTGCAAATTTCCATGGTTACTGTGCAATAATATTTTACTTACAGCCCGTGGTCTGTAAGTAAATATTACATACCAACGTATGCCATTCGTGTTCCATGAAAAATGATGCACAAGCAAACCTTGCAGCCTCTTCAATATCATCCATTTTTCTATTTTCACTTGAAATACCTTCAGAACAATATTGAAGCGCTGATTTTGCAAAAAATGTTGATTTAAAGTGATGTTTTTTTTGTTTTGTATCCCTAACACGAAACAAACGTCACACAAATTTTTAATTTGACAACAATCTGACGTTTATTGATTTTTCATAAAAATTCATTCAGAAAATGTTTTACTTTTTCTTATTTGTGTAGGTATTGCTAAAAATAGCTTACTAACCTCAAACTGTAAGTTCTTCTTTTGGTCTCGAACGCTTAGGAAACCTCGGTACCCTCGGTTTCCCAATATTGCATTCTCGACCAAAAAAATTGCACTTACAGTTTACGGTACGTAATATACTATTAAAAGGTACTGTTTCTATTTTTTATTAAACTAAAGGTGTAAAACTGAATTTTTTTAATTTTTTTGGGGACACTGTATAATCAAAAATATTTTCCTAAAATATAAAAACTCCAACTTTAATAATAGTAACTAAGCTACAGAAGACGAGAGCTGGACTAGACCACTCTGAACATTTAGTACGTGTCTTTATATAAAAATGGTGGATGCGCCGGGCTAAAACACTTATAATTTGTTCAATAAATTTCAACGACTTCCAATAAGTTTATTGGTAATAAAAAATACAAATTAGATGATTTGCCTTCGTTCATAGAATCAGAAAAATTGTGCTTCTGCATTCATCTTTCCAAATAAAAGTAAATAAATAAGCAAACAAGTGGTTGTAGGGTCATCAAAATTTGTAGTGTAGTGCTGTGTGGGCATATTTGAGTAAGAAATATGCGCCTTTGTGTTTCTTGCTTACTTATTTACCTGGGGTGAGCATTTCTCGTATACCTACCCCCGCCACATGTCACCGAGCACAGTGACATATACGTCAGAGTCCAGTGGTATAAAGGCCTCGAACATGACGATCCATCTCCGCCACAGACTCCACATTCATCTACTTGTCTCGTCGAGCCAATCCTCAGATCACACCCAACTCTCTGGAAAAAAGTAACGAAAAATCAAACATCTCCGTCTGGCATCCCGAGCACGTCAGCTTTTTTGTGTATTCACTATTTTATTTATTTATGTAAAGCGATTGTGGCAAATTCGCGCCTTATCTATTAGGTTCCATCTCAATTCGTAGCTCTCAGTTCGCACGTGCTTTGCAGAAAAGTGTGCTGAGGGGTTCGGGGGCCTCTCCAGACCTCAAAGCGATGAATAAATAAATGAGTGGCTTGAAGTGTATGGCGCTTCCGTCATTTCAACCGCCTCTTCTATATTAATACTCTACCATTCTTGACTTTGAATAGTCTGCGAACAGCTACTCTTAGACTTTCATAAAGATATAAATTAATTGAAATAACATTCGGAGATGAAAGCCCCAGGCAGTAGAAAAGTTTTACTTTTAATTAAATTAGTTTCTAGCAAAAATTACAGTTACTTAATAACAGTCTTAACAACAGAAAATTGACCATTTTGGAACGAAAATGTCACAATAAATAATTCAAAGCGATTAGGAGATTTTATTCCACATTTTGTGAATTGCTGAAAGCTTATATAATTTTTTGTTTGATCCGGAAATTTTTATCGCGAGATGACGCTTCAAGAAGGAGCAAAACTAGATGTTTAGAGTGTAGAAGGATAAAGGAGTAATCTTTCTCTCAAATGAGTTGGTGGAGCCGACGGTTTGATATCTGCTTTCTCTCCTGACAGATTTACGGAATATTTGTGCAGTTACACATTTATCAGAACATTTTTCAAGACGAGGTCGCGTCAATCTCGACGGAAACCACTAGTCGAGAACATAAATCCTGGCAGATGAGCCTGCACCTATCTACCCTATTACGAAAAAACAGCTCAAAATCTCTGAATCTAAATGAAATTAAACGTTGCAAACACGAGCTGACAAAAACAATCTTCCTTTTTATTAACTTTTTTCGCTCAAGTCTTGCCCGACGTAATTTTAGTTTATTACAGAGAACTACCTAAATAAATTTTAAACCAGCGCTCTAAATGAAGCGGTAAAAAATTCATTTAATGTAGGGTTACAGGTCAGCGAAAAATATGTTTGAGGAAAGTATCAGTTTGTTGAGCCGTTATGAGCGTTTCGACACAAACAGCATTGTTAAATAAAAAAAAAACAGAAAATATCGCCTGTAGAAAATCCAGTGATGCAGTGTGGCCTCCTCTATAAATTAAGGTAGCTTGTTAGCGGAAGTATGGCGGCGTTTCCGCACGTTTGTTTGCCCCTATTGTCTAAAAACTTGAGTAAAACATTTGTAGTCGCGTTAAAATTTTGTATGAAAAAATAAATGCATGCAAATGGGCGTTTCCACCACTGCGATATCGGCAGCAATTAAAGAGCCAATTCAAAGTTTTGAAACGAGTTTTAAAGTTTGCATGGATTTTATAACTGGTGGTGTTATTAAACAACAGACGCCACCATGTGAAAACAACCTTTGATTTTGTGGCCGAAGGATTCTTTTTCGAAGAAAATTTGTAAGGATGTTATAGAGGCAATAATAACGTACTAGCCATAACAGTTGCTGTAAATCGTTAGATTTCCGCCAAATAGCATTGGTATATTTTCGGTGTCACAGAACAGCGAGAAAATTGTCAATCCGAGCTTAATCGCGATACAATAAAAGTCACACCACAGTTAAGTGGCCAATATTTTACCGCGGTTTGGGCTTTTCATACACGCTTCTTAAAAATGTTACTTTTTTGCAACAATTTGAAATGGTGCGAGATGGTAAATGTATTTTGTTTGGTACATAATTTTCGTATCTTTTATGCGTTTCAACTACAATAACTTAATGTGCAGCTTTGTCTGGTATGAAAATTAATTACTGAGATATTATTTGGTTTATGCTTCCGTCCCTACCTTTACATTTGGAAAATTATTAGATTTATAGAAAAATTCTTAGCGGCAACACCCTGTATAAATGTAGCTTTCACAATTGTGGATTTTTTATTCAATAAGTTTCCTTTTTAAATCTCAAGGGTCCTATTCTGGGTGAACTTTCTGAAAAGCCACAGCATTATGGAAGCTTAATAGCAGGTGAACCTAATATTAATCTTTGTTATGTTAAAATGAAAGGCTTTACACTCTCTTAGAGGAACATACGGTGGTTCATAAGCCTATGAATAAAATATTCATCTAAATAATTTCTCAGAAATCTTACTACTGATAAAATAAATGCTCCCATATCTTTCATTACATGTTTTAACATATTTCGTGAAAAACGTATTATCTCCAATTATAAATATCTGATATTGCATTTTAGTGGGTAATTTACATTAATTATAAATGCATTATTAATGTTTACAACAATCTTAATTCAAATGCAGATATTGTAAATATATGATTACGAAATTTTGAATCAATTTAAATATATAAAACTACAAATAATAATTCTACTGAAGTACTTGTAAGCCTGCGATCATCCCCTTGTTATGTTATTGTAGAATGTAAATCAATTTCCAAACCATTTTAGACAAAACAAGCAACACGTATCAATTTATTTCGTTGAATGCCTGCAAGCGACACACCATCCATTTTAGGCTCCAACACCATACGACATGATGTATTACATGATGTATTATTATGAAAGACAGAAATTTCTGTTTGTGCACATGATAATATCGACACTACTGATTTGTGTCGGTCACTGTCATTACCACCGGAATTACCTGACATTCTCCATCGATACACATGTCCAGACTTCCTAGTCTGCATCTAGTTCCGTCATGAACTTTATCTGCAAGCTTTACCACAACAAGCACAGGATCCTCATTAGTACTTGACTCGCTAATCGGCTTGCCTTTGCAGGTAAGAGCGCACGGGTTCGAGTCATTGTAATGTGCTGACCACTCGTAAAGATTTCCTTGGTAGGGAACATTGTTGAATGCTGAGCATTGGACCTCGCGGAATTCGTGAGCCTCTGGGCACGACTGCAACAAAAAAGAAACATTTTGTGAATTATAATTTTGTTACACGCGTTTATTTTTTTGAGAAATAAAAATATTTTGAATAATTGTCACATTTTATTGCTAGTTTTTTAAGCGTAACAATGTTAACATTTGATCTTATAGCAAACAAAAAATACAACAAAATTCCAGCATTCCTATATAAAGGAATTCGCTCTTAAGCAACGTGACTTTGCGTAAAGGAAACAGAAGCAAGGTCGCCTCCAACTGGTTCTGCTCCACATTACAAGAAGCCCACGGCAAAAAGACCTCGCCAGTGACGGAATCAACGGAACCTTGCTCTTGAAAACGAGCACCACAAACATGTGCAGAACTTTCACTCTTTCGAGCCACTCAGCGAACAAGTTCATGGACCACACCACAAAACCGCAATTTTTCTTCCCTGTTTTCGCCCGAAATAAAACAGTTTAATGGACACGTGCTTTTGTTCGGACTACACACCCTGACACGCACCACTGAATAAAATGTTACCTACTTTGTTCATGGAAATAAGACCACCTACAAACGAACAATGCAGAAAATAACACCAGATCACACTGACGCATGTGGTGATATTTTACACACATTTTTCTGGATTTTTTCCCAATGAAAAACGAGGATATGAGCACGAAAATGTCGCGGCGTCTATAAATAAACCTGCAATTTTACCAGAAATAATTTCGTATAATTTTCGTGTTGTGCAGATTTGCTACAACTCACTGTAATTACTTCTGAAGAAAAACATGCAACACCTTTAACTTCGACTAATCTACATATTTATAAAGGAAAACTGATTGATTGATAAGTGGAAACAAGGATTTTTTCCAATATTTTACTACATATAGGAGCGAGGAAAACACGAGTTGTTAAAATAAATATTTATTGGCACATAGATTCACCACAATTTGAACAAAATTGAGAGAAAGTGTTTCATCATTAAAACAGTCATAAATCAGCTGCATCGTTATTCTCCTTTGTACGAGCCATCGTCATAAAGTTGTTCATTATTGTCTGGGATGTATTCGCCGTCGTGTCCTGCTTGTGCAACAAGAACCGGAGCTACAGCAGGAACAACTGCAGGTCCCGCCAACGTGTGACTGGTGGCAATGGATCCTGCGGAGCCAGCCACGACCGTTGCAGGCCCAGCTGCTAGAACAGCAGGAGCTGCAGGAACGACCGCTTGTCCGTCTGTTACAACAGTGCCTCCTGGAGCTACCGCATCGATAGCACTACCGTCGGGACCCAAAATTTTGGTTTTGCTGCTCGGTCCTTGAAGGACTTCGACAAGTCCGGCTTTGGCAATGGCAAACAATAATAGTAGGATTATGGTAATCTGTAATTGTGGTGTTTCGCTCGTAATAATTGCGGTAATTTGTTACGTACGTACCTTGGAATTCATTTTTGTTTGGTTTGAGATAGTGTGTGGACTGCCAAGAAATGCAGCGACAAGTTTGCATTTTATAACTTGCAAGTAACCTTGTCTGGCCAAGCCTTACGTGTGTTAGTAAATAGAGTATTAGTTTACCATACATTAGTAACTAAAAATATAGACAAATAAGAAAATCATGTTTAATACATTTCTTTTTTTGTTACTTGTGTGATTTATTTCACCGGTTAACGGTCCGGAGAAAAAGTCTTCATGTTGTCATTTTTTTACAGTTTACGGTAAAGTGGGTATTAGATAAGTAATTATTCTAATGTAATTAGTATATGTAGGCAAAAAGAAAAGCAGCGCAAACGCATTGCAATCTAAACAAGTCATTTGTTGTATATATATATATATATATATATATATATATATATATATATATATATATATATATATATATATATACATACTTGTACATAGGTACAGGTTATTTTTAAAATTATTATCTATTAAATAAACGGCAACAAAATTTTTATTTAAGCGAAACTATTTAAACTCAAATTATCTTTGTTAATGTGAACAAAAATTCATTCATATAAATCAAAATCAGTTATTTGAGGTTTTTTAAAAAAGTAAGAAGTAAGGGAAAGCAAAAAAAAAGATTTACTGTGGAGAAGACTATGGAAAAACCACAAACAAAATTTTGAAAATAAATACTCATACGTGAACACAGCTTCTGACATATGATTATGTTAAGAATAAATCTGTAATAAGAATAGACATATTTTTTTTATTCTCATTTTTTCGACTTTGTTAACTTAATAAAATTTTTTCTTGAATTAATTGTATTATTTTAATTTTGCTCATTAGAAGCGACGTTCTAAAAATCGTTTTACACAATAAAATTTGGTCCCAGTGAAACTTTTAATCTGATTCATTATTTTTTGTTCACTTAACTTAGATTAAAATTTCCAAATTTAATAAACAAACATCACATGCGCTCAACTAGCACCCCAGAGAGTCTTAAAACAAATTGTTGTTGGTCCAGAGATTGGATCGGTGGAATTTGTAATAAAACACCCTCCAGCCTTCTAGTAATAACTCAAGACTATTTTCCAGGTAGCAATGAAACATTTGATTTGTTAGTTGAATTATAAAAAACAAGTACAGGTTTACATTTTTTTATTCGGAAACACAAGAGACAGAGGAAGGAAGAATTAATGTAAAAGAAAGAGATGAACACATGGGACAGCAGATCCCTAAAACTAGACCCACACTAGAACCTAATGTCCGTAGATATGTGGTTTGTAAGACCCATCATCGTACAATTTCTCGTTGATGTCCGGGATCCATTGTCCCTCCAACCCTGAACCTGGCGCAATCAACCCATGTCCCAAAAGCCCATGCCCGGCGACAATACCACCATGGCCAATAATACCAGCATGCCCAATAATACCGGCATGGCCCACAAGACCAACTCCGTGTCCTGCAACTAGAGCAGGAGCTGGTGCAACTCCGCCTCTGACTACCGTTCCTGCGGGTCCTGACAGGACAGCGGGAGCTCCCAAACCGGTGACGGTTCCGGGAACACCATGGATGTCATGGGCGATCACGACCCCTTGGTGGCCCAGAATACCACTAGCGCTGGCGGCGGCAACGGTTACCAAGAGGACTACAGCGGTCTAAAAATGGTTGTGTTTACGGGACTTGGGGTGGGTTGGCTACTTACCAAGGAGTTCATGGTTGTGTTCTAGCTGAGCAAGTGATAAAGATAGGGAATTGTTAGTGCATTTATAGTGTTGGTGGTAACCTTGCACACCCAAGTGTTCCCTTTAGACGGTGTTATTGAACGGCAGGGGACGGTTAAGAAATAGTCATAAGCATCGGGATTTTTTTTAAGAATTTTGGATTTTTTTGTGTTAAAATTACGACTTTGAGTTGATTAGAGTTGAAGGTTTGCCAAAAAGGATTGTACCCTTGGTGCAATTATTTCAAATATTTCTAATAAAATGCAAAAAGTGAACGGACTTGCATTTTTCACACTCTATCAATGACATAATTACCGTCTGAAAGTCAATAAATTTCTTATAGCAACAAACCTACAAATTTATTGTATGACGTTGCATCATTTAAATGCAAACTATAACTGAACTTGCAACTGGACTAGTAGTTTTTTCTTTTAATTTTATTAACATTATTTACTATAAAATGTGGGAAATTATTTCTTTTGAATGGTGTTCAAAGGTGGCCAAATATTTGTTAAACTACAAGTTGCGACATGAACATCAGAACCTACTCATTGCGATGGGAATCAATTAACTAACAAGCCAAAGTGTTTGAACTACACTCAGTTTAATCAAAGGCTAAAAGCTGGCTGTAATGCCGAAAGATATTGTGAGAAATGTGGTGATCTAGGTCGGGTCACAAAGGATGGTCGGGTCTAGACGTATATGAATGGAAAATAAGACTAATCAAAAAGTCTTACTGACTTTGTAAAATAATTATTTTTTGTCTTTGTAAAGAAAGTTTCACATATCGCAATTTTGCAGATGTTTACCGATTTTTTCTCTTCCATTTACTGAAAAAGCATCTTTGTGGCAAGCAATTACTGCTGTCTTTATGTAAAGGTATAATTTGAAACTGTCTCGGACTTTATGTAGATATCCCAAGATTTATTACTCTATTTTCCATAGCAAAATAGATTCACTAAACCCAACTGCTCGCTTAAATTACCAACGGCAATAAATCTTATATTGGCAAACTTAACGAGACAGCCATCTTTTTTAACACAAAAACGATCAACTTTCTAACAATTTATTCCATCCAACAAACAATTACGCATAAAGACCGGGCTTATACGAGCCATCGTCATACAATTTTTCAGTCAAGTCGGGAACATATTGGCCCTCAAGCCCGGAACCGGCTGGAACAAGTCCGAGGGGAGAAGCACTCAGAGGAATTGGGGTGAGTTCGGGTTTGTAGGAGCCGTCATCGTAGAGCTTTTCGGTGTGGTCAGGAATGTACTGGCCTTCGAGTCCCGAGCCGGCAGGAACCAGTAACCTGGCGAAAGGCGCCGCCACAGGGGCCACCAGGGCCCGAGCGGAAAGGAGAGGATGAGCAGGAAAGACAACATTTCCAGCGGAAGCTGCGGCAACCACCGCAAGGACGACTACGAAACGCTAAAAATTACACGTGATGAAAGTGAAATAACGGTGCGGTTTCGACTTACGACTACGTACGAATTCATGGCGTTGGGGTTTGGATTCGGGAGTGATGCTGGAATTGGTTTACAGATTGTTTTATAGTGAGATGACAGCCTTGTACACGCCCAAAATTGCACACCACTTGACATTAAGTTTCCGCATAAATATACACATCCGAAATAATTCAGAGCGAATTTGCATATTGACTGGTTCGGTCGCGGCTGTGCTTAAATAGACCATAAATTTATGGAAATGTACAATTCGTTTGTTTTAAGTTTTAAATGTCGACGACATCATCGTGCCGATAATCACCCGAATCAGACGTAAATTCATTTCATTACAAGTTCCTGTCTTATGTCAAACCTCAAGCTGCTTTAATTCTAATTCAAGCAATAAAATTATGGAAATGATTCGAGTTCATTGTTCCATGCCTCAAATCGGCGAAGATGTGAGATACAACTAGCAGTCGTAATTCAATTTATGGATTATTTGCCGCGGCATCTCATAAATAACTGCATTTTCATTAAAATCTTTTGTAAGGCTGTCGGATTTATGATTCATTTTTCATCAATAGTAACGGCGATTTCTATAATTTTATTTTATCTATGCCGACGGGACACTAAATTCCTGTCTTAAACGACCCTGAAAATCAAACACCTGTTACACATATCATTGTAAAAAATATAAATACAATCAAAAATAGATTTACTAAACTTGTCCGGAATCCAAGAGTTAATTTGATAATTAAAAGTCACTTAAAGTCGTTACAAGAAATTTAGCAACACTTCAGCGAAACACTATTAATGCAAGACATCACGTAGTAATACATAATTAGTTCTAGTGTAATCTTGACCTCTAATTTATTACCTTTTACACAAAATGCCCTAGAATTTGAGTTTCGTAACAGTGGAATAAGTGTGTATAAAATTGTAAGCTTCCTTTATTGCCAGGAATAAATTTTTGTTATTAGTCTATAAAAGAAAATTTTGTTCTTATTTATTGTAAATAAATGTCTAAGGATGTAGTTTTTTGTGATTAATAAAGCTAAACGAAGTGCAACTAAGTGTTTGATTTAATATAAAAGACTAATCATATGTGCAATAAATGTCAAGGAAAATACGCCGTGGATACCGTATAAATATGTGCGACACTAACTTAATTCTTGATTGCGTATAGATTCAATTAAAATTCTCTACCTCTGAAAGAGTCATAGAAGTTTATTGATTAAAAATTTTGTTGACTCAGAAGTGATTCCTAAAAGGATTATTGAACAATTTCTAGTGTTAAGTCTCAAAATAGGGTAAAATTGTTTCTTTGTGTTCGATTTTTTTTAATGCAAAGTAAATACACTAGATTACAAAATTTTTTTCTTTTACCAAGAGCTAATTTATACTGATTTTGTTTTCTGTTTACTCACTGATCACTAAAATATCACATTTGTCTATCAAGTCTAGTTTTTTTAATATATTCACTAAAAGTTTCGAAAATATGTTTCTGGTGTCTAGTTTGGCATTCGTTATTTTTGTGACACACAAATTGTTAAAAATTTTATTTGCTTTAAAATATCGTGAAGTGAATGTAGATTAATCCCAAACAACTTTTGTTTTGTTTGTGATAAAATAATCCTAATAAAGCCTAGGAAACTTAAGCGATGAAATGGTGAACATTACCATCAAAACTTAAAGTAAAATATTCAAAAACTTGATGTTCTAATTTTTTTTTACGTCAGTATCAGACTTAGAGTTAGGTAATTACAAATTATTCTACCGATACACATTGGGTTCATCTATTGGTAAAAAACGTTGTAAACTAGTGTCATTTGAACCTGAAAATTTTGGTAGGCATAATCTGTTGTGAAGTTTTGCATTCGAACTTATCGAGCTTTACCTAAATTTAAGACTTTATTAAACCTCATAAAATTAAAATAATACAAGATACAAAATCGAAGTAAAATTGGATTTGTTAAAGGTCAAATCCTCACTAAAGAGAACGAAACAGTCTGAACTGTTATGGTCTGATGACTTTTGAAATCATCCGGAAAGTTAACAAAATAGTCTGGAAATAGTGCATCTTTGAATAAATGAATAATGTTAATTGTATAGAACACTACTACCTATCACTAGGTAGGTACTTCATGTTTGTTAAAAACAATTCTAGTGCCTTGTCAATAAATAACTACCTACTACCTATTTTTGAGTCCATTTTAATACTTCTTAAAAACGTTGTAAACTAGTGATATTCGTAAACTATAATAAACAGTGGCCATTATAAGGTGTTTAACCTTATTTCGCCAAATAACTACGAGTATGTTATAAGACAAAATCAGAAATTAGTATTTTTAACAAAAATGCTGAAATTTTGTAACACGTAAACCAAAATCATGTAAAAATACTCTCTGTACTGTCGCTTATAGTAGGTAAACATATGCTCAAAAAAACGAGATAGATTGTAGAAAATAAATTATTTATTTTTCTATTGTAATCACAAAACTTTTATTGTAAAACATTGAAGAGTGAAAAAGGTACACAGCAGGTTCAGCCTCTTTAGAATCCGTAGATGTGGGGTTTGTAGGAACCATCATCGTAGAATTTCTCGTTGATGTCTGGGATCCATTGTCCTTCGAGTCCATGGCCGGCGGGGACGGCGGCGTAAGCGAGAGGAGCTCCGGCTACGATGCCATGGTGGGCGATGGGGGCGGCGTAAGCGTGGTGGAGTCCATGGTAGGCGAAGGGAGCATGGGTGAGACCAGATCGGACTACGGTTCCAGAGGGGCCAGAGAGGACAGCAGCGCTGTCAACGGGGGCAACAATGCCGGCGTTGGCGGCAGCCACAGCTACGAGAAGGACAACGGCGCTCTAGAAAAGAGATTGTTATTTTCTGGCCCTTGATATCATCCCAAACCGAGTTGCAAAGAGTGTGAGGAGGAAACTTACCAAACAGTTCATTTTTGCGATACTTGGTGCTTGACTGAAGCTGAACAAGTGATACAGATTACCAAAATTTTCGAATTATATAGCCGAAAGTAACCTTGCCCACACCCACTTACGGTGGACGAGTGGTTCTTTCTAAAATGATTTTTAATTATGAGCGAGTTGACAAAAAATATTAAAATAACTGAAACAGGTTAAAAATGTGGATATTGCCCCTTCGGGCGCGGTCTTTATGTCCACCGACACTTTTATTTTATTTACTTCGTTTTCTAACCCATGTAATTAATAGTTTTAAGCATTACAAAGCAGGTAGTACAAAAGTAACAACTACTTACCAGCTCAATTGTATGTAAAAACTTTTAAAATATTTAACGGTACTCTTAGTAAACATACGAGTTTTGTTGGAATTTTTGTTATGTAACATGCAAATACTCTTGGACCCAACATTTTCCAAAGCAATTGAACAATGTCTGTAATTGTATACATCCTGTTATAAAAATAACTAACTTTATAACTTTACAATTTTTACTAGCTTTATTTATCCACATTATTACTCTTATTATTACTTCATATTACATTTTTGTCAAAGCAAGTCCTCTACATACTACATATTTGCATTTTGTCACCACTTTACAGAGATTTTTTTTTATCTGTTTTCGTTTTGCAATCTAAAACTAAGATCGAGATTAATAGAAATCTATTTTGTCGAGGTATATGAGCTTGGAATAGCCCAAGGCACATTGTTTGTCGAAATGTACGTGTTTATATTATTACACTTCTAATTAGTATCTACTTAATTTCCTGATAATGGTACGTATTTGCTCAATTCTTTAATTTAGGTATTTGACTAAATACATAGTCGAACTTGAGAGTATATTTACTTATAAATCGTATTTTTGTAACTGATAAATATATAGGGAATGAAGAAAATGCACCCAAAACGTTTAAGCGTTGCTAATTGCAAAAAAAATAAACTTTGAAATAGTCTTGTAATGTTAATAAACTCAATAAATAAATAATAAGTTAATTTATTGTGATCCTTAAGGTATAAAAACTTCTTAAAAACTTTTTTATGTTTTAAGTTTTGGTTTATTCATCTTTCAATTTTAAAAGTGCACTTGCAAGCTTGATGTATGCATAAATGCATACCTTGAAAAATGTGTTATGTTGAAAAGAACAGAATAAGTTACTTACCTTCAAAATTTCTACACTGGTGTGGGAGAAAAAAATCAGAAAGAAATGCACTTTCCACTTGTAGTTAATAATTCACTTCCACGCTTTTTTGTATGAAATAGGTAGGTATATCTTATTAACTTAAAGCTCAAAGATAAAATCCATTATTTTCCTTTAGAATATTCCACATCAGACTTACTGTGTAAATTATTCATAAACCTATACGTGTACTTATGAGTAAATATTTCATTTACACTTGATTATTTGGTTTCTGCATCTGCAGTTCATTACCAGCTGACACAGTTCGATAATATAGTTTTCGTTTAATTTTTAATTTTTACTGGCTGCAATCATGTCGAGGAAAAATAAAAAGAAAGGGTTTTTAGAATTCACAAAATTCTTTATTTACATCATAACATAAAATTAACTAGATCACGTGAACACCCTAGAACCCGTAGACATGGGGTTTGTAAGAACCATCATCGTACAATTTTTCGTTGATGTCTGGGATCCATTGGCCTTCAAGTCCAGAGCCGGCTGGCACGGAGAGTTCGAGACCCAATTGGGCAGCTCTGTGCGAAACCACGGGGGCATGAGCCACAGCAAGGGGAGCGGCATGGGCTACGGCAAGAGGGGCATGGTGAGCTACAGCAATGGGAGCATGGTGAGCTACGGCAATGGGGGCATGATGAGCTACGGCAAGAGGGGCGGCATGGGCGACAGCGAGACCAGAGCGGGTGATGGTGCCAGAGGGACCGGCAACAACAGCGGCGCTGTCGATGGGAGCTCCCAAATGACCAGCAAGGATGCCAGCGTTGGTGGCGGCTACAGCTACCAAGAAGACGGCAAGACCCTGGAATTTATATTTGGTTTAATTTAATTCTCATTAAACTTTAAATTTTGCGCTTGCAAATTGATGTAATTGGTCAGTACTTACCAAAGTGTTCATTGTGCTAGTTACTTTAATGCTTGAAGTAAGCCAAAAAAGTGATACTGACACATGAAATTATTTTCGTATTTATACCCGTGGTTGTAACCTTGTCCACACCCATTCGGTTGTAGTTCCTTAAAAATTATTGTGTATCGCAATCGCGAATAATATAAAAATTTAGGTGTCCGTGTATTGTGTGATGCAATGTTTTTGGACGAGAGTGTACTACAAATAACTGTTTCAAGAGACACAATTTTTTAAATTATTTGAACTGATATTCATCAATTTTCTCTTATTTCTATTTAATTTAATTAAATAAAACACATATTTACTTTAATTTGAATAAAAGTTTATTTAAAATAGTCAGTACTGCGAATACAAATATGAATGTAACCATGTAGTTGCTTTTTTAATGAGCGACGTTTTGCGCTGTGAAAATTACTCATCACTAAACCTTCTATCTACCCAGCTTTCATTTAAATGATGCTCTAATCATATGTTATATGTTAATGATAATAATTATGTAAATATAAAAATCCCAATTATTTCGTTAATTTATTGCTTCCTCTTTGTAATAAACGGAAAGTGTATTAAATAACATTTGCAAAATACTACTGTCAAAAACTTAGTTCGCAATAATAAAGTTTACAGAGACAACTAGAAATTAGAGAAAGTATTTCTTCTAAAATGGTTTAGTATAAAAGATTCATATTCATAATGTCTTAAAGGAAGGCTCCTTGTACGTGACCTTTTAGAATCATAATTATTGTGAAAGAATACAATTATCAATAAGTAAGTGATTGATTAATAGTAATACACCTTTTTGGAAAGCTCTCTAGGTCCATTCCTAGATGTCATAAACTATTTTTCTACCTAAGAACCCTCCTCCAAAAGGCTCTTTACAAACATTTGAATAAAAACAAAAGCTTGCAAGGAACGGTCGATTTATCCTTATATTCAAATAACAAAAAGCTTTTTTACATCTTGACTCCAATTAAAGTAACTTTTCCTAATTAAAAAAATGCGTACGTTCATAACAGGATATTCAGAATGAAACTGCTACCATTAAAAAGCGTGGCGTAATTATATTTAAGTAGAATGGTAATAGTCTTTTAAATCGGCGAAGCAGTTTAAAAATGCCACTGTAAAAGACAGACCTCCTCTTTTCATCACAGACGTTTACACATCGCTCTATTACAATTACAATGTAGGTTAGCATCCACAAATTCATCAAGTTGGGGTTTCCACATTCCACTTAAAATAATCGTTTATTTGTAAAACGTCGAGACCACAGTATTGTATTCACAAATTTCTTATCAAGGAAGCGAAAATCTTTAGATTCAATTAAAAAGTTCACGACTGCGTTTTATACAGAATGTCTTTTCATAAAATAATTTAATTTTCGGTGTATATAAATGAACGTTTATTTTGAAATTTGAATAAACAATCCCTTTTTTTAAATAAAGACAGTCGACTAAAATCTGGCATTCAGACAAGCTTAATCACAGTTTGGGGTCAGTTGCATGTCCTGGAAAGGTCAACACTCGCTGAGCGTAACACAGGTTTAAAGAACGTGGGAAAAATTATTACAAAAATATTTATTTCGAAAATTTATAGCACAAAATACACAATGAAAGGTACTGGTGGTTTACACCCTACCACCCATAAACGTGGGGTTTGTAAGACCCATCGTCGTGCAACTTTTCGTTGACATCCGGAATCCATTGTCCTTCGAGTCCAGATCCTGCAGGAACTGACAGTTCCAGACCCAGTTGGGCGGCATGGTGGGGCACGAGCAAGGGGGCTGCAGCCACTACACCTACACCGACGTGGCCGACGCCAATTGCAGCCGGACCGGCGATGATTCCATGTCCGGTCCTGGAAACAGTTCCCGAAGGACCTGCCAGGATGGCCGCACTGTCTACACCTCCATGTCCTAGGCCGATCAGGCTGGCCTGAGCTGCGGCAACGATGCCTACGAAGACGACTACGCACTAAAATGTTCACAAATTATCACCTGTCGTGACATTTCTTTTGTTAAATTATTTCGACAGTTGTATCGATATCGTTAATTTGTGAGATCAGGTTTGAGACAAGGTCGGCCGAACGCACTGAAGTGACCTTTAGAATTGGGCGTTCTTCCTGGTTCTTCTACGAGAGGAAAACACCAGTAACAACAAAAATACTTACGAGGGTTTTCATTGCAATAAGAAGTGACACTAGAGATTGCAACTGAAGTAATGCATTTGCAATTGCAAGTTCTAATTGGTTTTATAGTGATCAATAACCTTGTCACACCCTTATGGGTCAATATGTATTGTTGCATGGGACATTTTCTTTCCGCGTGTATGCACATAAGTGCATAGAAGGAAAATGGACAAAGTGGAGAATGGTGCAATCGTAGACTAAAGGGAATCAGACTGTGTTCACCGAAAATTTTAATTTGGAAACAAACCTATCATAATGAACAATAAAATGCAAGACCTTGAGGGATTAATTAATTTTGCTTTGGTAGCAATTGTGGTTAATTTACATTAAAAATATTCGATTTGGCGTGCCACAATAGAAATGGAGGAAATTAAAATCAGACAACTGAGTTTTGGAATTTGGCTACTATTGGGCCACGTATGTGTATAGTAAGAATGGTATTATGATAGTGAACAAAAAATTCATTGATTTAATCATAAAGGACAATGAGTAACCAGTTTGCAAATGTTAGTTGTAATGAGATGTAAAATCAAAGTAACGGATCTGACGAGGACACAATTGACAAGTAATTATCGAAAAATAGATAATTAGAAACGTTTTCCATACCGAACAAATTTTTTTAATTCAATTTAGACATTCAAAATTTGTTTTCTCTGCCTGAACTATTTATTATTTGTTGTGATACAGGTTAAACATCAATAAACACAGTATTATAATCATTTATTTATAGAACGAATTTTTGAAACAATTTTTGTAATTTTCATTTCATGATTTTTTTAATGGTGGTGCGAATTAATATTATGACAAATATTTTTTGTAAAATCCATACGTGATCAATGGTATTTGCGGTATTTATTTTAAATTTAAACTCTACCAACATGTTGACCTTAAAAGTGGGCAGGGCCGACTAAAAAATTATGATTTTATAGCATTCATTATTTTGATAAACATTACAATTATAATTTTTTATCATAAACATAATTACCAAAACACAATTTTATACAACACGATGATCTGACTAAACATAAAATCATATTGAAAACGCAAAGTTGCAAATGCAACTTTCGTCCTGTTTATAATTTTGAGAACAAAACATTCATTTAAGTTGTGTAGAGATAGAAATTATTTTAGACCTATTTATCATTTGTCAATTAGCATTTTTAACTTCGCTATATTATTCAATATTAAAGCCTCTTACACGAAATTTAAAAAAGCCTTGCATCAGAACCAAAATAAATGTAAATTATTTTCGCTTAGGCTGGGCCCGCTTATAAAAACGCACAGTTTATTTAGACGACATCAGTTACCCACCAAACGTAACACAAAAACAAATCTAGAAAAATGAACTCTTTTGTAAGTTCGAGTACATATTAATTATTTCTTTCGTTAATTTTAAATTTCAGGCTGTATTCTTCTTGGCCGCTTTGGCTTGTGCCAACGCAGGGATAATTGCCGCTCCTGCTGCCAGAATTTTGCAAGGGCCCAGCAGCAGTGCGACAGTTATCGGTCCTGACGGAAGCTCTATTTCCTCCATTGCCCCAGGAGGCACCGTTGTTGCCGATGCCCAACCAGGTCTTGTAGCTGCTCCTGCTGTGGTTGCCAGATCGGCGGTCGTAGCTCCAGCTGCTTGGGCTGCTCCTGCTGTTGTCGCCGCTCCTGGTCTTGTAGCTCGTTCTTCTGTCCTGTCTGGATTGGACGGCACTGTGATTGCTGGTCCTGCTGGTACTATTACAGCCTCCGGATCCCTCGCGGCTGCACCTTTAGCCGCTGCTTGGTTGTAATAATTTTGTTCGAAATTTAGTAAAAATGCCAAATACGTATCTAGTTTTCTACGAATACCTATCCTAGTGCAGTATGTGTGTTTATATTGTTGAAAATGTATAAAAAAAAGTAATGTGATTTCTAAATAAATATTTTTTGTAATAAACAGTGTTTCTTTGCGTTGGATGTATCTGCTATATGAACTTAATAATAGTTAAGTAATCAATAAATAAGTAGGTGATGAAGTGTAAAAAAAATTTCTTTAAATAAATAAACGTTTATTTTTTTATAAATTACAATTATATTATTCAAAATTGTATCTACTTAAAATACGACTACATTAGTCATTTAATCATTCAACATAATTAAGTTTTTAAATAATTGCTTGATTAAATTTTAACAGGTTCAAGAAACAGGCAAAGTTATTTAAGAGTTCCTTAGTAAATGTTTTATTCATACATAGTAGAGTAAATAACTTACAAATTCCAAAATTTCCTTCAACACCTACTCATACTTTAAACATATTTATTTAAATACTTTTGCCTGTTGCGTCACTAATTTGTTTGCTGATTAGTGATTACGCTGGTAACTGATTGATTAGATGAAGCTTTTTCCAATCTTATTTTTAATTACATGTCCTTATTAATCATTCCTTCCCTATCTTTAGAGTTCAAAGCAGTTTCTACAAAAGTAGGTACGATCCAGATGATTGTTGCAAGAACGATTGTTACGGGCTTAAATCAGGATTAAAAGCGGTTAATTTTTTATACTACTAGGCTTAAGTAATATTTTGGCGTTCGTATTCTAATAGGAGTATTACGTGCTAATTATTGCTTGTCATACTCTCTCGTTAGGACAAATGTAACTATGTAATATTTTATATTTAGGTATGAGAAACAAATAGAAAAAGCTCATTTACAACTACAAAGCTTCGTTATTTATTCCATATTAGAAAAAAGTAAGAAAGATCGTCACCATGTTCTTGCTTTTCTTCTCATTTATTAATTGTAGAAAATTATAGATACCAAATTAAGTATAAAGTAATTACTTTGAAATTTCAAAAAACTGATGAAGCATTTTTTATTTTTCTTAAATTGTTTATATGAGTTGTGCTTTTAACAGTTTTCGATGAGAAACTTCTATATCTACACATATGGCATTGTCCTGATAGTTAATAATTAACTACATTCATTAAGTACTTGTTTTTATCGAATTAATCGAATCTTTATTCGATTAACCGTATTTAGTTCTTTAACTAAATACGGTTAACCTTCGCATAATTTGAGAACAAAATCTGTCACATACACGTATAAATAAATCAAATTTAAGTAATATTTAAATGTGTACACATTTGCATAAAAAATAATTGTACCTCTCGAAACTTTGTCCAAACTTGCATAAGCGGAAGCGCTCTCAAGAATTTGATCGATTTTTTTAGGCAAGGCTGTTCACTATAAATTAACTCCCCATCGTGGAAGCTGTACAGTTGTTCAGCACAAACCAAGCAAATAGCAACATGAACTCCTTCGTGAGTATTAAAAAAATACAAAACGAGACAAAAATTAACAGTAATTTCAGGTTGTAGTCCTTCTTGCCGCTTTGGCCACCTCTCAAGCTAGCGTAATCGCTAGCCATGCCAAAATCCTGCAAGGACCAAGCAGCAGAACTACCGTAATCGGAAATGACGGTAGCGCTATTTCGGCCATTGCCCCAGGAGGCTCCATCATCACCGAAGAACACCACGGTGTTGTCGCTCATGCCGCTCCCGCCGTTATTGCCCATGCCGCCCCCGCTGTTGTTGCCCACGCCGCCCCCGCTGTTGTTGCCCCCGCCGCCCCCGCTATTGTTGAAGCCCGTGCCGCCCCCATTGCCCATTCCGTAGTCCACTCCGCTCCCGCCGTTGTAGCCCACTCTGCCCCTGTTGCCGTTTCCCATTCTGAACACTCGATCGTCCACCACGCTCCTGCTGTCGTAGCCCATGCTCCTGCCGTTGTAGCTCACGCTCCTGCAGTGGTTGAAGCCCGCGCTGCTCCCGTCGCCGTGGCCCACTCTGACCCTGTTGCTGTAGCCCACTCTGCTCATTCTGTAGTTCACTCTGCCCCTGCTGTTGTAGCCCATGCCGCTCCTGCTGTAGTAGCGCATGCCGCTCCTGCTGTAGTAGCTCATGCCGCTCCTGCTGTAGTTGCCCACCATGGCGCTCATGCCGTTGCCGATTCCGCTATTGTCGGACCTTCCGGTAGTATTGTTACCGGAAGAGCTCATGTTGCTCCTGCTGTCGCTGTAGCTCATGCTGCTCCTCTTGCCGTTGCTCATCATGCCGTTGCTCACCATGCCGTTGCTCATCACGCCCCAGTCCTTGCACATTCTGCTCATTCCGTTGTTGCACATTCCGTCCCAGTTGCCAGAGTTTGGTAATTTTAGCAAGTTTGGTCAGTAGTCGGAGGTTTTTTCCGTTAAATGGGAAACATCAAAGATTATCTATTTTTATAATGACAAGCTTGTTAACCTGATGTTAATTTATGTTAAATTATTGTACTGAAATTGTGTATAAATGTATAAAAATAAATTGTTACTGAGCATTATAAATTCTGTCTCTTTATTCCGCTGTGCAAATATTTTTTTATATTTTATTTATCAAATGGAAAAATGAAATTAAAAAAAACATTTTATTTCAGTAAAGTGTAATTTACTAATTTATTGAAATATTATCAAAATGGTAAACAATGTGTCCTAAAAATAAATTTTTATGCAATCATAAAAAACAGATAAACTTTACATATTTGTACGTAAAGCTAGTGATTTTACCATTATTTATTTCACGAAAACTGGCAGTGTAGGCAAATTTGAAGTACCTACTCCTACATATTTTAAATAATTAGATTAGATGCCTAGTAGAAAAATTGTATACATTAGTATTAGCGAATGATGCAAGGGTCGAAAATCATCCGAATATATCGAGAAATATTATTATACAGTGAGGATTTTATTTTAATGAACATCACACAAAATAACACTATTAGTTAACACTATTATCCTATGTTCAGTATTAAAAGGTCGAAAATGTCGAAAAATTAATGTACTACAAATTTTAGAGAGTCTAAAGTGCAGCGAAGCCCGAGGGCAACAATCACTCAAGAGATTTAGGCACTTTGGTCCCGATGTAGGTACATACGCAATTTTTTGCACTTCCAAAGTGTTTACTTTTTTTGCACTTCCGACACTAAAATAGAGACTTTAGTTTCTGTCTACAGGGACTAAAGTGGGTCATTTATTCCCTAGGGAATAATGGACTGATCCCCCTATTTATTCCCTATGGAATAAATGACCCATTTTAGTCCCTGTAGAAAGTATCGATTTTAGTCTCTACCTTTTAATACAAGGGTAGATAGTCTGCTAAAAGTATTTTTTACTATATGTATCTCAAAATCTAATAGACGTACAAAAATTTGCGTTTTAGTAGGCATGTATTATTGGTTATTTTTCCTATTCCTGAAAAATTTCAAACAAAAATCTCAATAGGAAAGATCATTAGGTACTTAATCATTGACGTAGGAAAATTATTTGTTTAATCAATTTTTTAAACATTTTAGCTAAATAAATATGTAACTGTTATTAGATACATAATTAGCAATAACAATGCTTCTATTTTTGTTACAACACGAGATAAAATTAGTCATAATTTTACCTTTAAGTAAAAAACATTTCAAAGACATTAATATCGAATTTTCTTCGCACGCTTAAAAAATAATTAAGCAAATGAACCGTCACGTATTAAGACCAGAATCCCTATAAAAGCAATAAGTTACAGACGACACTCATTCTACTTTAGAAACTTCAACAATCATCATGTACACCGTAAGTTCTTTAATTAAAAATCGCCACAATTGATCAAATGCTTAAAATTTGCAGAAACTTTTCGCGCTCTTCGCCCTCTTGGCCGCTGCTAACGCAAGTGCCATCTTCTTCCCTCAGACCAAAATCCAGGATGTTGCTGTAGCAAAGACCAGCATTGTTGGCCCTGCCGGTAACATTACCAAGGAAGAACACGTGCCAGTGATCACCCACGAGCCCACCGCGTTCGTTGCAAACCCCGTATACCGTTACCTCGAGCATCCCGTGGTTCTAGGAGGTGATGCTGTAGTTCAACAACACGAAGTCTCCGTTGTTCATCCCCCAGCCCTTCCTTTCCATCCCGTTATCCACCATGAGGTGCCCGTGGTCCCAACTGTCCCACACAATGTCGTGCTGAAGACAATCCCACACACTTTCCCATACGCTGTCCCCTTCACATACACTCCTCATTTCTACAGCGTCGTTAATCCCGGTTTGTCTTCCATCAAACTTGTTAAATAGATCAAATTTTGTGTTGTATGAGACTGATTTCGGGTGTTTTAAATAAAAACTTAAGGGCATGTTCTTGTTGTCTTAATTAGCATTCTCCATACCCTTCGCATATGAATCAAATTAATTATTTTTTTATGTCTAATATGAATGAGTTATATTTGAAATGCCGTCACGCCCCGTTATGTTGTGCGATAATACCGGCCTTGTCTAATCAAATCTGTCGGTCAATAGCTTAACAATTTCTGCGTCTACTATGAGAGTTCCGTGTTTCTAAAACGTAGTCAAACTTTATACGAAAAGGTAATTATTTATGGATCGAGAATTCTCTTAAGGATAACTGACGTATAAATTTATAATAATCAACGTTATAAACAATGGAGGAGGTACAAAATCCTGCATTAATTATTAATTAATCTCCTTCTTTCTGCTTTGTGTTAACACGACGATTAAAAGATTAAAACAAAATATTTGAACAAATGTTAGCAGGAAAATGTAGGCAGATTCCTAAGGGCATGCAAGAAATATAAAATTGTTTATTTTACCACAAAACGATAAATCCTAAAGAAAGTATCCTGATAAAATCGGTTCACGTTAGAATTGCTGAAACTGAAAAATCTGATTTGTCGCAAACAGAGAAAGTGGGTTTATTGCCTAAGCTAAGAGTTTATACGTTATTTAAATTTTATTCTTCGAAACTTTTTAAAGTTTTGCCAACTTTGGTAATACCTACGCTGGTTTTACAGTGTAATGTTCTTCAGTGTCAAACAACAAAATGGAATTTTAATTTCAAAACACTTGACGAAAATTAATTTAATTATTAATAATTAAATAAAAAATAAGATTTTTTGTCTATTTTAATTAAAATTAACAAAGTAAATAAACAATATGTGATCCTTCGTGTTTCAAAGTTTGTGTTGAAGAAAATCGTTTCAATCAATAACTATATTTGGTTTATTATTCTTCACCGTTATCGGTCCATCAGACAGTGTTGGATTCAGGGTCCCAAAAAACCTAAGCATTCACGGATGCTGACCAAAAAGAAATTGGGCGTGTGTGTATTCCAAGGTTGCCTCTAACTATATAAACGCGATTCAAAAATCTTTCAGCATCACTTGAACACTTCAAGAATCCCAACAAACACAATGAACACCTTCGTAAGTATAGCAGCACAAAAAATCCAATTTTGATCTAATAATTTCAGGTCGTTGTCGCCGTCCTCGCCGCCTTGGCCTCCGCCAACGCCGGTCTGATCGCCGCCCCCTCTGCCAAGATCATCCAAGGGCCCAGCACCAAAACCACCGTCGTGGGTCCTGACGGCAGCGCCATTTCTGCTGTGGCTCCTGGAGGCACCATCGTCGCCGAAGACCACTCTGCTGTCGTTGCCCACACTGCCCCCGTCGTGGCTCACGCCGCCTACGCCGCCCCTGTTGTCGCTCACGGTTATGCCGCCCCTGTGGTCGCTCACGGTTATGCCGCCCCCGTCGTTGCCGCTCACGCCGCGTACGCTGCCCCAGCTGTAGCTTACGCTTCCCATGGGGTTGTTGCCCACAGCGCCGATACCGTTGTTGCCGGACCTTCTGGTACCATCGCCACCAGCAAAACCGTTGCCAGCCCAGCTGTTGTAGCTCATGCTGCTCCTCTGACTTACGGACATCATGGACTTTACATTTAAATTATTTATTGAATTATGACTGTAGGCAATTTTAATAAAACGAAATAAAAAATCATAAAACACGTTCTGTTGTTATTTAGATAAGAAATTCATACAGCTGTCGGTTTTACTAATTTACTTTCAATCACGAATCTTAAAATGTGTACACAAAAACTTTTTTGATTTTAAAGTTTGAAGGAATACTAATGACATTATTGTAGACGGAAGGTAATCAATACTGACAGAGTTTTTTTGTTATGTAGTCAGAAAAACAGGCTTAGTATTGATTTTTTAAGAAAGCTTTACGAATAAGGTATAGGTGTAATGCGAAAAATCTTCTATATATTTTGTATAAAGTGCTTTTCTACATTTTCATCGTAACATACTTACGGACGGATTTATTTACAAAGTCTAGCTGCAATGTTAAAAAACTTTTTAGCTAATATAATTACACGCTTCTTATTTTTTTTAGCTTATAATACTTCGCTTCCATCTTTTAATTGCTAAGTCAAATTAGTGGAAAGCGTAATACGAGTACAAGCTTTATAATGAAAATAATGAGTAAAAAAACGTACGTTCAGAAGAAATATCTACATAAAAGGTTAATAAAATTAAATACAAAAATATTTTCTTCCTTAGAATATTATTATTACATTATTCAAATTAAATAATAATTAAGAGCTCCTAATGGACAGGTTAGAATATTTTATACCAACTATGTTTAATGAGCAAATATTATTAATTAACAGAATAGGCTTTCAGTGTTGTAGTTAAACGGCTAATGTAGTTTTCGATGAACTAATTAAATGATATAATCACGTAAACGTGATTACGAAATAATTAATTAACTAGGTATATGTGATTGTTATAGTTGTAAATTAGTAGATCACTCTAAAATTCTGATTAACATTAATGTGTCACAGCACCCACAGCCATTGAAAGACGTGTCAAGTTTTGCAAACTAATTTTTTCGACAGCCTCATCGCAAATATCATACTAAAGTAACTTATTTTCTTCTTTTTGAGAAGAAATAACGTACTTTCATGGAAAATCTGGAAGGTGGAAAATGGTATTTTCTGAGGAAGTCGTCGAAAAAATCATATTATTTATAACATTGAAGGAAAGCCTCTTCTCTCCCTTAGATGATTCTTCGGGAGAGAATAGATGTCCTTCCTCCCTCGGTACACAGTAGCTATTGATTTTACAAATGAAACAACATAATGAATTTCAACCATGCGTTTTTATTGTTTTAATTTCCTTAGTTTTAACGAATCCAGTATTCTGCAGGGACAAGTAAAGCAGTGGAAAATACGTAGGGACATAACTAAAATTTTAAAAAAGTTTGTTTATTTACTACATTTAACAATCAAACTGGGTGTTTGACTTCCCACGCAATTACTATTATTGTTTTATTCTTAACATATCATAAAATAATTATTTATTACAAGAAGTGGTACACCTAGTGAAATACTTAAGAGCGAAACATATGTCAGAGCAAACGACAACATAATTCACAGTTTACTTTATTTGACATTTTATTGCATACTTATTGGTTTCAACTTACTCGTAAATATAAATCGTTTTTAACGGAGGTTACAAAACTGTATGTAGTTATTGATAATAATTATTGGTGGGTGACTGTCACAGTACTATAAATATTGATTTTCACAAATCCCACAGATGGACAATTCCAAGCGATTAAAATGTTGCAAAAGTGTTTAATTTTGATTTTCATTTCAGTGCAGTGCAACTAAATATGTTTCTAGGTGCATTTATTTGTCCAAAGTATTGCAAAAAGCGTTGAAATTTTATAAATAAAATATTTTTGCAAGTAATATGTAAATCAAAAATATTTACATTGCTGTAATAGAGAGTAACGGCTTCTTTATCTTCTATTAAAAAGTCTCAATTCATGATGATTATTCATTAAGCTGACAACCTGTTTTAAAGTGATAATAGTAGTAACAAATAATTAATTTACATTTCCTGAAGCTCATCCTTATCTTAGGATGGTAGTTCCAGAGACTAAAAAGCACTCATTTTCATCATGTACATAATTTTTGTATTTATTTATAAATTGTAAGTAGGTTTTTTGCAAATGATCATTTATAAATAAAAAATGTAGTGATCAACTATTAACGACCCAGGACCGCAGTTGTGAGTTCGATAAAAATCTAGAATCTGGTTTCAGTAATGACTGTTTAAAAATAATTATCCAACATCACGTATTAGGAAGATGTACATTTCTACCAAAACACCTTATCTGATAAATCAAACTGAATCTGCATATTAATTTCATTGACCAAGGCGTATTTATCATACTGAATGCATCTACTTAATATCTGTTGTTTCACATTTAATTAAGACAAAATTTAAACACAAAACCTGTACCTGTACGGAAACTTTAAGAAAATTGGGTGTGTGGTCAAGGCTGTGTTTGCGATATAAAAAGACAATCGTGTACCATAACGGCATCAGTTGATCAATCGACGATACTAAACAACCACCATGAAATCCTTCGTAAGTATACATAAACCCTGGAGGAAACCACGACTCAATTTGGAAATTTGCAGGCTGTTGTTGCCCTTTTCGCCCTTTTGGCTTGCGCCAACGCCCAGATCTTCTCTTCTGGTAAAATCCTCCAAGGACCCAGCAGCAGATCCACGGTCGTTGGGCCCGATGGTAGCGCCATCCACGCTGAACATCCTGGTGGTACCGTTGTCGCCGAACACCACTCTGGTGTAGTTGCCCATACTGCCCCTGTTGTTGCCCATGCTCCAGTAATCGCACACACCGCCTATGCCGCCCCTGCCATAGTCGCCCACCACGCACCCCTCGCCTATGCCCATCATGGCATCTACGCCCATCATGGTTATTACTTCTAATTTATTTTCTCGTAGTCATGTCAATAAAACAATTTTGAAATATTCGAGCATTTTTATTATTTCACCATTACTTTGTAAACAGTTTTGAAATAAAAAAGGGCGATATATTGTTAAGGGAAGTCGAGAGTGGCGTAAGCTGCACGAGTAATAATCGGAACACCGGCTACAAAAGCCGTATGTGCAGTAATTCCTGGATGTTGATCGGTTACAATTTTGCCACGAGGGGCAACAACCGAAAGAGCACTGCCATCTGGTCCAACAGTAGCTGGGGTGTTTGGTTTTAGTGTGTGGGGGTGGTTTACACAAGTCAAAACACCAAAAAGGCCAACAACCTAAAATAATATAGAACTTGCTCTGCGGTGAACGCTTCATTTAGTAAACAAGGGGTGAGAAAAATCGTAAGTGAATTCCCAGCTGTGAAAATGAACCTTGAACTTGTCAAAAGCAATTTCTTTGATTGGACCACCGGTGAATAAAATAGCAATAAAAACAAACAATATTGTGTTTTCTTCCAACTCGCTGATATTTGCTATTATTAAACACTCGTAAATCAGCAAAAACCGTAAAAGGAGGTGGTCGCTAAAATGCCACGCATAAAGCAAACGCACTGTCTTGCATTGACATAATTTGTGTTTATTTCTGCATATTTTTCCGATATAACACGAACAGCAATATTTATTGTTGGAAATGTCCAGTCAAGAAATGCAGGAAATTGAAAATAATTGGCCCTGAACTTCGCATGACCACACCTCCGAAATATAGCCTGACAGAATAAAAGCCACAGTAATTAAAATGCATGCAATAACTCTCGTTCGCACCGATAAAATTTGTGCAGAATTAATTCACAAAGAAAGATATTAGCGTTTTTGACACGCAAATATTTTAACCATGTCATTATGCAAATGTGTTTCATTAAATCAGGATTCAATTTTCCGAATAAAATTCTAGTACAAGCAGAATTAGTGTTTGTTTTAAAACAAATACTGTTCTATTAGAATTTACATAATTATCAAGACAGTGTCTTTCATTGATTACAACCGTAATTACAATGGGCGGTAATTCCTTACAAGATTATCTCCCCATTTCTTATGCAAATGCTTGTAGGAGGCTTGTTCTCTAGTGTCTTCGGATTTACTTAATCCCACCTTTTTAAATCTATTAAAGTCATAATGTATGATTGTATGTTATTGTCCTTCAAATAACGTCGTGGTGAAATGTGGAAGGCGTTGTCTACTTGTATTACCTGTTTTTTAGGTGTTCTTATCTCCTGTAATGACAGTCCAGTTCTCATTGTCAGAGAATATTCTAGTTAAATATGCTCTAACTGGATTACCACACTCACCTGCCAATTTTCATTTCTAAAAAATGAGCGCATTTTCTCTAATTATGGTAGGAAAAAACCGCGCGAAAAATTTCTCGCTGTCAAGCATCCCCAAAACTACACTTCATTTCACCAATTCCCCACTGAAAAGCCGAAATATTAGTTTTTGTGTAGCAATTTCCCCGCCGTAATGATTCTGCAATGCCGAAATGTATTGGCATTTCCTTATCAGATTTCAAGTTCGGTAGACGTTTTCCAGTGTCCTTTTTCGTCTGGAACGTCTATTGTGTTTATATATTTTTTGTTTCACATCGCTCCCGATTGGTGGTTTCTTTGATAACCTTCGCCAATCGGGCTGTTTTATCATCCCGAAATTGTAAGTTTCAAGTAGACGGACGTCGTTCGGGAAAATTGTATTATTCCAGATAAGCCGTGGCTCAAAATAACCACATAATTGTTGCCATCAATGGCAGACTGGTGTTATAAACTTCGGAGATAATCATTCGAGGATCATTCGAAACATTTGTTTTGTTATTGGCGTCCTGGAATATTTGTTCGGAGTTGATTCCAGCGGAAAGTTTAAAAACTACCAAAGAAACTTTGCAAATATGTATTTACTGTGTTTTTCATTTTCCAGACGTCGCAAAGAGCTCGCGAATCAATTACATCTGTCGGGGGGAATAATCTCAGTTTCAAGTACCTTTGAATTTGTTAATTAATGCCCACACGTTCGCAGACACAATACGCATGTTTCAGGTACACCACAGCAAAAGGCTTTGGTGGGTATACAAGTGTGTAAATTACTACGCTATTCAAAGCACAGTTGATGAAAAGCTTCAAGACATAAGGATCTCTCCTCTGAGGCTTAACACACACTGCCACAAAAATATATTTCACAAAAAACTGTATTTAATAAGTTTGTATTCTCCACGGCGAACCACGAACCAAAGACAAATTAAAACAGTTGAGATAACGACCCTTGAATGGAGATTTACATCCGCATCATGGAACAACATCATTAGAAAGCTGAACGTATTTTGAAGTTGAATGTATTTTCAAAATAAACAGGGATGCAGTTGATATTCACATACTAGGTTTATAACATTAATTTTATTGTAGACAACTTGAAAATGCGTAATTGGATTTGCAAATGTTGAAATTCAATTAGCAGCAGCATCTATTCATTAGATTATTTTGCATTATAAATAGAATTTGCATATTGTCCTTTAATAAAGTTTTAGGAGAAGACTCGTTAGCAATTTCACAATTAGGAAAGTTGGCTCGTTGATCCGTGTTAGTTTAGTAAAGCAAAGAAAATTTCACACTTTCTGTGAAGTCATCGTTTTCCTGGGAAAACCGTGTCTGCATTTTCACTGCTTCTTGGCGAAATGCGTATGAAAAATTATGTTACGTTTCTATTGCAAATAAAAGCTGAACAGAAGAAATGGCAAATTTGTTAATGCGGCTATTAGAAAAAGACCCAAAGAGGTCAAACGACGATTAATAAAAAATAGTTTATAAGAGAATCGGAAGAACCGTAAAATACTCGTATTTTATATTTTTGTCGATAAAACGATCCACATTCTTCCAATGCGTTGTTTACACTATGGCCACCCGGGTCCTTCATAGGATTATTTACTTAAAGTAAAGAGAAAGATGGTAGTAAAGATGCCGACTTCAATTTTAACAAATGCGTTTAGACAACCTTTCATAGTAACAAAGCTATTGACCCTTGGTTCATATTGATCGGAATCATAAAATAATAACTACACAGCGTTTAACAATCAAGCCAGGAAATCCAGACCAACATTTAATGCATTTGTTAATTATAATCATCAACTTTAACAAAAACATCTCGTTAAGGTGTTTAACTTTCTAAACATTTACAATAATCTGCCAGTGTAGACAGAAAGCTACCATCCATGAACTAAGAATTTTTCCAAGAAAACAAATTTGCTATACGTATTTTAAACAAATTTGTTTGAAGAAAGTTTTAAAATCATTTAGAGAAAAGTTTCTGCATCGAAATTGTTTTATATGAAGCAGAAATGATCAAAACTGTGTTTGCACGGTTGTTAAATTTCACACAAAGTTTCGAACTAAGCAGCAAATACGCAATACCTAAATAAGTATTAAATACCAAAATAAAAGAGCTTTTTATGAAATAATAAATACAGACAAGTGTAGAATAAATTTGTAGATGTGGCTGGCAGTTTGTAATAAAAGTTTACGTTTACCATCAGTACAAAATAAACTCAAAGACATTTGCTTAGGAATGCAGCTTTCAAAATCACAGTAAACAAATTTACAGCTTTCCTAAAACTAAATCCCCTAAAAAATCAAACAAATCAACGTTTCAATTGTACGACGAATATTGGCGCTTGTTTCTGCAGCTTAATTTCCTTATTTACAAATTTTTGAATAAATGCCCAACATGTAGTCGGTATTCTTACAAATACAATTGTATTGTAGAAAAACCTGTGCTTACTCAATATCGGCAACTTTCGCACTAAACTTTGCTTTTAGCTACAACAAACTCCTGAAATCCTATTTATGTTCACCCTCGTTTTAGTGTAAAACATCGTATTATGTTGTAATTATAATAATCTATTCCTGTTAAGCCACAGTGTCAAATTTGAAGACATCTGGGAAAATCTTTAGAAATAAAGCTAATTGTTGGGTACATTTTCGACGCAGAAACAAACGTGAATTAACATTCTGCGCGTTCTTGTAGCAATTAGTATCCGCTTTTCATGCAGCTGTTACAACACCACTAATTAACGTCACCATCAGAGCTAAGCTAGCAAAATGACCTACCTGCATGTTGCATATTTTATATCTGACATGGTCTCCTCGACAAGATCCTGGTTTGCACGTCCTTAATTGGTGCGAGACACCCCCATCGCACGATCTTGAGCACGCAGACCACTCAGACCAGGAAGACCAGCCTCCGGATCTGCTGTCGACTTCTTGCAGCTGCGATGATAACTCCTGCAAAAATGTTTGTTGTTGCAGAACTGCTTGTTAACAATCGATATGCTCGTGTTGGAGTGATTCATAAAGACTCCTACTTAACATCATTAATATTGCAGAGTAAGGGCATTAAGAACGTTCTTTGTTTTAGAATTCTCTTATTCCTTAGCATCTACTCTTCGTCCCCCTCCCATTTGTTCGACGAAGGCACTTCCGATATTAATTGGCAACATTTTTCTTGCCAGATTCGCAGGCCAGCTATGAAGGCTTTTAATTAACAGCCTCGTTCTTATCAGAAATGACATAAGTGCTTTAGATCTGAACTTGAGTTTTGGTTAATACAGTGGTGTGGCTAAAAAGTGAGGTCGATAAAAGCAGAGCTACTAGAGATTGAGATTCTCCGTTAAGACTAATAACAGGCTGGAGCTTTACGGATGAATAATGCATTGTTGATTCTTAGAAGCGCCACGGGATTGCAGACTTGCAAATAGGACTTTATCCACAAATTACAATAAATTACGCGTTACCAAAATCAGAAAATATGAAAATCCTCTTGTAGAGTTTCCGGAAACCGATGTTTCTTTGTCAATTATTTCAAGAAGATTTTCGATGGATTATTCCGTTTTCGCAGGGATTGGATTCACATTATTCCAGCCGCGTTTTTTGCTGACAAAGTTTTAGACCCGAATTTGATTAAATATCCAAGAATAGTTATGTACATTGTCAGATAAAATAAGATATGTGCACAAGTTCAGAAACACCAGCCTGACATTAATTTTACGACACTCTTATAAGTAAATATCTGCTGTTCCAGACGGCCATAACACCAGAGTTTGCCGAGTTTAAATAAAAAACCAGAAGCATAAAACATGATTAAATAAGAAAAGTTGGTGAAACACAGCATTATGCTGAAGGATGTACGATTATAGCTTGTTTTAAAATTCAGTTTCATCTACCTCTTTTTATGGATTCTAAAAATATCGATTAACCCCTGAATATCGGATTATAAAACCTGTGCGTTGTCACACATAATAAGAATCCGCCTTTATTACCTTTACATACTTTCCTTTAAGATTGCTTCAGTCATTAATTTTCCCATTATATTGAACGCTCAACTTCGAGCTTCACCAATTTATTGAAGAACTTTGTTTCATATTGAAAACTAAAACTATCACACGTCTATTCTAAAACACAAAGAAGTTTGATTAATGGTGCCAAGCCAGTAATTCTTGGAGTTACTTTTCAGGCAGAAAAATAGTTAAATAAAGGAAGAATGACATGTCAAAAGTTATTTTCAATCTGTAGGTGTTTCGCGATTTCATGTTGTGCAAGTGGAATTGAGTTAAGAAAATACGTTTGGTAAATGACTCTATCGCGTTTTTAAAATTGGCCATTAGCGGTTGTTGATAAGATCTTTACCTGTTCGGAATCATCATCTGTTGTTATAGGAACTTCCACAGGAACTTCTGCTATTGTTAAGTTGTTTTCTGCACCACCTGATGACATGAAACACGTTATCTGAAACAAGTAATTGAATGTAAATAACAAAATAAATCTTAGAAGCAAATAGAAAAGTAAAATTACTACAGAGGCTCAATTATCCGGGATAATGAGGAGACAGGAGAAAACCTACTCCAGTTAAGCCAATCGGTTTATTTATTCGTTATCTCTGTTCATTAAAAAAATGTTAATTTTAATTGCTTGATATAGTATGCAACCCTACATCTTGTTGCAGTATTTGTAGGAATTTTTTTTTTCTGAATAAACACTAGCTGTAATACAACTTTGCCGAAAAAAATACGCTCATAGATTTAAATTAAATTAAACTAAGCTAAAGCGCATTATTTCCAAAGCTTCCCTAATTTCGAATATTCTTACTACTTTGTGTAATGAAAAGTAGGTTTGTAATTATCTACAACATTTGGCAATCATCAAATTTTTAGACTATTTAAAAACCAATTACTTAAAAAATTTTAAAAACATTAAGGCTGATTTCAAAACATAATGAGTTGATAACAAGACAAATCGAAAAAATGTCCTCCAACGTTTAATATATAAATCTGAAAATTTACATGGTTCATCATTCAGTTCTTAGAACACGAGAAACAACCAACAATGAAATTCATGGTAAGCTAAAATATTTTTTTTATTTTAAAGATTTTTAGAAATAATTTTTTGGAAATTACATCCCGGCAAATTGAGTTCAATAAATTCATAATTGTTGTTCTCCTTTCCTAGATTGTTTTGGTCGCTTTAATGGCTCTCGCCACAGCCGAGCTCGTCGTAGGACCTAATGCAAGGACTACTATTACTGGACCTGATGGTAGTCAAATTGTAGCTGATGATTATAGCGGCTCTGTCGTCAACTCTAACTTGGTGTACACCGCCCCATCAGTGCCGTTTGCCCGCTATGTTCCCTATCCATTAGTTTCATCATACTACCCATATTACGGAAGATATGTGCACCTTGTCTGAGATTCTCTTGTCAAGTTAAAACGAAATAAAACAGTTGTAGCATAAAAATGTGTTTTTATTTGCCGTTTTGTCAATCAGGGGAAACATTAATCAAAATTACTTTAGCTCAAATTTTTGCTCCGAAAGAAAATTTCATGTCTTGCTAAAGGTGGGATTTAGGAAGTCAAACGATCCGTCATAAAACCCTCAAAGTTCCTAAATCTCTTATTAGCCATTAGGTGCAACCGCAAGTGGGTCGGAAAACTCGGCACGGCCGTTAATAAAACAGTAAGGTAAGAAGTCGGGTCAAAGCGAGTTGGTGCAACTCCCTTAGGGCGATTGCTGGTCTTGCTACATCGCCCTTGACGGCAGCGATGCGGTCCCAAACTCGACACAAGTACAATTCAATAAACTCTAATAAAAGCCCATTACACAGAATAAGATTTGGTTTCCAGTGCCACTGCTTTTGCCGGCTGAAATCCTTCCGAGCTATTCCCGTTACTCTCGCAACACATGTCTTGAGAAAATGGGATTTTCGCACGACAGAACCTTTCACTTTTATTATTAAATCTGCTTTGCAACGTGTTTTTTGCAAATCTGTATAAATTTTGAATTAGATTTATTCCTGCGCATGATTTTGACGGCGATGGGGTTTCCTTGCGGAAACGAAGGATGATCCGTGTTATCACAGATGGTGAGGCCGAAAAGGCACTTCGGCGTTACCGGAGGGAAGGAACTCGAGTACCGTGGAGCGTGGAGCAGAGAGCACAATGTGATCTGCGAGTCTCGGAGGAATTCAGTCAAAGTGTAACGGAATTACGCGAGCGACAAGCTGCTTCATTGCTCCCTCGATACATCTTTCAGGTTACGTACTCCTGCCTGAAAACTCATCAAAGGCCACACAAATTTCCACGTCAAACGGCCACTTTCCGCTCAAGCCCAAAATACACCGATTATTATGTGAACTAGAGAATCCAAAAATTTATACGATCATAATTTAGTAAAACCCGTTAATCGTTTACAACTTTTGAATGACACTTAATTAAAATTTTATAAAAGGAAAATTATAAATAATTCACAAAGCGAATTGTTACGTTCACTGGTTTGTATTATTACTACATTCCGTACAGAATGAATTATGAGCACGCCACTGGCAGAAAATATTTATTTCCCAAGGGACCATCCTATTCCTTTTCTAATTTAAATACAAATATACAAAATGATTTAACTCTCTGAGCTAATAAATGTACATTTGAGCTTTATAAACGACACTAAGTGACTTTGTATTAATATTTTTCCCACAATACACAAAACTGTTAGACGTTTGTGTTTTTACGAATTTGTTATTTTGACGCAAAGTCAAATTTTCGATTTGGTGGGGTCTACCGAAATAAAAAATGGATCGTACATGCGAAATAATTTATGGCAAAGATAAATTACGGCCCGGAAAGTTTCAAAAATAGGCAATACAATAAGAGAACTAGCGGAATTGGGTTGAGTGTGTTGCTTAACGAGGGTGAAGAGTGGGAGCAAATAGTGCAGGCAAAGCTCCAAATCGTCTAGGATGTCTTGGCAAGGACGGAGACTCCGGACCGGAGAACTGGCCGGAATGGCGCCTCTTTTACAGCAGCCGGAATTGACCCGTAATTGCCGACAATTCATGAACTCTGCAGCTAAATGGGGTTACACTTTTTTAGCGAACCAAAACTTGCTTTAGCACATTTTATTGCCCAGATAATTCATTTATAAACAATTTAAAAATAATTAATATCTGTTATTGACTTGAATATTTATTTTTATTGTCCTAATAACATAAAATCGACGCCTGGAAGATATGCAACTTTATATTCCGATGTGTATATAATGGAAAAAATTGAAACTAAAATTTTTGAGTTTATTGATAATTGAATTTAAATTGATATAATGCGCGCTCTTTATTTTTACTAAAGGTCCAGAAATAGATAAAATTCAGACTGGATTAGTTAGGAGCAATAAAACAACATTGCTGCTTAAAACCAATCTTATCTAAAAGCTGTCGCTGATAAATCTCTCTGGATTTACAGTGGCCACCCTCTTCTAAATGTCCTAAACGTTTGTGCTGAAGATGCTATCGTTCTCCCAGTATCACATACCACGAATCTCTTACATTTTTCGAATTATTTACAAGAAACCGTAAACATAAATGAAATAATTATGCTGTTAAAAAACATAAAAAATATTCTCTGTGATAACGTCTGTATAAAGTCATCCTCCCACTACAGGTGTCCCTTAACTAGTTATGATTTATTGCAAGTGCGTTGATAAAACCAGTATGGTAAGAATTAGACCATGGGATGCCCCGTCGTGTAAGTAAGTGAGTATGTAAATCGAATTTAGTCGGCTTCTTAACATTGTATTCATGAAAATGTTTAATATGTAGTATTGTGGTGTATCTGCTCGTAATTTCAGCAAGCATCACACGTGGGAATAAACGCAATGTTGTTTCGTAAATTGGCAATTTTCATAGAGGAATTGCTGTACATTATCGATCTATTTAGTCCCTATATATTGTTACGGACAGTGCTATTTGTCACAGTATGACATATGTTTGTGTAACAATATTTCAGACAGAGGATACATATCACCCAAGATGGAATGCCAAAAAAATAGCGATGATGTATGTTGAGAGGATGCGATATTTTTGAATCACATATTTTTTAATAGTTGAACGTTTGATTTATAGACTCTTTGTTATACTTCAGCAAACAATATAGGGTGTATAAGCTACGGGGTACGAGAAAACACAAATATTTCTTCTTCTGAAAAGAATATTAAAAATTATGATGACTGTCCAGGAAAAAATGGACGACGTTTTAAATAATAACAAATAATGCAGTAAATGCACTATCGAAAACATGGCATTAAATTTTATTTTACGTCATAACATTTGATCCCTTTTACAAAATATTAATTAAAGTATATAATAAATCCAAGCATTTATTTATAAAATTCAGCTGGAGAGCCTTCGGTTGTAAGCATTTTATCGGAGTTCAGCCTACGTAAATTTTCACTTGAATTGTTGACTCAAACAAAATACTATATTTCATAAATTCTTGGATTAACACATAAAAATTTCTAGAAGCGGTCGCTAATAAAATATAAACATTCTGATCTTTGTTAGGATTATTCGGCTTCAAAATATGTAACCTAAATCGAATAAACGGCTTACAAGTGTTTCTACAAACTCATGAAAATTAATTTTAAAATTTGTGAAGCGTTTTTTGGAGTTTGTAAATGCTTGAACTTTGATCATTTAAGGGAAAATACATTGGAAACTTTTTAACAAAAAAAATCAAATACCTTGGTTTAACCGCAAGCACTAAACTTTTGAAGAGAAAGTTCTTATTTTTGTTATTATATCTGTCTTAATTAACGCTTCACTTTGTGTAATTTTATTCTGGACCCTTCATGTATTCTCCTGTCTCATTAAAATAATCGTCCCCTGGTTATCAGTTAACATAATGCCACCACACACGACATCCCCGGTTTGGCCTTGCAGGTGGGCCTTCCCTACAAGCCCTGATGCTGGGTGCGTAGGAGCAAACAAGTGTAAGTAATAATAAAATTCGGAAACAAAACACATGTAGAGCTCTGTTTTCATGCATGTAATGGAATAACGTAGTCCTAATACCTACCACAGACTAAATCTCATTTTATTTTATTAGGTACTGTCATCTAGACATTTCTCCGTGAATATTACAAGAAATTAAATTAAGGCACCGCTTTAGAAAGCAAAACAAATAAATACAACAATCTATATAATTTGGTCAGAAAGTTAATTATACTAAAGTTGATGTTTGACTTGTTTTCCATCAACTACTTTTAGAACGAAAAAATGTAACAGTTACCCGGTTTCACAGACAAAATTAAGTTTTAAAATGTTTTCATTCAAAGTTGCAAATTTAAACTTGAGTTTGCCCAAAGCAAATAAAACCTTAAAAATATTAAAGTTTTGATAAACTGTTGTCTGCAAACTTTTTATATATAGTAGTAAAGAATAACGTATTTACAGCTAGAAATAAAAAGGCGGTTACTACGCAACTTTCATAATTAATTGATTATAATTACCTAGAAATAGAAACTCGATAATAATTGTTTCATTTAATTTAATTGAAATATGTAAATTCTCAAAAGCGCGCAACCACGATAAAGACAAGAACAGTCTAAAATTACAGTCAACTTTACACAACATCCTTGCCGTCTTTGCGTACTTAGCATTCTAAGCATTGATTTTACGTCAAATTAAGTTAAGTATAAAATATTTGCTTTGGTCTGGTAAATCAGAATTGTTTATTAGTTACCAGACAAAAAACCTTCGTCGAAAAATTATAAGATTTTGTTTCTCAAAGTATTTTGGAAGCAATAATCAAAACATTTTTCAAGGTACATACATAAATCAACATTTAGCACGAATTGAAGTAAAGTAGAGCGCAATTGTAACTTATGCATTCGTAAGAATTTGAAAGAAAAATTGGTATATGCGCTGGTCAAATCAAATTATTCAATTTAACATTGTGAAAGATTGTTCTGAAGTTGGCTTTAATTTAATATTTCGTTTCACTTTAAGTATTCCATTAATTCTCAAGATTTTCTTTTAGCGTCTCGCACTGCCTTCCGAATAAAATCACTCCAAAACTAAATTCACTTTGTAACAACTTTTATTCATAAATAATTTTTAAAATATTTTTAATCAAGTGAGTGTAAAATTTGTGAAGCATATTACTGAACGATTTTTACTGAAAAAGAAATATGCTTTTGAAGTGATTTTTTAAAAGCGCTTTCTCAAACGAACATCAAAGAGATTTTTTATATTCTTATATTTCATTACCCGCAAGTTACGGCAAGTGGGTTATTTTATAGTAATTATTTTTTAGTGCACTTCACATATTTTTACCCGATTTTTACCAAATACTGACGGAAATTTGTTATTGAACAGCATCAACAACGGAGATATGTTCGCTGAATAAATCAACACGCTTTAATATTCGGTGTTAATCGAGTGTCAGTTTTGTAATTGGATAGTCTTTTATTCAGTTATTTAATAAATGCATTGTGGGACAGTTATAATTATCTATTAAATTCAATTTGAGCCCTGAACTTTTTATTGATTTACTACATTAATCAATCATAATGTTAAAATTAAATTTCCTGAGCCTTGCAGGAACTGGTCAGTTTCTAGGACGGTGCCTACAAAACGCATTCACAGTTTTTCAACTCAAATTTGGAATAATTTCTCTAAGCGTCGGTTCAGAACTTTGGATTTTATTTTCAGTGTTTTAAAAATTGCATTTCATGTTTGGCAAACTTTATTTGCACGCAATCATCGCTTAGGATCTAGACAAACACGATATAACGTCGCAGCTTCCAGCCAACATAAATTTTATAGCTACAAAATATGTCATTTACAAAGTGCAAGAAACGAAAAAGACTCACTTAACCCCCAAACAGTAAAAACGCGGTGAAAACAAATGGCTTTTCATTGAACTTTCGTTTTTTTGCTGTGGGTTGAGCATTCTGTATGAATAAGCAAGTGTTTTATATCTAGATTAAGAAGTCCTAACCTCACCCTGTCGTGCTTTCAAAGCACAACAGAATTCCTCGCGGTAATTTATTGTTTTTAACTCAGCTGGTGCTTCCTGAGAAACTGTAGCGACTAGGTCCTGGTGATTTATTAAAAACAGATACACACAATGCGGCCCTCGTGTTTCGTACATCATCAAGGCCAATAACATTTCGAGATGTCTTTATCATTATTACAAAAATATGTAGATGCTAATGGTAACACCTACACTTCTCTATAGACATGCATTCTCAGACAAATCATTAGTTATGACGGGACGAAACGCCCTAACAAGTTCTGTAAATTCGTACCGCTAAAGCTGATTTATCTTCTGGCGCCTCACAAATATGTTACCTTATTCAAATTCGCCGCTTGGTGGGAGCCCCCACCTGGCAACCTTTATTAATTCGAAAAAAGCTTTTTTTAATAATTATTACTGCGAGAAATTTAAAAAGCGCCAAGCAAATTGTAATAAATGCAAATAATGTGATTATAGGAATTTAAGGAAGACACTCAAGCCCCAATTAAAGTTTGTGGGTCATTGTAAAGCAGATGAGGAATAAAATAACAATTAGAATTATGAATGAGTTGTTTTTGTTCCAATAACAGTCGGTTTAATTTTTGTTAATGACAGGATTATTGGGTCAATAATTAAAGTACGCCGCTCTGTAATTAGCATTCTGTCTCTTGGAGAAAAACGAGGAACTCCTAACTTAATTAAGAGACGTTCGAAAATCCCCAATCGAAAAAATAATTAAATCTATTGACAAAATTTTCAGCTAATAAAATTTTACGCGAGGTTAGGGACGCTTTGCGATAATCGAAGCTGGCAGAAAAGAAGGGCCATATCATGACTTGTCGTCTGTCTTCTCTTCACTGACTGCTATCTTTCTTTGTTGTTGTTTCCGAGTTCTCGTTTCCGATGAGGAAATTTAATTTTCTCGGGGTTTTATCGTCACAGATAACTCAACATTAACATCTATGTTTATATTTTCTTTTATTTTTCAAACGCAATTTGTGGAAAATTTAGAATGGAAAGCAGGTGATGTAAATTGAGAAAAACGCTCAAAGAAATATGCTAAGTCATAAAATGAATAATATTACACCGTTCAGAGAGAAAAATAAACGACTAAAGAAAATACCGGGGGAATAAATTATTCTTTGAGGACCATGCACCAAAACTTCATCAATTCTGTGGCTAATCAATTATAGTTTTAGTGAGGAAATTCGACGCTCGGTAAAAAATTACAACCGTATATGGAATGACAATTTACACCTTGTTTTGAAGCACGAATACAAACACAAATTAAATATAAATTAGACGTTAGTGATAACATAACACGCCGTAAATCCTCGACCCATAATGGCCCATGAATTACCTTTACCAATAGTGGTGCCCAGATAAATTAAAACTACAACAGTAAAATAGTTAACATTTTACTTTCGCCTCCAACTAAAAACTAATAGAAATGAAAACAATAAGAGAAACATTTTGACGCTGAAGAAGTGTAATAAATAGTATGGTTTCCTATGATTTGTAGTGACTGAAAACAAAATAAATGGTACGTTATTCAAGATATTTCTCATTTGGTTATTTATCGTAGCATTTTATTTAGTAGTGATTTTTTCTTTATTTTAAATATTATAAATTAATTAACTCATTTCCCACTAATCGCATACATAATAAGAAGATGTGAAATTTAAATTAAGGCCTTTACAACGCTCCTAATGGTATGCAAGGAGGATTACAACCTTTTGTTAATCAATTGAAACAGAAATGTGTTGGCCGTTTAATTAAACTGTGCGTAGCCTCAGGATTATTTTCTATTAACACCTATAAAACGACTTGTGTTTTGCGCATATATTTTTGCTGAAATGAGAGCTTGCGGGGCCATCTGCTTCATGAAATATGATGTAAAATGATATGTAAAATTTAGACTACAAAACAATAAAGATAATGATTGAATAACTAAAAATTTAATTTTCCATTTAAATTACTAAAGTGTTTAAAAAGCAGATGATTTCAATTTTTTGTGAAAAAAAAGTCTATTGAAAGTCGGTCTGCTTGGAAAAACTTTAAATTGCCACTTCCTGCCCTAAAATATTTACATGCAAACTTCATAAATTGGAAGGGTATTTGATCCAACAGCCAGGCGGAAGTTGTGCAGTATCTTTCGTTCGACATTCGCTGGAATAATACCTGCCGCCCCTAAATAAAACATCCTAAATCAAACGTAGCAATTTTCGCAGGAAAATCTAAGCCGTTCCTCCAATTACCCTCCTATCCACATAATTCAAAGTCCATAAATCGCCGAATGCGTCTGACCCGGAAGCAAAGCGAGGTGTTCATTTCCTGTGAGTGGTGGAGTCGTTTCCACTGTACTTACTTATTATGTGTAAGTGTTCGGACGACCGAGTACGACTGAAATTTAATCTCCACAAATTAGACATTTCGGCCAATAAATAACTGAAAGTTTAGCGATTATCGTCTGGTTGCGCAAATTCGATTTGCAGTGCTTCGGTGCAAAAAGTGCATAAAATGGAACATAAGTTCGGGGAGTCATAAACAGTAGATAAAACAGATTTCGTAAAATCTCCACCGTTTAACAGCTTTACGTTGATAAATGGCTGGGAGTTTCATTACTCGCTCGTTTAAGTGGTACACTACTAGAGCAGCTTTTTGCGAACTGATAAAAATCCCAGTGGATAGCGCCATGTAATGGATATATGCCCTCCTTCAAAATCCAAAGACCTATTTTGTAAACTCCAAAAACAGTGCACTTCTTGCAAGGTTGTTGTGTTCACTGCTGACGGAAAATTTGACCAGATCGATAAATCCAGAATTTTACGACGTCCTGTTTCCAGGTTCGATAATTAAAAACCATCAGCATCATTCCATGCCTAATTAAAACCGAAATTAATTTCGCTCAAATCCATTCAAACTTTAGGTGTTAGCTTTTGACACCCATAAATGTTTAACGCCGTGAACTGTTGGTATATGCATGAGAGGCGAAGAAGGAAAAAGCATTCCATGGTGAATGATTAAAAAACTTAGACGCGCTCTGCTTTCGATAATCTGTGAAGTCTCCCACTTCCGTTTCAGAACGACTCAGGACCACCGTCGCATTTCCACTCTCACACCTAAATCCCTGGAAACATGCCAAAAACACAAACAAACACAACAAAATGCGCTCGCCTCACTTCGTTAGAATAATTCCACCAATATTTATCTTAGTTGATGAAGTTGGGGAATCCTCGGTTGTTCATACGACTAGTGGTAATTTATTCCGGGTTGAATGAAAACTAACTGGGTTAAAACTGCAGTTTGTCGATACTGCTGCTGCAAGTAAGCTGTATCGCGTAAAGTTTTTGCGCAACTCTATAAATATTTCTTGGTGTCTGCACATCCAAGCAATTTTCTACGAGAGAAAAGCAAATCATTTTATTTTCGTGTGTGGTTGCTGCTTGATGAATATCTCCATTAACCTAATCCGCACCGCGAAGAATCCTGAAATGTCGTGTCCGACACATGTCACGGGAATAATATTCCATTGCACCGTTTACCGCATCGGCATGAATTACTTCCGAAGAGGGAGAAGCAGATCATGGAAAATGTACCGGTTATCTTTATTGCTAACTAGAAAGCATAACTATAGCCCCATCGGCATTTATCTTTGCAATTGCTCCCAAAAAAGCTTATTATTATTCTAGTAGCGCCATTTTTTAAGTTAACTATACTTTAATTCAACATTAAATAAGTAAGAAACAAGTATGCTCTTCATTTCTAGATTACCTACACAATAAACAAATTTAAAGGTAAAAAACATTTTGGCATGTGGTTAATTTTTCCAGTGTTGAATATACACATGCCTTTATATTAAATCATTTTCACACTGTAACCACACTAGAATTCATTTAGTTAAGTGTGTAAAACATTTATAAAACCTGATTAGTTTAGGTACTAAAAGTACATATACAAAGAAGCTAATTTATACTAGAAAATATTACACTCTAGAATGTGATCCTCTGGGGACCACTCATAGTGTTATTTTAGTGCGAACAACACCAGACAATTTTTTACTGTGTAGTTTCAAAATTACATAACCTTTGTAATAAGTATATTTTTTTCTAAAGCTTTGCTGAGCACTAAATCCTTAAGGGAAGGAAGTGCAAAAATTTAATATGTAAATTAAGAACCAAAAAAAAAGAAATCAAATTTTATCTTTTTCGGTATTAGGTGAGCTCAGCTTTGTAACTCATTTCTGTTTGATCTGGATCTAGACTGCTCGTTATAAATGTCGGTGATTAACAATTTAATTTGTACCAACAAATTTAATTAATGAAGACTTATGATTAATTGCGCTTTGTCAGGTGTACCAACCATCTCACCTTTGTAAAGCGTAATCCTTCTGTAAAGTTCACCTGTACGAGCTTAACTAAAGTTGCCTTTCAACAACAATTCAAATTGATTAGGGAATAACGGCATGTTTAAAAAAATGTTTGTAATGCTACCCCAGTTACATCGCTTAGAATTCGGTTTTTCTTAGTCGAATTAGTCTTGTTTTGGGATGGGGATGTGTCAGAGCAAACCAAATTTATACAAATTTATTACAGTAAAAACAGTAATAAATCGAGCAGAGTCTGTCGGTTTTTCTCTTCTATTTAATTCGGAGCATCAATTTAATCTTAAACGGTGCTCACGCCCACCTCCATCTTGTTGAAAACACAGTCGGAGTGACAACGACACGATTGATTCATTGTGATATGCGACGATTTACATATCATCCGCTCGTATTTCTATTCCCTTACCTTAATTTATTCTCACCTTCTTTATTACGTCGATTCCTGAATGTTACTCCTCAGTTAATTACCCGAAATTTAGAGGCGGTAAGGGAGAAAACACAGCGCGACTGTGTCAGATTACGATCTATTCTAGTTCTAAAGCTCTTTTACGATACTCGAAAAAGGACAAAATTTTATTATTGGCAATTGCGGTTGATGAGGGCCATCAGTTATGTAATGGAGCTTGTCAAAGCCTGTACGGGAAAGGAGCAGATAATTATCTCCTTATCTGGTAAATTTATCTCAAGACAAAATTTTAATGTGTGTAACTGTTTAGCCAGCTCGAAAATACAGAAAAGTATGCGTTTCCAAATGTAAATTAGGTCAACTTCCATCAACCCAAATGAGTTTTTCGTTTAAAAATACCCAATTACTCTAATTGGTGAATACCTGTCACGAAAAATGTCTTCATCAATATTTTATTTATACTCGTTACTAATTGCCAATCGTTCGCAAAATCGATTGAATAATGCTCCGTGTGAATTAATTGCCAAAGTTTGAAGCGGCTTGCCATTGTTTGCGGCTAATACATTGAAGGCAAAATAATTAAGAGATGCAGTTCTACACTTTACGAGTATCTAAAGTGACGAACTTTGTATCTCTCGGAAAGTGTTGTGTAGAGAAAATTCCGAAAGAAAAACTGCAACTCTTGTTAACGTTAATTAAGTAAAAAAAGAATTCAGGATGTGAATAGCAAACCAAACTACTGTTCGGCACAAATTTACTTCGTCTGGCGAAGACAATTAACTAAGTGTCTACGAGACCTCAAGTTCAACACAAAGACTTTTGTATGAAAGTTCTTTACATCTAAACCGAGTTCGGGTTTAAAGTTTGACTTTAGATGACTTTTTAAATTAACAGCTCTATTCTTCCCATGAAAGTTAATCATTTGCTTGTGGTAGCTTTGAACTAACCAAGCTTAAAGGACAGAAGTAAATTCGATTCAGTGCAAAACTTCAAGTCGCTCTAACAAGTTTCTTGACTGAGATCGTGTATGCTAAATACGAAAGTTATAATTTCATTTACTTATCAAACATAAATCGGAAACTTAGCCATTAATTTAAAATTATATTTTACGAGAGAAGTATAAAAAATACAAATTTATGAAGCCGGGTGATGACAGACTTTTAATGCTAATGCTTGTCCAATCTGTTAACTACTTAATTTCCATAGCCACCTCTTCATTGTAGACCACATATTAATTTATTCGACTCTTTAATATTTTATCTTCAATTTATTAAGCTGTCAGACCGATGCTGACAAGCTGAAATCAAAACATTTCGTCACTTATTCATATAAATTACGACGCCGTCAATTCAATTAATGACCGCTGCCACCTGAAATTTCATTCTTATTATTTTATTTTACAATGTGACAATAAGGAAAGAATACTTCAATTAGAGGTACAAAAATAAACCAGAAATTGACAACATATTCTGCATCATATCTAAACATATTTTAATAATTTATTAAGTAATCACATTGAACTGTATTTATTGCTATACAAAGTACAATCATTTATACTCGTTTGAAAATTTAATTTAATTTTTCCACATCAAGCCAAATTCCTCCCTCGGCAGAAGTCACAAACGATGTTTTATCCATTTTCAATGGCATTTTGGTTTTTGTGCTTAATTTTACTCTATAATTCTTAAGTAAAGCTGTTAATCCCACTTTGGTTTGTAATACTCCAAAACGCAAACCTACAATTTTTCTGTAATTTTGTTTTATCAAAAAAGATCTCAAAACTTACCAATACAAACTCTTGGCCCTTCACCAAATGGTAACCACGTGAAACTCGGTCTTTTATTTTTATTTTCTTCAGAAAAACGTTCCGGATCAAATTCCTCCGGATTTGGATAATAATCGGGATCTGTGTGTAAGCCTAGCACTGGTATAGCAACATCAATGCCTTTTTGGATAGTTACAGATGTGTTCGGCACTTTGTAGTCTTTGTTGCATTTTCTAAATAAAACAGGAGCGGGTGGATATTTTCGTAAAGTCTCTGAAACCAGTAAAGTAAATAAAATTTCGGTTAAAACTTGATTTGTTACCATTTATTACTTTTTCCATGTAGGTCAGTTCCATCATACCATCGTATGTTAATTTATCATCATACTTATCCAAAACTTGGTGTATTTCTTCTTTTAGTTTATCTTGAATGTGAGGATTTGTTGCTAATTCGAACAGAGCAAAAGTCATAGTCGTTGACGAAGTCTCAAATCCGGCAATAAAAAATACGAAAGCTTGGGCCGAAAGCTCGTTCAGAGTCAAAGCTTTCTCTTGTGTTTTTCCATGGTCGTCTGTTATCTTATCATCATCCGTAACACTTCCTCTGTTCTTCAACTGTATCAACAAATGCATAAAATCTTTTCTTGACACATTATTTTTCTCTCGGTATTCAACTGTGTCTTTAATCACTTTCATGAAAAACCTTTCAACATCATTTTTTGAAACTTTAAATTTGATGGCACGTAACATTCTATGTGAGAGTACAAACTGTGTAAACATTTTCATCCGTTCCCAAATATCCATTTCAAAAACTTTCCTCCCGTATTTCCTAAACAACGCGTCAGGATCTTTCAGACTGTTGCACTCTAAACCGAATGCAACCGAACCGATTATATCAGTTGTAAACCGGCCTAGGATGTCTTTAATGTCAAGAGGAGTGTGATTCGTGTCAGCATCATCCATTATTGTTTGTAAACCAGCAGTGCAATCAGCCAAAGTCTGGAACATCATTTTCAACTTCCCGGAAGTGAAAGTAGGTGTTAATTTATTTCGCATGTTTTTCCATTTCTCGTCCTCCAAGTTAAATAAATGTCCACTCAGAGGATCGTTCTCTTCATCCATGTAAAGTCCGTGATTAACAAAGTGCTCGAAATCGTTTTGCATGATGTGTTTGACAAATTCCGGTTCCACTGGTAGATAAAAGGGTTTAATACCCAAATACACACCACCATGTTTTACACCCCACGCTTTAAACTTTTTGTAAATGTCGAGAAATTGTTCACCAAAGGTACACTCTCCAAGGAACATTTTTTTAGTGTCACCGAACAGTATCGCAGGGTTTAGGGTTGGTACCCCAAGCTTTTGCCAATAGGTCATTCTCCATTTTAAGTAAGATATCACTATCACTAATAATGCTATGCCTATTTCAAACACAACCAAATAGCTGTTGTTCCAAGCGAAATCCATCGTGACTACTCATAAATTATCCATCTGCGATCTTTTTATAGGAATAACAAGGTCAAAATCCTACTGCGATTATTTGCAACAGGTTTCACAACTAGAGAATAGGTACTGTAGTGTAAACAAACATTAAATGTAAGTGTGAGAAAAATATTCTGATTACCTTAGCGTTGCTATCACACTGATGCACGAAACCGAGCACTAAACGATAGTGAAAGTAAGTAGAGAGAATGGAAAACATCCGAGTTTTCTGTCATTACTTGCACATACAGTATACGTTTAAAATCTCGTTTGTCAAACCAATAACTGCACTGTTCTCTATACTGCTTGTTACTTTAAAGACTGGCCATGATCTGTGGACCTATGTACAATTGAAAATGTAAATCCAAATTAGAAATACTTCTAGGTCACGGTTCACAAGTAAAGAAACACCTAATTTACTGAAGACTTCAAAGAATGCACAAAAAATATTGTTGTTTTAAAAAAGTAAAAATCATAAAAAAAGCATTTTGAATCAATCGAAAAACACAGTTATTTTTTAAAAAACATGTGAAATATGGGCAACGAAGATTGTAAATGTTTTCTCAGAATTTAAAGTAATTTGAGGATACCTAAGATGACAAGGATTTTGAGTTCCATAAAAGTATGTAACATTTTAAGAGAAGTGGTCTTGTTTCTTAACTTATTTAGAAGTAGGTATATTTAAAATCAAAATATGTATCAAAGGTATTATTTTCATTTATAGAAAATACACAACCACTGTAATTTAAAATTTAATGTAGTGTTTGTAATTAGAAATAAAATTAAATAGGGTGTAACAATTATTAGTCTGTACACGTTAAAAAAATTGAACTCATTTTGCCAAGTGTCGTATTGTTAACTATTCAATAGTGCAATCCCCAAATTAGCACTCGCTAAAAAACAGAACTTCATCCCCCTCATAAAGTGATAATCTGAAGTGGAAAGGGTAATTACGAATGATGGTTTATTCATAGACGGATGGATCAGATAATCACAACGACCCGCTAAAGAAGTGACATCACTCACTAAATGCCAGCATTCGCGATTCAAATTTTAATGTTATCAACTATTCATCCCACATTGTGAACATTTTGTTACTTATTTGAAAACTAGGCAAAGAAATTTTTATCCGGTTACAGTCTTGGGTGGCAGTTTAGATTTATGTCTCAATGAAACCATATAAAACATATAAATTATAGAAATCAAACACCTTATAAATCGATCGAACATTCAAGACAATAACGTTACACAGGAAGTAATAATATAAATCTCACAGAGTGGGAATTCCTTTCTCCATGATCGAAAAGTATAGGAAATTCAAAAGTGCATTTACCTGATTGCATCTTTTTCAATAAAGCAAACGTCATGCATTTTGGCCCTTATTCCTTTTCTATTTATAAAGTAGGAAGGAATATTTGAAAAGACAGAAACTCTATTATTTAGCGCGTGGCTGATGTCAGATCATATTTCGAATCCCATTTTATTAGGTAATTTTCATTCCAAGACTTGACATTTCAATGTATCATCACGTGACGAAATACAATTACTCCCGATGATACGTTATGATAAACTTGTCGAAATCCACGTAGGTGAGACTTTTATTCACTGGAAACTCGTTCAGATTTCTTTTAACCTCGGAATTAAAGGGCAATAGATTAATTGCTTTATGATGAAAGCTCGAGAATAATGGCTCCTGTTTCAATTACTACTGAAAAACCGATGCTTCAAGCTTCTGCTGTTGAAACCAGTTGTATGTTTCTTTTATTTCACTGTTTCCTGTACGGTTAGAAGCTAGAGATCTGTCTTCATATACTGCACTCTGGCAGATACTAATTGGCGAGTGATATGCAACGAAAGCTTTGCATTGTTTTATTAAACTAAATATTTATTTTGTAACTAAAACAAACAACAACTCGCTTTAATTACAAATAATTAGTTTTGTTTGCAACGAGTTTTTATTTGTTTGTTCTATTTTTAAATAATTATGGTACAAACAGTAAAACCGAACCATTTTCGAGTAGATGTTAATACTACGATAGAACAATTAATCCGTTTAACATATTTACAAAGCTTAATACCAAATTTAAAATGTGACTACTGGCCATTGTGGAAGCTCTATTATACAAACATTATCAACCAAATCATGTTAATACCGTAAGCACATACGTAATGTGGTTGGCTGTTTGCCAGTTCATAAACGTGAACATGAGATCTCAAAACAAACCCCCTGTAGCGGGTTAACTTTAGTTATGTATGATTTAACTATGTACTCGTATTTCTATTTCCCCGCTCACCCTAAAGCTGGTGAAATAAATAATTATTTTTATGGGAAAATATAAATTTATTAACCCATTTTTAGTGGTCATTAATTAATTTATAAGTTCGTACACCTTGCTCTTGAGTGCATAAGTTTAATCGTTAGTAATTTTAACTCTTCATACATTTCGTTACTGGACGTTTATGATACTAAGTAGATATTAAATATAATAAGCGATATACATAAAAACTTAATTGTTTGCATACATTTATTACAATATTTTTTATGGAGACATCAAATGCGCCTTTGAGGTGAGCGCGCGCATTAACAAAATGAAATACGAGTGTCTTTAGCCGCCAGAAGCTTTAGAAAGTTGCAATCTGAAAGTAATTCAATAAAGCTTAGAATTTAAACGGCGCCACATTGTAAGAATTGTATTTTTATGTAAAAAAACATCCTCATTGGTGTTACACATCCTTCGCAAGTCAATACAACCGGAACACCCAAATAAATAACTTTTACACTTTTAGTTCCCTAATCCCTTGTGCGGTGGTAAGTTTTAAACACTTGGTTTTGAAGTTTTGCCAAAGCTGCATTTTCCGAGCTTTAAAACGTTAATAAAATATGTCGGCGCTTCGTTAATAGTGTTGTTACTTTGTGTTCTCTTTTATTCTCTTTCTATTTTATAAAAAAGTTCGTATATCTTGCACAAAATCTGCAAATAACACTGAAAACGAGCTTTTTGGTTTCAGCAATTTTCGATTTTTATATTTACATTTCAGTAGTAACAGCAAGCTCAATCCCTATGCTCTCAAAGTGATAAAAAAAAATAAATATAAATATGCGTATGGTGGTAATGCCATCACCCAGGTGCCAGAGTTTTCGGGTCGCATCTACAGCCTCTGACCTGACCTAACGACCACTAACTAGTAGTGACCGGGACCGACGGCTTAACGTCTCTTCCGAAAGACGAGTTAGTTGCGATGTTTTTGGCATTACATTATCCGGTCACCCATCCAAGGAATGACCGGGATCAGTGCTGCTTAACTTCATAAACTAATGAAAACCTATGAAATCAGCTAGTCTATGCAACTAACTAACTAACTCAAAGTGATTACTCATCAGAACTGAAAAATGGCGAATTATTTCATGCCATCACTTTACATTTAAATCATACACCGTCCCAATACTTCTATAGCATCTCATTGATTTAATGTCACAAAATCGGCTTTGGTATCATCCGGATTGTATATTCTGACTGACATTCAGCGTATTTTTAGACCGCATAAAACTTTCATAATATTCCCAAACCGTATTTTATTATTTATGGACACGGAGGGCAATATCTTCCCTTCCTCGATTAAGCGGAATAAAATTAAAACTGAAAAATGAAATCCTCATTTGAAACTCTTATTCTGTGTGTGGAACTATTTTAGCTAACGGCAACGTGAGCTGCAAATTTTCCAGATTAAGATAGTCCTGATCCTCATCCTCGTAACGTTGTTGGCAGGGGGCAATGCGGTCCATAACGTGACGCCACTATGTCGCGCACTCTCGCCCAGTCAGAACCACCCCACAAACCAATTGGAACTCCTAACTTGTCTCGACTTCGCGTCCTGCCAGACTCAGATTTAATATTTGAACGGTAAACGATAGGAGATTAGTAATAATGTCGTTGCCTGCAGATCAATTGCGAACAAGGATAACTCGCAAACTTTAAACCTACAGCACTGACAACACTCGATTTATCGGAAATGCAGTAGTTTTAAAAAGACCGGAATTAATTGAGTTTGTCAGCTCAATTATTAAGCGTCAAACGTATATCCCCAAACTGAAAAGGAGAGTTATTTTTCAGGGGCATTTTATGACCACTCAAATTAACGTAAGTTACATTCCCTTCTGTTCCTGCAATGGCCCACTTTTGAAATTTATTACTGAATTTGGAAGAAAATTGAATCAAGCAGTGGCACAATTCTTACGGTAGCGGGTCCGTTTGGGTATTTATGACTCTACAAGCCAGTGCTTGAGTAATTGTATAGATATTCGAATTAATAGTAATTTACACAATCTTGGCAATTATTATTAGTGCAACACAGGCAGTGACAAACCCAACATCCGATTGTTTTAGCCACGCCAACCCCAAACCGTATTTCTCTTTCCCTTGAGGAACATTCGGTTGAGTTACTCGCCAAGTTTCCCAGCAAGACCTCATAAAGTAGGGCGAATGTATGTAGAATTAACGCACCTGCTCAAGATTCGCTATCCTATCTATATGTCCATGTTTTACCCCGTCCGTTTTTTACTTATCATTTCAATCGCTCGAGTCGTAACTTTCACTCTGCTCTATTTTTCCAGTCAACGTGTCAACTTTTTGAGTATATTGCTGAAGGAATGAGTGGCAGTGCCAGTGCGCACCAATCACCCTCCAGATTAGTTTTCGATCTCAATCGTGAATTTCACAAGTTTAAGAGTTGAAAGGGAACAAGCGCCGAAATCAATTTCTGTAATACTTTAGCTCTGTTTCAACAAGCTTTCGAACGAAATTACTTCGCAACTAATTAGCCATGTTCATTGAAAAGGGAGTTTTTCTATACAATTAATTATTCACAAACATAACGTTGTTTTATCTAAAAATCCTAATTAATGAAAGAAGATTTCGGGATCATTTATTTCACGTGTCAACGGTACCTGACAAGCCCAACGAAAGAATTGCGCAACTGCTTTCTTCAAACATTTCAATCTCGTTCTTAAATAATTGTATTTAACTTTAAGATTTCCTTTGTGAATACCGAAAGAAAACAGAAACAACAAAAACTATTTGCTGAGCCGAGAAAAATACTGTTATAATCCACAAGAATCACAAATGCTAATCTGGAGTTAACGCTTAATAAATAAGAATTCGAATACACAGCCAATTATTGACTTAACTGTCATAAACCACAATCTGCATACTGGAGAGCTAACTGCAGCAAGGCAGACATTTTCTTGAATAATAAAAACCTTTAAAAAGTTCTCATTTATACTAAATGACGGAAAGTAAACGAACGGACAAAAATCTTTTAAGATTTTATACGATTATAAACCAACGAACCGTATAACGAATTTGCCTAATTTAGAACGGTGTACGTATTTAAACAATGTCGTGATTTATACTTTTATTTGTGTTAGCTCTTTGTAGTGCATATATAAAGAATATTTTTAATTAGATAAGAACTGAGGGTGCTATTTTATATTCATTTAGAGAAATAGTCACTTCATGTAAAGTAACTTTAGAGCCCTGAGCGAAATCTGTGTAATTAGAACGTGGTTAGTTAAAAGTGATGATGAGGGCACTTCGGTTTCAATCTAAAGTTAATAATACATGATCGGGTACACCGGCCCGTTCTCCTGGAACTAATTTCAAACCAGAAACTTTTAATATCATAAAATGTAGTCTCCAACTTGAAAACTTCCTTACAGACTTCATTTATTAGTTCCCGTTGGTAATCGAATTTGTGTTTTGGTATCAGCCTGAAGGAACGCAGTGTACCTGCGTTATCTCCACCTTTATTACACAATTCTTATACATATTTATGATTCATGCTAAAAATTTGTCAAAGTTTGGAAGCAACTTTTCTTAAACTGGCATAAAATGCGCCCATTTCAAATTAAGGAAATTAGAGAACCCTCACACGGTCGGTTCACTATTACAGTTTTAATTGACTTGTTCCACAACACTATCAACGATGAAATTAAGCAAAACACCCCGATTTTAAACAACAGGGTCGTAATTTGACGAATACTGCTTGAAGACTGTAAAATTAACTGAGTCTTCCGTTCATTATTTCTGCACAAACGTAAAAATATTCTCCAAATTAATTCAGAGAATTAGACGTTCTGGGGAGACACTTTGGTTTGTAGTTAGTATGCACAACCTCTTTAAAGACTTTAGTTGTTGTCTTATCATTGTCATTAACGCCTGCATGGGCCCTTTTCTCGTATAGTGCTGTAGGTATCACCCGTTACGAGCGACAACTCATACTATAAACGGTGGATCTTCAAGGGGTGCAAGTAGCCAATAAATTTAACTGCTCTGATAATGAGATGTTTCAGCTCCTAGAAAAAGTATTGTGATGAGAATCCTTAATGACTTTTCTACCAAAAAATTGTATAGTGAAGAAACAATCGGCTTTATCGACCAATGCGGCTGCAAATTCCTCATGATTGCGGACCAATAAAGAATTCAATATTAAAGAAATATGGGCGTTGGGGGTAGTAGCGGCCCCAATAAAAGGAATGCTGATGTATACACGCTGCTTCGATTCTTGTGTTGTCCTTTTGATATATAGGCTAACACGTTATATTAAATGCCATTTTAGCACCAACATAAATTGATATAAAACATCATGAGTGGTGAAGAAATTTACATAGGCGCCGAATCTTAATTATGTAAAAGAATTATGATGCTCTTTGCCTTCGGGTTAACGGCGGTATTATTGAACTGACTTTTTTGGACGCATTGACACGCAAGCTATTAGTCTACATGCACTCTTGAGTTATTGACGAAGTGATACGAGTGCAGGTAATAAAAGAGAACCTCTGTTACCTTATCCAGAATACACTTAGGTTCGGCAAAATATGGATATGTTGCTACGTCTATTTCTGTCGTTTTGTGAGCTGTTTGCCCCGGACCTTGATGTTTTCATTATTCAGTGCGTTTGAAAATGGTCGATTTTCACTATTGTCCTTTGATATTTCGTACCTTTTTCAAAGGTCGCCGCGTTAATTCTGTCGTTAATATTTATTGCTGATTAAAGAGTAAACAATGGGGCTAATTAAGGAAAGTTTGGCCTCCTAAAACCGCCGCTCAATGGTGGATGCGCAGCATATTCACCTTTTCTTAGATTTTCCCAAGAAACCGACGTTTTCAACAAAAAATTAATAAAAATATTGCGAGTAAAAAAAGAGTATAGTACAGCAGCAACCAGTTTATTTACGCGGCGGCAGGTTCGTAATGTGTACAAATAATTAAAATAACTATGTACTTAACAGGTAATAATTCAGTTCCAACACCTGTTTGCCAACATTATTATGTTCAAAATGTTCTAAAAATCCCGCACTGTTGCTTATTATTCTTCCCTCGCGTTAGTTGTTTTCGTTTTATCCTGCAACAGACTTACGACGTACGTGAACTGTGCAGCTTTGCAGTTCATGAAAAAAGCTACATTCGTGTAACTAAGTAACGTGAGTGCCCTCATTAAAGTGCAAAGCCATGTGACATGAGTAGCGTGAAAATAGACCCGAAATATCGTAAAATTTATGAAGTGTAGGCGTTGGTTTTGACGCGGAATGCATTAGTTTGTATCAAAAGGTTATAGGCGTAGGGCGGCTTGTCAAAGACAGACGTTTGGGGTGACTGGGTCAACAGCGGCTGACTCAGGTCGACTACTAGGCTAGAACAGAGCATATAACACTGGGACCCAACAGATTGACCTGTCACCTTTGAAAAAGATGAATCTCCCTTACGTATGTCGCTGAAAAGTTACAACCGTAATCTTTCTCATCCCTCCATGTCGGAGCCAGGATAAAAAATCATTTAAGTGAAGGTTTGATTTAGCCGATACCACTGTTCCCACGAGCTCAAAAGTTAACTCGGAAAAATTTTGTTTTATTTTTCAAGTAGTGAAAATAAGTACTGCAAAAAATACCTGAGTGAATCAGTGCCTGAAAAGCTTTTTGGTCACAGGTGGTATTTCACTGCGAGTAAAATCGTCGATGTTGACTTGTGTGTTTACAAACAAAGTAAAAAATCCATATCCGGGTATTACAGCGATATCCAATGGTCTGTAGCAATAAATTACCCGAAACCTCTTTTCCGCCGAGCTTCGTCCTTATATTAGATGCATTTCCGGTTTATTTGTTCAGTTTTAATGACCAGCGATCACACAACAAAACGAATCACAAAAATTAGATATCAGCTAAACCCGTAATTTAGAAATACTTGAAAAGTTTGAACATTGAACTAACCCGGCTCGCATTTACGTGGCTGTCTAAACTGCCTCCAACAACTGTAACATTGTCTGGATAACGTAGTTGCGGTCACTTGAAGTTCCAATGTTTCGGAATGTTAAAGACAATGTTGCAGTTTCACAGGACCTAATTTATAGAGAAGTAAGTTTGTTTAAAATCTACCAAGATCGAGATTTGATACTGACACATTTCAACTAAGCCAAACAATATGTTCTGTTATTCGAAAATATTTCCTCGATAATAATCAATCATCTGTAAATCCTGACGAGTCATTGAACAGCATTTTCGTCATAAATATTCAGCATTTTTTTCAACAAATGCCGTATTTAGTATCCAATTTAAAAAATATATTTTGCTCTGGCGCTTACTCGCTTACAGATTTTCCGAGCTGAAGGGCTTATCGTCCGTTTTGTTAACGCTATTTGAATACAAATAAGTTACAACTTACCTGTCCCTTGTTTCAAAAAATAAATAGATAACGAGAGATTTATACAAATTAAAACAGTTGTTTTTTATTAAATTTAAGCATTGCAATTTACGATGCCCCATGCACCAAATATGTAAACGCATGACAGTCTTCATAACACATTCAACTTCATTTTATTTTCACAGACAGCAGAGCCTCATCATTTGTTTACTTTTTCAGTACACTCGTAAAAGCAGCTAACGTGTAAAAGCCACGAAGTAATGGGTAAAGACAGTTACATTTATTCTACAAAAATAGAAACAAACCAAATTAATAACCTGACTGAATCAATTTTCTATAAAAATTTTAAAAACTGTTTCGCCATTGATTATCAAGTGAAAGCATGATGTAAGCGCATAAGCAAATCAGTCCCCAGAACACAAAACATCCATCAAAACACACCCCAAACTTGAATTATTCGTGCAAACAAAACAATTGTGTGTATATTTGTATTACAGGATTTCGAAAATTCACAGAATTCAGACTATGAAAAGCAGTTCCTCGTAGCGAAGAGTTTCCCAAATAATTAAAATAACTACGTCGTGGCTTCCTAGAAAGGTATATGTGTCAATTATTAAAACTGTAGATTCGCATAGCGATATGCAAATTCAATTTGCATTCGGAATGTCTAGTCCGGGAGTATTAAGAGAGAAGAGAGAGGATTGAAATTAGTTATTAATTAAATAGATATATAATTCAAAGAACAGATTTTCCTTTATTCCGGGATAATAGAGTCTGCAGAACATGAAATAATAGTAATAAAAACCTTGCAAACCGCTTGATATAGTTGGCATTTAAAAAATATTTTATACATTCATACACTTACCAGGATTAGGAGAGCGACTAACCGCCTCATTTGCTTCCTTCCATACATTTTTCCCTCATTTATTGCACCGTTCCGCGTTTCGTGCCATAAAATTCACCTGAAAATAAAATAAAAAATTAATGCTACAAGCTTTTATTTAAAATGATGCAATATATTTGAGAATGAGTATTTTATAAGTTATTTATTCGGAGTGGGTGTCGATATTTCTTTTTTAAACGATGTGTCAATGGTCCTCACATCAAAGACGGGGAATTTTCATCCCATTTTACAAATTTATGGGACCTCGTCGCCTCTGATCAAGATTTTACGAAGCAGTAAAATTTCCTCCTATATTTTACGAGTAAATAAAATTATATGAGATGATTCGCGCTTAGAATTTTCCGAAAAATTATAGAATTACAAAAAGGTCAAGCTTGTCAATATCGATATTTTCATTTGAGGTGCTTTCAGTAATTCGGACATGCACATAGATCCCGACGAGATTAAAAACAATGTTTGGCATGCAATTTGGTGAAGTGTTGTTTGCGCAGCAGTTCAATGCAAATTGTGTACGATTTCAACCAATAATACATCAGCAACAAAATCGTCCTTTTATTTGGGATCATAAATCATCCAGTAGGAAAATCGTGTCGCAAAATATTAAACGGCTCGAAACATCCGCAAGAAAATAAGAATTTTTACGAACATAATCTGGAAAGAGGTATTGAAAATTTATAACACGTTTTCAAACTTTAGTCTATATCCGTTATCATATACTTTCAAACTTTTAAAACAACTTATGTATATACCTTAAAACATCGCTAGAATTCGAAAATAGTTTCAAACAGTGATCTCATTCAAATTGGAGAAGATTTCACACAGTTTTGGCATTTTAACTCAAACAGATCCAATATCAATTAATTTCAGAAACAATATTGGAAAGTAAAGTGGGCGAAGCTCTTAAACTCCCTTTGAAGTCCTAATACACCCAATATTCAATAACTTGTAATCACTTCAATACCCATCATGTGTCTTTTCTCACGTGATATCCAATATCCCATGCCATTACTCAGGAAAGCTACACGATCGGTATAATGCTAGTTACAGCTGAAAATCACGCATTAGCAGTGCGGATTCGTTCGCTTCAAATACGGTAATGGCCTAATGAAACAGAAACCGTAATTAGAGAGTGTCGCCGCCACTGGTAATTTATACAAGAAGTTAGATAATGTTTTTGTAGGTGCACTAAGCAGTTCACGCAGTAGGATATGAGGTGAAGTATCGATGTATTCGATTAAGTGGGCTCGTAATGGGTTTCTGAGGCCATAAGTTGCTTCATGTAGTGCTTCTCTCGGAATACCTGTTACGTCTAATTTCAAGAATGTTTGTTTGAGGGGACTGTTGAATTATGATCCTTATTTTGGCCGCAAGAATGAAGTCTCGCGTGTTACTTGTTTTATTCTTTTTTACGTTCGTAATGTGTGACACTTTCTATAGTCAGCCGTAAAAGTTTCAGTCATGTAATATGACTAATTTTAAATCAACTAATCTCTTATAGTGGTTTCACGTGTTCACATAAGGAAGTCCTGCTTCATCACAATAAAGATAAGAGAATTGCGCAGTAAACACTTATTAAAGTAATTTTACTGCCTATTAATGACCTGTTAGTAATGTTGTTAGTAAATTACATACAATTTAAACACCAAGTGAACATAAATTACTGTTTATTATTACATTTTTAAGAAACTTGTAAATAAATAGACCATAAAGAGAATTTTTAAAATAATAATTTCGATTAAATGAACTTCAGAGCATCAATGTTGCGTGCAAAGAAATCAATGGATTTTAAATAAAAAATAAGAACTTTTCAATTATTGTTTGGTTTGAGGCCAACTACTGCAATTTTACCAATTTCGCTTTAATTAGTTTAATTCTTTTCACGTAAATTAATAATACACAAAATGGTCGTTGATCTCGTGAAATAAATATTTCACATCCGTTTTCTCGCCAAATTAATTTTTTCTTAATATTCTGTGCCGCAGAGAACTCATTAAAATAAATTAGTAATACAATACATTGTACACATATTAATACTTATCCAGTGTTACTAAATTCCCATTGATTCTGATTTTTGAAATAAAATCGCATTGGATAAAAGCTTGTTGTATACATGAAACCGTGCCAAAAGAAAAAATAAAATCAATAATCGTAACCAGATAACATGTAGGTAAATCCATTATCCTATCAATTAAATCAGTTTCCATGTTTTAACCTGACAGGGATATTACCCAAATCATCGGAGGATCATTTTGTGTCCGGCATACATAATTTTAGTAGGTACCTATTAATTAATAGTAACTATGAATGAGTCGCAAATAAAATTTATTGGTGTGCCACAAGTTCTTACACACTTTCATAGCGAAACCCAAATTTTGTCTTGAAATCTTTTTTTCAGTTACACTTTATTGCAACTGTAACACTCCGGCCACCCAAATAGCGATTTGTCTAAATGATAAACATCCTTGAAGACTCCTTTCAAAGTCACTTAGAAAGAGAGAAAGTTATTACATACACGAAGTTAGATATATTTGCAAAGGGTACATTTGTCTGTCTGCGAAAACCAAGAAAGTGAAATATAGCCATAACTGCCTACATTTACTTGAAATAACTGAATGTGTGTATTTACGAAAGGACGCTCCTAGACATAGGTAAAATATTTGTAATACTACAAAACAAACAACTGAAGAAGCGTTTTAAATAGAGAATTTGGAGAATTTTGTGAATGAGCACAAAAGTCGATAATAATGGCAATTCTGTAAATTCTATGATTAATTTTAAAAAACTTATATTCTGGTGCATATGTATAGCAAATGATTACTAACTAATAACTTGCTTTATCGCGCTTCGCTTGAACCTTTCGATAATGCTCTATATAATGAGAAACGAAATTGAATAGATTTGAAGAGGATCGTGGTGTGGAAAATGACAAAGGTCTCGGCAAAAACTCCACTATATAACCAGAAAAATTTAATTACGCAATAATCACTATATTTCTAACAAGAATTTCCGATTCAATAATATTTGCGCAGAGTTTTCCCAAACTCTAAAATATAGAAGCTCTTTAAAACACTAATCAAAAGGCAAACAATTTAAGTGCACTCGAAATCTCCATTAAATTATTTAATCCTAATGAATACTAAAGGAGCGTTCTTTTATTTGTTCTTTCCTTAAATTTTTACGATCGAGAGATTCAAACTCATGTAAAGTTAAATTAAATGCTCGTTGTTGGGTGCATTAAGTGCATCCAGAAGTATTTATGACGACGAAATGTTCAGTAAATTAAATATTAAACATCTTTACGGCTGCGCCTCCAACCATTTCGCTCCATTCTAATTCCTGCACGTATTAAACAGAAAGATAACTATCTATTATCTTTGCGGTAAAATCTCTATTAGATTATGTAGCATGTGCCTATGTTCAAAATTGACATTTTAAGTGGCAGCAAATAACAGTTTAAGTAATCGATTGTTATAAGCCGATATAGGATTAATCAGAATGGGTATCTGTCGTCTGACGTCACCTCTTGGCAGATTACGAGCAACAGTGGTGTTTAATTAGATTACGGAGAAGCTCGATTTTGTCAAGTGTTCTGGAAAACGGGAAAATGTAGCAATTCGCAGTCATAGAATAACGCGGAGGATTCTTGGACCAGCAAGTCGAATAATTAAGAGCGACAAGAGACTTCCAACATCGATTAATTAAATTATTTCACTTTAGTACTACAAAAATTATCTACACACACATGCAATCCCAATTTTTAATTAGAAATCGCGAAAAATTGTGTTATGATGTTTGTTTAATGAATGCAGTTTTAGGGCAAATCCGGTTTAAAAATTAATTTCCCAGCGACTGGCTATAATTCAACTGAAAAAATGCATCCACGTAATTAACCAATTAAATCACCGTTTAAGACCTTAAACCCCACGCAATTTTTCATAACGCCATATCGCAATAACCAAGCCGGCAAGAACAAGCCCACTTACTTGATTTTAACAGATTACTTACTCGCTTCCGTAAAAATATTGTAGGCAATTAAGCTATGAGTTGTAGGTCCGACGTGATTCAAGAGAGATTTGTAGACTTTATCCTGGCGCAAAAGTCTTTTGTGTTTTGTAGGTAACTTAAACGTAACATTTTATGACGGTTAAGTCTAACCCGCATAATTTTAAGCGCGTCAGTGCGTGTAGACTATCAAGGATCTATAGAGTTTGTACAACGTTTTTAATTAATTTTTAATTAAGATTTGTGTTACATTCCACAATATAAAATACGATAACAGGACGATTTTAATGAGATAGGAATTATGAGGACAAATGCCTCCGAACTAGGGTTTGCTTAGGAATTAGGATGGACCAATGATATCCAAAGCCATTTGAATTAGATTTAAAGATAAAAGCTTTCATTAACTAACAAGCCGAAGTACTAAATGTAAAAAGGACTCCAGTTATCCTTTTACGGTCAGTTCATAATCATTGCGGGAATCAAAGTAAGAAACTAAAAATTATTATTAACAGTTGTGATGTAATATGTATCTAATATCTAATACAAGCACGATCAACGTTAAAACCGCGGTTAAAACTATCCTGTGATGAAAGATGAAACAGTGACTGAAATTTCCGTTAAGCTTTCGTAAATAAAAACTAAGAACAATAATTGTGTCTACTAAAAAAAAACTAATTAAAGAATAGCTTACAGAAAGCAAACAAAAGTTTAGTTAGAATTATTTTCTTTAATTTCGATTTTTTTATTTTGAGTTGTATACAAGTGATATTAGTATTTCTGCCTCCATAAACATTTTTTCAAACTCCTTGGAAGAACTGTGCTCCAGGCGTCATATGCATGCGTTAAATAAGTGTTGTGGTCGTTTAATAATGCGAAGACCCCTTAAACGAGGAAATATTAGGTAATTAAGTTAGGGGTTACCGGGGATTTCTGATGCGTGTCTGCGTGAGGTCAAGCTGTCCATTTAATTTAAATAAGGCAAGGTAGGTTCGCAAAATTAGGAACACACGACGCTAGGGTTAAGTGCAACCATAACTCCTCTGATGTTATCGAAAAGGGCTTAAATGGTATTGATAACATGGTCAGAGGCACACGTAGATCGTTCGCCTACGCTGCGGTTTCCTCCACATTGTGTGGACAAAAAGCAGCGGGAACTAATTCCATGTTTATCCATTTACTTCTAATTGCTATTTAATGAGTCTTTTAACTCGAACGTTCGTCAAGCTTAATGATGGCAATAATTTCTGATTTCATTTCGAAGATGAAGACGTTTAGTGTGTCTCCTTTACGGCCTACGCTAAATTGAAATATCATGGAATCTTAGTTTTCTTGACGAATTTTATTCCTACATCCATACATCATCGTTAATAAAAGTCGGAAAATGAAACCCATGTGAAGCAGTCAACATTAAGATACGCTCCTTCCTTATATTATGACGCCGATCGTTGATAAAATCGAATCGACAAGGTTTCTAAACGAATTTTTGAGCAACTTTAAATATTCAAAGCTTATCTATTATACCAAATGTGAGCCCGACCTCTAGCCAAATGTGAAAATAGAAGTCATTTTGCAGGACGTTCCATTAAAATTTATCAGTGGCCGACACGTGACTGTTCTGATTGTGTTTGAGTTGATTAATTTTGAACCTCGCCCATTTCAACTACAATCCTCTTCAATATGCATAAAAACGAAATGCACAATCTCCTTTCAAAAATATGACACTTATTGAAGCACTGTTATTGATCAATCAGATCTATTAACACTTGCCCATAAAAATAAATTAACGTTTTAGTGGGTCGATAAATCCATAACTAGGAAGGATTTTATCATCAGCGAAACCCTAGTAAAAATATCGATGTCCGCAAAGAGATCGGAGATAACATAACTAATACAAGATATTGGAGCCATTAACATAAATATGTAACCGAAGGGAGCCTTAGGCTTTGAAGCGTAGGAGCAAATTATTGTATTGGCAACAAACAAGCTAATAAGGTTGGGAGATTACAACATATTCTCAGGACATTAACACAGATTCATTAATAAGAGGCAATATCATTTCCTCAAAGATGGTAAAGCATTTCTTAATCTTACAACATTAGAAATTGTTTTCAGATGCTAATTAGTGGTCGACTTGAAACGTGACCACACAGAAGGATTCAAAACTGGACAAGTTTGCTAAATAATTATTAAAAATTGATAATTTCCGTGACTATTAGTATTTTTGCAGTGGAACTGAATCTGAAATTATTCTCTATTAAATACTCCGGGTGTTATAAATTGGTAATTTATGTTACTAAAAAAAAGTTTTTTTTTCATTGAACTGAATCCCTAAAACTGTTCTTTATTAAATACTCCGGGTGTTGTTTAGCAACAACTAAAGGTTCCAGTCCGCACCGAAGTTTATTTAATCCGGATATACAACAAACCGGTGGTATTCATTATACAAACACGATAAATTATTCAACTCAAAGCTGATTCCCGTAATAGAATTTTCGATTAGACTCTCTATCCTGCGAAATTACCTTTTTAAAGTAAATCGCATGCCAAGCATTAGGTTCAACCCTCCCCAAAACTTGACACTCTACCAACCGTATTACATTAAACAAATTTTATTTTATTCAAATTTCGGGGGAGTGAAAAATTAAAGATCGGATGATCTACAGGTGCACTCAATCCAACCGTAGAATTTCTCTTTCAAGTCGGCATTCCTACTGTGAAAACATATTATCCAAAAATGGTATTGTCCGCCCACAAAACAGAAGATTACTTTATTGATACTAATCTGAACATTCAAGTCCTCTGTATTTTGACGATGCGAAATTTCAAAGTAACTTGAAAAAACAGCTTTCTTTGTAGAAATAATTGCAACTTCAAAGGAGGAAGCACAAACGACGTGAGTAGTCTCAGCGTGCTACCGTTTAAATGTAGTCCTTCGAATCGGAGCAGTTTGTCATAACGAGTCCTGCAAGATAATGATCAGGATAATGGCTTAGCAGGAGGCGCATCACAAATGAGCTTCTGTTGTACTTGTGCTTTATAGGTAGTCCGCTAATGAAGTGTTAACGAGTTTTTTTACTCGGTTTTTCACCTCAACCCCTTCGAGTCATTTAAACGATTATCTTAAGCAGTTCTGGCTATCACCAAATAACAAATATACGACGCTATTAATTTCAAGTTTCATCATTTGTAAGAAGCTATTAATCAATTTGAAGCGCATCGGGTCGCCTACACGCCAACAATAAATTATCGAAAATATTTATTTATCCATTCATATGAGGCACACATTGTTATTAAACAATATTTTTTATTGACCAACTGGCATAAGCCGCTAAAAATTAATCACTTGTTTTATTCGTTGGACTTTAGGTAATAATAACTTACATACAAAAATTTTCAATTAAAAATAGCGGATTTCAACATTCGATTGCTTTATTTATTGCCTCATTTAGACGCTTATGGCAATTAAGCATTCCGCTTATTTCACAAGAGATCCTGATTCTCTCCTGTCATTACGAATTCAAATCTTATTGATTAGAAAAGACATTCATTGTGGGTTTAGTTTAGTGACGCTTGTCATCGTAATCAGAAGACACCTTTTCACGTCATTACTTATTTCCATAAAACGTGTTTTGTTAATATAAAAATCAAATTGGTAAAGCACTTGTTCTATATGAAACAATTTTGCAATGTTGTTACGATCCATCATTGAACTACTGATTAAATTTTGAAACCAGAATGAGAGATACTAACAATTACAAAAGGACAAAATAGCAACATTGGCAAATTACCGAGGAATACCAAGATATTTTACAAAAGACAATCATTAATACCATAGCAATTTATCGTTACAGAGGCTATAAGTCTTGAGAGAATTTTATTAATGATTATAGTCTACAGCTTAATAGAGTTATAGCGCTATTTTTTTCACAGAACAGCACCTATGAAAAGATTTAAAGTGATCACATTGAATAGTGGTAATATATGGATCCACCTTGATGATTTTTTAATAAATTGAAGTCAGTGAACCTTCGCCCCCAGTCTGTAAAAAATCCAAATTGAATTGTTTCGGCTGCGAAGGGGAACCTAGCTTAGCCTCCGTGACACTTTGAAATGTTTCAAGCATCAATTATTTCTGCACTCATTTCAGTTCTATTGATAGAAATGGCAAGCAGAGGCACTCAACTAACTTCGTCCGTCGAACAGAATCTCACTTAGCAGCCGTCTCCCGGCCTTATCGCGGTGCCAGCCCCAGCTCCGTTGAGACATCGACATCGTCGAGACGCTTAGACATTCGGACTAATTTATTAGTTTGCCTTGTCCAGAATTCGCAGCCTTTGACCCGAAATTGTTTAGAGGCTGTCCCCCAGCGATTGTCAGCCCAACCCGAGGTGCCAGCCTGATCACATTTATTTTTTTTAGCTCGTAACTGGAGCTTTGAATCGAGAATCGTCCCGAATTGCATTACGATTCAGTGGAGGTATGAGGAAAGTTTTCGGGATCGGGTGTGAGTTTTTTGTACGGCATTCGCAACTTTATCCAACAGAGAATGGAAGAGCATTATTGAACGTTGCAAGACAAAACCACCACACACATATCAACTTCAATGTCTGCTGCTCGTATCAGACCAACAAATTATAGTTCGTGCCTCTGCTGGACTTTACCAACTACAAATTGAATTCGCACGGCGAGTCGACGTCAATCAGGTCGGTTTAAAGGATATCTGCCTAATTTGACAGCGCGATGATTAAGCTTCACAATTTCAAATAAAAAAACAAAAATTTGCATAAGTAGGAAATCAAATTTGGCGCTAATTCTGACTCTACATTTCCCAACTCAAGTTCACATGCTCGCTTCCTCAATATTTCTTTTTAAAAAATACAGAAAAGTTAGCTGAAAATGCTGGAGATTCATCAAGAGTAAAATTATTCTCGCCATACCGTTTTACGTGGGGTCGTATTATAAGTCCTCAAGTAGATGGAATGTCATTTCAGAAAATTGCACTCCAGAAGGCTATAAATTGAAATACGCAACACTCGAGCATCCCAGGAAACAACAAAGTCATTTGACTTCAAAACACCATTTCCGTTATAATTTTCTGATCACGAGATCAAAATATCTTCTCCCCTAACGAATTTTTCTGTCACGTTGTAAAACAAATCGTACTTTCATGTTTGCAGATATCAGGGCTTAATTTCATTCTCAAAGCCACAAAAAGCATCTTCCGTGAGTGAAAAACTTTAATCCCGTGCTCGTACGATAGCGACAAATCTCCCGGATAAAATAAATTTCGCCGTCTGATTCAACTTTACAATCTCCAGCAAGCGTAGGTCAAAAATCCATATCTTGTGTGACTAAAGCGTACGCGTAATCTCAAGTGCAAACAAAAATAAAGAACGGTTTTAATTTACTGAAATCATTTTATTTTCTTCGCTAAAATAGCAGTTTTTCCACCACACAGCTTAAAGTGATTTGATATTGATCCGAGAGGTTTCACTCGAATGAATATCTAACTCACTTAAATCTGCTAAGATTTTGTTAAACCCTATAAAGAAATCTCGTTTACAGCATATGCAAATTTAATAGGTCCAAGCGGAGATAAAGCTGTTGTCACTGCTTCCATGTAAGAAGGTTAAGGGAGAAGCGCAAAAAAGCTGCTTCTTTTCGGATTTTACGTCACTTTTATTTAAGCCTACATAAAATTCTTGTTATAAGTTTTAATTTTCTTGAAACAACGGTAATACCACCCCCGATCCTTCAGGGATTCTATATCGTAAAAATTTAATCCTTTGAAATTTTCTGAATAACGCGATGTAAAAATTTCTTAAGAAAACCAGAAGATGTCAAGTGGCAGAAGCCGGGTTAATTACGATTTCCTTTTAATTAAAGGGATTTATATTTTGTAAACAAAATTCAAGTTTCTAACAAAGAAAAGAGGCAAATGTTAAATTTTAATTCCATATAACTTTTCGACTTCCCTTTTGAAGAGGTTAAAACTGTTGCAAGTAGGGTCAAAATCTAATAGAACAGTTTTGGCAGGTTTGCTTTGAAGTGCACATTAAATCATAACTTCTGATAGCAGCTCGTAAAGAAAGGGTTTATGTTAAGTAATACAAGTATTGTCCTGCAAAGGCTGAAATCAAGTATACAGCACGATACTGATTCGTTTTTCACGTTATATGATTTACACGCACGTCTATAATAAAGCGATACTCAACACGCGCTCCTCAGAGAAGTAAGACTGCGTTTACTCGCAATCTCGCTGTCTGTTGTGTTCGCTTTATGGGAATTCTTTGGCCTTATCAGATGTCTTCGGCCATAAATCCCGAATAACTTGGTGATGACGGCTATTAATCCGCCGTCATAACGAAGCTGCTTAGCCATCGTTAACCTCTACTTAACTTAAGAATCCATCCAAGTATTTACTCATGAGTTAAACCATCCGACTTATATCTTTATTCCGGACGATGGAGCGTTGCTTTTTGTATTCACCGTCATCCCTTCCTATATACATTCCGATCAGACCGTCTCTCCTGAAATGTTAAGCTCTCGGTCCTAATCCGGGTCTTCGAAGGGTCAACTTAATCTTCTGTCAAACTTCCTGAATAATTATCTATTTTTATTACGGGCCAGTTTTACGAATTGATCCGTTGAACGAATTTCAGCCGTTTGATGCGAAAACCGAAGTTGTTGTATTATCACAAGTTCGGTGTCAATTGGGGACAAGGGAGTATCATTCTATCGTCAACCCCAATGTTGGGTCACCCTGAGCACTTATCAAATATTCATCGGGCTTCTCGACTGGGGACAACACGGATTTGGCCCTACAAGATTATGCCATCAAAGCTGAGCTTTGTTTATGTAAAAACGAGACTACACGATCAACCGAATCGTTTACTGTCAATGGCTATAACACAGAACCTACGGCCAGATTTTCCCATCGGACGGACTACCTCCAGAAAGTCACATTATTTATAACTCCCCAGTCATCGACGATTTATCTTAAAATGATTTTCCTTAAGAGTATGAAGAAGTGGAATGCGGGCGAATGCCAAGGGAACAGACATATAACACCAAAATAAATGCAGTGGACGACTTGACAAGACCAAATTTTACTAAAGCAAAAAGTTTTTTTCTTTCAGTTTTGTTTATTTAGCTTTAGTGGATATAAAAACATCATACACATTTGCAAATTTTCGTTATTTACATTACATATACAATGAGCCCTCAAAGTTAATTTCAGTCAAATGGCCCATAGAACAGTTTAACTGCGACAGATACATGTAACGCCAAAATTAGAACATTACTATTCACACCCAGATTTGGAATGCTTGCACTTTGTTTAATGTTCAATTTATACACGTTCATCAGTCGCCTATGCACTATATGAAGCAATGATATGCAGTTTATGTAAGCCAAATAATGTCAAGCTTATCTACAAGCTGAACAATATGTCGGAATCGCGCTATTATGACCTGAATGTCCTATTGTTTCGAATGAAATATCGTCAACACCTGATAACTAAAAAAAAAACGAAAAGTGTCATGCTTTGTGAGAAATTCAGTTTAATTGTAAAAGGTGCGTTAAGTGTTTTGGAAATTTTAAGGTGAACATAAGGGGCGCCTTGTTGTTGGTAATGGTAGTAATGATATGCAAGTTCGTATTTGGGAACATTCTTTTGTAGCCGAATGATTTATATATAAGACCACTGTTTTGTATATAATAAATCACAGACCGTCATGCAACAACTTCCTCGTCTTTTTGTGGTCGAAGAGTCTAGTTGTGGGGAAATAGTTCTTGTAGATTTTTTCCATTATCGAAGAGGTATCAATTGTAATAGCATTCTTTATGTGCAAATCAGCTACAAAGTAAGCGATCAATCATTTCCGAGACTGTGAATAAAACGTTTCAGTACTCCCGGATTTACGTCTGTGTCTATTATTTATTGAGTATTGCGTCAGCAGTAGGTTTTCGGCGGCTTTAAATTTAAATCAGTTATAATTAAATTTGAATATGGTGAATCCCCTCACCTGGCTTATCGATTCGCGAAACGCTCTAATGCAATATTGCAATTTGATGATCCTGAGACTTAACGACGTGAAATTTAAATATTTCAAACCGCTGTCATAAAGAATGGAGTCGATGGTGGTTTTCTCCTTCCGATAACAAACAGCCATGGAATTTTAATTGGATTGGAAATCCATATCGAAGACGAATTTGGAATATCAATATTAGACGTATAGGGACGCTAGGCCACCTCGGAATCGACGACTTCTCGGCCATCGCTCATTTGTCCCACTAATTGTTTGTCACATTTCCATTAAAGCTTCTTTTTCTCGCTTCCTCGTATTATGTAAAACCGGTAAATAACAATTAGTGTCTCGAAGTGACTCTTTAATTGGCTCAAGCGGTGCAAGAAACTTCCCTCAAACATGGCAACGGTGTAAGCAAAATAAACACAAACTCCCACCGGATTTGTATTAATGTGAGTATGTAATGAAATAACTCGAGCGGTTAGTGAAAATGTAACGAACTGGCTCGAATGGGATCATCAGTGTTTTACATGTTTGCTGCATATTCACACTCTAATTTACATAAAACTGGTCCAATGATGCATGTGCAATAGCTTTCCTTACTGCCACTCACTTGGGTTACAAGACACATTTACTGACCCGAAAAACACCAATTTGCATATTTAATCTAGATGCATAAATTTCCAGCTTCAGAAAAATGCAAGTATTACTAGAAGCTGAAGACATAGATTTGCTTTATGTGTTTGAAAGGACTTGCCTTTATAACTTCGGAAATGTGGTTAAACGGACAGATTCGAAAACGAGTTCATATCAACAATTCTACTAAAATTTATGACTATTCCTTGTAATTAATGCAAGGTGTCAAGTGGACTTAATTGACATACACGCTCGACATGGTATTGATTCCTCGTTTATTCTTGGATACTACACAAAACGACATTTTGTCTATAACGTAGAATGTATTGGAAAGTAATATCAAAGAAAATATGTAAAAAAAACTAAAAACTGAAGTCGACTAAACGCCAAAACAATTCAGACAATAAATCCCTCAATTATTTTTGTAAGAAAAACAGGTATACATCATTATTCATTGCACATAATGTGTATTATCACATGTAACGCTGGAAACATGCAGGGCATTACGCAAACACATTTTAATAAATATTCCATATAGGAGTATTTATGTATTATGTGCAAGTTCTATAATGAGCTTATTTAAAACAATATGCTAAAATATTGTATAAATTTCCAATTTAATGGGTCAAATTATGTTTAAACTGATCTATTTTCAGTTTATTGAAACTAATGAACTGTATTTGCGAGAGAAATCAATATAATGTAACAAAATGAATGCTTCTAATTTAAATTTAAATAATGGTATTTTGTTTAACAACAAAATGTTTCTACAACTATTATTAAAAACTTAAAAAATGTCCAACTATCTGTCTCACAAAAACAAATTTTTGATCGTTTCTTTTATGTGCCTATGATAATAAAACAGAGCTTAATTTCTGTCTCTGTAAATCTTTATCTGTAGATCGATACACTGAACTTGAGACATCAAAACTGAATGTAGGTTCTAACGTATTTAATTATTTATGTTCATTGTTCAAACACTAAAAAGCGCTTTATCGTTCATTAAGATATGTGCATAGCTTACATTGTATTGATTCGTGGAATGAGAGCAATAAAGCAAAAATACTGAGAGTCTCTCGAACGTTCATTTATTCATATTTTCTTTTCGTTAACTCAACATTCCAGTCCTATTAAATAAAACAAGAGACTTTTTACTTCGTTTCCCACTGATAACTTAAATTAGGAAAAAGAAAAGGATTCTTTTATCAAGCTCCTAATCCGGGAAAACGCCATAAATACCCATTACCGCGACAAATCTAATTTACCATCAACAAATTTTCCAGTGGTTGGAGATGCAACTAACAGTAGCAAACGAAACGTGCTTTCATTATTAACGTTAGACACGACAGGTCCATACAAGAAGCGCAATGCAGAATCCTTTTAATAAATATTCGAGGCGTGTACATAAAACCCCCAAGCTCTTGTATAATAACCAATTGTTAGTTTATAACGGAACGCAAACTAGTCACTTTACCGTTGTATGAGCACAAATTTAAATAGTTAAGATCTCATATTTATCTGTCAAGATGCCCCTTCAGTAACACGAAGGTACAAGAAAAAGGGGTGCTGGGAACACAAACACCTGCACCCCACGAACCTGTTCTTATACATAAGAAATTGCTCTTCATTTAAGGTTTTATCAAAGGATACCAGCACATAACTAATTATTAAATTTTATAATTACGCAAACCGCATTCAAGTCAACTTAGTGATTTAGCAATTTATTTAATGAATAGGTTAGGGAAATCACGCCCTTGTAAACAAATTAAAATTCTCAGTAAACATCAGTCAAAGTGGAAAAAATAGTAATATGCTTTTCATATTTTTAGAGTTTGAAATTTCCTCTACAAAGAATGTATTAACATGAAAGCAACAAGAGGTAATCTTTCAAAACTTTTACACTAATGATGGCAATGGCAAATTACTGTTATTAATATTACAAGTTATATCTTGTAGAGAATAATTCATGCATTTATCGATACCTAATAGTATGCATATACATATTTATAACATTAACAAAGAAGCCCAGAACTTGAATTCCTCGATAAACACGTGCTGCTAACGGTTAAAATTTAATTTAGTTAGATAAAACGTCATTCCAAATGAGCGTTATTGACTGGTACTAAGTCACTTTGACGACTCGAAAGCTATTAAACTAGAGTAATGCAATTCGATACTTTTAATATGGCCACACACGTGGTGTACTGACTTAATACAAGTTATTTGAATAATTACTAGTTATCCCAAAGCGTACTTACTATTCATCAGCTTAAAATTCTTGCGCTCAACAAGCAGATATGATAATTGAAATATTTTTTTTCAAGAGCTGAAATCCATTACTATTCTCGTCCTACCTCAACCTACACTTTAAATTCCGTGCAAATAACAAAATTTTCATATCCCACAAATCTATCACTAACTTAGTTATCAAGCGGGTTATTCAGGTAATTACAATAATTTACAAGTTGTGACCATAATTTACGTCAAAATCCGCACTTTCAAACAAATCAGAGAATAATGATTTCGTGATGATTAATAATACCTTAGAGAACCAAGAATATTGCAAGTTGCATGTAAGGGAAAAATTACGTCAAAACAAATTTTCCTGACACAGTGTAGTAGGTAACTACTGGAGTGCTCAAAAAAGATTGATGATCTTATTCGAACTTTAAATTCTGTCTTTCCCCTACGTACGAAAAAACAAAAATTTAGAAAAAATTTACATGGTTTAGTTAGTCTCTGTGGGTCAAAACTAACCGACGAATTGATGTGAAAGCTCAGACAAAGAAATAAAACGACACTTTCCGAAATAAAAGAACTGACCTGTCGTTAGGGTTTCTATTGTTGCCAAATTGTTCGTTATTCTCATAGCAAACTGAAGCTGATGTGTGTTTTTATATTGAATGATTCAAAAGAAAAGCGTGTAAAACCGAGCCGCGCATTGTTGCCAAGAAATTGTAAATATTTTATAATAATCTCTGAATGGACGGACCATAATCAATTCAAAGCTGTGAAAAATTTATTAGGACTGGTCCGCCGAGCTATTCATGCGAGAGGTTGTATATGATAACAATCTACCTCAATATTTCAATCCAATCATAATTCGTGCTATTAAGCCTACTAATGGCACTATTAGATTTCCCTCAAGTCGTTTTCTTTCGGACTTGCGGCATAAAACTACAAAGCGGAAAAGAGACATTAAAAGCCTCCTCGAGTTAATCGATACAGATTATGAAAGTTCCTATTTAGGTCCGAAATTGCAATTTTCTCTCATTTTCCATGCCAGTTCGGAGCAAACAACGACAAAATTGAGCAAACGCCAGATATTTGGGGCAGTTTTATTTAAAACAAACTTCCTGCGACGAATTACAACAGTTTGTGTGTTTTTTGACACAACGATTGGCTAATAGCATGCAATTCATGTTAGGTTTTTGTTGTTTTATCAGCAGGAAATATGGCGGTCTGACCTGGCTGTGAGGGTGCTCTGATTTATTTTTATCAAACAGGAGCCCCCTATACTTCCGAAACTTTTATTGTACTAGTTTCCAGAACAAATAAAATTACACTTATCGCTTTCCTGCATCAGTGCAATATGAAAATAGTTTCCATACTTTTCGAAGTTGAAAAGAATACAGCGAAGCTCAAAAATCTACAGATTTTGACATAGATAAGCAATAATTATCTCAATTTAATTGAGCAAATAGCAGTCAATGATTGCATCATTATCCTGATGAGACTGTTGGCGTAACAAATTTCTCCGCATCCAGTGAATTGAATTCTAGTCACTGTAATTTATGGGCCGGACTACGATTGCATACGGAAGATCTTGCATATGCAAGTTTATCTGCAATAATTTACAGCCGCAATCCCGCATACATATCTAAACAAACAAATAAACTCTCGGTAAAGTAGCCAGAAAAAAGCTATTCTAATGCTTTACTAAATCATTTCACTTTGTAGTGAATAGAAGTAGATGATCAGGAAGCAGCCTTATTCTTTTGTTAGAACTTTATTATAATCACCCTGATTAACCGATTTGTGATATAATCTTAATTGGTCTCCAGGTAAATCATTTCTTCCCACTCGATCAGCTTTAAATGAGTCTCATTTTGGGGCCCCTCGTATATTCAAATACCTGTCTGAGGACTGCATTGCTAACCGAGCTTTTTGTTGGGATAAAACTACTTAACTACTTTTATGGAAATCTATTACAAAAATGAAAATAATAGGTCATAGCGAATCGACAGCCTGATAAAGGGTCACTAAAAATGGTTTACATATACACGCAAGCCACGAATTAAGCAAATTTATAGTTGATTTGCAAAAATAGACCAATAAATCAAGAAAATGACGCAATCTTTCACTTGTACAAATCAAACTTTGGACGTGTTTTTCTATTCCTTATCGATTATACCAACACACAAACATAGTCCTATCCAATCAGCGAACTGCGAGTAATAACGAACAATAGTAAATTGGCGACGTCAAAAGCATTTCTTTGCCATCCCTGGAGAGGAAAATTGATTTTAAACAATGCTATGATTGTCTGTAGAGGTGCGAATGTGTAATTTATATGGTAGTATATTATTTTAACGATGCAATAAATACAAAAGCCTCGGGGAATTTTATGTTAGGCCGCCACACATGTTGCAAATCGCTTAAAATAAATAATATCAAAAGACCAGCCGCAGAAAAATTTGCACCCGATTGCTGTCAAGACTCCGCTAACGAAGGCCATACTTTGCCTCCCTAATGGTATCAGTTGCAACTTGCTTTCACCGAAAATTAACGAGTTATCTACCTGTAAACATTTCTTTAAATTGAGTGTAGGCTTTTACAGTATTTATCCAGTGATAAAAACGTTTCCGAGCAAGTTTTTTCAACTCGCTCTTGAGAATAAACTGCATTACTTCCATAACGTTAGCACCAAGACGAAAGCGACAACATCCGGAAACCTTTCAACCGTTATTTGTGCTCTTAATAACATACTTTGAAAACCGATTTTCTTACCACCGTAATTGATTTTTTTATTATGGTATTACCACATCTGTCATTGCTTTGTACTGTTGCCTTTAGAATTTATTTGTCCATTATCTTCCCCAAAACAAATGTTTGCTTATCTCCCCGAAACTAATTGATGTTGCGAACGACACGAACATGAATTGATTTGACGTTTTATTGTACCTACTTTGTACCTGTGCCCATTTGAGATAACAGTAAAGAGAATTTCCCCGTGCGTGGGTGAACTCCCGTCGAATCAAACCCGACATGATTTTTATTGATAGAAAGTGTTGTCAGCTATCGTTGCCCTCAGTTATTAAATTTCTTCTCATTTTGGTGGGTTATTAGGAAACAGCGTTTACATCAAACGCGTACCTCCCTAATAAACAGGTTATCTCAAATGCGTAGGAAGCACAGTAGGACCCCATTGAAAATTTAAAAGCGAAGAACTAATTAACGAACATTACATTCTCAAAACGTCGTGAGGATGCTTATAATTGTTTCAAACCACAACTTCCATAAGGCGGTGCTTTTAGAGCGCCACAAAACCGACTTTTCGAGATTGACGCCTAATAGCATAAAGCACAAGGAAATGCTTTCGTGCCGGAAAGTCATTCTGCGATAATAGATTCATTGTTTTTAATCAAGTGCGTGATTTATTGGTGGCTTCCATTAATGAGAGTTGCTCTATATGGGCACACGGAGCACACATATCTTGAACTGCGTGGGCCGAAATAAATCACGCTGCGACCAACACTCATCAAAAAATTAATTTTTTACCTTAAAATTGTCACACCGTTTTGCGGCTTGAGGTAAATCCACTTTTCAATATTCTGTGTGTCCATCATCAAATCGATTTCACATGCGCCAGATTTATTCATAAGAATGCATCCTGCATAACTTACATCTTATTTTGTCTATTGACTGACACCATTTTGCGAAAATAAAACCAAGCACAAAGCTAATAAACGAGCATTATAAGGATTTTTAGTTTTAGTCGTTCATATTTCCTCTGCGTTCATGTCAGTGCCATGTTTGCTTTTCCAATACGTGCCCTCATCGATTTGGGCAAAAGGACAATAAAGAACCAACTTTATATAAGAGCTTGAAATCTTTTGAATACTTCTCACATTTGAAAACCCTATTTTAGAAGAGCGACCATTTACAGCATGAGTTATGCTAAAGATTGTAGTTTTGTAAAATGGGAGCTTTATTGGTAAAAACAACAGTACAACATAAAGCAAGTCTAATATAATATAAGTAACGTCAAAAATATGCTGAGTGCACCGCAATGCAGAATCGACAGTACTACGAATATGCATTTGCATAAAGCAACATTTTAAGACCATAATTCTATGTTACAGTTCCTTCCACTGAACAGTTTATGGTAATCATTCGTGCTACAAATTAACTCCAATTACTTGTACTCATAATTACAGTATAGGTGATACTATAACACCTTCTGTCTAATTTGCTTTGAAATTTCTGTAACAAATAACAAATTTAATTGATAATAAAACCCACTAAATTAAAAAAGTGTGGAAAGACTCGGAAAAGCAATTAGTATCTCGTAACTCTTCGTTAACCGCTTCTTTACAAGCAATTATATAATTATCTCTGTCCTAATCATATTTCACCTTACTTCCAATTCAAGCTAGGGTTTTCAAGAAACATCTTCTAATGTTGCAAAGAAATCAATTATGAAGTGATAGGTATTACAAAAAAACAACATCCGTTTCAAAAACTCTTAATAGGGTGAGACAACAAGTAAATTAACCATCACACGGACAAAAAATGAGGCGATGGAAGATACTCGCTATAATGGGATTCCAACCCTTCACCCTCGTTAGACGATATGTTAATTTCAATATTTTCCTTTGATAAGACAGTGAACTAATCTGAGAAGTCATTAGTCTAGCCTGGGCACATTAAGCCCAGTCAAGAATTCGAGTTTCATCTTTAAATCTGTGTGAAAAGCCAGGGCTAACTCTATCAACAACATGTGTTAAAAGGTGAACGAAGGGTATCGAATCAGCTCTCCCTTGGGCACTTACAGAGGTGTAAGCGTTGGCTAGTTATTTACCGGCACTCACAGATAAACTAATTTTATTAGGTCAGGTCCGGGCTTGATCTTATCGAAAATTTATTTATGAGGTACTTAAAACGCTGTATAGACATTATCAAGCAGCTTCTCCCCCAGGAGCCCGAATTCTAATTTGTCACGTCAACTTGTCGCTGTTATTTCTAATTTATTTTACACACTGATTTTTGCAACTTTCTGAAACAAGGGACACTTTTTACATGCATAAAGAAGAGTGCCATAACCTTGATAAATGGAGTTTCAAGTTTCCTGTAATAAGCTCGTTTAATTCATGCAAATTGCTGACAAGGAAAAACAAGTGACAGGTGAGTTAAGCAAGGCGTCTTTGATCACGAGAAAACACTAAAGGAAATCCTGCATTTGTCCTGTTTGCACGCTTTTTGACAAATGAAGAATTGGCGACGTGGCTAATGAACAAACCTGTCGGCAGAGCCTATATAATTTGCAACAATTCGTCCGAATTTAGGCAGGTTTTCACGCTTCACGTACATCACGTTCCGGGCCCGGAAACTGCACCGACGAGATGTGTAAATCAGCCAATTTTTATCGATTGGAGTTGAAAAAATCATTTATGAATTGTGTGTTTGAAACGGCTCTAAATTAGGGGTTTTGTGGCAAACGGTGGTAATAAAATCCAATTAGCATTTGAAAGTGACACGTGCTTCTGAGATAAGTAGAAGACATAAACAGTTCAATGCTGGATAAATACCGGAGAATGGAATCGGAGGGATCGAATGAGACGAAATGGCATCGAAGACTCATATGTACCCAAGAATTAACTTTAAAATTGGTTCGACTTTCTGTTAGATTACATTTAGCTACAAAACGACAAATTGTTTTGGCAACAGAAGTGATTTCATTTAATTAATCCTTCATGCAGCAAAGTTCAGTTTTCTGTGGCACTGTAGCAAAATACGTTGTATTGATTCTTAAATAAAATATGTATCTGGATTCAGAATCTATTTTTATCAAAGAAATTTATCAGTCAATACAACTTTCACCTTAAACATCAATACATACGTACGAAGTAAATATTTATGATTATAAAAAGCAAGCTAAACAATACTCGTAAGAGATTTCAATGATAAACCGGGTATTGCCTGGAAAAAAACCTATAAAATTGGTTATCCAGTTCTTACTTGATCACAGGTTATAACACCTGAACAATAAGACGTAAACTTCCCTACGACAATATAGTTCAACTCTCCCCATAAACTACACTACACCACGGTGCATATTGAAAATATAGGCTAATAAAATACTCTCGGGTACACCATGGTCCGTATAAAATTTAAATAAAGATGAGGAAGTGATGCAACTTAAATATGGTGTATGGTAGGTGCAAGAACTTTGGCTCCTATGCTCAGGAATGAGTTATATTTCACTGCTTGGGTCAGGTTATTCAATTATGCATGAAAATCAATTTTCCTGAGTGAATACAGCTATCGCTTCGGAATTACTCCTTCATGTGTGTGGTGTTGTAAAACACATTAACGGAGAGCCACCTACATACAGGGTGTCCCACCGAAAAGGGCACCCCCCTCATAACTTTTTTATTTTTCAATTAATCTAGGCGAAATTAAAATTACACATGTTAGCACTGAAGGTCCACATTTTGAAGTAACTACTTTTTTTGGGGGGTTTATCGTTTGTGAGATAAAAAATTAATAATTATGAAAAAAGGTATAAAACCTTTAACATTCATATTATTAGAAGAAGCCAGATTACATTAACGTATTGACAAACTTTGTTTTAACAGAAGTCATTCAGATACCCTCAAATCTTTTTTTAAAAATATCGCCATAAATCTTTTTTTTAGTGCGAAATATCGTCGTCTATGGAGCGGTGTTGTGAGATTGTAAAAGCTACCTGTGAATTTATACTGTCACTCTGACATCAAAAAATGTTGTCTAATCAGGATTGTGTCTTACAGGAAAATAAACCCTTTTAGGTTTAACCACTGAGCTTGTGTCTTCAAATAATTGGACGACTGCGGACTTTTTTCAAAGAGTAACGCACGTCTGGAAAGCGCTCTTCAAGGACTCGCGTTGTGAGTCGTAAATTTCTGCCACATTGACTGTAGACTAGAATGATTTCTTGCTTTTCTTGATTTGATAACATTTTTGAAATTAGTTGTCAACAGGTTGTCAAAATCTTACAGGTAATTGTTTACAGCAATCTTACAACACCGCTCCATGGACGATGATATTTCACACAAAATTTTCATTTTTTTTGAGATTTTTAAAAAAGAATTTAAGGAAATCTGGATTACTTTTGTTGAAACAAAGTTTGCCAACACGGCAATGTAACATAGCTTCTTCTAATAATATACAATTTAAGGATTTTGCATCTTTTTTCATGATTTTTATTTTTTTATCTCACAAATGGTAAACTCCTCAAAAAAAATGGTTACTTTAAAATGTGGACCTTTGGTCCAAACATGTGTAATTTAAATTTTGTTCGAATTGATTAATAAATAAAAAAGTTATGAGGGGGGTGCCCTTTTCGGTGGGACACCCTGTATAATTTTATTAAAAATGACAATGAGAATTGTCCACTTCTTGTCGCACAACAGGAGTGCAGTACGACCTACACCAGAAACGCGTCGTTAAGACGTGTTCAAAACCCGTGTTGAAAACTGTGACACATGTAATCAAGATAAAATTAATCCGCTTTTATACTCTTATACTGCCTTCGGTATCGGAATACGAGAAGAGATTTTTATATTAAATTTAATAGGAAAATAAAATCTTGTATAGCACACAAGCCAAAAAAAGAGGATGTTATTTCAAAACTATACACACTGAATATAAAACAGGGCTCTAAATTTAATTCCATACCTTCTCGATGTTTGGACATTTATCTTATCGTTTGTAGTATAAAATATGGGACGTAAACGGCGCATAAATTCGTGGGTGTCAAATACAAATTACTTATTGCTTATCAAGAACTATGCGTTTTACAGTTAATTCCAGCGATATTTTTCCGATTAACTCCGTTACTGACAGATACGATTCAATTAGTCGCTGGTTTAAGTAATTTCCCCATTCTTGTAATGAGATGATGTGGGTGGCTTTGTCATAATATTGTATTTTTAAGCTTCTCGTCTTCTTAAGCGGGTGCTCATTTCTGAAAGAATTTCCACGATCTCGAGCTTAGATAAGATAAAATGAAAATTCGTGATGTAAACATTTTTTATCTCTTAACTGTAATTATTCAAGTTTACTTTACGTAAAAGTAGAAAGAATTTAGTGTGCTCGGAAAATATTTGTCCTAATGCATTTTTATCGTGAAATTAGTAAAGAAACAATGATGACATCAACATACTGAAGTAATTTAATCAATTCTGATTTACAGCATATCTACATGTGTTAAGTAATAAGCAGGTTCATAAACACGTGTAATAATAATAAATATTTAATAAATGTAAATCTGTACAGAGCGTAAACGTCATTATTATGCAAATAACATAAATTTTACACATATTTAATAATAATAATAATAATAATTTATACTGAAATAAAAAACTCTCGTTATCACGGTGCATAAATTTGAAACTCTACATCCTTATGGATCAATACGTTGTAACTTATCTGAGTCATTGTTGAGATAAAAATGATCAAGTATTTCCTCCTCAAAGCCATAAAATGCACAAGTGCAATAAGGCACTCTCACAAGGGAGATTATTTTGGTATGTAACACAGGCTGACAATTACTGTCGAAAGTTCAAAGACTTAAATCTCGTTTTTCCATTAAGATGACCAGATTACATTAAATTCAATAGTTCATCCAATAACCACATTCATTCTTGATAAATGATCCGAAAGAGGTCTCTTTATTGAGTGCAAAGACACAAAAAAGCGTCTGACACAATTTTTCAATCAAAAATTTTAATAACGACAAACTTCAAGCAAATACCAGTAATTCAACAAGATGCCTCCAGGATTGTTAGAGTTTTATGACAACAATGATAATGACCGGGTATTGATGTCGTTTTACTCATCCGGTATTTCAAACCTTGTACTAAAAGATGTGTTTAAGCCCATCCAGTTTTCAATCAGATTAGCATCCTATTTGGTGAAGATTAACATTCCTTTTGCCACAGTTTAGTACTTGGATATTACATGGCTTACCGACTACGCACTCTCAAAATAGAAAAAAAGGAAGTTCAGTTTGTATCATATATCAAAAATAAATTTAATGTCTTAATGCTAAACGGTAGAAGTAGCAAAGAGTAGTGTATCATATTTAAATGTTCAAACCCTCGAGGCTTCAATCTAGGTCGTTGACAAGGGAAAGATTGTTGAATGAGACTACTGACAGTTTTATGTGTTATGTATATTAGCCGGGGGTAGTTTTGTACTATTATATCATCAAAGAATTGGCCCGAGACAGCACCCGAATGAATATTAAATTGATCCGTTGATTTTATCTGACGCCAGAAATGTTGAAACGTCCGAAATAATGGTCAGAATAAATACATCGCAGGTGCGTTCCGACTTCCACCAACGATTACGAGAGTTTTCGTAAGCGATGTTTGCGAACTTTGGTATAATTATGACAGAATTAAAAAAGTTTCTTCCTAAACGTGTTATCGTAATTAAAATGTTCTCGTAAACAGCTTTTGTAAATTCCCAAAGAATAAAGTTAGCGTTAATTTGAGTTTCTTTAAAGACGGTGGTGCAATCTTGAGCAAATAGAGTCAATGGCGACCCATTCAAACATTCCAGTTATTTCTGCACCTCCGTGCTACCGTTGATTTTAAAATTTTTATTAGGTGCGAGATAGTAAAGGTCGGCGAAAGAAATCTGTTTAATTAAACGAAAACGCAGATACGGATATAATTAATTTTAATTATTAACGAAATGTACACACTGGAGCACACCATTTTATTATATTTACTCGGATGAACACCGAACAGCGCTACATACAGGTGTGTACTCGGACTGATCCAAGCCCCTTCTCCCTTGAATTTCACAGTGTCGCTATAAATCAACTAAATGATCCATAATTTTCACAATAGGACCATCGGACAATATCGCCACGATGAATATCGACCATAAAGGAATCAATAAAGCGTTTCATGGGCGGCCTCCACTCAAAACACCGTGGCGTGGTTTAAAAAAGACTCCTTTACCACTCGCATGCAACAAAGCCAATGAATATTTTTTGTCAAATGCTCCCTATTGACATAAAGCAACAATAAATTAATCACTGATGAATTAATTTAAAGGATAATCGAAAAAATGGAGCATCAAACAATCTGAAGTTGAATCATAAATGTCTTTTGAAAATTTACAACAAAGCTACCGATGATGAGAAATCTTTTCAATAAAATATTTATGGCGCATTGTAAAATAAATAATAATCTCAGTAATTTCACCACACTTTTTTCATACCTATTATGACAGACCACGTAAAATAAGCAATAAATATGCAATGGCAATGAATGTTTTTAATAGCCAAAAACGAGAAAAAATGCTGACAAATGCATAAATAAGGCTATAAATATGATTTATAAAGACGATTTCTTCTGTTTCTCGACCAAAAAGCAACAAAAAACAGATCAAACATGTCTTAGGTACAAAACAAATCCTGTAAGATGTATCGATCTACATGGTCAGGAACGACAGAAAAATCGACAATATTTAATTTTGATAACCACTTTGTACCAAGAAGGATCGTTAAAACGATAACCGAAAAATGCTTGCTTTAGACGCTGTATTTTAATTGAGCCGTGTAAGTGTCAAGTTCCAATGATGAATTGCGGGCTGAAGATTTTCGACAGCCTCTGTGTTCTTATGAACAAGACATTCCGGCTGACATTGCGACTTGGAGGAATATTTATCCAACTCCAACTTGCATTGTTGGAACTAATTGTTAATCAGTAAATATTCACGAGCCAACTGTTGGCATTTACAATGAGGGTAAATCTGCTAAATACACTTAACACCCGTTCATGAGACCCTGCATCTTGCGATGTAGATAACATTGTTACTCCAAGTCAACTCATAAGCAAATAATGTTATCCAGTCTTACTTCCGCGTTTCGCTGAAACTGACACCGACAAAACGTGCACCAATTTTTAACTCGAAACACTTTTAAATTCGGATGAGAATAAATCAAATTGCAAGGATAACGATCAAGTGAAATAAGATATAATCTAAATTAAAATCAACAAGGAAACCACCCCTGACGGTGCGCTGTGCTAGCCACTAATATAGGGGTACAAGGTTAACGAGAAAATTAAATTTAAATTAATTTTGACATGTCTCAATTAAGGGGCATTTATTACAAACGTGAGAAAGTTTTAATTGAGGAATAACTAAACTGACTTAGGTAAACTTTCTAGGGCTGGGAATTAACACGTAATTATAAATCAAGCACCGGAAAATGTAATTTCTGGCTATATTGTGCACTCCAGTTACTCAAAATGTTTGCCTCTGCGGGACATTAAATTATTTCAGAAACCGTCCAAATTGCACAAAAATTAAATTTTGAAGTCGCCTTCTTTTTAAGAAGGAAAATCAGGTGCAGCTTCACGAATTACTACAGTAGTTTCCTCTCTCGTGTCTGATTGTGTGAAAAGCTCGGCAGAAAATATGCCCCTGAGAGCCGTGCTAAATGACCACGCAGGGGCCGTCGCTCCTCGCAATGCGGGTATCAGAATTTTTCCGAATCTATTGCGAGCTCATAAAATGACCCAATTTTGCGCTCGCTTTTAATTAACCACATCGGGAGAACCGTCCGGTTCCGCAAATATTGCCTTTCGACATCAATTCCATCCCCAACAACCGTTGTGATGTAATTTCTTTATAAGTCGCAGCGGGAGTTGCAGATAATCAGATGGTATCTAAATACCAGTGATTGTAAGAAGCGAGCGGACGCTCGTTCAAAGATTAAAAGCTCGACAGGGGCAAATTCGCATTAGTTCCGGGCATATCTTTAATTAAATTTGATTATATTTAAGAACAATCGGGCCACAGCAGCGTTGTTTGTCCGTCGAGGCGCGAACTCGGTCGGTTGAAGGGATGATTAGTCTCAAACTGGAAATTTTAATTACAAATCTGTCACACGCAGGAGTTAAAACATCCCCCATTTTACAAACATATGCAAGCTGTTGAAGCGTGCGCCCCTCCACTCGACACCACTTCAGAATCACAGCTGAAATCACTGCTTTTTTCAGCAGTGCACCTCTGCACCTTCATTCTGGTTTTGACACACAACCACCTCTGGTGTGAAAACATGACGCGTAAATTATTTTGACGTAGCAACAAAGACTTTCTCTTTATTAACAACAACAACTGCTTCAAATTCTATGAGCAGTCGTGATCCTGTGTCGACAATACCACGTCCAAATAAGGAAAATTGCCTCCAGTCAAGACAGATAAAAATGCAAATCACATAAAAATTTGTTTTGTCTCAACTACAAGGTTAGAGTCAAAGGTAATCCTCTTGATCTTTATTGAAGAAAAAATTATAAATAGGCTTTATGCTTTTACTCAAGATTGACTACAACGTTGAGCTTTATCGGACAAATGATGAATTGACTTCAAATGGGAAAGTTAACACGAGATGCAACAAAAGTTTGAACAACCATTGAAATTGAAAACAAATCTCACGTTCGGAGAGTAATTTGATACCATTCGAGTTTCTTATAATTTAAAGAGGACAAAGAAGACCCATAAATTCAATAAAAACTTGTTAACAAACTTACTTGACATAAAATGCCGAAAATTTATTGCTGAAAAGTTAACTATTACACAAAAACATTTTTCCTGTTTTCGACACTAAACTCATTCGGAAATATCGCATTTCTGCGTTTGCACATGGCTATCCCACCACAAAAATTATTAGTTTTTGCGACTAAAAAGTATAATAAAGTCGGTAGATGTACGCAAACTGAAATATAGCTTTTACAACTGAGCTAATAATCGAGAGAAAAACTGTGTTCGTGATTTATGTAATGGTCTCAGTGTTAGTAATCTTTCACTTTATTCCTACCCTGTAATTTAACATCATTACGTAATCCTTTATTGTACCCTATAATTTTAATGAAGTTGTACCGTGCATGTCTAGCGTTTAATAATAAGAAAAAACGCTATATTAGATGCTGGCAATATGTTAAAAGTATTGGTTGATTATCGATTGGCAAAATTATCTCATAAAAACCCATTTGCAATTTAAATATACTAAACCTATTAAAGATGCACCAAATTAAAACAGCTATTTCCGAATGTGTCACAGCAAAAGCTTCACATTTATGTATTTGCAGTGAAGTAGTAAGTTCAGTATCGATTTAACTTTTCTGTTTTTAACGACCTATTTTCATGTTACTCACTTTAAAATGTAAAATTATGCAGTAATAATACGACATAAGCTTTGGATTTAATCAGGAAAATTAAAAGGCTGGCAGAAGAATATTTTACGGCTTCAAAATGGAAACACTGGTTGGCACAATTATTAAAATGAATGATTTTTTATACTAAATTGTAAATTTAGTTTTCTATTTAAATTACACTGCAATTACAGTTATCATGACATTTCCAGGTCTATACATTCCAATTATTTCAATAAATTTAATTGGATAGAGTCAAGTAATTGTAATAATCAACCACGAATTTACCGGAAATCATTATGAAGCCAACATTTGAAACAGTCCATTTAACCCACATTTAAAGAAATTCGTTATTCCTCGTTTAAAAAATAAAAATATTGTTTTCGTCTGTTGAAAAATTTGACGTCACCGTATGCATATAAACAATTGTTTTAAAGAGCGTAATCCGATAATGTAATACAGCTTTGGTTGTTTTAGTTTTTTAGCTCTCCAAAATGGGACTTAAAAGAGATGTAAAGTCAAGACACAGAATAATTGTTTTCCCGACGTCGGTACAATAATTATACAGAGATATTCAAATAAGTCATTTCAATTTGTGTGTAGTCCAGTCACCTTTATTTACATATTTGCAACTAATTACATTCTGAAGATGTTCACACAGAGTAATGAGAATGAGTGTACACACGAAATGAGCACATGCACATAAAATTTTAACCGTGCTTTTACAATACGTGGAGCTAGAGAAGTGGAAAAACTCTTGAAATAAGCACACGAGCTTTAAAAATGCATCGCCTGATCCAAATGTGCCGATTTGACAAAGTGGTGAGTAGTCAGTGTAAACCTGTGCAAGGAGTGCCAACTGCAGCAAATAAAATTCGAGTTGTCTCGTCTTTACAACGAACTCGGCTTACGTGGGAGCCAAATTAAAAACCCGACCCCTATTCATGCTAATTGCCAATCCGGATTTGTTGATTAAAGTGCAAAATCGGCCATCTATTTAGTGCGACACAAACAATGGTTTGCGTATTTTCACAACAGCAAAGTGAGTTCTAATCGGATTTAGTTAATTGAAGTTTATAGCGGAAAGAGAGACGCTGGTCAAACGCAATGGAATTAAAATCGTTTGATTAATTAATTATGTTTGAACGACGAAGTAATCGCATTGCTTCAACATGTTGCAGAGCCCGCTTTTATATTAAACGGCCTTATTCGCAAATGTCATAATTAATTGTCCCCAATCTCATTTTTACAGCTTGGCCAACGCCCGGAACACAAAATTAGAAAACCATCATAAAAATTTAAATTATATACAGGATGAACAATCTCATTTGGATATTTAAATATTTATTTTCGTATTGATCTGTCGCGAATCCGGAATTAAAAATGAAGGCAAACCTGCACAAAAAGCTATTTCAGCTTCACTCCACAAACCCTCCGTTACAGCTCTAATAAAAGCTTCTAAATAAATAAAATTTAAAAAGTGTTCCGCACCGTAAATTACAAAAAAGTTGCCTTCTCTCAGGTCGCACACTATAATTGCATCTTCTCGCCACATTGTTAACTGTTAATTATTCATAAGCTGAAATCACTAACAAACTTTCCGAATAATGTGTTTCGACTATTAAAATTGATCGATGAAATAAAATCCGTGCGTGGTGCGTAGGCGGTTTAATTAGCGGTAATAACTAGGTGTAAATTAACTTCCGTGGAACAAAAAACAAGCTGAACTGGAAAACTGAATATCATCAATAATCTGCCACCAAACTAATGATTATAACCATTATTTTTTAATTGCGCGAACTGAAACAAGCTTATTTTTGTAAAATAAATATGGATTCAATTTAGTGCGGTTCTCCACCAGCATTAAAGTCTCTCTTAAATTGTTTTCAACACTTAAGTGGCTCGCTATTAAATTTAAATAATTAAGAGATTCTTTCTTCTTGGAAGAAAAACGCATTAACCTGAATGGACTTGTCTGTGGATCTTTTGAATACAGGCATGTTTTTAGTTAATTTTGTAATAAATACTACTAAGGGTGACTGAAGAAAATACAACAGGAGACGCTGAGAGACAACTGACACATAAAAGCAATTATGAGAGCATAAAGTCATAAAATAAATAGTTAATTCGTGGCACGTATGTGATACTATTGCTTTTACGATGTTGCAAACTATTTAAGTTTTTCATTAGAAGTTAGGTGTTAGGAAGATACTGAAGCGTTTTGTGTTTGGCCAAAATTTAGCCACGAATAAGAGATAAATTGCAATTAGTATTACTTAGAGAAGAGCCTTTTTCTAAATCTGGCTTAGTAAAAATAAATAAAACATTAGCCGTGAAGGTGGTCTTGGTTAAATTCGGCTAATAAAAATCTTGCAATAATTATTAAAATTAATGATGTGTGTAAACCATAACATGCTTTAGCGAGGAAATAAAAATAATGAACAGGTACAATAATCATCAAAAACAATGGCACAAAGGCCAATTGTAAATAACCAGCGACTTTGTACAATATAAAAGGAAGATATTAATCGAGCGCAGACGGATCAAGGACTTTACTCCTTTATAGAGACTATCACCCAATTCGTGCGATGCCAATATTTTATTAGCTCTTTTCAGACTGTCACTTCTTTTGTTATTTAGTGTACGATCAGCAGAAAGAAACTTGATAACTTTATATGGAAACTTTTCATTCTTTACAAGTATTGTAAATATAAAATTAAATGGTGCAAGAATGTCGAGTAAACGAATAAAAAACTTCACTTTAACGAACAAGATGTCTTCTTCTGCGAGAAAAAATTGAACTAATAACATTATACTCCACATCATATTTGGCAATGAAAATACATCACGAACACTCTACTAAATTAATCTTGCACTTAATTAAAGCACATAATTAATATTCCGGTGCGATTTACAGTCACTACATATCGTAAAATGTTTACTTAAAAATTGTATCATATTTGTAAAGCTGTGGTAATCTGAAAATTAGCATTTCGACAAAAGATAAAACGCTACATGGCACCCCTTTTCACTTTTTATTATTGCAACCAAATAAACTTTATAATTTAATTGTCAGAATTCAAAAAAGGTCATATTCACAAATCCTCAATATTTTACACGGTGTGAACGTACATCCTGCTGTCAGCTAGTTGTATGGAAGAAAATAGCCTTCAGCTAAACCCCGCCAAGGCGTTATATAAAAATATCTCGAAAACTGCGCAATATAAATAAAAAATGACACAAAAGCTACGGTAATAAAAATCTCGTTAAAACTTTACGTTTGGTACTCATCCCTCAGGTAGAAACCAGTCTAGCCTCAAAATATATATAACATTACCATAAAGCAGCTTCTTTTGTAATATTTTCATAAAGACAAGAGCGAAAGTGCTGACTTTATGACTACAATATTAAAAAAATATTAGATGCAAATTTTATGTAGGTTAGGTTATGATTGGATTGGATTATGATGAACCTTTAGGCCCGTTACTTCAATATCGAGTTAATTTCAGTTAACTTAGACTTTTTCTAGATCAGACCTAAGGTAAGTAGTAATTAAAAGCGCCGTCATTAGGTATTTAACTATAAATTAAAACAATAAGTTTACGTTGACTCGAGTTATTTGACTCTAAAGTATTAAAATAACGAGCCTTAAGGATTAAATAATTGGAAATATTAGTGCCCCAAACCCTCTATTTCGCTGCAGCCACAAATATGCAACAGATTTTGCTCTCTTAATTGAAATCAAAAGAAAGAGATTGGGAAGACATCAATTTCCAGAATATTTATCAAGCAAAACCTAAAGTCTCAAACCAAAAAAAATTAATAATTTTTTTTTATAGAAGACTTGAAAAAGGTCCATTTCTTAATTTCTTTTGCTTGTGGGACATCTAAATAAGTTTAAACCTATATCTCTGCTGAAAAAAAAAACAACAGAAAAAATAAAAAATTACTATTATGTAAGTTAAGGGTACTCTTAAATTTGCCGTTCGTCAAAAAATACTTCTAATTACGTAAGAACAAATTCTTCTATTGTCTTAAATTAGTTTGATTATTTAATTTCGTGAAGGCAGTGAAATGCAAAAAACAATTTTGAAAAAAAGAATTTCAAATCATTCCAATTGTTTTTACATAAAAAAAGATCCTTTTGTTTTTAACGTAAAAATTCTTTAATTGTACAATGTGCAATACAAAATTTGAGATTTTAAGTAATTTATATGATTAAATTTATAGATCATCTTAGTACGCTTCTGATAAAACAATGCTCTAGTCTTTATTTAGATCGTCACTATTCGTCAAAGTAAATATAATTTTGATCTAGATCTTTGCATTTAGTTTTTGGGGGTTACATTCAAAAGTTGGAAGTTATGCATCTGATAATAGGTAATTCGTTTTTAAATGAAGTGAATTCTTTTCACCAAATAGGCAAGTAATTGAAGGAGTTAATGGACTAAAACTAAATTTTACGCTATACGCTTTCAAAATTTCATTTCGAAAAAATTCTTTAGATTTGTTTTAGCTAGGGATTACTAAATTATATCATTTTTAAACATATATTAGGAATTAGGTTAAATGTGTTTTATCCATAAGTTTTAAGCATGATCCTTTTTGAATTAGAAAAAACATATACATATACAAAAGGCTAATTTATTTTTATACTATGCAGGAATGTCCGTAAGTCAACTAATAGGTATGCAATGAATAGTTCTTTTAAATAAGTTTTATTATCATGCAATTCCAAATTAATTGGACGTAGCCCCTTTAGCAACAACTAACTTGAAATTTTACAGAAAAATACAAATGTGTTAAGCATATTTCAATTAAACGATTTAAAATAGTTCAAATTTGTAAAAAAGTCAATTTTCAAAAAAATTTTACTTAGCCCCTTCATCCACTAGGCCCTTCAAATATTTTTATTCAAGTAGCAAATTTTACTTTGCAGCTCTGAAAAAGTATGAACTTACTTAATTACACGGTTCGTATAAAAAATTCAAATGAGCTTAAAAATTCAAACTCGTAAGTCACAAATTGTATAACTATCCTAAAAACTACTAGCTTGTTGCATTCTGATCTAAAAATCGCCAGTGAACAAACTCAGCTTTTTCATACCGTTTATTAAATAGCTACTAAAACACGAAGAAGAATGTGTTGTTATTAGTAGCTGACGTGCGTTCGCAATTATTCAAAAACTTCAAAATACCTACGTAGTACTCGTACTACTACCAATACAAAATTATGATCTAATTTCCTCAAAACCTCAATTTTTTTATTATCTTAATATCAAAACTTATATTAATTTCATTTTATTAATTTAATTAATTAATTAATTAATTATAATTGAAATAATTTGAATTTTTTTATCACGTTTGCTGATTCCCGTTTCACGAGTCAACTTAATCCGCTTCTGAATATGATACTGTATTTATAAGTACGAAGTGTGTCGAAATCGTTTATTGCTCACACGGAATGAATAATAATTATTGTTACAAACATACTTAATTCTGTGTAGATTTCACTTGAAACAATACTGTCTATACTGTCTATTATTGTCAAATTTATTTAATTAATTTACCACCTCCAGTATGTGCCAAATACTGCCCATTATATGATTAATATAGGATTTAAAAACATTATTATAATTATTATTAGTAAACACTTGATAGTTAACAATGTTGACAGATTTTATTCTATTTAATAGTAATCATTATTTATTTAAATTAATAATTACTTATTCGTACAAAATTAAACTTAGGTCTTAGCCTCATTGACGAGTACTCCACCTTTACAACTCGTATATGTGATATTTCATGATTTGACGTACAACCTATCAGATCATAAAATTTTAATTAGCGTCGTTTCGCCCAACCACTGAAAAATCAATTTTTAATTATTCCTTCGTTCCCGGCTTCCATGCTTATTATTTTCCTTTTTTTTTCGGGAAAGCAATTATTTTTTTGGTAAAAATAATTGTAGCGTAAAAGTGAAAAGTGCTCACATGGGCAAGGTCGCCTAGGTCCCACCGCAGCACACGCCACAACGCACCCCGGAACCGTGAGGGTGGCACTCGAACGTCACGCACTGAAAAACCTGAAAAGTTTGGAGCTTTGCTAGCACACGTCGCCGACGTTTCGGATGTTTCGCGGCGGTATCGCGATGCTCTCGTCACCGGAGCCAAGAAACGAATGACGATCGTCGGGAGTACTTGCTTGCGGCACCGCTCGTAGCGTATCCGTATCGACCGCATCAACCCCGTCGTATTGTTGCATTTACATAGTGGTCCTAGTTGGCACTTCTTTTTGATTTGCAATTGTTGAAGAAGGACAACGCCACCGCCGCCGCAATCATCTTTCCGGTTTTGTTTTTTCGCGAAATGCTAATTTCGGGAGCCCGAAGTTGATAACAATACTGCGGTTTGCAGGCAGAGGGAATGAATGTTCCAGAAGGGAGGGCGAATTTGGAATGGGGCAAGATTTTCATGATTAATGTATTGTTTCTCATTGCGAATTAAGAAGATATATGGAGAAGAATACAGTTAATGCAGAGCGAACAAATTTAGAAGAAAATGTGACAACAATCGCCGAAAATTTTGAAAAATTTGGTATTAAAAAAATATTGTAAAATATTTTCGAAATTTTGTCTTTTATGTATTCTGTGTTCACTTCTTCCTTTACAAGCGTTATTACCTAGGAAAAGATATCATGATCTGGTGTACGTATAGTATATAAAGACTGAATAATTCAGTGCTACACTGATAGAAACAAACTGCTAGTTAGTGCAATGTTATAAATAAATGAGTATCTCACTATTATAAAATTAATTAAAAAAGATTGTGTACAGAGCCGGATTATTATTCAATTGACCTTCTAGGCTTATAGCTTCTTTTTTATAATAAATTTTTAAAAATCGGCCAAAATAAAAAAAAGAAAATCACAGTGCTTTTGAAAGCCATATGCGACTAGATGAACACGAATTTTTGAACAGTTTGTACATCCACAAAACAAAGTTTAAATATACCTACTACTCGAATTTTTTATAATCTCATATTGACACCTAACAAGAAAAACTTTATCTTTGATGACTTTGCATCTATGAAATGCCGGCCAACATGAATTTTTAAAGAAGCTTATTTTAATAGTATTTATTCGTTTTGTAATTCTTTTAGTAAAAAAATATGTTTACTCTTTTAGTCACTAGGTCATTTTTAAACGTTTATTTTGGCGAACGTAATAAGGCACATAAACTAACTTTTACTTCAAAAAAGATATAGCACTTACTATTTTATCCGTAAACGTATTCAGAATTCAGCCAAATTAGTAAAGATCGAAAGAGATTTGTAAAATAGGTTTTCAATACAGACCTTGCCAGCAGTCCTTGTCCAGCAGTATTTTCCGTTTTCAGAAATCGGGTTAAGGTGGATGAAACCAAGATTTGGTAGACATGGGCAGTTCGAGAACAAATAATAATTTTTAACAATGAGCTACGAATATAACTCCATTTTGTGCTTTTTATTTTATATTGCACAAATAAACGATTTGTGATTTGTTTGGTTTTTATCTTCCAAAAATTCAGAATACAATGTTTCTTTAACAATATCCTTTTTCATTTGGGCGTAGATAGTAGCAGACAACCGCTTCTTGTCAAAACAATAAAAATGCTCAAAGACAAAATAGTACCATGCGATCATTTGAATTTATAATTAAAGTAGGCGGTTTTGTGTCTTTATGATTGAAAAACTTAGGCAAACTGAGGGAAAAAATGTATTCTAATTGAATATTACCGTTTAAAACATTATTATTTAACTCTTCAGCTTGATTAATTATCACAATCGGCGTTTTTATCCAAGTTACAAAACTGACAAAGCCTACTTCAATTATAAATTTAAATGATCGCATGGTACTTTTAATCTATGGCCGAAAAGTAAAACTTTTACATTGACATTTAATCATTACTCATTCATTACAATTAAAAGCTGACACAAAATCGTGTTATAAGTTCTTCAACTTCAGTTTAAAAATTGCTGCTTTCTCATTTTTACCATTTTTCTCAAATGTGGTGAAGCCTATACCTATACTTATTAATAGCATTTTTTGTCATTCATGGTTATGTACGGTTTTTGCATTCTCAATTTTAAGCTATAAAAGAATTTTTTACGAATTTAATTTATCTTTATCTACTTCTTAAATTATAACATTTATATTTATAATTAATAATATAAATAATAAATAAATAATATAATAATAATTATTATTATAAATTTATAATTTATAATAAATTATAAATTATAACAGTATAATTAAAATTTTTGTCACTAATGTAAATTTTAGAGAAAATTTGAACATCCCCATATTTAAAAGTCTTTTTTTTTAAGAAAAAATATCAAGTAAAATGATAAGATAATATTACATAAAAATAATATGAAATTCTGGTTTGTAGATATGAATTAACTACTGCAAACATTTTTCTTTAAAATCTAAATTACGGATCGCTTATACCTAATAATTTTTGAAAATTTCAATTCAAGCTTCAAACAAATAATAGGTATGTTAAATTTTATAAAAATTAACCTTTCGTCGACAAAAAACATATTAACCATTTTTTGTACATTCAACACGTATTAGACTTTTTTATACTTTCAGATATCCAGGCGAACTTCTCCATTACATCGGAGACTTTGTACTCAATATTACTTTTAGACATGTTCCAACAAAATGAACTACTGTAAGTTCTCAAAACGCCTCATATTTCAGTCTACAAAAGATTTAATGTTTTCCAATTTGCTGCTGCTATTGTTAATATGAATAACCCAGTGAATAACTGTCGAATGATGTCATACATTCAAAGAAACAATTTTAAATATTAAAAAAGACCTATTACTCAATTAGCTTAGTAGCTAAGCTTACTTCTCAAAAATTGAGAATTGTACTCTGATGAATGAAATACACAAAAGAGAAATAATTAATAGAATCGATCGTTGTTTCAGTTGCGTGTGCTTCCTTATAATAAGCAAATCCTGTTAGCAAACAAGATTGTAGAGACCGGGGTATCAAAAGTGTCACTCATTTTGCAGTAAATAAATAAAACTGTGCTGTTAATTAATAATGCGTATATGTTTATTACAGAAAAATATATGTAGTGTTGACATTTTTAAAATAAGCTGTAACACATGACAAGATTATTTATTTCATTGCGTTCATAATAACAGGAATAAAATAGATGTTTACAGGTCACAGTGTGTATAACTAGCGTACAACCGAATACAGTAACAGCAAATCATTGATATATTGTTTCAACATGCGTAGTTTACTTAACCTATGAGTTATCATGTGCAAAATAATGCGTAATTTCATTCAAAAATTCCTTATAAATTAGGACACTTGTGTAAGATGACATAAATCAATGTTATCAATGGAATAACTTGTTGTGAATCTTATAAAAAGAATGTGTTGAGTTAATTCATTTTCTCAAAAAACAATAAACAAATAAAAACAACACCTCCACTAAGATTTGTAAGAATTGCCAAATCAAGACCACTTTAAATCGCAAGGTGCAGTTCCTGTGAAGTATGCACTTTCATGAAAGGTTAAAGCACACGACACGCTTCATGTATTATGCAGATATGAACTCCTTTAAAACTTTTTAAGTCCTGCTCAATAGTGCCATCAGGAATCTTGCGTTAGTTTTCACCTTACTGCTGTCTATTTATTTGCTAAAATTTTAAATTTTAAAGTGCACGAACATTGACAACTTTTAAATAACTTATTTCAAATATAAATACTTTAATTTTGTGCTTTAGAGGAAGCAAGCCATAATAATTTCCTACCGACAATATCTATACGGAAAGGTGGCAGTTTCCTGGATGCCTCTGTTTATTTAATACAGCTGCATGTGCATCTGCATCCAATCTTAACGCAAACCATATAAATTCATCATTTCTCTTAGATTAAAGGTGTGTTATCTCTCTTGCACACTGTGCTGATATTGTAATTGGTGTTATCACAACTTGTAGTGCTACCATGAATAAATCTACAAAACCATTCAAGTTTATATCTTCCACTGCGCCAGTTTGAGGAATTTATAACACAGGACGCGTTTACAGCGTACGGACGCCGCAACGTTGCTTTGCGACAAGATTAAGGATTAAAATTAAACTCATATTCATAGAAATTACTTAATTACAGATTCATTCTACTCGAAGACTGAGCCAAAGCCACCAACAATTACAAAATGTACAAGTATTCATCTTAATAGTGAACATTCAAAAGCATTATTTCTCTTTCGTTCTGCATGTGGCGAAAAACAGCCGCATATGTGTGCAAATAATGCCGGATGAAATTGTCCATTAGAGACACGCGCTACGTCTTTATAACGAGAATTTCATGTATGACGCGGGAAGTTGCCGAACGATAAATCATAATTACTTGAGAGGTCTTCACCTATTGAAAGAAACTGACCATGCCCGGCATCTTTACAAAGCAAATCACCAGTCATAACATGTTGACATACCTGCTGAACACGTACTCTGACACCTCCATTGTCCACAAATTTCTGCTCTGGAATAAGCGGCATTCAAGCTACCTTTCCGCTGAACTAACCGCGACAGTTAATGGACAAAAGAAACCACCTAAATCATGCTCCTGCAGCGATATTTAATGAAGAAACCTCGACGTATATTTGTGATTAAACGAGTGTTGGCACGTTTATGCCTCGGTGTAAATTCTGCAAAATCTTGTGTGAATTGAAAGGAAGTGAACTGGAGCTGAGCTAAATAAATTTGAGTGGGTTTAATTCCACTTTTGTTCCATAAATAAATTGGAGGAAACAAAACCGTAATGGAAGTACCTACTGGAAATAATACTGTTCTGTGCACGACGCCGTTCGAGCGATTTCCGGCTTGAATAGAGAATAGTTCACCTCCGAATTCCTGCAGGATACCAGGCTTTATCTTATAAATAAATAATTTACAGCAAATGTATCTGCGAATTAATTATTCTCGCGGAGAAATAGAAGCTGTTGTTTGCCTGAAATTGAGAACTCTCAGAGTTTATACAATTTGTCAAAACAAGTTCTGTTTTTTATTTTCTCGTCGAAGCGTGATGAAAAATAGCTCGGTTTAATTAATCGTGTGGTAAAAATTCCCATTAGGCCGATGGGTAGTGTGAATTGTCGTAATGGATGATTCAATTTGCGGATGATGCGGATGATGATCTGTAGGCTGCGTTCGAACCAGCAAGAGCAGGCCAAGAGGTATCAATTAATAATTGTTGAATCAATAGCGTCAGCATACGCGTCCAGTCATTACAACAGCCCCCAAACTCAATCACTGTCAAATATCAGCCACCTTAGATTAAGCCGAGGGTAGCAGATTGCGCTAATAGCTCAGGGATGAAAAATGAAATTTCAAATCGCCAACAGATAAAGAAATTTCTCCCAGCAAACAAGACTTGGATGTTTATTACAGCGAAGAGTTCACAAAAATGCAAAAAGAGCGAGCGACGACATTATTTAGACACTTTTTATTTGCTTCGCGAAATATTGTATTTTTAACAGAACGACTTGTCGTTATCATTGCGATGCAAAGTATTTGGAAAGGGGTGTATTATTCCGGAAAATTTACTCTTCGGGACTACACTGATGGTTTTTGAAGTAATGTTGGTAAATGTATGGACGAAAATTTGTCTACAAGCCAACAATATTAGATGTTGGCCAAGACTGTTATTTCAGTACATTTCAGCTAGTTTATGGACAATTCACGATCATTTAACATAACGTTTTACAATTTGTCACAAAAAAAGCGATAGACGTAAAGCATTTTTAACAATTAAACATTAAAACATTTAATAAACTGCAGATTAACCAAATAAGAATGAACTTTTGGTCACTTGCTTTCTTTGCCCATATTCCTGCTCTAGCCATTTAGAGCAGTCTTATAATTTAATAAATCGAACACTGCAACGGTCCATTTCATAGAAAGGTCCATTTAGCAAAGCCGACGAGAAGAGTTAATTTAATTGGAGACCTTATAACTACCCCAAGTTAATTACTGAGATCAAAGTTGGTATTTTATAAAACTTTGAGATCCCATACTATCCACACGATGTTGCTACATTATTTCCTAATATGCAAAAATAAACGAAACAAATACCTACATATTTTTTTCAATAGATTAAATAATGCGCATATTTCTTATAATTCAGTGGCTAGATTTATTCGTATATTTTGAAAATAGGACGAAAAAACACTGCCACTTGAAAACCTAAGATTGCACAGACATGCGAAGGCCTTTTGTACGAACTTCAGATACGTATTGTATTGTTCAGACAGAATTAAATTTTTAAATCTCATCTTATCTTTCATCGCTGAACTAAATAGAGAAAAACGCCGCGAATAAGCCTTATTCTAGAACTGAAACGCAACTGAAATAAATTTAATAAAATAAAATGCATCCTCCGAGCATTTTTCCTGGCAAATAGCTTCACGTTTAAGTTTCGCGTCAGTAGATCAGAGTGAAAATTAACATTTTGCAGCTTTGCCAGCCGTTAATATCCATAAATGGAACAAGCTTTAACGCTCAAACTAGGCAAAACTTTGATCAGGATGAGAGCATTAATAACAAAGTATTGACAAATATTGCAGGAACACACACATCACTTCGTACTCCATCGACGTAAACCGTGAAAGGTATGCAGAGTGGTTGTCATACTCAGATGTATTCCAACTCGCAAGATTTATGTCACTGACAGATCTGTATTTCACAAGTAAATCTCATAAAATTGCCATCGCTTCATGTGGATTATCTGATAGTGTGTGTGCATACGAGGAGCAGTATCAGTTGAAGAATCAAACGTTATTAGCATTTGCGATAAGTCGGAAAAAGTGAGCAAGTGCTACAGAACTACTGCAATGATTTAATCGATTGATAGTGCAGGAGTCTGTGTCGGCGCCGCTCTGGCTCCACAACTGGATACAATCCGGCCCTAAGCACTCATCGTCCAAAAATATATTCGAGACGAACTGCCAACATTCTACTAACAATCATGCCCACCCCCAAAGCACAAATTACAATCTACGAGCATTTTTTCAATATGACATCAAAGTCTAATAGCTTTTTCTTAGATTATTTACCAGACATTTTTAAATGTTTTTTTCACAAGATTTCATTAGTAAAACAATTTGGCCATCTCGTTCCAAATTACCCTGTTTTCTTTTAATCAAATGAATATTCTGTTCCAATTTTGATTGTACCTTACTTTTTGTTTTTTTAATAAGTGTTTAGGTACTTATACTTGTGCAGTATAAAAAATAAAATTAGGGCAGAACATGAAAGAAGATTTTAAAGTAGTAAGATTTGGAGAATTTTCAATTGTACCTATTATTATTCAATGTAAGTAAAGATATTTTAAAATATTTCTAAAAATACTACTTACGTTTGATAAATGCAAAATTACAGAACAATGGAGAAACTAGAGCAGTACAAAGTTTCCGTATTTATAGAGACAAATCAATAAAGCTTAAATGAATGTTTGAAAAACGCCTTTCACAGAAAATCATATCACTGCACTCGCTCATGTTGTGTTGAAACACGTTTGATAACGTTTGCTCATATATTTGATTTGACATCAAATCACAAAGAATTTTTTTTAATTAATAATAGTTAATAATAACTACCTAATTAAAAAAATAATATGTATTTTTAAAATGAAATTAAAAATAATTGTAGCCAGTCTTTATAATACTTTGTTTACCCGTTATATTCTTCACCGATTAATTTTTGACTATTAAACCATTGTTCTACACGTGCATCAGTCACTTTTAGTAAGAAATGAATTCTGTATTAATTTAGACACGAGGCAGTGACATATCTCCTCAGGAACTTGAGGTATTCGATAATAACGCGTTAAAAAGCCAGAAGTGCATCCAAAATCCATTTTTTGGCAAAACTTCCACATTTTTAACAAAATTTGAGGCAATACAGATGACCTGCTGCCAATTTTTTCACAAAAATTTTGACTTAGAGAAGAATTAAGAAAGGCCGTTTATAAAAACAAGGTTAATTTATTGACTGCTTTCAAATTTAAACTAACCATTCCCACTAAATTATAGAATGAGACCAAAAATTCAAAGTGATTGGTTTCTCACTTTATTTTAATGGCCGACCTTAAATGGACCAATCATGTCCAAAAATTTAATTTTTCAATGAATCAAGAAATCTAAAGTGATTGGTTTTCTCCGTAATTTTAATGGCCGACCTCAAACGGCCCAATCAAAATGCTTACAAATTTTACAACAATCACTAACGTGCCTTACGTTAATTCATAAAAGGATGAGTCTGTCTTTGTTGCATCTCATTTCGTCGGTGTTTCTTTGAATTCTAGCCCCCCTAGGTAATGTTGGATGATCTGCTATATGAAAAACATCATAATTGGGACATTGAGAGGAAATAAATAAGGAGTCTTAAAGTGAAACTGTTTTATATTAGTCAAAAGGCTCAACTGACGAATTCTCGAAATGACCCATGTTCAAAATCAAAGCGCATGCGCGCGCACTTTTTCGATTTTCCAATTGACATTTCTAGAAAATCTAACAAAAAAGACAAAAAGTCGGTGGAAACTGTCCCAGGATATTCAAAAATACGAATGGGGGTCATGGTGTAGGTGTAACTTGTAGTTTTAAAAACGGAGCTGGTGTTTTTCTTGTAATAAGTGTTGGAAGCATGCAACCCGCCAGGATATTATATAAAAAGCACAATTTAAGTTATTTCTGAAACAAATTAAAAACCACCAGAAAACTGCGTGGTCTTTTAGTACAAAACTTTCGTCAAGTCGCATATTAACATACGGTTTTGCACGTGACTTCTTTTGTGACTGTTTTTAACGTGGCCCTATCCAGTTCTGGGGCCCCTGGCGGCCTCCAAGTTTGACAGGTGCTTAATCCGCCTTTGCTCATTAATTGTTCTTCATAAATGTGGCGTTTTCTTCTCGCCTGCCTCACACCACTTTTGATCCTGCTCTGATGTAGATAAGCTTTCATTAGGTAATAAAAGCATGGAGAGTTTAATTTTAATTTTTAGACTAATACCTAGGACTGCTTGAATAATTGAAGCCAAAAACAAATTGGTAAACTTATTTTTTTAAGTTAATTTGAATTTTGATATCCTTGTAGGTATATTATTTCTCAAACCTTCATTAAAGTTCGTTATTTTTTAACAAAAATTCAAAGCAAAAAGTATTGAATTTAATGAACAAAAAATTATATTGACTTAGTCCCTATTTCTGGTATAATTGAATCAATTACTGAGCTCGAAGGAAAAATCTACGGTGACCGACGAAAATTATTAGTTAATTATTATTCGTACGAATGAAAATCGTTTGTAAAATATTAGGTATATTTTTATACCTCACCGAATTACAAATCCATAATAAAATTAAGATAATTATTCTAAATGAAATGGAACTTGTACGACTGCATTCCTTTAGCACTTATTGAGTTAAGTTGGTAAATTCCTGCATATTTCGAATCTTCTAGAGCAACAGCCTCCTTCGAGAGTCAGGTCAGGTCCATCCAGGGATTACCTTTCTGTCAGAACAATTCCTCGAGTTTGTCAAGTTCCTGGAATGTCCCTTGAGGCGTGAAGGTCCATCTGGCTTCCCAAACGACTTAATAAAATTTACATAATTACTCGTATCTGGTGTTTTTGTTATCGTCCGGGGTAATTCTTCACCCCAAGCTCTGGCTCTTGAATAGGGACGCCGTGAGGAGGTGTTCAGAGAACAGCGTGAACAAACGTGGCGGCTGCCGTCTCATCTACGATGTCAGAATACTAACAAGCGGCCGCGGGCCATCCACCATCCCGCTCGACATTTTGTTCTCAAACAATACGCGTCTAGAATTATGCAAACACGAAAGAATAATTTGCTGCCTCGTGCCAATAGACAACCGCAAATGCTGAACGCCTGAACGGTAAAACTAACACAAAAAAGCATTAATCATTTATTGGAAGTAAAATGCAAAACAAAAAAGATACATAAAAAGTTAATAATTGAGCAAAAAATGATAACACAGTTTAAGCAAAACTAATTAGTTTTAACAAAACCAATGGTCCTGGCTTGTACGTCGTAAACGGTATAAAATTCGGCCAAGAATGCCCCACCAAGAATCCAGCGATCTTCTTCTTGAATTGTGTTGGCAGGAACAAAAGCTGATAAGCAAATAGTTATAGAATGGTAAGACATCTGAAACAAAACAATATACAGGGTCTCATTAATACATAAACTACACACTTACTTTAACCGTGTAGTCCTCCCCTGAAAGTGTAAAATTTGTCCCACCCAACATGAAGTCAATTTTAGGTAATTTATTAACAGTATCGCAATCCACCTTAAATCACGGATTTTTGGAGTGAGTTGTAAGTTATAATCGTAATTCTTACCGTATATCGGTGCAAGAAAAATTCCTTCGCGTTAATTACGTCGTGTATTTGAGCAATGTCCGCTTGAGGGCCTATTATAGCGTTAGAGCTAGTGTCCACAATAGCTTTACAACCTTTTTCGCACACGACGACATTGTTATCTTTACTGACTTTTACAACAACTCTGGAAAATAAGTTTAAAATGGCGACTACATGACTTAAAACTTACTGGTCCATTTGGAATTGCCAGTAAGCATAATTTTCCACTGGCAAATAAGTGAAATTGTCATATACGATTTTTTTGCCCACTTTGGTTTTGTGGACGTGTTTAAGGTCAACAAAACCTAACATAACATTGCCTCCACGATTTGACTGCCGATCTCTGTAGTCAAAAAATTGTACAATTGTTACAATGTAAAAGTTTGTTTACCTGTTCAAATAAATCGAAAAAATTGGATTTTTTATTTTCTTTTGTTTCAATAAGGTGTAGAAGAATGGATCGTAATTTTCATCGGTTTTTAAGCCTAGGCCCATTACACCGTCCGCTTTATTGAAAACAAACTCATAGGGGACATACACCATTTCGACAAAAGATTGTGCAGTCACGTTGGAATGAGCGATCTACAAAAAAATAACGATGCCCATACAAAAAAAATTTTTTCACTTACAGAAATGTTATCGTAAGAATAAAATCCAGTTAGGTTGTAAGTGCCCAAGTCCATTGCAAAAGGACGACCGTCCTTTTTATATTCAGATGATTTGGAATGATCATATTTGTTGTGAAAATCTAAAATTTAAATAAGAAAAAATTCACCAACATCTTATTTCTCCTCACAGCATCCAATCGTTTTAATAGAACTGCATTTCGAGGATATCACCCATGAGTAACTCCAGGTTGTATCAAAGGCAACATTCAGCTTTTGCCCAGGATGACCAATAACAATTTCACCATAAAACTCATCCTGGAATTGTTAAAACTCGAAATAATTAATAACGAATTGATAACAAGTTATTATTTTTGTATAAATATTCCCTTAATAGTTATGATATGATTGTTTTATTGCAATTAAAACAATCACGTTTAGCGCCAAAAATTTAATTAATATCAATTTTGTTTTCGAGGTGGCGCCACGCAGTGGTCGGCGCATAAAGATTCCTGTAATTTACTAATTTGAACGCTTAAAAACATTATTTTCAAGTAATTAATAATTATCTACTCAATATTATTGTTTACGAAAACAAGAGATAAAATGATGCAATGGATTAAGTTTTTCGTTCAAAAACTTTTTATTTCGAAATTGAGGTTATCTGACCTGTCACTTCTTAACTTATGTTGTGCAAAAACAGCATGATAGCCAGTTCAAATGTGGTCATTTAGTGTGGAACAGCAGCAGGTGGTTTACCTGATTAAAAAAAAAGTCATTACTAAGTGAATATTTTCAGGATTTTGGACATGGCAGAACAGACCCTGACTCAATTCACAGACAAGCTACTTTCGGAAAAAATATTCACTTGTGCTGTTTGCCAAAAACTGCTGACGCTCCCGATAGTGCTGATAGAAGATGTGGGCAACGTTTGCACCAATTGTTGTGAAGACAGGGACTGGAAAGGGCTGCACAATGTCAAGTTGGAGATGATTTTAAAAGAGCTTCAAATCCCCTGCAAGTTTCAGGCGACGGGTTGCAAGGAAAGAATTCATTTCAGTGCTTTAAACGAGCACGAAAGTAACTGTAAGTTCCATGAAAAGCCGTGTTTGTTGTCACACACGGGGTGTGAATGGAAAGGTGTCCAAAACGATTTTCCCAGTCACTTTAACGATTGCCACTCTGAGCATGTGATTGCAAACCCTCAGAGCTTCTTTGTCATTGAGATCAACATTGACGAGGAAACAAACGTAACAAAGCTGCTCAAAGGCAAACAAGAGTGCATAATAATTGTTAAAAAAAATCGTGAAGATTTGTTGCACACAATCTGTGATGTGAAAAACACTGAATGTAATTATGATTGTATTATCAAGCACTTAGGACAAAGTAGCAACTGTGTTGAAACAAAGTGCAAAGTTTCATCATTCAGTAACATGCACACAACGAGGATTAACTTAGCGGCTTTAAAACAGATGACCGAGGCCATTGATGTGGTCACACTGCAAATAAAAATGTCAACGCAGAATGAAGCCGCGGAATTTGATGAAAAAGTCCTACAATATTTCGAATGCCCCGTTTGTAAAATGTTGATGAAGCCGCCAATTTATCAGTGCAAGTTCGGCCACAGTTTTTGTAGTAATTGTCGGCCGAAATTGGAAAAGTGTCCGAATTGTCGCGCCCTTTTTGGAACCACTCGAAATTACTCTTTGGAAGGGCTGACTGCAGGAATCAGTTACTCCTGCATGTACCACCATCTAGGGTGCGAAGAGATGCTGCTGGCTCATGAGTCGGAGAAACATGAGGCGATTTGTCCATTTAAACCGTATCCATGTCCCTTGGATGACTGTTCATTTAAGGGTAATTTACATCAATTTCGGTTGGCAACACTGTAACCAGATCAAATTCAGAATTGCCAACCGAAACGGTAACTACTGTTCATTTTGTACAATACTTTACGTTAAAAATTTTAGGAACCCACTCGAATATTGGAAAACACTTGGATGAGAATCACAAGGATAAAGTCATAGCAGCCGATTTCTACAAAACCACCGTGGAGTTTCGTTTGGAGCAAATGATCGATTATTACAATTTCCACCAGAAGTATTATATGGTGTTTGATGAAAATATTTTTAGACTGAGTTTCAAACGAAATTCAGATTATAGTTTCTGGGCGGTTGAAGTGTTGCGTAAGAAGGAAGAAGACGCTGTTTTTATTTACGAAATTGGAATAATTGATATGAGGAAACCTGATAGAAGACTGATAAGATGCGATGTGTGCTTTACTGATACAAATTCTGAAGAACTGTTTAAAAAGTGTATTTTGTTTCCTAATAACATCCTGGCTTCTTATGCTTATAATGGGGTGTTTACATACTATTGTCAAATGCGCAAACGGCAATAAATTACAGAGTACATAACCGAGTTTTCTTTTTTAAAAAATTAAAACCTGAGGTAGGACATGACACTGGAGATAAAAAGAGATAAAACCTTAACACATGACAATATTATCATCTGCAAGTGATGACTAAGTGTTCGGGAGCGACATAAAAAATATCTAGTATGAATAATCATTAATTTAGTGTAATGTTCAGCGATTGTTTGTATTGGTGGTTGCATATCTAAGACGATCTTATTTAAAACAAAATTCAAAATAAATGTATTAATGCACAAATAAATAAAATTGAAGCTTGTTGACGCATATAGCTTGGAATTTATAAAAGTGGCAAATAAACATTGCAACATCACTCTTGTACTACCACATCTTAAGGGTTTTATTATGCAAATTTATTTAACTCACGTCCAAAAACCTGTACAAAGCGATGGAATCGTTATCACGTGGTCCCGGCCCCTCGATAGCTTCCTGAAATTTGCGACCAAAATGATGTCCATGGTTTATGTACTGTTCAGTGGGTGTTTTTTGCCGGCGAATTTCAAAACTAGAAATTTGTTGTTTAAAATATGACTGTTACCAAGAAAATCCAATTTTACTTTACCTAAAAGTATGTTTCTTGTCGGCAAAACCGTATTTAGCCAAGACAAATAAAATAAAAGTTGTAACCAAGTAACGATGAAACATCATTTTCGCTTATTTTCACAAATTACTCCAAAAACCGGTTTATTGTTTTACATTAGACACTACTAACGATCAAATACCAAAACCAAATAACTCGTCTTAGGGCAAGGCAAACTATTTATGTGATCCAGCCGGCAAGATAAACAGGGATATCCCCGAATTTACCAGTGGCGTGTGCGCAGATCTCAGTGTTGCCAAACCTAAATAGTTTACTGTTTTACCGAACATAAAACGGACTTGTTTTGAAGAGTATGAAAATTTCTTCAACAGTGGAAAAAACCTAATTTAATTTTTCTGTTTTTTCTAAAACATTCTGCTTGTTGTTTTTCGTTACATTACCAGTAATCAAATAAGTCGTTTAATGGCATCAACTAATAGCCTGCTGGTGAGATAACCAGGGGGATCCCCGAATCTGCCAGTGGCATGTGCAAACTCACATTTTTGTGTATTGAAAACAAGACCCAAGATGTGGAAATAACTAAAAGTTTTGATCACAAAATTGGATTGTAAATAACACGATTTATAACATTTTGTACATTTATTACTTAATTTATATTACAACTTGGCAAAAAATCAGTACCAGTAATATTTCGGGGGTACTCGGTCCTCCTTAATGCCCATACTGTCCATAACATCCATTTCAAACGTTTGCAATTTCGGTTCAAACGTAATTTCCGTCACATCATTCGCTGCGGTGTCTTTAGGCTGTTCCTTGTAAGTCCCCTTTGTCTTATAATCTATAGTTTCTTCCGCTGTGGCAGGAACTGGAATTATCCTCCCAGTCCTTGTAGACACTCTCACTTCCTCCCCGTCTTCTGTAAACCTCCACTCAAAAGGCGTTGCTTGCAAATCGGAGGGATCAACAAGTGCCACTTGTTCAGTTACCAAAAGAGGCTTCTCTACTTGTAAATACGCCCCCTCAAAACCTTTCCGCTCCCCTACCTTCTCCAAAACGCAATTTAAACCTTCAACCGTTACCCAATTACGCTCCTGGACAATTTGTTTAACGATGCCCTGCTTTCCCTTATCTTTTCCAACAAGGACTTCAACACGGTCGCCTCGGAAGAAGCTCCATTTTCTGATAGGTTCGACGAAAATTTTTTTATGGTAAACCCCAGGTCCGTTCTCTTCTCGAAATTGACCTGTCCATGGTCGGTGCATGCCGAATTTGTATCTGGTGCGTTTAATGACCGCATTTGGTTTGTACTGGATGCCTTTGGGGTTCCTCCATTCGACTTGCTCCATAGCACGTTTTATGTAGCGGTCGGGCAAATTTGAAAAGTCCTTGGAGTATTTGCCCACTTTTGAAAGGAGGAACTGTGTTAGCCGCATCTTGTTCTGTTATTTCGTATTTATTATAATTATTCCATTTATTTTTCAAGTTAGAGGTTAAGAGGTTAAGTCACCGCACAGAGCTCTACTTTATCGGCGTATGACCATAGAACATAGAACACAAAGCCAGTGGATATAGTAAAGTAGCGACACGGACCTTGACAGGGCAACAATAACGATTATACACTCCATAGAGGGCACGACGGTCGAAATTCGACATATACCGCATTATTTACGTAAAATGTCCAGCCTTGAAAAGCCTTATTAAGGGTATTCTTGCTCCGATTTTACGCTTCATTTTAAATAAATAAAATTGTTAAGGGGATGCTCAAAAAAGATATTCATTAAAGGTCACGTTAGATGTTAAATTTGAATCGAGAATGTATTTAAACTGGCAATTTACTTTTGCAAGGCTCGACATTTTTTGTAATAACGCTGTAATTTTAAAGGTTCGTCAAATTGTCAGTAATTTTGAACATACGTCAAAACTGTCAAGACTTTTTCACCTTTGAGAAATTGGTAAAGAGCACAGTGATTGTGGTGTTCATCTGCAGTCTTACTCTGGTTATTGGTTATGAACAGATTCTATGGAACTTTCAAACCTGTGCTTCAATCACGTAAATAATAAATCGACACCAAAAACATTAAACAAAGAGGCCTCCAGACTGTTCAAAGTCGTCCACATTACGAGTACGAAGCACTTCTGTGTGAGGATACTGGAAACTCATTCAAACAAAAATTGTTTCAGAAACATAGTGTTAGTTATCAATTGGAAAGAGAAATTTCTAAGATACCAAATTTTCATTATGTATTTTCAGGTAGATTTAAACAATATTTCCTCGAAAATTCATTCTAAATTATTAGATTCCGCCCTAATGAGAAAGAATTTAAGACTGCTCTGCTTACATTGACCTCCGTTTCACAATATTTAATGCATCTAAGTATGGAAATTATAGCGCATCAGTTTGGTGGACTTTTTATAGCCACTTATTTACAGCAACTATGTTATACAAAATTTAAATAATAAAGAGCAATTTAAGTTGTATTATTTCTATTTCTTAGGTAATATCGAGGTGTAAACCGTACCACAAATTTTGTACACCAGATGATTTTCTGTGATTTAATCATGATTCCTTCTGATTTCCCCTAATTTTTTAAAGTGATTTTCACAAAATTTCTTGATTTCCTCAATTTTGTACACTGAGTTCCTCTGCGGTTTACCTCTCGGATAATATTAAAAACATAAAACTTAACTTTTCTTTTCTGTTAATAGTGTTGAGGGAGAAAATTTAAAATTGTTGGCCAATTTAACATCCTGGAGTAATTGAATACGATAACCTACTAATTTTCTCTCCAAAAGACATTTTTGTGTATAATTTTGGAGGCTCAGATATTTTTTAGGTAACCTATAGATCACTTAGGGAGGAGTTTATTAAAATTAGAAATGTAAGTAACAAAATTTCTTGAGTTCCAACAACTATTATTTAAAACGTGTTGTTAGCTTTTTCATTAAATACAAAGTTCAAATTTCTTTAAGAAATGAATTCACTGTTGAAGCGCCAGCACCTTCTTCGAAATGTCCATAAGAGTTGCTGTATTCTGCGCAATCTAAAAGCCTTTCTCATTGAAATGTTCAGTTGAATTTAGGGACGACCTGATTTATTTTTACGTGACTGAAGCACAGGTTTGCAAGTTTCATGATGTCTGTACATATAAACAGTAACAACCAGAGTGAAATTATAGATGATCACCGAATTTATTGTTCTGATTTACCAATTTTTCAAACGTGAGAAAATCTTGACACTTTTGTCGTACGTTTTGGAATTTTGATGGTGGAGCCATCTCTAGAGTGTATAATCGTTATTGTTGCCCTGTCAAGGTCCGTGTCGCTACTTTAGTATATCTACTGGCTTTGAGAACTAGAGATGGGTAGTTCGCGAACGAACTAATAAAAAGAACGATTCTTTTATACGAACTAAATGAACTAGTTCGCGAACTGTGTACGAACTAGTTCAATTTCGAACGATACTTTTTTCGTACGTGTGTCTGTCCAGTCTGCTCTCCATTAGGGTATGCGAACGATTGGTCGATCGAACGAGTATCTAAAATGAAGTATGAACTGGTAAGCGGCGAACGACCGAAATGTGTGAAATGATCTGCACTGTTGTAGCACAGAGTATATAGCTATTTACTCTGTGGTTGTAGTTCGTTTGTTGCTTGTTGAACGTTGCTCCGCTCCACAATCCGCATTACCACGCATTGCGTTCGCGAACTACCAGTACCATCTCAACTCTACACATTACAGATCGTTCTCTGATGCTGCTTTTCTGCGCACTCCCGTCGCGATCTCATCTGATTTAGTTCGCGAACGAACTATTAAGACGAACGGTTCTTTTTAGTGAACTAGTTCGCGCGAACTAGTTCATACAAAAGAACGATTATTCCCATTTCTATTGAGAACAACAAGAAGAGAGAGACACCACCAAAAATTTTTCAAATTTATATTTTACGCGGTAATTCAAATAAATCAGTTATAATCCCATTTCAGTTCTTAGTAGAATTTCTCAACAGCCCATTTGAATTTTTTGGAGTAAAGTAAATGACAAATTGAGAGTTTCTGTATAAGAAAAGGATTCTGTGTTAAACTAATTATTAATTAATAAGTAATTAATCCGAGCCACATATTTTGAACCAAGAAAACCCCCCTGAAACTCAATTTGTGCTCCATTTCACTCCAAAAAATTCAAATGCCCTGTTGCAAAATTCTACTATGAACTGAAATGGGATATATTAAATATGTGTTTTTTTTTTCAATCAAGCCAAAGTAATTCTTAATAATTTGTTATGAAACAAATAATATTATCTTGAATTTAATTTTTAATTGGAAAAGCGGCTTCAAGTTCAGATGAATACAAATTATTAATCTTAGAAAGCCAACATTTAAGAAGTAAATAAAAAATATAGGCCTTACACACTTTGCATTTGCGTATAGCAATGCTCTAATCTTTATCACTGATACTAATCTCAAGATATGTGCTCACACAACTATCACACATTTCATGGTAAAAGATAAGAGAATTTAAGAGCAATCTTCAAATTTATGTTTGAAATTTGGGCATATAAGTGTTATAACAGTAAATACACCTTGCTGTTTCGGACACTGTGTCGTTATAGTGAGTTTACTTAGTGAAAATAAAAAAATTAAGCGTGATGCAAGAGATTAAGTTTTGCATACATGTCCTTGCAACCTCAAAATCCATCTGCTGAGCCTTCGGATGGCCCCCGGCAGCGAAGTAGGTCGTTGGGCAATAGATTACGATCACTATCGGTTGTATCTTTAAACCACAGTCCCAGACGATCATTTTGCGTATCCACATTGGTAAGAATTCAAAAGTAATAAAACTCATAACTCATAATCACATGATAAAAATAATAAACACAAGTTTAAATGTTTGCATAATAACATGTGGAAAAAGTTTTTGCCTAAACCGGTACTTTTGGTCCATTACTGCCAACAAAAGTTTGATTTTATTGGAAATATTGGGATGCAATTTAGGGCCGCATCTCAAGCCTTAATCCTTATCGTGCATGTATCAAGATAAGAGAATATAACAAAATAAAAAAGGAATTTAAAAAAAGGGTGGCAACTTTGTCGTGCCGCAAGTGCAACCAACAGCACCGCTTGGATTTCCCCAAAAACGTCATTGATGAAAAAAAGTTTGACATTAGAGTTTGTGTAGCTTGTCAATTCTTATTGGAATGAATAAATTGTTTTCGTGGCTGTGATCATTTTATCATTAGATGTTACATACAAATTTAGTTTTTTATCTTTAATGGCATCAGAAAATATCTATGGATACTTTCCTCAAATCGGACTCGATCGACTTGTAAGTTGCAAAATTAGTTACGTACATGGATCATTTTCTACTATCAATGTCACTCATAATGTTTTTCCTTGGGCACATGCATATTGCGGCAAAGTAAATAACTTATTTTATGATTAATCGATCTCTTAACTCCTGACCTGTCACTTTGCACAAGGTCTTAAACCTCCTCGTTTCTCCCAAGCAAACCTACCTATTTGTTTTTGTTGTGAAGTCATAATTTAAACATAAAATGAAACGAATCTTTGTAATACGACATTATCACCAATTTGTTTATTCAATGATCTATTTACTAATCTAATCTAACCCATGTTTTGTAGACAGAAGAACCAACCAGCAAAATACGGCTCAGAATAATTAGGGGAAAGAATCTTATGAAAAAAGATATTTTCGGGGCAAGGTAACGTAAACCACTTTTAAGCCACAAGACTTGAAATTATCGTTTCAGTGATCCTTACGTAAAGATTGATCTGAACACTATTAATGGAGATGAGACGATTGATTCCGTTTTAACGAAAACTAAGAAAAGGGTGAGGTAATAATGATTAACAAATAGACTAAATTTTACATTTTAACTCTCCAACAGACCCTCAATCCAGAATGGAACGAAGAATTCATATTCAGGGTAAGTAATATACAGGATGGTGGATTTTGGATGTCCGAAACTAAGAGGTTTATAGAAAAACGAGTGGCTTTATGAGAAAATAATTTTGGTCAAAACCACTTTCCGCTATCGTCATTTGTTTTCGACTTATAAACAAAAATTAACATTTTAGCAAAATCTCAAAAACTTCATAGCTTCCTTATTGTAAGAGATACACATTTGATACAAGGACGTTATACAGACACTTTACGCAGAATTTAATAATTTTGCCTATAATTTTTTTTAACCATTTGTTTAGCTGCAATAACAAAGTTGTATTTTTTTAAATATAAATCAGGCGGCTGCCACATTTTTGAAAAGCTTATTTTTTCTGATTCAATGTCTATTTGTGTAATACATTATTTTTAAATATAAAAAACAACATTTCGCTTTTTCTTTATAGTAGGCCATGAAAAAATTTTGAATTTTCAATTAAAACTATGAAATAGTTATTTAATAAACTAGTTTATTAATGAAGGCGATTAATAAACGAAACTGTTTAAAGCACGAACGAGCGATAGTGAGTGAGTGCCTTTAATAGTTGACTTTATTAATCGCCCATTAACAAACGAGTTAATTACAATATTTTTTCGTTGACCGTAAGCGCTTTTTTGTGACAAAATTAGAAATTAATTACAAATCAAAACCAATTTTATCTTTTTTATTGCATCGATAACGATGAGTCCTTATAGCTTCAACCTTTGTTGGTACTCGAGATTTTTTTAAAATTTTTCAACACTTACTTTTCCACTAAGATTATCAGAAGAGAACAACGTTAACTCCATACATTTTCAATTTCACGTAAAAATCACGTTTGCTACAAAAACATAGTTACCATTGAAATGTATGATGTTAGTCGTCATTGTTTTTTATTTGTATGAGTATAACTGGTTGTTTATATCAAAATATCTTCAAAACGTCAAAATTCCAAAAAGAGTGTATTAATGAAAAAGAGTGCATAATGAGGTCTATTAATGCACTCTTTTTTAAATAAAATAATTCATTAATATCGAAATTAATAAACGGTCAACGAAAAAATATATTACCTTACAAGTACATATAATTTAGAGATTTTCTAAGCACTAATTAATCCAAAAACAGCATAAATAATAGATCATATAAAAGTATATATAAAAATATCAAATTGTATTTATATTGTTTTCAGTTCAGAAAAAAAAACCTTTTCGAAAATATCATAGCCAACTATGATTCCTATTAAAAAAAATACAACTTCATTTTATTACAGTTAAGCGAGTGTAAAAAAGTTACCAAACTAATTCTCTTCGTAAAAAAAACAAAAAAATTGGTTGACATCATCTGCCCTCTATCGCTTATTCAGTTGTTTCAAAGATTATTTTTTATTTTCTTAAAAGGGTTTATTTAATAAATACATACTAATTGGTTTAATTTACTAAAAATGATATAAAAGTTATCTGTAGTCAACATTCTTACTGCTTTTTAATCGTTTTATACCAGAATAATCATCTTTTGTAGAATAATTCACACACATAATTAATAGCAGGATTATTACAGAAGCCAAGTATTAAAGATATTCGAAAATTTACAGAACAAGCAATTAATTTTGAAATGAATTTTGAAAAATGAATAACATTAATTATGTCACCACTGTTTGTTCTATCAAAAGTTATTAACTCCTGAATTTTTTAGTGTTCCATGTTACAAACTAGTCGTAAAACGATGTATAAACTTACAAATGAAGATTCGAATTCTGTCATAGATCAAAAGGTGGAGTTACTACAGTTCGAGTAAAATTATATGTGATTATGCCATTTTTTTGGGTAAAAGAATAAGTACTAAATCGCTTAAATATTATAATTATTGTTTTAAATTGTCGCTTCTTGTTTCAAAATATTTTTTTAAATTTAATTAATTCAATTATGCTCTTCAAATTTGCAATTTTGAATTTTGATTTAAAAAAAAAATTAACATTTACCTTTTGGTAGAGGGCACAAATCTTAATTAAAAAAATAAAACAAAATAGATGCATTGTTACTGATTGTAATATGTATCTTTTCTTCCCTATTGCGTTTTCAAATTTGAAAATAATTAAATTCATACGTATTAAACAGCCTATCCTATTATACACGCTCCAAGTTCTGATCAAAGTGGCTTGAAACCCAACTTAAATCACGGCCACTTTGATCAATTGTTTCGATTTTATGGCTAGGTGAAGCCAGCAGAACACAAGTTGATCCTCCAAGTCTTTGACGAGAACAGACTAACCCGTGATGATTTCCTTGGCATGGTGGAGATAACTCTGATAAATCTACCGCGAGAGCAAGAGGGGCGCAACATCGGAACAGTGAAGTATCTCCTAGGACGCAGAAGGTAGCAACACTTGGCCTAACCTTTTTTCTAGCTTGCATGTTAATACTTGTGCTTAATTTTGCATGCTGGTCTTACTCGTCAATTACTCTACGTAGCAGTTTTAGTGCACGTTCAAGAGTGCGAGGGCACCTTGAAATATATCACGCGTTTCTCCACGACAGCGAGGTGCCCCCTGCGCCCCCCGATTCGGACCGGATCGGTGATGAGCGCGACTGGGAGATTATGAGCGATGGGCGCGAGGAGGGGCCAGCGCAGGTAATTCGAGTTGCGATTTGTTGTGTTTTTTTAATGAAGATATTTTTTGATAAGCCTGTATATGTTAATGATCCTTTTGAGTCCAATGCGCCCTTGCCCCCTGGCTGGGAAGAGCGGCAAGATGCGAACGGGAGGACGTATTACGTCAACCACATAGCGAGAACCACTCAGTGGGAGAGACCCACGTCTAGGTATTTTATTTTAGTGTGTTGGCCATTTAATTAGGGTTTTTTGTGCAGCAATAATGTCGATAACCAATTACAAGAGCAAAGGGTGCTTGAGCAGGCTGTGGTGTTTGAACGGCGTTATCACATTAGCGCCGAGGATGAGAATAACGGCAGAGGCGATTCCAGTGCAAGTCAAGTATGTTACTTTTTCTTTTCCTAATAATACTGAAATATCAGTAGTTGGTGTAGTGGTAATGCATGTATGAGGTGATGCATTAGTGTTATTTTTGAAATTTTGGTGTTGGCAATCATTCATCGGCTATTTACATGTGAAACCCATCATGTTTTCCTTTTTTTATACAGAAAAATTTATAGTTCCGTGACCGTATATCTCTTATGCAAACACGTATTGATTGACAATTTTTTAATAACAGGATTGGGAACACACTTTTAAGTTGATTAATTGAATCCCACCCTGTTTTACGTCATACAAAGATATAAAAACTTGGCCACAATGGAGTACTTAATTGTGTCTTTAAGCCAGTGGTAATGGCGTTTTATTGGCATCTAAAGGAAATTAATAATTCAGCTTATGAATCGACTGTTTAGTGATGTGGAATTAACTTTATTTCTTTCTCCGAAATTCTTGTTCACATTGTTACGACTGAATTTTTTTATCAGTTTTAATTATTCAGAAAGCAGATTATTCATGAATTAAATAAGATGCTAATTTTTGTGTTCGTTTTGTTTAACATATTTAAAAAACATTCGCTTAATTTATAAATTTACTGCAATAACGTCTCGTGGTAAACTTCCATATTGAAATTTTTCTCAAATTAAATTTGCATTGCAATTAAATGCATAAATTATAATAATATATTAATTTATAGTAATTGATTTAGATATATTTATTACTTGTACAGTGGCGCATATTCTGTTTTTTATGTTATATTTTGAACACTGAAACGCATTAAGCTCAGCAACGATTTGATGTAAGTTTTGTATATTTTCTAAAATAATAAACAAACAAATCCTATAACAAAAAAGAGACGTCATTGGTTAAAGTTTGCAAAGGCAAATTATGAGCCTCGCCAGGAAAATTTAAGTTAAAAATTAAACCTTTTCACAAATTTATATTAAGGGTTGGAAAATTGAAAAATCAAATCGCATGAAAAAAGTATCGTAACTTTGTGATTGTTCTTAATATGTAGGTATATTGTCGCTATAACGAAATAAGACTAATTTTAATCATTTTGAGAAAAATTAATAAACGTATGCTATGAAATTTTCTATTTGAAATGCATTATAATAATTGGTTTATTTTAATGTTATTTATTAAACAATTTTGTTGTAACAACTAACATTTGTGAACATTTATTCAATGCAATAATGAGATAAGTCCATCAATCGTAAGTGTTTTCTATAGTCCATAAATTTGATGATTAATTAAAGGGGTGGTTTTTATTAAACAAAAATTTTAAAATAGTGGTTTGTTTTGGCTTTGGGTTTAAGGGAGTTCCCATTTAAAAACAACTATTAGAAAATTATATAAAGTTTACGTCACTCTTATTAGAGGCTACTGTAAAAATTTCATTAATTTCTGATGGAGTTCCCGGACTATAACTTACGTGGAAGTGCGGTTTTAGAAAAAAAAAAAGAGGAAAAAATGCAGTAGGAAACATTGGATGGACAAAAGTTTAACGGGTTAAAAATTAAAGAGCTTTTAATTTGAAAAAAAATTATGTCCACGTCTTAATCAAGCAAAATCAAAAAAATAAAATCTGTACTGCATTCCTCCAATCGCGTTCTATACTAACTTTTATTTATTTATTTTTTAAATAAAATCTCACATTGTTGTACACTTTATGTTGCCTTTTAGTCATTTCGTAAAAATGCCCTTCCTGATTTGCAAAATATCAACCAACTTTGGACTTTTGTAACTCAAAACTCGTCTAATGGACTCATTTTGTTATACTAGTACTGTTATATAATGTTGTAAAAACAAATTCTTTCGTTTAAAATTAAAATGTACCATCGAAAAAACATGGAAGCTTAATAAAAGTATTACCACATGGTTTTAAGATATTGTTTTTATTTGCAAAGTTTCTTCATTTAATTGCCTTTTAGGTACGTTACCTGTTTAGTGATTATAAGAATTAAATTTTTATCACCCAGTATTTAAGCTATTTAATAGTGCAAACCCCATTATCATTTTAATAAATACATACGTTCAAAATAGTTAATTAAACTAGTAATTAGTTCTTAAGAAAAAATTCGTGTAACAAGTAATTTGAATGACATTTCGCTCAGTAAAAAATCATTATAGGTATGCTGTTCACATTTTATAGGTATTTTATTCGCTAGGCTTGTTAACTGAGCCAAAAATATTACGTAATTTAGACGTTCCATTATGTTGCTCGAAGTAAAACTTAATTTTTTGAACAATAAAAATGCGAAGCCAAATCCAGATCTATCTAGAGTCTAGACGTAAGTCGGACGAAACTGCAATCTTAAAGTAAGTGGAAAGTGTCTTAGTTTTGTCATGTCTTGTTTGTTAAACATTTTAATAAATTTTTGTACGACAGCCTATTGTGTCGTAAGGGCAGAAGCTTCGCTATTTTCTAGTAATTTATCACATTTAAGTTAATAACCGTTAACTGAGTTCTGTACAAATGACAGCCTCAGTGTTCATGAGAGAAGTTTAAAAATAATTTTTATTAACAATAATAAGAGTGCATTCGTATTTTTATCGCACTATAAATTATGTTGCCAATTTGTTGCTCCGTCGTAATTTTAGAATAAATATTTATTCCGGTCTGCCCTTGAAATGTTTTATCATTTTTATAATCGCGAAACCTTCAAAGCAAAATAACCACTAGAAATTTCAGAATTGAAATAAACGTGTATGCATCTCGGAGCCGAAAAACCGCCAAATTTCCCCATTGTCTTGTACATGTCATCCACTAACACGATTAACAAATAGCTAGCGTTGCATGAGCGTTCTGTTTGCATGCTGGTCAGGCCGTTAGTCCAAGTAGTGACGGTGCTGCTGCTGGTGGTCCGGACTCGAACGTAGTAATTCCGGTTCTGGACTTAAATAATCTGCCCGAAATAAGGGTCGTCGAATCTGACGATGTAGACGAGACGCTCGCTACTAAACTCAACAATCGACTCAGTGTCAGATCAACAGAGAACAATAACGATTCAGAATACAACGCTTCGGCCGAAAGCAATGAAAGCAGTAGGAGAAGCTCATTTGATTATCCACAATTCGAATTGAGAGGCAGATCAGTTTTTGGTGCGCGCGTTGAACGACGACCCGGCGATGACGATGATTTTGAAATTGTCGACACGGATTCGGAGGTTGGTACGCGTGTTTGTGCGTGCTGATGATTTGCTTGATGTTGCGTTTTCGGGTGCTCACCGCAGACTAACTCACAGGTCATTTCATTGCTTGTTAATTGGTGTGGTTTGTTGGCTGAGTATTTCGTTGTGCACAGGGGTGGCCCAAAATGCGATTTTCTTCTCACGAATCTTAGGGCCAGTTTCATAATCTAAGGAGCATTAAATTAAATGTTATTTATAATGTGCTGATTACTATGGATTTATTAGCAAAACTTTCACATTCTAAATCAACATTAACTTTAAAGTCCCTTTATTTCGATTAACTGGCCTTTATAATTATGAAATAAGAACAGTTGTACAGTTATTTTTGCATTTTACAGCTATACTTTTTTATTTTTATTTTATTTTTTGGATGTAAAGGTATAGTCACGATCATAAAGAATGTAACCTTCAGCAAGGGCTGAACTCAACTGCAGCAATAAATCTTTTGGGTCATAACATCAACGATATTTTAATCGTGTAAACTAATAAATATAATTAAATTACTCTAAATGATTGAAACTGTATTACGTAAATTAGATGAGGAATTATTTAATGCGTTTTTTTAAGATTTCTAACTAAACAACGTAATTATTTGTTTAGGTGTGTTGCTCATAAAACAGTCGACTTACTGAAGACGAATTAAACTTTAATTGAGAACTAAACCAATTTGAATTTAGTTGTCATTCATTTTGCATGGACAAATGTTAAATGAATCAGAAATTAAAATTTGATTGTAATTAAATGTTGTGTAAACGGATCCTATGAGTTTTATTAGAATTTTGAGATAATTTAATGGTAATACAAAACAAAGGCAATAGCACACTTATCACGTGAGCTCGAAAATAAACTCAATTAGAGCAACCTGTGCCTGCAGAACTTTAGCCATATTTTAGCTGCTTATTTACATTTTAGCCACATTTTAGCCGTGTGTTTACGGCCGCACTTTTGAAGTTATGTTGATTTTACACAGCATATGATGTGGCTAAAGTTACACTTCACTTTCAAGGCTTGCTCTAATTGAGTATATCTTCTATCTCATGTTATTTTCTAACGTAACACATAAAGGGTCGGTTTACAGAACATTTTAACCGCATTTAAAATTTAATTCGCGAGTAACTTGACGTTGGCATCTCTATTTATTACAATTAAAAATGTAATTAAAAAATAAGTAACTATAGCAAAACCGCTCCGGTTATTACTTAACCGGTAAAATTTTGCAACAGATAAGGGGCATACAGGAAGATTTTACCACCACTCATTCAATAAAAGTGTAATTTCCTGACAAAGCTTGTTTGAACGGAATCCGAGAAAAATGAGTATTCCTAACTAAAAATTTAAATGGAAAGTTTCGTCCATTATATTTCTTAAACTTTTTGGTGATAATTGATAAAGGATGTCAAAGAAAAGTCTAATCACTGACCGCGTTTACAATTAATTGGCGTTATTGCTATTGTGTTTACAAAAAAAAAACACCTTAGAACGTTAGAACAGCTTTAATGACGTTTATTTTTTTTATTTATTTATTTTGTTACAGTCACCGTATGAGCAATGCACTTTAACAAATCATTGTCTTCTGAGTCTGAAAATACGGCAGAATAATTTAAGTATTAAATAATTAAAATTATATTTTCGTTAGAAAAATAAAATACCAAATTATTCTTTACCCACTTTGCGTGATAAAGTCATTTCCCCTTGCTACCCGGGTGACATTCTTTATGATCGTGTCTGTATGGTAGGTTTAATTAAATTTCAAAGCCCGCTGGGTTTCTGAAATTATTTGGTAGCAATGAATGTTAGAGAAAAGATAAAAGATAAAATAGGGATAAAAGATTTGACTGTCTCATATCTTCTGCTTCTACAATGTCACCAAATTAATTTATATTTTTTCATTTATTTATTTATTTTTATACGACACAAATAATGACTCACTTATATCCGCTGTTTTTTGTGCAAAATAGTGAGAGAACATTGGTTCGGTCACCCTGTTAATTATGAACTATTGCAGTTACTTTATTTCGTTAATTCGTTGTAATTAAACAATTCCTTTGTTTCTGTGACAAAAAATGCCCGGAAATGAGCAAAACCAATTGTCGCTTTTCAGAGCGAGGATCACACCGACAGTCTGTCAAATAGCTCATCCCGACGCGATTCCACCGTATCTACAAGCAATAGTACGAGCCCAAACAATTTAGAAATACTATCGGAGGGTTTACCACCAGGATGGACTGTTCAGGTGGCTCCAAACGGCCGATTATTTTTCATTGACCACAATGAGAGAACCACATCATGGGTGGATCCTCGTACAGGTCGTGCGAGTCCGATGCCTAACCAAGCAACTGTGCCTTTAGTCAACAGGAGACCTGATGACGATCTAGGGCCACTACCAGAAGGATGGGAGGAACGGGTTCACACCGATGGGAGGATATTCTTCATTGATCACAGTAAGCTAGGTCTGTAATTTTTGTGTTAATTATACCGAAATTTTGTGATAAAGACACGAGAACAACACAATGGGAGGATCCACGGCTCTCAAATCCCCAAATTGCGGGACCAGCAATACCCTACTCAAGAGATTATAAACGTAAATATGAATACATGAAAGCGCAGCTCAGAAAACCGGTAAGTTGGCCGTGCGTTAAATAACACTATCAAAATAAAAACCCCGCGATGTTCATTTAAGACAAATGTGCCCAATAAATTTGAAATAAAAGTGAAACGAAGAAGTATTTTGGAAGACTCGTTCCGGGTGATAACCTCCGTCCCTAGGGTAGAATTGTTGAAAACGAAATTGTGGATTGAGTTTGAGGGCGAAGTCGGGTTAGATTACGGAGGTTTAGCTAGAGAGTGGTTCTATCTGTTGTCCAAGGAGATGTTTAATCCCTATTACGGACTGTTTGAATATTCGGCCATGTATTTAACTTGTAAACGATTGATCACGAATTACAAATTGCCATTCTAGGGACAATTACACATTGCAAATAAATCCGTTTTCCGGTCTTTGTAACGAAGAGCACTTGAATTACTTTAAATTCATCGGACGTGTCGCTGGGATGGCTGTGTATCACGGAAAATTGCTCGACGGTATTGAAGTTACCTGTAATTGCCAACTTCATTCACCGTTGTTTTGTAGCATTTTTCATACGACCGTTTTATAAAATGATGTTAGGTAAAACAATTGATCTCAAAGACATGGAGTCGGTCGATTCGGAATACTACAAGTCGCTGCTGTGGATAAAAGAAAATGACCCGAGTGGGTTAGATTTAACGTTTTCAGTGGACGAGGAATCGCTGGGACATACCACCGTTCACGAACTCATAGAAGGGGGTGCCAACATTCCATTAGATAACACTAATAAAGACGAATATATCAAGTAATTGCAAAAATTTGGAAAAAATTATGGTAAAATGAATTTTTAGGTGTATAATCCAGTGGCGGTTCGTGGGTCGGGTCCAGGAACAGATGAATGCGTTTTTGTCCGGTTTCAACGATTTAATTCCTTTGAGTATTGTCAAAATCTTTGATGAGCACGAGCTCGAGCTGTTGATGTGCGGGATACAACATATTGATGTCAAAGATTGGAAGCTAAACACGCTATACAAGGGGGATTACCATGCGAATCATATCGTTATTCAGTGGTTTTGGAGGGTAAGCATCATAGCTTCAAAAAATGCTTCATAAGACTTTGAGGTACCATTTTCATTAATAACTCGTGGCTTCGCCACTCGTTTTTTAAACATTATGCGATTTATTGATATGTTGTGTAGGTGGTGTTGTCGTTTAGTAACGAAATGAGGGCGAGGTTGTTGCAATTCGTCACAGGGACGTCACGAGTGCCAATGAACGGTTTTAAGGAACTGTACGGAAGCAATGGTCCCCAATTGTTCACGATTGAAAAGTGGGGCACGCCTGAAAATTTCCCACGAGCTCATACCTGGTACGAGAGTTTGGTTTCGGTACATTTGTATCAAGTGATTTGTTGCAGTTTCAACCGGTTAGATCTACCTCCTTACGAGAGTTACCAACACCTCAAGGATAAACTAATCAAAGCAATTGAAGGGTCGCAAGGTTTCGCCGGCGTAGATTAGGGAACGTGAGGGAATTTGTATTCTTTTAACTATTAATCTGTCCATTATTTACTTAAGATTCTATCAGCCTGTATGAAATCTATTTCAATCATTATTATTATACAAAATATTTTATAGAGTGATTCTTGAAGTCGTTATTTTTATCTGTACTGTACTTTGTAAATATTATACATGTTTAAAAATTTTAAACTATTTACTGTAGACTATATCCTAGCTTTGTTCTTTTTTAAAACTAGTTTAGGCCAATTGTTGAACGTGAAGTATTTTATATTCCAAAAGTTGATTCAATATACAACGTGTTAATATACAAGGCATCGACGGGAGTTAAGTATTTTCACATTTTGCTGAGCCTGAAATTACAACCTGATTTAGTTAAGATACTTAAGTCACTAAACAACATCATTATTTTAATTACTTTCATAATTTATCGTTTTCTGTTGATTCTGTTTTGTATTATTATATTGAATTGTATATATTTTAAATCTGAAATATGCTGTATTGCTTTATACGTTATGTGGGATTAAAAAATATATTTTAATAGACTCACTTGTTCGAAGCTCGACTTTAATTCAGTTATTTTTCTAACCCTGTAACCTTATCCACATCCAAATATAGTTCTTGGCAACGTATAATCTACCTACCCTTGGCTTGACAATCTCATTTTAAAAAGCTGGTTTTAGAGGCAAATAACTACTTGCGTGGGTATTAATCAAAAATTGGGATCTTCCACAAGCTTCCACGTTCGTCTATTCACCTCCAACTTTCGATCACTTTATTTATTTTATTTTTTATTAAAAAATAAATGTCCGTCATCACGCGTTATCCTAAATAAAACAATAAAATATAGACTCAAAAACCCATGACGCTATAAACTTTGGACCATATCAAAATGTAGTATTTTTCTTAAAAAGGGCCCACAACAAGATCGTCATTTTGTGCATTACTTTTGGATCAGTCTGTGCCATGGCCTGTACCATTCTTTGGTTACCGTCTGTACATAAACATCTGAAAAATTCAGCTGTCAAAACATTTTAGGTTATTCTAACCTCACTCAAAATCGTCAGTATTACAAACAAGAGTTCTCTCTCTTCAGTACAATTTAATAACTTTCCACTGTTGTCTCGTGATTGTGGTACAAATGGAGGCCTTGAATCCCGAAAGTGTGCTCAAATTCATGGATCTGGTGAACAACCTAAAACACAGTTCCCGGAGGGGCTGGTCGCTCCTCAACGTGGAAAACCACGAACAAATAGCCGGTCACATGTACGCAATGGGCATGATGACGTTTTTAATAGGCGACGAGTCCAATTTGGATAGATTCAAGTGTTTACAATTAGCCCTAGTTCACGATCTGGCCGAATGCATCGTTGGCGATATAACCCCCCACGACAACATCCCCGAAGACAAGAAACACGCCCTGGAAGACAGGGCAATGAAGGAAATCACGTCGCACCTGGGCGAGGATATCGGCAACATGATTTACAAGCTGTACAAAGAGTACGAAGCCAAAGAGACACCTGAAGCAATATTCGTCAAAGATTTAGGTGAGTTGTGATTGACAGTTTGAAATGAGTAAACTGTACGTCTTGCAGATCGTTTAGACTTGCTTATTACCGCCGTTCATTACGAAAAACGTGACAACACACCAAAGAAAATGCAGGAGTTTTTCGACAACACTGAAGGTAAATTTAAGCACCCTTTCATCCAGAAACTAGTCAAGACCTTAATTGAGTATCGCAATAGTCCCCACTTGAACCAACAAACATTACCCAACAATACAATAATGAAAGAATAAAAAGTTTTGGTTAAAAAATAGTCTATTTGTTTACACATGGCATGTCATCGTCTGGGGTTATATAAGGCGGGTTGTCGGTCTTCAACCCGAACGAGAAGCCCCCTTTGCCCGGCAGTTTGGGGTAGTAGTTGCTAGGGCCGGGGTAGGTGCCCCTATCCTGCAGCGCTTTGTGTTTTATCGACATGGAATAAGCCGGCGGTTTATTTTTGTAAGCGTTAGGCGAAGTGGGGTCGTACTTCGCAGGGCCGGGCGACTGCTCTTTCGAACTTTGCTTGTATCTGTCTGACATGCTGAAGGCCCCATTTGCATGCTTATCGGGCACTTTGGGCCCCAGTGTTGTCGGAATATCGTAATTATTGGGTCCAGGGGTGACAAAAGCCTGCCCTGCCTGATGTCTCGAAGACATTGAGTAGGCCGGGGGGCGCGGCTCCTTCATCCTGGGAGCGTTCTGCAGGTCGTAGGCCGCAGGCCCCGGCCCCTGAAACCCGGTCAAAGCGTTGGGTCTTGACGCCAGGGAATACGCAGGGGGGTGGGCTTTGCCATACATTGTCATGTACTCGGTGTTGTATTTAGGGCCAGGTCCCAAATCTTTGCGACTCAAAGGCAGTTTGGACCCTATGGAATACTGGGGGTTGCGGTATTTGCTGGGGTCATGGTCCTTGTACCCCACTAGTGGCGGCAGCAAGTATTTTCCCGGTCCAGGACCTGCAAAAACCAACTCAGCGAAGACCATAAGGTGAAACGGTGGTTACCTATTTGTGTTCGAACCATTTTTTCTTTTTATGCATTAGTTTTTACTGGAAATTTGGAAAAGTCGAGCGAAATGTGATTTGAAATGTGTAAATAAAAATAAAAGAATTCACTTGACATTTTCAGATGACAATTACGGTAAAACAGGAGGCCAGGATAATAGTTATTTAATATAGCGGGTTGAGCCTCGAAGCTGAAACGGCTATGTGAAACGGGTGATGTTACCACCACCCTGATAATGGTGAATTTTATCGTCGTGTATAATACAAAATTTTATTCCATCTTCAACCGGTGTTTAACAGCCGATGTAAGTAACGTTTTTGAAAGTTATTTACAGGATACATTCTTCTACTCGGGCTGTAGTAGTAGAGGTGGTAGAGACATGTTGTGCATGTTGCGCCGTAACTTTTAGCCAATCAGCAGACGGCGCGCGAATACATCACGGAGATTGCACTTTTGAATTTCAATTCATTGTAGAATTGCAACAGCGCATTTGAATTTTTTGGAGTGAAAAATAACGCACAAATTGAGAGTTTCTGTATTAAGAAGTCTTTGTTAAACTAAATACCAGCGACACACTTTGAGCTAAGAAATCCCACCAGAAACTCTCAATTTGTGCTCCATTTCACCCTAAAAAATTTAAATGCGCTGTTGCAAAATTCTACTATGAACTGAAATGGGATATACAAGGCTATTCCAAAGATATGGTCCCACCCTTTAGGGGGGTTATTGCGGGAGAAAATGTTTGCATACCAACCCTTAGTCGAAAATAAGCCGTTTCTCCTCTGGAGCCAGTTTGGTCTAAATACGTACTGCTATTTTGTTTATATTAAAAGAAATCGATATTTATTAGCACAGATTTTATTAGCTAAAACATATCTTATATAGAGTTTTTGAGTTAGGGGTAATTTTATTTTTGGTCGTAGTAACCTAGTAGCCTTTGATTTTAAGCCAATTTAATTTAAACAAAGAACATATATAGATTCGTCTTGGAAGGCGAGAGTCTAAAACTAGCATAAACTTCGTTTTAGGTTACATCATCCCTAGGCGCTAACCACTCTTAATTAGAACTTTAAATGGTACCTCCCGCCTTTTTCAAAAACAAATCTACAATTATGTGTTTTCTCTACAATTAGATAAGTTTTTCACTCCTTTCTAATAATTTGTTTTCTTTCTTTCTAATAATGTTTCAAAAAGTAGGAGGCGCTATTTTAAATGTTAAAGTCCTTTAACTCCTGAGTGACTAGCGACTATAGGGGCTGAAGCCTCAACGTAAACATATTTAATGTTGGTTTTGAATTTCCAGACGACAATTACGACAAAGCAGGAGGCTGGGATAAAAATGTGAAAAATTTATTTTAGTGATTTTAGTCTTGTTACACAAAGCTTAAATTAGTTAAATTATATAAAAGTGTAGTAAATGCAAAAATCATTTTCTATTGACGGATAAGCTGCTCTCAGAAGTAATTTTCCCGCCTTTTCCGGTCCACTCCTCCTTCAGGTCCACCTTAACTTCCAAGTCTCTTAAAGCCGCCTTGGTGTCGTACTCAAAATCCTTAAATTTCATCAAATTGTTCTTGAGCAATTCTTCCGCACCTAATTCAAGGAAATGTCGATTTTGGTAGCGACTGCGCGAAATCATGTTACGTATAGCCCAACTTGCCGTTTTCTAAATTTCAATAATTAAAACGTTAAAAACAGAATTTGGGGCGAAACAACCTGAACCAGTTTATCATTGGGGTGTTTTTTCATTATCGCAATTATAACTTCCGGCAAGGCTGCCTGGAATAACGCTTTGCTGTTGTCAGGGGACCTCAGACATAGCGCTGCCACACAACTTAGACCACCGACTGCTGTTGGGACGTTACCCTGGAACATTTTTCAGTTGTTGCTAGTTACTAAGTGAGGGAAAAAACCTGGTGGGCGTTCAACGCGTCTGAAATAATCGGAGCTAAGCCCTTTTGAATTATGTGCACTTTGCACTCGTCATTTCCAGCCAAGGCTTTGAGGAATTTGAAGCATTGTCTTACAACTTTCTGCAATGATAATTAAACAAATGATTTTGCTAAATTTGTGACTCACGTCGTTGTTGAGAAAAGCAGTCACAACTTCATTGATTAGTTCAATCCCGCCGGCTTCATCCACTTGCTTGCAGAATTCATTTCGCACAAGCAAAGCGGACAGAGTGAGAATTAAATCATTAACGAGAGTATCTTCAGTTTGGAATTCTAAATGCAAAGATTAGTAAGTTAATTAGACTGCGTAACCATACTTTGAATCAATCCTAAGAGAAGGACTAACGTTTCTGTGGCTATAATACGTGCATGCTCGTGGGCATGTCCAAACTCAACACGGATATCATCATCCAAAGTTAAGGCTCTTAAAACAACGAGAACATCTCTTAAAATATGCGAATTTCCTTCCCTCAAAAGCTTGGACAGTTTATTCACGATGTTTAGTTCAATTAATTTTTGCCTAAAATTTTTTTGACCGATTTGTTGATGGCAGGAACTTTATACCTGTTAATTTCATGCATCACGCAACATTCTTTGCACCATTTTAAGACATATTTTTGGGTTTCTGGTTCACCTTTGTCCAGATTGCTCAAAATGACCAAAACACCTCGCTCGTCAAGAAGATCGGGTTGTTTAGTCATCAGTGACACCATTGCTTTGATTGCAGCCTCCGTTATGTCTTTTTCAGCGTGAGATTTTAGGAGAATGTCGAGTATCACATTATAAGCACCGTCCTTGCCTTAAATTTAAGTTTTGTTACGTTTCTATATTAAAATTAAATCAAAAACAAACCAGCCTGGACTCTGTGTGGGAGTCCCTTATCACATTCTTTTTTTAAAGCGTGTAACAGTTCAATACACTCAGGGGTCAGCCTTTTGTCCTGGAACTCTGCCAGCTTTTTAATAGTGCCTGATAGGTTTCGGAAAGACTCAGGGTCGGTGATAATTTGACTCAGGTCAACTCCCTAGTAGTTATATCAATAGTTATTACAAAAATAAACAAAAAGACAGTACTTGGGACTCAAATTGAGCGATGGCTTCAGTGACAGCCTCCTCTTGAGATAATCCAAGATCGTTCATATTTTCTTGGACGGCTTCGTCGAACGTTTGTTGAGAAATTACCAATACCATTTTAGGAAATGTTAATTTAAAATTTAATGCTAGTGATTCCACCAAAAAATTAAACCCGCGTGTTGAGATCGGTAAAGTGAAGCCACTTTTTGATTCAAATAACTGAAAATTTTGTATTTCGGGTGCAAAATATATTTTTGATTGGAAAATTGAACGATTTGCTTCGTGCCACTGGGTCTATGGCGCGTGCCCGACACAGGTGCCCCAAACATTGACAGATGGGTGGCTCCACAGAACGGTGGCTCCTCTTGCCACTCTTGCTAACAGTTGCATAAACCGAAAATTACTAGAAATTGGAATTAGAGGACATGTTGAGAGAAGTGTTTTGCTAGTTGCATATCAGACCCCTGAAGGTCTATACAGAAGTGAATTCGCTCGCTTTGTCCGAATTTGTTTGGTCGAAATCGTATTCATGTGTGTCCTGAAGTGGCCCAATGGAATAACAGGACAAAAAGCAAATTTTAACTTTTAACAAAGGTTTTTTAAAAATGGGATAGATTCCATAAAAAAATGGTGTGTGCAGAACAAGCCCATTGGGGGAACAAAATGGCAACGTCGCAAAGAGAGTGCTGTTATGATTTTTATGAAAATATTTTGGAGTTGCAAAATAAACGTTGAACTGATTGTTGGACTTTTTGTTCTTGTGACGTGATTTTTGTCGTCCTGTCCTTTGTACAAAATTGACAGTGACACAAAAAAAAACGTCAAACTGAACTTCCTCAATCGGCTATTTGCCAAATTTATTAAACCCGACTTGTAGAGTATTTCTTCGTCGACGTTTGTAGGACATTAAAATTTAATACTTTCGTGTATTCTATGATTATGTAGGAAAGTGGGAAATGTGGCGCTTGTGGGAAAAGGCGTGTGGGAGTTTTTGAATAGGGGGCGCTCTTGTACGATGCCAAATTCGAAGTTAGGTTAGGGGTCAAATTTTGTTTTTTGTAATTTAATTTATGTAAAAATAACCGAAATGGACGAAGTATTATCGAGTTTTGAAAATTTAAAAATATCGGCCTTTAGTAAATACAGTAAACTAACCGGGGACATAAATAACGTAACGATTGGCCCAAACAGTACGATTCTTCATGATGTTAGTGGAGAGGAGCAGAAGACCCCTGAGCCCCAGAAGACAGAAAAGCAAGTCGAAGGCAAATCACCGAGGAGTCCGCCACCTTTGAACCAAGTCCTGCGTGAAATTGAGACACAACGGCGCGAAAAATTACAAGAAACCATCGATGATCACTACAACAAATTTGAGAAGTTCTCCAAGTCACGCAAGGAAGAGAAGGAAAATCAGTGGTTTTTCAAGCAGCAGGAGTTCATCCAAAGCATGCACGACACGGAACAGATGATTTTGCAAATGCTGAACCAGTCTGATGCCAATAAATCCAAGCAGAATGAGAATTTAATCAAGCATTATCAGGACCTGGCCCAGCGGAAGATGCAATATGAGCAACAGTTGGAGAAGACTAAGGAGAAGCAACGCATTTTGAATGAACACATCGAGAAAATAAAAAAGTGCCAGCTTGAGTTCAGGTCTGTGTATCAGGAAATAATCACAATTATCAAAACGTGTCCATCAAGCGAAGAATTGAAAAAATCCTTAGGTGACAGTTTTAAATTGTTGAAAATTCTCCCGGAAAGTTTAGACGAAGTTGTTGTCAAATGTAGGAATTACAACGTCGATGAAGAGCAATTTCTAAGGGCTGTTAGTATAGTAAATCAAGTAAAAAACTTAAAAAACGAAATTGAAGAAGCCGTGTCTAAAATTAACCACAGGAAGGTGGAAGAACCCGTTAAGGCAGCACCCTTAGCGCAGTCAACCCCAGTCAAAGTTGACCCTAAAGCCCCAGTTGAGAAGAAAGACTCAATACGAACCATAACTGATTGTGTTAGTGTAACTAATTTAAAACAATACGCAGAAATCAAGCAATTTTTATCAAACCACAGCCAGTTGTATAAAGATTTGCTTGCCGAGGATCAGCTTAAACAATTCAGATTTGACTGCAAGAAAGCCATAAACATACCAGTTAACGCAATATCGGCTGTAAATTCTGAGCATCTTAGAGACAAATATGTTAAACTTAACAATTTATTATCGGGAAAGACTGTGATTGTGGCCGACAGACAAGTAAATGCTTTGAAACATCCTCAAGGTGGGTTTATTCGTTTCGATTATAATTAATTAATTATTTTTTGCAGGAATTCCGTTCTGTATGGATTTATTAGCGAGAAAGTTTGTCTTGCAAGGCGATCTAATGATTTCGAGCAACCCAGAAGCCGCTTTCTGTTACGCAACGATAATAATTTCACTGTGGAACGATTTTCCCGACTTTGGGAAACTCCTTCTGGGCTATTTTTACACAGAGTGCCCCTATTTGGTACCGTTCTACATTCCAAAAACAGAGGAACAAACAACCGAGGAGTACTACCAAGTCTTGGGTTACCACTACATTGATGGGCAGATTGAAAAACAAGACAAATTTCTCAAACGGATGACTGGAATTTTGAGACTCTATTTCTCCATTTTCATTGCAAAGCCAAAGAAGGGACAGACAAAAAATCCATACGACATCACAAATGCGTGGATTTTTTTGGCTTCAATCCTAAAATTAAAACCACAGCTGGATATTACAGCAACAGTTTTGCACGTTTTCCTCGAAACTGTTGGTTTTGAAATGGAACTGGTTTACGGAATGGCCTTCAAGAAATTAGTTGTGATTATCATGGAGAAGTTCATGCCAACGTTGAAGAAAATTGATTCAGGGGGGCCCGTGTCGAGGCTAGAGGTGCTGTTGCAAGATTATAAAAGCAAGGGGCATTTTGAGACACCCAACGGGATTTTACCCAACAATTTCTGGTAATTTATTAATTATGTGTATGTACAACGAGAAATATACTTTTATTAATTTACTGGTCGTGATTTTTAATTAGTAACCTCCGATTGGGCTCATTTTCCAGGCCTAACTCTACCCTGTTTACGACCCAGTCGCTGTTTTGTTTACTGGCCCAGAAATATATTCGCCCTTTCTGCTTTGGCCCCCTTACTGGAACTTCGTAATGGGCGGAATTTTCACTCGTAAAGTTCGTTTCCGTATCGTCTATGTCGATTTTTCCCTCTTTGATTGGCTCACCAAGGAGGTGCACAGCCCCTCGATTGGTTCTAACAGTTCTTAACGCTTCCTTGTAATAAACGGTACTTTTAATATTTTGCTGAATCTTATTTCTATAGAATAGGCCCATCGTGACGGTCGCTATTCCCCCTATAGCCCCGATTTTCACCAAAGTCATGAGATTATTCATGCCCATTTTATTTCTGGAAAAACATTGAGGTTATGATCTGAAATTATCGTCCCAATGGTCGATTATTCTACCTGATTACGACGGCGAAAATTAATTAATAATTAGGACTTTCAGACACAATTTTGTAATTTACAATTAGTACGGGCCTGAAGTACCAGGGTTACGAACGAGTCCGGCCCTGCATTTTCATTTTGCAGAATTTTTTTGTAGATTAAAAATTGTCGACATTTAAACTTTTTTTTGAGTTTATTTTGGCAATTTTACACTTTGTTAGCACCCATTTTGCGATTTCAAATTTTGACCCGCGAGTTACGAAATATTTCAGGTGTACCGAATTTCTGACTAACGGTTGTTAGAAAGAGGCACCCGATCCGACTCGGCGTTTGCCAGAGAGAGAAAGGGCGAATTTATTTTTAGAAAAGGTGAAACGTGCGAGAGAGAAAGCTGTATCGAAAAGTGTGTCGCAAGAGATGGTTGTTGGGTGTTGTTAATTTGTTGTGGATTCATTGTTGTAAATATTTCTTCTTGTTTTATGGTAATTATTGATTCTACAGCACGTATTATTTAATTTGTTGGGAAGCTGAGGTCGACTGATAAATCTGCTGCGCAGTGTTACCTAACCTCATTTTATAAATTATACAAATTATCTGATCTTGGATTGTGCTATTGATATTTGTAAAGAAAATGGCACAGTGGATAGGATACATGGTCTCAATTAAGTGCGCCGATGATACCGCTTATCAGGGTGAAATTAGCGCAGCTACAACTTCTCAAATCGCTCTAACTAAAGCTTTTTGTAACGGCATTCCCTGTCCTTCGAACGAAGTGACCATTAGGTAACCCAGTCTCCTATTAATTATCGAGTTTTAGCGTCGAAATTTTAGGGCAAACGAAATTGAAGAGTTGAAATTAATTGACAAGCATTTAAGCTCACCTCCACAGAGAAGTACAATAACCATCGCTAAACCAATTGCGAAACGCGCTGGACGAACGCAGAGCACCTCAGATGTTGCGAATTCAACATCTAAACATACAAATTTAAACGGATCTCACAGCAAATCAAAACCCATTGATATTGAACCCAGAACCCAGAACTACAGTTTTAATGAATCCAGTTCATTTAAAAACGGAACCCCAGTCAGGAGAGAAAAGTCGAAAGGCAAATGGTCCAAAGGCTGGAAAGACGAGGAGTGTTTCGGCTCGCCTTTGGACCACAAAATCAACAAAGATTTCGATTTTGAGAAAAATTTGGCGCTTTTTGATAAACAAGCCATTTGGGACGAGATTAACAACTCCCAAAAGCCGGACGTTATTAAAAATGCCGACAGCAAGAAACCGGCGAAATACAGGTTTGAAGAAAAATAAGGTGTACACAATCATAGGGTTTATTACAGGCATGATGAAAATGTTATTGCAAGCACTCCTGCATCGTATAGGCAGATAATAGTGCCTAAACAAGACTTCTGCGAGTATGTAACAGATGATGGGCTGATTATACCAAGCATTTCGAGGTCTTTAAGAAAGAAATTGTGGGAAGTGGCTGATAGAGTGGGGCTCACGTGGGATAAGAGGGTGGAGCTGTTTGGGAGGGCAGCTGCCGAAATTTCGGTACAGTTATTGGGGGGCGGGCACAGATTGAATCCTCACAATTCGCACCAGTTTCCCACTGTTGTAGTGCTGTGTGGGCCCCACAAGTAAGTTTGTTTAATTTTTTCAAGTTAATTTGAGACAGTGTTGCCCACTTGCATATTTTTAAGCTTGGTAAAATTGCCATATTCTCATTGTTTAAATAAGAATCGCTATTAGAAAAGTAAAAAGGCAAACAGACTGATAAAAAAAAACGTAAATAAAATAAATACATAAACATTATCCAAATTCACATCGTTTTTTCAAAATTTTTCTTTAATTCCGTTTAGAATTGTTACCGATTATTCTTTAGCATTGTTTCTGTACTTTTCTCTAGATTTTCTAGAGATTCTTCTATGATTCATTTCTAAAGCCCTTTCTAAATTTGAAATCTGGATTCTTTAGATAATTTTATAAATCTATTGAACCAACGAATCTATTCTCTGATTTGATTTGATTTAATTTTATTAATAACGCCATTAAATATGCATTTACAATTAATTGTACAAAAAGAAAACAGGTTACATTTTTAATAATCTTTTAACTTCTCTTTTGAATAAGTAATTATGTGGCACAGTTGAAAAATTCAAGAGAAAGAGTGGCATAATTGGTGTTAGAAAAATCTAAATAAAGGAAACAGTCTTGGCAGCATATTTAGAATTATTTTGTAGGTTGTATTCAAAATTTTTCGCTTTTTGTTGTTCTTATTAAAATTCTTGTATAGTTTCGTTTAGAAGTTTTCTTGATTAATCTTTAGCATTGTTTGTGTACTCTTCTCTACATTTTTTTAAGTTCTTAAATTCTTTTGTAAAGCCGCCTTAACCTCTAATATCGGGACTCTTTAGATTATTTTATCCATTTTTTTTCCTCAAAATTCTTCGTCACAATTATTTTCTAGTCTCTACTCAAAGCCTTCTGTACACACTTCAAATTATCTTTTAGATTGTACTCTGCTTCGAATACCTAATTCCTCTTTAGTTTCATTTAGAATATTTTCACTTTGTTTTTTAGTATTATTTCTGTGCTTTTCCCTAAAATATTACTCTGATTCTTTTATAAACCCGCTCTAGATCTTAAAATAGGACTCTTCTAAAGTAAAAATATTTAAAAATATTTTTTTTTATAAATTCATCTCTAGATTCATTTATAAATTCTTTAGAATCATTTTGTAGACTATATCAAACATTCTTTCATATCTTTCATAAACACTTCTATATTTTCCAAAATCATTTTGCGACTTGTTCAAATATTCTTTAGCATTTACTCTTCTTTACATTTTTCTAAAGATTCTCCTCTAACTCTTTTAAGCCCGTCTGGATTTTTTTAGATTATGTTATGAATCGATCATTAGATTTTTTTATAAATTCTTTTCTGGATTTTTCTTTAGAATTATTTCACAAATATTTAATAAATACTTCTTCTAAATCTTTTTTAGGTTCATCTATGCTCTGCATGACTGCAAGGAAAATGCAAAAAATGTATTTTTTTCGTGAATTTAAACTAATTTAATAATGGAAAACTAAACTTGTTGGCTTGCTTGAACATTTGGAAGCATTTCATTTGCCTACTGATCATTTTAAACAGAATTAAAAAAAATGTTGAATAACTGATAGCATCAACTCTAGACATTCTTTAAATATACAAAACTTAAGACACAAAACACTAAATACAAAAAATACACATTAAAAAATCACCCATAATTAACTCACCCAATGTGTGATATTATTGTCGCAATATTATAACTGCATTTTGGCAGAGAAGAAAATCTTTGTTACAACTTATAAATGGACCTTACTTAGAGCCAATGGAAATATTAAGAGTGAAAGAGTATTTACAAATGAGTTCTCCATCAATGTTGTCTTCCCCAACACTTCGTTAAAAGATTTGGGCAATATTAATGTTAAAAATAAAGTATTTTTGCAGTCGAACGCTTTATAACAAATTGTCGAAGTGATTTTGCAGCTATCTGCCTTAGCCTATGTCGATTCCAAAATTTATTTATTACCGAAGGCGTTCTGTAAAAAGACTATAGACTTCATATAATTCATTTCTTAATTTGTTTATGAACTTTTCACCTCAAAATACGCAGTTGCGACGTTGCCACTGTGGCGTTAGAATTGTTGCGAGATTTGGATACGATGTAAAAGTTAAACTAATTTTTTTTCTCATATGTAGAATGTAGTATTCTTTATTTTTCCGTTATACTCTTTATTTATAGTTTCAAAACATTGTTATTATAATTTATTTACTGTTTATTGTTTCGAAATATTGTTATTACATGAAAAAGGTCAAATAAACAAATCGTTTCAGGCAGGGGGCGATGGGTATCAACGCTGCGCGTCAACTGGCCAGCCACGGTGTGCACACCATCGTCTACGTGGTCTCCTCGGAGGTGGCGGTAATAAAAAAAGAGCTGGCGCTCTACGTCCTCACCAAAAACCCGGTAATCAATTCGGTGACGAATCTCCCGAATTTCGCCGACTTGATAATAGTTGCGTTATGCGAGGACACGGAAAGTCCAAAGAGTTATCCCGATCTGTGCGATTGGGCTAGTAGAAACAGAGCGTCAATTTTAGCTTTAGATCCCCCTTCTGTTGGTATACCTGGCATAGCCCCCAAATTTTCCTTACTCCCAGTTTTACCTCTTCCTCATTCCTCCAAAAATGGAAAGTTGTACTTGTGCAACCTGGGATTCCCCCTCGAAATATTCAATGAGGTGGGGATCAAGTATAAGTCACCCTTTGGCCCGAAATTTGTCATACCTTTGCATCCAAAGGATGACTAGTAATTTTTACAACAGCCAAGCTATTTTATTCTTTTGACATATTTCTTACGTGAATTCAGATTTGGAAGTAATTAGGGTTTTTACTTAAATGACACGTCCAGTGTGATTTTTTTTGCTGAAATTTTTCAAGACATTCCAATTTGTCGCAAAAACCAGTTGCATATTTTTTAATTACATCATGTATGTTGCCAACTTTATTGTATACTTTAATTATTCGGTTTTATGGAGAATTTTATTTAAATTGTGATGACAGTTGATAAGTAACGTGATAATGAAATTGTTTGAATTCAACTTTCTTTCACTCAAGAAATCAATTAACAGCTATTATTTTTGATTAATTTTGTTTGTAACGTTACAAAGCGAAATAAAAGTGCATTTTCCAAAATTGGTTTTCATTACGGGTTAAAGAAACACCTTTTCGACACCACTTCATTTATTCTGCGTAAGTATGCAAATACAATTTTTTGGTAACGTAACTTACACAAAGTCGGGCAAAACTCTTAAAACTTGTGATGTTATTAAAATTAATCATACAAAAACTAGTTGGTGCTGATTACGGAGAACTAACTACTAGAAAGCGAAACGAGATACAAAATAATCTTCACCTCTTACTATTGAGTGTTTCTGTACCTGCGAGTTAAACAAGCGTAAGTCCAATATGTGAAATGTTCAGGATACACAGTAAATTTAATTTTTCTGAAATATACTCTACTTAACATTTTTGATGTCATTTTCAGTTTAAATGGCTGGTAAATATATGAAATTAAGCATTATCTCATTTTCGTAAAAAATGGACTTATGGGCTGATTTCAAGTTTGGTTGTAAAGTTGCGCCGGTTGTAGTTGCATAGTAGCAACCAATAACATTGCTAGGTTTAAAAAATCTCGCAATATCATTGGTTGCGGCTATGCGACTACAACCGGCGCAACTTTACAACTAAACTTGAAATCAGCCCCTTAGACTTCTTAAACTCGCAGGTACAGATTTAATTTACGCTTTTGGATCTAACGAGAAGGGGGTGTTTGTTTGTAGGTCGTGTGACACTCTAGTAGTATTTATCCGTATTGCTGATTTACGTTCATAAGAAAAATGGTGCAAGTACTAGAAAAACAAAGAGAAATCTGAACTGATCCTTATTTATGGGGTTGTTGCGCATTACTACATAGATAGGTTGTCTAAATTACAGGACACGTTAGAATCTTACGATAAAAATCAAAAGTATTGCTAAAATCGCCAACTTGAGCACTACTGTTGAGTTACTGACTATTTACAAACATTGGTTAAAAAAGATTGGGGATATGATTGTTTTATTGATTCATATTATAAAATTATTCCCCACCTTTATGTACACCATGAATGAGATTTTTACACCATTTATAGACTACTCAGGTCGCACCACAAATATAAAACTTGGGTTTATGTCAAACTTGGTCTAAGGGTTGGGAAATTTTATATTTTAGTTGCGACTTTTGATATTGTCGAGTTTTATGAAACACTAAATAATTTTCAAAATATCACAATTACAATTATAAACGCAATTAGTACAGTTGACCCCAGGTGTACAATTTAAAACAATTCCAACGGACCTAAGAGACTGAGATTTCTAATTTTTGATGAATGTTGTAATTATTAAAAATACATTTAATTTGTTAATTGGTGTTTGGTTTTATTCCAAATTAACATATTACCTGCCAACCGATAAATATAAGTGTAAAATAGTCTCGTTGGCAGTTAATGTGTTAATATTTTAACATAATTTCTAAGGTCAACCAAGTACTACAGCTACGAATACTATGAGTTACTACGCGAACTAATTAATGGAATATCATCTACAGAACACAAATTTCTAATAATTTAAATGCCACTGAGAAAAAATATGTTAACGCTTAGGAAGATCAGGATTATCACTACGCTTAACATAATTTCATTTAAAATCGAAGATCGGAGTTAATCTTTGGCAAATAATATGCAGGAACACGAAAACATTGAATATCAAATCAGAGTAATAGTTTATGCACCCAACGCTATTATTGTTAAGATTTCTCATTATTTACCTTGGGTCTACGACGTGGACAGTGTACACATTTCATAAAAAAATGTTTAAAGTAACGCCGAAAGTAGACGTGCATTTGTGATATGAATACTTAGTGTGCGAGGAGTCGCTAATAGAAGTCCACAAAAAGACGTGAAGACACTCATAAGTAGAATTAACACATAGTCTCCGACTGCATGTGGAGACTATCTTTGGATTCGGCTTTTTGCACTTCTCTTTGAATCGGTAACTGTGACGAGTCCATCACTATGGAGGGTCTCTGTGGCATTGGGGGTTGGTTCAGAAGGGCCGACGTGATGTCATTTGACTCGGTTGAATCCTGACGCTCGGTCGAATCACCCTGATTTGCCGAATCACTGCCAGAATCTGAAAATCTGGTCACACCAATTGCCATTACATGAAAGTGTAATACCTAACGGCTGTACATCCCCTTCAACGGCGCTTGCCCTCTTCAACGGCCTTGAACCGATCGAACTAATCCTAAATTCGCGAGTTTCGGTAACTACACTTAACAGGTCCGGATTCAGGGGCCCATGCTCCCCGTCCTCTTCTTCGTATCGTCTTTGTATTAAATTTTCCATGACCATGTAATCGCACTCTTCAGCGCTTCGTAAATGTTCTTTTTCGAAGTTGATTGCGATTTCGGGGTTGGACATTTCAGACGGGTGTCTTTTACGCTGACCTGTACGAAAGTTATTGTTATTTTGTGTTAATAGTGTGATAGTTGTTAATTAATCGCCTCTAGGTCCCAACTCCGCCAGCAGTACGAAGCGGTGATTGAATGAAGGCATGATAACTTACTTGGGGGCGACTGTTCGGGCCGTGGTGGCGATAACAGTCCTGGAGATCTCGGAGGACTTAATAAGCCGCAAACACTTTCGAGTTCGTCAGTGATGCTCGTATATTCAGTATGCATATGCATTAATAAAGCCGTTCGATTACTACCACCTGCGATGCTAGTCGGTGGAATCACTTTGATTCGAGGCTCCGTGAATGTTACGCTACGCTCCAGCGTCATGGGACGCGATGGGTTCGTGGCAGTTGCAGGAGGATCGCTACTTTCAGGTTCGGAGTGGGTTTGGGACAATTGTCTTTTGTTAAGACTGCGTTTGCTCCCATTGCTCGAGTCTTCGCCTAAGGGGAATGGGAATTTATTCACTCCTTCTATGGAGGCTTACGACAAAGGAAGAATGAAACACAGAGAATGAAAAGTGTGCTAATAGGTGGAACACAAACAAGGAACCAAATGAATTTGTTATTACAACATTTAAATCATTTTCCACCACTACACGATGAATTCAGCTTAAAATAGCTCGACAAACAAGCGAAACATCCACTAACTGCATGGTTTCTCTGTTTATTTCTTTGGCTAATTTTAATTGCAAAAATACGATAAAATGTTCGTTTTTACATAACGTGAAAAATCACGATAGCCTACGTAACTCGGCTATTTATTCCTTCCGACGTTCTCTAAAAATAAGCCACTTGTCGATATGTAACGCACGCTGAAGTGAGCTTTCAACACTTATACCTCCATTAAGACGTTTATTGTTCTCATATTTAGTAACAAAATTATCTAACAGTAATTTAGCTTAGCTTAACCGCCATTCCACGGTAGTTGTCAACTTTCGCATAAATTTTGATCTGAATTATTTTTATGAATAATCTGTTACAAAATATAATTTTTTCATGAAAAATCAAATATTTGCTTCTTTTAGCGTTTGCGTTAAGTAAAAAATAGTTTGGAACAAATTTGTTAAAAAAAAGAATTAATAATGCTAAACAATTATGTGCGTGCGCAAAATCAAAAGCTTTCAAACTGCTGGAAGTGACGAATATTAAGCCTATAACTGAAATACAATCCAAAAATTATTTTTCCAAAGCTTACGACAAAATATTAATAATTGTTAAACGTACTTCAAATTCAATTTCGCAAGAACGTTGTTCGCTTTTATTGTTAGTTGTTTCTTATTTTTATTAAAATTTTCGTGTTATACTAAATTGTTACTTAGCGTGTCCCGTCCGTAATCTCACTATTTTTCATTTTTATCATACACTTCTATTGTACTACCTGTTCTCATGAAAAAATCATTCACAATCTTTCTATAGTGTTTAAATAGATCTAGTACCTCTAAAACACTTGGCTTTTTGAAAGTTTTTATAGATTACTTATTTTAGGCTCAATTTTTACTAGGTGCGTTCTTGTCCCGTCCGTAATCTATTATTTACAACGATTTTAGGAAAGTTATCGGAATGTATTTAAATTGTTAACCATGCAACACATTGGTGCTTGGTAGATGTTTAAATTAATATCATCACTTGAACACTTATTATCTTTTTGAAGGAGATGTCATTTTGAAAATAAAAGTTGACAGAATTAAGTCCCGTCATGGTCCCGTCCGTAATCATGGGATGACTGTTAAGTTTTCTTAATTATTGTGGTCCAAACTGTTTGTAGATTTATTTAAAAATCGTCATGGTTTAAAATTGATGAAACTGTACTAATGAACACTGCTTGAAGCTACTAAAGAGTAGAACGGAATGGATTTTTTTTTAATTTTTTGCGCCAGGTAAATTCTATTTTTGACCAGTGAAGACATTGAGAGCGACCTTAATTAAAAATAATGTAAGTGTTCACTTGTGTGAATTTTCAGAATAGCAGCTAAAAATAAATAGAACAATGGTCGAAGTAGGACATAATTTATGAAAGAATTTCTGTGATGGGGATGAGTCGAATGAGTGCTGAAATAAAACATACCCTCCTTCCTGTAATAGTGGTAGAAATATAGGCTTTGTGGTGAAAAATGTTCTAGGAGTTTTTCACATGCTAGCGGAAAAATACAAAAGCAGTTAGATCAGCGCCTTGTAAGTTTAAGCTCAGTGTTTTATAAAAAAATCTTGTCCTAAAGCAGTTAGTACTTAAAAGCAATATCTCCTACATAGAGAAAGTGAAGAAAAAAAACTCTTTTTTGGTGCGATCTTTTGTGTCCCCATTTCAGCTTGGTGCTTTGATTAAAAAATCGGACGACACAACAAAACGTACCAAACAATTTTCTCCGTTTCAAAACTACTAATTACGAAATTTGAGTAAATATAAGTGTGAGGAAATTACAGCCACCCTCACCATTTCCACCGTCGGAACTTCGCCGTCCCGTTCCCGTCGAATCTTTCCTTTTTTGAATCGCCCAATTTCGCAGAACTTCCAAACTTAGCGCCCCTAAATCATCGGCTGAAACTTCAGCCGAATCGTTCGATGTTTTAGAGTCCGTGCTTCTGGTTCGTTGCCTCTCGAATGTCAAGGGTTGTTGACTCTCTGCAAACGAGTGAAATGCAAACTAATTAACGCAATTATCGCGTACCTGATTTTGGTAAAGGATCGATTTCTTCGTTACACTCCTCTTCCTCGTCATATCTGTACTCGATATGTTGGCCATTGTCGAAAATGTAAGCGTCCGGGCGAACCTCGGTCAAAGACCGAACGATTGGTTTTCTCTTCGTTGCGGAAGATCCAATTTTCAGAGTTGGAACATCTTCCACGAGAGTTTCAGTGGGTTCACTGACGGTTCTCTCGCGTATAAAACCAGCGTCAAACGATGGACCTGCCGTGGAACCCTGGCTTTCAATCGAAGTGCGAATTTTTTCCATTTCAGTTGAGACTTCCTGCATTTGGTCGACCAGGCGCCGGCATCTCAATTCCAGATTTTGCAGGGCAGTGGTGTGAATGTTCTCTTTTGTATTGATGTCTTCGATTTTCTAAAAGGGAAAATGTTTCGTGACGTGGAGTTTAACAACAAATATTTGATCGTTTAATAGCTTCTACAAAAATAAACAGAAGTGACCTTTCTGTTTCACATTTATCGAATCAGTGGCTGAGTACCAGTTAGTACACACATAAACAAGTGTTTACAGGGTAATTATTGCTTTTCGCTACACCGTAACTAATTTATTTAGCACCAGTTTTGTTCAAGGAAAATGTTTAGCAGACTGTCACAGTCAAAAATCGATACAACTGACAAAAATTTAAGCGGTTTTTATACACCAACCTGTGTGAGGTGTTCTATGCGTTCTGTGGTAACTTTTATCCTTTCTTCGGTTGACTGTTGCAGTTTCAGCTCTTGTTCGGCAAAGTAACCTTCAACGCAATCTTCCTCAAAATCGTACAACCGTTCCATTTCGTCCCTATCTAAAAACAGCTTCAATCCGTTATCGTAACTCTCTTCCTTCCCTTCCATTTTTCGTCTCAAATATTTAATTAGCAAGTAAATGTGGCAAAATATGATAAATGGGGGTGGCAAAATCGGTTTCTGTTCGTACTCCATGACGACAGTAAATCGTTGAAACATCCACACCTGATGTGCCACTGCGTTCACTTCATTAAAAATGTTGTTGAAAACGGCGATCAGAAGATTAATAAGGAGGATATTAGCCACCAAAAGATACACAGACATGATGACTGGAGACACCCATCGGCCTGTTTGACACGGCTTTTCCTCATCTTCACCACAAGGAGGGTCAATTTTGTCTGCGTATACTTCACCGTACAACATGAAATAGGGCTCCAAAAACACCTAAAATATCAATTTTGCGAAAAGTTATTTTACCAAGTTAATCACGTACGTCTCTGGCAATCCCCCAACTGGGCGGAGTATCAGGGAATAAAATCGCCTGTCGAGACACCCCAAAGCTCATCAAAACAATCAGTAAAAGAACAACGAAATAAATCATGTTCTTCACCATTTTACCCATCATTGTGACCAATGGACCTGTAATTAATTGATTTAGCAAAAAATAACCGGCTTGAAGGCACTCTACCTAAATATTTGTTTACGCTCAAGATATTCAAAATGTGCAAATACCAGTAAATGCTGTTCACACAATAAAAAACTCTCCCGACTTCGAAAGTGCTCTCTTTGAATCTGAGGATGACCCCAATTAGGAAGAACAAAACCGCCGCCATGTCGCACGGATTCCATAAATTCCAGCACCAAACGGCCAGTTTTTGCTTAACTCCGACTGGCTCGGAGGAAAACAGTTCTCTTAGTTTCTCACAGCCGTAGGTGCACATGAAGGAGATGGCTAACCACTCCTGCCATGACGGACGCTCGTCCATTTTCACCAAAATCGTGTAACTGAATATGATCAAGAAAGTGATATACGCGATCTAAAACACCAAATGTTTGGATGTTTACGAAGGGCTTGCGCTTACGGAATTGGCCCAGAACTTCGTGATAGGGGCGGTGTAAAACTCGTACAATTTTTTGCTTATTTTCAACTCGCGGTTTCGCGGCACCCGTTCTTGGGGCACGTCGGTGAAAAACACATGGTATTTATTTTCTTCCGGATCGGACAACACTTTGCCGTTTTCTTGCACGACGGTTTCGCGGCGAATAAAGTTTTCAGTAAGGAGAGCCTACAAAAATTGTAATTACAGAAAACTGTGCAATTCCAGGGGCGCATTTCTGGAATAAATAATAACAAAGAAAGCGGTTTTGAGAGAATAAGCGAAGACCAAAAACAGAAGCTGGTCACTGTGTTAGTGTCAAATGACAGGATAGAGACATCCAACACTTATACAACATACAATAAAGTAGTAAGAAAGGTGACAAGAGACGAGGATAATTGTTGCACAATTTCCTTGACTCTTTTCTGCTTTAAATTTTTGATGGGTGATGTCGTGGCGTGTAATAAATGTAAATATGTGTCCACAGTGATAAAGGAAAATTTTGCAACAACGAAACACTTTTGTTGGTCGCTACCTTTACACCTTGAGGGTTTGCAGACTTGCTTCTCATACTCAAACTTCTAGTGCGTTTCTATAAGAAATAATAAACCAAGGAAAATTAAGACACCTTATAAGAATTCCACGTTGAGAGAGTTTCATTAATAGAAACGGCGGGTAGATAATAAATGTGAAAAAACGTTATTTTTAGAAAGACGCTTAGAGCAAATAAATCTTAACTAAATATAGAACAGAATTTAAACAGAATCTAAGTCGGAGAAAATCTCTGTAAAAAACGTGAAAAGTGCTTTATTTCCCGAGAAATTTCGGTGATATTTACAATTTGCAATTCAGTGTGCGTAAAATAACAACTGCTTACTTTGGGATAAAGCTCAATATAATGTTTTCGTACCACTTTACGCTATAAAACAAGAAATCGTTAGATCAACGATCACCGTTACTTGACAGAAATTGAAAAAATACTAACACTTACTTCCCCGTCAACGTTTTTGTCTGAATCGGACTTGTCATCGTCGTCATTCTCCAACTCCATGTGTTCTTCGGTCGTTTGCGGCATCAACTGCAACTCTTCCTTTGACTTGAACTCGAGCTTGAGGATGTAGGGTGGGCACAGAAGCCCCAACATGATCTAAACACGATTATCAGAAAAAAATTGCGCAAAAGTGTTTGTACCTTCAGGTTGGTGTTTTTGCGCGTCCGCAAGCCACCCATCCACAAATCGGCCAGAATTATTTGCGAGCACGGATGTGCCAAAAGCGCCCTGTGATTGGCAGCGACGGCCAGACTCAGGCAAGTTTGCCCCGACCAGTTCTGCAGTTCACAGGTTAAAAGCTGTTGTGTTTGATCGTCGTCCTGCCGGTAGCAAAAATCCAAAACTTCCAGAGCTGCAATTTCAGGATTTATTTCAGTTTCTCTGATCGATCCACCAACCTATGTTTTCGAATTCCTTGCCGTAGCTCCTCAATTCTTCATAAACTTCCGTCTCCATGTCATCTTCAGCGGCTTCGTGAGCCATGGCTTTGTATAATTTACAGCCTACTAACGCCTTCGCTAAAGCTTCCTCTCCGTGTTGCCACATAAGCAGGGCCATTTTATGTCGTTTCATTAACACGGCCCATATCTTAAAACCATCGATTACTCGGGGCCTCCTCTATCACCCAACTTACCAAAAGTTCGTTAAAAGGATAATCGAAGAGACAGGGATTTGCGTTTGACGGCAAGGCTTGAGCCAGTAGACTCATCGCATTTCCGTACTGTTTGACGAAAGAGGTCGAGTTTCGTTGCATATTTTGGCCCTTGTTCATGACTTTGGCGTAAATAGGCCGGAATTTTCGCCGGGTGTAGAAGGCCCTATAGGCACCTCCCATCAGCTTGTTAATAACTAGACCGATATCGTGCAAAGTGTAAACGTAACCGGCCGGAATGTGCGGCCGCACGTCCCTCAAAATGTACCGCAGAATATTGCTAGGCCCCTCTTTGGAGTTATACAAGTTTTCCAATCGAGGTATCGTCAAAAATTTTCGCATGCTAACTCCATTCTCCAATAATAGCTTCACAAAATCGCATCGATCGTGCTCTAGTGCTTTCATCATGGCCTCCTCGAGAGCACCACGTGGCCACTCTTGGCCGTAAATAAAAATTTCCGATCGCGCGATGTCTGCCCTATTCCAAGTGAGCGCGAGACTGAGCTGCTCAGTGGGCGAAAGGTGTTGGGACTTGAACAAGGCTGTGAGGATTGTTTGGTCGAGTTCTTGCGGTTTTTGGTCATACTTGTCGGCAATTCGAAAAACTGTAATCTGGAAGGGTAGATTTAGTCACGTACTTACGCCAAGTCAGAGGGAATTTACCAAATTTTTGTTCTCAACACATTGCATTAATTCGCCGTAGAGACACTCGGCTAACTCTCTGTTAACTTCAAAAGCTCTCGTTATTGTTGCGATAATATAATCCCGCATGGATTTTAGGACCGACAGTTCGTACCTTAAACCAGCAACGTGGGGTCAAAATTTATTAACTCGATTAAATTACTTGCACATGAAGGCAATTAAATCAGCTGCTCGACCTGACCCATCGCAGACCACAATAGGGACAGGTGGATCATCAGTAACGTATTCTAGGACAGCCCTTATAGTATTAGTACCCCCTTCTATGACTAAACAGACTATAGGTATGGGACTTTGGGTAACTGAAACATTATTAAACTAGAAATTGTGTAACAAAGGATTGCACCAACTAACATGGATATAGTCTCTGTTTTGATATGTATTTTTCCAGTCTTCGCCTCAAGACTATTTCCGCACCGTATTTTCCGACAGTCCCATTATCGACTAGTAGGAAATAAGCGTGTCTATTATTTAAAGCTGCAAACTTGGACCTGAAATTGCGAAATTTGTTTCACAGGCTATAAAATTCAATTCAATATCAGCCGGTGTTACTGGTGTTAGTTTATACCACGTGCCTCGGACGTTAAATTTCAGTAATAGACGCAATAAAACCACTTGAATGCATAAAATATATCTTATTTTCACCGATGTGGTCATTTCTAAGTGTTAAAAAAGTCACTTTGCGAAATTGTGGTTGTAATAAATTATCAGTAAAGTTGCACTGAAGGGGTTTTCTCGACTTTAATGCGAAATAAAGTTTGAAAATGTAAGGTTTCTCGTGTTTTATGGATATGGCGAACGAAATATCTCGATTGTTAACCGCTATATTCCATCAACGTTCATTTGGAAAGAAATAACAGTGGTACAGATTACACAAGGCTAGTTTACACGCTACTCGCTTGGGATTTGCGAGAGCAAGTAATTCGCTGCTCTAAATCTCGACTCGATTCACTAGATTGTCGCGCTTATTTACGTTTTCCCCAATAAATTCGCCAAGGATTTAGTTAATTAAGTTTTTATTTTTCCATAAAAACCAAAGAAAAAAACCCTAGCATTGAGTCAAGGTGACACCCATTCATGTCAAGTCGTCAAAATTTCCGTATGTATCTAAAACCCCTATCATGAATCGCCTTGTTTCGCTCCCAACCAAACGTTTCTTGTCAAATTTCATCCGTCCTTCCAAAATTTCGAAACCAACTTCACTATTCAGAATCGAAAGACGCTACATCCAATCATGCAGCAAAAACTACCGAATGCCGAAAACCCCGGACCTCATTTACGTGCCTCACGTGTTTCGTTGGGTGAAGTCAAAACTGCGGTTCAAATATTTGAAAAAAATTTGGGACCCGGAATTCTCGGAGGGCGCTTTCATCTACGGGTCGACGAAAGCCGTATGTAAAATAACCGAAATTATTAGCAGTGGCACACTGGACGAGCTTGATGGTTTGATGACCGTCTCTGCTAAGATCCGTCTTCAGGACGACGTCACCTACCGCCTAAACCCAACTCAGAGAAACCTAATTTTGCTCAAGCCTGAAGACATCAAAATTTTAATTCCGATTACTGTCACCCTCGCCAAGGAAGGGGCAGGGAGGATGTGCAGAGTCAATTTACGAATTTTGGGATTGAAATGGCATGAAGTAACGAGTGACAATTATAAATTGGTTTTGGTAGCATTGCAAACGGAATTCTCGAGAGATTATAGCGAGGAAGCAACGCCCGAATGGATTATAAGCGGGTTCTCGATTTTGGAATGTGCAATGTTAACGGAAGCGACCGCAACGAGATGAAGACCTACCTGGGCGATGATATTGAGTGATATGGCACTTCCGTATTGTGACCAATGAGTTCTTGGTTGTTTTCCACGATACCCCATGGAGCTATGCCCAAGGTGTTTACTCTTCCGGTCCGCTGCGAACGCTCGAGGAGCAGTGCGTCGCCGATGTGCTTTGTGACTCCTGAGAAAAAGTAATTAAGCAACACAAGTGTAAATGAATATACCTCATTAAAAGTGGACGTCTTTTATTTCAAATGAAGCGGCCTCAAAGCTTTTTAACAATAACGGGGATTTTCAACGGGAAAATTACTAAACAAATTCCAAATAATCGTCTGACGAATGCGAAAGTTAAATGCGAAATATGAAAAACGCACTAATCACGTTAACTAATATAATAGATAGTTAATAACTAAATAAAAAATGGTGTATTACACCATACACTGATTTTAATATTTTTCAAACAAATTACGAAATTAAATATCATGTTTGAACAATTAGTAAAATAAAAAAAATGCAGGGACAGAGCTGGATAGTTGTGTTTTTTGTTTATTTTTTTATTTTACACACATCGAAATAATCAAGGGGACGAGTTATTTATTATTGCGAGACAGGGGCATATTTACATATGGGCTAAATGGACTATAGAATATTGGGGGCGGCAATAATTTTTTTTTCTCCAACAGTCTTAAAACTTGACATTTCTAATACCATTTATGGAAGGTAAAATTGACGTTTATGTAACTAAGAAAAAAACTAAGAAAAAAGTTCGCGTTACTAAGACAATGAGACTCTTTTAATCCGGCGGATTAAAAATATTTTTTTTACTAGGAAAAGATTTTTTAAATCATTTGCTACTGTTGGAGAAAAAATAACATGTATCATTAGGATTAAAAGCGGTTTTGTGCCTCGCAATTATTGCATAACTCAGCTACGCTTCACTTCGCCTCGCAATCCAAACTAATTGCCCGTCGAACAAAACGCCACTTTTAATCCTCATAAAACAATCTACTATTATTTTGGTTAAAAAAAATAGCTAGTAAATAGGCGGGTTGCATTTTTTTAAATCAATTGATCAGATTTTTAGTTTCCGTCGTATTTTTTCACTTCTTAAGTTCTTAATTGTTTGGTTAATGAGTTTTAAGTGGTATTTAGTAGTTTCAATTCATATTAAAGAAAATTCGATGATTATAATGATAGAAAAAGCCTGAGCAGTACACAATTGTAAAAATGTCTGAAAAAAGTCAGTGACAAGATTTATTATAGAAATTATAGAAAAAAGTGTAAAAATATAGCTACGTTTTTTGAAAAACAAAAACTTCTACAATAAATACAGAGTTATTTTAAAAAAGAAACATTTAAAAATCTACTGAATGTTTGCTGACGTTACATAGAACTTTTTCAGGTTTTTAAATTTAATTTTCAGAACCATATCTAGCATTTTCAGAGAACTTGTGCTACAACTGTGCTGCTATTTCATTCAAATAAACTGATTGAAAAAAGTTAAGGATATTACTGAACTTTAGAAAAAAATCAACTGATAAAGAGAATGATGTTAAAAGCAGATACATACTATCTTCTGATTTGTTGTTATAAGATTCCAGTGAAAATTGATAGAATTTGTTTGATGTTAGAATAATTAGACTTCTTTAACTGTTGTGGAGCAGTGTATATTAAAACACCAATACCTCAACATTTTCGAGCAGTTTATGCAGTACATTTGAGGTGCCACAAGAGGGGTGGTACCATTTAAAATTTTGAAGGCTGATTTGTATTACAAAGGGGTTAAGTGCTACAAATTTCCAAGGTTCGACAAAAAATGTCCCCCTGTCAATAAAAATTGTCTTTTTCAGGGTTTCTAAATTTTTCCTTATTTTCTGAATTAATCAATATTTTTTTTTAATTGTGTCATAAGCAGGTGCGGCCTATGTCACTGTTGCAAGACACACTTCCACAAAATCATTAGGTAAAAAGCTAATAGAATTTGCAAAAGGCTTTATTTTTCAACAAAGTCCTTACAGAAAATAAACCAATTCCAGGAAAATCGGCTAAAAAAACAAGACTAACGAAAAAACTTATAATACGATGTGTATCCTCCATGATTATTAATCACTGTTTATTAGTTGTTGTTTATTAGTATTATTTACCTTGTTTGGTTTCAAACGCGTGTCGCGTATCTATTTATAAAAACATATTAGATTATGTATTGCGAGTGATAGTGATATTATTAATTAAATTATAAATTTAAAAATAAACAAATAAAAATGGGAATATTATTAGCTAATAATTTATCATAAAACTGAATGAAAATTTCGTAATAACACACGATTTACATAAATTACTAGTTCCAAGGTGACTATTATGTTTACATAATTAACTCAACCACGACATTAATTTATATCTACTAATTACAACTGCATTCCAAAATAATGTGCATTTTTGTAACTAGTCTGCATGCTTAGCTAGTCTTTGACTTTTTTAATTCATCAAGACTCAGAAAACCTTTTCTCAAACAATGAAATCAAATCATTTGAAAAAAAAATCATTTAAATTCATAGATTTAATAAAATATGGCATTCGGATTTCGACTGTGATCGCTTATTATTGACATTATCGCTTGGAACTTGGAAGAGATGATAAATTCATCCCATTTCAAAACACATAAAATAAACTTTTATGGCAGAAATACTTCAGGTTTGAGATTTGCAATTTCAGCCATTACCACTTTACGACAATTGTTTTTTTCTTACAAATTGCTCATTATCTCTTGCAAGATAAATATTTTTTGGTTTGCTAAACATAAATATTTTTCCTCAACTTTTTTGTAATAAATGTAATTTAAGTTCCCGGGATTCTGAATGTAATTTTATGCGAAAAACTCTTCGAAACTTACGTCGAGGACATTTGATGGAAAATCTTTGTTTGTGTTCAGAAACAATGCAAAGTTATATCTAACTTGTTCGAACTCTGTATCACCTTGTTGAAGCGTTTAAATTCGCTCCTTGACTTTAATTTTAATTCACTTTCAAGATCACACAATAACTAATTTTCAATCAAACCTGTATTCGTGCCGCCTGTAAATATCCAAGCACCGGTGGAGCGAGCCGCTTTCAGTAGGCCTTTCCGTAAAACTTTCTTCAGTTTCGGTTGTAATTCGAAGTTTGCCTTTCCTCCTTGGATGGAAATGAGCAGTTTAGGAAGTTCCAGATTCCACTCCTTCGTAATAAGCTGAATGAGATGTTCCGGTTTTGTATCGTGAGCGACCCTGATGTACTATAAAATAAAATTTCACAAGTCGTTAAAGTTTTATTTAAAAGAAGAAGCATCGTTGACCGTTTTATCCTCCTTGGGGAAAGTACTACATCAGTTCCCCGTTTTCCAAACTCAATTACAGAAATATGGAATCCGACAAGCATAATGTTTTTCAACCTATTGGAGTGCATGTTTATTAATTTATTTTCAACCAAATATGCGCATTTCTAGTGCCCTTGTAATATGATGCAAACCGAGAATTGCCATTAGCGAACATAACACGAAATTATTTGTACATGGCCATGGCGTGTTAACATTGGAGCACTAAATTGGCAAGAATCTCATAAAATTTATTGGAATGTCCGACATTATTGGCTGAAATTAATCCAAATGCGATTCAGCTGCTACACTATTGATTAAAATTAGTATTTTAATTGGAAAATTTTTGTAAGGAAAAACGTAAGCTCGGTCACGATGTCGGAAGAAAACCTATAGTGACAGATAGCTGCACAAGACGATGATTAAGTAGAAAATGCTATTAAAGCGGTTGGAGGGTATAAAAATCTCGATTTATCATTATAAAATGCTGAAAAGTTGCCGCAAACAATTTCAGACAATAGATCCCTCATCTCATTTAGTTAATAAACCACCCTCTGAGATAATAATTACTTTGGAAGCCCCAAAAATTGTGGTCAACCAACTTCGGGATTATAATAGAGTTTATGTGCACTATATAAAAGACGTTTCCCTCGTGGCAGTTCCAGCATCCGCATCCGGGGCCCGAACTCTAATAAATTTCCCAGTGACAAAACCTCAGAACTCACCTGATAAAAATATGACTTTATAAAAAAGTTATGCAGGTTTCGGTATTCGCTTTAAATGAAATTTTAAAGATAGATGGTATTTTTTCGCGTCGAACTGGAACGATTACGGGTTTTGCTAGGAAAGTAAATCATGCTTGTATTACACTTGTTTATGAGATAGCCTGAATCGCAATCACTCAGGAACCATCTGCAGCATCCAATCTGTGAAATTACAGTCACTCGTAAATAAAAAATTATGCACAGTTCCAGCGAGTTTTGAACAAACTTTTAAATTATTGATAAATCGGCGGCGGAAAAATTACAAACAATTTGTAACGGAAGAAACACCTGCAAGCCAATCAATACTTGCGTTGAGGTGCATTGTTCAACTATTAGAAATCAATAGTTAAATAGTACTACCCATACAATAAATTACAAGCAAATTGAAAAAAGCAGTTCAGAATTATCAGTTCAGTCTTTGCATTCGTCCTCAGGGTCGGGGTGTTTCTTAATAATTGAGCAAAATACTGGTTTTATTCAAGATATTTGCGAAAGAAAATAAGTCTGAATCTGATTAGGGAATTTCAGGCAAATTTGATATCAAACATGAAAATATACCACTGACAAAAAATAGCGTCAGACTGTAATATCGTGGCTATTTAATGTTGACATTTTGGCTGGGGAGTATGAAAACATGGGGCTTTATTATCCTGAATAAATATTTAAAGTTGAATAGCTTTTGGACGAGTTTCACGAATTTTTCTTTATAAGATAGCACAAAAAAATTGTTTTTTTCAAACAATCAATAATAATAATCACGTAATGACAGCGTATAAATGTTTAATAAACTGATCAATTTGTTTAATGCAGAAACGAGGGTGAGAATGTTTTTACGATAAATGGGGTCAAGTAGATAATAGCGTTAAATCAATCGTTGCAGAAGGATAATACCGGAAACGTACCGGCAAAAAGAAAAGCTACCGACGACGTGGAGCAACAGGCTACATAAAAGACGAGACTTGTGCACTGCTGCTGTATTCTCGTTTGAAATAACGCAGGGAAAAACAAGGAGATTTCCTTTCTTTATTACATAAACTGGGGAAGATATAGTGGTTCATTTGACTTAAGGCAGCTGCGCTCCGATCTCAGTTTCTTTTGTTGTAATTTATAAAACTATAAATGAAACCAGATCAAAATAGCAGGAAAGCTTAGAGAAAAACGTCAGTGTAGCGTAAAACCGAGTTTGCATCATTCCGATCGTGCCAGCCTTTGAGAATATTAAATTCTCAATTACGCCTTAAATACGATCGGCAAGGATTCCGAGAGAAACTATTTATTTTCCGAAGAATGTCGGCCGATATCTGAAAAATTTCTTCTCTTACTTGAGCTTTGGAAGGATGAGGTCCTCCCTGAAACTCGAGAATCCCATAAGCGTCCGTCGGCAACGCCGTCGTGCATCTGCTCGGAAACCATATTTCTCCTGCCAATGGAGGTACAGTTTCAGTGTTGTGTTTATGTTGTGCCAAAGTACGCCCACACCCACATCTGGAACAAAAATTTTCGATTTAAGTTAAATATTAAATGCCAAAGGTCGGGATCTGGCCAAGATTTCACCTCAAGTTGTAACGAAGATATTTGTTTTAATTAAACGCGCAAGGATAATATAAAGCGATCAAGGCTTGTTACTTCTTGGTGTTAATGGTTTGAGCTTTGCAGATAAAAGCATTTAGCGAGGTGAGGCGATGTATAAAAGATCAAGCGTAAAAGACGAACGGCTCGGTCATTTTTTAACTGCCTTTTCCAAAGAGATACGCAATTAGGAATGCGAAAAAGATCTGCGTGAGAGAGCAGTGACAAAAGGCTTTTGATTGATCGGACTAATCTAATCTGCCACAAACGGGATTCGACATTCGCATTTTATTTCAAAAAACGTTTTCAATAGCACTTTATTGCGTACTACCTAATTTAAATTTTCAAGAATACACAGAAAACAATTTTTTCAGAATGTTTCTACTATTTCTTGTAATACTTTATTACATAATTTTAATTAACAATGAAACCTATTAAGAATCAATACTATTAAGGAGGACGAACGAACAATAGCGAGTAAGGGCCCTTAATAGTTTGTTGATAGTATTATTAATAAACAAGTGAATTGATTACAACATTTTTCCGTTGACTGCAGACTCTTTTTCTTGTCACAAAGTTAATGTTAATACCAAATCAAAAGCAATTTCATCTTTTTCATCGCACCAACTTTAAGTTCACTTTCAACATTGATAGCTGTGAATTAAATGCAAGAAAAACTGAAAATTCGGCAATAATCATTTGTGGATGATTCAAAACTGCTAAAGTATGATGTGTGAGACATAATTTTTGCATTTTTTTCAAGTGTCATTTTACAGAACAGGCTTCCAGAAGCCACAGAAATTTTACTTCACGACCGTTTTGGATGCAGTATAATTTATGCATTTTGCTGCTTGCTGGTGATCAATTATTGTAAAGCGTTTTTTAAGGTACAGAAACCCCATAAAGCAGGAATTAATTTTTAAACTTCAAAATAGTTATTTTTTAGACAAAATCATTATCTAATACTAATACTGACATTAACCAATAGTCCACGAAAAATAAAATTAAAATTTGAGTCGAAAATCTATGATTATTTGTTCTAGAGTTAAAATAAAGGAAAATAAATTTGTGCTGTCAGAAAGTGGCACTTATGCGTTGTGAGTAGCGCCGAAAGGACCGTTTTAAAATTTTCCCTTGAAACATTATGGCAATTTTCCGACTCAAAGAACTGTGAAAACGTTAAGCGTATCCAAAGAGCAATTCAATACATTTTTAAAGTATTATCAATGCCTCCGTAACATTATCCTTGTCAATAAAAATGCATTAGGTGCAGGTGGTACCAATTGGTAGGTATAAAAAATATCGAACGAATTTTATAGTACATTAGTAATTAGTCGGGAACGTAAGGCGTATGAAAATTATGATTTTTAAAGAGGTTGGTGTTATCTTATTTTGCCACTTTTTACTGGCCAAAGAACCCTTATCTCATGCTGAAAACTCTTTGAAGCGCGATAAATCGCACCAGTCTTCCACATTTACCCGCGAGTTAACCATCATCATGGATTCTTTAAACTGCGAACTTTTAAAACTTGTTAAATGTCCCTCTTGTTCTCAATACATGAAAGCTCCAATTTACGTCTGTGTTAAAGGTGAGTACAAAAAGTAAAAACTTTACGTAACTTCGCGTCACAGGACACAGCATTTGCGATTCCTGCTGGGACATCGCGTCTTGCCCCATTTGTAAACTTGCAATGAGCGATACTCGAAACTTTTCATTGGAAAGTGTGTGTTCGGTTCTCCAGTACCCCTGCAGTAATGAGATGCAAGGGTGCTCACATTATATGAAAATGGAAGAATTTGCCGAACATCATGAGAGATGTGACTACAGAAACTACAGATGTATGTTTGAGAAGTATTGCTGTTGGCAGGGGACAAGGGATAAACTGAAGAAGCATTACGTGGACAAACATGACAGCAACGTCTTGATCGGGAGCACAAGCATGTGTTTGTGGAAGGACGACCAACCGGACTATACTGTTCATGTAAGGGTTTAATTTATCTTGCGAGGTTTTACGTTGCAAATTTTCAGTTACTGTTGGCTTTCGACGAAATGTTTTACGTACACAAGAGATTAAGAGACGACGTCATGCACTGGGCTGTCCAGTATGTCGGGCGACCTGAAGACGTGATTTTATATTATTTTGAAGTATTTCTGGTCAACTTTCAATTCCACTTTGATTAACGAGTCATGTTACAGATCCATATTTTCTCGGACCAATTTAATGACCGCAAATTGGAATTTTCTGAAATTTGTCACGACGATATTATGGAAAACATTGACGATATCATCGACACTGGATTTTGTGTTTCTGTCCGCATGCCAATTCTGGAAACTTACATCAACAACGAAGGTGCGGTTTTCTACAAAATTGAAATTAAGCGCGCCTGATTTTAACGTGTTTTGTGCATCGTAAAATTAATTAAACTTGTACTAAATACAATTAATAAAGTTATTATTATTATTCAATTAAATAAAACGTCGTTTTATTCATAAGAAAGTACCGCGAGAAGGGTAAGGACAAAGAAAATTTTAATCATGTGTCCTCACAGGTGGCGGCACTTGCACTAACGTTACCGCTGCATCGATCACCAGGACTGTATCAGGACTGCTGCGTATAAATGCGACCAGGATTATAGTCCAACTTCAAAGTTCTTAAACAGTTAACTAAGCTACTTCGTTAGGAATTAAATTAAAATTGCAAAAACTCCATAAAATTAATTTTATGCAAAAGATGTCGCATTCGCCTCAAACTAAATTCTGACCTGTTCCTATTATGCGGGCAATAACTTTAAAGTTGTTTCGATGTCGGGCGATAGAAACTTGCTAATTTTTATTTTTTGGATACAAAATTAAGCGGGTTCTAATCTTTTTATAATGAGAATTTATATCTTTCACCGTGATCAAATTATAAACTCAAATGCGTGAATGTTGGCAAACAATTAAAAAGTTATTGAATTTCGAACGTTTTCGTAATTTAATTAAGCACTGGTGATTTGTATAAAACACATTACAAATTGAATTCTGATTTTTAAAACGTGCAAAAGAAAATTGTTCTGTTAGTGTTGTCTTTTAATTTTTAATCACAATATCAAGAAAGCTTTTTAGTGGCTGTGTAGAATTTACGCTTATTTCCGTATTCATAAACTTCAATTAGGGAACTTGAATAATTCAAATTATTTATGCCTATTTCCTCACAGGTAGGTAAGTAAAATCCCATATTTGTTGTAATTAATCATGTTGTATCGTTAAAAAATGTCCAGCATATTAGCTAATATCATTGGAAGCTTTTTACAAAAAATGATTGATGTTTTTAGAGTTTTCAGATAAGGCATAAGTGACATAATGTTCATTAATCATTAATAATGGCGTGGTCACCTGACCCGGAACATAATGTGCATTATTGAGAATGCTAACAAAAGTGTGACCAACTTCGTGCGCCACGTTTTGTACTAACTCCACCAACATTTGATAATCAATGTAAAGTTTAATCAGTGAAGCACCGTTAATTAAGAGTCACAGCTTAAAATGGATACGTGAGTCGTTCTTCCAACAACGAAGTCACCACTAATGGCATTAGGGCATAAACACGAAGCTGAACCGTGAAATTTATGGTTTTGAAGAAATCGCAAACCTTCAGAACAGCGAAAACATAACACGGCAATGTTCCGTAAATTTGAATAAACCGCAACTGAAGCTTTATGGCCCTAGCCGACGAGATTAAATTAATAAACGCGCGAAGTCAAGAAAAATACTAACCCGTCATTTCCACGTAGCTAAATCAAACACTGTTTTTTTTTGTGGTAACCTGGTAACCTTTGATACGTCTTCGTCGACAGTCGCAGTAAAGTTAACTTTACCACTTCAGGCTGACACCTGTAACTCGTTTATATACTCGACGAGATCTAGCACTCCCAACATTGCATTAACGTAAAACTCCTAAATCCTTTTGATAAACAGTCATCTCTTCCAAGCGACGACCCTTGACAAACTTGGTTTACTAACATTCATTTCTTTACCTCTCAGCATAAAGCCTTCGACTTAGTTCTAGCCACCGAATTAGCTAAATGCATTAAGTGTTAATAAAAGCTCGTAGAAAAGTTTCAGGATCGGGGTCAAAAGCTACAGCAAACGGGAAGTTCTATTTAATTAGGGCACTATTTTATTATCTTTGTTACGTCGTCACATATGTATGTTTCAGTATTGATTTTCGAGTGGGACAAGATAAATGTACCCATTTTTTAAATTTTTATTTCGATAAATAAATCAATCAAAACAAAATTGAAATTTTAGCAGAAAAATATTGAAACTCTAAGCTAAATCCACAGGAGATAAAACGATAAAAGGGAAACGTGAATTTATTAATCCACGTAGTGTTTACGAAAAGTCAAACATTTCCCTTAACTGTTTATAACCATTTTTAAAACTAAAAATTTCGCAAAAATGCTTATTATAAACACTCGTACCTATTATACCTTTATTAGACACTTTTCATCAAATCCTGATCTGTTTAGTCCCGAAATATATTTACTTCCTGACACCGATTCTTAATAATTACGTTATTTTCTCTACTTTGAACGTTCTTTTACACTTCGAAGATATAAAAACTGCAGAAAAAGCAGCTCCTCTTTTCAAATATTCATATCCTTTCTTTCCAGCAATGGTTAAATCTCCTTGTGCTCGTGTGATCAACATCTTTACATTTCTGGACCATTAATAAACCCGAGCATTTAGCAAAAAACCGGACAAACATTGAAAAGGCAGCGTAAATTGTCAAATGTACATCCGTTCTCAGCTGGAAATCTGTGCTAATGGAATTAGTTCCCAATTAATCTGGGAGAATGCGTGAGCTTCAGGCATCAAGCAATTTCTACATAAATCCACTTGAACGAATTCATACAAATTTGTATTTAAATGATAAGAACAAGCTCAAAACACTTTAACGATTAGATCAAACAAGCTCGAAAAATATAGCCACGTCTGGATTTAATTATTCCGAAATCCGGGAGCGTCTTTTCGTCACTGCAACAGTTCCTAATTAAATTCGGGACTTAATGAAAAATGAAGACGGGAAGTTTTAAATTGTTAAGTGGATGCTGATTAAAAGCTCGCCGCATTGTGTGATACAAAATCAGTGGATTTTAAACGCTCGAAATTGCGTCGGTTGGTCAGTGAATGGCGTTCTTGTGAACAAAAGCCGAAGCAAAGCAAGTGGACTGAAAATTGTGCCGTTTGAGTGCGCTGTGAATAATTCGCCTTTGGCGGAGTGACTATTTAATAATAAATCTCTCTGCGCCAAAGAAATTTCAAACGTATTGTCTGAAGCTGAAAAGCATCACATTTGAAACGTATCCTTTAAATTTTAACTAGAAACTGGAATCGTTAAAACCTGTCGGCACTGCCTATAATTTTGTTTTGTCAGAGAGTCAACAAATTTGAATCGTAAACGTTGAAGGAAATCCAATTATTGTAACAAACATTTTGGTTTGAAAGTAAACAACGTGGCATTTCAAATAAGACACAAAGTACATAATAAAGAAGAAAATATACAAATGCCTCAAGTACACACAATTTTGATAATATTCCCTCTCTGGAAAGAACATAAACTTTTATAATGAAGACTTTGTATATTACCATAAGCTTATCTAGGAACAATCCAGTTTGGAAAATCTGAAGCAACACTACTGGCTTTGCGGCGATAACTGAAGTTTACAGAAGTGCGAATGCAAATTAGTATTATTACAGTGAAGTCGTCACTTTGCTAAACTGTTCTTGTTCGAATCTTCACACAATCCGTATTCGCAACTGATCAAAAGTAAAATCTCAAATCCGCCCCAACCAAACCAAAAATAACCGACAAATAACTTGAGTGCTACCAAAAGCGGATGCATTTAATTGCTCACAAATTTTCACGTGCACAAAAGTGCCGATGATTAGATAAAATATACATGAGAGTATTGGGTCGAGTCACATGTAATGACTTCATGCTGAACGCCTGACTTTTGGCCTCCTGCCAGAAATGCTTGAGCTTCACCCATTAAACATCGTCAGCTGGCTCTTAATATTAAAAGTTATCCGCTTAATTACGACCGAAATAAATATAAACTAACTTAATTTTTTACCATCGGCGAAAATGGGTAGCAGCTCATTCTGTATGCCGCCGGATTATTATAATTATTTCGTAATTAGTCATCTAATTTCGGTGGTTATTTACTCGTTAACGGTGGGAGTTAGAAGGGATAAACCCTGACACCTAGACTTACTAGGTGGAATATAGACAAGGTTGGAACTTTTATTTGCAGCATACAAACCTTTATTTCTTGTTTGCTTTTTTTTTAAGCGAAGTTTTTATTTTATCTGGTTTGATGTTTATTTAAATAATAAATGAGGGTTTCTAGGCTTTACGACTGCTATTAAAACAACAGAAATCAATGGCTAAACGAGAATGGTCAGCTGGTTAAATTCAATATGCAATATGCAGCGTCCTAATTTCATAATTAATATTGATAAAATTTTATTGTGGGTATATGTAATTAGTTACTGTTGTACAAATTCAATAGCTAATAATTAACATAAATTAACTCAAGCTGCATCAAGTAGATAGGTACATATTATGAATTCACCCACAATGTGTCCAATGCCACATAATCTTCAATAATTCAAAAAATCAACATTACTTCTTCGTTCTTCATAATTTAGATCAACAACTGCATTTTACAGTTCATTAAAGACTTTAATTATTTTAAGATTCTCGTGGGCACCCAATATCCAATAGCTGTTCGCACTTCATTCAGTATTCCCATCAAACTAAAAGTATTTCAAAAACATCCCACTTTTTCGTGAAGACATTTCCCGAAACAAGTGACAAATGTTAAGGCAACAGTTAAATTCCTTTGTGTTCCACAACCCTCGAAATAAAGAAGTTTAATTATTAATATGATAAATCTTGCTGGCTGACAAAATATATATATATATTAAAGTTTTGTCAGCCAGCAAGATTTATCATATTAATAATTAAACTTCTTTAATATATATATATGCGTATGGTGGTAATGCCATCACCCAAGTGCCAGAGTTTTCAGGTCGCATCTACAGCCTCTGACCTGACCTAACGACCACTAACAAGTAGTGACCGGGACCGACGGCTTAACGTCTCACTTTAATATTTACACCGAAAGTAATTGAACCTAGAGATAATTTCTTTATTGAAAAGCTGACGGTTTGTTGTTTCAGTCTTGTACCAAGTTTTCTTATTAAAGTTTTAACGGAGAGGGTGGACAGTTGCGATCCTGCTACACTCCAAACAAAACATTGCGCACAAAACAAAACGCAAAAGGATCAATTATGTTAATTAAGTTTTAATTAAATTAATACAATTATTCTAAAGTTGGTTAAATTTGTTTAGTTACGAGCTGTTTGCAACTTGGACGTGTTCTGGAAATTCATGTCCCAATTATCCAAAATTTAGCAAAGATGTAACAGTTTTCTGTTCAGAAAAATTGTGTCAAGTGATAATTTGTGTCTAATATGGTGGTTACATAATAGACTGTTCGCAGTAATTAACTATTCGGTGTGAGTTACAACAACTAAGTCAACTCGTTATAAAGTGATGTTTGCAGATGGATATTACAACCAAAGTATTTTGTCCTCAAAGATAATTGAGTAGGAATGGGAATGCTATTTCAATTCATGATCCTTGTTGCTTAGATTGTATCAAATAATAATTAATTTTAATAATTAATTACGTATCCTTCAATGATTGATTTTGAGGCTCACCACATACGGTTACTTACCTACCTAAAGCAACATACTCTGATCAATAGGATAGTTGATTAAAGTAGGTACACGTTCTCCTATAGATAGCTACGAATAAATGAATGTCATTTGCCCATTTCATTTACAACTATTTTAAAAATAGTTAAAATGTTCTGAATTTGTCCGTCCTAAAATAGTTGGTTAAATATTTGAACACATGCACCAACTCTAAATCGGGCTAAACAACGCTCATTAATTCCCGACAACCGTAGATGATTGTAATTTCTGATAAAGTAATGCACGCGATAACAGCATTTAAGTGCAAACAATAAAACAGATCACTTTATGCTAACAGAGTTTCTATTCGTCCAGGAAATATCACGAAAGATCACGTCCTTACGTTCCAAATTAAAACAGAAATTAGGCCGGGTAGCAGATGTATAAAATAGGTACACGACAAATCGTAATAACGATATCGAATAAAATTGCATGTCGCACGGCGGTAGAATTATCCAAACATTTTCAACCGCAATTTTCAACCCTCAACCCTTAATAACTCAGCAAAACAATTTAGTGCTACACTAAAGTAAAATGATAAATGGCACCTTAACTGTCGAAACGAGGAAGATGTTTTAGATCGGAAATTTCAGCTGAAACACAACAAAACGATCGAGTCTAGACAGGAGCCTTATTAAACTAACGGTTCCATTTCCCAATGAACTTTAGCACTTTTTTAATTGGAACCGCATCGTGCTTAGTTTAGGACGTGACATGTCGAGACGGATCAATTAGAGCAATGAGTGTAAACTTTTTCTTTTTTTCTGAACAATTTAGTGTAGATTAGGAGCGATTTTCGCTCTTCCTCACAATGAACTCTGTTAATAAACAATAATAACCGTATTAAAGACCCGGAACGATAGGGAAATCGATTTCCGAAGTTCAGCACCTAAAAGTGGAATAAATACCAGAAAATGTGATGCTGTTCTCTCCGATAATAAGAATTTGTCACGAGTTTTGGGGATGATTACTCCCGCATTGCGTCACCTCCAGTTTGCAGGGAATACACAAAGCGACAACAAGTTTCTGTCTGGTTACTTTCCCAATTTATAATAACGACGTTCCCTTCAGAAATACATTTTTTGCTAAACATATTTACGCCGTGAGTAGACGGGGCTTTAGGTATATTATATTCTAATTTGAAACAGATTTTGGTAACCCATCATCCCTTAGCACACTTCAAAGGAAAGTTCAGCGTACAAAATTTATTTAGTTAATGGATATTTTCATAAATCTTTAATTTTATCCTAAAATTAAAATAATTAACAAACTCCCGTCTCCATATTTTACCGTCAGCACAGATCGGAGGAGATTAATGTCTCACACCCCCGCATTGTTAATAAAAATTCACAAGGCGTAGGATTCTCCCGGTTTCCGAATGCTATCGCAGCCCGAAATAAAATTAAGTTTATCGAAGACACTAAAAGTAAAAGGAACTTAAATATACATCGCGCTAACATTTCTTATCAAAACGAAAACCGTTAACCTAACATTGGATGAAGATGAAAAACGGGAGGCAAAAAATCAAATTTCTTCCGGTAAAATGAAAACAAGACGTGTACTGAGCGGATGGTGGCACGAGAATTTCAAACATACCGAGCTTTCCAACGCCTTGAATTACGGCTTTCAGACGGTACAATGTTTTGGTCTATAGTGAAGCAGAAAATTTCAGTAACAAAGGGAAACGGACGTTTTATCTTTACTCACAAAAATGAAGAATTTAATACTTTATGCAACATCTTGCACATTTGAGAAAAAAGGCGTCGGGACAACACAATTTGTAATGAAGTTAATCGTTATGTTTTTAACAAACTTTGTGTACAGTACAGCAATGCATGAACTCATACTTTACATGAAAATTTTATCAAGCGTTAAGACCTAAAACTGCCAATCACTCAAACATTGCCTTCAACTTGTCGAAATTATTCTAGCAAATAAACTGTAAATATAAAATTCCAAAATGCATATTTTCGGATTGAAATTTATGGACTTTACATACCTACCTTAAATCCGATTGTGGGACTTCTCGATGTAATTGGTGAATGTTGGATAACGATTAAAAAAGTTTAATTCATGGATACAATACACCAATTATTTTCACTCAAGACTGTGTCCTGTGTCTGACAAATTGCTAGCAAATTTTCAATTTAATTATAAAAACTGAACTGAACCGTCTGCAATGCAGACAGCAATCAATAATACATGTCTGAGAAAGTAATACAACTGATGAAACGAAGATGCCGAAGACGATAAAAGCTTCATTTTCGAGATAAAACTTGAAAAGTCATTTGATAATATTCAGTGTCTAGTCTTAATTATGTCTGCTTTATGATAATGCCGCCTGGAAACGTATTTCCTGTGTGTCATTTTGTGTGCAACAGTAAAACTGAGATCTCATAAAGAATAAATAAGATGTTAGGAAAATGCAACTGTGCTCATTTACTCCAAAATAGTTACCGTAATATTACGTAAAATAAAAATAAATACGATTGACGAAATTTTGCAATCAAAGCGACGATTTGAATGATTATCTTAGTATATTAGATACGATATGTCTGGAGTAGTCGCTTTATTTATTATTAAGTAATTTTCGATAATATCTTTACCTATTTAATATTTTTCTGTGTACCAGTACCAATAAGAAAGTTTTATTTATTATTTATTATAAGTAAAATAATTATTATTATCAAGATTCTTAGAATACATTAAACTGTAAGAAGTGTCAGTGCATGAGCATCCTATTAAAAAAACTATAACTTTTCAATTAAATTTTATTCTTGTGTATCCACTATATTATGAAGATGACATTTAAAAGTCACAGTGTGTTAGTCCGCTGTGAGATATTTTGCATTTTAATACAATGATAAAGCAAAAAGCTCCTACCTCCACGCTAATTGTCCCTGGAAGAATTCTCTCCATAATGAAAATTTAATATAAGCTTTATCAACCTCGGTTGTTACTCCAAATTTAATGATATTTGGAACTGATAGCTGCTTAAGCATAAACAAGTAATTAATTAAATTTTTGGTACATTACCTCCAAAAAGAAAACAAGTTTTTTTATCAAACTGCCGGTTACTAATTCATGTAAAATTAATCACAATTATGAGTTTTCAAAGAAGTCATAAAAATTAAAACAACGGACGAGACAAGCAAGATTTCATTAGCTTTTAAATACCTTCATTACAAAAACAATAGCAATTATCTAGAATGAATGCATAAGAGGAACCGGGGAGAAGTTTAATCAGAGATGTGCACCAGTTAACTTGTTTTATAAAATTCTGAAAAGAGTTATGACATCTAAGAGCCTGAAATAATTAAGCTTTGTAATCAAATTTATTTATCACAATTTTCTCACTTCCAAAAAAGCTTCCAGCAACGCATAAATCACAATAGAGGAAGCTTCTTCTTAAATTAAAATTAACACATTCACGACATCACAATTAATTTTAAACGTCAGCTTTCGCAAGATTTTCAACAGTTTTATCTTAATTTTGCAAAGGAAAAGCTCGTTAGACTTCAGTTACATCTCTGTAAACACATGACAAAAGCATCCACCATAGCGTGTTTCCCCAACTTTTGTCTATGTAAAGGTAATATTTGCTCAACTGTATGCTTTGTTGGCATGAAAAGCACCCTTCAATCGTGTTTTCGCGTAAGCTAACGCTGTTAATTCACGGCAGCATTTACTAACCCAAAACCAAAAGGGTTTAAATTTTGATAAACCTGACGCTGTCGTAAAAAACGTTATAATACCTGTGAAAAATTACATTTTTATAACCCTATTAAAAGTAAGGAGTATATCACAACTCTTGTTTACACTGCATTTTGAGCGCTTTGAAATAATGGCTAATAAAAATTCAACAATATTGGATAATTGCCTCAAAGTAATTATCAGTGTGATATACCGTCTATTTAATCCTTTAACTCGCTGTAACTTTGAGCGCTCGTGTTTCTCAAAATTTAAAGGTTTTTGTACAAAACCTGCTTGTGGTCAAATAAAAAACAAAACGTTGCTTTGTTTAAAACAAGAGACGCCTCTGATGTACAATGGAACAACATCCAGTGCATTTTCACAACAGCTCCACCTATGGGACGCTTTAATCAAAGACAATGCGACCATAATTAACATATTTATGAGTCAATTTAATTTACGCCTTTAGGAAATTGCAGTAACAACTACAACGAGATTGGTTTTGGAATTCTAATTTAACTCAAATTACCCCATACAGACGCCTAATTGGTCTTGACAAATTCTATATATTCTCTCCCACCTTTGAGAAGTTCGTTAACACCTGAAACGATTTTCAGTTCCGTTCTCGCTTCACCCTTTCGCTCTCAATGTAAAATATCGCGTGCTGATAATAGCAAAAAGGGGTTGAATGTATCCCTTCTCAAGGTCACACATAAATCGCGAGCTCCTTTAGGACAACTTCCGTGCGCACTGCTGAGCTGCTGGATTCCAGAGAAAAGAGTTTTTAATATTCTTCGATCGAGGCAGATGCTCGAAAAATTGTGCACGACACATGAATGACTCCGACCAGTTCGGAAGAGATTGGCAAATTCAGGAAACGCATTTTATTTCAAAAAGAAAAATTCGCAGCTGCATACAATTTTACATATTATTATTACTCGTACGAGATGAATTTTTTTGCTGAAAAGAGAAGCAGGTGATATTCTGCCGCAGAAGCACTCGTTACCTTAGGAGTTACACATATGGGGAGACCTTTATAATCGTCTTTCATTTCAGGCACCTCGTGTGAAATATTAACCTTATAAAGAAAGCTGAGCTCCTTGAAACTTTAATTGTTACGTAACTGTTGATAATTACAACACTTGTAGTAAAAGCGTTATTGATTAAAATTTAATTTTGTTGTTATTGGAACAACGTGTAATGTAATTAAAATCGTTTGATACTGTTGTTACACTCCACTTTTGTAAAATTACCCTAATTCTGCTGTGTTGAACCGAGTTAAGCTAATTACGCCAACACAAAAAACCCTCATTTATAAAACACCGGGTTGTCCTGAAATGTTTAAAAGCACCTACATGAGCTAGCCATTAAAAAGTTTTTATTTTATTATCACAAAAAGAAAAGCAAATGTAATATATTAAAAAAGGTAAAAAGCTTTTGATCAATAATGCATTTTACAACAGTTTAAAAAATTGTAAAACACTTATAAATCCTTCAAGGATAATAAAACGTCCCTCATGTTCAAAGTCTTTTAGTTGCTTGCGTGTCCCATTGTTGCTGCTATTTAAAAACCAGATAAGTCAATCTTAACCAAAAGAAAATGTGCTTTTTAAACTAAAATTTTTATTATAAATCCATCACTGCCAAAATAAAGACCTAGCCAAACGATAAGGAACTTGTCAAATCTAAAATGATGAATTTCCATAATTTAACCAAAAAATTAAATATTCATTTTACGAAACATCATGAAAATAAAATAATTCTGAAACAGGTATTCTTATTAAAAATAGATAGTATCCGCCTGTTAAAATGAAGTATGTTGTTATATGCACACAATTTTTTCGATAACTGCCCGTTATCCTTAAAATATTGAAAATGGAAATTATATCCAAGGTAAAAAGGAAAATTCCTACGACAAGAAAAAATTAAAAGAACTTAGTCCAATCTGTCAAAGAAACACTGCAAATTTAATTCCAACAAATAGTTTGCACCATAAATAATAGTCATATTCGCGTGAAAAAAATATTTTTCTTGACCAACCCCCTATGCTAAGCAAGTTTTAGGTTCTTTTCTTGCGTAAAAAAATCAATAAATTTTCGGCGTTACCTAACGTAAAAATGAGACCTTTTCGTAAGATTAAACAAAGAGTAGCTTTAATTAAGGTTATTGTTTCAGGAATAATAAATGTATACATAGTAAGCAACTTAGCTTATTAATTAATTTATGATTACACAACTAACCCCAAAGCCCGTTGAGTAAATCAATTTATTACAGATATTTGTTAAGGCATGAATGTTAATAGTTAGATAATGATTCTAAAGAGTGAGGACGCAATAATTAATTTAACAGTGAACGTGAAAGCTCAAGCTGAAAATTTCAATTAAACACTAAAAAGCCCTTGATTCATTAAAACTGTGAAATTCTTTGTGTTTCGTTACTTTTAATTAGTAATAACCGGCAACAAACGCCGGATATTTCACACCATTTTGTAAAATATTACTCAATAGTAGCCCACACATGAAGCAGAATTTATATCCTCTCGCAGGTAGTCCAAAAATGTGACATTAATTTCACCTTTCATTACACAAAATTACTCCCGCGGGGGACGTAAAAATAAAAATTTTATTACAGAATTCTAAGCCAATTTCAGGACATTTGTAGTAAAAATCGGACGGATAAAGCATTCGTCTTCATCCTTTGCTATAATAATATGCAACAAGTCATTCGTGACTTCAAAGAAATCGAGTCCATTTTTCTGAAAACCTCAAATTTTGCTTATTCATCTACAGGCGGAAACTGTGTTCCTTTCATCGCAATAATCCGGAAGCGATTTAAATTAAACAAGTTATTAATGTTTATAAATATTGGGTTATGATGTCCAAATCCGCGAATTTTTATATACAGTCTGCGTTTAGCTGAAATTTGTTTATTTTTGCGTCTAAACTCGTAATCTAAACAGAAGCTATGCTTTCGATCTCGGATTGATGTGGTGAGATGGGCGCTTGCAATTCGCAATTATTTATAAAGTAATTAATTTACTTCCGCCAGAATGCCAACAACAGGTGAGTCAAACCTGAATTACACACAATGTTCACGAAACTCATCGCAGTCTTATCAAATCCTCGGTTAAAATTTGATGCACCGTAATTGAACTGCTTTATAATGAACCCACTGAAATATATATAAAAATGATAGGAATTCAATCATCCTTGACGAAAAGTACGTCAGCAAATACATCCGATGAGGTAGAATGTGCTTTCAAAACGAGCAATAAAAAGCCAACGCGAGAGCTTTCACTTTAAACCCCTGGATGTGGGTGTTCGTGTCCCGGAGATAACGACAAATCAAATTACGTGACATATTTTTATAAGTTATAGCGCGATGGATGAAATCCTGGCAGGCACAACAGGTGAAACAGACAGGCGTGGATAATTTCCCGAATGAGTAATCGGAAAAAGCTCGAACATTTAAAAGATCAAAAGTTAGAAATTAGATCACTGCTTTGGCATGAGTTATGAGTTACGCTCGCAATGATGAACTACCAAAACTTGAACCTACATCTCGCTTTTTGATGAGTGTTACATATTTAAAAAAGCTAAACCGATAAACGAGTTGATTAAAGAATTTTTGATTGCTCAGTTTAACAATTTATATGCAGGAGAGAAGTGGCACCACTCGAAAGATTATAAAGTCAAATTTAAAAAGTGTTATCTGTTTGAGTGAATTCGACCAGACATCGCATCCTGATCAGTCGATGGCCGAAAAATCAAGGAAAAAGCAAAAATTATTAGGCCAAAATGTAAAATTGAAATGGATTGATAGAAAGCTCACCAAATTGGCTTACTTACTTCCTCCTCATAGATGAGCTTTTAGGATAACTATATAAAGTATTTTAATTTTTTATAATTAATATAATTAAAATTATTTTTTATTTTATATTTAATATATAAATTGTTTTTTCAGAGGAAAAATATGGTGTAATTTGCTAAAATAAATGATTCAATTGTCCCCTACGCAATAATACCTACCTTCGTAATCAATCACACATTCATTTTTTTTGCATGAAAATAAATCCAATCATATTTCGTTTAATATCCGCATTGAAGTCATGTTTTTAATAACTGGATTAGAGCGTGTGTAACGTGAAATGAAGCGAGTAATAGGCGTTAAACGCTTGATGAGTAACACATTTAAAACAACAAAAAAACTTTTGTACTTCTGAAGCCGGAACTGTCACGCAAAACCTATTCCTGAAAATTTAGTATTCTGCAAAATCGAAAGACGTTACTCATGCAATGCATCCAAATCGTATCCCATCTCCCAGTAGCAACTTTAGAGAAAAAAATCAAACGATAAGCAGTCATACGAAACTAAAAGCCAAGTAGTATCGATCGTAGTTTTATTGTTGAGGTAGAATTTCAGAAGCCCTAGAAGCCAATTAGCGTGTACAGGTCTTTCAAAGCTTTTTAGCACATATGAGGTCACTAATTGGGAAATTGTTTGCATAAGGTGAAAAGTTGGTAATCTGAATCTATCCGAAAAATTTCCCTTTTAATCTCGAGACGCCTGAACCTAAGCACCCATTCAGAAGCTAATTCAAGCCAAGATGGATCTGTTTGATTAACATGTTGGTTCAATGACGTCAAGTTAAGCAACGTAATACATTAAAAACTTCCGAACAGCGATAGCAATCACACCCCGACTGATTCAAATCCTTTGATCCCGTCCAGAGATAAAAAATCAAAGTACCAATTTTGGGAGACTCTGTTCTAATATAAAACAGACATGATACAAAAAGCTTATCTTCCCTCAGCTGTTTCAAGCTCGGTTTGTTCTGAACTCCGGCTTCATTACTGCCGGTTCCATGTCTTATTTCTCTTCATTTCCCAATAATTACGTTGCATCAGCTTGTACTAATAAAAGACTCCGATTAATTGCAAACGATCTTTTATAGACACTTCAAAGGAAATATTCAGGGTTTAACGATGCAAGCAATTGAAAACGAGGCAAAAAGCTGATAATTGAGACACTTCAAACCTATATTTGCGTTGGTGGTTAAAGATGCGTGGCCTACTTAAACCGCAGTAAAATTTCACGCCAAATACAATAATTATAAATCCAGAACGTTTATTTTGCCAGTGGTTGAATTAGTTCGTACTTGCCACCAACTAATTATAACTTTCACTTTTATTGTATAAACATTAATTTCAAAGCAACTGACTGATGAGACTACACAAAACTGATTTAGTGATAAGTTTTAAGAAACAGAAACGCGATGCGCTTAGTTAATATCGATCCCTCTGTTTGGCATTTGCACCCCTAGCGAGGCATTTAAACGGACTAATGAATAATCATTTAAATTAATTACGGCCCTATGATTTAATATGGAATCGATTTACATTTAATTAAAGATTAATAGCCCGTGTGCTAAATTTAATTTTCTGTTGATTCTTTTACAGCTTCCGGATAAGAAAAATGATTACAAAAGAGGGTAATTATATTAAAAAAATGCAAATGGCCTTACAATACGCATTCACGAACATCAGATAAAAATAAATCTGAAAAAATACATCCTCGCTTTAAATCCTGATAAAAATTGGCAGAGGCGATATTTTGAATAATGCCCCAGCTCGGATTTCTCTCCAAAATAATTTAAAGAGTCTTGCCTAAAGGGAAAAACAGGAAAACTAAAAAGAATTTGACACACGAGTTGCAGACGTGACAAAATACGAAACTAAATCTTGAGACAGAAATTAGAGTTTGCTTGTTATCAGAGAACAAACTTTTGTAATTTTTGTTGATTTAAAGCAAATAATACAAGGAGATATTAGCATTTAATGCTTAATTCTGATAAACACCGCAAAATTTATCTTTCTAATTAGCGCACTACTAATGATTATGACTATTTATTAGGAAAAATAATCTGATTTTAAAACATATTTGCAAAAAAATTGTAACAGCTCCTTAAAAGTAAAAGTTTACCAGGATAGATTAAAAAACGGTAAAATATTAAACAGGAAGGAATTATTGCGTCTTATGCTAATAATTATGACTATTTAAAAGGAAAAAGAATACTCGTACAATTGAAAAAAAATTAGAACAGCTCCTTAAAAATAAAAGTTTACCAGAATAGAGTAAAAACAGTAAAATATTAAATAGAAAGGAATTATGGCGTCGTATTTCGCAGGAAAAGTTCTTACCTTTGCTCATCTTTGGTGTGTTGGGTGTGGGCTATGAATCTGACGCATTCTCTCTTGTGGAAGGTCGCTTCTATCCAACTCCGCGCAGGAGCCTGTAAATATCAATTATTTAAAAAAAAACTAAAATAGGTAATACCCTGTTAACAGAAAATACTTTGGAAAATAACAGCTTACAGAATACCTACTAAATACCAATACATGTGTAACAGGTGGTGGCTGCGATTGATAGATTATGTGTTATAGACAGAAGATGTTCAAGTAGAACTTGAGAGATGTTCATTTGTGTGTACTTAATAAGGATTACCATAGAGGTTAATTTTCTCATTACACTTGCTTTGATGTTTGACTATTATTTACCTAACATAACCGAATGAGAGGAACTCTATTATCCACAACTTAGTTAATTTATGCCAATTTATCTACCCTTGATTAAATTATTTCTGAAAATCCTTTTCAAAAGAAAAATGATCTGCCGTTTGAAATAAATATTATGTCCTAGTTGTGATACATGAGACGATTTAGGAATAAAAGAAAAAATGTTTTACAAACCATTTGTTCTATTTTATTTATTGATTCTTCTTCTTCTTCAACGACTTCACAGGGCTATGATTTATCACTACTGGCAAAGAAACACCGAACAAAACTCATTCTTGAAAATGTTGATTCTTATACTCGTAATATTATACAATTACAAAGATGTTTCTTAATGTTAAAACAATTCCGGTCTTGATAATATACTTCAAAGTGGCTTCTCATAGTTTCTAGTTTCTGTTAACATGATCTGCTGACAGCATTTGTGAGTATAGCTTGATATGTGAATGTGAATTCAATTAAATAAGAATTAACATAGTGTTTTAAATCTTGTAGCAAATTGCAATTTAAGGAAGACATTTACGTCTCAATTAAACTACAAAAAGTTCGGCATTTACCGAGCAGAAAATCTACTGTGCTGCTGAAATGTAGTTACTGAAAAGTGCGGTATACGTCTTTTATCATAATGCACTATGTGCTTCAATAAAAAAACTAGAAAATCATATTTTGTGTGGTAGCTACAGTAAAAAAATATGAAATATTTGGCCCTCCACTTGATGGAGGCATTACGTTGGCCCGCTTTGAATATGTAGTAAAATTTTAGGTGGTTGTTATTTATATTGTTGTTAGAGCCCCGTTGCAGATATTGTGACATAAAACGACAACAAAAATATCCATAACACCAACAATTATTATTATTGTTATTGCTATATTTACATCCGGGTAATTCGCAACAAAGGGAAGACAGTTCCGATTCAATTACTTTTCAGGGTGATGCAGTTCAAAAAACAAATGCCGTCTATAATTACAATTTTTTTATGCACGAAACTCCATTTGAAGTTTCAGAACATTAAAATCAATAATTGATAAATTCGTTTCACTTTTTATTACATCACAGAGTTTAGAAAAGCTTCATAATTCCGTAAAGAGTTTTAATTAAAAATCATGTTTTTGTAATAGGTAACTTTATGAAAGAAAATAGAGATTAATGGCAGTAATCAAGTTTTTAGACCCACTTTATGCTACTAATTGCACCGCTTTATAAATCGAAAAAATCCTTTGAGCGTTCAACTTTTGCAAAAGAAAAAAGCTGTTATTGTTTATAGTTGATAAATTTTTAAAACAAAACCTCACCCCAAATTATAAAACATCGTTTTAACCATTTAGTTTTTACCGTCTAAAAATTAAACAAAATAATACAAATTGTAGATACATTTTCCTTACTCAAAACTTATTTATTTATTTAACTCCATGTGTATCTATTTTGTATTTAATTCTGGGCATGTGCTACCATTACTGGACAAGTCAAAACAGAAATGTCCATTCGCCAAACTTTGTAAACATATATATGTCATGTCATTCCACGATAAATAAACAATACACGTGTTTACGGATTGTTGCCAACCATTTTACTCAAAATATTTTCAAGTACCCTTTCGGTATTATTTAACATTTACACAATAAAAACAAATTAAACAGTTTAATGACTATAAAATTATAACAATACCTTCCTTTAATAAACACTCATTTAAATATGTACATATTTACAATTTATTTACAAACAAAAGGATTTCAATGCGTTATTTAAGATATTACTTCTACATGAGTTGACGTTCATTACCTGTAAGAGCTTTTGACTTTCCTTATTTTCCATATCTTCAACTAAAAATTAACATTTAAATACCGCGAAATTGCGAAACGTGTTTTTAACAACAGATGCTACATGGTAATATACGTGAATAGTTAAGAAAATGACAAAAAATAGAATTACTTCAAAGTGTAATTAAGACTATTCTTACTTTGAAGTGCTGACATAAGTGCTGCAAATAAAACATACCAATATAATTGTAACTGCTATATTTTTTTCGACACCACTTTTAATAATTATTTAAAAGATAATATTTTCATACTCATTAGTCTTTGTTGAAGTAGGTATAGAAAAAAATAACGTGCCCCTAGCGTAAGGCGGCTCTCGTTACCACCGCGTGCTTTATAATTACATTCACAAAAGCTTGCATAGTTTGCGTGTTCGAGGATAAAAGGACCACTAACCCCTTAAAATGCGCAAAAATGCTAATATGAGCTACTTTTTACACGTTCTACGGAAATTGTAAGACCATTCCAAAACGGTACTCGAAAAAAACAAATACATATGAAATAGCAGGATAGGTACAAACGTTTTATCATATCGTCACAAATTTGACAGAATATACAAAACTACCATGCTATGTTAGAGTAATATCATTTTTATACAGACCATAAAAGCGTTATTGTATCGGTTCCCAATAGCGAAACATATTAACTTACGGAAGAAAATGGAGTTGCCACCGGCCATAAAAATGTTGATAAAGAACTCACTAAAGAGTCAAATATTCCACGTCGATGCTGTAAATAATTATAGAAAAAAATGGTTAGAGCACTACGAGAAATTCCACTATATTATTGCAGATTAGAAAGGGGTTAGAGAAGAGTGAGACGAAACGTTGCGTGAACAATTCAGTGAATTAGATTCGGATATGATGTTAAAGATTCAATCAACATAAAGAATTTTATCGTGATTATTATTTAGAATTAGGTTGTAACAAGCTTACGTGATCCACTACGGGTATTAAAGATCTTTGTTCGGTTACAAGCTCAGTGAAGGAGCATCCTTTCCAGGACGAAGTGTTCTAAATACGAGGGTTACCAAGGTTCATTGCTTTCTTCTCACCGTATCTCTTACAAATAATGTGCAAACGATCTAATTTCTTTGCCAATGTATCCATTGTTACAATGTTATGTAAATATTTGCACAAAAGTAGGATAACAGTAGAGTTGATGTTGGAGGCTCCAACATAAAGCAATCCGGGTTTTAGATTCATCACAAAACTACAATATTTAAATAATATTTGTACAGAAGAGAGGTATAACAAAGGACAAAAATAATCAAAAGTTGAATGTAAGAAGTTCAAAAACACAGTTCCCTTTGAGTGTGGTAAATTGCTTCGAGGACTCGCACATCGATCTGTGCCATTCCTTTAGAAATTTCTTTTAACTCTATTTATTTATTTATTTTTCATTCGCATCTAACGCAGCAAACATTTTACACTATACATTATAAGAAGGGAAAAATCAATACAAATATCTACTTGAAGGCAAAATGACAAAATTTCCTCTCAGCTGAAAATTGGTAACAACTTATCTTTATCGTCTTTTTGCCCCAAAGCCAGAATATTGTATACAATACCTCTCACGATTTGGTGTAACAAATAAAACCAATAAACTTACCGCAAATAAAATTCGAAATGTGTTTCAAATAGCTTTTCATATAACATTATTTTTCAATAGTTCCTATTAAACGTAATAGAGTAATTTTTAATAAAAACTAAAAATATAACTAAAATCATGCTTCTTACGTGACGAAAGGTTTGTAATTACTTTTCCATTTTTCATTCTTTTGTGAATTAGACCTCACGTTCTAGAAAAATCAACTAAGATATAAAGATAAAACACGAAAGAGCTGTAAAATGCACTGAAATTTATAATAATGACTGCGAATGCAACTTTTACATAAATTCAAATTAGGTAGTGAAATTTAAGCTACTTCAATTTGTAAATTGAAAACTACCACGCAAAAGCTCACTGAAACTGTAAAAAGTTTGGCCATGACCTTTTCCAATTTTCTCTTTAGCATTTTTTAACTAAACATTTTTTAACATAGAAATTATCACTTGATATGGATATTCCACAGTTCTAAAAATAAATATCACATTTATAAATATGGTGGTAAAGTCCAAATAGGTACAGGGTGTCCCAGAACTCGCGCCCCAGAGAAAAGCAGAGAAATCGTCATAAAAAGACGAATAAATAATCCTAATGACAAAATTTTCTATCTTGAACGGTATTCAAGAAAAGAACATTTTAATTCTACCAATCAGAGCTTTGTAAACCATCCAGGTTATTTCTCATAATTGTTGCTAGGTTGCATATTTTATTACTTTTCCAATAAACTGGTCGACTGTGAAAATTTCGAGAAACGTCAGGAAACGTCAGTGAGAAGTTTTAGTACCGCCATCGAACTCAACCGTACTCTGTCTTCATGTATTCTGCTAGGGATTATGTGGAAATGTTGATAGTTTAGGGAACATGCGCATAAAATGCTACTAGTGATAGAGAGGCGCCAACGGGAACGCTTTCCTGAAGGGAATCATCACAAAGTGATTCTCAATAAAGTTATCTCACGAACAAGGGAAACAGGTCAAGTTGTACCAAATAGAAAGGAGATCGGTGTGGTGCTCGAATTATGTTTTTTCTTAAAAACAAATAATTTTTAAAAACTATATTTTATTCAAACGAGCAGACTTATGGGTTACAACTGAACTGAATGACTTAGTTACAAGGGGTTTTTATATGTTAAATGGGGTAAATAATATTTATATTTGATAATACAAATTACTATTGATAAGTTGTTTTGGTTTGTCTAAGTATTTTGGATTAGTAATGCTTCTAATATAACTCCTCCCTCCTTAAGTTGGAAAATAATACGGAAGTATTATTTTGCATTTCTGATTCCTGGATCGGATCGGAATTTGAAGTATTTTGGATTCCAGTGATTGTTCTCCTTTGGGTTAACCATTGGGGTTTCCATTTTATAGCGAGCAAAATGATTAGGCATATTATTATTATTGATGTTAGAATTCCAAAAATATAGGATGGTTGAGGATTGTATATAACTGTGTCGTTAGGTAACCAATTGTCATTAGACCGTTCCTTTAACTTGGGTATTTCATCCAGGTCTATGTGATGAAGAATCAGTTGCTTTTCATTTACTCTTGCTTTATTGATTCCTGTTGAAATTTCAGGTAAAATAAACGGCTCTCCTTCTAATATGTTTTCTTCGTTACGAAAGACAAAATCATCACTTTCGATTTCACAGTGTTGTGGGATTTTGATAAGGCTTGGTCGACTGATGATTACAAATCCAATGTTGTCGGCGTTACATTTTCTTTTAATTTTGAGTTTTTCTTCTGGTATTAAAAGTACGTGGCTATTACTGATCCTTTGTTTTATCGTCTTTTTAAATTGAATTTTAGTAAAATGGCAGTTTTGAATTGGACGATTGAGTATTGTTGAAATTATGCAGTCTTCTTGATTTGGAACCAATTTCTTTTTGCAGATTCTCAGGTTTTCGACTTGTGGACAATCTTCTTCTTGATATTGGTGGGTTTGAGAGCTGAGTAGAAGGAATGGGTTTGGTGGAACAATAGTTAGATTCGATTGAGGGATTGAATATATGTGGAAAAAGTCAAAGGATTCGGAATTTAGGATTGGCATATGAATTGAAAAGACTATTCTATTTTGAACTAATGCTACATTTAAATCTGCTATTTGATAATACGAAAGGATATTAGTAAACTGAGGTATTTTGTTTTTTTCATATAATTCTGAAAGTGTATTTAATATATATTTTAAGTTTGTAGCTGAAATTACTGAGCTGTGCAATGTTTTTAATTTGGCAAAAGTGATAGAGTCTTCGAGATTGTCTAAGAATGTAATTAAGTTTTGACAATTCAGAATTATTTGATCTAATGTATTTTGAGCTCTGATAAAAGCGGATATATCGTCGAAAGTTTTATAAACGTTATGCTCGAAATGATTTAATCTTTCTTTAATTAACTCTTGATTTTTACTGAGGGTTATTATTGTGTGGTTGTAGTTATCGATCAAGCTTTTTGTCAATGAAGTTTGGATCTGAATTTGTTTATTTAATGAATTTTGATTATCGGTTAGAATTTTAATAGCTTTATTATATTTTTCAGCATCATCTGAGTCTAAAGTACCAAATAAGTATTTTGAAGCTTTACCTATGACGTTAATTAATCCGCGTTTATTCCTGGAATGAGGCGCCAAATTGTCAAGTTTATTGCGCGATTCTATGATTAAATAGTGAGCTTGAGTGACTGAATTTCGTAATACATTTCGATAGGTAAGTGCTGCTGTTTGAAATGTTATATTACTATATAATGTATTGTTTACAGTAATAAAATACTTATTAACATTATCTAAAAGCTTAATTAATGGTTCTATTTCTACATAATGAATAAATGTATGATGATCTTCTATTATTTTACCTAAACCTAAGTTAAATGGTAGTATTTGACTATCTAAAGTAGTGATTTCAATATTATGAGAGGAAGTCAGGTGAATCAGGGTTAGAATAATTGAGATTTTGAGATGAATTTCCATTTTCTTCATCCTGTAAAGAGAGATTTTTATTATGAGTTGTTCTTGTTCTTTTCACGTGAGATTTATGATAAGTGCCTTGAATTGTTTTTAGCTTTTTATGATCGTCAGAAACAACTTTGGTTTGGGTAAATTTTGGATGTGCTTTGTTTCTAGCTTTAGTTTTAATATAAGCGGTTTGATTTGGTGTATATGGCTCTGGGTCTTCTCTATTTTCATTTCTTTTGTTAATTATATTTTCTTTTTTTGTAGCTGATTTTTGTTTAATTTGACTATAGAGGGTTTTGACGTTTTCTCGATGATTTTGAATATAATTTGAAATTATTTTCTTATCGTCTAATGCAAATGGATCATCTGAGTTTATGTGGCCTTTTACAACTTCAAAAGGTGTATATCCGGTAACTGAGTGTATTGTGTTATTGTAACCGATGATGGCATAAAATATTAATTTATTAATAGTTTCAGTTGGTTTTTGTAACTTAAGACATCTAATTTCTTCGGCTAAGGTTGAGTGAAACCTTTCTACTAACGAATTGCTATTTGAGTTTTTTGGTGTAGTATAATGAATTTCGATTTTATGTAATTTGCAAAAATCCTCTAACAAATTATTTTTGAATTCACCTCCGCAATCAGAAGTTATTTTGAGTGGTAGCCCGTGGTGTGATATATAGTTTAATAGTGAGTCTATTATATTAATTGGATGCAAAGATGTGAATGATTCATGATTTTGAAAGTGTCTATGTGAATATGTTCAAAGGGTTTACTTGCCGTTGGTGTTAGATTAAATTTTATGACAGGTGGATTTCTGTCATATTTTGCAATTTGACAAATTTCACAATTGTTTACATAGTCTGTTATGTCGTTTATCATGTTTGGCCAATACCAATTTCTACTAAGTGCCGTTTTCATTTCGTTTATGCCTTTGTGGCAGGTCTTTCCTTCGTGGTAATATTGTAATTTTTCTTTTTGTTGGTCAAGATCTATAACGTCCGTTAAGATTGAATTTGATTTTATAAATTTGAAGGAAGTGTTTTTAAAGTACATTTGTACAGCTTTTATGAATCTCTGTGCGATTTCAGGTTGTTTAAAAAATAAACTATAGGTTTGTTTTGGATTTAAATATTGTTTAATTGTGTTGATCACATTTATTTCAAAGTTATTTAGGGGAATTAAAAATGTAATTCTATTTTTGTCGAAGATTTTTTGATTTTTTATGTTACAATTTAATGCATCTTTGCTGCAGTTGATTATAACTTGATTTTTAAAGTGATTTAGCGGTTTATCTGTAATGGGTATGTCTAATATGGGGTTCTCTAATGCGGAATGAACTGTTTCGTTATCACTATTGTTGATAACATCGTTATCCGGGGGTTTGATTTGAATATTAGAAAGAATTTTGATTTCTGATGTACTTGGTTCTTGTTTGATTATTTTTACAACTGATGGACTGCAACAATCTGGGATTTTATCTGGATTATCAAGATATTCTTCTAATAGTTTATCAACTGTGGTTGCGTCGCCAACATTTGCGACTGTTGAGTAATTATCATCTTCGTTTTCTACTGCATTGAGTTCTATTCTTGAAAGAGCGTCGGCGTTTGTATTTTGTTTTCCTTTTTTATACACTATTTTATAGTCATATTCCTCTAACTTGAGTCGCCACCTTACTAATCTTGAATTTGGTTCTCTGAGACTAAATAACCACTGTAAAGGTTTATGGTCTGTAACTATTACAAATTTTGTTCCAAATAAATATGGCCTGAAATATTTTGTAGCCCAGACTATGGCCAATAATTCTTTTTCAATAGTGCTATAATTGCACTCGGCTGGATTCAAAGTTCTTGAAGCGTATGCTATAGGTAAATCTTTTCCTATTTCTCCTTGGCTTAAAACTGCGCCTATGGCAAAGTTAGAAGCGTCTGTAGTTAAAATGAATGGTTTTGAGAAATCTGGGTATTGTAGTATTGGTTCATTGCATAATAAATTTTTACAAAATTCGAATTGTTTACAAAGTTCTGGTGTATGAATTATTTTTTCACCCTTTTTTAAACATTGCGTAAAAATTTTGGTAATTTTAGCAAAATTTTTAATGAAACGTCTGTAATATCCAAGAAGGCCTAAGAATGATTTGATTTCTTTTGCGGTTTTTGGAATAGGGAAGTTTTTTATCGCTTCTATTTTGCGTGGATTTGGTTTAATCCCGTCTTTTGTCACAACATGTCCTAAGAATTCGACCTCCTTTCTAAGAAATTCTGATTTATCTAATTGTATCTTTAAACGGTGTTTCCTGAGTTGATTAAATATTAATTTTAAATTGGAAGTATGCTCTTGCAATGAGGTAGAGAATACGATTATATCGTCCATATAGACAAAACAGATTTTATGTTGAAGTTCTTTGAGTACATTGTCCATCACTCTTTGAAATGTCGCTGGCGCGTTTTTAAGTCCAAATGGCATTCGTACGAATTCGTAATGTCCGTTATCCACGTTAAATGCGGTTTTTTCAATTGAAGAGGGATCCATTTCTATTTGATGGAATCCTGAAGCTAAGTCGAGTGTAGAAAAGTATTGACATTTACCTAACTTATCAAGAATATCTGTAATATTAGGTAATGGGTACCGGTCATCAATAGTTTTTTCATTAATTTTTCTGTAATCTATTACAATTCTCCATTTTTGTTTTCCACTCGCATCTAGTTTTTTTGGAACAACCCAGATCGGAGAACTCCATGGGCTAGTTGAGGGTCTTATTATACCATTATCCAACATTTCTTTGATTTGTTTTTGAATCTCGGGTTTATGCACAAACGGATATCTATAAGATTTCGTATGAACGGGTATTTCGTCTGCCGTTTTTATTACATGTTTTACTTTATTAGTAAAAGTTAATTTTTCATCTTTTTTGTGAAAAATATCTGAATATTCTTGACATAGAGATATAATTGCCTTTTTTTCTTCTGTGTTTAGGTGATTTGTTCTAATAAGTTCTTGGATATTAATTTTTCTGTTATCATTTTTGCTGTTATTAGCAAAATCTTCAATTCCATAAATTTCAAATTTTGTTTTTATTGTATCGGAAAATTGTATTACTTTAAGAGGTTTTTTGAGTGTAAGAGTAATTCTTGAATCTGTATTGTTGTGAACTTCTGTGATTGCAAATCCATTAAATGCCTTTGTCAACGTTTCAGGAATGTATAAATTTTCTAATTTTTGTTCGGGGATAATAATTTCTCCTTCGTCATGATCTACTGGTAACTTTAGTTGTAATATTTCGTAAGCGTCAACACTAAACGTAAATGAATTATCTTCTGATCCTCTAAAGAGTAATGGTATTTCTAGATTATTATTTATTAATTTACGATTAACTAGATCTATAGAAAGTTTAAGTGATAATAAATCTTTTAATCCGATAATTCCGTCAAAGAAATCGTGAAAATCATATAAGATGAATTCTATGCTTTCATTTGTACAAAATTCTGCGAATGCTGGAATTTCTGCTTTACTTTTGAGAACTTTTTCACCAGTAGCTGTTTTAATGAGTGTGTTATGATGATATATGGTGGATGGATAATATTTTTCTGCTACCGAAGGTCTAAGTAATGAAATAGAACATCCGGTATCTATGAGTAATTTGAGAGGTGGATGATTAATTTTTATGTAAGGTAGTGAATTATAATTAGCCATACTATTGATTTCGGAAATTATGTTGTCTCGTAAGGAAGGCTTGTTGATTGAAAATTTTCATTGTTATCATAGAAATGATTAATATTATGATTAAGGGTTGATTCTTGTTGTTGTTGTTTATTACTGAAATCGTTATCACCGTAATTACTTGTTTGTTGATGGTTTTCCAAATTTGTTTGATTGTTGAAGTGATTATAATTATCGTTATTTTCAAAATGATTTTGTGATTCATAATTACTTGTTTGTGGGTGTAAATAATGATTATTTGTGTGACTGTTTTGATCATTATTTTGGAAAAAATGGATTTCTTCTGAAATAAAATTTTTTGGGCCAGAAGGTCTAAAATAATTAGGTTGCCTGATCGTTGGGTTTCGTGATGTTGTGGACATGGGTTGTACATTATTATGATGATTTTGATAATTATTGAAATGTCGTATTGAGGGATTTCTTGACGTAGTTGACATTTTTTCAACAGGATCTTTCGAAATTTGTCCATTGGGTTTGAAGACATTTCTAGGTTGACCAAAAACTTGGGCGTTTGTAGGGAATTTATATTGAATTGGTCGAGATTTTACCTCAATTGGCTGACTTGGAAATTGTTGGGAATTAAAATTTTGAGAAAAAGATTGATAATTCGGAAATGACATTATAGGTGGATGGTGCTGGCTATTAATTTGAGAATTATTGTGATTTATTTTATTTTGCGATTTGGCATAATTCGGTTTATTATTGGAATATAATAATGAACAAAAATTTTGGGTATATCGAAAATTATATTCTTCCGTTACATATTGCATTGCTATTTCTAAGGATACGGGATTTCTTAATCTTATTATGCTTTGAATATCGCGAGGTAATCCACGAATAAAAGTTTTTAATGCCAACTGATCATATTGTTTAGAGTAGACGTTTTTTGTGGTATCAGGCATTTCAAGAGCACTAATGGTATTTAATTTGGAAAATAATCTACTACGTATTAATTGGATTCTTTTGCCAAAATCCAATGGATCTTCGTTTTTGAACGGAATTAATGTTAATAAATCTTGTTCCAGACAATCCAAATTTCTTTGATCACCGAAGCTTGATCTTAAAGCATGTTTTATTAAATTCCAGGTGCTTAATTCAGTTTTAGAACCTATTAAAATTAAAGCGCGATCAACCAATTTGCTAATAATAATTCGTCTTAAATATGGAACAAGTTCTGCAAAGTTTCCATATTGGGAAAATAAATGATCACAAGCGTTTATAAAAATTTCGAGCGTATTCGGATTGCCATCGTAATTTGGAATTGTATCAACATATAATTTTAAAAGAGTGTAATTTGGACCTTGTGGTTGAGTCATTTTTGTGAGTTTTAATGAGTTTTCAAAATTTTCTACCAATTTATCTATATTTGAATTATTATCAGTCATGAAATTGAATTATTACTACTAAGCAAATCAATTCTTATGCAGGGAATTGACAGGGAGAGACAAGTAAGGATGGATTCAGATACTCAGACCCACCTGGTATCAATCCTGGTTGACGAATTCAATTGCCCCGTTGTCCAGGACCTGAAGAACGCTTCGTAGAGTTCTTGACTCGATGCAGGAACTTTCGCAGGGATACTTCAGGTTCTTCTTGGCTAGCACTTAAAGAATTAAAATTCTAAATCGCGATTATTTTGCACGATGCACGACGACGCGATTGTGCTATCCTACTGACTGCGCCAATTATGTTTTTTCTTAAAAACAAATAATTTTTAAAAACTATATTTTATTCAAACGAGCAGACTTATGGGTTACAACTGAACTGAATGACTTAGTTACAAGGGGTTTTTATATGTTAAATGGGGTAAATAATATTTATATTTGATAATACAAATTACTATTGATAAGTTGTTTTGGTTTGTCTAAGTATTTTGGATTAGTAATGCTTCTAATATAACTCTCGCAGGACTGTTCTCACTGTTCAAAATTAAGAGACTTTTCTCAAAAGTGCATTTTGCTGTCACGTATGTCATTTGTGACGACATTTTTAAAAGAGAAGACTGTTTTGGGGCTAATATTTCTACCTTCTAAGTCATCATAACAGTCGTAATTCAAGTCCTAATTCTTGGAAAACGCTTCAATTTGTGGCTTTGGTACTAAAATGTCAAAGACTGTCAAATATTAAAAACAGACGGAGGTCATGTCGTGTTGTTGATTCACACAGCCCCGACCAGATGATATTTTAGATGCGTTTGCAAAAGCTTAGCAACCAATTTTATTCACATTAACACCTAGAGTTCCCTTTCTGGGATTGGTGGTTCTTAAACTCTCAAAACTTCGTTATGAAAGCCATTAATTTTTCTTCGTTTATCTACATTGTCGTCGGCACTTGTCAGTTTTCCCCTGGGGCGCGAGTTCTGGGACAGCCTGTATGTATGTATTAGCTGTTTCAAAACTATAAAAAAGCCAACGTTGCATTTTCTCGCAAAATTAGTTGTTATAAATTATTCATGCACTTTAAAAAATTAATAGCTAATATAATTTAGAGTTTTAATGAGAGATCTAATCATTAATAACTATCTTACATTTTTATCAACCTTATTTAAAAAAAAAAATTCGGTAAAATGCGACGTTGGCGTTTTTATAGTTTTGAAACAGCTAATATCTATTCAAAATCTTTCTTTTGTACTTTGTTTCATTTGTTTGTAAAAAAAATGGTATTTTACACCATAGTCTTAATAAATACATGTGTCCTATAATAAAACATATCTAGAATTATACTCATAAACACCAACATTACAAAAAGACGTACTGTACTGTAACATTCAGCAAACAAATTGAAAACAATGTTTGTTAAAATACAAAAGTATTAGATAATCAATAAAATTGTTGAATACGCATGTACAAGAGTTCAAATTAAAACCGCTCACGTATGTAATTAGTTTGTCAAGTGTAAATTATAACTGAAATTAAATTCGAAAAATTCACTCAAGCTATACGCAAACGTTAAAAAATAATAAAATATTCGTTGTGATATTAGTCTAAATAAATGTATATAATACGTTGTGAAATACGTTTTTAGATATACACTGAAATGTTTATTTGTTAAAGCTTTCAATTAATTAGTACATGATGAATCGATTGAATTAATCTCAAAGTGAATTTGTTATTTCTGCATATAGACTCGTAAAAATATTACATTGCAGCGCTTATTAAAGTATTTGAGATTTCTTTCTAAAATTTTATTTAATTAAAATGATTAAATGAATGTCGCCAGGTCGCCACCTTTACCGCTTCAGTTGTTTTTGATTAAAAGAGGCACAGGAAGATATCCCACGTTGTTTGGTTTTTTAAATTAAATTTCTAAAACCTCACTGTCACTTATGTCGTAAGTGAAAAATAAGGGGAATACCAATAAATTGTACGTCTACACTCTAGAGAAACACACAACTATAAACAATAAAACACACGAGCATTTCAGAAATAACAACCAATTCGCTGCTTCTGTCTGTAAAATATTATGAAAATTTAATTGAAATAATTACGGATTACGCCCAATATCAGTTTTATTACATCTTTTGTAGTAGATGTCTATTGAATAGAAATTAATTGAATATTCTTTAGAAATGAACGACTTCCGAATAAAAGTTTCTCTGTGCCACCTTCACAAAAACAGGTCACAAAGTTCAGTCCTACTGACCTAGTTAGCGAGAACCAACCCTAATAAAAATCAGACATTAATTCTATAGAACTTATACGGAATCATTTATCCATGAAAAAATGTTCTGTTGATGCAGCGTTTCTATCAAGCTTAAAGCTTCTCGTAAACATAGTAATATACACGACTCGAAGGAAAAACAAACCTTAATGTCCTGAAATCTTCATAAACTGAAAGCAAACAAATGCTTACTTTCACCCCTGTTAATAAAGGCATGTACAGCACATCTGTTATTTAAAATTTAAAAGAAATGTTACTCACTAATTCTTATTTAATTATTAATAATACGGAAACAACAGATAATACCTTGTGAAGGCCGTCACTCGTTGGACAAACATTCATTTGCAAAATCCTATCGCAATTTTTTGCAAAAATATGACATATTTTAACATAAAAAATGCCAAGTCGGGAAATCACTGCTCGTAGAACTTTCATTTTAAACTGTTATTATTGTTTTAAATCTATTAATTGTTGCAACTCGAAGTATATCAATAAAATTGTATTTATAAAGCACTCATTGTTTATTGTCCTTATCTGGATAACTAAATCCACAATTTTTAAATGACGCAACGCAAGGGGTAAAGCCGGTTGGGGATTATATTTGATCAGGATTGTATAAGGATGATAACGTGCGTGTGCTCCCTATGAAACTGCCCTCTAAGTACAAAAACAAACGAATTGAAAAATGCGGTGCTTGACCATGATTTTTTTCCATGTGCGTGAATCCAGTGAACAAATTGTTGTAATTTGGTAACAATCGTTTATGGAAATTGCAGGCCTACCTCATCTTTGTTCTTTTTTTTCTTCCGAATTGTACACAGCTCTTGAAAACTGCCACTCAGTTTTTGGGAGAATTGCAAAATATCACTCTTTTTTAAAGTCATAGCCAACCGACCGAACTACCGACCTTAAAATACTAAACGAATCATTCAGACTATTTGTTTAAGTTGATAATTTTAAATTTCTTAGACCTTATCATGCGCCGTGTTGTTGTTCGGATTATACAAACGGATTCTAGAAATAGTTACCTCGAATACAATTATTTCCTAAAACTATCGCGACAAACGCAAGTATCAACGACGACGCTTAATTACTCGTGTCAACTGAGTCAATTGATATGTTATGTCAAGTGGCTGCGATGTTTACTGCTGTATCAGATAAATGTACCAGTTATTATTATCTACTTTAGTTCAATGAATCCAGATGTCATTAAAAATCGTGGCGGGTGTGCAGGTCCATCGTCGAATCCATATCTAAGGTCTCAGCTAGGGGAAGTATCTCGTTAGATATTACAGTTATTATGCGTGTTTCAAAGCATTTCAAGCTGCAAAAAAGGTTGCGTATGAAGCACGAGCCGTAACATCATGCTTGAAATATTTATAAAAGAAAAATAAACATAATCATGCAACCTGGATAAAATAAATCGTGAAAGCAACATCGAACTTACTTTTGCTCTCGGTTTATCCAGATAAGAGTAAGATTGCTGAAAATTCACAAAGTCAGTAACACACACTTTTATTTAAGGATATTTTGATGAACTGCGTCCTGAAACCTCAGCGTGATGGAAAAAATTAAATCACTGTCTGAATAAAACAAATGATGTAGTATGTTACAAATCTTTACTAGCGTCGATAGTTGCTAAAAAAATAAAAAATTGTTCGAATTGGTTATAATCCTATTGAGAAAATATCTTCAATATCGTAACATCAGAGAGATAATTTTCTAGCCACTGGAAAATAAAAATTGTTCCGCATCTAGAATAAACGAATAAAATTTTTATAGATAGCACTTCACGAGCAGTCGCCAAGTTTCTTTTCGTAATGTTCTAAAAACCAACATTAAATTCATTTCATTAAATTTTTAGTTTTCATCATGCCAAAAAATGTGCGCTAAATGAACGTGACAACCATTTGCATGGCGAATTTATTGATCAACTAAAATTTGGGTTTTATGCATAAGTTATCATTTAAATTTTGTCAGGTTTCCATATATTTATATGTGCATTTTGAATAATCGTAGTGAGAAAAGATAACATCGAAACATGTACGTATAAATAAAAATGATAACAATAAAAACAATGAGCATCGGTCGCTGTGATAAAAAAAATCAAAGGATCAATCTCGACAGTTCAATATTTATTTGTCGCCAAAAAGCTGGCATGTTTTATGGTCTCAAGGGTGCGTGTTGTATGTATATGGCTACGAATCAATAGCCATTATTGTACCTAACTGGTGGTATAAATGCCTGATTTACATCTGAGTGCTAACGCCGACCCTGAACTGAATTACATATGATTAAACTTTATGTCACTACAAATTGAGAAACATCGAACGAAAATTACAAAGTGGATCACTTTACCAAATTGCATTTATGCGTACGTAGCACGTGTACAACATAAATTTGGAAACTTGCACACCTTACTCATAATTTTCCCTATATACAGCAGTTTATGCATGCACAACATGTAGGTCAATTCTTTAGTGCTTGCCCGTTCGCAGGATTTTACAAACCAAAAAATTCAAAGTAACTGAAATAACGTCAGTAAAGGTGTAACCGAAAACACTTGAATAATTAAGAAAATATTTGGTGGGTAAACGACCATAAAAGGAAATTCTAATAATTAAACTGCTTGTTTTGCTAAATGATTTATGGCCCGGAACGTGCCCTTGCAACGAAAAACAAAGTTTACCTTCACTATCAATTTTCAAGTTTACTGCTAACTTAAGAAAATTTATAATAAACTTGAAGAATTTATAAACCAATTATTGACAATAAAGGAAATTATGTAAAAGTAACAAATCAGCAGTAATTGATTATTTGCGGTATTAAACGTTTGTTGTCTCCCATAATAGAGGTATTACAAAAGCCGCATCTACAATATTGTGCAACAGGGAAAAATTACACGATACAGTGCGCGCTGACAGTTAAAAAAGCGTATTCCCCAAATGTGTTGTCTGGGTAATAACCAACTTGTACCACTTCTTTTATCACAAAGATGGGTACTTTTCTAAAATTACGCGTAACAAGTCTAATAAGTACATAAAAATGTGATCCCTTCTTCAGAATATCAAATAAAAAAACATGCCACACAGTAACATTTATATTTCAAAAAACATGCACCACCAGTTATAAAAAGACAAAAATATTGATTAAAATCGGGATGGATATATTAATTAACGCAACGTTTAAGTGCATTAAGAAGTCAACAGCTTTCGATACGTGTTTCATAATTAATGTAACGAAGTGTTAAAACCGTCAAAGCATAACAATTGTTCCAACGAGTAATTAGGTAAAAGGGCTAACTGCCTTTACGTCTGAATATTACAATGCAGTAATTGCTAGATATACCCTGATCCATTGTACTGTGCATTTCATATTTCATATTGTCAGCAAAATTATCACTTCAGCCATTCGAAACATTGCATTTCTATCATTTCTCTACCAGTTCGGATAAAAAACCATTGAATACGATACGAACAAACGAATTACCTTTCAGCGAATCTTTTCAGCCATCGTAAAATGTACAAATTAATTTGAAAAATATAGTTTCATGTGACAAAATGAGAAATGAATTTGTTGGTGAAAGAACACCGAAACTTACCGTTTTGGCGTGCGACTTGGACTTCTTCATGCTGGCTGCGCGTAATTTCACTAGACAACACTGTTTCTACCATTGTTTCACACACCACCCCGTAGCTGTGGTTCTGAAAAAGATAATGCGCTTTTTTAATGTAGTTCAAACACAAATTATCTTTATGACATGTTATTGCGTTCAACATGATTCGCATGTAATCATTAGTGTGTTTCACTTGTGGGTGTGAGATGAAAACATTCTAAAGTAGATACATACTGAGCTACCTATTAAAAATATGAATTTTCGAAATTGATGAAACCACCATTATTCAATTTTTTTGATAGATATTTGCAAACCCTATTTATTTTATTATTTTATTTTTATTCATATTTTCGGTGTCAAAAAATGTACTCGTATGCCAATAATGACAATGTGCTATCTACAGATTGTAATTACAGATGGGCAGATGTTAACTAGTTCGTGTTAGTTAACACAATTCCAATACAACAATGTTAGTTCGGAATCTGTACACACAATATAATAGATTAGGTACAGGCGTCGACTTATTTTAATTAAATAACGTGCGACACGTAAATTTACTAAATTAGATGTCTACTTGTTTAGACCAGACAATGCTGGTATTATTTGTAATAATAATAAACTATGTAATTAAGAAACGCCTTAAAATTAATTGATACTATTTACAATTTTATTCTGCATGTCAAAAATAGGTCTAGATTCCAGATGGCAAAAAGAAACATTTGTCACATTTGTCACATTTAGCACAATTAATATTTATTTTACTAATAAAGCATTATCTTTATGGTGTTCCACGCTAGAAATATTTACGGTTCATTCCAATTTAAGCTTGAATAAGAAGATACATAATTATTGTTATTGGCCTCCATACGAGTGTTTTTTATTTATTTTTTTTATCATAATAAATAATGTTTTGATTTGGCTTTTAATTACTGAATCATGTTTTTGGTGTATTTTATCCATATAAATGCAAGAAATAGAAAAATAATAATCTTTGCTCTATTTTGAGATTCATTAGGCCACGCATTGAGAAGTTTATCGAATAGATACTGCTTTTAAAAGTACCGACGTCGCCAAGTATTTTTCTTCACATCGTTGAATTTTTATTTCGTAGAAGATTTGAAGTTATCAAAATAATAAGTATACAAGACGTTGCCTCATCTTCTATAAGTCTATAACTTAAACAAAATATTCCGTTTGTAGAAAATAAATACTAATGCTAAAAAATGAAACAACTTTTTAATTAGAAAAAACGTAATTCATGACTATTAATGATTTAATGAAACACTGATTAGTCTGCCAACCTCTGTGAAAAAGGAAAATAATTAATTGTGCTCCTTTTGTAGGCGTGTTAAAATTGTGTGAAACGCTGTATAAACATTTTCCGTTTTCCCTTTAATATTGAAATAAAAATAAACAAAAATATCCAGGTTATGTAAAGACTAAATAATTAACAGTAAGTTTACAAATAGCGGTCAACTTTACAGCCTGATGTCGATACAAAATTTAATTTGGAATAATTCTCTATAAACACGCTACAAGCCGATTATTTAAAACACAAATATATTTCCTTGCTCGAAATTTTTATAACTGATAGTCTGATAATTACAAAAAAATAACTACCATTTCAGTACGATTGGCAATATTATATTATCGTTTTTATTTTGGTGATATACTGATATATCACAAAAATGTGTCATGACTCATGATTGTGTTTTATTTTAATTCAATTTAGGCTTAAAAATGATTATTCCGTTATCACTTGAGGTAAAGAAACGAAATCAAAACCGGAAACTAAATCAGCCAATAACTTTTAAGTACACACGATTTCTTAATATTTCTCATTTAATCAATAATCACTGATCAAATTTTCATAATCAATACGAAATATCCAGCGTTTGAAGCACAATTTCATTAAGCTTGGTCCGTCAAGGTGCTCATCCCTTATTCATTCATCGTTGTGTAAGGTTCCGGTGTGGTTTAATACGTAGATAAAATAAATCAAGGAGAATATGAATTTTGGGGGTAAGTAAAAATCTAATTTCTTAAAAGCTACTTTATGTATTAAAAAACTGGAATTCTGCGTCTTATTAATTTTGGGAAGCTTGAGTTGCGGCAACATAACCTCAAAAAAGTTTTGAATTTGAATTTGTAATGTGAACGCAAACACCTTATTAGAACCACCAATTTAAAAAATAGTTTTGTTTTGTACAAAATAAAAAGTTTTTGTTACTCATTTAAATTTACAAATAATAAAAACTGGTAAATCATTAAAATGGTAATTTAGAGTTGAAGGTGCTTTTTTGGGTTAATTTCTCGCAAACTAGAACATAAAAAACTCTGCTTTGAAATAAATTTTTGGTATTTGCTACCTTTGCATACGTCGGAAAAAATTAATTCTCGCAAATACTCCACAACACTCTCAAACAACACATTCCGCTTCGTGTTTGAAATGGACTGAAGAAGTTCGTACATTTTCGCATAGAGCGAACGCAATCGGGTAGCATCGTAGCAAACGTCACACACGTGATTTCCCTGAATTGTATACCATTTATCGCTAGTTTTTTAAATGGGTTACTCTGGGCGCTAATAAAATTATATGGGTTTTTATCAAATCAGCGAACTTGAAAACAATTATCTTTGCGGCAAATTTTACCTAAGTAGATAATGTGTCTCGAAACCGCGCAAATAATTTTTATTTATTTACTTTTTTTTATCTACTTATCACTTACAAAATAAGTGCTAATCATTCAAGTCTTGTTCACACAGACAAACAGTACTGTCAGTACTTTTATTTTGTCACAAGCCATTCTGTTTTTTGTGCAGCTATTTAATATACCGGGTGATTCACATAAGACGCGCCTTACAAAAATAAAATGCACCGTTTAGATATGATTCCTTTTATTTTTTATTTGAAAAACACTTACCCACGGTTAGAGCAGTATATAAACGACTTTTATCTTAAGATTTGTCATTAATTTAAAAATATTTTTTACATTTACTCAAATGACCTAATAAAAAAAATAGTAAATACGTGCGTCAGTACTTACTTTTTTAACGTCACAAAAACCAATAATTATTACTATAATAGTACGTAAAACAAATAAATTATCAAAATAATTACGTATTACGAGTATAATGAAATTAGTTGATGATGATTGATGAGTGACGACATAAAGATCTTTTGCCTTTTACTATGTGACGTAAAACGTAAAAACACAGATCTGTGTAAACTAGGCTTTAAACAATTATGTATTTAAATAAGCAGACTGAAAATACTCAGTTCTAGTTTACTTTGTGAACATATTAGCACATATTATTCGAATCTACTTTACTTAAACTTAAACGCCAGTAATAAAGGTAACTTTTGAATTTTTCTAAGAAATAAATTTAAAAAAAGTTCAAAAAACGGTTCTCTATTTTAACCGTCTGTATGTAATAAGAATGTCATTTATTCAAATAAAACAGAAGTTGTAGATCACAGTAGACTTTTTTTCAGTGAATACGGCATCTAAAAATTTGTGATTACCCACTAATTGGTATTAATGATGCAAAAGTAATAAAATAATCAATCTACTAATGTTATTTAAATGACAATAATGTGGACAGCACAGCGGATGTATATTAAATAAATTAAATGGTTTATATTTATTATTACATTTCAATAGTGTTGGTATTAAATCGTTAAATTTACGAAGCGTTGACAATAATAAAACAACAAATTTTGTGTGATTGTAATTATCATTTATTGAATTTCCTGCTCCTCTAATTCTTATTTTTATGTGACCTCGCTAAGCCTTAATGTTGATCTAGCGTGATTTCTATTTTTTTAATCAATTTAGTAAATCTACAAATTGTACTGATTAGTTGGCACATTTGTTTAGAAAAAAATAGCTGAAAAATGCGATAATTACTGCAGATCACAATTAATTTATTTGCCGAATGTTTAAGGCTTTTTCCCCGCGTTATCCCAACAATAATTAAAGTCAGTAAATAATCAGATTGATCGTTATTTGTTGAAAATGGAGAGGGTGTGTACATTTCATTAAAATTGTGCTCAATTGCCTATTTATTTAATTTTTAAACATTAACGAACAATATCATAATTTATTCAAGACCCTGATTTCAAAACAACAACAAAAACATCCTTGTTGATACAATTTTATTCAAAAAATTTGCACCGATTGAATTATCTGAAATTCTAATCAAGGTCAATAAAACTGTTTGGCATAATTACGTCTTTTATCTCAAAAGGTCGCCAAAAGGTTTTCTCTGCTTTATCAGTGTACGCGACAATGGTGACAAAAGCAACCACGAAAGACGCCGTCCGTCGTGAAATTAGCGAACGGCTCAAACGCCTCACTTCCGAAGAAAAACAAACTCAGTCAAAAATAGTTTTCGAAAAGGTAAAAACTCGGACATTAACATTCAACACTCAACGCTTTTATTGCAGTTATTAAATTTACCTTCGTTCCAAAAAAGCAAACGTGTGTCAACATACTTAAGTATTGACAATGAAATCGATACGGAGCCAATCGTACGAAAAATATTTGAGACGGGAAAAGAATGTTTTGTTCCGAGGTACGTATGCGAATGGCACGAACAAAACTTGATTTTTTCGAGTAGATACAGCAAAGCTGGGATGGAAATGGTCAAAATAAACTCCTACCAGGACTGGCAGACCTTGCCGGTGACCAGCTGGGGGATAAAACAGCCGGGCTTGAAGGAACAAAGAGAGGATGCCTTAAGTACAGGTGGTTTGGATTTTATTGTTGTTCCGGGTGTCGGCTTTACTGCCAAAGGGCTCAGACTAGGACATGGGGGCGGTTACTACGACAGATATATGGCAAACTTGAGGACCAATCAGGACGTTCCACCGGCTCTTGTAGGTTTAGCTTTCAAGGAACAAATCTGTGATGATTTACCAGTCACAGAGATGGACGTACAGATCGATCTGGTTTTGTATCCAGAATAAAACACGTTCTCTGTTGTATATTTTTATATACATGTACATTTAATATAAAATATAATTCCCTGTACCAAGCCAACACTATGATACAAATATGTAAATACAATTAATAAAATCAAGTCCTTGTCATTAAAGAACCCTTCAACACTTATAACAAATTCACTAACTTTAAAGTGACAATACTGAAGCACATTTATTAGGCCAGATTTTTAAGTGCAATACTATTGGTCTACTATCCTATTGTCATCACAAGATCAGGTCAAAAATCATGGAATAAGTCCCTACTTGAGATTCAAATCATTTGGCGAGATTTATCGTAATATCAACAAACACAACCTTATGTAATAGTAGTTCCTCGATACTTCGACCCTGAGAGTCTTTCACACATCTGCGTTTTGGAAGCGACGGTCAGGTAGGAGTTTGTAAGATCTAAGGCCACTATTTGGCTAAGAAAGCAGAATCGAAGTATAAGGTGACGAAGTTGTCAAGGCTGCGATTAAACTGTTTTAGAATTGTTTGACTGTGGTAGCAGCTTTGACAACAACAAAGAAAATTGGACAAGTTTCGTTGAATGGAAATTAATTCGCAATGTCGTGGTAAAAACTAGAAGTGCTCTGCCATCTCTATTTACAACACGCTAATTGTGAACTAGAACAAAGCACCCAAAAAGTTAATTGCCCAATCTCCTTTAAACTAAACTTTCAGTAACAGTATGTAATGACACTTAGACTTACCAATATAAATAAATACATAATTATACACAATTAGATCGAGTACGAATATTAAAGCTTTTTTATACTTACTACTGTGCACTTTTCTTATTTACGTCATACCAACTTAATTGCTAAAATATTGAGTATTTTTACAACTAGGTAAAATGATTCAAACCGGCACTTTCAAACACAAAACTTCGGCGCTTAACATAGTACGGAAAGTACTGGTTTGCACAAAAATGATATAAAATAATAATAAAAAACAATATAAAAAATAAACTATATGATAATAAGTAACTCGTGTACTTAAGTAGAATCTTTTTGAATGTGAAACCATTCATAAGTGTACGATAAAACATCTGTGACTAATTAGTGTGGTAAATTCGAAGTGTTATTTAAGGTGACATCACAGAAAATTTTTATCGAGAAACGTTAGTGTGCTCTAGCAATTCCGTGTCGTTTTGAGCTGCCTATGTCTTCATACCTCGTAGGCACTTTTTGACATTGTGAAGCCAACCTTTCTCAGGTCAAAGTTCCGCCCTGTATCGCTCCCATCGTGCATCATCCGATTCGTGGGTCAAGTAGCGAACGTTTATTTGGTTCTCCAACGCTCGCAAATCGCACCAAGTTTGATAGTCCTTTCAAAGAGAATTGCATTCACTTCAAATTAACAAATGGAGAAAGAAAATAAACAAACATTACGTTCTGATGTTATGAAATGAATTGTTTTGCCCACTTTATACGTGTTTGAAAAACGGAGCCACTCTTAAATAAGGGTGAGCACAAAAACACAAGTACTTAAAACATTACATTCTCAATAGTATGAGATCAAAAACTGGGTCATTAAAAAATCAATCTTTTACCAATTTTTTTCAGAACGCTGCAAATACGAAACAGTTGCAGAGAATCAATTTTTCTCCAAAAAAATCTGAGAGACCATATTTTTATCTTCAATCGTTTAAATTACTTGCAGGACCGCCAAAAAATAAAAAGTGAAACGAATCGGTCGCTAAATAGTTAAAGATAGTTACGGTCTCAATAGACTTTTTATACGTTTAATTCTCTGCAACTCTCGTTCTTACATTTTTCGTGTATATTTAACCGTATTCGGAGCGTTTTGACAAATATGGGACGGAACGAAAATTTTAAATTTTGAATATTTTTTTCTCGTGTTTGTCGTAACACTCTAACATTTTTAACAGTCAGTCTTTCTCAGCTTATTGGGCGGTATTAATAAAAATAAAGATAAGAATTTGAGTATAAGGTTTTCCTAATTTTGGTTAGCATAAGGTAATGCTTATTTCTGTATTAATAAAGCTTACAAAATTATTATAAGGACGACTAGCAGGCGAAAACAAAAGACGGCGTTTAGCTGTAGCCATATACAGAGCTTAATGGGTATTTTTTATACAAAGCGATCAAAAAGTCCTTCTATCAAGTAAGCTTAGAAATTAAAGGACGTATGCCTGCGGAACTCAAGCCTAATATTAAAAAAAATGTCAAAATAATTAAGCAAATTAAATTATTGTTGGAATCCAGTTTTGCCATTTACGAGTTGTGTAGCGTTCGGGTGTTATTTGTGTCACGGATTCACGGCATCTAACAGTTTACGTTTGAGGTAATTTCTGTTTAAATTTTGAGAGCAGGCTGAACTAATACATAACACCGGACAGATGTTCTCAAGTAATACGCCTACTTGATAGAAGGACTTTTTGATCGCTTTGTACCATTTGTAGTATTGTTCTTTAAAATAAACAAATGTTTTTTGCAAAATGAAAATATTTATTGCAAAAGTCTACATCTTCAAAAATACTCACATTCACATTACGTCCTGATTTTTTCTTTTGCAGCGTAAGAACTTTTAAATCTTCCAATAAATCTAGGCGCTGTAGTCGCTTATTTTTATTAATACCACCCAATGGATTACTCAAATTCATACCTTTTTTTCTAAGCAATTAGTAAACTGGTTGAATTAGTTAAACATTAATTGAAGCCGAGGCGGTTTAACGCTCGAAACGCCCCCATTTTCACGTTTTTAGGTAAATACAAAAAATTGAGTTAAATATTTTGTATCTCATTTGGTCTTCCAGTATGTAGTTTTCTGTATTAGAGCATTAAACCGCCGAGGCTTGTATTAAATTAATCTAATTTCAACCGATAAACTGTGTTTTGTAATCACCTTTATTTAAATACGGACAATTTTTATTTCGTTTGTCTTAAAAAGGGACATAAAGGTTTAACAGAATGTAAAATTAGCGAATAATGTGATACGTTGCGAAAAAATATGATAAAAAAGTGAGAGGCAAATTATGTTTTTATTGTAAAACTTACCTGCAGCCAAATATGTTGCAAGGACTTATCTACGGTATATCGCTTCCTCTGCTTGACTTGCAGCAAATTATTGATGAGATCAATAGCTGAAAATCGCTAATGAATAAAACAACTTTCAATCTGTGAAGTTTTACCATCCGATGAGATTTCTTTCCACGGATTTGGAGGATACATAAACGCCGCATTTTGAATTTGTTCGTTAATATCTTCATCCTCATTGAACGGAAACGTTCCACTCAGACTCACATAAACTATTACACCCACACTCCACATATCCAACGACCGGTTATAGCCCTTATTGCGAAGAACTTCCGGTGCTACGGTGCGAAAATAAGCAAACAATTAATAACCATAACGAAAATTTTACCGAGATATGCCGGAGTTCCAACCACAGATCTGCGAAACGACTTCTCACCAATAATTCTCGCAAACCCAAAGTCGCACAGTTTCACTTGCGGAAACTCCGCATCGGAACTCAAAAGAACATTTTCCGGTTTCAGATCACAGTGAACGATGTTTTTACTATGAAGGTGTTTTAAAGCTATCAGTATTTGAGTGATCAAAAATTTCGTAACGCGTTCAGTCAAGCGCCCCTTCTCGTGCGATAAGATCATCTCCAACATATCGCCCTTCAGTTTTTCCATCACCACAAAAATCCGTTCGGGCGTTTCAAACATCCGCTCGAGGTTAACAACACCCGGGTGGGACAGGTTTTGTAAAATTGCCACCTCATTTTTTAGTTGAGCTTCTTGTTTAGTGGGAAATCTTAACTTATCGATCACCTGTTAAACATTAAACTTGATTTTCGTTTAAATCATTTAAACGTACCTTAATGGCCACGGGCCTTGAGGTTTTTCGGTGAATCCCCCCGTAGACAATACCGAATTGTCCCGAACCCAAAACCTCGTCTGGATATATCTGGTAGATTTGGCTCATATCCATGATGTGCTCCTCACTTTCGTTGGTCTCTTCCGGTTCTAAATAAAATTTTAAATAAATTCGAAAAAACCAAACAGCCATTCTAGGAAAAATGCAACCTGACACCGAAATTTCAAAATGATTTTAGTAATGTTAAGTTTATTTAAAAAAACACGATTCCGCTTATATTTAATGTATTTTACGACAAAAGAGTTTTTGGGAGAGGACGATCATTTAAATTGAAGTAATTCATTGGATTCTAAATGTTACATACAGTGCCTTGTAGGCGGTAACACAAAATAGTGGCGTACTACAACTGTTGAATATTTTTTGAAGAGTATTTTTCTAGTTTCTGGTAATTTAGAAAATATAAATCGATAAGTAAATTGATTAGTAATATTTCTTTTTTATCTTTATAACTTATTATCGCAAATATAAAATGTTGTTCTTATTTTTTACGTTGGTAAAGAAAACCAAGAATTTTTAATTTCCACTGTGTAATTTTAATATTGTTAAAGTCTAATAATTAAAATCTGTCTGAATAAATTTTTTAGAGCTATTTTCAGTTGCACATTGATTTATTCTTCGGTTTTGTAGATTTAAAAGTTTCAACAGACTCCACCTTTTACTTAAAAAATAGTTGGAATTAGTGATTAGTGCCTTTTAAATTAATAGAATTTTATAACGATTGTTCAACGATAAAAATGTGAGGTCTTTTTGTCCGTCATCATTTTGTATTTCTTTTTACTGAGCGTATTTTAAATTTTAAAAATGTGTCTCTAATAGTAGGTTGCAAATTTGACTGGTACTAAGTTCCTATAAAGAAAAATTAATTTCTACTGATTTTTTTTACTGTTCGTAAAAACTGAAAATAAAATCTAAAAATTTGTGCAAAGTGGCCCGTCCGTTAAAAAGGAATGGTTGTAAAATAAGTCTTACTTGGACCGGCTGTCACGGGCATCAGCGCCTGTCTGATGGAAGTTTCCCAACTTTTTGCCAAATAAGCCCCAATTCCGCTATCAGGCGGTGGTAGGTTCACATTATTGCCGTCTTGGAGGTCGTACAAAGGGTCCTGACCAACGAAATAATCAACGTTTGCGGTCCTAATTTCAAAACAATGCATCACTTCTGAAAATAAAATTTTAATGTGGGTTAAACGCCACGAAAAATCGTACCGGCTTGTTTAGATCGTGCCGAATCGATCGTCAGAATTTCCGAAAGCGGAATTTCCTTGTAATACTTTGAAGTGTGGTCATTTTGAAATAAAACAATTGACTTAGTATCAAGGCGCCAGAAGTGGCGCCGCACCATGCGATCTTTGTTAGTGAAGTGTACAAGCCAGCCCTCTTTGATCACCTTGGAGCCCCTTCGTTTCGTGTGTTTGACTGACTGTACTATTCGTTGTAATGGAATGTTGGCACTGGGAGAGGAAGAAGAGCTACAACTGGATTTCCAATCACAAAATGCGCCAATTTTGTCGGTCAAATACCTGGAAGGAATTGAGTCGTTGTCGTCGTCGTGAACCGGAATAACTTCAATATATTTATTAGCACCATTCAGTTTCTCGTCTTCGTTCTCGTCTTCGACCAGAGTCAAGTGACACTGGCTGTCGTTACTGGCAGAGCTATCGGCGTAGTCGTAATTGCAGGAGTTTTCTTTCGGTACTTCACCCGTGCAATCTTTAGGTACTTTGTCCATGCACTTTTTGTGCGCGTTGTAATTACAGTCTTTGCACTGGAGACCTTGTTTGAACAGTCCTTTCAGCAGTTTTTTACAGTACTGACACACTGTCGGTCTTGTGTAAGTGTGCAAGACGAACGTGTGCGGAATTTTTACTCGACTTGACATTTCTTTTTCAACCCATGCCGGTCGCCCGCCCAGAGATGGTGACCTGTTCGGTGCCTGAAACTACATTTCACTTATGCACTTTCATGCCAACATGGGGTGATCAATGAATGATTTTGTGGCGGTTTTACGGGTTTTCGAATAAAACAAAAATTTAATCAAACAAAATATATTTAAACAATATACAAAGGAAATATAAATACAAATTGAAAACCTCCACCACTTTGCGGCGCTTCGTATGGACGGAATTGGTTAATAAAATACAAAACAAAACGCTACTAACAACACAAAAATAATAAAATAACAAAAATGTAAAAATGCTAGAAAATTCTTAATCTCCATTCGTTTCAATGTTAGTAATACTGATATAAAATATTGTGATTGAAAAATTTGATTTCTTTTCATACATTATGTTAGTTGGATAAAATACTGGAATGTGATTAAGTTCATCGTCAAAAAATCAATCCTTGAGACTGACTCCCCCGGTAAAAAAATTTGCAAGCCTTACCAAGCCACTGTCCTCTGTCTGAGTCGAGTTGGCGGAAGCTAGTGACGAGTTGGAACCCCCTGAAGGACTTCGCGGAACTTGTAAAGTCGTAGAGCGCCTCCTTTGCTTATCTTCCAAAAGAGTATAGCTGCAGTTGTTCGGAACTTTGACCACACATCTCTTGTGGTAATTTTGACCACATCCTGCAAACTTGGAGTAGCTCAAATTGCAAAAAATTGTAAATTACCTTCACACTTGAGCCCCTGGCGAACCAAGCCGAACAGCATTTCGCCGCAAAAATCGCAAAAAGTTGGAGTTTTGTACGAGTGGACTGAGAGAGCATGGGGTCTGACTATTGTGATTTCTGGGGTTGAAACTACTAAAACAAACAATTGAGATTACGGCGAATGTCACGCCGGATTCAACCTTTTCCAGTCAAGACGATCTCGATCAGGGTTTCGTCAACGATTTCCGAAGCCGAGTTGATGAACTGAAGAATGTTGTTTGAGTTGTACTCGTGTCTGAACAGCAAAAGGCGGTCTTCCAACCTGTTGATGCCATGATCGGGTATCTGCAATAACAGAATTGCTTTTTGTGGCCCCACATACTAAAACACTTACTTTCGAGTTTATAAAATTGCAAGCCAAGTCTTTGATGGTTTTGAGATTCAGCGATGCCACTGGGACTGTGATTGCATCTCGAATCAAACCAAATTGAAATAGGAACGTCACTTCTGGCCCCTGACCATCCATTTTTGCCTAACTGTATCAAAAAAAATTTAAAATGAATTTGTGAATGAAGCGCTAATCCAGTTGTAACAATTTTTTTGCACTATGCTTAACTAGTCAAGTATTACCTTTCAACTACATAATTGACAAATATTACTAAAATTTGTAATAAATGTGATAGTACCGTTAGACAACACCTCTGATCGCAAGAGTATCGCGGATACTTACAACATTCGTAACTACTGGAGTAAATATTTAACTTGTTTCCTAATTACACCTAACCATTTACAGGCAATTCACTATTTACAGTAATATAAAGCATTAATAAATGGTTTGTAAAAACAACCTCTAAGACACTGTTAAATGACGTACAAACATGACAGATTGACAAATGACAACAAAACCAGACTCAGTGCCAGCAACCGCAAAAATAGCTACCAACTCATCCCGTTCTTTTCATTTATTGAAGTGCGCTTGTTTATTAAAAAAGTACACAAATAAATCATGACATAATGTGGCAAAAACAAATTCGTTATCAGACGTGCCGGATCGCGATAAGGCGTGATGCAATTCCGTGTTTGGGTTTTAGAGGCCCCCGAAAACGCCGCGCCACTGGCGGGTTCGGGTCGTTTCGTTTTGCCCCGATTGCGCGCTGTCATGCGCATTAACATTTGGACGCGCCTGGAAAATAGTCCGCCTCCATTTTATGTATACGCGTGATAAAACGGTTGACGACGTTTCAGGGGCGTAAGTATGTTAGATTTTTTCAATCCGTCCCTTTTCCTTAACCTGTTGAAAAGTCGCACGTATGAGGATCCCATGCAATCGAGTTTACCCGGTTTTGGGTGGAATTGGCGCAGTCTTCCGTCGTTTTGATGGTAATTAAGAGAGAGCGATTTTAGGCTTGCCACAAACTTGGTTGCATTGGGTGTCGTCATTTTCGCTCTGTTTTGTAAATAAGAAATCGTAAACACAGCTGGTATGGGGGTGCAGGGGTTAATTCGCGGCGTGTTTTCAGCAAATGGAAGAAACGCTGATCATTAAAACGGAAGAGTCGCCTCAAAAGAATGAGGAAACTGTTGTTTTGCAAAATATCCCCATGGAGAGTGAGGAGATTCCCATCGTTTTTGGGGAGTTAATTGAGAACAACTCTGATGGGAATCTCCAGATTAACAGCGTGCAAGAGGACGATGTTATACACACTTACATCATTCAGTATGTTGCCGTTTTGTTGCTGCATTTTTTTAATAAATCCGATTTAGGGAGGGAGAGTATAGTAACATCCAATATGAGGAAACCACCATAACCGAAGATAAAGAAGAAGTGGAGAAAGAAAACGAAGAAGGTGAAGAAAATGAGAAAGAGGATGAGCACTCAGAAATTGATCAAGAACTTGAGGAATCGAATTCTATGGATTATTCAGAAAGTTACGTTGAGCAAACTGAAGAAGCAGAAGACGATCCTGAGGATCACCCCGACTATGTTGATTCACAAGAATTTGGTGATTTTGAATGTGATTTGTGTCAACGGAAATTTAAAACTACTGCTGTGAGTCTCTTAAATTCGTTTTTTTTTAATATTTCATTATAAATGATTAGGGCCTCAAAAGACACATTACTGTAAATCACGCCGAAGAAGAGGATTTGAAGGACCCTCTAACTTTCCAGTTGTGTCCCTGTTGTGGTGAACCAATGGATTCGGCCCATACTGTATGATTTTTCAATTTCCTTGTTGACCGTTTTTATTGTGTATTTTTTGCTAGATTGGGGACTTCAAATGCGAGAAATGTGACAAACTTTTTGTCCAACAAAACAGTCTCGATCGCCATTACAGTATTGAGCATTGTGAGGGAAATGTTTACAAGTGTGTGGACTGTAAAAAAGATTTCAAACAAAAAGAACAGTTGATTGACCACATGAAAATTCATCCTCTGTCCAAGTCGATTAAATGCCCTGATTGTAACCGGGAATTTACGCGCAAATATCATTTAGACAGACATATTGATCAGACTGGGTGCAATGGGGCTCCCAAGAAGGCATTTGCTTGTAAGGTAGGACAAAAAACCTTAATTCAAAATTTCCATTTTTTTTTATTTATTTATTGTGCATAGGTTTGCAACAAAGTATTTCATCGCAAAGATAATCTCGCTGATCACTTGAGGGCTCACGCGGGACAAGGGAAGAGGAAGAAACTTTTTATTTGTGAATATTGCCAAAAAGAATTTCACGGCTCGGCTTTACTTAATATTCATGTGAGAACTCACACAGGTGAATATGCGACTATTTTTTATCACAAAATAATTTGATAATCGTAGGTGAAAAACCATATCCTTGCGATTTGTGCCCCAAGAGATTTCCGTCTAGTGGCGCAATGAAGAAACATAGAAGGATGCACACTGGCGAGAGACCATATTCGTGTAAAGAGGTACGTAATCAAACTTTTACCTTAGTAATTGACTCAAGGCCGATTCAATCTTATTTGTAATAACTCCGTTATTGAATTTTTTTTATTTTATTAGACCAAAGTTTCGCAAAATAAGCAAGTTCTCTGCTCGAAATAACGTAATTTTCGACTTAATTCCAATATTTTTCGGAGTGTTCTATCAGAAAACGAGTCTATTACTGTCAATAGGACGTTAATTTTGGTCTGGTGTGATCAATTTTTCACGAAATTATCCTGTTAAAAACAAGATAAATTTAAGCAAAATGGCCAAAATATCATTTCGACGTTAAATTATAAATTTTTGGCCAATTATAACTATGCAAAATATGTTTTTGGATTGAAGAACGTGTTTAAAAAAGGCAAAGCAAAAGCAAAATAATTTTGAACTAATTAATGTGATTGTTTGGCCTTTATAAGGCAATTATTTCTTACTTATAAAACGAGCTAAATCTAGAAAAACAAATCACATTAACGTCATTTTCGACTATTATTTTTGCAGTATTAGAAGGAAATTTTGAAAAAATAAGTGAGTTTCTAACACAATCAAGTAATTTTCAACGTAACAAAGTTTACCGATAAAAAACAAGATAAATCTAATGGAAAAGGCGAAAAGAATGCCATGTCCGACGATTTTTGTATTTTTTGGCCTGCTCAAATGATTTTATGCAAATTACGTGACTTTTTAGCTGAAAGACGTGCTGAAACGTTTAAGAAAGGTAAAAAGTACTTCAGATAATTTCTAGTCTGCTTGAAGAAAATTGGGTTAAGTGAATTTTTAACTTAAATTTATGCTTAAGCATTTAAAAATTGAAAAATAATAATTTTGGACTAATACGTATGCGATTGCTCGGCATTTTAGGTCAATTTAAAAAAAAAAACTCACTTATAAACCGAACTAAATACGATGGCTTTAAAGGGCCATGATCACAACTTAAACTGCGAGGTTAAAATCTCGCACTGCGAGTTTTAAAGTCGCAGTGCAAGATTTAATCTCGCACTGCGAGTTTCAAACGCGCAGTGCAAGATTTAATCTCGCACTGCGAGATTTAAACACGCAGTGCGAGTTTAAAACGCGCAGTGCAAGATTTAATCTTGCAAAATATGTTGAATTAATCTGCCCAATCAGATTCTTTAATTTTTACTAAGCCTATTATAAACTGATTACACTTTATAACATAACCCAATATTAAAAATATAATATAAAAAAAATCTAATGTGAAGCAGTAGTAGTAGTAGAATGCTATAGAGGGATTTTCCCAAATCCCTGATACATGAAAGTACATTGGAATGAAAATATAGCACTAAAATAAACGTAAATACCTATCCTCATTTAATTTCTACTTGCTTTCAACACAATAAACTTGAACAAATTTGCTGATGAAACAAATAAATGTATTTGGATATTCAAATTTTTTGAGCAATTAAAGCGATGTCGATTTAATTTATTGTCGGTAAATTGCACTTTTACGTTAGATAAGAAAATTATAAACAACAACTTAAAAAGTCACCGTTTTCAACAATTAAAATAGTCTCGATATTGAACGCCGTACTTCGGATATTATGCACTAATAAGTAATAACGCAATACTTTGTTTTTGTTTTTCTTTTATAATTTTAATAATAATTTTGCTTTATTTAAATACGTGGGAACATTATTATTTATTTTTATTATTTATTTTTTTTTTTATTATTTATTATTATTATTTTATTTTTATTATTTCTATAAGCAAATCCATTATAATCTAATTAACCTTAAAATTAAATTAAGAAATAATTAAAACAATGGTATAATGTACAATGATATAAGATAAAATAAGATAATTTGTCATATATCACACGTGATCGAAATGCCATTATGAAGCTTGCATTTGTACAGGGTGTCTCAATTTCAGACTGTCGAGCCTGATATCTCAGTTATTTCTCAACAGATTTTTATGAAATTTAAAATGAAGATATTTCAGAAAGTAAAGATTAAAATGCGCTTTTGACAGTATTTCATAACAATCCGTTGACAAATAACTGAGATATAATAAGCTCTAAAGCCTTAAGTGAGACACACAGTATATATTTCTATAACTAATACACTATAATGCGACGTTTAGCTGACATAAGAATTAAAACATTTTTTCATATAATTATGTAAAAGCGTTTTGCTTTGTCAGATAGGAATTCCTTAAAAAAAGGCAGTTTCTAAGACGAGGGATGTGGTTCGGTTAAAGGGTGATTTTGCAACAAAATGTGATTGGGCAGTTCAATTCAACAAAAAATAAGAAATTTTTTGGCATAATTCAATTTGCTTTGTCAAATCGGAATACGATGTAAACTAATTCGTAAAGAGTTGAATTTTTATGGAATATTTATTTCGATTTCCTACTAGTAATTTGTTTTAATTTTTATAATTTATATAAGTACAGTCTGTGCCGAAAGTACCGCATTTCAGGGATATGGTGACATGCTGAAAAAATATTTAAAAAAAATCTGACCTATTTAGAAAATATACGCAATTTAAAAATTGAAAAAAGGCAACCCGAGAATTACCTTTACCTACAAATACTTACTACCTATTATTGAATACCTAGGCCATTTTGATGCACTGGCTATGTTGCTTGTGGAAGTGAAGATTTTATTAACGATTTTAAACCCCAAATACAATACTTTCTTTTTTTTTATTTTAAGCTCTTCAAAGCTATACATTCAAAATAATAATTTGGTATGACAAAGTTAGATTATTTGTAAATTTTAACTTTGATTATTTTCGAGAGCTCGAGAAGATTATGGTGAAGTTTATTGTTGTGTTCAATACATAATAGTTTCGATTGAATTTCTGAGTTATTATGAGTGACAAATATACCTAAGCGTCAAAAACAGAAAAACAACAATGAATGTGAAACTTATTTTTCATTTTATCATGAACAAAACAGTACCTAGATAAAATACCATTTTATTGTTTAGAATGGAATATAACATTATTAATGATTTATTATTATTTTTACTTATTCACACATTCCTTGTTCCTTGTAGACATATCGATATAGCCGATAAACATATTTAATTTTGTATTAATTATGCAAAACAATGTTTTTAGTCCTTTATCTTTCCACAAACTAGTCCTTGTGTCACAGCTATGGAGTTGAATTATTGGGGGCACAGACTAGGGGTGTATTTTATGTTAACGATGCAAATTTAGTTGAAATCGAAAAATCCCATTAAAGGTGCGTCTTTAAATCTCGCACTGCGTGTTTAAATCTTGCACTGCGCGTTTTAAACTCGCAGTGCGACTTTAAAACTCGCAGTGCGAGATTAAATCTTGCACTGCGCGTTTTAAACTCGCACTGCGTGTTTAAATCTCGCAGTGCGAGATTTTAATCTGGCAGTTTAAAAAAGTTGTGTTCATGGCCATCGTAACTAAATCTAGAGAAGCAGATCTTATTAATGTTAATTTTTGGCCTTTACTGGCATTGGAAATTTTTCGACGTACATGTTAGAGGGAAATTTCGCACAAATTCAAGAGTACCCACTGAAAACATGCCACCTAATGGCTGCCATTCTTTAGGAGTTAAAGTTAAATATTTGGATAAAATGAATAAAAAAAATCATTTGTGTGGGCGTTTTTGAGTAAATTGAGTCCAAATGTGAAAACTTCGGTGGCGTATTTTCAACAAGCCAACGGGTGAGATTTTAGCTTAAAATCATTTTCTTCATAATTAGGCGATTTTTTGCCATGTTTTAATAAAATCACACCGAGTCAATTTCGATGTAAATGTAATTTATTAATTCATCCACGAAATTTTGCAAATAATTAAGTGTGTCGTTGTCAATCAAGACCCTAGAATATCAAGACACATAATCTAACGAACGTCGTCTGCGTTCCAAGACCATTACGTTTTGATTTTGGTATTATTTTGGTCTACAAATCGATTTAAAAGTAGGTAGTACTCATAATTCTAACATATAAGGTGTTTATATGCAATTAATTGTGAACTGTAAATGAATTGTAAGGACTGAGACCCAAGGACTCGAAAGGAATAATAAACAGTTACTGTGATGTCTGATTGTGCTCTTAAAAATTTGGAAATTTTAGGCATACCTAAACTCCGTGACCCAAATGTAAATCTTTATGTTTCAAAAATAACTAACTACTATATTTGCGTATAAAATATCATAATTTTTGATGTATTTGATTTAGTTTAAAAAAAATAAAACAAAAAATAGACAACCCACAAAACACAAAAACATTTTTTTCGCAAACGAAATTTAGCAAAGGTTCAAACAAAAATAAATAGATTCCATTGGAGCGCGAACTCATAGCTCCCCCAAGCGGCCATTTTTTGGCAGACTTTTTATATTACTGTCAATCAACGCAGACGACGCTAACGAAAAAGACCAATTTTGACTTTTTTATATTTTTTGACTTGCTATATGGATTTTATACGAAATAAGTGAATTTTTGCGTAAAAGATGTGCTAGAATTCGCAAAATTTCTCGGTTTGTTTGAGCAAAAATAAGGAAAGGGATTTTTTATTTTAAAAAGTGCTAAAGCATTTAAAATAAGCAAAAATAGTGATCTTTAACTAGCTACCCTAACTACCTTAGTAGTTTTTCGCTTCTTAAGGAAATTTCGTACAAGCAGTTACTTCTTCACTCATAAAACAAACTAGTTTTAACGAAAGAGATCAAATGACATTACTTTAGATTTGACTTCCATTAAAAATTTTTCGCTGTACTATTACTAAAAACACAAGTTAGTCAGTTGTTAGCTCAAACTAAGCGAATTTTCAACTTTTTCGGCGTACCTTAACGAAATTTCCCTTCTACGTTCGTGTTTATGCGTTTCAATAGAAAAAAAAACATATCAATTTGTTTTGGCAACTTAATTAGCTTTAGATATTGAAATGTTGGGGCCATCATAGTTACAAAAAGTAACACTGACTTTATGAATTTTGTATTAACTCTTTACCTGGTTTTGAACACGAGCCGCCATTGGTACCTGTCTAAATATTTAGCAAAGGTTTTCATAAATTCAGTCAACAAGAAAATTAATGCATTTCCTAATCATTGTAATGTTTGGTCAGTAGTAAGAAGGCCCCTTCAGCACACAACACATTTTAAGCATTTTGACCTTGTTTTTCTATTGGTCCGCTTCAGCACAAAAATGAATACGAATTTCGAATTAAAATGTGTTGTTTGCTGAAGGGGCCTTCTTACTACTTTAGTCTCTTGAAACGACCGATGAATTTCTTATTTATAAAACCCAAATATTATAAACCTCCAGAAAAATAATTGTTCGGGTTTTATAAAAATTGTATTTTCCAGTGCCATAACAGATTCGCCGCTAAAGAGACCCTCAACCGCCACATGCGCACCCACACGGGCGAAAAGCCGCATTCTTGCCAATTCTGCGGTAAATCCTTCATCCAGGCATCGCAGCTTCGTGCTCACATTTTCCACCACACTGGTGAAAACGCGTACACTTGCCCTCACTGTAACCGAGCTTTCAACCGAAAATTACGATTGACAACTCATATTAAATACATGCACGAAGGAGCAGAGCCTTTAACGTGCTCCGAATGCGATAAAACCTTTTTCAGGAAGGAAGATTTGGCGCGCCACTTTTTATCACATACTGGAGAGCGACGTAAGTATTTTTCATTGTACCAAAAACAGGGATTCATTTTTTGTGTGCAGCGTTCGAATGCGATGTCTGCCACAAATCGTTCGCTGTAAAATCCTCCTTGAAAATCCACCAATTGACCCACCGTAAAGAACCCCCATGTAGTTGCGACACGTGCGGTCGGGCGTTTATCCGTCAGGATTGCTTAATGCGGCACATGCGAGCTCGTCATAGAGACGTTCTTGAGGATATTATGGCGAGTGCAGAGAAGAAGAGGTTGCAGCAACAATTATTGAATGCTGCGACTGAAGCTGTCGCTAAGAATCAAGGAAGTTTGACGGAAAATATGGTTTGGAACGAGTTGACTTTAACAGAGTCGATTAAAGAGTTGTTGACGATTCTTGTGGATGAGGCGTGTTTGCAAGACTTTGGATTTCCGGATGCCCCAGTTGATAAAATTTTGGATGCGGTGATTAAGAGATGTGGGCACAAACCGGCCTCTGAGGAGGACTTTGATTACATTGGACGCATGAGAGAGAATGCCAAATTGCTGTTTACTGTCGTGATTGATGACGAAGCAGTCAAGTCTTTATTGAATAATCAGACGGTGGATGAAGTGATATTGCATGTCTTGAGGTTAGCAAAGGCTGAGAGTACTTAAAACTAAACGTTTTAGAACACTTAGGGCGTATTTTTGTAGTTAGATTCTGACAGTTTCTTAAATGAATGTATGTATATAGTCTTATTTTCCTTTTATCTGTTTAAAGTCACAATCATGTGTTTATATTCACCATTATAAATTTACTTGTTTATTGATTTTTTTATTTGGGTCGTATCATGTGTATGGGAGATATTGTTAATACATATTTTAATAAAGAAGTGGCTGTTTTATTTATATCTACCTTATCACTAGTTTATGCACTGTATTGCCTTGTACGCCTTGCGCCACATGGATTGGAGTGGTGGAGTACAATCTTATGGGCAAACTCCATACCATGGTTTCAATGGGTATTTCAGATGGGGCTTGCCAACCACTTTGTTCAAGTCCTGGCGACTCTAAATCTTTACTTGTACTCGTGACAAATTCAAAATGCAAACGCCACTTTAAAGTAACTAAAAATTTCTAACTTATGATTTTTTCAAACAATTTGTTAACACACCTAATCTCGTACTAAATGCTGGGGTGACATGAAGTGGAATTGGTAGAATCAATTGCGTGTATTTATACCCCAAGCAGACTTCGTGGTGTTTACTGAACGTAATAATTCTGACTTGTTTTGATTTTTCCTTATTTATATCAATTGTGGTTTCTTCTTCACATTGAAGGGAAACAGAGACTTGAACACAATTAACTGTGGCCACCGTAAAGTCAAAAGTCCCAATTATGTCTTCTCCAAGTTTGTATGCGGGTTTAAAAAGACAAAACCGCGCCACTTTGCCCCAAGTATTAGAAATCATGTAAAAATTGGGATTACGCCTTGCTGTTATGTTCTAAAATAACTTAATTAACTTTTGTCAACAACTGTCGATTGATTACTTGTAGTGTTTGCAATGAGATGTCCAGAGATGTCTCTTTTTGTCTTATCTCCAAAAATGGATTAGCTGGGGCCAACTCTTCTGTTGTTTCGTTACACAAAGCCCCAGCGTCATTGAGTGACACCTCACACAAGGGTAACACCCTTATTGGTATTCTGAGTGTCTTAACAGGACTATTAACCCTTTGTGTTCCTATAATAATTTTATACGAGTATTTGACCAATTGTCCCCTGTAAGAGGGCGGAGAGTCTGATGGAACTTTCTCTCTGTAAATATCTAGGAAACAATGGTTACATCGATGTTACATCTATTTAAAAATTGATAAAAAAACACTTACAGGTTTTAGTTTGCCCTGGTGATAATCTCAAATCACAGAATAAAATTTTTGGCTTTGTGGCAATCTCAATGTGACCCGATTCCTGACTATTAGCCCCCAAAGCCGTGTCGGCAAATGTAGGTTGTAGACTTGCCCTGTCTGTGTCCTTCTGTATTTTGGAATCTGTGAAACACTGGCAGTGGATTTGGGCAGCCGCCCAGGCCAAACTTTCAAAAACATCTGTGTGGCTTTGAGACACCCTGTGGGAGGCCAAGGGCGGGTGACTGAATGAAATGCTGCACTCGACCGTCTCACCGGACAGAAATACGTGACCGTGCAATAATTTCGCCGTTACTTCTATCATGGTAAAAAATGTTGCAAAAAATTGTTTATTCAAAATAAACGAGGTTAGGTGACGTTTTGATAGTTCGATTCGAAGTTCTCTAGTACGCATGCGCAATCGCCCTGGGACTATTTGATTTAAAAAAGTCTTTGAGATCATTTCTAAAGAAATTCAATTATGTGGTTGTAATCTCTGTTATTCTATGACTGTAAATAAAATGGTAAACCGACTATCACTCCTCAGAACTTTACTGAATTTTTTGTTCTCAAAAGGTCTGGGATACAGACTGTGATACAAATTTTAATTATCTCTGCCATCCCCTGTAGGATTTGCTTAAATTTTTCAGAAAATAAGGCTTACTAAAAGAGGCTACATACTGTAAAAACCTGATGAAACGACAATCACTCCTTAGAGCTCCACTGAATTGTTTCTATTCTCAAAATATCTAAAAAGACAACACAAACATTATTTTTTTAAGTGCCTTCCCATGTAAGAAAATAAAGCATATTAAAAGGACCTTAGACTGTAACAAAATGGTAAACTAACAATCACTCCTTAGAGCTATACTGAATTTTTTCTGTTCTCAAAATATCTGGACACCACAAATTCCATTTTTGTAGAAAACAAAGCTTATTAAAAGGCCTTAAATTGAAAGAATATGGTGAACCGACAATCACTCTAGTTTTAAGGAAATAAATTTTATTTTTTTATGAGTACGAGAGAAAAGCCACTACAAAGCCACTGTTTGTGTGCATTATTTTGAAATTCAAGGCAACTTTATTAGCTTCGGATGTCACCCAAAATTGCTCAGTTTAAGTGTAATAATTTCAGCCTTGCGGCGCTATTAAAACGCAATTTTCTTTTATGAATGAAGATGCCCAACTGGAACTAAACATTTCGAACAAGAAACGGATATCCATTTACTTAATTGTTATCAATCAACGTAAATCCGCAAAACGTGTCCTTAGAGGCAGCCCTGCCGCGGTTGGCTTCTTGGGTCACCTCTGGGCACGTGAGGAGGGTCTTCCCGCGGCACGCGTTTAAGACTCCTCTAGTACGCAATGCGTCTCTTACGAAGAAAGAAGATTCGCGCGACACTGTTCCGCCTGGCTTGCCCTAACTAACTGAAGAACAATTTGTCACGCCAGTCTTCAAACACACCTCAAATTACGACAACTGCCTTTTGTCTTACGTAGTGTGATTTTGAATTGCAACGGTGAAGCATGAAACATGAAAGTGGGTTCCAGTAATAATGCCGAAGATTATTGGTGATTTGTGGTGGGTTGTGGCCGTTTTGGGACTGCTGGTTGAGGGGGTTTGGGGAATCACGGACGCGAGATTAGTGCAGGTAATAATTTTCGTTTTTTGAAAATTGGGAACTGGACCAAATTTTGGTAAAACACAGTTACACAAAATAAACGCGCCTAGCTGTTTGTTACGCCGTTTAAATTCGAACAATCCAATGCGTGACGACCTATAATTAGCCAATGGAACCGAAAACGAGGAAGATTTTCATGCAAATTTTCTAGGTAAATCTGATTAAAAGAAAGTCGTAAACAAAATTTTATAACTTATCCGCAAGCAGATTCTTATAATTTTTTAAAACATACCTAAATGATTTCGACAAAACAAAAATAGAAAATTTTCTGTTGCACTCAAATAGTTCTGATAACATACAGGGGGTCCCAGCGAGTTGGCAAAGTCCATTATTATTGACCATCATTAAATGTTTAAATATTTCAAAAAATTAGTACAAAATTTATACCAGATACGAATCTCTACATCATCAAAATTATTTTCAAGTATACATGAGGATGTTTTACAAATGAGCTTCAATACAAACTTTGTTTTTTTTAATAAAACATTTTATAATTTTAACCTTTTTAACACCCTTTTTAAAAATTCATTACACCAAAACGATAAGAATAATAAACAAATTAAATTTAGTCAGCTTAAAAATAGAAAATAAAGGCATTTGTACTTTAACATTTTTTGTATTAGTTACAGACGAGAACATAAAAAAAATGAAGATGTCTCGTAAAGGTTACATAACATGAAATTTTTAAATGGAACATCTAAAAGGTTTTTAAATTGTCTTTCCAAAAACATAAACATGTAAGTGTCTTCTAGCTGACTACGAGGGGTACACGCAACCTGAATTTTGTGCCTCTGATTTCTGATTTCGCATGATTTCCTCAATATTTTTCCTAATTGTTTAAGATGATTTCCTCAATTTTGTACAGGGTGCTGCATTTTGGATGTCCGAATAGGGGATCTCCAAAACTAAGAGGTTTAGAGAAAAACGAGTGACACATTCTCGGGTCCGTTTTTTGAGAAAATAATTTTGGTCAAAACTGCATCCCGCTATCGTTTTTTGTTTTCGACTTATAAACAAAAGTTGACATTTTGGCGAAATCTTAAAAAAAATTATATCTTCCTTATTATAAAACATACACATTTGAAATAAAGACATTATACAGGCACTTTTTTACAGAGAATTTAATAATGTTATCAGCGATTTTTTTTTGACAATTTGTTTAGCTGTAATAACATAAAGTTGTATTTTTTTAAATAGGAATCATAGTTGGCTATGACATTTAGAAAAGCTTATTTTTTTTTGAACTAAAAACAATATAAATACAGTTTGATATTTTTATATACTTTTGATAAAAAATATATTTAAAATATTTGAAAGTAGTTGGCCATGGAAAAATTATTTCACATAAAAGGTGTGATTAATCTAGAAATTTTGTGAACGGTTATTAAAGTAAAAATATGAAATTATAAAAATAAGCTATGTTAAATTTATTTTCAATTGAAGAAATACAGGGTGTCCCAAAAAAGTGTAGGAGCCGTTTACTAGAAATTCCTATGTTAGTTCTAACAACAAAATTGAAAGAATAAATGTTCAGGGCCTAATAGTTTTTAAATTATAAAAGTTGTAAATTGACCAATTGTGAATAAAATGCAAATTAATTTTGTGTAGGTATAATTTAAAGAATTTCGTTGTTTCTGGGTAACAAAAAAAATAAAATTGCATTTATTTGTTTGGTCAACTTTACAAACTGTCTAGAAAACTGTCACATAAAGTAACGGTTTGTCTGATCTTAATACTAAGAATTAAGAATGTTTGCACCCGATGAGTATTGTGAGATGCTAATCATTTATGGGCAATGCAATCGCAACGCTAATGAAGCAGCCAGGGAATATGCCAGGCGCTTTCCTCAAAGAATACAACCGTCCGCAAATGCCTTCCTACGTTTGGTAGAAAGGACAAGACGGACAGGATCTTTGTTGCCCCAAAAAAAGGGTCTTGTTGGAGGGCGACGACGAGCCAGAACGCCAGAAACTGAGGAGCAAGTGATGGAGGCTTTTTTCCAAGATCCAACCACTAGCATCCGCACAGTTTCTAGACTTCATGGCGTATCTAGGAATTCAATCCAACGAATTCTCAAAGAAAATAGGCAACACCCTTACCACTATACGCGTGTGCAGCACCTGCACCCACAAGATTATGCGGCAAGAGTGGAATTTTGCCAATGGTTATTGAGGCAACATGCGGAAAATCAAAATTTTGTTAAGACCATAATGTTTACTGATGAATCAACTTTCACGCGGGAAGGAGTTTTTAACATTCATAATAACCATTTTTGGGCAGATCAAAATCCTCATGTCATTAGACCAAATTCTTTTCAGTACAAATTTAGCATAAATTTATGGGCCGGAATTTTAAAAGATCGTATAGTGAGAACAAGTTATTACATTTAATTTGTTTTTTGGAAAAGTAAACTTTTAGATAGGGCCGATTGAGTTACCACGTACGCTGAATGCGGAAATGTATGCAGATATGCTGCAAAACAATTTGCAGGAACTGATAGATGATATACCACTGCAACAATTACCTCAATGGTACCAACATGATGGTGCCCCCCCACATTTTGCTTTAAATGTGAGAAATATTTTAAACAATATGTATCCTAACCAATGGATAGGACGCGGGGGGCCCATAAATTGGCCAGCAAGATCCCCCGATTTAACGCCTCTTGATTTTTTTTTCTGGGGCCATTTGACAGACTACATTTACTCTGAGCCAGTTGAAAGTGTCGAAGAATTAGATGGGAGGATAGTTGAGACATTAGCAACTATTACACCGCAAATGCTCCAAAATACTTCACGAAGTTTAATTAGACGCGCCGCGCTTTGCATCGAAATGGAAGGAAGGCATTTTGAGCAATTCCTTTAGTTATCTTGTTCTTGTAGTTCAAAAAAAGTTCCTATTAAATACACAGTTCGCCTTGTTCTCTCTACCAAAAGTAAAAATAGTGATTATTTGCGGAAAGCTGATTTCTTTGAAAGAAACGTCTAGCATACTCCCGAAATGCTTTCAGTGCTGCTTCATAAGCTTCTCATGCATCTCACTGTACTTATAGGGCGCAAACATTCTTAGAAATAACGTTTCTTTTTGATTTATTGACCATGACAAGCCATTACTTCATGTGACATTAGTGACAATTTTCTAGACAGTTTGTAAAGTTGACCAAACAAATAAATATAATTTTAATTTGTTTTGTTACCAAGAAACAGCAAAATTTTTTAAACTACACCTACAAATTTAATTTGCATCTTATTCATGATTGGTCAATTTAAAACTTTTATAATTTAAAAACTATTAGGCCCTGAATATTTATTCTTTCAATTTTGTTGTTAGAACTCACATAGGAATTTGTGGTAAACGGCTCCTACACTTTTTCTGGGACACCCTGTATACGATCGTCGCAGATTTTAATTACATAAAAAATGTGAAGAAAATTGAAAACGATGTGTCACTACCATTTGATAACACTTTTTTATGATTTAGTGAAGTGCAATGGAGGTGATATTGATAATGTTATGCATTTTTTTTTACCGCAGATGGGATTTGATTTTGGTGTTTGGATTGACATTTTTTTGTAAAATATAATTTTATTGACAAGCAATCACAATTAATAAGATTTTTCTTTTTACGACATTGAATATTTAATTAGAAAATAGATTAGCAATAAGTAAGCTTGCCATTTTAAATCTAAAAACAAATAATTTTTATTAATAGCAAAAATTTGATCTAATAATAGTTTATGATGCTGTTTTTAAATTAATTAGTGTTTAAAAATTATTAAATTATAAATACTTGTTGGGTAATATATTTTTCATAGTTTTAATTGAAAATCCAAAATTTTTTCATGGCCTACTATAAAGAAAAAGCGAAATGTTATGTTTTTTTTAAATATTTAAAAATAATGTATTACACAAATAGAAATATCAAATCAGAAAAAAATAAGCTTTTCAAAAATATCACAGCCGCCTATGATTCCTATTTAAAAAAATACAACTTTATATTATTACAGCTAAACTAATGATTAAAAAAAATCGCTGATAACATTATTAGATTCTCTGTAAAAAAGTGCCTGTATAATGTTTTTGTTTCAAATGTGTATCTTTTGTAATAAGGAAGATATGAATTTTTTAAGATTTCGATGAAATGTCAACTTTTGTTTATAAGTCGAAAACAAAAGATGATAGCGGGATGCGGTTTTGACCAAAATTATTTTCTCAAAAAATGGACCCGAGAATGTGTCACTCGTTTTTCTCTAAACCTCTTAGTTTCTGAGATCCCCTATTCGGACATCCAAAATGCAGCACCCTGTACACCGATTTCCTCTGTGGTTTAAAAACTCGTGAATCTTCAGAATTAAAAGACAGTGAAACCTTAAAAAATAATTTAATATACAGGGTGAATCAGAAATAAGTGTATTAATTTTATCACGTAAGAGTATCATAAAATGCAACAACTTTTCTAAATAACATTTAGCAAAATTCTTATTATTTTCACTGTTTTCGTCCTTTATTTTGTGCAAACGAGCTGGTCAGTGTTTAATAATTACTTTGTATTCATAGCAACAATTGTCATTGTTGTTTTAATTTGTTTAAATTGTCCGTTTCTATCACAACGAAAATAGTTCGGCACTTTTATTTTTGTACCCATAGGCGGGTACAGGTTTCAGTATGTTTTCCTTTTTAAATTTTAAGTAAATTTGCGAAACTTTTAATGAAAAATTACAAATAGAAAAATTGTTTTATTTGTTGAGCTCTGTTACCTGTTAAAATTAACACACGTATTTCTAATTCACCCTGTATATAACTGACTAACTAACTGTAACTAGTAACTTTAAAGCTGAGAAACTAAAAAGCTGAAACAAAAAAAACTACAAAATAGTGAGATTGAAATTCTGAATCTGAAGAACTAAGCGACTAAAAGCGACTAAAAAACAGAGAAAGTGAAAAAACTATAAACCCGAAAAAGAGAAACACTAATAAACTAAAACATTAGATTGTGAATAAAAAAACAATACACTGAGACAGAAAAGCTAAAAAAATTAAAAACTGGAACACAAAAAAAACTAAAAAACAGTAAGATTAAAAAATGTATGTAGTAGATCTAAGTGACTGAAAGTGATGAATTAAAAAACTCTAGAACTGCAAAGTAAAAACATTAAGAAAAGCCTGAAAAACAAAGTATCTGTAGATGTAAAATAAAATAACTATGAAATTGAAAAATCTGATGTAATATTTTTAAACTAAATACTTATAAAAAAATTGAAATAAATCTTTATTTTCATTAGGAAGATTAAACACAACTGTAGGATGTTCAAAACACATTTAGGATACAAGTCAAATTAGGAAAAATTAAAAAAGTGTCAAATATTTACATTTTTAACAAAATAAATTTATTTCGAATTTCAAGAAAAACCCTTAAAAATTGGGGGTTAGGGAACTTCCTAAGATCCGGTCTCTAAAGATCAAATATCTTCTTATTCATTAATTTTAGACTAGAATTCTGAAACGTTATATTTTTAGATAATTTAAAAATCTCTGCAAAAACATAAAATAGGGAGTTCCATTTAATTTTTTAAAGTTATTCATTTTTTAACGTCAAACAGCTTTAAATTTTCCTCTTTAAAGTGGTGAAAACCTTATTTCTCTAGTAGTAGTACGAGTATTGTCAGTTTTGTGTAATAAATAAAAAAGTGTTTTTGTAAAAAAAATTGTGTTATGCATTTCGAAAACTAAGCAGAATCGGCCAAAAAAATTTAAGCCAAAATCATCTGTATTAAAACTACGTCCAAAAATGCAATAAGATATGGGGTGTTTTGTTTGAAAAAAACAACACAGGATTGAATTGTAACATTTTTAAAACACCGCGCTGTATACTTGGAAATATAATTCGAAACAAGGGGTTAATATCTATTCATTCTGTATATTTTTTTGGATTTTATAACATTTAAAGGTCAATAATGTACTTCATCAACTTGTATATTACCTAATTATGTTAGCTGTTACACGTATCTGAAGCTGAATAAATTATGCGCAAATAAAAATGAAAATACCATAATTATAAAAAGAAAGTGAACTAATTACTCGTATTTAATTATTGAATTCTTGCCTCCGATTTTACGTGTTACGGTAAAAACCAACAAGAAACTAACAATCTGCAGTTGGTCATCAATAAACATTTTCAAACATGAACATCTGATGTCATCTTAAAGCCTATTGCCTTACTTTACATTTTGTAATTAATTACCTTGACCAAAACGAATTAACAAATTTCGTTAAGATGACATCAGATGTGGTTATTATAAAAAGAATATTGTAGTAAATGTTAAACTCCGAATTTAGAAAACCAAAATAAACTACACCTTGTCTGCTACCCCAATAATTAATTAAATCATACTCAAATTAAACTAACAACAGACGATGATCCGTGAATAAAAAAAACTATGCCAATTGTTATTTTTCATTAACATGTCTCCAAAAACTGCCGTAAACATAAATTTGCTTCACCGTTAGTTTTAATCCAATAACCGTTATTATTTAGGGTACGAACGTAAACTTAGGCGAAGCATTGCAATTCCTGCGTGAATACGACAACGAGGCTTCCAGAATATGTCACCGCGTCAGTTCCGCGCGATGGAGTTACTCAACCAACATGACCGACTTCAACAAACGCAAAATGATCGAAGAGCAAACCCTCCAAGCAAAATTCAACAAACTCTCCTGGAGACGCGCAATGACTTTCGACTGGACTCGCCTCCCGGACCAAATGGTCAGACGCCAGCTCAAATTCCTGATAACAAACAGCCGCGCGAGCTTAACCGACGAGAAATACAACGAGATTTACCACCTCATCTCCGAAATGAAGGACATTTACAGCCACATCAGGATATGCCCGTTTAACAACCACGAGACCCTCTTCTGCGACCTGGAGCTGGAGCCGGACGTGGTTCGGATCATGGGCAATTCGCGGAACCACATGGAGTTGGCCCATGTGTGGAGAGAGTGGCACGATAAGGTGGGCCCCCCGATGAAGAATAAGTTCATGAGGTATGTGCAGATCGCCAATCAGGCCGCGAGGATGAACGGGTTTTTGGACGCGGGAGAGGAGATGAGATATGTTTATGAGGAGCAGAATTTCGAGATTGAAATTGCGCAGACTTGGACGAGCTTGCAGCCGCTGTACAGGGAATTGTTCACTTATGTGAGAAGGAAGCTTTTGCAGTTTTATGGGCCCTTTGTGGTCCGGCCGGAGGGGCCGCTGCCTGCGCATCTTTTGGGGAATGTTTGGGCGCAGGATTGGAGCAAAATTGTAGACTTGGTGGCGCCGTATCCCGAGTATAAGACGATTGATGTGACTGATGAAATGCTGAGACAGGGATTTACCCCGCTTAGGTAAATTTTACTAACGATTTGTTTTTATATTTAAAGAAAATTGAACATCAAATAAAGAGTTATGATTATGTTTCAAACTCAAAAAATTAACTTTTGATTCACAATTCCGAATTAAAAATCAACATTTTTGTCAACACATTTTGACTTGTAATCAGAAATCTAAAATTTCCAGCTAATTATTGTTGTACTTTAATTTTATAATTATGAAAAATAATAATTTATGCGGAATCGCTTGTAGCCTTGAAGGAAAAGTTGTTAGAGAACATGATCTTTTCTGAGATGTGTTCTTTTAGAAATCTTGTGTGGCTTTATTTATGTTTAATGTGTACCAACGTTCTGTTACATTTTACCATATTTTTTAACCCGAATTATGATTTTATTGCGGTGAACATAAAAAATACCCAAAAAAAAAACACTAAAAGAAATACAATAGGAAAACAACAAACTGAATGAATAATTATGATAACAAAATGATTAGCGACTGGACAGTATCAACAATATTCCTAAATGTTATCACTTATCAGTCTGAAAACATAACATCTTTTTAAAATTTAGTTCCAAATAGCTGTTAAAACCGTACAATTGCCATAAAGTTTAGATATTAAGTAAAAAAATTTGCCTAATAAAATGTGCTTAATAAATTCAGGAAAAATTAATTTTCAGTGATTTAAAAATGGTATTCTTACTTTAGTGTTCCTATCTTCATGATCACATTTTTAAAGTAATTGATGATGTACTTGCCCAACACTGTATAACACCATTACTCCTCTGTTCAATTTTTAAAAATACATATCAGTGCATTATTACTAGAGTTCTTAGATCTTCTGTATTATATGGTAAAGAGTTTACATAACACATAACACACATAATATTAATTATTAATTGTATTATCCTTGTTCAGTTTTAAAAAGTCCATGTCAATGCATTGCAAACAGTTCCATAGAAACGACTATGTTCAGCAAAATAAAATCTTTACTGAATAGTCGTACAGAAATAGTGAAATAAAACCAATATTAAAATTTCATGCGTAAGTTCATCTAAAAACACTCAATATAATGTTCTGCTGCGAAAACTATTAAACTTACTCAGAAAGTGTAAAAAAAATTTTAGAGAATTAATCTCCCACAAAAAATGTGGTGGCATATTCCCACGTGTGATAAAAGTTTATGCTATAAAATAATGTTCAAAACCAACAAACTGCTTTTGAAAATTGTTAAACGTCTTTTAAAGCCTGAAGAGTTGAAGATAAAGTAATGATGTTGCTGATGTTGCTTTTCATTTATTTTGCTCTATTTCAAACACTTCCGGCTTAACATATCAAAAATTCTTAAAATATGATTCTCCGTAATTAAAATTTTTCTAACGTTATCATTTGCGTTTGCTTAAAAAAATCCTCGTTCCCTAAATCATCCTCTTCATACCTTCTAAACTTGAATTTTTAAATCTTTGAAAAAAACTCATAAATTTGGAACAAATTTTTTCTCAAATTGTATTTTTATCGTCTTTGCAATAATCACACATCATCATCTTCACTTTTTGAAGACGAACTGCTACTTTCAATTACAATTCGCTCGTTCATGTTGACGTGCAATTTTTTAATTATCTGTGTAAACGCCAACGTCGCACTTTACCAAATTATTATTTTTTTAAATAAGGTTGATAAAAATGTAAAAGAATTATTAATGATTAGATCTCTCATAAATAACTTATAACAACTAATTTTAAGAGAAAATGGGACGTTGGCGTTTACATATTTTTGAAACAGCTAATACATAATTTAAATGGAGAATTAAAACGTCAGTGAGTCGACACTAGAATTAAATTTGTTTATGAAATCGGCCTTAGGTCAATTTAGCCTTTTTTTGTTAAATTAAGCCAAATAAATCTTCACTGAACTTGTGTAAGGCCTCTCTTTTCTGTCTCACAAAACTGAACGATTTTTTGCCACTTTTGTTCGCTAACTGGCCTTTGTTATCCTTTACTGTGCTCTTAAATTACAAATTTAGCTGGGAATTTTGATATAATTTGTAGTCTTAAAAATCTCAAAAACATTCAAAATTTTTCACATTTTACACTCGTTTTTTTATCGAAACCACAAAAAACGAGTCTCACGTTACAAATAATAGATTATTCGAAACAAGTTGAAAGTTGTCAAAAATGGTGGATGCGCCGGGTTAATTCTTTAAGTAACCAATTTTGTATAACAGTTGTGAATGAAATGGAAATGAAAAAAATTCTCTTGAGAAATTTTCATTCATTTACCCGAAATTCAGAATAATAAAATTACAAATTCAAGTAATATTTCGAAATCGAAAATTCCATTTCAAAATTGTATGTAAAAACCGAAATTTAAACTTGCTTATAGCTTCGAATAGTTCGAATTTCCGCAAATATAATTGAATCTGACATAACATTTTTGTGTTACGAGCACAAATCTCTTAATTTAACAATTCAATTAAACAATTAAAACAACTCATACTATAGTATTTTAAAAGTTTTCTTACGACACTATTCGAAAGTTGTCAATTTCACACAATTTAGTAGGCCCGAAAGTTGACAATTTCATGTATCTGTCAAAAACCTGTGCGTTATTATAACGCACAGTTCTAACGTAATTGTTTGCTTTTATCAAGTATGTTGCTATTCTGTTTATCTGCAAGGAGAGCTCCGAAGCAAGACAACTGGTAGGTGTGAACAAACGTAAGAAACTTTGCAGCTCCCTTAAACAAATAGCCATTTATTTAAACTTTAAAAATCCAGAACTTTAACACACAGGACACTGTTTTCGGCGGTCCGCCGAAATCACAACTCTTAAGCGCCACGGTGGATGAAAATCTACTGCTGTCGCGAAGAATATATAAATCAGTTACCAATACAATGTAAATTGCAGATAAAATTTTAAATGCGGTTCATCGAAATCTTTTTTCAATAAATGGCTTTTCTTCAGTGTCGTAGGAAAAATAGTGTACAAAAATCGCTGGAAAGTGTCTATCGTTGCTCGTGAGCTTTCCGCACTAGGCTAGCGCCTCGTGCGTCAAGATTCTCACACGCACGATATCACTCACTTTCCACACTCGTTATGTAATATACTATTTGTATTCTAAATTTAAATACAAACACCTTATAATTCTAATTAAGTTTCTGTGAGTCTAATATTTGAATGCAGTATTCGCAAAACTGCTATGTCTAGTGAGCGGGTGTTGAAGTTTAAATAATAAAACCACTTTCAGAATGTTTCAGATGGCCGAAGAGTTCTACACTTCTCTCGGCCTCAAGCCCATGCCCCCCGAATTTTGGCGTTTCTCAATGTTCGAAAAACCAAACGACCGCAAAGTACAATGCACGGCAAGTGCGTGGGATTTTTGTAACCAAATTGATTACAGAATAAAACAATGTACTGAAGTAAACATGGATGATTTAATTTCAACACACCACGAAATGGCACACATTCAGTACTACCTATACTACAACGAACAACCCTACTTGTACCGAGACGGGGCCAACCCTGGCTTTCACGAAGGTGTCTCAAACGCAATCTCGCTATCAGTTTTCAACCCGGTGCATTTGCACCGCGTCGGCTTATTCAACGAAAACACCGACAGCTACGAGACTAACATCAATTTTTTGATGCTGATGGCTTTGAAAAAAGTCGCGTTTGCCCCTTTTGCGTATTTAGTGGACGCGGTAAGTGCCAATTTCCATTTCACAGTTGAATAATTAAAAATAATTTTCCAGTGGCGTTACGAAATTTTTCAAAACGGGGTGCAAAATATGAACGCAGCCTGGTGGGAACTACGCCTGCGCTACCAGGGATTAATCCCTCCAATCCCTCGCACTGAGAATCACTTCGACGCTGCTTCGAAACGCCACATTCCCGCCGATATTCCTTACATGAAATATTACGTCGCGCTTTTGCTCGAATTTCAAATTCATAGCTCGATGTGTTTTGCTTCAGGACACGTGGGGCCGTTGCATAATTGTGATATTTACCGGTCAAGGGAAGCCGGACGCGTTTTATCGTATGACTTTCAATATTTGTGATAAAAATTAATTACAGGTATTTTTTTAGGGACTTGTTGAAGGTTGGGAAGGCCAGGCATTGGAAAGAAGTGATAAAAATGTTGACTAGAGGGCAGTCGGATCGACTGTCTGCTGAAGCGATGCTTCAGTACTTCCAGCCCTTGATGTTGTGGCTTAAAGTACAAAATCGGAATGAAAGTGTGGTAGGTTGGATGACAAGTTTGGAAGAGGAGGCTTTGTTTCAGCCATTCCTGTTTGCAACAAGTAACAAAATTGGGTCTGATTTCAATCTTGTTATATTCATTTCTATAACGCAGATTCTTCTAAATAAGAGTATATTTTAAACAAATGTTAACTATATTTTGTATAAATAAAAAATTAAAACTTATAACTATAGTCTTACTTATGACACCTCCATTTCGTCCTTTTTAGGTAGCTTCGTTGCAGCCAAGTATGGATTATCGATGTACACATTTGTGTTTGTATTTTCTTCACTTTTTATGGAGTCGTTTAATGTTTCTTCAGTCTCTTCTTCTTCCTTATTCTCAGCTTTTTCTTTCGCTTTTTGTTCTTTCGATTGTTGGATCATTTGACTTTTATGGTCATATTCGAGGTCTTCAGGATCGAAAATTTGATCCTGTGGTAGGAGGGCGCTCAAGTAAGGGGGGTACGCAGGCTTACAAGCTATCACTAAAATATTTCAATTGCTACAGTGAATAATAATAAAAATGTAGTCAAGAGTGCTCTGCAATCACAGCCTCCCCCAATTTCTTAGATACAGCCAGTGTTGCCACCTAAAAATTCTAAATATACCATATTTTCGGACGGAGGAAATAATCAAAAATTGAGTAAAAAGGGAACTTTTATTATAATTAACACTAATAATTTTTAGGCGCAACAAACAAAACAAATTTCGATCTAGTGTTTTGAAAAACGAATATAATCGCAAGACAGGCTAAAATAACACCGATTTCGATAAATTTCTGACAAAAGTAACAATGCAAAATTAAATTAGTAATTTATAACTAAATACCAACTTGTCGCGCTTTCCTATTTTCATTGCTAATTTTTAATTTTTGTTTTCACAAAACATTAATTAATTAATCAATATTTAACACAAAACAGATGTTCAAGTATTGATTCATAACAGTCATTCGTGTTCAAGTAATTTGCTGAGCACTTTTGACCACTCACGATACGTAATATTCTAAAATAAAAAACGGAACACCTACGTGGAAAAATATTCGCCTCATCTGTGTCAAACAAATTATGTGTGGGGTTAGTCTTGGCAAGAAACTTCGTTAACGCCTTTTCTATGTCTTTTTTCTGAACTGCCGCTTTTTCTCTCACTGATTCATAATCAATAATTGGTTGTTTGTGTGTCTGTAAAACAATTATGAAACATTTAACGCGCACACAGAGCGCAAACTTACAGGAGTGCGAACGTAGGCATGGGGGTCCGGGAACTGGGGTAAGTGCTGGGGGATGTAAGGGGGTAAAGGGTGCTTGGAGCCTGCTGGTAACATATTTAGCTGCTTTTGGGGTTGTTGTGGTTGTAATGGGGGCAGAACCGAATGTTTCATGCCTTTTGTGTACACCATCAAGTCGTTGAAATTGTGCCCCATTTCTACAAATGCTAAAATCACGTCGGCCACCACGGGCTCAGAACGGCCCGACAGTTCGCAGTAACTTTTTGAAAGTGCGCCCACTTCGGCTAGGACTGCAAGAAATTGTGTTTACTTTGAGAAAAAAGTGTTGGAGGCTTACAGCACTGGATCATTTCTGTTAAAGTACCGAGGCTTTCTTTGTCGGTCGTTTCAAAACCAGACTCCATTAGGATGCTGCAAACCGATGCAGCTAACATTTTTCGGTATACGTTTACTTGTTGGCTCGTATTTTGTTCCATTTTTAAAACAGTTTGTTGTTATTTACGTTTCGTGAGGTTGAGGTTAGAATAACGTTTGACAAATGACTAGTTTGTTTTTAACCGAATCACCAAAGAGCCGAAATTTAGAAATCCATACGCGGGAAACTCAAAAATTTCGATTTAAAGAACAATGTAGTAACACATGGGTGGAATAACAAAGGGTAGCATGGTTGGAGAGAAATGAAAAAAGGCGACATTTATAAGTAAATATAATTAATATAAATATCTTACATTAAAATACATAATCTAGTTCTATGAGTTGCAGTTTAGCACTGCAGAGAACTAGCCTACCAAACACATTATTTATTAATACATCCTTTCCTTTGAGAACTATGTTCAGCTTACATAAAAACATTTTGTAATAGGCTAGAGAGACATTTAATTTAATGTTGAGCGATGCAATTATGTGAAGAAATTTCTTTACATTTTATACAAACTCTCTTTAATAATTATTCACTGCAACTGAACCAACTTCAAGTCGAGAAACTGAAAATTGAGTTAGAAAAATAAATAAATAAAAACCACTGAACATTTAATGAACAAAATAGTTATCCTAAATAAATAATTAAATAAAAAAATACACAATTATCAAAAATACAAATTAATACAAACTGAGAAACCAACTAAAATCACATTCATGTTTAAGTCAATTCATTTAAGTGATGCGCAAATCCAAAAGTTTTTAATTGCATTCAAATAATTACAATTTCTGAACAATAAAAAGCAGAAGTATACATTTTTAAAGTCAATATCACACACTGGAAATACCTGTACTGTTTTTCTGAAAAAATTAAGTTTGTATTCACACCTCATCGCAATTTAAACACTGTTTTCCGGGGGCCGCATTCTTCGATGGTAAGGTCTTTTGGGATAAAGTAGTCCTCAACTATTTGAAATACTCAGCTCGTTCCACCGAGCTTCGAAAAACTGGCGCATGCAGTGACCTGCCTTTCCCACAGGACTGTCGTCCTCGTTGAACACTTCGCAGTTGTTGAAAATCTGTCTCACGTCCAGAACGAACTCCTCCTTGGATTTGTAACTATAAAAACCCTCAAATAACTCACACGATCGATTTTCATGTCAGAATACCAACCTCACATCGTACAATTTCTTCTTGATCGTCGACAAATCCATCGGAGTTTTGATGATTTTTTTATAAGTGGGAAATTGCTTCGTATTCACCGGAAGCAAAAAGGGCCACGCGTCATCATGGCACTCCAAATCTTCCAAAATCGTCTTACACGGTGCGAGTTCTTTGAGTAATTTCTTCGAGATGCGATCCTTCTTGCAAGTTTGCGTGGACGGAGAGCCTGCATTGCCGAGACTCGAGTTAGAGACGTCGCTTTGGTTGCAATTCGTTGCTTCTTCGTTCGTCGTAACGGAACTATGAGACGGTGCGGGACTGGTGGACGAGACGTGTTAATACATTTAAAAAACGACAAATTATGGGTTACCTAGAAGGAGGATGGTCGGACAGTTCGCTGTCCTTGCTAGACTTTGCGTTGTTCTTACGCATCGTCTTCTTTTGAGGCTTCTTCGATATGCATTTGGAACAGTACCATTTGCCGCGAGGAACTTTGTGCATGATGGGGTGAATGCAGTCGGTGTGGTAGGCGCGAGGGCACAGTTCGCATAAAATCAGGCGAGTGCCAGACGTTGACGATTTTTTACCGCAAACGATGCAATTGCGCTCGCCTGTCGCCTTGTTCATGCATTCGTGGCAATACCTACACAAATTAATTTTTTGTTTTACTTATACCAGGTGGGCGAAAATTATGCATTTCATAGTACTTTAGACTAGTCTTTATATTTCGAAAGTGTGTCTTTTATGATTTCGAAGATACAAATATTTACGGATTTCGCTAAAATGTTAATTTTGAAGGTATAAGTCGAAAACAAGATTCGATAGTGACATTTCACTAAAATTATTTTCATAAACAATAAACACAAAAAAAAAATGTTTAGATATCAAACATTCACCTCCCTGTGAATTTTAAGTCTACACCAAAAAGTTTTAAGCAACGCAACAAAAATCAATACATTAGAAAAATTTCTTTGTTCTCTGCTGATTGTAGCAATTTGTTACATAAACAGATTAAATTTTTTGTTACAGACGATTTACCGATATTCTTACACAATTAATGACGTGCCGTTTAATTTTATTCACTTTGTCACTTGCTGTTGTAGTGAACGAACGCGTCATGTACTTATTAAATACAATAAAAATCGGCATTTTGCTAATTACAATTTTCAAAACATTGAACTATTATCTTCATTGATCAGTGCGTGTTATGAATTTTCGACACTTATTAGTGCACGAGTGTTTAGTGTGTGCTAGTGGATTTTATCTCTGGGGAGAAATTGTGTCTTAAGGATCAGGATTAAAAAGTTAGTCAGCAATACCTTTTTTTAAGTCACTGGTCAGCATTTTCATACAAGTTGAGCAATGATTTTAAATCTTTTGTGTTAGACGGCCTTTCCTTTAAACATTCCTAAAAAACTAAGCGTGATACGTAAAACATTTTTCATTTTTAAATTCATCGCACAATAGTATATTACGTACCGTAAACTGTAAGTGCAATTTTTTTGGTCGAGAATGCAATATTGAGAAACCGAGGGTACCGAGGTTTCCTAAGCGTTCGAGGCCAAAAAAAGAACTTACAGTTTGAGGTTAGTAAGCTATTTTTAGCAATACCTGCACAAATAAGAAAAAGTAAAACATTTTTTGAATGTATTTTTATGAAAAATCAATAAACGTCAGATTGTTGTCAAATTAAAAATTTGTGTGAGGTTTGTTTCGTGTTATTAGGGATACAAAACAAAAAAAACATCACTTTAAATCAACATTTGTTGCAAAATGAACGATTTAATACTGTTCTGAAGGTATTTCAAGTGAAAATAGAAAAATGGATGATATTGAAGAGGCTGCAAGTTTTGCTTGTGCATCATTTTTCATGGAACATGAATGGCATACGTTGGTATATAATATTTACTTACAGTCCACGTGCTGTAAGTAAAATATTTTTGCAGGGTAACCATGGAAACTTGCACCTGACTAAAAAGTGCCGCTTACAATGAAAGATATTTGTCAGTGAATGATGACTTACAAAACAGATATTGCTAAAAATATTATAAAGAAGAGACATAAAATAAAACTTCTTAGCGACCATCTGAAAAGTGACGATGTTTTATTCAACTTTAAAACGGTACAAATTAGAGAGCTAAAGCAGGAGAGACATTGAAGGAACGGATCACTTTTAGTGATTTTTATCAATAACTAAATTTTTATCAATTCTAGGCGAAACAAAAATATAGTCGAACAGAAATACCATGAACTAGAAATTTTACATAAAAAATTATGAAAAGTTTATACCCGCGCTGCAACACTTATGTTGCGAAAACTATTAAGATTATACTTAAAAAGTGTAAGAGAAAACTAAATTTTCAACAGAAAAAGTCTAGCTGCGTTTTCCCTTCTGTAGAATTACAGAAAAGTTAAGCATTAAAACATTTTTCGAAAATTTTTTAACTCTTCTTTAGAGAATGAATCGTCAAAGAGTTACAGTGTCACTGACTTTTTGTAAAAAAAAATCTATTTATTTTGCTCTAGATTTTGAATACTTCTAGGTTTTCTAGACTTTTGGACTATCTTAAACATTCAAACAGATGATGACCACCGTTTTTTGTGTCGTTTTTTTATTTTTTTAACCGATACAAGTATTTTAGTTACTCGTTTTAAGTTTTAAAGGTAAGTCGATAATCTAAAGAAAACATTCCGATATGTTGTTCGAATTATAAAGGCTCTACAGTAACTAGAAAATGAGTTTTTTAGAAAGAAAATAATTTAAGGTAATAACCACTTGGTTCCTTACTTCTTCATCAATTAGTTGAATATTTTAAACTACTTAAGTACTACTAGAATCAAGTAAAAATTTTGAAATTTTAAACTTTTTAATTTGAATAAATGTACTAAAATCCACTCTTTATTTAAGAACCGTAACACAAAAAATACTGCGGTAATAAAATAGCTAACTACGTACCAGTCACCTTCAGGAATATTCTCCATCTTGGGTTTAAAACAATACGTGTGATAGCCCTTATCGCAACCGTCACACAACAGGAGCTTATCTTCGTTGTCCCCACTGTGGCAAAACTGGCAGTTCTGTAAAAAAAAACTCACACATCAACCACTTGACTCGCCACTCTTTTTTATTAGTAAAAAGAAAATTAGGTGCAGACAGCCATTAAAATTAGTCAAAAATCGAGCTGTTGCTAGTAATTAAATGAAATTAAATTTGATTGGATTTAAATTAAAAAAATATGTGGTGAAAAATGAAACTAAATCTAAATCATCATGCAATTAATTCTCATGCAGTTAGTGTATATACCGACTTTTCACCACACATTGGGCAAACTAAAAAACTAGAAAAAGCACAAGCACCCACACTGAGCTTGCTGTTATATTTGCGGGCTCTCATTTTATTAAAGACATGAGAAGAGCTCACAGCTTTCATGATACTCTTGTCCCAAGCGATGGACGATTCAAGTGAATAAAGACACATGGCCAACTGTGCCGACGTCTGAGCCCTATTCACAGCCTCTCTCCATACGGCCAATCCTTTGGGAATTTCATTCGGATCCGGCGCTTGTTGAGTGGTAACGGTGGACGTTGATTCCTGACCAGATGCCGAATTTTGCTCCCCTACGTTGGCAATATTGATACACGTAGGCCTGGCACAAAAAATTGTAACACAAACGTAGCGAGTGGCGCAAATTGTACTTACTTCACTCCCAAGGGAGGTTTGAGGTAGCGACGTTCGATATTCACCTCCAGTGATGACAAACGCTCACGCACGAGAGGCACAACTTCGTTGGGCGGAATCTCGGGGGCGTCCCTGTTGGGGATCTTCCAGCCCTTGATTTGCATGCTCGCACTGGCCACCTTGTCCTCAAGCGCTTCAACCTGAATTTTTATAATTGGTAACAATTATTACAAAATAACAAGGGCTGTATTTACAGGGGGTGACTATTACAAATTGTGAAAATAAATTTTAAATTTGGCGACCGTGACTTACAATGTCAGGAATGCTAATTAATGTTCGACTGATTTTTTGCCACAATATTTTATAATGACCTAGTATAAAGGTGATTAAATACCTGTTCCAGCAGGAATAAGTCGACTCGATGAGCTATCGACTGGCTCCAAGCCCCTGGCTCGTCTGGATGTGGAGCCCCTCCGTCCATAAACTTAACATTTTCAATCCCTTCCAACGCCAACTCGGTCAAATCCTTTTGCCCTTCTTCGATGTAAAAGTTACCCTGTCTCTCGTACATCGTCTGCATGATACTGATGAAATTTCGTTTCAATTCCCGTTCTCTTGCCCCTCTCACGTGCAAGTTATCCAAAACTTCCTTTAACTGATCTGGATCTGTGATCCTCCACCAACCGTATCTTTTATCCACAGGAACGGATTTCCTGGCACACGATTTGGGCATTCCGTGTTTCTTGATGTGTTCCAACTGGGCACTCTCTTCGGCTGTCATCTGCAGAGGAGCGGGACTGTCACACAAACTGTGATAATTGGCAGAGTTGGCTCCCGGTGGTGGAAAAACAGGAATTTTGAGTTCCGTGAGGTTATCTCTAGTACACGCACCGACGCCGTTATCCCACCGATTCCCCGCTGTTAAATAAATACCCTCGCAAGTGCCCTCTTTATTTAAAACACTGAACCATTTATGCTCACTTTCGGTCGGCTTCTCGTCCTCGCTCTTAATCTCGGCCTTGGACTCGGCTTTTATATCACATTTTAATTCGTTTAGAATCTCGTTCTTTAATTCTTCCTTAACTTCGGCTTTTACGTCGGCCTTTAAGTCTTCCTCGGTCTTGTTCTCGCGTTCCATACACTGGCCGAGTTTTTCGAAAAGGTTGAATTTTTTATTAGCGAGAGAGTTGGGCTCGCCCGGCTCGCTTTTGATTTCCTCAACGTGATTGTTCAGTTTGTTCAGAGATTCTTGCTTTAGTTTATTCTCCTTTTCTATTTCTATATTTCGTTCAAGGTTTTGTACTATGTCGTCCACGCTTTTTCGCAATTCTGCTAAATTACGCTCGCTTTTATCCAAAATTTCACCGTTTTCGAACACTCCTAATCGGTTTGGCGTCTTTCTATGCTCGTTATCGTTATCATCGGTTGTTTTCACTGGATTTTTCTCAACCTCTTCGGTGCTTTCGTTGTTGCCGACTATATTGCTCACTTCTTTATCGACGTTAGAGTCGTTTATGTTTTCAACGTTGTTCATTAACTTATTAATATCGTTTAAACTGTTTATTGTTTCGGTTGATTGGTCGAATTGTGTTTGTTCGAGCAAAACCTCGGGTTCTGCCGACTCCATTGCCTCCACAAAAACACCACCAGCTTTAGACAGGCACCAGTAGCGCCTCCAGTAGCGATCTTGCCCGAAACAAGACGCCCGGAGCTGGTGAGTGGACGAGTTTAAAGACTGCAGTTGGGCCTCCGACTGTTTTACCAATTTCTCCAACTTCTTGCCCAATTCCTCGCCCGACAGCTTGTTATCCTCCTCCTGCAAAAAATTAAGCAAAGGCATCTTAGGTTTTGCTACACGTCAAATAAAAAAATTATACATATGGAATTAACAGTCTAGAATGCACAAATAATTATTACCTCCTCAGGCTGCGTCCCTACGCTTTCATTCTCGCTCATATCGTTCTCTTCATCATCCAACAAGTCATCCTTGTGCAAAGACGGCGAGTCCACAGCCCCTTCAGCCTCACCGTCCGCTTTTTGTGCCTTTTCAGCCGCTTCCGATCTCACTTTTCTCCCATGTAACATTCGTAACTTCCGGATTTTCGTATCAAGCAGCCACTTTTCCTTCTTCTGCTGTGCCACACTCTCCAACGAGCTCTCAATCTGCCTGATCACGGCTTTATTCTGCAACAATTCGTTGCACAAAAATGCCAAAATCTCGGCTTTACACGTCGGCGAAAGCGCCATAAACGGTTTATCTTTCAACATATCGGACATTTTCCACGTGTCGTTCTCGTGCAACAATTCGTAATACTGCGAGTTTTTCCCGACTGAAGTTTGTTGCATTTCGTTGTCGTTTTGGTGGTGGTCGGCCACTCGCTTCTCCCTGTCCCTCTCAAAATGGACCCCCGTTAAAGCTTTAACTTCGCCTGTGGCGTTCGCGTAGAGATAGATTCGTAAAATCTCCGATAAATTCGCGTGAGTTATATCGGCCTGTCTCAGACTTTGTCCCAGTATTGTCGTATGACGTGCCGGATTCGGGATTCCGGGGTCTTCAATGGCGCAGACTAGCAAATGTGTCATCACAGAAAAAAGCTCTTCTTCGGCTTCGGAAGAGTGCTCGTTAGGCATTAAAGCTTGCTGGAGCGAATCTAGAGTCGGAAGCGACTCCATGTCGAAACCCAACGTTTCGCCGAAATTGTGTAAGAATTCGAACACCATGAGGATGTCGGCGAAGGCTTTTCCCGGCAGTTTCAAACCCGGAATTCGCTCGTATTCCGGTATCGGCTTCTGGTCGAGCTCCAAATCTTCGCACGGTTTTCGCAATTCGGACAGAATCTCCATTTCCATTTTTCGTTGTTCCATTTTCTTCTCTTTGTTCGCTTGCTTTTCAGCCAAAAGTTGCTGCTTCTTGCGTTCGCGTTCCTCCAGTTTACGACGGTTTTCCAAGGCCTTCACTAGGGCCATGTGTTGGCGGCGTCTTTCGCGCTCCTGGCAAAGGAAAATTCTCTCAAAAACGTGGCAAAAATCACGACACGCATGCTATTTTGCTCCTGAACTCTTACTCTTAATTAATATTTAAAATAAAATTAGTGAAGCAATTGCATTTTTTTTAAATAAACGTAAATCCCTTCACCAACAGTATTTGTACCGATGAAATTTTATAATGATCCTCATTATAAAACTCAACCCTAGTAGGCGCAACTTTTAAGACAAGCACAGCCAGCTATATTAAAATATTAGATATTTATAGTTTAATACAGTTTGCTGTGCGCAAAAAATTAAAAGAAGCTTAATTTTTCGCACATGTTAGTACAGCGAGCCGCTAAACACATTTAAAAACCAAATTAGTACCACAGAAAATTGCGTGAAGCAAGTTGAAGTAGGCTAGCGAGTTGGAAAACAACGAATGAGACAGATTATACACTCATATTAGATACATGTCCATACCAACTCAACAGTGTAGAGCATTTCTCGCTGTTTACTGATCTCCTGTATGTACATCTACGGAGAAAAACAGCATCACAGTATGTACACAAGCCACAAATTTGACAATAAATGCACACACACAAAATTAAGACGAAATTTAAATTACGGTTTCGATTATAAAACACAAATGAAATGATTATTACATGAAACAACACAAAAAAGGTAACACAATAAATAAAGATCAAAGCAACGTAAGCGTTTTTTATGTGTGATTATTACCTGTTCTTTTATTATGGCGGCTTGTTGTCTTTTGAATTCTCTCTCCTGTAATTAAACAAAATGAATAAATACGAGGAAATAAAAGCGATGTGTGAGTCAAGGTGAATAAAAAAGTCAAACAAATGAATTACCTGTTGTTTTCGTTGTTGTTCCTCGTGCCTGTGCTTCTCGAGCTCCTCTTGGCGCTTTCTCTTAGCCTGTCATGCAACACGTGACAACATATCATAACAGAAAAAAACAAATTGAATGATTGGATTGATTAAAAAAACAGTTAAATAATCATGCGCCTAAGCATTATGTTGATTACCATGCAGATGACGTAAAATCTGGTGAAGGCATAGTTTTTGGGGGAGACTGGAAATGGTAATGCAATGATGATATCGACGTAAAGCTTAAAAATGATCTGATGTATAAAAATGGTTATAGCAATTGTTAGGACTAAAACTGAGATGTCAAATGTAAACAAACTTCTACAAAAATCTGTCGTAGTTGTGCCAAGCACTTGTTAGTCGTTGGTAACACCTGACACCTATACATTCGTTCTTTTGTTCGTTTGGAATTTTACAGACATACCATCGCAATATCGGGAATGAACAAATCATTATTATTGGGACTGTGACTGCGTCCCAAGTTTTCAGAGCTATAGGCGTTTAGTATATTATCACGATTCTTCCATATCGTCGCTACAGTCGAGCTAGCCAAACCGAGCTCCCGAGACACGTCCGATTTCGTTTTCCCACCTTCGATTTCCGATATTATCTGTATTTTCTGTTCGAGCGTGAACGCTAGCCGTTTTCGACCCTTTTTGACAAAAAAATACTATACCTTCACAATAACAATCAACAACAAAAAATTAAGTTAACAATGACGGTAGCGATAAACAACAATAACCGTTACCTTCACACATTGAGTTTGAGAAAACTTTAATTTGCAAACATTATCGTACCTCCAAGAGTTGTTGAGATCTGGCTTCGCGGTCCCTTCGAGCTGCTTCTTGACGTTCCGACCTCTCGATTTCTTTCGCTAGGCGAGCTTGTTCGCGGTCCATTCGGGCTGCAGCACGAGCCGCTTGTTGCTTCCGGGCCATCTCAATGCGCTGCTCCACGGGAAGACTCGTCCGCATTGCTGACTTCAGTTCTTCCAGTCTACAAAAAAATAAAAACAATGCCATTACAGATGATACGCAGTTATATTGTCATTTTGATCCCAATGATGTGGAACGAGCTTGAAATTTTCTTATTTTCTAAAAGTATTGGCTTGAATTTAAATGCGAGCAAATGTTCGTTAATTTGTATTTCAAAAAGATATTAACTTGATTGTAAAAAGATCTTACATTGCTTTAAAAATGTTACAATATTTTGAACTTTAAACTTCGAAAAAACACTCTGCATATCACTGGTGCTTCCCAACCTTAACTATGGTCTCATTATCTATTATTCATGTTTAGATTATTGTTCTAAATATCAATTACAAAAAATACAAAATTCGTGTGCTCGTTTTATTTATAAATTAAGAAAATTTTACCGTGTTGGCAAATATATGTATAATCATTTATTGTCAATGTTTATCTATAAAATGTTCGTTACTGCTTGACTAGTTTTTTCCAGAATTCCTTTTGCTTTTTGTTATTTTATTGCTTTATTTTCTATTATTTTTCTTCAGGTTTTGTTTTTTGTTTTAGTAGAGAGCAATTTTTGTGAATTTCATTTCGTTTATTTATTCATTTATCTATTTATTTTTCTGTGTATTTAATTCTTAGTTGTTAAGTGAGTTAAGTTCGAATAGCAATTTCTAGACTTCGCCTCCCGAGTTGTATTTACAATTCAAATAAAGACGGGTTATTATTATTATTATTATATTCAGCTTGTTTCACTGACTCGAGTTAAATAAAGAACTAGGTTCATTTATGGATAGTGGTTTGAAATTTAAAACTTAAACAATATTAAAAAAAAAAGAATTTGTAGCTTATTATTTTCAAATTATTATCAACTGTTAAACGTTAGGCGTTCTCCTTTTCTCGAGTGATTTTTCAGGCAGTAACGCTACTATTAGATAAAAATTTAACTTGAATCTCTCGGTTAAGCATTGTTGACGGCAGCCATAAAATAAAGTAAAAAACACTACATAACTTGTAAATTTAATTATCCAACTACAATGCGCAATTTAAAGTAAAATGTTTTCATTTACATTGAATTTTAAATAGCAACTCTAGTTTGCAGCGTATAATTTCACAAGTCTATTTTCATTTATGACTTCACTGCAGCCGAGTTATCCGTTTAATTATTTATGCAACAAATATGAAGCAAATTACCTTCTGTTGACGTCCTCTTCAGTGAGATGGATGTATTCCCCCGCTTCCGCTGCCATTTCTGGTGGTACCGGCTGGAGGTAGTCTCCCAGGATGACCCGACAACTGAAGGTGAAGTTCTCCTTGGTGAACTCCGTGCTCTTCTGATACTCCAAATACTAAAAATAAACATAAATAACCGGAAATTACTTTCAATTTAATGTTTTACCTGCGTGACATCTGACATTTGTTTGAATTTGTTTGCAGAATCCGGTGCAACGTAGGTGACGTCGCCCTTGAGGCCGCCGCTCTTCGTCAGTCCTCTGATGACCGTCTCCCGCTTCCACCCTAAATAAATTTCTTTTTGTAAAATTCGGTTTCAAAAATCGTTTCGGACGACTTTACCTTTCTCCAGGGGCACTCTTAAGGCTCGTTCGTCGTACTGTTTTTGTTTCTTCGTGGCGACTTCGATCTCCATTTCTGAATCTGTGTGATTAGAATCAGTAAGGTTATCAGAATCAGTTGAGGCATCAACAGTACTAGAATCACTTAAAGTACCCCTGAATTTTTCCTGCAAAAATTTATTTAAAGCTTTTTCGTCACCACCTGCTTCAGAAATATACTGCTGTGCAGCCAATATATTCGACTTCAATAGATTCATCTGTTGATTCATTGAAGCGTTCGGGTCCAAAATAGGCATAGGTTTGATACCTAAAAAGCCACCTAAATCACCTACGAACCTAAACACCACAAGGGTGTACTAACCTAAGGCCCTACTTTGTGCTAGAAGTGATGCTACAGTATTCTTTTTAGGTTTACTGACGCCACGGCCGAGATTTCTCGGCCGCCCTTCTTTGTGATTGCTTATGGAAGGAACTGTGGTGCAAGCGGTGGTGGGAGCGGTTGTGGTACAGGTCGACGACGTCGAACTACCGCCGTCCGAGCCTTCGTTACGACTAGGTGGTCTCGGAGAATCGGCGGTGGCGAAAAGTTGCGCCAAGGAAGCGCTAGGGGCACCCGGGGGCATCTGCCCCCCGGAGGGAACTACGCGCCGCGGCTTCGGGCCCGGCTTACGGCGAGCTAAACCAAACAAAACTTGTTAATCAATTTACAAACATACATTTTTTTTAAGCTAAAAGCAAGTTTCATTAGTGTTTTTAAACCGGCAATTAACTATGGCCTTAACATTAATCAAAAACCGAAAAAAAACTACATGGAAATACACCAACGTAGAAAAAAAATCCAAAAAAAAAATAGAAAATGCACCGAATTTCCATTTTCCGGTAACCGTAAACATGTTTATACAGGGTGCCTCACCTAAGGCTTTCGAACCTGATATCTCAGTTATTTGTCAACGGATTTTTATGAAATTTAAAATGCAGATATCTTAGAAGGTAGATTAAAATCCAGTTAATGCAACTAGTCAAGTCTTAAAAACGTAATTTTTACATGCCCTTTTAAAATGTTAAATCATTTAAGATTTATATTAAAAAATTCATCGTCAATAAAAATGCTGTAAGAAAAATCTTGATCTTGAAAGACGTCTGTTTAGCAAGAAAAAAGAAAAAAAACTGTTAAACGTGGGTGCAGATGCAATAGCGTAGATCTCTATGAAACAGATGCGCACTACCATTGAATTTTGGTCACTCCTGCTCGCTCAAACGTAAGTGTCACGCAAGTGACATTTGACATTTATTTCTCACTTTTACAAAGATTAAATAGCAATATTTTTGACTTATTTGTCGTACTGGATGCTTTAATTCTTTCATAAAGGACTAAACATTGAACAACTAAACACTGGAACGCTCAGGAGTTTGGAAATATTTCGTACATTGCTGGCTGGAGTCTCTTCAAATGCTTGAATTACAGCTCCAACTATTTCTTCGTTTCAGTGACGTGTTTTGTCCTCACTTGATTTAGTTCACGTACGCTTCCTGTGTCTTCAAATTATAGACGATTCTTTGAACTTTAAATTTTATGAAGGCTTCATTTGAACAACATTTCACAAGAAGTCGAACGACACTTTATATTGTTTTCCTTTTTCAACAATACAGAAATTTCTGTCACTGTTGTTTGTTTTCAAAGTAATTTCAGCAAATTAATACAATTTTACTTTTCTAACAGCGCGTACACTTTTGACAACTTTTTCAGTGGTACACAAAATGCTGCTTAGCAATGTGTCATCAATTGTTTCAAAAGCTGACTGCTCAAATACTTGGATCAAGTTTTTAACAACAAAATCTAATTTTTCTTTGGACCAGACGAGCGATTTGGTTAATTTTTTATGTGGCCACATATTTATCAGGGTTTAATGATCTAATAGTAATTTGGATTATTTTTAAATAAAAAAAACGTGTTAGAATTACATTTTTTAACTTGAGGTCATGTTTTTCATGAAAAAAAAAACATCTAAAATATGTGCATTCTAAATTTCATAATAATCCGTTGGCAAATAACTGAGATATTAAGCTAGAAAGTCTTACCTGAAACACTCTGTATATTCTAAAAATCTGATAAATTTTACAACACAAAAATTACGAACTCTATTATCAAAGATAACAGACATCTAGTAAAATGTTAATTGTAAAATAAATTATTTTTCAAGGAAGACAAGATGACGAACACATTAGTTAAGTAGGTATTTATCTTATTTTATGTCTTCCGGTAAATCTTTGCTTTGATGGTTTTGCATTAACTTTGAATTTGCCGAATTATAAAAAAATAGTTTGTCAAACAACAATTAAAACTTATTGCGATCAGGTGTAGGGTTATAATAATCGCACTTTTGATAAATGTCACTTCAAAATCAAGATTCATTTTTGGCCCAAGAGTCACTTGTTCAGATACTCACATATCCTATCGTTCAGATACTCACATATCCTATCTACTCCGATGTTGGCAGACATATTACAGAGCGAATTCAGCGAGGAACTGGCCGTGCTATTCGTCGAGGTGCTGGGTTTGAGTGACAGATTCAACGGAGTATCGCCTGTGCTTTCACTACTGTTGAACGAAGGTACAGAAATTCCCGAAGGGCTCCCATTGGTTGCTGGTAATTTGATAACTTCGACTCGATCGTTGGCCGAAGATGGTGGCGAACTAACATCTTGCTGATCCTATCAAAAATGATGTTTGATGCCTATCTAAATACGATTCAATTAACTCACTGTTAGTTTTGGACGTTTGTTGCTACGTTCGATCAACATTCCGGTGCTAGAATGTGATGGGTGCACGCTAACCGAGGGTGGGTCTAAGGAAATGGTTTTTTTCCGACCTCGATTCGTCGTTCCTGGTATCTTAGGCCCAACAATGGATGAGGTATATTTAATAATCTCGGTATCGGGGGGCAAACGGACGCCACCAAGGATCGAATTCGGATCGCTATAAATAAAACACAACAGTCAGAATTGACTAAAAGGGTTGGTTTAGGTTGAGGTGGACGATTTGAACTCACCTGTTTCCTTCAAGGGCGGCGCTATTGTGGAAAAAATACGAGATATGAGACAATAATTCGATAGTGACATTTAAATGAGCCAATATTCAAACGTGATAAGATAAATTTTGTTAAATGTGTGACGGTGAATGTAAATAATCGATGAATCAGTCATGATAACGAGATTTCCGCACTCACCTGAGTATGCTGGTGGTGGGCGCCCCACTGATACTATCACTAGAACTTTGAGTACTAATCGTGTTCGCACTTTTGTCGAAATTACTGGCCAGACTCAGCGGGCTGGTGAAAATGCTCGGGGACGACGTCGTCACTCTCGCACTTGAACTGACACTCGTCTTTTTGTCCATCGGCTTTAGGTAGTTCAAATCGTTCACTTTCGCCTTTTTGTCGCTGGGCAGTTTCATGCTCTGGATGCTGAGACCGGCCCCCGGGTACTTGGGCTTGGAGTTCGGCATCGACGAGTTGGCTTTGGGCGTCGCGTCCAGGCGTCCATCCAGAGCGTCCTTGGCTTTGTGCAGGGGTGGGACGCCCTTGGAACCCCCCTTGGACTTGTGGTGAGACGGGGGCGGCAGGCCTAGCGAGGCGTACTGCAGGTCGGCGGGGCTGCCCAGCGGGAAGTTCAGACCGGTGGCCTGAAGACGCGCCAGGTAATCCTGGGCCGCCAGATGGGACGCCATCGACCACCACGCGGCGCCTGCAACAATCGATTTCGTGCATTTTTTAATGGGGTGGCTGGGGGGCTATTTATAACGCAACGCCAAAAGTGAGGTTACGGACGGAGGGAAGCTCCGACGCCACGCAAGAACACCGCCAAAAACACACATGGATTTACCATGACTCTCGATGGGGCTTCCGGTGAGGGTTCAATACGTTTTCGAATTTGCGAGGGATGAATTATGACCTCTTTATACAGTCTTTGTGTGTGCAGGCTGACACAACTGGAGGGAGAAAAGTAGATCAATAAATGAATTACATTTGCCGTAATACTTCACCCAGATGAACCCGGAACGTTCACGGAACGAGACTGCCTACACACTGGGCCGAATTTAACAATTATTGCCCAATACAGGTGATCGAAATCGGAAAAAATATGATAACCTGTTGATTTACGGGGTGAATCGAATTTAGCGCTGACTTTTTCGGATTTAGGGGATTAGGACCGCCCTGATTATTAGCCGATTCCGACAACTATCGCACATTAAACTTCACTTTATACTAAATCTAATTCGATTAAAGCTGGAATTAAGGAAGTAACGACTGAGAAATTGTTTAAAATGGTTGGATATTTTTCAATTGGCTGATACGGGCACTAAATGCTAAATGGCAATAGGTCATAGAGAGCTCGATATGGTCATTTATTACACATAGAATTTGCAGAAAAGTGTGACCCAGGGGAATAAATATTAAAGTCGAGAGAAACATAAAATAGAAAGAGGTCATCTTTTATTTTTCATCAATGATATTTCATTCGTTAACGTCGTGTTAAAATTTACCATCATATCGGACACCTGTCATTCTATTTTTTTGAGGGCATGACAGAACAATGTATTCTTCAAGACTTTCTCTTATTAGCCTTATTACAAAATATGGAATCACGATATAGAAATAATTAGAAACTATGAACTTTTTTCACATTTTTTTATTATTAATGATTAATTAATACGAGTACCAACATACTGCTACTTTGCTTATGACCACTATGATGGTGATCTTATGACGAAAAAGCCGCATTCTTTTGTTTAGAATAGGTTTACAAAAAATTCCATGTTTCATAGCTTTTAGCTTACAATCTCCTTATATTCTCCTTTTTTATTAAAAAAATGCAACAACAATTAGAATAAATTTGATTATCACTCCGACAAAGCTCCTATATGAATCAAATGTGTAACAAAACAATTCAAAAATCACCGAAATGATCCGAAATCAGCGAAATCCTTAAGTTGTGCCTCCTCGCCTCGTTTTGCTGATTCAACAAACCGAAGCAGACAGGTAATTACTATAATATTTTTTTTGAAATCTCCTTATATTCCGTCTCTTTTTATGAAAATTAGTTCTGTATTTTGATTAAAATTGTCTAGCCATGTCAGATGAGCCCCAGAAACCAGGTTCCAGGTAAGCGCAGATTTAGGTTACAAAATTACAAAATGCGACTTTCTTTTGATAATTTTTATGTGGTGCTATTACTAGCTCTGATATTGCTATGACTGCATACTCATACTCATACTCTCATAGTCATTTGTCATATCCAGTATCCAGCAAAAAAAAGACTTGAAGTATATACTTAAATAGTTGGCTAAACAAAACAAAAATAAAATAAGTGATATTTTTCATACCTACTTAAAACTCAGTGTATTGGAGATCCTTTGCATTAAAAAAATGAAACATACGGGTAAACTGACTACATATTAGTATCTACTTTATTGTATAAATAAATACTTCCATACCTAGTCTTAGTTTACAGAAAGCGAAATTAAAATTTAATTCAGAATTTATTTTGCAGTGAGAAACGTCAAGTTAATCGCGAATTAAAATTTAATTGTGATTAAAATGTTCTGTAAACCGACCCTAAGAGCCAGTTTACGAAAAGCGAAATTAATTAATATTTAATTCAGAATTAAACTAATTTGAATTAAGTTGCCATTTAAAATGCATTGACAAAGGTCAAGTTAATCTCGAATTAAAATTTGATTGCAATTAAAATGTTCTGTAAACCGGCTCCTAATCTTTTGCCAAACAACAGTTTAAAAAATAAAAAGTGAAACATGACCAAAAGGCAATTAGCCCACTATTTACTTCAAGTCTTCAAAACACTTCCTAAAATTTATAAATACCTGACGTCAATTTTTTTTGACTTAACTATCAGACAATTAAAAAAATTAATACAATTAAAAAGTGCTCCGGTCAATAAGTCGTACCACAGATAGTTCAAAAAGTACAAAAATAATAACTTGAATTACAAATTATGAAAAAATAAATTAAAAACGAGAGAAAAGCTTTTGAAGAAGTTTTAAATGTCTAACCTCCGGTTTTTTGAACGATTTATCGTTAGATAGTTTTATCAGTTGGATAATAATTGCTAAGGTAAATATGATCTGATTGGTGTTTCTATAGAAATTATGGAACGGACAGAAATCATCGGACAGAAGTTATCTAACGGTAACTCGTTCAAGCAACCGGGGGTTATTCCTACAAAATTGTATACAAAAACACAAAAAATTTGCCATTAAGTAAGGTTTTTTATTAAAGGTAGGAAACACCATTTCATCACTAGGTATATTATGAGCAAATTTAATATTGCAAAACAAATTCTATCCATTTCACTTTTAAATACCAACTCTAAAAAATCATTTTTCTTTGAAATCCTGTCTGGTATGAGACAAATTTTAGCGAGTCGATTAACAATAACAAATTATTAAAGTTTGTTTAATTTTAAAATAGGTCCCAGAGATAGGTAACAATGCAAAAAAATTTAATAACAAAAAATGACACCTGCCAATTCTCATTTCGCCTGTCTCTGTGTCAATGTTGTCAATTTAACTTTTTGGATTAATTTATACAACGCTAAGATTCTTTATAAAAAAATCTCCATATTTTCTTATTTAAAATAATTAATTTTTAATAAAATAATTAAAAATATTGACTCAACTTCTACACCTCGGTGAAAAACGTATCACATAATTGTCTGTCTTCTTTGATTTGTTAAAAAAGGTTTTAATCATCCATATTATTCTTTTGTTAATAATTTATTATAAACGTCTGAACTGATCTACTTAAGAACGTATACGTAATAAAAACAAATTATATGTAATTAGCATCATTATAAAAATGTATAACACGTTACACGAGAAGGTAAGTGCTTATACAATAATAAAATAAAAGCAAACTCTATTCCTTCTTGGAGACTAAAGAAAAGAACTCATTAGTCCCAAGGCAAAAAGTGTTGTTAATAAGCCATTTTTCCATAAAATAAAGCGACCAACTTTTGTGAGCTAATTGCAAGTATCGTATTATGTAAGAATGCAATTTGTTAAAGAGTCCACAAGAAAATGTAGACCTTGTTTCCTTAAAAATGATCCAACATTCGCCGCCACAGAATATCAAGTATTCTCCAAGTGTCAGTAAGGTTGTTAATGGCAAAAACAAAGAACTGTATCGCATAACAAGCCATCCAATTATAATTTAACGGTAATTCCGCGACCACTTACTTGCAGCCGGTATTCCTAAGCTGGCGGCCTGGCTCGCCGCCACCGAGAGGGTGTTGGTATAGGCGTTGCTGAAGGCCGCCGCCGCCGCCGTGGAGGTCGGGTACGACGGCATTCCGCGTCCGCTCGTAGGTGGCAACATCCCGAACGGCAGCGACGGATGAGGCGGCAGCCCGAAACCGCCCCCGAAGAGATTAGCAGCATTGGCCGAGTTCGCATCGCCCCGTGGCCAGTAAGCTGCAATAACAGGCGCTCAAATCGCGCTAAAACCACCATTTCCTGGACTTACCTCCGAAGAGGCTGGCGGCATCGAGTAAAGGCGTCGGGTCGCTGGGATTTGACACTTTGCTGGAACCTGAATTACCTTCGGCGCCCTTACCATTTTCTTTATCCATTTCCAATCCGCTATGCTGGAAAATTGCAACGCGTGAGACGACAGCTGAATTAAATTCGTTCTACGATTGTTATTTACCGATTCTGTCAATTTTTTCACATTTGTTTTAAAGTCAAAGCAAAAACGAGAATTTATTTGGAGAAATGGGGAGCAATAAGGCGGCCATGCACACATTTTTAAATTATGGACGGCTAAATGACGGACGTACTCACCTATTTTTGAAATTTTTGGAACTGCTGCCTCCAAAAAAGCGGCTTCAGCCCATTTTGACGGTGGGCGTCCTGAAAACACACTCACTTTGTTCAATTTCACAATTTTGAGAGTCATTCCGACAAAATATTCAGTTTTGCAGAATCACAATCGTCAGAGCAATGGCGTGCTATTTACTCTTTAATTACCACCTTTGTTACCATGAACGGTCGTAACAGACGCCTTTACATCGACTCTTTATCGATCAATTTATAAATTACACTGGTCAACAACTTGAGTTTTAGCCCATTCGACTTCGACTCAAAATCCAAAAAGTTTAAAACTACGAGTAATAAACTGGAATTTTTCGTAATCACTGGCTTAGATACTCGTAGTAGTTTGTAAATTAACTAAACCATTGCCTGGTTAATATGACAAATTGTAGTAACACAACATAGCCAATACTTTCGCTAGTTTATAAACTAATCAACAATTAGGTAATTATTTAGGTTCCTCGGTGCAAACACAATCAAATAGTAAAGGGAAAATAGAGCACGATACAAATCGCCCGGTTTTCGTGAAACATTTTGAAAATTCTGCACCGGTTGAATGCAGTAATGTAAATGAAGGTCAGAGGAAACGCGGGAGGGTGAACTTGACCCGGTGAAATGATAGCGTCCCTGACCTTCGACCTAGATTAGTTCTCCCCTCGATAGTGTGAGTGGGTGGGCTCTTTAATTCCGACGAGGAAAAAAGAAATTCTTGATGATGTTCTTGTGTCGGATGTGAGGTGAACGATCTTAGGTTGACTTGCGAGAAATTTCAGTTTCAACGGGAAATGAAACAAAGAGTTTATAACCAGGGACGAAATTAGATGAGATGGGTACGAAATGGTAAGACGCTGACCATCTGTTGATTTTAAAGACACAGTTTTCAGTGTGATTGTGTTTGAGTTTTTTCAAGTGAGACAATTAGCTGTGAAATATGCCTAGGCTGTAATGATTACATTTGGTATTGAAGTGGTAATAAAAAAGAAACAAAAAGCTAAATCTATGCAATAAAACACTAAACGACATTAGTTTATCAAACAATTATGTAAATTGAAATTTCGATGTAAATGTTTCCATTGTATTACTGATGGAGCTAATAAAAAATTAAATACGGGGAGGAGAAATGTAAATTAGGTACCTAAATACCTTGCGTGAAATAAACGCAGATGATTGATTTTAATTTTTAATTAATTAAAAGCGATTAAGGACAATTATTTCACATTTTTAAAAAGAACCTTCTGTCTTATAATTTAAGGGACAATTTCGACCACTAAAGGACTAAACCCATCTACTTTTTTGAGAAATAGGGTTTTTGAATAAATTCTACGCTTTTCAGCATTAAAAAAACAAAATAATTTAAATTTTATACTACGACGTTCCGACAAACCCTTATCCTTTTACATTTTCATATTTTGGACCTTCATAAACACTCCTCCCTTTATTTACTGTCACATGAAAGGAAATCATATTTTTGTGGCACATAAAATTCATCTGGGAAATAAGATCAACGTAAAGGAAAGGTGTCATTGAGATTAAAAATTGATTTTGGAACAGGTAAGCTGCAATAACCGAATAGCATAATGTATGGCTTTGATTTGCAAATCCAACAATTTTCAATAAATTATTCAGTGAATTATGATCGGATCGATTGAGACGGACGTTCACACTGTATTTGCGATCATTGCTATTCAGAAGTAATTTAAGGTCTCCTTTATTATAGTCAAGGTCTCTCCTCGGGAAAACAATAAAAATATTGTAGTCGCACATAATAAATTAACAATTCGCAGAATATTACATTGTCTCGTAATCAAATAATCAAAAAGTAACAAAAGTGGTTTCTTTGACCGATGATTAATATTTTTAAGACAATGTGTCCGAGCCAGCCCAGATCGGTATCACGTCCCAAAACGTCCTACCTGTTCTCAAAAGTGTTATCTTCAAATACCACAGCGCGCATTAATCAACGACGCAGCCTCAAATTGACCCATGAAGTGAATAACTTTCTCTTGAATTTTCAATTGAAATCTATACATGGCGAACGCGTCGCTATCAAAATAAAAGCAGGAAAAACTCTTGTTTGAATAATGTATCTACACCTATTAACGTGTTACATAAACGAAGCTGCCATCGATCTTCTGCATCGAACTAACGAACTCCCACTGTGGCAGGCAATTGCTTATGCAGGAATAGAATCGTAAATAAGAAGCTCGAACCGAAAAAACACGTCTTTTACATGTGTGTGCGGCAAGTATGAGGGGAAAATAGCCCAAGAGACAGCTGTTTACTCGGAGCATTCCGAAACGCGCTAATCTCCAATCTTGCTTTGACGATTGTAAAACTTGTTAATTATTGCTACGGCCTTTGAGGAATTTCAGATGCAAAAACTCACCTAATTAGGACTAGGGGACGAGACGTCGCAACTCGTTCATATCTGGAACAAGAAGAAAAAAAGGATTTTTAAAATCATTGCGATAATTATGGTCACATGTGGAGGATGGAAAAAGCGGCGACTCGAAAATAATAATAAAACAAAGCACGGAACAGCCGGCCATCATTTACCTGAATCGACCGGTTTACTTTCGTGTACCGGTGCATTTTCGAAGACTGTACATTAATCGCTGTTAAAATTCACTCTGACTGCCGTCATTCTTCGTTTTATTGGGTGGAGAGAGGCCGGCCCTAGCTGCATGCACGCGACAGCAGTACCAAACAACAAAACGCTCGAATTCGAAAACAATTAGCAACCAAATACGATTTGGACCAAGTGTAAAATATGTCTACTAAACTGAAGAAAGACAAAACATGCAAAAACGTACTCAGTAACAAAAAATTTTAGAAGTCTGCTGAAAATCGTTCCGGTTACTACTTAGTAATCAAAATTTAGTTTTGTTGCAGATAATCCAGCGGTGCGGATAATCACGATTCACTGTATACTAATGATTGGTAAGTTATAGTTCGGTAAAATGGTGATGGACCACCAGATCTACCAAGAGATACCGGGTGTTCCAAGATTTATGGCCCAGGCAAAAATAAATATTTCTAGTCGAATAAAAAATAAATTAATAGTCTAAACACTCTAAACGATAGGGAATTATTTACGCTACCATTTGATATTTTGATATTGTTTTTTTAAAGTATTGTTAACTGTTGGTTTACTGACATAAGTGTTTTATTAAATCTATTGATATTTTTGCTTGGTTTTAATTAACCCCTACATCTTCTTTTCTCTTTCATTTCATTCAAACTTCAAAAAAAATCACAAAAATAGTTTATTAATTTTTAATTGCTTCATTAGTACCCTCCGAATAGTCAATACTCTATCTTATTTTGGAAGGTAATTTGTATGCAAACAATGCCTGCCAAAGGCAAAGAACTTATGTAACACAATTAGGTGATATGAGAGACATTTCAATGAAAATATTAATTTCAAGACATTTTCCGAAACAGTTGAGCCAAACGTCTTTTTTTTATTTTAATTTTTACACATTAAAAAAAAGTCCAAATCTAATGTAATTTTTGATTTTGAATAACTACTAGACAATGCCCTCCAAAAATATAAAAAGTTTAAAAATTATTTGCTTATCTGTGAAAGAAGTGAAGTAAAAATACGCAAATTTTCCCAAAGTTTTAATATAATAATTAATCTTTTGCATTTAACTTTATAAAACAATTCCACGAAGCAGAGGTAATGGCTTCATTATAAAAGATAACTCCACAATTAAACCACATACTTATCCCCCATTATTTAAGTCTAAGACAAGACTTTCGGTTATTAACCTGCATTTGCCTTAATTAAACAATTTCCTGCTGTACAAAAATCGTCTTATTTCCGTCCAAATCTCATACAAACCCGTTGGAAACTTAACTTGTGCTTACATAACACCGCCTTCAATACAATTTTTTATCACCATTATTACAAAAACATAATTCATATTCTAACACAATAGCCCCCTATAAATTAACGATGACTATTAACATTTACAAAATTAATGTAGCAAATGATCTCGCTTCTTTCAAGCCCTCATAACGTACGCAACCGACCATTAATTATAATAAAAGTTTAAAAAAAATCGCTTTGTGACCGATACGTATTTTAGAGGGTGTGTATCAGAGAAAAAACAAATCCAATTACACTCCGGAAGTAATATACAATGTGTTTCCCTGGCGAATGGGTTTCTGCCACCCTTATTATGCGTAACTCGCGCCACCCTTCACTCTCACTACTACCGTTTGTGTTATGTAAAACAGTCGGCTTCGAGGATTATGTGAATGGGGTCTTGTCTTTTAATTTACAATATCCGTTTTGGAAACGCAACTGTTTTTCGTTTCGTCGAATGAACGCATTGTCATTTGCATCTGAGTGCTGGAGATGGAGGCTGTCATAAATCGAGGTTTGCTTTCAGTACAAAACCACCGTTTTATTTAAATTTATACCAAAATAGCGACAACACTCAATTTTATTGATACTAGTCCAAAAATAAACCTGTTTCTTGTTAATTTTCCACAAGTTCTAGATTCAAGACAATAATAAAACTTTGCCATAGTTAATGTGTCATAAACGGTGTCCATTTTTATTAATAAAATTATCATATTCATACAATTCAAATAAGAGGTTTTATAATTAGTTACGAAAATACCTGTTTCCATTCTGCCAAAATTTATGAGAATAATAAAAAGGTTAAATAATATAATATTTATAATAGGAGTAAATATATACATCCATAAAAATTGTAAATTACTTTTTATCATCAGCGTACAGATGTGACTCAACAATCTCTTCCGTTATTAGTTATAACTACACTTTTTTTTCTATTTATTACAAAAGTAACAAAACAAACAAACTTCACACATGCTGAATCATACAAAATAGACATTAAGTAGCTCATTTATAAGCAAGTCTGTGAATTTCCTTGATGAATTATTTGTCAAAACTCTTTGGTGGAGATAACATTATTAACCAAAGCGTTTCCTAAAGATTTAAGGGTTTATGACCAGTAGCGGCGTTCTTACCTGCATCTATTCATACCAAAATTTATGATTACGACCGGTAAATAAAAAAAGGCGTTGGCCATAAACGAGTAAATTAGCTTTTGTTAAATTTTTGTTTGTAAATGTGGCTCCTTACAAGGAAGTTTATATGTGATTAATTCACTCCTCTGCACTCAACTTTCACATTATTAGAGTAATTTAGAAAAGTTCAAATGCTTTAGGTGTCCATTACAGGAATCTAGCACATGTTAATTGTGCCAATTCAATTTTGTAGTTGTAAAAATAATGCTCATTAGTTTGTAAAAATGAAGCCATTAAGTGTGGAGTAACCGAAATATTGACTTCATCAGCTACTTAAAGTTTAATATGTCCCAAACAATGGAATATATTTTCACCTGCTCACGCACGAGTGAAGCCTCTCCTAACATACCGCAATAACCCGATTTATATTCACCAAATTGTGCAATTGAGGCAAATTGTGTCGATAGGTTTTCGCCCCAGTTAAAAATCGAAGTCGTTGGAAATGAAGTCGTTGTTGCCCCGCCATTGATTATTCCATAATTTTATGAGTCAACGGTTACCCCGCCGCCCCCACCAATCATATCTGAGACAAATAAGTGAAGAATCCGAGCCGTAAACATACGAAACACGACGTATTGATCGCGGAATGGCGAACTTCTTTCTCTCTGTGTATATTTTTATTTCCAGGGGCGCTTACATTTGTCATAGCTGCTGCCGCATTGCATATTAGTAAGCATCAGGCGTTCGCCGTCGTTACAATTCCACCGCCAAGGAGGAACGGACGTCATATTACTGCAAGGGGGTGGCGGCGCTGCCACCCCCTGGACTTCTAAACTTGCCGTACCTCACTCGTCCTATTGATTTTCCATCTATATGGCTCTCTACCCTATCCAATTCTACGAGGCATCATCGTTTTAATCGCGCTTTTAATGCTAACGACAAACAATGAACTTACGCACGGAATTACCGCGGTGAAAGCACATTTCCGCGTTTCCACAAGATGCGTAAAAACGATGACGAGGATCTATTAAAGAGCGGCTATTGTGCATAAATAATAATAGAATGGGTTGTAAAAATAGCCTACGCGAGGCTAAAAATACCTTTCCATGATAATATATTTATTAAAACGGTTGGAGTTCATGCAAACTGCATCGCTTTCACTTGAGAAAACTTACTTCAAGCAATTGCCTAATTCGTATCGCGGCTAAATGGACATGGGCGGTGTGAAAAATTAGGCGGGGCTTGTAATTATCATCAAGAACCGACAATTAAAATTTATTTATGACGTGCAAAAAATTAACAGAAATGCTCGTATAGCTGTTCTGGAAATTTTTCAAGATTTGTGGGATATTTGGAATTACATGTTGGAGTTGCACATCTGCATCTTGACTGGGTTTTTAACCTGCTTGGGAAATAACGCACATATTTAAATTAAATGATATTTTCTATTTGGTATTATAATTAGCGGTAAGTGGAACTCAATGACTGGGATTTGGAAATTCGTAGAGAAATCCGGGCAAGAAGTAAATCCAGGTGTTGTAATAAGTCTTCAAAACATATGCTATTAATAATAATAAACTAACAAATTAAACAAATTTAATGTGTTTTATTGCAGAAAGTTATTTTTATATAAAATCGTAAATAGGAACTGGAATACAAGTTATTTTGTAGTATGGACGAATTCCGGGATTAACTTGCCGTATTTCTGACTGGTCGTTTAAAATAAAAGAAATAATGATCTAAGTTCAGGTTTTGCTTTTATTTTATTAGACGAGACAATTTAGAAGCAAAGATTTAATAAAAATTCAAAGGTATCAGAAAAAAATCATACTGCTGCTGTTTACAAAATACAAAGAAAAAGCAATACAAAATTTTTCTGTTGATCGTTTATTTATCACTACCAAATAAATAGAGACATAATTAGTAGCCACACATATTGTCAAGTTAACAAATTAGGTCTTACGGCTTAATCTGAGGCCCGTTTCCCCATGATATTTGAGAAGTCAAAAGGTCTTTCCATTGGCTTTGTTTTCTGTAATAATTATCATCACAATCAATTCACGTAAGAGAAACAATATAATCTTGAGTTGTAAAAGAAAAAATAAACGTCTCAGTGCCGAAAATGGAGGTTGTTTGCTCATAGAATAATACACCAAAATTTCAGAATTTCAGAATTTCAGTGGCTACTTTTCAAAAAACTATCTTACAGAGCTGAAAATCGAAAGTGGTGGTTGCTTCTTGAAGACATTTTGGTAGTCATCACACTGTAAAAATAAATTTTGGAATGCAGAAAGTACTCTTCCGTTGTTAGAGCCCTAACACGCTATGTATTCATGTTTGATTTATTTTTAAACTTTCTTCTCTAGTTTTATTACAGAGAAAATACAGTACTTTAAACATTTCGGTTTATTACCACTCACGATAATGATCAAATTCTCAAACCTCAGTTGAAAGAATGTTAGGTCTGATAACATCACAAGTTTTTAATTTAAAAGCAAATTTAAAGAAATACTAACACAGTTAAATGTTTTTATAACTGTTAAAAAAACATTTGTTCGTTATGGTTCGCTGATGATTAGGATAATTTAAAGACACGTAAAAATCCAACGCATATACAGCGTGATTCTTAAATAGACCGACAAAATTCTACCCATGGTAGTGTCAAATGAGTACATGCTGAGAAAAATAATAAAAAAATTCCTTGTACAACCGTTTTCGAAATAAATTTTTTTAAAGTTATGTTGGAGATAAAGCGTACGCCACTGATGTGTTCATAAGTAGTATTAGCACAGTTAGTGGCAAGCATGATAATCATCTGATGACAATGTACTTGATCAATGCAGCTATGATCACTGTGTATTATCGATATTCATTATGAAAATGAGCACATTTTATTCCAGTACACTAATTTAAACTCATGAGCGCCGTAAGTGGCACGGATTAAGGGGTTTCTACCCCTACGAAATAAAAATGTAAATATGGTACAGATCGTCTCTACTTATCCTTGCAAGACTGTGATAAAATTTTGTCGGTCTATTTAAGAATCACCCTGTATTAATCATATCTTAAATATTCATAATTCGGAATTCGTAATTTATTATGTATTATAAAATTCGCTACAAGAGAAATAAAAAAGTCACTAAAGGCAGGTTTACACAACATTTAATGCAAAATCAAATTTTAATTCGCGACTAAATTGACGGAATGAATGTAAATGAAAATAATTCGAATTTCAATTTAGTTTGTGACAATCGGCCTTCAATAACCTTTTGTGGAGAGTATAAGTTCTTTTAATAGCATTGAATTTAATAAATGTATGTATGAAAATCAAATACTCATTAATCGAATTGTACAGCAATTTCTCCCGAAAACAACCCCTAATGCATTAAAACATCTAAGAAAACCTCCCCTCCTGTAATAAACCGCGGCGTTTCATTAAAAATGCACGAGTTGACTCTTAGCGCAGTCATCGATTCTGAATTAATAAATAAATGATAACCGTAAAAGCTCACCCTTTCGAAAGACTACAGTGATACTAATAATTAAATGTTAATTTGTACACGTAGGTCGTTGATTATTCCAGCTTCGCTAGACTTCAATTAACCAAATTAGGGTCAGAACATAACAATCGATTTTTTCACAATTATCGCCGCAAGCAAATGACCCTTACCCCCATAAAACTTTGGCTATTAATTTTTTCGTGGAAAAAAGACGATTAATCAATACATCATTTCTGTCATGTTTGGTCTCTAGTTTGTTTTTAAAACGCAATCCCATCCAAACTGCAATCATTTATCAACAAGCCGCCATGCAAATTATACGCTTTGGCAACACGGCATGGCAATATTTAGCTAAAATTACACTTTCAAAATAAACGAATTCGATAATCAATACGACACGTGAGGACCGACACTGTTTCACCGTTTCGGAAATTGATTTAATTATTGTCACTATAAAAGTCAACACTTGCAATTACCACAAAAATGAAAAACTTGTCCGAATCGCCGGCATTCCGCTTCAAAACGCTGGGTCAATATTTACCGAGCAAACTGTATTATTTCTATTGAAACCGCCAACAAGGGAAAAAATAATTCGAAATGTAGTAATGAAGGGAAACGTTGGACGGTATTCAAGAACGTTACTCACAGAGCGCAATGATTCATTGGAATGTAAATTTGTAGTGTGGTATCTTGACAAACACGGTGATGATGTGATTTTTGCCTCCATTATAAAATAAAAATTATTCAGATTGGCGCAATTAACACGTTTCTGTATTGGTTGAGTCCGTTTTGTTGGGGATCTACCATACATTATTCATTCCAACGGACCGAAAATCGCCACTAATTCAATTCAAACCAATCTGATTTGGGTTGACAAATTTAATATGATGCTAAGGCTTGACGTGATACCATTATCACTGCTTTTGAGGTATAGGTAATCAATAAAAAATAAAACTCGAATTCATTCAAGAATTAGATGTAAATAACTCCACATTGAGAAGAAGTGGCCATAAGAGAACTCCAACTGCCCATTGTGTGTAAACCTCGGGCAAGTTCTTGCAACAACAGCCCAAAGTTGCACACACTGAGACAGCTTTTAGTAGCTTCGTTCATTATAAACGTAAGACGTATATGTGCCTCATTCACTGTCAATAACAGTGACAAAGCAAAGTATAAACCATAAAATCATGCTTCAAATAATACAGCTTCACACCGAATCTTAAATAAGTTGGGCAAAGCTCTGGAACTATTTACCCGAATTTAGTCATTATTACACCCACAAAACTGAAATAAAAGTCGTTATACTGTTACGTTACGTTGGATCTAAATGGTGCAAACCGTTCAGTGGTATTCAAAACCGATCATTCTGATTAGTCAGATCAAGCTATAGAATTTGGATTACAATCCGTTCAGTGGTATTGAAAACCGATCATTCTGATTAGTCAGATCAAGCTATAGAATTTGGATTACAGGGTAGTTTGTAAACCTGAACTATATTCGTTATAACAACTTGTTATAACAGCCCATGAAATCCAAACATTCAATTCATTGAAACAACAATGTCTAAAAATGAAAAAAAAGACGAAAAATCCAAAAAATTAGCAACCTCTCTTGTTGTCTACTATGGTCAAATAATTACAAATAATGAAAAAGTAGTTGTGTAAGTTGACACCTGCGGCTGTTAATGTATAATTAATTAATTACAGCTCATTTTAAGAGTTTTTTTATTTAAAGACACGAGTATTTATTTGAACTTCTCTCGATTGTTCTTGACATTTAGCAACGTTAAAAAGAAACTATAAGAAATCAGTTCAGCTGTCTCCTGTCTTATTTGAACCGAATATTGACAAACTTTCCCGCAAAAATTCAGCAACAAGAATGTTATTAGAAATTGTGTATGTATATCCCATTTCAGTTCATAGTAGAATTTTGCAACAGCGCATTTGAATTTTTTGGAGTGAAATGGAACACAAATTGAGAGTTTCTGGTGGGTTTTCTTAGCTCAAAACGTGTCGCTGGGATTTAGTTTAATACAGAATTCTTCTCTTTTACAGAAACTCTGAATTTGTGCTTTATTTTTCACTTCGAAAAATTCAAATGCGCTGTTGCAATTCTACTATGAACTGAAATGGGATATATATTGTTCTTACTTTTATGATGTATTTATTTTAATCTTATTAATAGTTATTTATATTATTAGTGGGATAGAAGCATCATTACACAACGAGTCATCTGTAACACACGAGTTAATGTAATATGCTCTAGCCCCCGTATGATATACAAAACTTTATCTACAACTGCCCTAATCTGAAAAATTTGTTTGAAAGGAATAAAAATTTTATCAAAATTAAAAATTAAGGAAATTTTGATATTTTTATAACAACTATATCCCATTTCAGTTCATAGTAAAATTTTGCAATCGTTTATTTGAATTTTTTGGAGTGAAATAAAGCACAAATTAAAAGTTTTTGTAAAAGAAAACAATTCTGTGTTAAACTAAATCCCAGCGACAAATTTTGAGCCCAGAAACTCTCAATTTTACTACAAAAAATGGAAATAAGTTGTTGCAAAATTCTACTATGAACTGAAATGGGCTGTACTCAAATTTACTAATTTTATTATTTGTAACAAACTGTGCAAGTAAAAGTGTAATGAGCGATTCAGAAGAGGAAAATCTGGCCTCAGATATTCGTGGTAATTGTCATTTTAATAAAATTTTATTTGATTAATGTGATTATTTGATTATTCCACTAGTGGTGTAATGACCTTCATTATTCAACTCAAACAGTGTCGAATGAGTGGTGCAATAACGCGAATACAAGGCAGTTGTAGATAAAGTAATTTTAATTTTATGTTACAGAAGACTTGAGACTTCTATAGTATACCCTGTTTCCTGTTTATTCAAAGAAAAGTGTTAAAATGTATGAATGTTTAAAATCACTATTTTCTTAGATTTATCAATACATAGTGGTTTAAGAATATATTATTTTGGTTAATGTAATTCTTGGCTCTGTGAAAAAAAGGTTGCTTACCCCTGCTCTAGTAATAACTAATAAGACAACATTTTGCAATAAACCAACTAAATGTTACGTTACCGAGGTGCTTACCTATAGAAGAAATTCGTTGTTATAGTCAATGATTTTGCATGTTGTAGCTTCTCCAAGACCTTATTTCACGTGTGAAGCATTACGTTTTTTTCAGTTTAACGCAATAAAAATATTTAATTTTTATTTTAGCGAACCAAGCACTATTAAATAAGTATATTTGTTGAAAGAATATTCACGAAAAACTTCACTAATTAAAATATCGCACAAGGGAAGAGCCATAAAGAAACCAATTGTTGGTGGGTTTCTCGCACAAGCAACCCCAATCCGACCACTTTTCCCTTCAATATGTAACTAATTAAATTAATTAGTAGCTCTTTTAGCCAATTTAAGACAAGCAATTCCGTTCGGTTTAAGGAATTCTAATTCAAATTTAATTCGATTCAAAGGCATATCCACGTTCTCTGTCTAAAAGTAGAAGCCTGCCTAAACCATAAATTAAATCAAGAACGGAACAGCTCATGGAATTAATGAATTTCACTGCTCTACAAGACGTCGATACTGGGTTTCCTTCCAAGTCGCCTTTACCAAACCAGTAATCGCTCATAAAAATATTTATTCTGGTTATTTTTACAAATCCGGAAGACTGCTCTCTCATACGATTTGTGTTACGAAAATGGCAGCTTTCTTCGAGACTGAGCAGCTGCTGTTGCTTGACATTTGGACGGATGGATGGAGGAAAGAATGGAACGCTGGTTGGGTCTCGAAGAATGACCCATGCGAGGAATTATCGACGGATGCCGCTCGTAAAAAGTATAAATATGTATGCGAGAGAGAGACCAACGCGGATTCCATCTCACGAACCTCCGCTATTAACCCAAGAATGATCAAGTGACGAATCTGTTTTACAATCGGTGTGCGAAAAACTAGCCTTGATTACAAACCAGTTTTTTATTCTAATTATTAAATCACGATTCGGTGAAACACCCACACGGTCTGGACAATACGGACGAACAATAAGAACATTGATCAAGACAGGAAGTCCCTATTTTCATTTCGGTGGCTTGGCACATCTCGCCTTGACCTTGGATTTTGATTGCATACTATCACATTTTAATTAATTTTTACATGACCCAAGTGCGTACTTTATCAGTTCCACTCCATTCTTGGCAGTATTTGGGCATAAAGCGAGGCACTCCCGGCCTGTCTTTACAAACAGAATGGCTGCCGGTGGGGGAATCGACGAGCTCTATTCATTTGTATCGATTTCTTTATTTGCTGAACACGTTTAAATTTATAATGCCTCTTGTTGCGCTTCTCTCTTTGTGTTTTTAATTGATAAAAACAATTCGAGTTTCGACAAGATGATTGAATTTTAAGATTTTTTGAGAACCGATTTATGGTAATTAGGGACACAAAATCGACCAAATGACAGTGTTATTGTCACGTACATACTTACAAGGCTTATACTGTTACAACAAATGTAATTACACACAATCGATTTACTGTTACTCCATTAGTTCCACGCACGGAAATGCATGGCTTTAAAAATATGTATGCCTAGTAGGGGTTGGAGAAAATATGACATCAAAAGTTTTCGTTCTCGGACCAGTCTTATTTGTAAAATTTTTACCGACCCTCTTGTAAATAACAATCTGTACCATAATATTATTTGCTAATTTTAAATTTTTATAATTGAGGATATAAACACTAAAATTGTTTTTCCTTTTTATTGGCCCTACTGTCCAAATAATTTATTGTTTAAATCAATATTCGGATTTTACTGATAGTTTATTAAACTCAAAAACCTCCCATTTCAGCAAATTTTCGTAATATCATGCAAACAGTTTTTTAAACTCCTTCTGAGGAGCACAACTTGAATACTGTTGTTACCTAATTTTCACTCATTTCTCTTAATTTGGAGTTTCGGGGCAATTTTCATAAAATAAACCATTGGTTTTACCCTCACATCTTTTGGTAAATTTCTCACAGATATTTGAGTCCAAACAAGATTTAAAAAGAATTTTGTTTCTCCTTGTTCGGTTCGCTTATTATTTTAGCAAAAATTTGTATAGCCCGGTTACATCAGACAGAACATTTAATTGCAATTAAATTTTAATTCGACAGTTAGCAGTTAATATGACAAAGCAAAGTACATTCGTTTAATTCCGAGTTAAATTTAATTCGCCTTGTATAAATTGGCCCTAAAGATGAAGAACACCAAACTTCAACAAAAAAAATTGTATAATACTATCCACAGGATGAGTAAAAGTATACTTTTATAAGTCACAAATAAATCAGCGTTTGTACGTGAATTTTTTCCACAATTCTCTACAATTTCTACAATTTTACAAATAGATACTAAAGACATTTTGATAAATATTAATATAATTTTTGATTGGGTCTTTTAAAGAAACGATGTTTAAATGTTGTTTTGTGCAAAAACTATAAAAAAAATGTTGGAAGTCCAAAAGAAATATTCGTTGTGTCGTAGCTTAAAATTTGTTCTAGATTTTGTTACAGACATTTAGGAGTAATTGTAATTAAATTTTAATTTGAGTTTAGATTAATTTTTGGAAATTAAAAGGCAAATAAATCTAACTGAACATAAAGCATTAATTAATTGCGAATTAAACTAATTTGAATTACGAGTAAGTGGCCATTTACTTGGCAGAAGTAATTTTTTGAGAGGGCTAGAGACAATTTTTTTCTTCACAAAATGACATTTGAGTATCGTTTATTTAAGCATGTTATTAAAAATTATTCAAAAATCAACGATTTAATATTAGATACATAATTACTAACTAGATAATAATTACGTACCAAAGGAATTATCATTTATAATCCATGCCTAGAGAAAAAATTAACGAAAAAAATTGATACCCACCCTAGTATAACGATGAAACACAAATTTTGAATTAATGATTCTATAAGAACAAGCCCAATATTGAACGTCCGTTTGTCTTCCCGAAGACACTCAATTCGGTTCACGTGATCAGCTACCTACGAATAGGTAATTTTCCGATTATCACACTAATTTTAATCTCGGATTAAATTTATCAATTGAAGGTCTCACGATCAGTAGCAATATCAATAAAGATTTTAAATCTGGATCAACTTCTTCATACATATTCACAATTCTGTTGCTGCTTTTTTAAAACAAAATCAAAATCGACAACGAAACCTTGAAACTTACTGACGTGATAATGATAATATTTGGGCTATAATTCACGACCCCTCAATTTTTCGAAAATTGGTTCATTGACCCGTCGTGACCCAAAGACCGATTTTGAAAAAAAAACACGAGGGTGTTTGAGATAAAATTAGCCTGGAAGCCGTGAAATAATAATAAGAAACAAAGCCGGGTTAATTCTCGTTATTTATAAACCTGGTGCAGTAAGCGGCTAAATTTTATCGGCATCTGAAGAAAATATGGGGGTAAAAAGAGATAACGTTTGTTTTTACGAGTTGGCAACCCCTTGTTTCGTTTATTTTGAATTTTTTTATACAGAGATAATTCCGCTACTCGTGCATTAAAGTAATTGGTGAAAGCCGGGCAATTTCATCGGCTAAATAATAAAATAAAGCCAATTCACCTCGTCATATCTAATTACCCACCTATGGCAACCGTTCAATTGTTTTTCTAGAACGAGCCGAAGATGTAGGAAGAAGACACAATGAAAGAACGTTGCTGGGAATGAATGTTTTAGTACCGCTATTTGTACGTGTATGCAGCTGTTACATAAAATAGCATATTTAGGCCAGACTCGAGTCGAAAAAATCGTAATTCGATGATAATCGCGTCTGGCAGATCGATGCAATAATAAAACAATTGCGAGCGCGAGTTGGGGCGCTTATCACAAAGATAAACAAACGCCGTCCGAAAGCCGTGGGCCGTGTTAGGGCCGCAAAAACTCACCTTTGCCGTAATTAGCGTGTGTTTTATCCGAAAGTGTCCACAGTCACAATAATAAAAATGTATCACTCATGTGTAAAAACGGCGATCGCAATGTGGAGGAGCACGTGCGGAGTCGGCGGTGGCACGGGGGCACTGGGGGCACTTCTGGGGGTTTGGGGCGCGTTATCGCGTCGAATTTCGCGAATCGGGGGATGTTTTGCGGACGAGAGCGCTTGCCGTCACAAGATGGCCGGACCTAGGCTTGGTGTCAGTCCGATTGCTTGCCAACCCCCCTCCCGCTGTGCACGGAGCCCCCCGTAAACGTCCAAAGGCTTTCATTCTCGCTTCTCTGCCTCTCTCCGTCGCACACGGCCCGTGCAGTTACACCGCGGCCGGATGCACACTGGAAAAATTACGACGCTGATTACTCATTTCGACGCGTCGGGACGACGACGACGACGACGGGAATAACGCACGCTGGAGACGCGGACCAAGACGACGGCGTCGGGGCGCCCCAGAGTGCCGCGGTGAGTCTTGAGTGTTTGATGCAAGCGGGGCGATTTTCTCGTTTTGCGTTAATGACTTTTCGATTTCTTGACGGGGGATTTTTGAGTTGGGGCGTCGCGCGGCGTAAATCACTTCCATTGAGGCAGGAAAGTAAACAAATTGTTTGTTATGATACGTTTTAACAAGAATTGCTTGTTTATCAGTTGTCGGCCAAAATTTATTCTGCTTGAAAAAGCATGTACCCATGTATTGTGTTACACTTTTTTATAGTTAATTAATAACTAATTATTGTAATTAAAAATAGATAGTAAATATCCTGAAGAATTTTACTACTAAAGCAAATTGGCCAAGTTTATTTTTAAAATGTTTAGCGATTAGCGTGGAACTAAGAATACGAAAAATTATAAGCTTTTTTGTTTTAATGTTTTAATAAATTATCATATCACCTATACCTATTAAATACAAGGTAATTCACGTCAAATATCGAGCCTTGCACAAGTAAAATGCAAAACTAAATGCAATTATAAATAATAATTAAATAGGACGATCGAAGGAGAGATTCAGTAAAGGTTATATTGAATGTTACATTTGGAGAATATTTAAACGGTGCATTTTCCTTTTACAAGAGAGGACATTTTTTAAATTACACTGTACCTACAGGCTGTTCCGTCTAAACCCCACATTAGAATAAGTATTGAAAGTTATATTAGTAAAGATATTTGTCTGAAAATTAGTGCTCAGCCATAACCCGTTCTGCTCAATGAAAATATTTTTAAGATGGCACTTCCGGTTATACCGGAAGTCGCTATAAACTTTCTTATTTTAAATGGAAAGCTATGTTTTTCACTGCGATTTGGATTAGTTGAGTTATTCTAAGGGAGTTTTCAGTTTTAAGTTAAGCACGATATAATTTAGGATTTTTTGAAATTTTTTGGATTTGTACCTGGGATTTCGAAATCGTATTGGGAAAATTAAAAGAGAAAGTCCTTCAGTCAAAATTGAAAAAGAAGTTTATAAACTCAAAAGTTTTAAGGTGTAAATTTGAACAACTTCAAGTATAACCATAACTTAATTTTTTTAAATGGGATGACCCAATTTTTATTTTACTAGATGGAGGACAAATTGTCTGATAATATTCAAATTATGTTGTTTTTTTTTTATATTGTAGGAAATTTCTTACAACAAATTCTCTTCAAAATTGTGTTATTCATCCCGCAAAAACAAAATAAATTCATTGAATGTCAGTTTAAAAAACTTTAAAGTCTCACATTTTTTTCCTTTGTTTTTATGGCAACCTATGAGAAAAGGCCTATGGCCATCCCAACTTTCTCAACAAAAAGTTATTGTAACTTGAAAATTATTAATATAAGTTTAGGGAATGTTAATACAGATCGATGCCGTTTAGTGAAATAAAAATGGTGGCATTTTATTTGAAAAAATGGATTTATGGCTGCTTAAATTTCTGCAATCTTAACTTTAAAAATTTGGGGTTTGTTATCCTTTTTCTAGAAATTTAAAAACACCAAAAGAAAGACCCAAGCTTTCTCTTTCAAATGAGCTGAAAACGATTTCAATTTTGAATCTTGAAATAGTATATTAAAAAACAAGTTTCATAAGACCACTCTTGAAGCACGAATTCAGTTTCAACAACGAGTAGCGTTAGCCACGAGTTTTTTGAAAGAATGAGTGCTTCAAGGTCTTATGAAACTAGTTTTTTATACTATTTTTTGTAATTTGCCCCCTTTCTGCCGATTTTAAACAAAAATTGTTATTTTTGTCGATTTGGGGATTTTTGTGACGGTTAATTTTGAAAGTGAAAAATTGATTTAAAATTTTTGTTTTATCCAAATTGTGTCAAAAACACGAGTATGAATGATAATGAAGGTAATCTTGCCTGTACGCCCCCGGAAATTTATGAAATTGGCAAAAATACGGTGGCAAATTCGCTTCCTGCCAACCTAAAAATTTTCGTAAAATGTTCCGTGAAATTATGGCTATTATGACATCGCACTTGATGACGTTGCGTGCTTTTAGGAGCCCATTAAAGCATCCAAATGACGACAAATTACAAAAAACCTTTATGTATTTTAAATTAAAAATTATAAAATAAAAAAATGTATTTCAAACAGCTACTGCTTTAGCTTCTTTTTACAAAATGATCAAGAGTTAAAATAAATAAGTGGTAGTTTGGAATGTTCGGATTACGAAATTACAATACAAGCACATCAGCGGCTTAAACTTGATCTCTAACATAAATTTAAAAAAATATTTCGAAAACGGTTATACAACATTTTTTTTACTATTTTGATGCTAGATTTTTGATATTTTATTTAGCAAATGGCTGTTATTTTCACAGCAGTTTAGTGGTATTTCTATGAAAATTAGAGGGACTTTACGTTCCCCGGTCCCAAAGGCATGAAGTTTATCACAGGGGTTTTATGGAAAACGGAATGATAACTTTTTTTCAAAAGTACTTGTTTCATTTCAGTTCATAGTAAAATTTTGCAACAGCGCATTTGAATTTTTTGGAATGAAATAAAGCACAAATTGAAAGTTTCTGTATAAGAAAAGAGTTCTGTGTTAAATTCAATCCCACCGACAAATATTCAACCAAGAAACCGCACCAGAAACTCAATTTGTACCCCTTTTTACTTCAAAAAATGCAAATGCGTTGTTGCAAAATTCTACTATGAACTGAAATAGGATATAGTTTCCAAAATCTCACTGCCATACACTAAAAATTTTGGACAATATTGAAAGCCCCTTTACAGAACATTTAATTCACAATTATATTTTAATTTACGATTAACTTGATGTTTGTCAATACAAAATATATATTTTTTTATAAATAGCAACTTTATTGGAATTAGTTCAATCCTAAATGAAGTTTTAACTTCACTTTCTGTTATCTATTTCTTTTGTACCTACTCAACTTTCAAAGTTCTGCAAACTCTTTGGTGATGTTCAGTACGGCGTGATCAATTTTTCTAAATAAAAAAATACTGTTTTCTTGTGCATCGTTCCTAAAGAGGAGATGTAACAAATGTACAATTTATGCTAAGTTAATTATGCAAGGATGGATGTCCCGAACTTAGAGGCAGATTATAATACCTAAAAATCCATTAATTTAAATGGATTTCTAAGCAATTTTGAGCAATACTGAACAGATATGAGACATGTCAGTTACTGTATTATTTTAAATGTTGCCAACTCAATGCCATTTAGAACAAAATTTAATTCAAGATACAGTATTTTATTTACTGTTGCTAGTTAATTTTTATTTGAGATGTGGTTGAAAAAAGATAATTTCCAATAGTTTTTGCGATTTTTCCGCGATTTTTTAATTTATTGAAACCGTGGAATACTTGAATAATTAATCCAATTAATTATTGGAAAACTTGGAAATTAAATCTGTACAACTTCAAAAATGTGTTTTCAAACACTGATAAATAATAAATTAACACCAGATCGATATTATATCGGAATTTGGAGTATTTTATTTCTTATTCGGGTGCTATTTGAAGGGTCTTCTGCTATCATTTAAAAACAAAATTCAGTGCTGCTAACCCAACTTACATAGAACAAGTTTATGTTCACATTGTAAAATTTACTGATTCATTGTACCCAAAATTGTAATATGTAATTTATTAATACTGATGTGAGCTTTTATTAATTTATTCAAAAACAGCTGTAGAAAAATACGTCGCTATGGTATGGGATTGTTTTTTTTTATTACTTATTCATAAATCTTGTAAATTGTTCGCTTAGTGGTAATCAATTCACCAAATGACTGTGTATTATAGAAAATGGCTTTTTAGAAGTTTTTTTCTGAAATGGTCGAACATAAGACATTACTAATGAAATTCACTTAATGACTTTTACCTATTTCTTTATTCCAATTAGTGGCCTTGATTAATATAACAAATGTTTCTAAAAGTAGACTTCATTTAATGTTGTAATTCTGAATTTTCTTAGTCAAGCAATCATTCAATTGAATTTTTATTATTAAAGACGATATCCATAAGAAAAAAGACAAAAGTAGACAACCTTTACTATTCTATAAAAAAGAACTAAGAGAAAACACGTAAACTCTTCCCTTAATAAAAATTCATGAAATTTTTAATGAGGATTCGTTTTACGAGCTGGAGCGTGCGTAAATTTTCAAATCAAGATCGGCTTTTTAATTTTACAACTGAAATCTTTCAATCAACACTTAATCGGATAAAAAGTTAAAATAAAAAGAGGGATATTTACTTTGATGTGTATGCAAAATCTGCAAAAATTGCTAAAAGAGGAACAAAGTCATTAAAAGATTCGGACGTAAACAGAGCTCTTGCTTCAGTTTACTTTTGCGAAAGTGAAAATTCTGTGCTATTTAACCATCAACGTTTTGCACTAATAAATAACAAATTTACAACACAGTAAATAACAAATTAATTCGTTGACATCTCCCTTTTTAGAAAATTTCTAACAAGGGTTGCCGGATTCGGAGTTGTGCAAACCAGCCTTAGTAAACAAACCTTGGTGTTCTTTTGCCTCGAATGAAACACTCCTAATGCTGTTAAAACTGTTTTTGTTGATGGCCGCCCTTTTACTTTGATTACTTATTCCACCCTTCCAAATATATCATTTTGTGTTTTGTATAATTTTATTACTTGTTTTACGACATTTGTATAATTAATTGATTATTTATTGTACATTTTGTAATTCTGGAAAAAATGGCTAATTAACGAAAAACTGTAAGCGACAACACGACTTTATTACCAATTTTATGACTATGTTCTCACTTTATGCTCTGATTGAATTGTAATCGCTGTCAAACTTTTAATTTAATTTTACGCTATAGGGTTTACATAATAATATTTCCGTAATTAATTAAGTAATCTCCTACACAAGATGATCGATTTTGTGCGAGTTAAGTTCAACAAACCAACTTATTTTAACCAAATGTTTGTTTAAAAGTTGTTTGGTGGTGTATACAGAGCGTTTAATTGAAATTGCGAATGCATTATTGCCTGTTAATCATTTAAGTAACGACTTCTCGCGGATCCAGTGGTTGAAAGCACATATTTTCGACGTTAATAAGACGGAAATTATTCTTTCAAAAATTGCTTCCACAAATGAATTGGGCGAAAAAGTAATTTATTGGCGGCTCCTTTCACGTGCGAATGAAAATCAGGATCAGGATCAGGATCAGGATTGAAAATGAGTTTATTTGTGGTAATTGTACAAAATCTTGGTTCGGCTCTAATTAGGGGCGCCCCTCCCGCGCTGGCAGGGGCGGAGCGCCCGCGCTCGGAATCAATTTAAAAGGAAAAAATTGTTAAAACAATGAAAACCGAACGTTGAGCTGCGTGAATCCGGCTTGCGATGCCCCCTCCCTTGGCGTGCCTCCCCCTTGAAGGCTCGGGCCGGTCGCTCAAACAACTGTCGTGTACTAAACCGACTCCACTATCCGCGATATTACGCTAGAAGAGCATCACATAAAATGGAAGCGGCGAAGTCGATACGGGCAGGCGGCGGCGGCGTCCCGACGCCTCACCAGGGCCGGGCCGCAAGACGGTGTCAAGAAGGGCCGCGAGACCGTTCGCATTCACCTAGATTAGGAATAAACAGCCGCCAGATCAATATCTGTAACCAATCGTGAGCGCAACAACGAATTATTTTTCTCGAGGATCAATTATGCATGTATTATACACCATTCCGCACTGGAATTTACCGTACAATAACGGCAAAGGGACGCTGAATCGATTGCCGTTACCGGACGGGGGCGGCTGCCCGATTTCGCCGCCGTTACTTACCTGAATGGGTCAATGACGACGTAATATTTAATTAATTTCATACTCAATTTGTGCATTATGTTAACAGCGGTTCATTTTTTAATCTGCATCTTAAATGCCAAAATTTGCATAATTATCGATATGAAATTGCTAAATTAAATTATAGCGCCGCGTCTTAAATATTATGCACATGTCGATGTCGTTCGCTTTGGATCGTGCCTTTTTTGCTATTTTTAGCGGCTGACAACCGACAGTGTCTTTTTGAAATGTAAATATTTAAACTAGCTTCAACTGACTCTACAAGAGTCGTTTGCGGGAAATTCATTTTGTACTATGCTGTGTTGCATATTATCTAATCTAATAGTAGAAATTTTGCACTTTCAAACTTGGGGATGTATTCATAAAACTTAAAGTGTTTCCACTTTTGTTTCCATTCATGTCAGTTCAAGGTTCTTGCGTACGCGTGCGGGCATTACGAAAATAGTATATCTAAGTATGTTAATTTATCAGCCCATTTTTCTGTATTTTGGATTTAGGAAAACTCCATATAATGGGAAATTCAAGTACTTATATTGAATAGAAAAATTCCGGGCAGTTTCGAACCAGAGCTTTCATTCATTCATTGAGGCCTATTATTTATCTTTTTAAAGGGCTGTTAAAATTTAACACACTTTAAAATGGAAAATCTAGCAATTTTATTGGTTAATGCTATAGCAATAACCTTTCAATTTTAACAGTTTTATTACAGAATAGGTTTCATTGTCAGATTCTTGGATGAGTTGGAATACGGCGAAAACGTGGTGAAAAAGCTTTGCTTTTGAAAATGATTATAATAGTTTAGATTGTTTTTCAATGATTTTTTTAACAACACTTATTAGCCCGAAATAATGGGCCAGCTCTCTTTTATTTATTACCGTTGGAAAGCACTTTTAATTTTCCATGTTATAATAAAAAAGATCGCTGCCTTATGATGTATAGCTAGAAAAAATTGCTTGTTATAAATAATTAGACATAAAATTTATTTTGGTCGGTAATTTCTAAACTGTCCGGAATCCAAGCGGTTTCTTGACACCAATCGATTTATTGAAATATTTTACGTGGTGTTGTAGCCCAAATTATTGTTATTTGTTATAATTTTGAATTTGGCTATACCTACTAGTCCTGTGCCTAATGTATGCAACCAAATATAGAACAATCACAAAACACTACACACAAAAAATACACATTTAATTTAATTTTTGGAAACCCATGACAGTAGTCACTAATCACTGTTTCATTAATCATTAATGGTCAAAAACTGCTGTTTTTCAGAAACAATTTGCATGTGTTCTTTCAAGAGACGGAATGAATATGATTCCAACGTATCTAACTCAATCGCTAATTAATAAAAACGTTGCAATATTTTGAAGATGACAACTTCCAGAACGTTTTGGCATAAAATAAAATTCGTTTGAGACCTATGCATTTTATACATTTTTTGGAGCTGATTCCGATGATTTGATTTTTTACGATAATATCTTTTTAAAAATATATTTGGTACAAAAATTTATTTTGTTTGTATATTATTGGCTTAAAATAGCTCTTTATGTCGACAATTAGGGTACTCGTCATAAAGCATTTTAACTGATTGTCTAAAGAAGATTACCGAAATATCGAAGAGAAGATTGAATATTTTTTACTGTAAGTGTTTCAAAAATTAATAATGACTCGTCTGATATTAAATACTATTTTTTTTCTATGCATTTTCTACAATTCGTTGTAATTAAAATACTTATTGATTAATTGAAATTTTAATATTTCTCCAGTGTTATTGTAAAACATGCGATGTTTCAATGGTGTTTTGTGCAAAAAATACGTACCTGCTTAAAAAATCATCGCCAGCCCTAAAATTTCGTTTGTTTCATTGTTTATTTATTTATTTATTTTTTGGGACTAGAGCCAATTTTTTTTATCTGTATTTTTTCTACAAAACAATGTAAGTAAGTAAGTATATCGTTTGTTTTGGAACATAATAACTTTTTGTGCAGCGAGTTAATACTAATTAATTAATTAATTAATTAAATCACATGCATAGAGAAAAAATCACCTAATAGCAAACGCTGTTCCTGTCTGATTGTTAGTTTTTCAGAAACAGGAAACGGATTGATTTGGAAAAACCGCAGTTAAAAATGAAGAAGTTACTTATGAAAATTTTCCGGGAAATTTGAGTTTGCTAATAAAAAATAAGAAAAGTAACTTGTGCCTAGTTCACGGTTGGTCTCAAGATGTCTTATGTTTGAAAAAAAATTCCAATTCTAATCTCAGTTTTTAATTATACCTGATACCTTTCTCTTTAGAACAGAATATATAAGAAAATATTTCATCGACGTTTTTCAAAAAAAATTGAGACCTAGATTGATTTAATTTTAAATCGAAGAAATATCAGTTTTAGTAGAATGAATGGGAAAAAACACAAAAAAAAGTGTTTAATAGAACAAAAACAGTTTGGAAATGAGTCCTATTATAAAATTTAACAGACTGAAACTTGTAGATATTCAACTAAGTAGATGTCCTACGATTAATTTGCCTTAAACATAACAAACATAAAATATAGATGTAAACATACAATATTTTCAATGTTTAAGTAAGTTCAAATCTCAAATCTTAAGTTTTGTTTTAATAACAATTTAAATATCAATTTTGAAAAAGCAAATGAACAATTTAAGAAAGATTTTTTTCAACTCAAAATAAGCACAACTCCTAAAATTCATGCAATATTTTATCATGTATGGATCACAAGTTTGTTAATATGGAATTCAGGTTTAGGAAAATTTAGCGAGCAGTTTTCTAAATTTGTACATGCCAATTTAAAAAAAAAAGTTTAGGTGAAGTATAAATTAGCCGAAACAAATCCAGATTTTTTTCCAATTTCTTACAATGTGTTAAATTTGATAGTAGCACACATATGTAAAATATTAATGCCAAGAAAATTTGGCTAAATTTTTGAGATTTGGTTCTGAAATTTTTCATAAAATTTTCAACAACTGACCGAATTAATTTCGTTGGACTGATTTATAAAAAATTGTAGACCTCTCAAGACAAAAAATTAAATAAGAAATCATTCTGTAATATCTATGCAGACAAAAATTAGAAATCGTAAAGCTCTCTGAAAAACCTGATTTTTTTTTATTGAAGCACAAAATTAAAAATTTTACAAATTATCAAAGAATAATTTTTCTAATACGAGTTGAGACAACCACTTTACATTCCTGATATAGCAGCTATGTTTTTTTCCTGAAAGAGGCACGAAAAATGAACTTTTTAAAAGAGACCTGATTTTTCAGTAACTTTGGAATAAGTACAGTCTAAATGTTGGGTAGTAACTTTTTCTATTATGTATTCTGTTTTTCCGTTTCTATTATACATTCCCACCAGTTTTGATGTATCGTAAATAGGTAACCTGCTTTTGTATTATTAAATACGTTTTTTGGGTGCTTTTTCATTCACTTTACGAAAACTTCTATTTTGTCGATTTAAACTTAATTCATACAAAACTTCAATTTTTTTCGAAAAAGGTCGATGAAATATTTTCTTTTATATGAGAAAGGTATAAGATATAATTCAAAACTGAGAGTAGACTTGGACATTTTTTTCAAACATAAGACCTCTTCAGACCAACCGTGAGTTTGGAGTCTCAACTTTTTTTAAAGTTAATTTTTTTTAAATCAAATTTATCATTTTTATCTGAAGCGTTTTCCTTGGTCACATGCGTGCTTGGCCTTGTTCATTGATCCCACGAAGTAAACAATTAATGCAGGTTTTTTTATTGGTTGAAAATAATTCACAACCAATTCCATGTCGTAGATATTTTTAGAAATTGTACAATTTTACGGTAATTACAACTAAGTACACATCCACTTTATTATTAGAACCACACACGCAACGTTATCGCTTCTATTTATGGCAATTATGGGCTGAATATTGACGGTTTACAAGAAAATAATTTGCTGTTAGCTGGACGAAGTTAATGGGATGCAAACACAGGTGTCGTGATTGCACTACAAGTAATAGCTAATAGGAATGTATAGTTTTATTATCCTAGGCACGGCTATATCTAATCGAAATCGCTTTTTCAGAGGTATCTACCGGGACGTTAAATTTTCCCTTAGTAAATAAAACGAAACATTCCTAAAGTGTTGGTAATTTCGATACCGTTTTATATCAGATCATGTTTGCATTTTCTTCCGCGCGAACAAAGCACTAAAAGCACAGAAATAGTGGCGGAGTTTCTTTTCGCCGTTTACGACCAAACCGTTCAGGCTATTGATTTAATTCTTGCTGCAATGGAATCTGGAGCAAATTTCCGTGCAAATCCATGTGATGCTGCGATTCTCGACACGCCTAAACCTCGGTTTACGACACCGCAGCGAATTTTCAGCACCTTGATCTGAGTATTTCACATTTTTTCAATTTTTGTGGCCGTTGCCGTAATAAGACGTTCAGATTGTCAGTGGTTGTTGTCACATTTTAATTTAATAAACCACGTCAACCTTTATTGTTGGGATCAATAATGGAAGTAATGTTTGATTCGAGCTCGATACATTTACCAGCCTAGTAGATAATTCATGCGAGTTTGTGAGACAAAATTAATTTTCATAGTTGTCATAGCGATCTAATGTCTGCTTTGTACGAAGATCGCCGACGCGTTTATTAGTTTCACGGTTCACGTGTTGCAGGTTTTCAGTTTTGCTTTGGTTTTGATCTGATGTGATTTTTTCGGTCGATTTTGCGAGTGGAGGGGCTAGTAAGTAAATGATTATTCAATTCAAAAACATAAATTTTCCAAAATGTGTCTTCCAAGTCTGATTTTTTGCTCTCGTTGTAGTTAATCCACTAATCGACCTTATTTTTAATCGAAACATTGTCCTCGATATATATTATTATTTAATAGAATACACGTATCTCATTTTTTAGTCTGACTGGGGCAATCCACTAGCTTTAAAACAACAAAATAGCCAACGTTTCGTCCTCAATTTCGAGTTCTAATACAACTTATTTAATTCAAATCCGTTGTGATAACAAGCACCTGTTGAATGCGGCTTTAGCGTTGTTCAAATTAAGTATACTATATTCAATTAGACTTTAGTTCAAAATAAATTGAAAGTCCTGTTTGTTTAAAGTTTTTTGTGATAAATAAATTGAAATTTTCTGAGTTTAAATGGTTTTAAGAGGCTTATTAATGAAAATGTGGGGGAACGGAAAAGGATTTGATGATTCTCACAGTTAATGGAGGTTTAAATTTCGTAAAAGACGTCAAAAAATTATAGTGACTATAAATGTTTACAAATTCTGATGACTAAGCAAGATAAATAAGTAAAGGATGCAGTTCTCGAAGGAAATTTCCTTGTAAATTTTAAAAGTAAACATAAAGTAAACACGAATGTTTCCTGGGGGACCAATAAACTTCTTCTTTAGGGCAGTGCGGTAATTAGGTTTGTTACTTTTGTTTTATTCTCTACTTTGTTATAAATTATTAGAAAATCGGTTATTATAATCTTCTACTTTTAAAAACGTAAAAGTGTGTTTAAGAAACTTTATAATTTGTGGTCATTGACTTTGAGTGATCATTATTCTTGCGCATTTGTAAAAAAATGACCATTCATCCTGCTACTATAAAATTAAGTTGGCAACATTTTAATTAAACATAAAGTTTGGTTGTTTTGAAACATGGAATAATGTAGTTAAAAGATATGAGCCTTATTGTGTCGCCACCTTCTTTTCAAAATCACACGCGCGCATATGTTATTACATATTTCATAATATTATAAATAAACTTGTGTTTGTAAATACATCACATATTATGCATGTAACTATGCAGTAGTTTATAAGCAAAAGCAATAAACATTTGTGACCGAAAAAAATTTTCATTATTCATGGCTGATATTTATTAAAAAGAAGAACAGAGAAAACGAATAGTTTATCAGAAAGAACGAAAATTAATTTAGAAAAAAAAATTAATTAATCTAAGAATTCTGTCACTTATATCAAAGTATAATAAATAGATATTTTCGTCCGATTTTTAAGTTTTTTTAAAATCTATTTTGCAATCTGGGTAACGATTGTGTTTGTATGAAGATTAATTTCAGTTGTAGCTATATTAAAGCTTTATCGAAAAAAAAAACATTCAAACGAAGAATTTCCCAAAAAATTGTCTTAAAAAACTGTTTGTTGTTTTTCTGTATCTGGAAAAAATTAATGAATTCACCTGAAGGTTTGTTTAATGATTTGATAGCAGAGACTCTTCAAGTTCGAGCTTTTCCATCAATAATTATCCACATTAATAATTCAGAACTCATGTCTCAGTGATATAACAATGATCATCTTGAACGTACTTTTCACCTTTGCGAATAATAAATAAAACACGTGCAATAATTTTTTTCTGTTACCTCACACACTTTGCAATCAATACCGACCTTCCCGCCGCCAACAACGCAATAACCCACCTCATAACAATAAACATAATCGATCTTGTTGCAGGCGAAAATGTCAATCACCGGAAATGAAATAAAAATAATCCAAAGCTTAAGCGGGCACCGAAGTGACGTAACCTCGTGTGACTTCGCTTCCGATTACACTCTAGTGACCGGATCCAGGTACTAATTAACCATTTTCAATCCCAACCAATGATTTTATTTAGCGACAAAACCGTTCGAGTCTGGGAATGGGTTCGAGGTTCCGGGTACGTCGAACGGTCGTTCTCGCCCCTCAGAGGCCACAAGTACCAAGTCACCTGTGTGCGGATTTCCCCACAGGGGGCCATGCTGGCCAGTGCCTCGGTCGATGGTACTTCCATTTTATGGAACCTGCATTCGGGGATTAAAATATACACTATGGTGCAAGTGAACGGAGATGCGATCCGAGTCTGCAGGTGAAGACACGGATTTACGCTGAATTGACTTCTTTTAATATTTCATGTATAGATTTGCGCCTGACAGCTCCATTCTGGTCACAGCGGGAGATAATGGAGCTGTATGCGTCTGGGATTTGGTTCATAGAAGCTTGATAAGGTAATACACATTTTTGCCCGGCGCATCCACCAAATTTTAATCGGCCTTTATCGAGCGCAACGTTTTATGATATTATAATGATCAATTATTTGCGGGGCAACTCGTCTTTGGAATGTGGAATAACATTCCAAATCAGATTTTTGGACTAATTAATTGAATGACGCATTTTTGTTTGTTTGCATCCGTGTTACGACGGATTTTGTTGACTTTACGCCGTTTGATTAACTTGGTTTTAATGAACGTTTATTCGCATTAATCGAAAATTGATTTCCGAATTTGGGATGTGCTTTAGTTGTAATTAATCTAATTTGTGGTAAACTTATATCTGAAGAAACAGCTGAGGTTATAAATTATTTTTGTTTGTATCAATTGCCCTAAAACTATCGATACTTTTAATAAATTATTGAAGGTTGTGTTTTATTTCTACGTTTCCAAGCAAGATTGGTTTGAAATGGCGGTAAGTAAACAAAAAGTTAATGCATTTTTCAATACTCTCAGAGCAATTATTTAACCATTAAATTTACTTTTTGTAAGAGTTGGATTTGATATTAAAGTAGGTCACTTGTGGTTTTTCGTTTTGTTATTAACGAGCTTTGTCACTCAGAAAATTGAAAAAAAAAAGTTTAGAGTAATGGAAAAATCTTTAGTTAATAGTATTACCAGTATTACGAGGTTTTTAACGCTTAGAAACAGTCTGCTAAAAGTATTTTTTGTGATTATTAGTTTTTGAGATACACTAATAATATATTAGCTGTTTCAAAACCGAACCATTTTACCGAATTATTTTTTTAAATAAGATTGATAAAATTGTAAAATAGTTATTAATGATTAGATCTCTTATTGAAAGTATAACTTACATTAGCTATTATTTTTTTGAAGTGCATGAATAATTTATAACAGCTAATTTTGAGAGAAAATGCGACGTTGGCGTTTTTATAGTTTTGAAACAGCTAATAGGTAGTTTTAGCAGATTGTTTTATAACTCTCTTAGCTGTTTCAAACTATAAAAACGCCAACGTCGCATTTTCTCTCAAAATTAGCTGTTATAAAATATTCATGCACTTCAAAAAAATAATAACTAATGTAATTTATACTTTCAATAAGAGATCTAATCATTAATAACTATTTTACAATTTTATTAATCTTATTTAAAAAAATAATTCGGTAAAATGCGACGTTGGTGTTTTTATAGTTTTGGAACAGCTAATACAACTGCATTAATTTATAAACTGAATGAATTAATAAATTCTTGGAGACAATTTGATTAAAACCTATACCTTATTACTATTTTTAAACTTTTTTAAAACTTTTGTTTGCATTTGTGCAATTTTTAATTGTGAAATTTTCTTAAGCTAAAACGACATTTTTGAAACGATATTCGTATTTTTTGATTATTGATTTTTTCGTAAAAATATGTATTCTAGGATAATGTTATCTAAGGCAGATCTAATGTTATAATATGATGTGTAAAAATAATGAAGGGTTGAAAACCTGACCAAAAATTAATAAACAACTATTTACTACTATCTTCAAATGATATATTCGTCTTCAAGTATAATAGTTAATACCTATCTGAAAAAAATTTTTCGATAGGCATTTGCGAGGGCATTTACCATAACTGAAATTATGGTTAAATTTTATAAATCAGAATTTTTCAGTATGTGAAAAATATTCGAATAAACAAATACATAATGTACTGTAGTAATGGTAAAGGGTTAAAAACCTATCGAGAAATCAATAAATAACTCTTTTATTTCCGTATTCAAGTACATCTAATCGATAAAAGTTAGGGATATTGTTATTTTAATACATTCATCTGTATTTCAAGATTATACATTTCTAAGGGTGATAATTTTTACTGGAGGATGTAAAACCAGTAGTAGTATCTAAACGATAAAGAAAGCTTCATTCTGCTTCATCTGCTTCTGCAGATTTTCCTAAAAATTCAATAATATCCCTAACTTTTTTCGATCAGTTTATTTACATACTGAATGTACGGTTAAATTTTATAATTCAGAATACGTGAAAAATATTAAATATAACAAATACATAAGCTACTCTTAAATTCGTCGATGGTAAAATATGCCAAAGATAAATAATGATAAAAAAGGTTAAAACCCTGATGATAAATCAATAAACAACTATTATTTCCTACAAATAATATTCGTGTTCAAATTCTACATAATATTATACAACGTAAACTTACATGTAATAAAAATACAATGAACGATAAAAAATGGAAAATTTACATTATATGGTTTGATTTTTGTGCAGGTTTGTAATAATTGATTCTCGTAAATAATAAATCGATATTTTCCGCCTTTATGTTCATATCAAGTTTTGAATAAAAGCAAAGCTTATTTCGTCTTAATTAATAAGTAGAGCATTTTTACTGCAAAATAATTCTTGTTTTATCTTTTTTAACTTTAATATTTTTGTAATTTATCGGGCAAATGGTAATTTTCAAATCAATTTACAAAGACTGACACCCTTTTTATGCGATTACAGACCTGAGACCTCTAAAACAATAATTTTTGGCGATAAATAGAGAGAACACCACAAGAACACAGAAATAGCCTCCATTTATTTTCCGATACTATAATTATTATAATCTCCATAAATTCTACTCTTATTATCTTAGGTACAACTTATCTTAGGTACAACTTTCAAAGCCAATGTCTGCTTCCGTTACATTCCCTGTTTTTTGAGCACCAACACATTTCTTTTAGGTACAGGGCGATGTCTGCATTTTTTAGGAAACAAGTTTATTTATCATTATTATTATTATTATTATTATTATTATTATTATTATTATTATTATTATTATTATTAATTGTTAATTAATAATTAAATTGCTTTTCCATTGAAAAATCGGTTCTAATGACTTTAATACGGGAGTTTTTATTCAACAATATGAAATTTGGCGACATTTTAGCAAATTTCACAAGAAGCGCCCCTTTGCAGAACAATCGTCGAACACGAGGGCACCACCACCTCCCTCACCTTCACCCCCGACTCCCAATACCTAATAAGCGCTTGTTCCTTGGAAGTCCTCAAAATCTGGTACGTGCAAGACCTAGTGGACACCACCTGCGACTCGTCGTGTTGCCCTGTGGCAAAATGCGAAAACGCCCACGACCTAGGCGTCGTCTGTGCCGAAATAAGCAAAAAAATCACCACTGATGGTAAGTCCGCACACTTTGTAGCCACCCCTTTCTATAGAGCAACCCTCCAGAAGACGACCCTCTCATAAAACGGTACACAATGGCCACTAGCGGCAACAGCAACGAAATCAAAATCTGGACAATAACGTCAAAATCCACCCCCAAACACAAAAACGCCGTTAATGAAGTGGCAGTGGAGTATTGTGATAGTTTCGACGGACATAATTCCTCAGTCACTTGTATCAGATACACGAACAATGGCGCGTATTTAGTGTCGTCGAGTTTAGATAAATTGTTGAAAATTTGGGACGAGGAGGGGAATTGTGTGGCCACACTTCGGGGGCACACGAGATATGTGAATTGCGTGGCGGTGTCAAAAGACTGCCTTTTGGCGGCTTCGGGTGAGTTTGGTGTCGAGAGTAGAGTAGAAAGGGGTGTGGATGGGGTGTGATTGAAGGTTCCACAGGTTCGAATGATAAACTTATCCTGGTATGGGATTTGACCGGTAATTTGACCACCGAATCGGAATTAGTCAAACCACTGCGGCTGTCATTTAATTCACTTGGGGCCATCCCAGAACTGCAATTAATGAGGAACGCCGAAAGTAACGATAATGAAGTGAAGTTGTTGGAAAAAATTGACGATATCTCAGAAGGTGCAATTAATTGTTGCTCATTTAACACTAGCGGGGTTCTCGCGACGGGTTCAGGGTGCGTTATTGTTTTTTAGGACATAATTTTTTATACAAATAAAACTTTTAGTGATAAATTAGTAAGACTGTTTCGAGTTGTTGAAGAAAATAATAACGTCGAAGAACTCAGTTACTCACCTTTGGAGGGTCACACGTATCCAGTGAATTACGTGGAGTTTTCCAGGGATGGGTCAAAATTAGCGTCGTGTTCCCTGGATGGGGGCACCAACATTTGGGATTCAGAGGTAAATCTGCTAAAAGTATATTTTTACTGTACTTCAAAACCAAAGAGGTTAGATATAATAATGTCCTTGTTCAAAACAAATAATCAATTTTTATTGCTATTACAATATACAGGCTGTAAATGAAATAAGTACATTAATTTTAACTGGTAATAGAACTCGTCAAGACAAACAATTTTTCCTAATAACTTTTTTTTCAATACGTTTTAGTTTTTGAGTTAAAATTATTTTAAAATCTTGCACAATTTTCCTACACGCCACTGGAAGCAAAGTTACTTAGTCGACAAGATTACCGTTTGAAACGGTTACCTTGGTTGCAGCTATTATTTATTGTTACTTTTCTTTGTTGGAGCATTTCATAAAAGGCTCGTCAATTTGTAGGGAGAAAAAATGATTTTAAAAAATGCGATTTTGGAAAAATGGTACATAGAAAAAGTGTTTGTCTTGATGAGTTCTACCACTGGTTAAAGTTAATGTACTTATTTCGCTTACATCCTGTATTTATTGCTATTAAGTATTACATTTAATTATTTTCTCTTTGCATCTATTTTTTTTCTACAATTCCTTAATTAAAATTAATTAACTAATTAATTAATTAAATCGCTGGCGCTGCCGCAACAAATAATTATGTAATTAAATAAAAATTAAAAATTCAAATAACACAAATTTGGAGGTAGCAACAACTTTTTTAAGTATTTTTTGCTCAAAACATCATTAACATACAGTAGATATTATACAGCGTGATTCTTAAATAGACCGACAAAATTCTACCCATGGTAGTATCAAATGAGTACATGCTGGGAAAAATAGTAAAAAAATTCCTTGTATAACCGTTTTTGAAATAAAGATTCTTAAAGTTATGTTGGAGATAAAGCGTACGCCACTGTTCGTAAGTAAGGTGTTCGTAAGTAGTATTAGCACAGTTAGTGGAAAGCATGATAATCATCTAATGACAATGTACTTCATCAATGCAACAATGATCACTGTTTATTATCGATATTCATGAAAACGAGCACATTTTTTCCAATAAACTTAATTTGAACTCATGAGCGTCGTAAGTGGCACGGATTAAGGGGTTTCTACCCCTATGAAATAAAAACGTAAATATGGTGCAGATCGATTCTGCTTATCCTTGGAAAGCTGTGATAAAATTTTGTCGGTCTATTTAAGAATCACCCTGCATTTTGGCAATAAACTTTTTATCATAAAATTTTGATCAATTAATATTTATTATAAGATTTATAAGGAACTGTAGAAAAATAGTATAAATATCCAATTTGTAAAAATTTGTAAATCACGGAAGTGCTTTTTCGAAATACAAATAAGTAAGCAGACATTCATAACTTTAAATTATTTAAAAAATATGTAGCATTAACTGATACATACGAGAGCTTATCAATGGTTGTCCATACATATGATATGATTTTGTCTCTTGCATGATTTCTATCTGCTAATTATTTATTGAACAAAATTATGGAAATTTCTCAGTTTTTTGATTATATTTTTTTCGCGAGCTCTAGTTACTATTTAAATTACGATACATGTAACAAAAAAAATAATAAAAAAAGACAAGTCGACGGTTTGGATTTTTTCTTGATTATTATCTTGAACAACTCTTTTCTCTGCCTCGAAATCAAATGAGGTCAGAAGTTAATTTTTCTTCAATATTGAACTTAGTGGAGTATCTAAGGAGTAAACCGCAGAGGAAATCGGTGCACAAAATTAAGGAAATCAGAGGAAATCTTGAATAAATCATGGGAAATCATGATTAAATTAGAGGAAATGTTGAGGAAATCTGTGTGCGGTTCACCCCTCAGTAGTACCTATAACTATAATCGAAAAAGTGTACTTGGTGGTGTTACTGGGAGAGACGGAAGAAATAAAAATAAATGTCAGCTACTTTGAAAATGACTTTTCTATATTTTTTGAAAATATTCAACTGTTGTCAATCAATAAAAAAAGACAACTCAACGTTGTTGATAAATTTTTTTAACAGTGAAGACAAGTCGCGGTAACAACGCCATATTTTGTTACATCACAATTAACTGAGAATCATCGTGACTTCATTTTTTCTTTGCCTTATTTCACTGGGTAACCTTCGTTTTATTCTAGAAATAGCTACGTGGAGTAACGAAAGTTTTTCTTTCACGAGTCAAAAGCGAGGGAAATAAGGCACTGAAGTACTGAAGGAAAAAGATCTGAAAAAGATCTTCCTGTGTTGTATGTAGACACAAAAAAATATTTAATAATCTTAGAATAAATCTGGTGACGCTTTACATTTTTTTTGTTTTGGTTTTCTCTTTCAACAACCTTTTGTTCTATTTTCTTCCTTTACTTTTTTCACCCATTTCTTTAGGAATTAAATTATCAGTTCTCTGTCGAGATAATAATTACGATATTTTGTAGAGGATCGCCACAATAAATCCAATATTTTTAAATGTTGCCTACAGAAAATCATTATATCATAATTTCTTGTCTTTAACACGACTTTCATTTTTTGCATTTTTTATAAGAACTTCGTAATTTATATTAGGGTCACATCAAAAGTGTTTAACGGTTTGCGTACATTCGTGCAACATCAGAAAGATCTTTTCAAAATTAATGAACTGTTTTTAGTTTTTTGTTGCATTTTATGCTCGTGTTTATGTAATATTATGTAATATTCATTTATAATCGAAATGTAACTATGAATCCTATTAATTTATAACAAATATTATTCAAAAATTTAAATCAGCCACTGAATTTTAGACAGGGGAAAAAATCGCTTCGTTGCCTGAAAACAGCCTAAGCGTCAAAGTGTGTCGCTTTTCCCCTGATGGAAATTTCCTTATAACAGCGGGCGACGACGAAAAGGCCACAATTTGGGACTCGGAGTTCAAACCAATTGCGTAAGTCCTTCCGCAAGCAAAATTGCCTGCAATTAAGTGTCTTTAGCACCCTTGAAGGGCACTTGGACGCTGTGACTTCGGCCAGTTTCACCCCCGACGCCACTATAATTGCAACAACGTCCTTTAATGCGGATTTCCGGTTGTGGAAAAATGAAAGCTACGAAACCATCACAGTGAAAGAAGACGCTCACGATTACGGCATACAAAGCTGCGATTTTTCGCAGAATTTGGAACCAGTTCCTAATAATATTGTCGACGTTCAAAGTTACCTTCTGGGGACTTGTGGGAATGACGGTTTTGTTAAATTGTGGAGGATTTCGTTGCCGAAAGTGAGCGGTTGGTTTCACAAAATTTTGGATAACATTTTTGTTTAGAAAAACGACGAATTGGAGTTTGACGAGATCGAAGTCAAGGTTTGGCGGGTGTTGCGGGGACACGGGGGCAACGTAATTTGCGTGCGATTTTCGCCAAATGTTAGCGAAATTATATGTTCGACGGCTACGGACCGACAAGCTAGAATTTGGTCGGTCTATAGCGCTGAATGTCTTTATGTCCTCGATCATGATTCGATCGTTACAGCTTGTGCTTTCAGCAGCGATTGTTCTTTAGTTGCTACAGGTTGCATAGATAAGACTTTATGGCTGTGGCGGATGCCCCAACAACTGGTTTGCCCCAATTCATATTTAACTGTATTTTATTCATCGAATTTCAGGTGTTTAGGACGATAGTTGCGACAAAAATCCAGTGCCGGATTAAGGCTCTAATTGACTGGTCCACCAGCGACGTCGTCAGGTGGCTCAGAAACATGGACCTGGGGGACATGACCGAAAACGCGCAAAATACGTCCCTGGACGGGCAAAAAATTTTAACACTTAGTGAAGAACAGATCTGCTCGGGACTGGAATTAAGTGGGTTGTTTGATCATTTTTTGGTTTGTATTATTTTTTCTGGCAGGTGAAGAGCAGTCGGAGAGACTGGGCCGAGAGCTCCGCTGGTTGAAGCAAGACGAGCTGCAAATTTCGCAAACAAAAAATTGCGAAATTCCGCACGAATTTTTGTGCCCCATAACACATGAAATAATGAGAGAACCGGTTACTTGCAGTGACGGTTTCACGTATGAAAAAAATGCGATTTGTGAGTGGTTCATGTCTGGAAAGTATTCAAGTCCTTTAACTAACGAAATTTTAACGAACACCGAATACACCTACAATCACGAATTGAGAAATGCGATACATTCGTTTTTAGAGCAAGATGATTAAACACCAGTGAACATATCACCAAATTGCTGTAGTGCCTTAGGTCTTGTCTACAGTGCCACGGACTTTGCCGCATTATCATGTTCAATCAGATTTTTTGAGATTTTTCATTTTTCTAATAACAGTTTGTAATGTTTGGTTGTCGTTTTCGTGATCTCTAAGTCATCTTTTTATACTTTTCAACAATTTCTACGTCACTACCGAGTGTTTGCGGTTTCTGGGGAAGAAAATACTTATGATAGTGCAACGTGAAGAAACACCAGTGAACATATCACCAAAAATGCTGTAGTGCCTTAGGTTTCATCTACAGTGCCACAAAAGTTACTTCAGGTGATCAATACTTTCATGAAGACTGTTTTTAAATGTATTTTGTGCCTTTTTAACATTCTCGCACTTTATATTATGAAACTCATGAAAGCCAACACTGTGATATACGGTCAAAACATACCACAACTCAGTGGGACAACAGATATAAAAGAACTTGTTCGAATTGTGAATTTTCACAATGAGCATCATAATAATTATTATATTTTTCAAGAATGTCGGGGGGTTGGAGTTTCGTGTGTAAAATTTTTAATATGATGTACGGGTTTTAGAAATGAGACAATAAACCCTTCAAAAATGTTAAAAAAATTTTTGGCTGGGTTTTGCTGCCCGCGGTCCCACTGTGCAAGGCACGATTTTTAACCAATTTCCGCACCACAATTTGATAGTTTTAAGCTTGTATTGTGTATACAGGAAAATAAATAGTTCTGTTATATACTTATTTATTCTAATGTGTAATGGCTTACACGTCACAAGAATCTTAGTTAACAAATAGAAAAGTTAAATCCTATAAAACTAACAATTACGGTCCGCCGTTGACTTTTCCTGGCATTCTTCTTGGCCCGCCTTGCTGGCCTCTTCTGATTCCCTTGAAGGGCGAATATCCTTGCCTTCTCATACCTTGGAACTTGAAATTGTTGCCCCTTATGTTGTTCTTTTTCCTATCTTGAGCAGGCGCAATACTAATAGCTCGCCCCTTTATTTCAGTTTTATGCAAAGAGAAGGCTTTCTGATAAGCTATTTCGTTCTCTAACTCAACAAATGCGAAACCACGCGGTCTATTTGATATTCTGTCGATAGGAATGGTCACCTGGCGAACTTCGCCCGCTTGTGTGAAATGTTCAATAATCTCCTCTTTCGTTGCGTCGTGCGGAAGATTCCCGACAAAAACATCATAACGTTTCTCTGTTGCGCTTGGAGATTTGGGATCACTTTCGGGCTGCTTACCTTTCACAAATGGCTTTACTTTGTCCTCCTTCTTTTCAGAAGATTCATCCCCGTTTTCCTTCTCTTCTTCATCGCCGCCCTCTTTCTCTTCTTCATCGCCACTTTCTTCCTCTTCTCCATCACCACTTTCTTCCTCTTCTCCATCGCCACTTTCTTCCTCTTCTCCATCGCCGCTTTCTTCCTGTTCTTCATCGCCGCTTTCTTCCTCCTCTTCAGCCTTCAAATCCCCAGTCTTGATAATTTTATCAGGCTTTACTTCGCTGTCAACTTCATAATCAGATTCGCTTGAATCCTCTTTATCCTCTTCTTTCTTTACGGGTTTCTTTCCAGATTTCACAGCTCCAGCGTGCTTAGCTTTGATGATCTTACGCCTGTCGTTCCTTTTCTTGGAAGGTGAAGCCCCACCTGAGGCTTCCTTCAGTTTCTTCAACAACCTTAATTTACGTTTCGCCGTTTTGCTTAGTTGTTTGCGACGCTCTATCGCTTGCATTTTCTTCTCAAGAAGTTCAAGGGCCGACGGGTCCCCCTTGGCAAGGCTCTCCCTCAAAAAGAAGAAATTACCTTTGGTTTTTTCCTTTGCTGCTTGGTCCTTAGTTTCCGGTTTCTTGTCCTTATTTTGTTGCGGCTTTTTATCAAGCTGAGATGTCCCTTTGAACATTTTTAATTTTTTAGGCGGCGAGCTTTCACCTTTCGAGTCAGCGGTTCGTTTCACTCTGTTCTCTAGCTTAATCGGGCCTTTCTGGACATTGTTTCGAGCAGGGGAGGCGTTGGGGGCTTTTGGGGTTTTGGGTTTTCCAGGGCTCGCTTTCGGCTTTCCGGGCGTTTTTGCTTTTGCGGGTGTCGCGTTAGGCTTACTTTTCGCCGGGGTTTTGATACCAACTTTGGGGCTTTCAGCTTGACCCTCGTGGGTCAAACTTTTGCGCTTCTTATTCGGAGTTTTCGCGTTTACCTTCGCCATATTCAACATATTTAACGCTAAGTTATAAGCAGAAGCGGGTAATTAGTTGGAGGTGAAACACAATCAAAATTATTACTTACTTGAAGAAAAAAAAATTGCACGTGGTGTCCTACCAACAGCGGAATTCGAGAACGTGGGAAAGAGGTTATGTTTCAAACAAAACGTACGACGCCACGCAAGTGGTGCCAATCGTAATATTTTTTTACAAAATAAAATAAAATCATGATAAATACCACCCAAAAAAATCAGAGACGTCAAGCTCATTACAAGAACGCATGCAGTAATGTAAACAAATTCATAAGAATGTGCCAAATATCGTAAATATTTTTTTGTAAAATATTTAGTTTTTTGTGGGCGACAGTTGGCAAAACGAAGCTGCGCACTGCGCATTGACGCTTTGTCAGTGTAAAGTTGGAAATGGTGAATTTAAAATACAAAATAGTAAGTCAATTTCGTACTTTTAGCAAGTAATTTTGCAAAATAACTGTTTCAGGTGACTTGGAGGCCTCCATTTGCCATAAACCTTTAGCCGGGATAGTAAATATGAATATTTTTTACTGATCGTCTATTTCATACTTTTTACATTTGTCCTTAGAGATACAATTTTAAATTAAACTATGCAATATTCCTCCAACTGACAATAAAATATCACAAATGAATAACAATTTTCTAAATTCTTTTAACATTAACGAGAATTTATATAATACTTCTTCTTGGGTAACTAGTCAAACTCTTCTACAATTTTATATATTGATGAGATATTTGGATAAATGATTGAAGTCGTTATTGTCTAAAGTGCAATAAAATGTACAATGTCTTGAATTGTTAGAATGGACCTTTATGTTATTTAGAGGCTTTGTATATAAAATTGTAGGAGCTTAATGCTCATATAAATAATTTATATTTTTATAAGCACATTATAAAGCACTTAAAACAGGATTGTACTAAAAAGATATGTATCTACGAAAAATAGAATTTGCTAATGCAATCCAATCACATTCTTAATATTTCTGCTACAGTTCGCGTTACTATTGCTTTACAATTTACAACACTGATTTAATACAACTTTTCTTTAAATAAATTGACTTTTTTATTACGGTAGTCATAAACAACAATTGAACAATTACATAATTTCAAACTGAATGGCACCAACTTTTACAAAAAAATAACAAATAAATAATACCCTCAATTGTTACATATTTACAAAAAGTAACAACTAAATAATGCACATAATTCTATAATCACACGATAAAAGGAATGTTAAAATATTTGTGACTAAGTTGGTATTATTTACAACCTGCAAACGTGAGTTTGTTTAAAATATTTGCTAGAATTGTTTATAGTTTTTCCAACTGAGGCAATTTTAAAACTTCTGGAATCTCAATATCTTCCAAACATATTACGGAAGGATTGAATGGGAATCGGACTGGGAAGTTATATTTTACATCCATGAGCAGCGTCTGAAACAAATTCATATAAAACAATGATAACAATTTTAAAAAACAATTTACCTGTTGTTCTGAAGTGGGATTCCGCTCTTGTAACTTGGCCTTAACTTTACTAATAAACGAAGGGGGCACGTGCTGTTCAAATTCATCTACAGGTTTATACAAATTCAGTATTTTACAAATTTGTAGCGGCGTTAAAGCGCTACACATTTCACAGACACTTGCAACGTCTTCTTCGGTTTTACGCGCTTGTAATAAATGGGCCGCTTGAATTATCGGCTGTAAAGTTGACTGTATTGAAGCCTCCTAGAAACAGATTGTTAATAGAGTGAATAAAAACGAAAGAAAAAATTACATCAAGGCCTTTTTCTCTTGTCCACATTTCGAAATGCGATAAGTTGTGCCGAATTTGAAAGCCTTTCGACCAGTGACACAATTCTTGCCGTAGGAGTAAATTATTGAGACTTGTGGCGCATAAAAAGTAAAATATTTGTTTGAAAATTTGAGAAATTACTTCCGGGTCAACGCCGTAGAAACTTAAAATCTGGAAAAAATATAATAAAACGAAAACATAAATAAAGCAATTTGTGTGGTACCTTGTGGTGATTTGTTAATTCCAGTAAAACCGCGGTCGTTGGTTTTTGACTGGGTTCAGGGCTAGTTGCTACACTACTACTCCTCCCTCTAAAGCCACTAGGTTTATTCCCGCTAATTCCCGGGATTTCCTCGTGCTCAAGAATGGCGGGTATGACAAGTGGTTGGATTTTTTCAGCAAACTTGCGGATCAATCCCTGGTAAATCCACACAGCAATGTCTGAAAGCACTTGTCGATATTCCGATAAATCGAAATTTCTCAAACACTGTTCGTTTTGTTTTGGCGTATTTTTAGCCTGGAAAGCACGGTCGCCGCTATACTGTTTCATGTTATGTACTAATCTCAACGTGTTTGAAAGCCATAAAGCCATAGTTTCGAAATCTTCGTGTCGCTTCTTTATCACTTTTTTTACGGAGTTTGTAAATGCGGAGAGTAACGCTTTGACTTTATCTTCGTCGTTCACATAATCCGTGTGTCTTATACACATGAAAACTATGTAAGCTGGCAAGCCAGGCAGTAAAGTGACCGCAGTCCTAGGCTTCAAATCTGAAACAGAAACATGTGAAAATAGTATATTAAGACACAAGTTTGAAATAAACATTCATTAAAAAAAATAAAACAAAAGAATTAATTAATTTAAGGATTGAAGGATTTATTTTTACGAACGAATTACCAACATATTACATTATCTTAGATAATTTCAAATGATTTAGCTCGTAAATGAACCAATTTTTGAAGTATCGTTAATTGATTTTTTGATTAGTACTTTCCGACAAGAAAAAAACTCGTTCGAATGCATTCCTCAAGATGCAAAATCTTTAAAAAACACGTTTCTGCATTGACTTACCAATAACAAGTTGCCGCATGATCGTATTTTCCTCCCCACTAGAGTACGAGAACATGCCTAAATAATCCCTTTCTTTCTTTCTGATTGTCGGTAAGGCCCGAGTGTGCTTGTTTACATTCGTTTTGTTAGCTTCGTTGTCGGTAATATCGTTAAAATTATCGTCCATATCCAGTCCTGCTTCTTTAAGTTTCTTGGCCATTAACTTGATTTGTTTTTTAAGTTTTCGGACCGTCTCAGTCAAAGTATCGTTTTTGTCGTGTAAGTCAAGATTTTCTATAGTTAATCTTGTAATTTCGTGTTGCATGAAAGCTTCGCTTTGTGTCTGTGGCGTGTTGGTAAGATTTGCGGATAAAAGTCGTTGTTGGCGCTCATTATCTTCCCTTAATTTTTCAATTTCTAGCTTGTATTCCCGTTCGTGAGCTTTGTATTTTGATTTTTCGTCTTGTAATTCCAATTCGAGTTGCTTATTGATTGTTTTTTGCGTTTCATAAGCCAGTGCTAACTCTCCGTCTTCATTAATGTACGCTCCTGCAAACGCAATTATGCACAACAAATATTTAAATAAACAAAACTCACCTAATCGTGCATTCGAATTCACGAGCGACTTCATGTTGTTAGTCTGATCGGCCAAAACACTTTTGAGTTGAATTATTTCTTCAGTTTTGCGTTCCAGCTCGCTGTGTAATACTTGCATCTGTTCGTGTATTTTCGAACTTCCAGTTCCTTCGATAATACTGTTTTGCAGTTCCATCAGTTGCGATTTTAGGTTGCTGTTAACTAGTTCAAGTTCGGAGATTTTAATGGAATCTCGTGCCGCGTTTTCAGCTTTTTCGGTTCGTGGAGACATGTCCAACTCGTCTAGACGTTTCTGCATTCGCAGTTTTTCACGTTCAACTTCGGCGAGTTTGTGTTGGAGTTTAAGGACCAAACCGACGTCAACTTTATTATTTTCAGATTCATGTTTGGTGTCACTGCTACTTGTACTTGGTGTTTGACTATCTACATTTCCTGGAGAGGAGTAAAATAATAAGATAATGAGGTAAGATAAGAAACAGGTCAATCTACCTTCACATTTCCAGTCGATATTTTCAAGTTTCTCTCTTTGTGACGATGAAGTCGTAGTTGATCTCACGGAACCGTAACCGTGGTCTTCAGCAATGTCGCTGTTGATAACGAAACTGTCAATACTGCTAAGATCGCTCACGTTTCTTCGGTGGGAACTTTGGTTTTGGCTTTGATTGTTCAACTGCTTCTCTAGCTCCTCACAGTGTTGTTCCAAGCAATGGTACTCTTGTAAAAGTTTCTGGTAGGCTCCCCTATCACTATCTTGTTCGTTCAAAATCAACATTTTCTCTTCTTCGAGTCGCACTTTGAGATTTTCTTCGGCTCCCTTCTGGTTCATTTTAACGATCTCGTTGATATTGTCTAGCTCTTTACGTAATTTGTTTGTTTCCTGTGTCCATAAATCACGCTGCTTTTGCGTCTCTTGTCTATACTTCTCATGTTCGTTAATCAAGTCAATTTTTTCGTCCCGTTCCAACTTTAGATCTTCCATTAATTTATCAATGACTTTGTCTTTCTCAATCAGACGCGCGTTCAAGTTCTTAATTTCAGCCTCATTCGCTTTAAACGCCGCCAATTTATGCCTGAAAGAAAAGCATTAGTAACATTTCGACTCTAATACAAAAATCATTACTTCAGCTCGTTAGCCCCGGCCTTATAAGTCATCAATTCCGCGTTTTGTTTCGTAATTTCGTCAATCTTTTGCTGCAAACTGATGATCTTGTTCTCCAAACCTTTGTTAAGTTTCTTGACGTGTTCGATTGATCTTGCTTCGATTCTGAGTTTCTTGTACAGCCTTCTAGCCAAGAATCGCCGAATCGCAGCTTGGCATATGACGATTTTGCGCTTGTAAGCCAGGGCACTTCTCCGTGCTAAATACCCTCTCACATATCGTTGTATTACCAGAGCTTTGGCGTTGTATCGTAATTGCATGTATCGCCGTCTCGCTAAATACCCTCTGGCATACCTTTGAATGCCAGTCACACAAGCCTTAAGCCTTTGATATTGGACACGTTTCACCCATCCTCGAATATATCTCTGCAAAGTCTTTGCGGCTTTCTCGCGCCGTAAGTTTTCGGCCAGTTTTCGAGCCAAATAACCCCGGCCGTATCGTTGTATATTGATAGTGCAACGCTTGATTCGGAGGTACTTTTTCCTCCAAATGAAAGCCCGGATTGTTTTTTGCATCATGATGCAACAGGCTTTGAGTTTATCGGCTCTGAGCTTCTCCAAATAAGCGACTTGCCCGGCCCGGAAAAAAATCTTAGTTTTCCCAAATTGGAACATATCCTTATTTTTAATATACTGGTTGAGTATATTCTGACAAGTGAGCTGCATGTCGTTCCTTTTGATATCTTTAAACTTACACAAGACTCGGTACCGGTAGAAGAAATCAACGTAAGTCCACCGACTCGGAAACCCGGCTGCCGAAATCCTGATCGTCTCCAACACACCACAAGCTCGCAGTTGTTGCACCGCCCGTTTTGGGTTATACTCAAACGGTTTTTTCGAATCGTTCGGTTTAATACACCGGACGTAATGCGGGGTTGTGGCATTTAACGTGGTCATCAACATATTAAGCGAGTCCCTAAATTGGGACCCCACCGACTTCTTGTGGGTTTTTTGTGAGGTTGGGGCAGGTTTGGCCGAGATCACTTTGAGTTTGGCTCCTGGGACGGCCAATTTTTGCGAATCGTCGCCGAAAAGTCGGCGAACTAAATCGTTTTTGCTTCTTTTCACCACCGAGATTTGCTCTTCGATGACGGTGTCGCGGTTTTTCTCCAAAAAACCGTTGCTTTCGTATTGGACTTTATCCGCAAAGTGGCTGATGGTGAAGGCAGAAGTACCGAAACGAGCCTTGCCGAAGTGGGAATATTTTAAGCATTTTGAGTACAGTTTCTCCGTCCAAGAACTGTCAGTACCTCGCGGCATCTGATTTTTTTATTAGTTTGAGTTGGAATTTTTCAAACAACTTACCCGACACTCCTCGTCTAGTAAATCTAAAATCCCTAATTTTGTTTCGATGAGGTCGATGCAGGGTTGGTTATCGTAAAAATCAATCATTTTCCATTCAATTCCTTCTTTAATGTATTCCTCCTGCTCCAATTTAAACACGTGGAGGTTAAATTGTTGTTGTAGTTTTTCGTTGGCGTAGTTGATACAAAATTGTTCAAAAGAATTGGTTTCGAAGGTTTCGAAACCGTAGATGTCCAGGACTCCGATAAATTTGTGACTAGGTATGTCGGATTCTAAAGCCTTGTTAATGACTAACACAATCCAGTTGAACAATTCTGCATAAATGTGTTTTGCTAAAGCATCACGGGCAGCTTGCGCGTCTTCGACGGACATTGGTTTAAGGAAGACCTCTCTCATGGAGACGATTTTTCGAGTACAAAGCCACTGCTGCATTTCTTTTAAATCTATCTCGAGTAACTCCGCTAAGATTTTCAAATGTGAGTCTGTGCCCTACATCAGAATTGATTTTACATAATGCAAGTTTGAGGGAATTGCTCACCAGTATGCTACAACCTTCCTGGTCTTGTTCGTTTTCCGTGGAAATTATCGATTCGACAAACTTAATATTTCCCAAATGTAAGACGGATGCTATAATTTTAAACATATCGTCCAGATCCGATTTCTTAAACCCTAAAAGATTCAACGCATAGATTGTCTCTTCGAAGGTTTGTGAATCGTCGACTCCGTCCACATTTGGACTTTCTCCTTGATTTAAATAATAAAAACTATCTTGGTGAGCGAGATGCAAGTGTGGAAATTGGTGTCTCGCAGAACACAATTGGTAGAAAATATGGTAATTCCGTTCATCGGGAGCCTGAAAGACGACTCGCGATTTTTCCAAGAGATACGTCCTCATCGACGCTCCGCTAATATGAAATTGCTTATTAAACTGAAGTTCTATAAACTTTCCAAATCGCGAACTGTTATCGTTTCTTGTAGTTTTCGCGTTTCCGATGGCCTATGATTCAAAATGTAAATAACTAGGTTACCACTGCGTTATCTTTATTACTTCCATGATAGGACTACTAGCTAGGACTTTTTTTTCGACCTGGGTTTCGGTTGCACTTCCTCCTACAGTCGCGAAGTATCGCATTGCGTATTTTGCTGAAACCGTTTTACCGGCTCCGCTTTCTCCTGATACGATTATGCTTTGGTCCCTTTGCTCTCTTTCTAGTTTCGTGTACGCTTCTTCGGCCACGGCGAATATGTGAGGATCTAGGTCACCCATCGCTTGACCTCTATACGTTTGTATGGTGTCGACGTCTAAAAGACACGATGATTGTGTGTGAAACGGTTTTTGCACACAACAGTGAAGTGGCTGGTAAATTTTGGCCCAAAATCAATGAAAATGTGCCAGCGACTTGCAATCACCATTGCGGTTAAATTATTCAGACCAGAGGTCGTCCCAATGTGCTAAATTACTGACATTATACGCAATGGTAGTTTATTATTTATTGGCCTGAAATGGCTTTAAATTTCTTGTGAGAAAAGTTGTTGGTGAGACTCTTGTACAAGACAAAGTGTGATTACAAGTATTTCAAAAATTAACAGGTCAAAGGTGGAGTTGATGAACTGCCATAGACTCTTAGACCTTTAATGATCCTGCTTGTTTGCAGTCTGAAGCGAAAGTTGTTGCTTTTGGTTCCGCTTTTTTAAATTTAAATCAAGTTTTGACCTTTTGAAACTAAATATTCATCTTGCCAATAAAAATTAATGACATAAACATAGATACTGCCGTGCTTGTGCATACATTATTTTATTTCTAATTTAAATAAAAAAGTAGAGGAAATAAAGTGAACTGCAACAATAGTGCAAGCCAAGTCGACTTAATAAATTATTCTTTCTTGTACAACCATGTTTTGTTTATTTTCATTCTTAAATCATTGCTAGTTGGGAGAAATAAGTGGGTACGATACAATATAGTATGGATTACTTGCATAAATTTGTGCACATGCAATACAAGTTATGCATGGCATATGCCAGGCAATAATTTTAATATCCTTGAGAGGCATCGAAAAGGCCATCAATCTCTCATGGTTTTACTAGTTCTGTTCGCATTTTTTACGTAGCATGAAATTTCTACAAAATTTTGTAGCAAATTATTACCAAAGTTGTTTTAAAATCCTTGACGTGTGCATTATTTTTTATGTGTAAAAGATTAAATATCGTCTTATGATATGCACGATTTTTCTAATTTTGCGGTTATTTACTTACTCTCGTGTTTGCACAACATGAGTCATATTATTTATCGCAAATTGTAGGTGTTATCGCGGTGATAATAGCATGATATAAACAATGAGCGTTCGCTAATACCTTGACAATTTTAATTTCGTTATAAAACCGGTATTAAAGTCTATTACTGCAGAATGATTACAGGAAGTGAGTAAACTAATTTTGGTTCCCACCATTTGACCATTGGTGTGGTCCATTCCTAAATTATACCTACCAATTTAATTGTAAATTACGAATAATCAAAACATACAAGAAAAACTGATTAATGCCTCTGGTATAGTACCTTAAAGTTTTAATTCTTGTTTCCCACAATTCATCGAGTGAATGTTTTGCACGAGTCTCAACTTTCAAATTTTTCGTAACATTTTAAGATTCGCGATATAGAAAGTAAAATCCCTATGAATACAATGGTCCAAATTACAGAGTCTAGACGTTTTTGTGACATTTTAATTCTTAAAATTTTAATTGCTAATAGTTTATTTTGAAGCGGTGGATTTTTACAGAGCAGATTTTTTGTCATCTAATAGATAGTTTAAAATAGAGAAAGTCGACGACTTTTTTTAACTTTTGACAGTTGGCTAGAAATAGTAAAACTGTGAAAAAATGGGTTCAAAGCTCGCTCTTTAATATCGTTTTGACATGCATCCTCATGGATCGTTATACAAAAAATTGCTTATTTTAATTATTACGGTAAGTACGCTGGTTTTTATTCTACTTAATTTCCCAACCTTGATTTTAGCTCACGTGGGTGCAGCCAGTTTACTTTTCATAATAATTCTTTTACTTACTGACAGCGTATCTGATTTTACCTTTAGTCTTTTGGGTTTTGATAGTAGGACGAATAAATATATAACTTTTACTAGGTACACGTAGGTTTTTCGATTTAAATTTTAATTAGTTATTTTTTCAAATTGTGTGAATTTGTAGCGACAAAAATAAGACAAAATAAGTCATTCTCTGAATTGTAGTTTCTTGCGGTTTCTCTGAAGACGCGCAACTTTGTAAATTATTTGGGTTTTTCCTGCAAAACAAAGGAAATGGTCTTATTAGAATGTCACTCAAGACGTGAGAGGCTTTCTTGTAGTTTCATAAGCTCGTAAATAGAAAAAGCATTGTTTGTTTTAATTAGTTGTTGTAATATAACGTCCAAACAAACCCCCACATTGCAGTAATAAAAATCAATATCAACAAACACTCTTTGGGTCAATATGCTTTCAGTTATGTGGGTCAATTTTCAATGAAAATAAATTAATAATAAAATTGAGTATGCAACATTGTTTATTTTAAAGTAACCGTTAAAATCAACAAAGAATCACGGTATATTTATTTTTATAGTAAACAAAAACTGTTTTTGTAGGTTTGCATAAATACTGGCACAGATTCGCTAAATTCCAATTAATTAATAAATCCATTACGTATTCACGGACATAAAAAATCCATTCATGCATATTTGTGTCAGGCAATTAACACTTTTCCTCGCAACATAACGGTTTTAACTCACCATAAATAGGAAGATCATCGTAGGGATTAATTGCAACCAAAACAATCCCACAGTAGGTGTAAATGTATCGATTTTGACAGAACCGTACTTGCAAATTGTAAAGTACTCCGGGTTCGTGTAAGTAAGAGAGTGATGTAAGGTCATTTTCCCCTACTAAAATTGAAGGGTTCCTCAGACAGGGTAAATCCGATTCTGATTTGATCGTAAGGGTTTTCTTTTCGTTGTTTTCTGTTACTACTTCAAGCGACTTCTTGTTTGTTTTGTAGTCTTCTTCAAGTTCAGCGCCTTCCCATACTTTTTCGGGGTGAGGGATCCAAACCTTGGCACCCTGAAATTAACGCAAAAATGTGATAAACTGGACAAGATAAAATGTTTATCACGGAATGATTATCGAATGAATCATTTTAAAAATGGGTCTTTGGCATCGAAGCGGATGCTATCAATCGCCACTGTCAAGCCCTACATTTTGTTATTCCGCCGCAAATTGCATGAAAATGTTCCGTTCGAGCGACAATAATGTTGTTAAATGCTAAATTAGAAAAACAAACGAGATTACGTTTTACGGAATTTGTTTGAACTTTAGACGGCCAAGTTTGAGGACATAGTAACGGTATTGTAACGAAATGTGTGCTTTCGTCATTGGAAATGTATGAAAGTAAAAAAATGTTCTCCGGAGACAACCACAAAAGTGTGACCAAGCCTTAAATTTGCTGCTGGGCAAAATAGATATTGCAAAAAATAAAAAAATTCCGTACATGGAAGTGATTTTTCTACTGTTCAACTTTCGATCATGATTTTTATAAAAGTCGCTGCACTCCCAACTGTTTAAAATAACAATATAACCAGTTGTTGGAAGTAATAGGTCGTACTTTCACTCTCAGATTCAGTTTGGTTAATTGGATTGTTATATAGTGCAGTCGGGAAAAAATTAAAAGCTTCATTTGCATGTTCAGTGAGACTAAAATGGTAACAGCAACATTTGTGGCATACCACAACACCGGAAACAATGAATTTATGATCTTTTGTTTTTTGTAACAAGAGCAGAATTAATTTTCGTCACGTATTTTCATAATAATGAATCAATAGAAAATTGGTAACACCTTTTGTGCTAAACCAAGGTTAATCGTAACTTAATCTCTAATTTATGAATTGGCGTAATGTTACCTTTAGTAAATAAAAAAATTATTAGGTGTATTTGCATCCCACGTCTAAATATCATATGTCCATTCAAGTGAAATTGTTTGGATTGTTTTTTCAATGATTATTACTTAAATTTATGGCAACAATTAATTTTCATAATACACCATATCCGTTATTGTTTCCACTACATAAATATGTTTTCGATTATTCAAATTAGAAACTAAGATTTCAGATCATAAATTTGTTGAGCATCTTCTAACTATGGGAAAACGATTTAATTTATCGCATTATCATACAAACACTGCGGAAATCAACCCACTCAGAACCAATATTAAAATCCACTTAATTTTTGTCTAATCGCATAACGTAATTTTTATTTATTTTTGCATTAACCAATAATAATCTTCATCGAAATGTCTCTATAGATCCATTAAATCCATCATAAAAAATCGAATTAAAGTTTAATTAATTTTTAGGAGCGTTAAAAGAGTGTTTACGACGTGAAGAAGACATAATTATAACTAACGATCAAATTATTGATTTAGGTTTAATTGGGGCAATGAGGCCAATATGCCAGTTTTTGTAACTAAGTAGAATTAGATTATTGGTACCAATTAATTAATGAAACGTTACCATTCACTACATGCATGAGAAAATTCCAAGATCTCAGATCACTCTCACTTTATGGCTCGCAACATCAATGGTCGTGGGTAAATTGAAAAACGGTTGCCTTGGAATATGGGTTAATTTTTACTTTGAAGTTTATCAGTTGCATTATAACTTTACTTATGTCGTCAAAATCGCATTACAATGAAGTGGAGTCTTTTTATGAGTTTCAAAAGGTAATTTAATTATTTTACACTGTTATCATTTAGTTTATTTATTTGTTATCAAAAAGTAACTAATTTGTTAAACAAACAGGAGTCTGTTCAGAAGCAGCACATCTCATTAATAAAGACACCATGTCACCATTTTATTCTCAAAAAATAAATTGCAACCTAAACCATGTCGACAATTTTACATTAATGTGAAGTAGTAAGAAATTTATTATTAGTAATAACGGAAATAATAGCATTCTTTTTGTCAGTTACAAACAATGAGAAATTTTGTCAACGCTTAAGCTTTAAATACACATTCTGATTTATTGTGTTTCAAAATTTCCAAGTCATGTACTTAGAAGTAATAGCAATCAATAAATAACTATACAGGAATTAACTGCATAATATGATTTTTCTCCCTTTTTTGACTTTAAATATTGTTACGTTGGTTAGAGTAGCAACATCGATCCAAAGGACTACGACAACAAACTCAGTGGTAACTTCTCACTGAAGATTCTAAAATGAACAAAAGATAGGACATAATAATTCTGTTCTGTAATAAGTTTCATGACATTTAAAAGACCACGTTGGGCCATGTTTCTATCCCGCGCGTTTGAATCAAAACCATTCGCAATTTTTGTCAAATGCAAAATAAAATTTCTACCTTTGTATACATCTCCGAAGTAGTCGTTTTTCATTATTATCATTAAATTTATTTACAAATTGTTAGGAAACAAAACTAATTTGTTAAACAAACAAAATTATAATTAGGAAGCAGCAATAAGTTACCGATTTTTTTTTTCGCGAGAAGTATAATTAACAAACGTTGAAATTGTCATTTTTCTTATCACTCTTATCACTCCCGTCTATCTTTTGGAAATAAATTAAACATATTTATTGTAATGGTAACAATCGATCCAAAAGACTAGGACAACAAACTCAGTAGTAACTCTTCATTCAGAATTCTAAAGGAACAATAGATTCTAGTATTATAGCACTTTATCGGATAACAATAATAGGTTTCATGGCATTTAAAGGACCGGTTTTGGGCCACGTTTCTGACTCGCGCGTGTGTAAAAATTCCTTATCATGTTACCTACAAGGTTTTTCGCGATTTTTTAACAAAGATAAATGCGATACAAAATTTTTACCTTTGTATATAGCTCCAAGGTAGTCATTTTGTACCGTTATCACTGATCTTGCCCATAAATTATGAAAAAAAACTAATTAAACGAATAACCCGGAACCAGCACAACCCGCCAACAAACAGAAAACCCTTTCGTGAATTATAATGGTAGTAAAACATACAACCTGCACCTACACGGCGCACCATGCGCACTAATCACTGCGTGGCTTATTTCGATCACTAGGAGTCATGTGTAAAAGTATGGATTTGGCGCTCAAAAGAACTGCTAGCGCCCTCTGGGGATCACTAGAAATGAATTCCGGTTGGGTACGGGTGGAAGCTACCGGAGTCAAGCCAGACGTGCATGAAGGTGATGATAGAGGGCGGCACTTACTTTACCGGAGTTCCCAATAAACAGTTTATAATTTATTATTTGTAGCATGTCAATGATGAACTGTGATGAATCTCCGAAAATTATTAATTCTTCAATTAAAGGGTACCGTGTTTCATTATTCAAGAATGTTGAAATAATTTTAACAGGCAACAGCTACTATGAAATCAAAAAACCTTTTTTGTGTTGGGACCTGTATAGTACTATGAAGTACAGTGGAAAGAGTTCCTACGACCTGGCTTCTGTGTACTCCTTCGTTTTTTTTGTTCTGTAAAAGAGAAAAAAGTCTAATGGATTAGACGCTTAAACCTCAATCTGAAATCTCTGTTCTGTTAAATGTACTGAGCTTTATTTTGTTTGTGAAATGAGTACCAAAACCGAATTTTAATAGAATTAGTTGATGCCTATAAAAATGTAAATGCGTTATCCACAAAATACAAGAAAATGGATGAAACTTTTCAAAAGTATTGTTTTAGTTTGTTGATACCTATTTACACTACCGGGTGAATTTAAAAGTAGTTTTTTGTAAAAATCTGAAACGCTTTATATAAATATTAATTAAATTGCTTCACGTGAGTACATTTTTTATTTTATCTCTACAGATCCCCCTCTTGATTTTTTTCTATAAATCAAGGTAACGTTTTTTCACTCTAAAACACCGCTAAAGCTCATAGAACTCGTGTCATGTTTTAACGGAAATTTTCTGACAGGTCAAAGGTCGATGGCGTATGCCTAATTTTTTATCCTTGTTCTCACCGGAGGGGCAATTAGCATTTATTTGTTAGTCATTCTGATAATCTTAACTTTTTACTTTCGAAAAAAAATTGCCGGGCATGAGAAGTGCTTAAATGTTGCTGAGGAACTTTAAGCTTATCAATATGTGGGATAAATATCAAAGTGCTTCCACGAATAGCACTGTTGTTTTTTTTTCTCTGCATAGATTAAAACCATCAAAAATTGGCGAACATTCCGTTAGAAAAATCTTCATACGAATGAATATGAGTAGGCCTATTAGGAACTGGTTATTTTAAAAAATGTGGCCCCAGGAAATTTTTGCATTTTTTAAGTGTCATGCTAAACTTTAGGCCTATAATTTCTAAATTACCTCTTCACGAAACGTTAATCATATACCATCCACGTAGCCGGGTCGAATATTAAAGTAATAAATCAAAATTATTTTAATAATAACCAGCCTCAGGCGTTTCAATTCCATACCCATCTTCGATTTTTGATTATCTTTAATCAGTTAATTATAAGTCTTAGTCCGCAGAAACCGTGTAAATACGGTACAATTCTCTAATTAGCGGTACCTATTAGTCCACACAATTATAATTTTAGCACTCAAGAATCTGGCTATTGTTATTATAATAATTCTTTTATTCACTTGTGCAAAAAAGTATAAAGCCGTTGAACTCGTAACAAATTGTTAGCATTCATCTATCCACACGGCTTTTATTACCATTCAAACCTATTATATTCGTAGATTGATTTGTTATAATGACAAATAAGGCACGATTTTGGGTGATTTTCAACAGTTTTTTTCGTGTGCCAAATTTTTGGTGGTCTACACAGATTTGGGTACTTTTCTGGTTGTTTACTTTCGGGAACAGCTAAATTTTTAGGATTCAGTCCTGTTTTAAGGCACCACATATGCTGGTCCAGAAGTAACAGTTTATAAGTGTGAGTAGGTATATTTATGACAGAAAATTATACATTAAAAAATTTCTCATCAGGTGTGTGATTTTATGCTAATGATTTTTTGTTAAAAAAATTAATAGCGTTTGTGGGGTCCGATAAGCCAAAGTAACGGTAAGCATATCCAGTTTTTAATTTGGTATTGTGCCCTGGGCAATTTTAGGAAGATGCGAGTTTGTTTTAACGATTTCCTTTCATATTTCGACAAATCTCTTCAACTAATTAATCAGCGAAATTGCGGACAAGCTAAAGAGATAATTTTCCGTCTTAACGTTAAACAGAAGCAGTTGCAATAATTGCACTGATTACAGCGTGTGCTTCACATCCGCTAAAAACAAATGTTAACTGTATGCACTAATAAGTGTAATTTTTCGAGTTGTTTTGTAATTATAAAGTGGCGGATGCATTCCCATTTTCAGTTTCGTTACCGCGCTTTGCGTGCTTCTTTACACGACTGAAACGATCTCCCATTTAACTGTAATTTTTTAACCAGTTTTTACGGTATAATCGGATGCATCAAACAATTTGTTCAAAATAAATAAACGATAAAGTAACAAAATAAATCAATAATAATTATAATGCGGAGAGATTTTAACATACGATGCGGAACGGTACTTAATTATTTTATTTTCTTCGTGATGGTAATAGGCAATATTTAAGAAAACCGCGTCAGCAATGATGGTATTTATGTAAATGTTTTGTAATTATTTTAACGGTAAGAGAAATTCTCCAAAATCGCGATTGGAAATGTGATGAAACGTTAAATTTTTAATTAAACGAGATTTCTTCAAAATTGTACGAGAAATGTGATCACGGATCCTAAAAAAACTCGATGGATTGTAGTAATTCGCTCAGATTAAATCCAGCCGGATCTGTCACAGTATTAATTTACTGTTCACCGTACGCTCCTGGAACGGCCAACGTTGCTGTAACCGGATATGGGGAAATTTTTCAGCGCTATTTATCTCGTCCTGAGCTGAAGATTTACCTTTAGAATATTTTTCTATACCTAATCCTTTGTATCTTAATTTCTTATTGTCAAAACAGCGTTATTTCCATCGGTGTCTCTCGATAATTCCACGATTCTCGGATACCTCAACATAAACAAGAAATTCATGACCGCTTAACTTTACGGTGACATACCATCATTAGATGTTATTTGTTCGAAACGTTACATTGCAAGAAGGAATTTGACCTGAAAAGTGTGCTCGGTGCTGTTTGTTATTGTTTTCAGATGCTAATTTTTATTTCAATTACTGATTAGAGTGACACTCTTGAATAAACAGAAATAAAGGTTAGTATTGTGTTAATCAAAAGAGAAATAAAGACCAATATTGACACCTGATTGTGATTCCGCTTCTTTCACTGAGAACAGTAATTCTTGGAAATTAATTATTGAACAAATAAGGATTTTTCGAGTTAACGTGACTATCAGCTTTTTGTGCGAAAATAACGTTAATAATTCATGCTTGGATTGCTTACAATTTTTCTAATTTAGTTTTGATGGACAAATATAAACCTCTGTTACAGAAAAATTCCGTTGTGTAATAAAATTCTGGAGAATTGAGACGTATTGGAAAACACTTAAGAGTTTAAATTTTTATGCTTTTTTCACTCGGTAATAAATGAAAATGGACGAATGAAATGTAACGAGCTTTTTAATTAAAATTGCCTTTCTTAGTTTTAATTAAAAAAATGTGGATTCTATCGGATTATAATTGCAAAATGTATAATTTGCAGTATGCTGATTTTATTTAACTTATCGTTAAACTCGTTTTTTATTTTTATCAAAGAACTGTATTTGTATAAGTTTAGTTAATGAAATTTTGCTAGACAAATTTTGTTTAGTTTTAGTTTAGTTTAGTTTAGTTTTACCTTTAAAAATAAAATGAATACGTATTTACATATTTCATCAGGCAATGTTTTGTGTATAGGTAACGAGGATAATTTAATATTTTCTAATTCAAAGGGAGGCTTTATTTATATAGAGTTTTCAATAACTAGGAGTTATTCTTTTTATCTTTTGTTGCAGATGCAGATGATTGTTCCCAATGAAAAAATTAATTTCGTCACAAGGTAAGTACGATATTAATCAAGATCAATAGAGTTTTAAAAACTTATCCCAATTCAAGCTCCTGATTCGTGATTAGGAGCTTGATTTTCACCACTGATTTTCACAGTAGCTTTTAAATAGATACGGAAAATGTATCCACTCTAATAGGAAAACTACTGGTACTAATTATTTATACAAAAAGCTTCTTGAATTTATACAACCTACCTATTTGTTGAAATACCCTTTACCTAATCTGCGTTTCTAACAAGGTTCATGCATTGACGTAGTATGCTATTCCAATAAATTGGTTTATCTATATGCAGGGTTGGGCGAAAGTATGGAACCTAAACAATTTACTTTACGAAAAAAATAATTAGTACACTATTATGTTCGTTAAAAATTTGTTATTTTTTGTAGAAAACAATTTTTCGAAATTCCTTTTAGTTTTCAAGTTATACGTTTTTTTTTAATAACACCCTACTAAAAATTATGCTTAATAAAAATGATTTCTAATTCAATTTTTTTGAATAAATTTTAAAGTTGCGTAATAAAAAAAAATTCGAAAAATATTACTCTTCAAAAATGATCACATTTTAAACGGACTTGATAATGCACTTAACTATTTATTCGTGAAGTAAATAGTTAAAAAAAAACGCTTGGTTCCATCCTTTTTCCTACCCTCTCTCAAAAAAATATCAAAAACGAATTCGGTTTTTCTAATTAAACGTACTTTTGTCCGATGCCAATTATTGCAATCATTGTTAATTGTGATTCGTGAAAGTGGTAGTGAAATCACTAATGGACCAGTGAAGGACCGCTTAAGCTAAAAAGTCGGCATACCTGCATATTACCTCCGAAAATAAAATTACAATAGTGATTGAGTAGACCTTCATATCAGGCGAATAGAAAGTATGGATCCAACTTTAAAAAAAAATTGTGATTGAATGTTTTTGAGTTCATAAAATCATCATAAAACATTTTTTTTGGTAAGGACTACGACCTATGGATTACGATAATTATGTTAATTCAACTTTTTTATCGGAAAAAATTCGCAGAACTAACAAACGAAACCAAATTTCATTCTTGAAAGATCACATTATTTGATATCATTATACTTTTCACTAATTATTATTTTCTGAAGGCAATTTTAAAGAAAAAAACGGCTCCATACTTCTAATTCGCCTTTATAGGTGCTGAACTACACAAGAATGAAGTTGCAGTACCTTCAAAAATAAAATTACAGAAAGTGAAGTCTCTTCTCAAATGCTTTTAAACGGAACTGTGTACCCGTTTAACGCAGGTAAGTAAATTATTTACTCAAATGGAATAAGTAGTACCTCCTTTAAATACAAAAAAATCACAGTTTATTTTTAATTAAACTCAACATAACATGATTCGGTAACTCGGCAATTTTGAATGTCTCACAACGGTTTGCGTGTGGAGATGAGCTTTTTCCACAATGACTAAGAATTCAGTTATAAGTGTGTAAACAAATAACAATAGGGTCTACAAGAAGACCGGAATATTACATTACATCTACCACAGCTTTGCAAAAATTGTTTAAAATAGCGAACCGCACGCAAGCCTTCGTGATTTTGTGTATATCTATTTAAACTTTTTGTTACACAGTTCAAAGCCCGATATCCCAAACTTTTTACATGAATTGCAAATTTTCGCTACTGGTGAATACGTAAATACTTGATTTGATTCGGTTTGTCTCGCCATGACATTCATGAAAAGATGAACCGTTCCCTTTTTATTTCAGCGAATTGAATGTTCAGGTCAAAAATTTGCGAAAAATTCTTCCCACAAGACATTCCAGCGGCAAAAGAGCTGTAGCTAGCAATATTTTCTTATCGTGAAGATTTAAAGATCTCGAGTTTGAGGCTTGAGCCGACTGAATGTCATTTGTTTTTTTCCGGATTCGGCCGAAAGTCCGGAAAAAACTCTCTCAATGTCGTCGTTTCCATTCATCTCGTCGTGGGGTCGAGCGTCTCGACGTCGCCTCCGGTCGCAGGACGAGACAGCTCCGGGCCGGCGGCGTCGGCCACGTGCAAGAAGAAGGCCGTACCGTTGTTCGCGTTGCATCAGCATCAGCAGGAGGAGCAGAAGGTCGACTCTTCTTCGTTGTGAGACCTACTGACGTTGTCCATACACACAGTCCTGTAAGCTAACTGCTCTTGTACCGCTAACCAGCGTTCCGTTAGTCGGCGGTGTGTCAGTGACCTCCGTTGGCTCCTCACCTGGCCCGTAGCCGTTCAGTTACTGGCGCACCGCGCAACAACAGGTGCGTTTACAACCCGCTGCTGTTATCCCGAGGTGTGTGTGTGCGAAAAGATAACAACCCTATGGGGGAGCGTAAGCAACCCCTTCGAAGGATAGTGCGCGCTCTTTGAATCAGTGCTTGGTGGCCGCGAAGGACACGCGAGTGACTCCAACAGTGAGCTTTAAGGATTCGTGATTATCCTTACGCATAAACAATACGGAAGGACGGAAGTGCAATACCAAGGTAGTTTATCTTCTAATGTCCAAGAAGAGGATTTATTTCAAGAAGGATTTTCAAAAATATTGATCTGTCAGCAGGAATTTCAAAAAAATTTATAATAATTCAGAACAAATTGTTAGGGATGAAGTTCTTGACAGATGTATCAAAAAGTATCTTGTAACGAATGGACCCAAAAAACCCAAAAAAGCTTCGTCTCTTTGCCCAAGAACTTGGTGTCATTGACATTGAAAAGAATCCATCCACCGATTGTGCTTATCTAGGAGTATTATTCTATTTAAAAATAAATCAATGAATGGTTGCATTATTCTTTAAATATTTAAATAGTTTGCAATTTTTTCCTAGCGATCGGCAAGTCCTAAGTACATTATTTTATAATTGTGTAACTACTGGTTTTTTGTGTAAAACAATAAATATCTTCAGTGGCGAATAAAAATACTTATTACCGGGACACAAAAACTTTTTGGGCCCCAACAAAAATTTAATTAGGAAATTTAATTTAATTTAATTAGGAAAGAAACCTAATGTCTCGTTTTAATTGGCACAGTTAGTAGGAGAGACAAAAAAGAACAAATGTTGTATCAAACAAGTGGAGTCTTTATCAAAGGCAAAATTACAAACCGCTGCGATTTTCAAAGGCTAGATTTGCCACTGGGTATTTCACTACGGTGCAAAAGATAGGTTTATAAATTTTGTAAAAAAATAGTTTAAAAACCTGTCTAACCTGCTTTGTTTATGCCATAAAAAGATCAATGAAATAGTTATAAAATTCCTGACCACTCTGAAAACATCTAACTGTTGATAACGGAAACAGTAATAAATCAATGATTGAAAAAATAAATAAAATAAATTGATGAATAAACTGACATGTGGTCATCCTTTTGAGGAAGACGGTTAACTGTTTGTGAAGCTTGTGGGTAAATTATTGGCTAATTTTATAAATTTAATTAAAATAAGAAGCCACTTTATCTCTTTCACAAATATTTTGTGGCTTAACTGTTAATGTCACAACCCGCTTAGTGTAACCATTTTTATCTGATGAAAGAAAGCTCCAAGAAAATCCGGGAGCTTTAGTGTTCATTGAAAATGATCGATTTATTTAATAAATTATTAAATTCACAAAAACTTGTAATTGTAATTTTGTTTTATTTTTGTTACAAAAAAGGAAAGAATAAAGCGAACAGACATTGTTTAAATAAAATATTTTTAGTTGACGGATTTTGTCGTCCATAATTTTGGGGTGTGGTGAAAGTATTTTAAATTTTCAAAAATGGTACTAAATAGCTCATTGAAAAGAGTTCTAAAATCACAAATAACACGCTAGGAAGTAACAAATATTTATGACTCAGCAGCTTACCTTTGTCGGTATATGAGGTATCCATAGTTAATAGTGGTTTTGAAGAAGCCATCAAGCATTTTTCATTTAAATTCTTACTATTCGAAACGCGCTCGTGCATGTATTTATGTGTGAAGTACGATGAAATTAGATGTTATAATTCAGTCAGACACCTGTTATTTTGATGAAAAAATTAATAATAATGTGCTAAGCAAACGGAGTTCATATTGTGTAAGAAAAACTTTGGGATGAACTAGCCTTCAACTCCGCCTCGGGTGATTCGGGGCACTTGGAAATGCCGGAAGCAATTTTTTCTATAAAAAAATTACCTCACTGCGAGATTAATTAAGCTAAAAGTGCGTAAGCTCCAGTGTTGCCAACCTACACGCAAATGTAAGTTCAATGTCTCCTTCAGTATACGGCACACTATCAATCGTTATTTAATTCTGTCTTATAAAGCGTGGGATAATTTGTTACACATTAACGAAAAATCGAATACTTGACTTATTTATCTAAAAAAATATTGACTGCATTACAAGAGACGGACTGTGATTTTTATTGTATGACTAATTCAATCTGTGCAAATGCAGATGTCATCTATGTAAGAGTCAATGCACTTCGCTTGCAAATAAAATTAATTGTGTGTGTTTTCTTTCACAGATGGACTCTTCGGAGCTGTTCTGATCGAGGCATTCACCATGTATTGGGAAATTTTTGGAACGTTCAAGAAAAAAAAATCATTAGAGTGTCGTAGTGGTTAAGTTAAGGAAAAATTCTTGGAAATCAAGTACCTGCATCTTTAACCAGTATTCTAGTTTATTAATTTTATTAAATCGTCGTTTCCGTTTTGTGCACTGTAATGATTTACGGTGGATAAATCGTGTAATTTCGTCTCGTTATTGACTTGAAGTGCATTGAGAACAATTTGGTGAAGGATATGCTACGATGCCCAGCACTATCAGAGGTAAGTTCTCACACGATCACGAATCTAACTCAATCAGCGGCGGTACTATGGTATGAGGAAAGGTAATTTGTCCAAAAATTTAATTTAGCTACGCCTATCTTTGGCATTGCCACAGCAAATAATACTGGGAACCAAAATTAATTCAAATAATTACATAAAAATTAAGCCATAGCGTAACGGTACATAATCACTGGCTGCGTCGTACCAAAACTAAATGAAAACAGAGGTACCGTTTCGGAATTTGGATAGCTGTAACTGGACACACCTTTTTACCGCTTCAAGACTCGTTTTTTTCCATTTTTTGATGATTCGATTTCGATTGAGAAAATCGTATTCTGATTGTTATTGTATGAGTTGTAATTGGATCTATCGATTTCCGACGACATTGAGGGGTGCTATGAACTCTCGTGGTATTGACCCCTTATCAGAACTTTTACTTCTTCCGGGTGGCGAAAATGAAACCGCAATTTTATCGCCGAATGTAAATCAGATGTATGTGTATTTTTAAGTGATATTTAAGGACTGTTTCCTTGCACGAAAATAATAAAAATTGGGAGGCGATTTGAGGTGGGTTGAAGTTGAAACGTTTGGGAGTGCTTTAATGGGTTTAAGGACCTGAGATTTTTTGCACGAACAACAAACTACGGTTTTATTAATTAAAGTCGCACGAATAAATGCGCGTTTCTTCGCGAAACTGGGTCGAATAATTACATCAATAGGGTGTTGTAGGTAGTTGTTTTGCTAACTGCTTTATTATACAATTTCTATAAATATTTGGACCGAAAATAAACCAACACTTTTAATATTTAGATTCCACTAGCGTATATTTTCTTATATTCATTGATTGCACGTAATGTGAGAGATTCGCCTGTTATATAATTTTTGGTAAGAAAGTTTACACCTCGTCTTTTAATTATGTCGGCACTGTAAATGCTTATAAATTACTATTAGTAAATATATTGATGATGTAGTTGAAAAATTCTATTTTTAATTAACAAATTATTTAAATGCTGGGAAGATTTATTGCTTTACAGTTAGTCTTTTAACAGTAAAAGTGGTAACTTCATGTTACTTAACAGTTATTTTGGGACTAGGACTATAAAAAGTTCTTGTCTGATCAATGCTTTTCTTTTTTTTGTCGCTAGATAAAAATTGTACTTACAAAACTAATAAAGAACGAGTGAATGTGAGAAATTGTCTTTTATTGCCGCCGGCAGAAAAATTAAACTTTAATGTACACATGTATGAAATGTCATGTGTGTTTGACGTGTAAAGAAAAATCTGTAGACACTGAAAACTATCAATTTTAAAACCCCGATATAATAATAGCTATCTTTAGGTACGTATTACATCATAAAAATACTCTGTACACATGCATGTTCTGTTGTGAGCAAATATTGCAATGTAAAAAACTGCTCAATTTTATTTTTAAAGAGAGTAATTGAATAGCTGAGTAGAAAATAGCAACAGTTGCTATAATTTTGGTAGGTTTGATGAACGAAAAAACATCACACAATCCTCTTTCAAATAATTAGTCAAAATTCAAAGTTTATTGTTTTTCATTCAATATAAAATAAAAGACAATCGTTGTTTTACTTTAAATAATAATTGGAGAATTAAGGGTTTAAACATTTATTAATCAAAATAAAAAAAAATAAATCTTCGAAATATGTTGTAGATTTGTCACCAAATAAATTGTCTCAGCCGTATTATCAAGTATGTTTTATTCATTTTGTTAGCAATTAGTATTACAGATACATTCGTTTTTTTAACCAAAATTTTTGTACTAAATGATAATACTCCTAACTGATTACGCTTTTAGATGATTGTGAGTTTACAATTTTTTTTTAATTTTGTTTATTGTTAATACGTTTTTGTCCAACTTATCATTCGGAGAGCAACTCTGATTATGTGCTAAGTAAAAATCTTATCACTTGGTGATCCTAAAATCACACCTACTTTGAAATAAACGTTTAGATTTGCATTTATATTTTTGGACAGCTTTAGTCGCTTAATGGCTTTGTACCGTTTACATAAATTGTGATAATTGTTGCTATTTGGTTCTTGTATTCTAGTATCTAAATAAGCAGGCGTGTTAAAAATGTAATATTCGGCTCATGCAAGTCTCCACCTCCGACATAAAAAAGGCAGTTTAGTTGGGAAAAGTGTAGGTACACGTTTATTGCTCTCAGTCGAAAGCAAGTTTTAATATCTACATTTTTTTCGTGAAATCTTTAGGAGTTACATAAAATGTATCAAGCGACATCAAATTACACAATATTCAGTTATAAATGGTTTTACCTGAAAGCGTTTTAACATTTTTACGATGTCTTGGCATTATCTCGAAAGGGTCTGAGTGAATTTTTTTATTAATTATGATTTATTCGAGTTGTGTTGTGCAAAATGTGGTGAAAGAAAATGAATGAATTAAACACAGTAAATCTCATCAATGTCTTTATTTTATGAACATTGTCACAAGTGTGCAAATTGCTCAATTAACATTGCATACATTTCTGTTGTTTACTCATCTAGAAATTAGTTAAACATTTACAGAAATGTGTGTATAGCTGGTTGCCTAACGAAAACCGTATCAGATTTAGCCCGTCGAATTTAGCTTTCGCACGCCGAATGAGATCTGAATCTGGATAATCGCGCTTATTGCGTGCGGAGTCGTTTTAGACAAATTAATATTTTAAACGCTCGTTAAGTTACTGGAAGCAATGTAGCATGTAACAATCCAGTGTCCAGTTTAAAGATAAGGAAAATTTTTTATAAGGTGAAACATTACAAAGGGTTCTTGATGAAGAACAAACAAAGAAAAAGCAATAAAAGGTGCCGCCCAAAATCTCATTAAAGATGCGCTTGTAAGCGGGAGGTGTAAGTAACCAGTATGCGTGACGAGCTGTTATTTCGGCGGTTTGGTGGCCGGTCGCCGACCTTTCACACTCAAACTTTTTTAATACACCTTTCGAACATTTCCATATCTTTTACCAACCACTTCCGTGGACCGCGAAGCTTCAAAAAACTGAAAAAGCTAATGTTAATGACCTGCGAAATTGTGCCAAATTTATGCACCCCTATTTTGCGTGATGGGTATTTAGCATATGTCTGCACGACAGACAGGAATCGATCGCTGAGTCTGGTCATTTGCCCTGAATTGACCTTTTCATGAAATAGTCATATTTGGGTTAACATCCGAAAGGAAAAGTGAGGTCGAGATTGCAGGAAAGGAGACCGTTCTGAATGAAATCAAGGGCGCGTGATAGTTTTCACTTACCCTGTTTGAACAATAAATTCGGTGATGGAAATTTTTGACGAGGATTCCAAAAGATGCGTTCACACTGGAGCGTGACTTGCGACACGTTACATTCCTGCCTAATAGAATTAGTACTCGGGCACACTCCACTATTCAATGATGGAGTCATCTTGGTGTTATTACATCCGCTGTAAGACGCGACTGATAGTTTATTTTCAAATTAACTGCAACTTTTTCATTGGGAGAATGAAAAAAAGTCAGTTCACACCAAAGGATCCGCTGTGATTAATATTCCACAGGTTTACAAAGAAATCTTAATATCCGGATTTTATGCAAGAAGAAATGTGGTGGATTTTTATTTATTGTTGTCTGAATTATTACGGTTTATTCTTTTCTTATTTCTAGCACGGATGTTGTTTTTGTATCGTGACAAAATTTACTGCCAGCAAGTTTTTTACAGTTTTGAGAATAAATTTGTGTTGCAATGGGAAGAACTAAAAAGATGGAATCCACAATAAGATCGTGTGATTTGCATCATTTCAAAGTGATAACAGTATGTACATATTTATTAAAATGTTTTATTTAAACTTCGATTAAATACGAAATAAAAGAATAAAATAAACACAAAAATGGTGAATAGATAAAGCTAAATACACACAGTTAAACAAGTAATGACTAACATTAACGTTTATCTTACAGCTTCACTTATAAAAGTAAAATAAAGAAACTACAAGTTTACACACTAATTGTTTTTACTACTGTTGTAAGAACAAAAGGTACTAACAATTTCTTTAGTGAGTGGAAATGTGGTAAAAACAAAGGTCTTATTCTTATGCGGATGTTACTCTTTTGAGTATGTTTTTTTTTAATATTGTACAATTAATTTTGTCGCACTGGAGCTTTAAGTGGACTTATAAGATATAATTATGCAAATTGAAAGAATGTCGCAATTTGCGGTTTTTTCTGTTACTCATCTTTCCTTAACTCCACATCCTTTATGAAATTGGCGAAATTACAGAGCCGAACCGGATCCTTTATCAGGTTTTTGTGATGATTCTGAGAACCAGGCTGCCACACAAAAATTGTTACCGAGAAAGGGGTGTCATTATTTAAAAAAGCAGATGGCCAGACCTGTCAGCTTTTAGGAGCTCCGCTGCATAATTCAAGGTGTCTGACCACCAGTGAATAATTTTCAAGTTTTAAATTCGTATTTGAGGGTTCATTTTCGGTCACTGTAAAAGTCGTGACTCTTGCCTTTTAACCTCCATTTACAGTTTTAATTTGCATTTGGCTTTTCTGGTTTGGTATTTAGCATCATCGGAATTAATACGCACGAATTCGTCTTCAATAAATTTCATCTCGGAATACAATGGTTTGGCAAAGTTGGAGAATAGCCTATATTTTATGCAAAATGGGTGGTTCACCTTTTTTATTTTTTCCATGGGAAACGTTGTGTAATACAATGCAACACCAACTGATACTTTTCACGACGTGATTCATCCATGAAAAACTTACTTAACTGTTCATCATTAGTAAGTAAAGTTGAACAACCTTGAAAGAAATTTTTTGTAATGCAAAGCTTTCTGCTCACTGAAACTTCAAAATGCGTATTCATCGTCAAACATATCAAATTACACTATACATCACTCAAAGATGTTTAAATTAAACAAAACGATGAGAGGATTCGATCATTCTTCTCCCACGCCGTTTCAGGTAGTTTTATAAGCAGATGCTAAGGATCGTATGTCTATTATACAAATACAGTTAGGTCGCGACCCAGGTGAAGATAATTTTTCGTCCAAGTTCGATTTTTTCACTTTTTTGGTTCCGTTTTCCAATGAAGGAAGTTCTAATTCGTATCATCAAGGATCGAGACGATTAGACCAGATAGTTAGCACTGACCTTAAGGTCGCAGTTTGTAACACTAACGGTGCACAAATTTGTTATTATTTGTAAATAAACTACGAGCTCAAATTGTGAAAAGTCATTAAGAATGCGGTTCAGGTATTGTAGGTCAGATCGAGACTGTTTATTATTGTCGTTATTGTTATGCAGGATGAGTCTATGCCATCAACACACCTATTTGCTATCGTCACGCTTACATCTTACAACCTTATTGATTATCATTGTTATCAGTGGTTCAGGTGCTGAAGCTAATTCTTGAATTCGCTACGGATTCTTGATGAAATACGAATCGTGAATCGTTGGGAATTGTTTCGTTATGCAACCACGTTTTAATCAACTATTAATTGTACTGGTCCAAATCGAAAAGACCTATTTTTATTTTTGCTTAAAGTTGATTATATTTTATTTCGAAATGAATAACAAAGTTAATAAACTGATTTAAAGCTTTTAGGACGCATTAAAAATAATTTTAAAATCATAAAAGCGTGGAAGCTAAACAAACATGTTGGGTTTCTGACGAGATTTATTCCATTTTGCTCGAAAAATTTGTTTTTTAGGTGAAATGCATGTGTACAGTAATAAAAAATATGAATTTCCTCGAATGCCCACGCAACCACGGAAACGGATGTCCATTTTTCTTTCAGCTTTTCTTTCTTATTTGCTTTCCCACTTCTTGCTGTAAAGATACAAGATATGGTATTTCTGTCAAGTTCCAACGAAGAGTACGGAAACTTCGGTAGATCCCTTTCATCTAACAGATTTGTGCCTTTATTCATTTACTTATTTTCGAATATTGAATATATGTTATAAAAATAACAATACTATTCAACATTGTGAGAATAACTACTATAATCAATACACATTTGTAAATGTAATTTTTCTCTGGAAATTTGAGACATAAAATTTGTCCTTCGATTATGGTGAAACTACCCTTCGTGTTATAGCTATTGGCTCTGAGAAAACGTAAATGTGTACAACACGATCGAAATAAGGATTCGCATCGCGTCCTGGATAGCGCAAGCGTGGGAGTGAAGAATACTTCACAATGATCAAAATTGTTCTTGTACTAACCATCGCAATTTCAATATTTTTTAAAATAGATAACAATCGTTTTAACATTTTTCTATTGAAAAATAGGTCACTCGTGCAAGGGGTATTTATTCGCAAATATCTGCGGAAAGAATCGAATAAAGCTCCAAAGCTGCGCTGTGAAATTCCTTTTCTTAGTTTTTCTATGGTTTAGGAACGTAAGGAATCTTGACTAGTGAGAAAACTGGATGAGTGTTTTTATATTTGAGAATGTTGAGCTCCTGCAGGACGATAACCGGAATTGAGCTTTGTAAATCAGTCTGCGAGGCGTCCCTCTGGCGGTGTAGTATCGAACTATACTACATCGCTTACAAAATAGACTCTGAACATAAAAAACAATTTAGGCAAGTAATAACGATAATCAGGTCAATAGTTTAAAAAAACCGATTGTGCATAAAACCCGTAAACCGTCTCGTTAAACAAAAATCGTGAAACGTCAGTTAACATCCGCGTTAATCTAGTAACCCGCATTCGAATCGATTTTAAAAATTATTGATCAACACGAGCCCAAATAATTTCAGTGTTTACAAGTTTCGAATATTTGTAGTCGGACTGGATCTAAAACCCTAATGTGTTCTGAATTTTGTGATTTTAAAAGTCAGTGTTTCGTGTTCAATTTATTTGACGAGAAATAAAACGGAGTACCTTTCACTTGTTACCTTTTTGAATAGTTTATGAGCGTTGAGTTGTCTTAAATTTTAACCACAGTTGTCACTACTGAATTTTAATTGCATCAATCCCAACAGATCATTGTCAGAGAGGCCTTTACACTGAGAAAATCCATATTCATCGGATGAAAATTCAAAACGTAATAATAATTCAGAAGCAATACGCCACAATTTCGTTAAAAAGACGTAATAATAACTCATTAAGACTGTCTCAGACTGATTTCGACTGAAAGAAAAATCACCAGATCGACTGATCCAACACCAATTTGTCTAAAACCGTTCGGTTTTTTTGGTGTCCATTGGATTTTGACTGTTCGGTGTTTTTAATCTGTAAATCTCTAATCGATGTTAGGTGTTTTTTATAAATTCACTTTATAATTCGACGTTTTTGTAATAAATTTTTACCAGCTTGCTAATATTATCATTGTTTTTTAATTTTAACGGAAACGATAACGCAAAAGTGATTTTTCGTACGTTGATATCAATAAATATACACACGGTCGCGCGGTAAATATTTAAACTGGCAGGACAACAGGACATCGTCACCATTGATCTCCAGGAGGTAGAGGATGCGTCTTCTCCTCCTCCACCTCCCGAAACTCGAGGAGAAACCACTCCGACTTCAACAGCACAGCAGCCACCGCCATCGACATCACCTTCGAATACCGTAATGACAGGTACTCGCCCACGATATTTATCTCGTTAGATTTGAATCAACTCATTGTTACATCATCAATAGAATCATATCCATTTCGAAATTGTGTATGTACATGCGTACGTTCATTAAGCTCTTTTGCTAATACACCACATAATTGACTGCATGTATTGTAATTTTAACAAAATGATTAAAAAAGGAATGAATGACAGCCGACACGGCTCACCTTTGCTTGCCACGACCATACATTCTTTACTGTCACGCTGGACTGATTAATCAGACTCATCGTCTCAAACTGCGTTTGAATTAAAGATTGTTTGCTACTTACTGGGATTGCTTATGCCAGGTTACAGTCGCCACGACTATTACCTACAAACCAGTCGAAGGAATAATATACGGGATTCGGTGAAATATCTCAGAAACAAAAAGTATTTGCCACAACTTGATGGCACAAGTTTGAAAAGCTCCTAAAAACTGTTACAAACCAGTCGTTTTCAAAATCATAAAAAAGTCAAATTGAATCTAGAATTCGCCTTTGCAGCTTTTGTCTTGTTTCACTTTAGAATTTACTGATTTGTCCTAATACAAAAATCCTCCTTTAGACTCGGAATCTGATTAAAACAATACAAAACCACTCACTTTTGATGGTTTTCATCAGTAGGAAAATAATAATAAAAATACTAAACGTAAGAAAAAACATTTCAATAAAAATTAAAAGGGGTTTTAAATTTACATTCAGCACCTAAAAAAAGTACACAATTTTTCGTTTACATTGTCATCAGTTTATCCATGTAATTTTTTGAGTGTTTCTGATATGGACAATTTTCATTATAACGTGAAATTATTTTGGTCACACTTGGACAAGATAGTATGCCTCGATATGGCCAATTTTATAAGTTGCTTCACTTTTGTCGTATCCAATTTCGCTTCACTTCAATAAATAAAATAATTAAAAACGTAAATAATAACTGATCCTGATAAGATATAAATGGTTTGTTATATTCGGTTATATTTTACCATAGAGGAACCAATTAAGTTTCATTTATCTATGATTTTACATAAATAATTATGAAACTAAAATAAGAAAAAATTTACATGTTGAAACAGTATCAACGGAATTAGCTTTATTTTTAATTGTGGCTTTATTTTTATCAGATTTAGGGCCAGTTTCATAATCAAATTTAAGGGAGCATTAAATTAAATGTTGTTTAGAATGTGAAATGTTTGTCAACAAATTTGTAGTAACCAGCACATTATAAACAAACATGTAATTTAATGCTCCTTTAAATTCGATTATGAAACTGGCCCACATTGTATATATTTTATACCTCATTTAAATTTCTTTGCGTTCTTTTGTACAAGGTTAGTCTACTAAAAGTATTGCATTTTTACTGTAACACAAAAACTAATCATCACACAGATTCTGCGTTAGGTACCTATCACATAATTCCAAATAAAAAAATTCGCTAGCCCCTAATTATTAAAATAGTAATTAAAAATTCAAATTAACGTCATTGTGGGGCTAGTAACAATTTTTTGTATGTAATTCAAACATTCTCTGTTTTAGAAACACACTGGAAAACGTAAAATTTTCAGGGCCGGTTACGTGTATTACTCTTTTTTAATGTAGCTTTTCTTTTTTTTTAGTTACTCTTCACAAATGTTTATTCAGTTATTCTTTTAAACAACTTAACAATATCTCAGTAGAAATTGATACGAATTATTTCTGAAGTTAATATTTTTAGAGTTCGTAACATTAAGTTTAAAGTCATCTACTTTAATCTTGCGTTTCTTCTTAATTATTCTCACAAATTGGAAAATTTTCAGAAATTTATAATATAAAATCTCTGTTTTTTGTGCTTTGTTAGACTTTGTGATTTTTAGGATTTCATGAAATTTTTCTCTGCAGCCATTTCAAAATTGGTATGAAGATTACTCAGGTGTGGGTATTTGCCATTCAAATGATGCATGTTTTATTTTAGCGATAAGAAAGTACAAAAGATCGTCAAAAGGCTAATGAATAAAAAGGCACAATAAAGTTGAAATAACAGGTCTTTTGGGAACCAGTCGCTGTATCCTGTTCATTGTATCCGTTTCGTATCCGTGTAGAATTTCGCAATTTTTTCCTGATTTTATTGTCCCATACCCAGTCCGTGTACAGTTATCTCACCTACTCTACCATCAAACAAAATCTACAAACACGAAGTTTACGACGAGCCCACATTCGATTAGTCGAAAGAGTTCAAACAAAACCCATCCGTGATGGGTTCATAGTTCAAGCCATTACCTCTACGTGCAATATTAAAATGAGCACATGAGCTTTTGTAAGGCCGCGTCTGTGTATGTATTATGGCAAGCACGCTATAGATCCGAGTAGCGGTACCATCCAGCACTGGGTTACCAGCGCCATGGTACAGTTATGTGTGTGCTGGGTCCGTTACTTCCATAGCCACGGTGTCTTGCCGCGCCTGATGCCGTGCCTTCGTCTTCATCATCGACATCATGGTAGTGGGTTTCTTCCCCTTCCATCATGGTGTCTTGGTGGTATTACTGGAGGCACACGGTTTGCCTTGCGGTTGTCTGATGGTACCGTTACCTTTACAGCTGTCCATCAAAGCTGTATATGGTGTTGAGTTAAGTACGATTGCATGTTGATATCGGAGATGTAAACTGATAAATTTTACATGGGTTCGTGTGCATTTCGTGCTTTTTAAAGCCTTATTTGCATACATGTACTGCTTCCAGAAGACGCTATCTACGAGCTTGTTAGCGAAAAATATTTATTTACTCGTTGTAAGCGTAAATTTTATTGTACGGTACCACAACACTAAATTAAACACACAGAACACGACTTAAATGTTACTTGACGAACACAAACATTACGATTCGCATGGCGCTCTTATTGTATTTAAATTTTAACCCAACTAATTCGATGGTATTGTTATTTGCAATTAGCTGTTGCACTGACTTGTAGGTGATAACACTAATTGTAAAGTAATATCTTTTTTTGGAAAAGTGAAAGATCAAATGATTATCACATCTGGTATTTTGGTTCCCACGTTGTTAACTAGCTACAAATTGCTGCTGTTAGACATTTCCTTGTATTCTGAGCAAAATTAATGCTTAATTGACAACTCACATTAGTAAATGATAGTTGTCAGTGTTAATTTTTGATTCCTGGTGTTACATGTTTTTGATAACTACGATACGATATTCATTTTTGAAGTTACTTAGAAATAATTCAGTTAAAATCACTTCTTCTCTCTATGGTTGTAATGTTTGTTATATTAGCCAATTACAACTTAAATGCATCACATTACTCTTGGATGTAAGTACTTATTTAACAATCATTAATCTCTTTTGTTGCTTATTGCTACTGAAGTTAATTGACCGAAATATTAAGGAAATGTGCTTTGTAACAACACAAATTAAACGAGATCTTTTGATTTTTTATGGATTTAAAGAAATTATTGTCAAAGCTATGGTTGGTATTGGTAGATTAAATTTGTCACAACTAACTGTTATCAATTCAATAGTCAGAAATTAGTTCCACCTAAGCAAATAATTCATTGGCGACAAAAGACATAAATTACATACTTTGTTCTTTTTATATTAATTAAACTAGTTTTTATTAGAGTATATTATGAGTGGTGTTGAATAATATCAAAACAGTTATTTTACGAGTTATATAACTAAGTAAATTTATCAAAATGTGGAGTAACATTTTTTTCCTAGAGACATTTTAAAATACATAAGTGTGTGGAATAAATAAGTGTGGAAACAAAAGTTTTTTGTAAAAAACCCAACTGATGAATAATAAAAACAATGTACACAAAAATGTGATCGTTTTTCAAATTTTTTTATTGTTTTTTGTTTCTTTTTTTGTTAGAAACCATAAAAAAATCTAATAAAGACTATGGTGTAAAGATTATTGTAGTAGTATTTTATTTTGTTGCTTACCTGGTTGTTGGACATTGTAATTTTGAGAAATTTAGTTGCCTGTACAAGTTACAAGATCTAAGTTATTTTTGTATTTTTGATCATCTTTTTAGTGAGTTTTTAGCAAACAGCTTTTTACTTTTGTGAGAGGGTAAAATAAAATAACTGTGATCTCTTAAATACCTACGTATGCAATTTTTGCTGAATGGCAAACTGTTCACAAGGTTTCAAATTAGTACCTCGTAATTAATTACAAACTTATGTGATGAATATTGCAAAATGCATTTTAGCTGAGCAAACGTTTTGCGAACACCTGTTTTGAAATATTCATTTCATTTATCATTTCACTTTAATTTTTTTATTTATAGATCTAATACTTTCAAATTTCTAAAATTAGATGTTAGAATCGTGGGTTTATGATAGGAAGAGCAATTAATTAGAGATTGTTAGATTGTTTTTTTCTTACTGCATCTCTATTGACTTTTTAATGCTACATTTCGTGTAGAAATATTTCCAGATGACTGTAATTAAGTCCAAACAAGGGTTGCATTGTGTTAAAAACGTCAATCATAATAGACCGAAATGAGTGGTTACAGTAACGATTTTTGAATTACTAATTACACATAGGAAAGGGGAGCCATAAATTAATTTCTTCCGGATGTAAGTTCTTTCTGGAGATGTCTTTTGTGAATTAAGTTTTGTGCAGGTTATTTGTTTTCAAATTTGTTGAAAATGTAGCCGCTAATGCTTGCATCATGTTTCTCATTAAATTATGAGTCGTGGAGTTTTTTCACTTTGTTTCTCGTTTACCACGTTTGTGTCAGTACGTTGCTATAATTGAGCCTCTTTATGATTCGCAATTTAGAAAATTATATACTCGCACCCGATATTAACTGCATCACGCTGTACCATATGTTTAAAGTTGATATTTTATTACGTATTGACGTTTCTGGATTGATTTTAACTATAAATTTTGTTTTACATACTAATTAAATAAGAATTAGAAAGATCGAATGCGAAGTGAATAGCAAAATTATTATCATCGAGAGTTTGTAATTACAATGTAGATGGTTTGATATAGCATTACGTGACTTGGATCATATTTTATATTATTTAGCATACTTGGTATAATGTTTATACGTATCTCATAAAATAATTAATTGTTGGCTTTGTTCTCATCAAACATAAAACGAAATATTCAAACTAAGCTGGAGGAGCGTCTTTTAAATTCAATAAAACGTTATTTAGTGATTTTTTTCTAGAAAAATGTAATTTGTGATAAACATCACAGACTGCACTTTGCATCTGTTGTTACTTTACTGCGCCAATAAACATTCGGTACTTTCATGTCGCACATACGCTTTATAAAAAGTATGTTTACAATATTTTCCAAATTTAGTGCCGTATAAAAATTGTAGACAAGCTAGTCGTTAAAAATTTCTAAAATTAAATTTTATTCGAATTTTTATTGCATATTCCAGGAATATCCGTTAAAAACTCATCTTTGTATTTTTAGAGAACTAGCAAAATTATTTGGATATTGGATCACGTGAGTGAAATAAACAATTGTAGGTGTACGTCAAGCTCGGGGTCAATACCCAGAGATGTCGTCTGTCATCGATCACATTACAAACGAGTCTTAATTCTAAATATAATCTTTATTACATTTTTATAATAAGTTCCATGAACTCGGACTCATCCAGCCGTCAATCGATCGCATCACGTGAGCGAAACAATCAAGCATCCTGGCCAAAAATGTCAGAAAGCCCGGCCTTAAATATAGCATACTTTTCGAATTTATTTACATTCTCGGCAAACTATCGCCGTCTCTGTTACACATCTGGCGGCAACTCAAGCGTTGCCAACATCCGCAGTCGATGTGCTTGTCAATGTGACGTCATTACTTCCGCATACGTCACGCGGGTCAATAAACTGCCTTGAAAGGTCGCGAGGTTGCCGACGAATTCGTCTACTCAACACAAGGCGGCGCTGTAATCGATCGCGACAGTGTTTTGTCTGCGACGATAGTACAGCGTGTGTGCCACCAGATGACGCTTTCGCGAAAAAATACACCGAGTGGGCCGTGGAATTATTTACAGTTAGCCATTGTTTAAAATTTCGGCGCTTAACGGTGGATTTTTCACGTTATTGCGCATTCTAGCCGAAATAAAACAATAGCATTCTTGTTGAGTAAACAGATGAAATGATAAGCTAGCTGATTGACAATATGCGAAAATCTGGTCTTGTTTGCGGATAAAAGTAGGGTAAAGCGGGGGCTTCTCGGAACAGATAAATGAAAGTTATTAATCACCGTATTGATCGAAAATTAACATAAACACTTTCGAAATTTCGTAAGCCCCCGGTGAAAATTAGAATTTTAAACAATTCCAGATAAGATTAATGCGATAATTACGTCTCTTCATCAATTGAATGGGACCGAAAAATACTCTGTATACAATAGAACAAGACTCATCCGTTATTAACAATATGTTTTTTTCTTTGCAGGTAAGAGGCTCACTCTCCATCCGATTTTGGCGTTGCTAAATTACCAATACCATCACTGTAAAGGTAAACACAGCATTACCAAATATGTTGATATCTCATTTAAAAAAGGGATTATAACGGTTCAAACTTATTTTTAAGTTGGCTCCGGCTGGTATTTATCTTGAGTACGAAATGACACGTGAGTTAAGTGAATATGACTTTTTTTTTCTTAACACCAATCTTTACTTGTCTTCACTAATTACTGGGCTCGAGCCTAAAATGAAAACGAAAATTTTCAACTCCAATTACTGTGACAAGATAAGGACAAGAAATCAAAAGTCATTTTTTTACATACTCGTGCCATGCCAGCTAATTTATTTTTTCCGGTCTAGAGCTAAAAAGGATGTGACTGAAAAATATGAATAAGTAAATGGAATTGATATGTATGTCAATAGTATACAGTATTGATTGACTTTAATTTATTAAACAACAAAATTAATAAACAAAGTTAATTATGTATTTTGCTGTAAATCAATGTGACATTTAAATCATTTTTTATTAAAACTTTTTCATTTCAAATTAATTTAATTTATGATATAGATATAGCTGCATTTGTAGTTTTTGTTTTATTTATTTATAAAATATTTTGCCAGTAGAAGCCATTAGTCATCTGGTTTCTGATGGCCTACTGAGATAGAGATGTTTTGATAAGGAAACTAAATAAAAAATAAATTGATTAAAGATCTTTGGTTAAGAAACCTCAGATAAGTTAGACAGGTTTTAACCGCGCCGTGTCAATAATTATTGCAAAACATTTTTGTAGTCTTTTGGAAGAATATGCGTGTCGTAAAATTTAATCTAGCCTCCCTTTGTTTAAATAATTCAAGAAATAAAACACGAATTAAGAACGGGTAATCTGTTTTGTATGCCTATAGTTAATGCCAACAAGTTTTGAATGTTGATTCAGTTTCAAACGAGGCCACGGTGCAATAATCACCGAGTATTTAATACGTTGGCCATAAAACTCCGAGCCTACCTGTCATCTGGTGGCTATGATACAAGTACGATGACCTTAATCATTACAAATATTTAATGTCCATACAATTCAATTACTGTAATTATTGTTAATTTGTCAGAATCTGACGATTGGCATCCGAGCGAGACGCATGTAAGCATTTGAACAAAAAAAAGTGACTGCAATTAAAATTTTAACAGCATTTCGTGATGTTTTCATCATGTGCCATGAAAAATCCTCCATCTGTGTATAAAAAATAAAATTGCACGTTGAAGCGTCGACAAAAACCGTGCAATAAATAAATAATGCGTCGTCTTTAGCTCGTCGTCGACTCGTGAAAGTGGAGAGGAAAAACGTATAAAAGTGCGGATTTAATGCAGGGATAAAGTTAAAAATATCTCATATGTCTCTGATGAATTTACAAAAACAACATCAGCGTGCACCCGCTCTTATAAATACAGAGTAATGGATGGCTCCGCTGAAAAATGTGCCAGATTTTACTTTCAATCCATGAAAATTGCACCGGATTTTACACATAATTACGCGTGATTCATCCGATGCATTCTGTATACAGGGGACTTCAAAACTGGTGTACGATGTCTCAATCCAGACCGCAAACTACGTGTTTACTTAATTGAATCGAATTTGTTACTGTTATGCCTGAAATGAAGAGTTAAAGCAGATGACTGCTGCTGCAGCTGACTGGACCAGATGCTAAATTATTCATTTGTTAAAACAGAAGGCAAATTTTGTCTTTAAGGGTAATTATATGTAACGACATTCTAAAATTTAAGCGGGTTTCCGTTTCGAGAAAATCGACACAATCTAATTTTCTTTTAATGATTGGATATGCATATTAGGTGCGATTTATGATTATTTTAAACCATTATTTGTACTTTCAAATACCTCAAGGCGGGCGCAATTATTAAATTAGCCCGGCTTTATCTAAATTTTCTTTTAAAAATCACAAACTTATCTCCACGGTCTTTGATATACAGGTTGAACACAAAATATGAAACCATTCGTTCCATTAATTTATTTACATTCTAAAAAACTAATAGCAACTGATTAGCTGATAAAATATGATCGTTTCACAAGAATACAATAATTTTCGTTCTTTGAGTAAGGTAGACTGTGACTACAGCTACCTAAACAGTTATAAATTATAACTACTTAATTTCTTCGGAAAGCAAATTGTTTAACCGATTTTTTTAACTTTTTTTTTCACTTTTGCATTTGTATAATGTATTAATTTGCTTAAAAATCCCCTCTCTTGCGTTTTCATTCCGAACTGTTTTAACTTATTATTACTATCATTAAATTTTCTAACAGCGTCTAGGAGTGAAAACAAGGTGCTAATACTGTTCATTTACTCACAATTTGTGCACGAAAAGTATACACGTGGGGCTTCTACTACGCAGTTTATAAGCTTAATTTCAAGGAAAAAGAAAAGAAAGTAGCGAAAATACAAACAGAAATAATGAAATAATTTATATTTAAAAGTTTGCTATCAAAAGTGTCACAAATCGATTAAAACAAAGGTTGGGTTTTACATACCATAATAAGTCATTCTCAATAAGGCATTGTTAAATTTTTGATTATTTCGCTTATGAATATTGCATGAAAGCTGTTATCCCTGTAGTATCTCGTCGTAAATAAAAATTCAAGCTCGATGCACCAGCTGTTTTTCTTCAGCGGCCATAAATGCATTATTGACACATAAATGGGTCACGCCACCAGAATAGAAAAATAATATAATTTACTATAAGCGAATTACACGTTTGTGTCCTGCGTGTGCGAATACACTCTCGCACTTTATTTATTATCTTGATAGTAAGAGTTTATAGCTGAGATGCTGCATAAATCAAACGGGACTCATAACAAGACGTATAAATAATTAACGCAATTGCTCGATCTTGTTGCAACGAATTTATTTCGACTTGGATGTGTTGGACAAGACCAGTACCATCGAATTGTGGTTTGTTTACCACTATTGCAGCTTAATTACCATTTAAATGGTGGCCGCACATGAGAAACTAATATCAATTTGTTTGGTATTATGTGAATGGATATGTTTTACCGTATTTATGTTGTACTGGATTTGAAATGGCGAAAAAAAGATTAATGTCGTTTATATCGTGGTTGCTTAATTTTATTGCTTTTAATATTATAGCGATAATTAAAGAAACGTGTGGTAAAAGTTTCAGTTTGTGTTTTCTGTGTGCAGTTGTAGATGTGGCAATGGCATATTAACACCTTGGATAAATATTGCAGGTGGATCACCACGACAGGAAGAAGTTTCGACAATAACAAACAGAAAATGTTATAAATAATACAGTTAGGACGCTCCCCAAATCTATTTTTTATCATCTCACCGTACGTGTAAAATAAAGTTCTGAAAAGTTCAAATAACAAATCAGGATTAATTATTGATGGTTTGATTTATTCAACACTTACATCATTGATTTTATTAATATTATAATTCGAGAAAAACAGCAAAGTGCTGCATTATTAATATTTCACGTTATTGCATAACGAAGGATGGATATAATTTTTTAAAGGCGATGGCATTTTTGACCAATTAACTTTTCGTTTACTTGAACTATTTATTCGAGTATGTTAGATTACGCAGTTATTTAAATTTGAGAATTTATTGATCTGATATTTTATCGAGTCGATTACGACATCGATGCAAATTTTAATAGTTAACAATGACAGCAGCTTTGCTCGTAAAATGTGTACAAGTATACAGAATGTAACACATTATGCGTTTAATTTAATGTCAAATTATACATTCTCCAGTGTAAACAAAAGTTTTAGAAACGTGGATACGTGTCAATTTGATTCATACATGCGAACAGAGGGAACAAACTCTTTTTGCTGATGCACATAATGCTGGATTGATAAAATTAACCTCTGACCTTATTTAATTCGCAAAGATATAATTTTATGTAATAAATCATAAATAATTTTAAATTACATCATTTGGAGTTGTTAATGGCTAGTATTTCATACGCCTTTTCATATTTTTAATTGTTGCGAATTTTCACTGCGAGTTATTTCCAGAGTTTAATGTAATTTATTTGTTTGACTCTATTTTCGAGTCAGTGTTGTCATTCTGTTGCATTTTTCTCAAAGTACGACTAAATTGGGTTTACGACATGATTATTTAATTTAGGGTAGATGTTACCGGTGCAAACAACGGAAGTTTGACTAATATTGTTATCTAAACTAAGTTGTGAAATTGACAAATGTGGATTATTCGTAACACAGTAGTGTCTAAAGGGGGAGTGTTTGCATTTCAGCGTCCAGATTTTCGGAAATTTATTAACATGACCCCGATGCTGAAATTATTTATTACACATTTCGGTTTCAAATCAAAATAAGCTACATGTTTTGAGGAAATACCATTTTTTTATTACCTGTAAAAGTGGAAATGTCAGAAGCATGTAAAATTACTCACGGGAAGTGAACGTAAAAATGTGTGGGTAATAAAAATGTCTTTACTTTGAAATGAGCATCCACTATTTTGCGAATTATATTTTTACGATCGGAGATTTGAAGAAAAAACGTATTAAAATAATAAGGTAAAAGTAGTGGCTGGTTGATTGATAAAATTGCGGCAGTTTTTTTGTTTTTGATTGATTAATGGGACTGTGGGTTATTTAACTTTCCACTGGAGATATACTTTTCAATACTGCTTCGAGTCGATGTAACATTTTTATTTAATTAGTTCCTACATAATTACGGCCGTAACATTCGAGCAGTTCAATACAAGCAGCTTTTATTTTAATCAATTTCCAATCTAAGGATGGTGTTGCTGTCGGTCGTTTACTCCGTAATTACTTAATAAAGAGCCAACATCCTCATCCGTCTTATCGATGAGCGGTTAATCGATTTCGGTTCCGTTCGCAATGCCGGAATGCCGAAAAGCCGCTTGTCACAATGTTTATAATTAGAAGGAGGTAGTTAACCCAGGTAAAAGTGATTTAATTTTAGCACGTGACCTATATTCGAACTTAGACGTCTGCTCGACGCCGAATTGTACCACATGTTTTGGGAATACGTCGACGTCTGCGATTTACAACGAAATTTTAGCAATAAACAGGCCGAAATCGAAACAGAAGCCTCGATAATCTAAAATTGAATCTTGATAGAACGCCCTAAGGTGCAGTAACACAAAAGTGAAAAGTTGCACGGTTGTGGGATATGTTCGGTATATTTCTTGTATACGGTTACATAACATACGAGATTTTGGCCCGTCATTATCATCTGTTGCGACTTTCACCGGCTTTGCTTCCTTGTGAGGGCTGCTGGATTCGAATTTCCCGGAATCGGCAGGAATTTTGGCACGGGATGCGAGCTTTTAATCGTAACCGGCCGTAAAGCAACGAATTTATGATGTAAGAGTGCAAGACCACCCAAAATCCCACATGTATAATAACTGGTAAAGTAAATTAACTTTCACATTTTTCTCTTTGGAAAAAAAAATAGTGACTCGTAGAGAAATTACAATGCAACTGATCACTTAGTGGACAAATGTAAACGTATGGTTGTATGATTTATTACATCTGCGGATTTACGTGACTAAACTATGAATAGGTACTACATGTATGAAAAAATCCGTAAACAATAGCGGCATATTAATTACCAATAAATCCGTAAAAAATATTGCTTGATCCAAACAAAGACACATGTAGTCGTCAATTACTGGCAGATTTTAGTGCAGTTATAAATACGGACAAGTAATAAAAAATCTAAAAATACAACATTAAAGATTTCTCCGATACGGTTGGATAGCATCAAGTTGTCTTTTTCGCCAGAAATGCGACTTGCGACCTAATTTTTGAACGTTTCAAATGCTTAAATATCCAGACTCGATCCTGTTTAGTCCAGAACCTAGTTGCCAAGCGTCATAAGTTCTTGTTACAAGATAATGTTGCAAAAATATTTCATAAGCCTCATGAAGCAGCAAAGTTTCGGCGTGTGGGTGGCTGAAAGCTTTCATGAAAGCAAGCGTTTCCCGACTTACACTTTACAACTTATGCACATTTTTTATTTTCATCGTTGATAAAATGCTGTAATTATTTTAATTGATCAAAAGCTTGTCGGATCATTATCTCGCCCGTTGTAAACTTATTCATTTAATCGATTTTTAATAATATAATGACCGTTTTCGTGCCGTGTTAAAATTCTGCACGGTAATTAATTTTATTGAGTAGTACGCGAGTTTGGTTATACTTTGCGAATTTATTGTTACAACCTGAATTTTGATGTTTTCGAATTTATCATAAATAAAATATAATTTAGGTGAGAGCCAAAGAAAAACAAATACAACCAAAGTGAACATGTGTTGGAAATTTTCTCAATCATAAATGCCGACATAAACACGGCTATTTAATATAATTATTACACAAAGTCGCAACCTATTTCCAGTTGGCAGAAATTTGTTGACAATTTTTTCGATTCCGTTTTGTTGTGTTGATTGTTATAAATGACATTGCGAAGGCCATTGGTGTTTTCGCATTGATCGACTCATGAATGGACAAAACGTAGTAAATATGATGCACATGCATAGTAAAACTGACCTTGAAGATCTGTTACATTTCAGTCCCATCAATGTCAAGAACCGTTCTCGACAGTTTGCGCTAAATTAAGTGGTGCTTAATTAGGTTCGTGCGTGAATTTGAATCGTTTAATTTTTTCGAAATTTTGTTTTTGCAGATTTAATAGAATAGTGTAACAATTATTTATATCTCTTGGGGGGATATGAATTTTGCGATCCGTGTTATGTAACTGATTAACAGATTAACCACGAAAATTTAACATTCACGACTACTTTCAACTTGTAGAAACAACTTTTCAAAGGTATCGAGCGACGGTTTAAATTAATACCTGCCAACCATAATGTTAGGTTCCAGTTTTAATATTTGTGAGTCTGAAATGATTTTATTGCGTAAAATAGCATCTCGCGAAAAATAAAAAACACATTTTATTGCATAATTACTTAGCTATGACTTAAAGTTACTGTTAATTAACGCAGGATTTTTTCTGCTAATTATCAACGTGACAGACAGAAGCTAACTGAATTTTACACACTCCTGTACTTTCACATTTCGACAGTGATACACTCTTGTTTTTCGTTGAATGTATGTGCCCAAACCACGCTGTGTGGCCTGAGAGAATTTATTACAGTGACTATTTACGTTAAATTACCATGAATTATTCAGAAAATAAGTCTCACGAGGGATTATAATCAGGATCATGATTCAGGTTCCGCTATCATAAATTTGGACCATCATTAGTGGCTTTCTTTTTTTTTCACGTACAATAGCCGCGATGTTTTGGCTTTATCCAAAATCATTTTTATTGTCCGAAACGATCGAAACTTCGATACAATTTTTGTAACTGGATGGTGCATACATAGCACGATCACATCCGTTTAGAGTTGCTTCCTTTTCAGGTTTCTCATGTGGATATTTTGCAATTTCCATCGGTTCTGCTATGAAATTATTGCCTTGAGAGAACATTACGAGATTAAATAGACAATAAAAATTGCTATTATCTAAGCTATTTATCAATTTGAGGTGAATGATCACAAGTTGTGGATCCGAGAATTAAAACATAACTGACGTCAAAAAGTGCCTCTATTTCTCATAAATTATTGAAACGGAATTTTAAAAGTAGTCCCATTAGAACCAAAAATTAGACATAATTAGGCACACACGGTTTTTTAATTTTGATTTATTTGCTCACCAACTTGTTACCACATAAGTTTTACATATTTAAATGTTTTTTAATTATTCATAGAAAAATCAGCAACAATTTGATTAATACATTGGTGCTTGTAGTTATAAATTTGACAATAAAATAAATTAACTTGCATAATCTCTTTTCCAGTCACACCTAAAGCATAAACAGGTGCCTCGAATATTTCTATAATTAAATAGATACATTTATGTGTGTGAGTGTAAAATCTCTACATCGGATTTTTATTTCTTAATTTTCAATAAATTGTACGATTTTTAGAAATCATTTGGAAAAAAAATAGTGAAACCTCCTGATGCTAAATTTCAATCTGGATTACTCATATGATCTGCTTAGAAGAAAGTTAAATCAATTCTAATTTCACTTCCTTTGTTATCGGAATATTTGCTATAAATTATTAATATCTTTTTTACCAACCACACAGGCAAAATACTTTCACAAATTATTAATTTGATATTTCATTCATGCAATATCAGTCGGCGTCATTGTTAAAGTAAAGGACTTGAAAAAACATAATTATTGTTATCGGACATTAAACTTATATTCAGTTGTATAATGAATAAATGAAAAAATAAATTGTAGCTTCGTAACCAATTAGAAATGACTTAATCAAGCATAGAATTCATGCGTAACATCCTGATTTTGCAGTGGTTTTTCACATTTTTTCAAGTGAAAATTAATTAGAAATTGATTAAATTTAAAAACGACATTAGATTTTTTATGTTGGGGGAATTCTCTTGAAAATCGTTTAAAAATAAAAACACTAATGTTACAAATTAAAATACCGGATAAATAAGGCAAATTATACATCTATTATCTCCGGTATCTTCATAAAGAAGCCTTGACAATTTTTTCTTGCTTGTCTTGTAACTTTCATATGTGTAATTATCCTGAACTATTGATGATGACAAAATGATGACTTATAGGTTTATGTTTTTGTAACGAATCGATGCTGTTGGTAATGTGAAGAAAATCGGAGACCTAGTTAAAACCTATTTTTACATGTGTTTCGTTTATTTGATCAGTACCTGCTTCCTGGATACTCACCTGAAGTGTAAACAAAGTACAAATTTGCTCGTAATTCTCGGTAATTTCAGTGGTTTCCAAACTATTTTGTCATTAAATAATTGTTTGATTTGACCCTAATCCAGACGCAAACATCATGTTTATCTCTGTGCGGAAAATGATTTCAAATGGACATAAATCACACGTTTCAAAATTGATAAATCCATATTAAAGATATTATCAATATCCACATATTACACATACACGTATTCAATCTAAGAGAAGTGATTGTATGTGCGCTCGTAATGGCAAAGCAATGAAATTAAATAACAACTTACATACTAAACATACGCAATACCCACGAGTCTGAATTAATTGCTCCGTTCAACTCAATTTAATTATAAACAAATCGGGGAATTAGAACACACGGTGCAGATTAAAAATTCCTGTCAATCGAATTAAATCCATATATGAAAATGACTTGAGCTCACGAGTGAAACCCACATCCAAGTATAGCGGTAATAGAGCGATTTTTTGTTTGGTCTAATAGTAAAGGTCACTGGACTGTACATTTAGGGTCCAATGTATTCGTTTTATTTTTTTGTTGGCAATCGTTTTAATAATTGGATGCGTAGCTCAAAAATTCGCCAAGTTCACTGACCCACCAGTTCAGATGATTCACATCCCAAAACCAATGAATATCTTTAAATAAATATTGCCTTTATGTCGCAACAGGTACTAAAAAATCCGATTAAATTTCCCGTTAGCCGGAAGTGGTTCGTTCATACACTTATGTATAAACCGGGGGTGTGTTCGTATGTACACCGGACATAAGGCGCTTCCCACGAAACCCTCTCTCGATCTCGGGCTGTGTATAATTATCGTGAAGAAATTCTGATGCAGCTGTTGATGCACATGGTCCATCTAACTGTAAATTCTCTTTGTTGCAAACAGGAAAAAATCACCCGCTACCTGTCGACAGCATCCCTGCTGTTTGCGTTCGCCCTCGGTAGCGGCCCACCACTACAAAGTTATTGTAGCAAGCCGACGAATGCACTTTAGCCGACGGGGGGTTGTAAATATTTACCACTCTATCCCATTATGTAGACAGGACTTTTGACTAGGATTGAATGTTTTCGGGACGTGTTTATTGGACGGTCTGGTGCGGTGGTCAACACTGGTGTTATTCAATTTTCCAGAAAATCTAAAATTCAAATTGACACTAATTTGAACAATCTGTCCAAAACTTAGAACCCCCACATAAAAAAGTCAAAACACCTAATTTCCTTCAGTAAAATAACCAAAACTCTCCTTTACGCGTAAGATACGTATTAGAAATTTTTTGAGTAAATCTCAATTGAAATCATAAAATTGGATTATCTCAGCTGTTTTCAAGTGTTTTTATTGGCACTTTCCCGTTCAGAAAAAACGTCAAAAATTGGTTGTCTTTGTTTTCTATGTATTTATTAAAATGGGTTTTGGTTTCCTTAAAGTCAAAATTGTAAAACAATACCTTAGTATGACGACTGATGAGAGATCAAACATTTGTAACATGTAATAAATAATCTTGCCCAAAAAAATCAACAAAAAACATCTACTTATTTTTATTTTTTTTTGGGCAATAGGACTGTTTCAATAAAAGGTCTCGAATACATAAAAGAATTCAAACACTCAAGCGCGATTTTCTCAAACTTCTTCAAAAAATATACGTAGATTTGAATTAGCTTCAAATTCGGATTCGACTTCACAAAAAAACGAAAAGTTTTTCCTTTGGTCTTTTAGGAGAAGAAAAAAGTGAAAAATTTGGACTTGAAAATTGGAAATTTAAAACAAGCTGAATTAAAAAAAATTGACACATTGCTAAGATTTACATTGTCTAATGCAAGTGTCGGACCCTTGATTAAAAAATAAACCATGTGAAGGAGCCTTGTTCCAAAGTGTAGAATACCCATTTTTCAAGAAAATTAAATAGATGGCGATTCTATAATACGTTAGTTTACAGTTTAGTTTTTTATGTAGTAATTTACATTTAGTTCCAAAGTGTATACACCCTCCATTAACATATTTTGTACCTAGTTCCAAACTCCTAAATTACTAATTAAAATAAAATGTTCAATCTCCAAAATGTATTAGGTAAATAGAGAGTAAAATTAAAATTGCAAAGTGAAACGTTTGGCGCATAACCTGAGCTGACGTGTGTGTTTGTTTTTTTCTTTGTTATTCTTTTGGTAAAGGTGTTCTAGAGGTCTGTGTTCATTGGGTTGTCTATAAAAATTCTCACTTCATTTAGTTCTTAAATTTTAAACAAACTGGTATACAATTTCCGATGTTACCTGCTTTACAGTGCAACCAATGTCTAAAACATTTTTACGAATAATTTTTGCAAAAAAAACTATATTTTTGAATTTACAATATATTTCTGGATAATAATGTTAACTCAACCACATATTGTTTTTTTGTAAAAGGCGAGAGGTTTTTCTTGTTTTCTGAAAAGTTAATATACATGGAAATTCTACAGTTTTATGTAATAACAATTTATTAGCGATTTCATAACTATGTAAACGCCAACCTCGCATTTTACCAAATAATTTTTTTAAATAAGGTTGATAAAAATGTAAAATAGTTATTAATGATTAGATTAGACATTAGCTATTAATTTTTTGAAGTGCATAAATAATTTACAACTAATTTTGAGAAAAAATTCGACGTTGGCGTTTACATAGTTTTGAAACAGCTTAAGTATTCGAAAAACTTTTCAAGAAATTATTCAGTGAGGATAAAAACTGTTTTGAAAAATCAGCCTTCAGTGGCACAACACTTTACCAAAAATGCCAGTTTGGAATTGATATTCAAGTGCGGTAACATTTTTTCCAAAATCGCAATATTTGGTTTAATTTCGTCATCTTGATAAATGGCTGTTCAAAATACTTTCATACTATTATAAACATATATGCATGTTTACTGATTGAACTTTTACTTAAATTGTGTCCTGAATTTGTACGGCACAGAATTCTGAATTTGTAAAAGTCGTTTTTTAAAAATTAATAAAGTGCATTTGGCAAATAGGACGACGATAAACTGTACAACCTTAAACAAACTTTTTATTTGCCAATATGCACCTATTTAATTTTGTGAAGAATAAAGAAAAAAAATTATACAAGACACATTTTTAATTCAGATTATTTTTTTTCGATCCTCATGATAATGGCTCCAATGAATTTGGCGGCTGGAAAACGAAAGTGTGGCGAGTCATTATCGTCTAATTGTTAAATTTCGAGGAAATTAAACATTTTTGTTATTCTACAATTGTGTCGTAACTCACGATGTCAGTGAAAACTGTCAACGGTCACGCAAATAAATTTTCATTGTTCGGTTTGAACTCGTTGTGAATTCGTAAAGATTTCGTTATTTTTCGGAATTTGTCATCTCGCTTATCAAGTTCATGAACCCGCTCATCCGATGTTGTTAGAGGTGTCAACGTACGTGACTAATTAAATCCACCATTTATAAATATTTTCCTGCGATAAATCTGTTCGTGCTATTATTCCGCAAAACACGAATCTCACATTTAATTTTTCTAGTATTTTGCATAAACCAAACAATCGTTTTGTTTCGTCTTCGTCGATGACATTATTGCACACATACCGCTGGATTTAGTTTGAGGAATGAGTTATTATTATGGTTTTAATAATGAAGAAGGGATGATAAAGTCTTTTATTTCATCATGTCGAGGCGTTCAGAATTCTCTTGAATAGTTTGTGTGGGATAAAAGGGATATTATGCATCGCAGACGCCGTCGCTTGTGTTAGTTTCGGAGCGTCCCGCGCGGCGCCAACGTCGTTGTCATGGCGACGCCATGTTTTGACGTTATGTGACGTAATAAATGTGCGTCGATATACACTCGCCTTAAATTCGCGATATTATGCAGGATGGTGGCTTTATTCCTCCTTATTTTTCAAAGTCAACACTGAATCAAATTCAACTTGTCGCATCCAATTATTTTATTGCAGAGACGCGTCACAGATGACGCACGCCACTGTTGCATCAGTCTAAGAAAGTGCTGAAATGTGAACGGCTCTACCACATCTCGGGCTATAAATTCATCGAAAATTTTCAAAATTTCTATCACGTTTCGGGACAGCAAAATGATTTATTTGCCTGTACAGATTTCCTGAAATATGGCTTTAAACCAGATTTTATGGCCCAATATTCGGCAGTGGCCACAATGATTCTTTCCGAATATTACCCCCATAAAGTCGGGTCATTTATGGTAGCCCTGACTTTTACCACCACATCTTGAAGTTTCCCCAAAATCTGCATTCCGTCTCAATGATTAATAACGGCCGCAACCGCACTCGAGTGAAATAACAGTATTTTTCTAATAAAATCCTCTATGTGTAAGCGCCGTTTTATTGCCGCAGGTCATTAAACTGATAGTTGTAAAGATCCGAATGAATGAAAATTTTATGAGTGCACAAGCTAAATCGAATTTTGATAAAGTTTTACGTAATTGCACACAACGTTAAACTTTGTGTTTAGTTTGTCAAAAGGCGCAAACTTTGTTGGGTGATTTCAAAATTTCGACGTTAATGGCCAATAAAATTATCGAACAACGGAGCTTTGACGACTTAATCTCGACATTGAAGGAAGTGAAGACATCAAAAAACGTTGCAACATCTCTTTCCGGTGTTAGAAGTGTTAATTAACAGAGGAATTAACCGTCTGTATCAAAAGCAAAACAATGTAATGGATGGTTTTTTGATGACACAGGAGCAAACTGCGCGCCGACAATACGCCACCGAAAAATAAATTTTAAAAACTCTTTCACCTCACAAAAGGTGCAATTTTTGAAAAAAATCCATTTGTTTTATTTGCAACATCTACCTAACTAGGAGTATTCCACATATTTGACTTACATTGTATTAATTTTAGAATTACTTACATTTATATCCCATTTCAGTTCATAGTGGAATTTTGCAACAACGCATTGCATTTTTTGAGCACAAATTGAGAGTTTCTGGTGGGTTTTCTTGGCTCAAAACTTGAGAGTTCTTTTCTTATACAGAAACTCTCAATTTGTGCTTTATTTCACTCCGAAAAATTCAAATGCGCTACTGCAAAATTCTACTATATGAACTGAAATTATTAAAAAAAAATTATTAAAAATAATATTAGCTGTTTCAAAACTATGTAATCGCCAACATCGCATTTTACGAAATATTTTTTTTAAATAAGGTTGATAAAAAGGTAAAGCAGTTATTAATCATTAGATCTCTTATTGGAATATAAATTACATTAGCTATTAATTTTTGAAGTGCATAAATAATTTATAACAACTAATTTTGAGAGAAAATGCGACTTTTGATACAGATGATTTAAAACTGTCACACTAACTTTCAAATGGTGACAAAAGACGTTCAGCTAAGCATACACCTAAAAATTAATCTAGTTTTTTTTCCGAGCAACTTTTAATTTAAATTTTTTTTCTCAGCGTTTGTTTCCAATTTTATTTATTGTTAAATTTGTTAGTTTGTTAAGTGTCTCGTAACACCATAAGACACAAATTGGTGTTTTTTTTTCAAGAAGTCATTGCTGCTAAATTCGAGAAAAAATGATCTGAAGTGCCAATAATTTAACCCAAAAATATAACCGTGAAAAAGGCTCGGAACATTTTTTGTCATAGGAATATTTTCTACAACTAGCCAAAGGATGGTACTTGTAAGGGTTATTAATTTGTTATTTCTTGTTTTTATATAAACCCACACTGACAATTTTGTTCCTTAATGCGTTACAACTGCTACTGTCAAGAGGTTCCTCTACGAAAAAAAAAATGAAGTGCTACAATTTGTTTTTCATTTTTCGCCGATTTGTTATATGTTTTACCAGAAAAAGTCCGTTGTTTTAATCCTTGTCTTATTTTATTAGCTTAGTAATATGACAGCTACACACATGCATAACCAAAAACAACAAAAACATCTTCCACTGAAAAACATAATTTGTTCGCGTGCATGTTGAAGCAACACGGATTTACCAATTACGACATTCATGCCCGCATACATGACTTGCATGTGGTTGTACAAGACATCATAGTCGATTTGTTTTGTCGTGTGTACGTGGCTTTAGAGACATGATTTGACCATAATTTTGGCTGAAAAATGTTGTTTACACGTGGAACACAAATTAGGCGATTTTGAAATTTTTCGTTATCGGTTAATAGATAAACGAACTGAACAAATAAAACGCAAATTTTCTTCCCCTGCTCGCGACGAGCTTTATTACCTCATGCGCATTTAGAAGACGTATTGAACGTGCACGTGGCACACCTGTACTGGAGATTTTTTAAACCGAGCTTAATGCGACTTTTCAAAAGATTAGAAAGAAAATAAATATTTATTTCCGGTTGGGTCAAAGCGGATTAAAATGTTGCTCCGGTGGTATTTTTCCAGATTCCTTCAACAAAGAAAACAATAAGTTTGGATTTATTAAAACCTTCAAATTTAAATCTTGTGATTTATTCAGAATGAAACTTTTGACAGAATCTGGAAATTTGTGACCTTTTTAAAAATTTATATCAGTCTGGCGGAAATCGCGTCTCCTAAATCACCCTTCTGGGCCCAACCCTTTCCCGAATCTCCTTGATAATCATCCTCATTTTGCCCAAAATGTGCCTTTTGGTCCGCGTGTTGTCTGTTGGTGAAAAGTACAGTTAGCATAACTGCAAGCATGCGCCGCTCTAAACTTTATGCCTACTTTCTACTCTAGCACGATGGTGGTTGGAGTTTAGTGTTTGCCAAGACTTCGTACGTAAGAGATTATGCGGAAATAGTGCGTACGGTACGTGTGGCTATCTTTACGCACGTACGGAACAAGCGGGAAAATTCGATTCGTTCCCGGGAAAATTTTTCGTCGCGATCGGGGATAACACGTGTTCTGTAATAACAATGGATCTCTATCGGAAGTTTTCCGTGAGATACGTGGTGGTTTGTGATTATGTGGTGTGATTCAAGTGCGAAAACCATTGGATTATTTTATTTTATTTTTAAAGAGAAAAGGTGGGTAGCAAAGTCGCTGTTTTCAGCCTGTTTTGGGAGATTTGTCGAGGTTTCTTTCGTACTACGAGCATGTAACGCGAAATTTATCTAAAAATAAACAAAATGCTTTATCTATATTTATCCCCATTTTGTTAGTGTGGAAGTAACTAATGTGTACATTATAAGATGCAACAAACTTTAAATATTTTAAATTACGCCAAGACATGCAACGAAAATGCTTCGTTATCTTTCGTCTCCTTTTCAAATTTTTTTATTTATCAATCGGTCGAAATTACGAGTACTGTTCGGGTACAATAACCTTAGAATTGTTTCGGTAATCAAATTTTGTTTGACACTAATACTAAGATTTATAGAAAATAGTGGCTTTAAATTAAATTAAACGTCCATGTATCACACAAAATGTCATTACGATTCGCTAGAAAAAGAGAAAGCATTGATGATTTCGAAAAAGTCCTTGTTATTATTGTCGTTTACGGTACGAATAAAATTCATGTGGGTGTTTTAGGTATTGTTCCTTTATTAGTTTGACTTGAACAATAAAAATGTAAAGCCACAAAGTGATAGATACGAAACTTCATTCATATTATTGGAAAACAAATAATCAGGTAGCAGATTAAATTTACATTTTAATAAGGTGTCAGGAGTGACACCTCATACGATGATGAGTAAACATAGATGTGTTTTATGTTGTGGCCATTTTTTGAAAAGTAAATAATCACCGATAAAACTTTTCATATTAAATTTACTACAATCGGAAGATCGATTTCAATGCACATGAAACATAATTCTCGGCATGAAAGCTACCGTAAGTTAACTCCTGGCAGAAAAATACAAATAATTGTGTCAACATAAAGGCTCTTAAAGTTTAGATGAGTTGTTTTGTTATTGGCGTAATTGTTTTTTCTAGTTTGTGCAAGAGAACGAATATTTACTCATTACTTCATCTTATTGGATGCAACCCACTTGTAAATAGGAAAATATTTATTAAGTTAGTGTGTCAGGTTAAGCCCACATTCGGAAGTGTGCAAATAAAAATCGATTCGAGCTCCCCATTGATTAAAAAAGTACATTTGATGCGCGAGTTGCCTGTAATTTTCTTTGTTAAAGTTTTACAAAGAAAATGAATACAACTTGTTGGTACGTTCTTGATTTGATTTACAGTCGGCATGTTCATACTGTAATTAATTTGTTAGATAAAATTCAACACACGATAATTGTTCATGTGTAAATTTTGAAACTTGAATGGTTTTCCTTCCGTTTGAAGTGTTCATGGAAATGCAAGTTGCGAAACAATTTTTAATGTATGACCCACAGATTGCGCAAATGAGAATTATCAATTTTGTTTGTGTTGGTAGAATTTATATTTTTTGAAAATGCAAAGGTTGGAGCCACAGTGTTGAAACCTCTGTCACACAACGACTTAGTTTTCGTTGAGTGGATGCACACAGTGAGAGAGCACGGAATCAATACTATGCACTTTAAAGACGATATGACGGAATCTTCCACGTTACATAACTATGTACACAGTTAGTGTTTAACAAAATCGCGAAAAACTTCCGGTAAATCGATTGCAAACGCCATACCCCACGTTAATTCGTGTTGAGATAGGTCATATCAGCAATAAGTCCAGAATGAAAAAAATTATATCTCAAAACAAACAACACAAGCACCATTTTCTATCGAAATAGTTTCCGATAAGTCTCCCAAAACAGCGACAAAGCCACTGGTAGTATTTTCGCAATGAAAACGATGTTCTCCCAAAATTAGGTACCACGTTTCATTGGATAAATGGCGGAAAAGAGAAGAGAAATTTTTTCTCCGCTAGCATGAAGAGATGGAAGATATACTGCACCAAACGTACGAAGAACAGGGTTAAGACTATGGACCCATTTAATCACATAGGATTCGGTTAAACAAAAGTAGTGACTCGAGTGAATTTTTAAAACAGTTACCAATATGAGTGAGAACAAAAGTGATTATCAGTGACCGTCAAAATGTTTGAAATGTGGAACAATGTCAGTTCCAGGCTGGAACAAGTGCAACAATCTCAAACACAAACTCAACAACCGCACACCTCGAGTGGATCCATCAAAGGTATAGTCTGAAATTTCCCATCGCGGGGTGAGAACAAGCCGCAAAACTGTTCTTTACAAGAACAATGGAAAACTAGTGACGTGTGATATGTAACTGAGTTAAAAATGGTGTGTGTAAGTGGCACACTCACGGTTCATTTAAGATTAATTAAATAATTAATTAACTATTTCCGTGATTGTTGTTCTATCCCAATCCAACAATAATCAATTATGAAATTAGATCGGTATATTTGGAGCAGCTATCTAGTCAACAACAATGCAAAATTAAACGGACTTTTTCTTACAATCCGCTTTGACTCGAGGGCCCTACAAATTGCAATTTGTAAAATCAGAATTAAAGGAAGCACACCCTCAGGGCCATTAGCGCACGTAGTTATCTTCCAAGGGTTGTATTTTGGGAATTAGGGGGATATTAACAATGCAACAGCAAATTTTCTAGCGTTTAAAAAAGAAGGTTTTTTAGTTTTATTTGGATGCAAGATGAAGTTTTACACATTTGCTCAAAATGGTGGATAATGCTTCTCGAGATCAATATTTGAGTCGCTTCTTGAATTCAACAGATTTTTGTTTTAATTTATCGATTTAAGACTGCTTTTTTCTCCAATTTGGATTAGAGCTTGGATTTAATCAAAAGGAATGAATCAGCCGGCTCTATCCAGTACTCGGAAAGGAACTTACCCGTGTATCTATTGATTGTTAATTTACTGATTTCGTGTGAAGTTACAAAGGATTTATTGATTTTTTTGTTGTTTAATTCCAAATTTAAAAGAGTTGACGCATATTTGAAATAAAACACTCCAAAATTATAAATCACAAACAATGCGATGGTTCTTTTATATCGGAATTACACCCGGTTGGAAATAATTTAATCGGTTTCTATTTTTTCCAATAAAAATTCATGCAATGCTTTAAAATCAATTAATAAAAAATTCAACTACTATGTGATTGCAACTTTATGATTTCAATTTTCTTGATAATAATAATTGTCACTTTTTAATTTAAAATGACTACTGTTGACAAAATAACAGTGCCCCCCCCCATTTTTCCATTGTGAATTGTGATGGGAAATGAAGAAAACGCATAAATATTTTATTGAAAGAATTGCGATATTTTAACTATAGGTGTTTACATTTGAGCGTGGGAGTTAGAATAATTAGTCTCGTTGAACATTTCTTAATTAAGTGCTTTGAATGAAGAAACAATATTCGAAAATTTGGATGATGGAAATACATAGCCGAGGATTTTTGAAATGTGTGGCATGTTAAAAAACACGTTTCCTACCAGAGCTAATCCTGTGATAATAGTTTTATGTGCTTGTTTAAACCTTTTGTCTGGTATTGAAGAGCTGCTTGTCCCCTTTCTTGCAGGCAAACAATTTTTTTGTTGTTTGGTGATAATATTTTGTAAATATGATAATTATTTCATGTAATAGTAAGTAAACAGTTGGAGTATGTTTTTTCTTTAGTACTTATCACTTCAGTTTATTGAACTTACCGAATATGGGTCAGTGAGATAATATTCCTATGGCAAAAAATTTCTTTGGATAAGTCGTGATAGAAAAAATCGTATTTATAAATAAACATCGTCGGTGGGAGGCTCTAACCGACCTTCTGCGATGAATAAAACGAAATTGTTTTCAGTATAAAATACAAGACGAAAAATTGACACTTCAAGGCACCGCTTCTTGTTGAGTTGACATCAGACAAGTACCACATGCTGTCGCTTTTATGCAATGGCTACTGTTACAGTTCCTAAAAATAAATTAATATTAAATCCGTTTCTAGTTGGGCTACTTTTAAATTTTAGCAAAAAGGCCAACGACCTTAACGGTGACCAAAAATCGTTAACCTGCGGCGAATAAAAAGAAGCCTTGATGGTGGTTGAAGCGATTTCGAATTTTCACAACAGTGTTACTCAAGTTTCGTGCATTTCGATCGTTTGGAAACAATAAAATCGATGATTTTTCCAGAAAATTCGGGCTTTTTAAGGCGTTGTAGGTGATCTTTTTGTGGCCACGAACGTGTGAAGGATTTTGCTCTCGTTATGGTCTTTGAAAGTTTGTGTCATAGTTGTAGTAAACATATTTATTGACTAGGTTCAAGTGAGGTCGTTTTCAATGATTTTTATGCAATTTCACCTTAATTCATTTCATTGGAATCTTGCCAAATCCATTGATTGGAAAAAATTGATAATAGCCGTTTTTTCAAGTCACACACATGCTATTTCGCTTACATAATATTCGTCGAGAGATAGTCAAATCACTTTCATTTTGGAAGCTGGCCTAAAGCGTGCAAATCCTGCAAGTGCTGCGGCTTTCACCCTCGCATCCCTTCTTTAATTATCTAGTTTTTTCTGCATGCGTCTAATGCGGCGTTTATATGCAGTGAGAACCACCTCTCTTGTTGCGTATTATGTGCAGTTATGTCACAATAGACGCGATTATCTCAAACGTGTTTATATTGAGCGGTTTATAAATAAAACGCTCTGTGTTGATGTGCCGCACTAAAGCGATTCGGGGCCCGACTCCGACTCTGCATAAGTAGGCCACAAGTTGAAAGACTTGTACCAAGGACATCAGGGTCCGCAAATGTACGATTCACCATGGTCTAAGAGATACAGTTTGGTGTAATTATACACCGCATTAATTGCAAGTATTCGTTTGATTTCATCGACAGGTGCGGGAAAAACGGGCCGAGTCCGGTTCTGGAGCCCTTTCCGAATCCACGGGATTTAATACGCGCTTTCACTTTTTCAAAAGTTAGACGACAAACGGGTTCTTTCCGTCGAATTAATTAATTTCGCGAGTTATATTTGGGGTTATTCCAAATCCGCGACGTGCATTTTGTTGTTTTGGGTGCACTGCACTTAACGTATTACAAAATCGCCGATATCAAAAACGTTAATTAATTAATTTACATTATGTAATCGGCAGTAAAAGTTTACGGCTTATCAATCAATTAAACCCTCTCCAATTTTTATTTCCTAACACCTACAGAGTGATACCCCTGCCCAGTGGCTAAAGATCGCTTCACACGTTTTATGTGCAACCTGATTGATTAGTTTGAAATCATTTTTGGCTCGGATATTAAAAACATTACTTTCGGTTTGCTTTACGTAAGATTTTAGACAATTTAACTGTCTCTTATTTATTTTCAACCGATTTTAACTTCCTGTAATCATAAAATTAGCGAATGGGTTTACAATCATCCGAAAAAACACCATTAGGAGCTGCTGGTGTATGTTTTACTTCCGTGTTATTATTAAGAAAATTATTTTTGGTGGCTATTTGATAGGCAACAGATTCCAAATTCCACAAGTTTGTGATTACGATGCTTTCTTTTCTTGGGGATTTATTTACTTAGGAAAGTAAAATGTTACTACAGGACTTGTCATAGAAATTGTTTATGGTGTTTAAACTCACACGTCAAACAAGAATTTAACGCCACCTGGCGCCTCCATTACGAACATGGCGACGTGTGAAACACCTTAAATATTTGTCTAACAAACTTTTAACTCTATTAAATAATATTGTCCGATTCAGTAATCTGATAATTTTGCATTTGCTATTCTGAGCTATGGTTACACAAAATGTTTTGACAATATTTGAACATTCGTTGCAAAACAGCAGCTGTTCAAAGTTGACAAATTTTTGTTTGAATTTTTAGAACAAAATAATACTTTGTTATAGAAAAAAAGGCCAGATACCTGGCAGTTATGGAAGTTACTCTTCAGGAGGTACGTTTCCTTGACCACATTTTTATTTAGATTCACGATATTTTCACGAGAGGAGTAATTTAATGAAAAGTCTGAATGGGATTCGCATTTTTCATTTTCCAACCGTGAATGAAACTGCAAAAACTTGACTTTATTGTTCTGCTCCGGGAATATCTGATACAATTAGTCGGTAATGAAATAATAAAATTTTAATAAATGCACTTGTTGATTTTCGAGACGATTCCGCCTGTCTATTTTTATCCCGGCTCGTAATTAATTTCGATCCGCATATTTAGAGCAGTGAGCTGCTAATTTCAAGGTGTCAGTGCAATCTGCAGCGTCCCATCTGTGATTGATTAAGCCAATAAAAATGTATAACAAAAAGTATTGTGGCGGCCAAAAAAGACAGCCTCAGCTGAAGCCATCTGTATCGGAATTGTCATTGAAACATGTACGCCCCCATCACGAAAACAACTCCATTACACGATGCTTTTAAACCGCCGCACCTCTCTATTGTGTCTTTAAAATAACTTCGAAGATGCAAGATATAAAAGATGTTTATTTTAATTCGGTTTAAAATTCCTCGCGGTAATAAAATGGAGGCTTGTACGTGCGCCATTTTTGTGGAAAAAAGTGCCATTGAAGGAACAATGTGTAAACGAATGCAATATCCATTGCATACAATAAATTATAAACTGATTAAAATTTAAATAAACAACACTCATATATAAAAACGCGCATTTGGTGAAAGTTACTTGTTGTGTAATTGTTATTGTGTCATTAACGGACACGAAAAAAGAAATTTTGTGGGTTTAATAACCAGCAATGATGCGTTAAAATACCAATAGCACCCTTTTGTATTACGATTTTTTATATCGCTTGAAGGGACAAAGTTATTACAGCCGAAATTTCACAAAGAAGCTCGTTTTTTTTCCATATATGTATTACTGGTTTGACGGAGGTAAAAGAAAGTTGTTCATGCTTCAAGGTATTACGAAATTCGCAACTTATTATGCCTCTCATATATGAGCGGTGTTCAACAAATGTTTTTTAACGATATCAATTTAAATGTGTTGTTACGTAAATAAATTACTATGAATTTCCTTTTATGTTTCGTAAAAAACAACAATCGGTTGGTAATGTGGCCATATGTTTGCTCACTAGATTCAACTTTTAAAATCTCCTGTTTTATAACCTTGCACTTGAACAATATCAAAAACATCTTACCTCAACACGAGGGAGTAAAAGTGTAAAGTTGTGCCATTATTAATTGATATGTTTGCCGAATCGATATATCGACCTGACCTTTGTGTTTGCGACCAACTAAATGCCACTTTCTTACAAAGACAACACATTGCTTTAATTGAGACATCACTTTAAAAATATATGGAGTAAATATTTATTGCATTATATGCGAATGGAAGAGGCGAGAAATCCAACTTCCATTTATCACTCTTCATTAGAATCATTGAGCTCAACGGGAGCTCAAATAAATTGGTAGATTGCATTCGTCTATGCATTTAGTTTACGACCCGCTTTATTAAAATGTTAAAATTAATTATACCTTAATGATTAATTAAGAAGCGGCTCAAGCAGGTACATACTTTAATAAACTTCTTACAATATAGCATGCACGTACACTCATCTACCCACAAAAAATACTTATTACAACATGCAACATCATTTTTAACCGCGATAAATAGTATGTCGAAATGTTTGATTAAGTACACAGTTAAATGTTTTAGGTGTACTTACATCCTTGTACATTAAACTAAAAAAAATAATGGAGACGGAAACATCATAAATTCCTTCGTACATCTACCTATTACATTGTATTTCTTTGAAGAGAAATATTCTAAATTTTGTATGACTTATATCCCATTTCAGTTCATAGTAGAAATGCAACAGCGCAATTGAATTTTTTGGAGTGAAAAATAAAGCACAAATTAAGAGTTTCTGTAAAAGAGAAGAATTCTGTGTTCAACTAAATCCCAGCGCCACGTTTTGAGCTAAGAAAACCCACTAGAATCTCTCAATTTGTTCTCCATTTCACTCCAAAAAATTCAAATGCGCTGTTGCAAAATTCTTCTATGAAATGAAATGGGATATATGTTTTATATGTATTTCCTAATTAATAGAGCATTAGGTCCAGGGTGATTCGGATAAGGCGTTTTGAATTATTTCTGTGGTATCAAAAAGTGTTGCTTTGCTCACACAGTGATTGAAAGTGAGCTTTGAACTTCCAGTAAAAAACAAAGTGGGTAACAGTGACCCACATTTTATTGTCAATTCCGACAGCAAAATATTCCGAAGAAAGATGAAAAATCGTCGACAATACATTCTGACATAATCAGAGTGCACTTTGATATTCCGAGATATTTAAAAAATTTTTGACCTAAAATCTTGTCTCGTCGATTAGTTGTTAAACTTGAGTTTCGCACTTTTATCGACATGTGATTCGTTCTCATTTCACTTGTCATCTTTTGAAAAAAATATCACTCGAGCAGGTAATTTGTGAAGTACAGTTGGACAGGTTTACTGCGTATAGTGTCTATGGTAGCGGCATTTTGACCTAGTAACGGCTCGTAAATGCAACCTTTTTAAAAATTCGATAGCTAGACGTGGATTTTCCTTAAATACCGATAAAGTCTATATAAGAAAACAGATCGGATTCAAGTAACAGTTCGGCTTTCTTTTGCGTCCTTTCTAAACGCGTGTTCGAAAGGTGGATTTATGCACATATCGCTGGAAAAAAATTGTCCCATCGTGGATTTTTATTGGGTATTGGATCCCAGTCTTGCACGCCAGTGGCGACTCCAAGTCCGACAAGGCAACCAACGAGCTGTGCGGTGCAATGACCTAACTCGCGAGGCAGCTTAGTGACCTACTTACTGAACATATGGGAGATCGGCTAGGATCGCGGACACGACTAGGTCTTCTCTTAACGCGATTTTTACACGTGACAAGGGACAATTGCACGATTTGCGCAATTTTTATCACCTATTCAACGGACATGTGCACTGCCAGTGCCACTTTTTCCCAAAAATTTGTGACTGTACTTAAAAATAACCAAATAAATTAGTACTAGTGTATTTTTTTAGATTAATCACTTTGAATTTAAAATTTTTCATGCCTTCGAAAGTGACTAATTTTAAAAGGGTTGCCCATTATATTGCCACTCTGACAGTACATATATCAGTTGAATTGGGTAGGACGGGGCAGTATAGGACGTGGGGCAACTCTGGATATTTTCAAATTACTAAGCCTAAGCCTGGTTTGAAACAAGCTCCATGATGATGTCTGAAAGTTAAGAGCTCACGGAAGCGAAATTGCATTTTTTGTGAGGTGGTTTGTGTTTTAACTGTCTCAAGGTAAATTTTCGTGCTCAACATTATTTGGATATATTATTTTCATTTGTTATTATTTGCATGAATATCCTATACTATAGCCTATAAAGCTGGCACGTTGAGTGCATGTGACAATAACTGCACATAATTTTGCAATTTCTAGCAGTTTGGCCTAGGTTCGGACAATAGTTATGGAATGCTAAAACATTGAATAAAAAGTTCGTTAAACTATAGGAACTAAACATTTTCCTGAAAAGGCCGATATTTCTGCAGTCCTCCTAGCTTATTTTGTTGCAAAGTTACCCAAACCTTTCAAAATAACTAGATCGTCGCGATTATCCTCTTTTTTTTAAGTTTGACGTAATTTTTTTCTCTATCAAATTCAATAGAATATTCTTCGATAAATATTTTGTTTTTGGTACAAATAAAATTATTTATTTTATTTGTAGTACCTACACCATTCATGTACAAAATGTGCCCCACCATTAACTAATTAAACATTTACTCAAAAACTACTTGAGTATAGAGGTTGAAAATTTTCACAAATGTAGTCAATTGTATAAGCTTTTCCAAAGTGCAACCGTTTAATGTGAAACAATTTTAAATTTTTTAAGATTTCCAAAAAAAAAAGTTGTCCGAAGCTGCTCCACCCTACCCGACAGCATTTGCATTGGCAACTTATTTTACCTATTTTGTATTTTATGTGTTAACAGAAATTGAAAATATGGTTCATTTTATGTATGTAGATCCTTTTTCAAATTTCCTGCGGTGTAAAATAAATGGGATGATCGCTTCGAAAAATCAGAATTTGTGACCTCACAATCGCATCTCTTAACTGAACTCTCATCACAAAACGTTCTCAATAACATTTTTCAAACATCTTCTGACAAAAATAAAAAAATTAACCCTTGTTTCTGTTCAAAATTTTGTTTTGAACTTCACACAGTGAGTTTTCAATAGCAAAGGCTGATTTCTTTGTGATTAGTGAACATATTATTTTTTGAAATAGTATAGTAAAAATAGTACTTTTAAGTATAACATGGTGTCTAAATAAAAACTTGGTCAAGAACGGTGTCATTCACCAATCTTACCTGAAATATTGATTAAAACTAATTTATTCTTCGACACTGTCAAAATTTACGGTTTTTCTCCTGTGTAAGGAAGTTTTGACAACTGTCAATACGAAACGTCAGATTATTTTTAGCAGATTTAAAGCAATTTTAAGCCTTGTTGAGTCTAATTAGAAGAATAGAATGTTGTATCCAACTCGTTTTCGTGTAAATCGGTTCATTTATTTCACCTCGTATATGTTAAACGTCTCGACGTTTAAAAATCCACTCGTGAAATAAAAACCCGATTTACACTCAAACTCGTTAAATAAATAACTATTTTTTTGTGAACAAAGTAAAAATCAACTTAACAATTTTGTCATTGTTCTATCTATAGTTTCATTTATAAATAAATATTCGAAATACAAAAGAAGACTAACGCCAAAAACACTTGTGTACAGGAGTGACAAACGCAGAGCTATCACAATTGGCGCTCTAAATTTCGAAAATCTGGTGAATTTAAGTTTTTATTTAGTTTTCGATACAACAGTATATGTTTGGATTAGAAATTGGTACAGATAACAAGTATTGATTTGACGCTATAAAACTAAGAAAATGTGGTCACACCCTTCATTTCATTTGTTTTTTATTGTGTTAGAAGCTAGTCCAGGGTTTGGATTTGTGGCCCTTCTTATGCAACTTTTGAATTCCTGCCATTCGCTTTTTTTGACGTGGCGTGTTAAGCCCCGATTCAGACGGTCGTTCAAAACCATAAAAAAGTCTCGACAGTTGACATAACCGGTGCCATCGACATCAAAAATATTAAATATTGTCTCTATCAAATGCCAGGTTAGGTCATGTCCCCTCAGTAATTTAAAAATATCATGGAAGCCCTTTCGAGTTACTTGTGGGTTCATTACCTCGGTGTAGTATCTCGTTGCAAAGTGGAAATCTTCAAGTCGGTGTAAAAACTCCATGAATGACTGGAATTCTTCAAAAGTGACGAGTTGGTCGCGTGATGGTTCGCGTTCTGCAGAGGCCAAAAGGCGTTCGATGTAGTTGTCGTAATTGTCAAAATAAGTGTATCGTATGAGAAGTTTAGCGAAGTCTATATCGTTGATAAAAGTGGCATGAGAGAATTGGTTGAACTCCAATTGGAGAATTTCTTCTTGTAAGTTGGTTACAAATAGCTTGAAAGATTCATAGCTTAAAACTTTGGTTCCATCTGATCCAAAAAAATATATAGCGAGAGTTGTATCCAGTTTATTTTCGAGGCCGGTCTCGTCACGAGTTGCAAGTTTTTGCCTCCAAGAACGGCTAAAAATTCTCTCCATTACCAGAAACTCTTCCTTATCGATGACTCCGTTGTCGTCTGTATCTAACATTTTAAAGGCGATTTCAATATCAGCAGCTGGTTTAATTAGGAGTGATAAGAGGAATAAATACTCAGTGTAGGAAATTATTCCGTTATTTTGAAGTTTTGAGAAAAATTGCTTGGTCTGAGGGGGTATTCGTGCTCTGATATACTTTATTTGTCGTTCTGTGAGTTTCGCTCTTCTGTTGCGACGCCCTTTTGGGTTTAGTTCAATGACAGAATTAAGGAAATCGTTGGGTGTCATGTAAATTTGGTCTTTGTATTCCACAGTGGCAAATTTGAGAAACGTTTGTTGGGAGTAATTGTGTGTGATTGATTTTTTCGATTCTTTGGGGTAGAATAAATACCAGTAAGTTGCCCCCCCTGCTATTACAACAAGTGGAAGAAAAGTGCGTGTTTTGACGGTACGAACACTTTTTAGGTTTGATTGGAATTGCTTCCAGTTTTTGTGCAGCTTGTAGACGAGGTTCTGCCACGATGACATGACTAAAAAATTGCAAAATGTGTCATTTGATTTCCTTTGTCACTTGCATCAATCTTGTATATTGTTTTTCGCGAGATGAAACAGATCGCTTCTGGTGTACTCACACCACGGAAGTTGCCGGTTTGTTTGATTAAAAGTCGAGATTTACTAGATCTGAGCGAGACAACTTCCACTTCCTGCTCGTGGCGCGGACAAATTTTATTACCGTCGCCATTTCCGAGCTGTAATTTTATATTATTTAGCGGTTGTATTACGTTTTAATTATGAATTGCCTCAACTTTGCCCAATATCCTTCGTGAATAAGTAATTTTGTCGGCGGTTGAACTGATTGTTTTCAATTTATGAACTAAAAATTTTTGAATATCCATTTGCATAACCCCTCTCGCCTCACTTTCATTACGATGCGATGAGTTTCGCGACATTTTGGTAAAATTAAATCGTGAAACTAAAATTACAAATAAAAAACTGATAACGAGTTGTGTTGCCAAATAAAGTTATTTTTTAAACACAATTACGCATGCAGGAACACAATGCTAATTATTTATTTTTTATTATCTGTATTGTTTGCTGGGGGAACGACCGATACGAATCGAGCCCACCAAATTGTTATCTGATGACTCTTATCGCCGAATAATTACAGTGTCTTGGATTTGTTTTTCAGCTTTACGGAAACTTGATTTAAATAATTGTCGTCTTGTATGCACCCAGATTATTTTTATTAGTTACCAAAACGCGAGGTAATGAGCAAAGTGCAAGGTATGTCTTCATTTCAGAATTTGTTTTTATTGTACATTCAAAAAATCTTTTTTTAATTTCTGCCCTCATTTTATTTGCTGCTACATGGTTTAACTTTTTTTAAATAGGACAAGGAGTCATACATATTACCTATTTATATTTTAGAAAAAAAATTAGTGAAAACACTTTTCATTTACACAAGAAGGCCATTTAAAATTTTGAGCGGGTTAATGTAATGTAATGTAATGCAAAGATACAATTTTAAAAAGTACACAAAAAAGAGTCTTCTGTTTCAGGCTTTTAAATTTTTTTCCTTTATTTCCTAAAAATCCAAGGATATCTAAAAATTAGCGAATTTCAAGTTCAGAGCATTGTAGAGAATCATTTCAGTAGTCCAAACATAGAAAAAAAAAAGATTCGGAGCTTCCCCACAAAGATACATTGGTTTGGAGATCACTCTTTGAATTGCGTTTTCTGCACCTGAGGTGCACCTTTAAACCAATGTATCTTTGTGGGGAAGCTCAGAATCTTTATTTTCTTTCTATATTTGGAATACTGATTTTCTAGTGATTTTCTACAACGCTCTCAACTCGGAATTCGACAATTTTGAGACACCTGTATAGTTATACAGGGTGTTAACTAACAAAAAGAGAGAATTCAAATAATTTCAGTTCAATTCAAAATTTTATTATACTCAATTGTCATTGACTTCTGACGAGCGAACACTGGCAAAGCCTTCACATGAAAAAGCTCCATAACAAACTAGCAAGAATGCCAATAACTCATTGTTGTCAGTACAGGGTGAGTCAATAGTGGGTTATTTCTGATTTTTTCTTCTTCTTATTGCAACCAATAATACTGATTCCAGCTGACCAGATCGATAATCGTTAAGAAATTTCAAAATTAATTCACGATTGCATTGTTCTGAGTATTGTCAGTTTGTCTTAACAGTTTTGCTAAAATTTCATTATGAACTGTTATTATTTAAAAGATAAAAAACCAATGTTCATTCAATTATTGTTTTTAAAAATTAAACAAAGTATCCAAGTGGTTAGTGCAATTAGTATTTTTGGTTGCATCTTAGGACATGTCAGAACCTTTAGTAGTCACCCGGTACATCAGGAAGGTATGTTTTTCCAAATAGAATTACAAAAATTTTGCCGTTCGGGATTGTTTACTCCCCATTTTACAGTGTTTTTTGTCCGAATTCTTTATCGAAATTGTACAAAAATTGAAATACCTGCGACGGCTAGTTCAGTGCTCATAAAATTTGTATTAAAATTCCCCCTTAAGTGGGAATGATGTAAAATCGGAGGTATGCAGTGTGTAACAGTTTTTTGCAAGCTATTTCACGTATTTTGCTTGGTGATTGCACAGTTAAGTGAGTGTGTTTTAACGCCCATTTAGGCACTTGTCGTTATTAAGCTATTTGAAAGTTTGAATTGAATTATGAGTGGCAGGATTTTATTTTTATTTTTGATTGCCAAAAATGTTGACCTTTGTCGTTTGTGAAAAAATTCTAGTGTTGATTATTGACATTGTAATTTTGTTGTGGAGGCAATGACCGAATATATTCGGGGTTTATTTTCAGGTGTCAGGGGGTTAGTGAACTGTTCGTTTATTGCAGATGTGATAAGATAAGGTTTAATAAGCTGCAAGCAAAAAAATCAGTGCTCTTTTTGTGTGTATGCGTAATCGGTCACATGTTTTGGTTGAACCGGGAATCGTCGTCGGTGTCATTGGCTCCCTTATCAGTTGGTGGATTTTCCACCTGTTTTTATCATTCGCGCGCATCTCTAGGAGGTGTCGATTGTCTAACTAATGAAAAAGACAAATTTTGTCTTATTAAAAAAGCGAAGCTCATCGATATCGAGCGATCAAGTCCGAAGAGTATACACAATCATAGTGTATATATGGTGGGGTCGTTGAACCCGCGCCCGAGTGGGGATACAGCTACGTCACGGAGCCGGCGCTAAGACCTACGTTTTTATTTACAATGAATGTGTTAGATAAGGACGAAATGCTGGCAGTCGGTCTGCGCTCCAAGTGAATTCCCATATTACTACACAGATACATGGACAATTTGCTAGGGCAGACTTTCTTAAAAAATGTCCAAAATATGTGCCGGTTTTACGCAAGATATCGACAGCAAGGTCCGCCACGGCAAGTGAAATCGCGCAGTGTCCCAGGGACTTAATTAAAATCCTACTTGAGCACAGTGGCTGTTTTTTCTCAGTAAATCATTTTTTGATCCTCGAGTGCAGTGAGTGACAGTTACCTGTAATAACGGCTCGAGTGACGTTTGTGGTTTTGTGTGGATTTTCTGGGAAAATTCCGGCGAAATTTCGGATTCGAAGGCAGTGTTTTGCAATATTACACGCTTTGAGATAGCGCATAAAATAGCCGAAGTGAAACTACTCAGTCCTGAGCCGAGTAATTATGAAATGCGAAATTTTGGGGTTGACGATTGGCACCACTGTTCGCGGGGCGACGTCTGATTAGGGGAAAAAATTCCGCGCGTGCACTTAAATTTTAATGATTATTGATAATAATGTTGTTGTTTTATCGTAATCGGTCGTTCACATTCGCGTAAAAATAGACGAGTGCTTATGCGCAACCGACATTGTCTTGAAGGCGATTTTTCCGTTGGTGGTCATTTTTCGGAATTCTCCCGTATTAACGATCGCATCTCTCGCTCAACCATATTCGGCGGTGAACAACCTAGAGTTCAATGGCTTGCCGCGCCTCCAAACACAAACCGTCGTACTTTATGCTGGTTTGAACTAAACAAGCCGTATTAACGTGCCGCCCTTTCGATTTTTCTCCATTCCGGCACTGCTGCATCCCCAGGTTGGCAGTCCTGACGTGAGCCACCCCGATTTTCCGAAATTTTCGGCCTTGTGCGCCTCGGGGTCAATGACCCCGCGCGCAGCCAGATTTTACTTTGTTGAATTTACCAATGACCCCTTGTACGGCGCCTTATCACACTCCTACTGAGTAAAGACTCATGTATGAACCATCCCAAATTGATTAGCACCGACTCAGGTTGGGCGAAGAGAGCGGCACTGCAGAATGGAGCCGAAACTCTGTGCTTCGGCGGTTCATTCTGATGAGTAAAAACGTGATCGATCTCCCTCGTTCGTGTTTTTCTCAGTTTCAGGTGTCTGACGATGGAAATCGACGTCGTCAATATCGACCTTAAACTAGTCCATCGATCTTGCGTGAAATAAAAGTGGTTCAAACTTTGTGCGAGTGGCGATTTTGTGGCTGCGGCCATGCGACGCACTTCTGGATTTATCATTAAAATACGAGGTGCAAGTGATCGAACGTTCTTAGTGCTTTTGTTTTTGTACAATGGACAATTTTCAAGACTTGTTCAGTGGTGGGGAAACTTGGCCGACTGACTCAAGGGATATTAGACCGGATAATATTTCTTCGACGGATTCAGCAACCCCACCTCCCCAAATCGACGACAAGGATGACAAGAAAAGCGCCAATTCCATCAGAGGTTCGTGCTTTTCGTCAACAGCTGACTTTACGATCTCGAGCTGATGATGACAACTGTCATCGACCTTTGATGTTCCGAAGAACGTTTTCGGGTGCGGATATATCCCCTTAAATCGCGAAGCGACTTATCAGATTGACATTAAGACAAATAAGGGGACGCAGATGTTCTCTCCCGGAATTTTTAATTTCGTTCGAAACTGACTCATCTCGGTGCCGTCTAAAATAGAAAAACATATGTTAGATGACCAGATTACAAAATACCACAGGTTGTCTCTGCTAGTGCGCTAATTGACAGATTTATGGATCAAACTTGAAAATGTTATTTGTTGTAAAATAGACTTAACAAGCATTTGCCGTTGTATTATGGCTCTGGAAGTTGCAGGAAATATTTCCCATTGTTCAAAAAGGTTAAATCAACAATGTCTTTGGACAACACTGGAGGTCTTACTCCTTCAATGATGTCTCTCAAATTTCATTTAAACACATCTGTGTGGTCGTCAGCTCTGTTATCACTGACATTTTTTAATCCATTACGCCTAAGTGATTGATTTTTAATGCCTCCACATTATGAAATTGATTTTAACATTTTTCCGGATGAAGCCACCAAAAATGAATTCAATTCCAGAGTATCCTAGCGTGTTTATACCCTTTCTGCATGCTAACTTGAATGCGCAAGAATCATTTACGTAATTCGGTTTCTTGCACTGATAAAGAAAAACATTGTTGCACGATTACAAAGAAACTGAAATTTAAGTCGTGAATATGTGTATTGTGTTGAGCTGTCTTGTCACGATGGAAATCGATAATAAGGTGAATAACATTGCCAAAATATGAGCGAAATAAAACATAAATAAAACTTGAGATAAGCTTGACTCATTCATTCATTAGAGTCGATGACACTACGGTAGACCAGACAAGCGAAAATTTATTTTTATTTTTTCGCTAATCTATATTTATAGCACCTCTAATAATAAAACCAAATATAATTAAACAAATTATTTAATATTAGAGTAAATACGAAACATTATCGCGGTCTTAAAATAATACTAGAGCAGATCGCGACCTTGGCAGCTAATTTGCAGTTCAGAATTAAGTGATATGAACTTCCGTTCAATAACGAATTTTACTCGCCATTGGGATCAAAATGTAATCGCTGTTACATGTTTTGTATTACGTATGAGGTAAATGATTTATTGTCTTGCGTACGCCTGCATAAAATTTTGCTCTTGAATATGCATAATTCTAACACTTGTATAAATAAAAATTGTGAGAAGAAAAATTTACTTCGAGCCTTGCTTCCATTTTTTTTTACCAAATATCGCAATTAATTACACTTTTAAATCCCGTAATAACAAATGTATTAATGGGGTGTGATGCTTTAATTAGATATTGTGCCTTTCTTTCTTATCGTAATTAATCCAAATTAATCCTTGAGATAGGCAACCAATTAAACACACGTGCAACATTTACGTAAACGAGCGTTCCTTGTCTACTTCATCATTGAAAGCTTTTTGATTATTTCAATCGCCACCCTAAAACCCGGTTTAATATTCATTTGGTGATGCTGTGCTTTACTGTTTTAATAATTGCCATTGGAAATGGTTTAGTGAAACACATTATTTCAGCAAATTAGTTTCATTATTTCATATTTTGGAGCACGTCCTTGCACAGAAAACCTCCGCTTATCCTTGCTGTGTCGTGAGCACTTCTATTCAGGGACATAGCGGATTATTTCTAATCGCCGTACGCATTTTGTGAAAAATGGGTCAAGATTTAAGATTTCTAATTTGTTTTTTTATTTCAGCACAAATCGAGATAATCCCGTGCAAAGTATGTGGGGACAAGAGCAGCGGTGTTCACTATGGTGTGATTACATGCGAGGGATGTAAGGGGTTTTTCCGAAGATCACAGAGTTCAGTTGTAAACTATCAGTGTCCTAGAAATAAAAACTGTGTTGTCGACAGGGTAAATAGGAATCGATGTCAATACTGCCGACTGCAGAAATGTCTTCGGCTGGGAATGAGCCGAGATGGTGAGTGTGTTTTTTTCGTCGTGTTGTCGTCGTGCTTTTTCCAACAAAAATCTATACCAAACAGATGTGGTTTAATAGCGGGCGTATATGCATTTCGAACGTCTATGTGTGTGTTAACCGTTAATCACAGAACGTAACGAATTGCTGCAATAAATCCTCATTACTTTCCGGCTTGTTAAATAAGGAAATCATTATTCATTTTTGTTTGCATGAAGACATGAATGTTTTGGATTTTTTGGCCCGGATAAGTGCGGATCCGACAGATGTAATGACTACTTTATGGATTACGATGAGCAGAAAAGAGTAAATAATACACACTCTGTAACTCTAAAATCAAATGAAATTAAATGAGTAGCTATTAATAATATCGATAGAAAAATGATTTATATTAAGCAATAAACGTTTGATTTAATAATAGACACTTGATTGTATCTTTAACAACTAGTCACTTATGACATAACTAGCCATATCAGCTTCTAATTATACTATATTTCGTTACGTAATGTATCTCAAATGTTACGAAATACTTTCCCAAAACACTTCAATTTATTTCTTGTTTTTACCTATAGCCAAATAGTTATAATTTGATCAATTATAAAAAGGATCTTACAACAGCAATTAAAGTGTCCATAATTTACATCCTGTTCTCTAATGAAAATTTCGAGTGTGGCTTTATTGGTTTAATGTTATATGATTTGGAGTATAAGCAAAGCTTTATGTGCTGAACGCAGTGATTTTTTATAAAAATGGCCAGAAATTTAAATTTGACAAATCTACCCCCGGTTTCCTGAATGAGTTATCGTTAGATAAATACTATCGGTTCCATAATTTCTATAGAAACACCAATCAGATCATCTCTACCTTAGCAACTATCCAACCGATAAAATTTATCTAACGATAAATCGTTCTAGAAACTGGGGGCTAGTGCACTAGTTTAATCTGCTTTTAACAGGCAAAAAAAAACAGTTTTTAATTTTAATCACAATTGTAATATACAACCAAAATTGTGAAATGTATGTTTTGTCGTGTCTCGAAATTTTAGTTAAAATGTGAATGGAGCACGTTCGTTGTAAATAAGTCCAAACAAAACCAATTTAATTTCTGCATTCCACTTGATAATTTTCGCTCTGGTGTCTCGCTCGTTATGACGCGATTCCGTCCTTGTGCTTATTGCTGGCTTTTGTGTGGTATTACTCTCATTGACGTCACTTTTTGACTTTGTCCGTTTATAAGCAGTAGGAGCTGAAGCAGACGCGATAAATTTGCTGCCAAATCGGCTTAAACGCTTCACGTTCAAACACATTCAGAGCTAAATGTGTTAAGTAGTTGTGGCTCCTTAAGCCCCTTTTCCCACAATTACCATGCAATTGCAGACGGCATATGCGTCCACCACGTATCGTATCCAATGTGTGCATGCAACAGCCGCTTAATTTAGCGCGGATTACAGTAATGTCTCTTCTATGTATAATGTTTGCATTGTTCGAGTTAACTTCCCACATTGCGTCACTTTTTAACCTATTAAACAAAACGCCATTGCATTGTTCAGTTTTACCTCATTATGTTCTAATGGAAAAAAGACTTGCGACTGAGACAATAGAAAATGTATTTTTGTTTTAGTTAACGCTTTATTTGCCCCTCTATCGCAGTTTATTAAACAAAAGTTTGAAGTTTCTCTTGTGTAATGTTTTCGGTTTTTAAGTGGCGAGTTGTGGCTCGGACTCTAATCAATTTTCCGGTATGACGACGCTACCGCCAGCTTGTAATTTGCAGCTAATGGAGACTTTGAAACAGTTATTTCTTCAATTTGTAGGTCATCTCGGATATTTGCAAATCGCGGCATGATCGAATTGTTTTCCCAATGTGGTTATTGAACGAATTTCAACTGAATTTGCAACGATTTCAAAATGATCAAATCCGGAATAATAAATCGCAGGTTGCGCGAGAATTACTCATTCCCACAATAAAAACATTTTCTAAGTAAGGTCGTGATAAAAAGAAAAGTATTATTGACACTAGCCCGGCGCCTCCACCATTATACCGCGATAATTCACTTCATGATACATGCAGATTCCATTGAGTAGCCGCTTTACTGTCATTTTTCATAAATAAATACACAGTAATTCAATTTGAATCTATACTCAGAAAAGAGATTCAGGCAATATACCATTTCGCAACTAATTAACAATGATGATACTTTCAACACAAAATAAACGATTCCGTTCCTGAATACTTACATTTAATGAGTTCAATTCCGTGTTTACGGAGTCCGACAGATGCTAATTGCCATAATTATTCTAAAAACCGACTCGGGGGTACTCAAAGTAACTAGTCTTGCTCAATTGCAAGACACATAAATTAGCGCAAACTGTTTTAACATTATTGTATTTCTTTCAGCTGTCAAATTCGGCCGAATGTCGAAGAAGCAGCGAGAAAAAGTAGAAGACGAAGTCAGATTTCATAGGGCACAGTTAAGGGCGCAGAGCGACTCTGCTCCTGATAGTTCAGTGTTCGAACAACAAACACCCTCAAGTAGTGATCAGTTACATCATAGTTACAATGGCGGGTAAGTTGGATCAGGATTTTTAAAATAACATTATTTTAAAAAGACATATTGCAATTTAAAAATAAAGAAATTTTTTTTATGCACACTGCCGATTAAGGCCCCCTTTACCTGAACAAAAACGTTTCTTTATGACCCTAGGGCATGTTCAGTGCCAGAGGGCAATAATAAAACGTCAGTTTAAACGTTTTCTACTCACTAGGTTTTTCGTAAGTAAATTTGGATTGTTTGTTCACACACCAAGCCACAGATTCTTGCTATCTTAAGCCATTCCGTTAATTTCGGCTTCGATAGCCATTAAATTTTCTTCATATGACGAACAACATTTTGAAATAGATTGACTGACATAGTGCGACTTGGACAGTTTCTGCCGCCGAAACTTAGAGATTTGAATTAAAAAACTCGATCTGTGCATAGTTTTGTATGTATGGCAGGCTAACTCGCTTTTATGGCCTTACAGCCTTTTCCTGGCCTTCGGCTGCACCTCAGGCCAGAATTAGGCTTCAGGTCATAAAAGCTTCTTTACGCCGTAATAGACTAGTACATAAATATTATTATTATCTTCATCACGAGTATACACTTGAACTCGGTTATAATAAATACTCAAGGGACTTCAGAATTTTTTTGCTACCGTAATTTGCTCTAGTTTTCATTCCCACAACAGATTTTTTGTACTATTTTTTGCTCCAATGAGCAATTTTTTGTGCCATTTTTTGCTCCCGTGAGCGATTTTTTTTGTGCCATTTCTTGCTCCCACAAGCTATTTTTTGTTCAATTTTTTGCTACCGTAAGCTATTTTTTGTATCATTTTTTGCTCCCCTAAGCATTTGTGCCATTTCTTGCTCCCACAAGCTATTTTTTGTTCAATTTTTTGCTACCGTAAGCTACTTTTTGTATCATTTTTTGCTCCCCTAAGCAATTTTTTTGTGCGCCATTTTTTGCTCCATTTTTTGTGAACAAAATATTTCTACAAAAAATTCAACAAAAAATCAACAGTATATTCTTGGATTTTTAAATTTTAAGTGAATTTGCTCTAGTTTTCATTCCCACAACATATTTTTTGTACAATTTTTTTGCTCCAGTGAGCGATTTTTTGTGAAATTTTTTGCTCCCGTAACTATTTTTTGTGCCATTTTTTGCTCCCACAAGCTATTTTTTGTATCATTTTTTTGCTCCCTTAAGCATTTTTTTCTCCCATTTTTTGCTCCCTTAAGCATTTTTTTCTCCCATTTTTTGCTCTCCTAAGTTATTTTTTGTGCCATTTTTTGCTTCCGTAAGCAATTTTTTGTGCCATTTTTTGTGAACTAAATATTTCTACAAAAAAATTCAACAAAAAAATAACAGTATATTTTAAGATTTTAAATTTTAAGTGAATTTGCTCTGTTTTCATTCCCACAACATATTTTTTGTGCCATTTTTTTCTCCCGTGAGCAATTTTTTGCTCCCACAAGTTGTTTTTTGCTACATTTTTTGCTATCGTAAGCTATTTTTTGTGCCATTTATTGTTCTCCTATGCAATTTTTTGTTCCAGTAAACTATTTTTTGTGCCATTTTTTTGCTTCCACAAGCTATTTTTTGTGCAATTTTTTGCTCCCTTAAGCTGTTTTTGTGCCATTTTTTGCTCCTACAAGAGCTATTTTTTTTCTGCATTTTTTGCTGCTTTTTTTGTTACCGCAAGCTATTTGTATGCTCCACTTTACGTGAACTACCAAAACTGCTACAAAAAATAAACAGAACATTTAAAGATTTTTAAATTTTAAGTGATTTAAAGCTCCCCTTTTCCACCTTCTGTTCTTCAGAGTAAGGGCTCTTTTAATTTTTTTTTTTTTTACTAGGTATACGTACAACAGCGATGTCAGCGCATACACTCCAGCCTACTACACGAATACAACCCAAGTCCAAGCGAATTCGATGGGCTACGACATCTCCGCAGATTACGTGGACAGTACAACGGCGTATGATCCGAGGCCGGGCCTGGACACACTGAACGACACGGGAAGTTTAATGGCCAACGTTGTTACAACAGGTAAGGGTCCCTCGTCAAATCCCCACGCACGTAAATACCAAATTCATCATTTATCAGGGAATACTAACACAAATAGTGGTGAAGGTGGTGGTGGTGGTGGTGGTGGAGGAGGTGGCGGTGGAGGCGGTGGTGGTGGCGGGAAACAAACAACATTGTCGATCTCTGATTCTCGTTCTTTTAAACGGGTCAGTCAGACCTCCTCCAGTACGACAATGTCTGGAGGTACGGTGGTGTCTGTGAAACAGGAGGTGGCTGTGGACAGTTTGGTACCCAGTTATGTAGATAGCACCACTTTCGTTAACTCTCCCACAGTACAACAAACTAACACAGTTAGGCAACAGACCAGTTCACAAAATGTACAACAAAGAAGTGGCGACGATTGTGAACCTGTCACATTGCCTAGTAAGTCATTCGCAGTCGAGTGTGATTTATTTTGACTTGATGTCTCTTTCTCATCTATTTTTTCGTAACAAAAAGTGGTGATGCATGTTTTACTGGTTGCCTACTATCGCATGTAGGATGATGCTTGGTTGTTGCGAAATCGTCGCGGTTCAGGTCGTTAAACTCGCTTTTTCTGTTCCAGATCCAAGTCAGATATCGGAGTTATTATCGAAGACAATATCAGACGCACACACACGTACTTGTTTATATTCCCTCGAACATATTCACGAGATGTTCAGGAAACCCCATGATCTCTCCCGACTTTTGTACTATAAGAACATGGCCCATGAGGAGTTGTGGCTCGAATGCGCCCAAAAACTCACAACAATCATCCAGCAAATCATCGAATTTGCGAAAATGGTACCTGGATTCATGAAATTGTCCCAAGACGATCAGATCGTATTATTGAAAGCAGGTGTGTATTCCGCAATCTATCTTTGACCATTAATCGACTCTCGACCGTTTTTCGATCAACAGGTAGTTTTGAACTGGCAATTATTAGAATGTCACGTTATTTGGATCTGTCCCAAAACTGTGTTCTCTACGGCGATACGATGCTCCCACAAGACGCCTTCTTCACGTCGGATACGGCGGAAATGAAGCTGGTCACGTGCGTCTTCGAAGTGTCCAAAAGCATAGCAGAACTGAAACTTACCGAAACAGAGTTGGCTCTGTATTCGGCCTGCGTCTTGCTCTCTCCAGGTGGGTATGCAATGTGCATTCGTATCATGTGCCATCAATTCACAATCACCCTTTCTCATTTTAAAAACCGCACTTATCTCTAAAACTTACCGTATGATTTTTTTTTCATAGATCGGCCGGGGCTGAAAGGTATCGGCGAAATCAGTCGACTTAGCCAAGCCGTTGTGAGAGCCTTAAGACTTGAGCTAGACAGAAACCACAGCATGCCTATAAAAGGGGATGTTACAGTTTGTGATGCCTTGCTTACAAAAATACCTACGTTAAGGTAACCCATTTCACAATATAAAACACAACAAACTATTGCGATTTTTACAGGGAGATAAGTATGCTTCACATGGATGCATTAGGAAAACTCAAAAGATCTGCACCACACCTCGAGTTTCCCGCCCTTCACAAGGAGTTGTTTAGTGTGGACAGTTGAAAAACTTCAGCAGAATCTTCTGATCCGTAGCAACATAGCTACTGTAAGTATTCTCGATTACTGAAAAAAAAACACAAAAAGTTTGGTTCAAGTAACAAAATTTTACGGATTTGTTTGTTGCAGATTCCTTCATACTGAATGTATCGGCCTTAAATACATAAATAATATAAAGTATAATTTCGTTATTATGAGATAAAATTTATTGTTGTGACATAGAAATAAAGAACCGCAGATCTCTAAGTATTATTTAAAAAACTGCAAAAGCTCTTGAAGCCGGGCCCTGATTTCAAAGTACAACTTATTGTTTGTTGTTTGTTATTATATCTACGCAGTGTGTTATTATATGGTTCTGAATCCTAGGTGCTGAATAAAATCGATTGGTATATTTTTGCGGTTTTTTAAATGAAATATTTACGTATCGTAATCTGCCACTTAACGTAACACGCTAATTACACGTAAGATTAAAGTTATACACTATTGATATATAATATATGACCAACAAGTTACAAGTCAGTGAAACTCTTGTTTAGTTTTACGTATTTAAAGAAAAATCATACTTAGACTGCGTTTATATTATAATAATACGTAAGTATACTGAAATCACTTTAGTTGGTAGTGTTGAAATAGATGACATACAATACATTATAAATATAGACAAGACTGTATGCTTACACCGTAGAGTTTTTAACTGGTTTTTAACTTGTTGTTTTTTAGTTAAGTTTTACTTGGTGACACATGGTTTTATAAAAATATATATAAAAGAGATGTATATGTATAAAGTATATGAAATAGTATATAGAGTATTTATGAAATAGAACTATATCTGATTCTTGTTTTACGGACTTTGTTTTATTATGGATTCGAACATATTTTTTTTCCATAATAAAATGAAAATTTTGCGATCGTGATAACAGACTTTTTTTCAGCTTTTACGATTTATAGATTTGTTAGATTTGCAAGGAAATTACACGAACACGGGAGAACAAACTTGGATCGCAGCAGCTACTTGCCTCTCTTCATTTTTCTCGGTATTAATGTCAAAAGTTAAGTATGTTTATGTAATTTCCCGTCGAAAATGCCAGAATGAATAGTTCTAATTTTTAAGTTAGTTTTAACGTGCTTGTACATGTTAACCATTGTTAAATCTCATTTTAACTTAGTACTTTCAACCCAGTGTTATAAAACTATTTATGTAATTAGAATCTTTGTAGGTATGAAACAAACCTAACATCACATTTTTTTAAATAAAAACTCAAAGGTCTTGTATTATAGAAAATTTTTGTATTTTAATAATAACTGCAGTTTCTTCCGTTTTGACAATGGTTAACATCCACGAGAGGCTATTGGTTATTTTTGTATTTAACGAACCATGTAATTTTAGAAATAACTATTTTTTGGAGATTACTATAAAGACATGGCTGTGTTACATACATGATAACAGTTTTACGAAGTGTAATTTGCCTTTTTGTGTTAACTTTTTGTTAAATAAAGAAATTACAATCTTCCACAATATTTTATTTTAAATATAATATTTTTGCAAACATATCACTAATTCCGCGCTATGTTGTATTTCTCGATGATCATTTATTTAACGTAAAGTTAACAAATTTGCGAGTTGCAAGTGCGTAAAAATAGCCACTTTTGTAAATGAGGGTTGGCAGTGGGTAATGGTATAGCTATTGTTAAATGATTATTATGAACTAAAATGTTTAAAAAACATGTACCTTGGGCTACAAACTGTACATTATCTTAATTTATTAGAATCCTTTATACTGCTGGTGAAATTTTTTTAGTGTAGATGTTGCTAACATTTTGTTTATATTATATATATTATATATATTTTATTTCTGTTGGTCTATGACAATTATTACAGTTTGTTAATATTTTTGTTAGTATTTTATTTTTCCTCCTAATAATCTCTTTCTGTAGTTGTATAGTTTCTCTTCAGCTAAGTGCAATTTCACAACAAAAATATTATCGAAACGTAATAAATTGTTCGCGACACCAGTAGAAATTATATATATTTTTTTGTATTTACATTTTTTTTATTTTCTCCCTCTTTACTCTTCCCCAATCTCAAGTTCAAAAACCAACAGTCAGTCGCGCGCGGGTTCATTTACTCGAATTTCCGCGAAATGATAACCAGCGCTTTGACTTTTTTCACGAATTGTGGGAGGTTCCCAAGACGATCTACAATCGAGATGTCTAGCATAATATTAAAAGCAGATACTTGTAAAATACCCCCACAATTACGAAAACAAACATCAAAACCAACAGAGCGTAATGTATTCATTACCTTGGTATTATTCATAACATTGAACCTTCTCAGGAAGGCAGCTTTTGTTTTTGGTGTCAAAAACCCCGTTGGGAACCAAGTTTTGATAAAGCTCTTTCAAACTACCACTTAAGATAAATACTCGTCATTTTTAACTAGAGAGCCGAATGCATCGAAACCGGTTGTCTATGCACCTAAAACGACCACAACCATTTTCAAAGCAACATTAACCAGACGAAAAATCAATTTAATGTTCAAGAACTTGTACAAAAAGACCGGACGAGCACAATTTGAAAAAATCTCCAGCCCCGGGTGCATCCCGAGCACTAATTAGCTCCGTAAAATTTGACCTTCGCCAATAAAAAAGACTATAGGCGAAGAAACGCCGCGTTTTTTTCGTTCTTCCAACTGCAAATTAGTCCGAAGACCGCTTTAAAGATTGCTGAGATAGCGACTTTATACATTTCATCGTCTTCCACCGCTACCTCTTCTTCGTCCGTCTCGGCCACACAAGTGTTCAAAAACTTGATGCAACAACACGCACAAGTAATTGATGCATCAAGAGAAGAAAGTGATCGATTAAACGAATTAGTGATGCACATCGTGATCTTTTAAGATAAATTTTCAAGTAGTTGTGGGTGATGTTGCGAATAAATTAGTGATTTTTAAAAATGTTTGCAAGGACGCTAAATAATCTCGTGTGGATTATGACCACTAGTCTTGCATTTTTGGGAGTTTTGAGGGCGCTAACGATCGACAATCAACTCCAAGTTATTAAAAACGGTAAGGTCAATTCAAATTAATTTCCGAAATTCAAGAAAAATAATCGTTGTTTAACATTTCCGCTTAAAATAAGTTCAGCAATTAGCAAAAATACACATGTTCCACTTTGAAATCCTGAATTTGTTTTTGATCATCATAAATTATCTTTAATGGATTTTTTTTCGGTCGTCAAATAAATTCCAAGACAAACCAGTCATTTAGCTAACTGTAAAATCGCGAATCAGGTTCATGTCAATTAAAAAAAAACTTAATGAAGCAGAAAAAATACACAAAATTAAACGTTGAAAAACTTTTAGATTGTTACGAACGCTTGGCGATTGGTCAACGACACAGTCTTAAGGACATATATAAAACCTCTCAAGTTACGACGGTGCTGGAGTGCCAGTTGTTTTGCACCAAAGAAAAAGAACTTTGCAAGTCTTTCAGCTTCGGGTAGGTATCCTTGTGGACATTAATTAACATAGGCAACCAATAATACGATTTTTTAGAATCGGAGTCAAAGGCAACGCAAGTTGTGAACTTAGCAATGACACCATCAAAGAAACTGCCGATTTAAAACCGATCGGTACTAAAGCTAATACCGAATTTGACTTGTATATAAAAAAAATAGGATGTACATTAGTGATAGATAAAAATAATCCGGCTTTTGATCAGTATAGTAATAATAATAAGCCCCAAAGTACAGATTATGGACAACCCCAAAGCGGCAGTTACGGAACATCACCCAATAAACCATCTACTGGTTACGATAAACCACCACCTAGCCCGAGTTACGAAAAACCAACCAGGCCATCTAGTTCTGGTTATGACAAGCCATCTACTTCTAGTTATGACAAACCATTCAGTTCTAATTACAATAAACCGACATATGCTGTTAACGAAGCGCCTTCTTCCGGTTATGGTTACAGTTCGTCAAATAAACCAAGTTACACTAAACCGCAAGAAGAAACCGGACACGTTGAAACTATGGTCAGTATTAGCACAGGGCCTCAAAAGCCGGTCCTGCATCCAGTTCATGAAATCCTAGTTGGCCAAGGACTTTATAATTATGCAAGACCACCTTTTCGACCACCTGCTTTAAATCATCCATACGACAGATACGATTACGATTCAAGACCGGGAGAAAGCAATCAAGTACCATACGGCCATCGGCCAATTCCCGAAAAATACGGTTCTTATATACCACGACCGGACAATTATTACAGACCTGAACCAGATGATTACTACAGACCGAGACCTGAACATGAATATTACAGGCCGAGACCACAGGATGATTATGGTCATAGGCCTAATTATCCGGGTGATTACTACAGGCCCATTTACAGACCTCGCCCACCTGTTGACGATTATGACAGGCCCACACGCCCTAGTAGCAATTATGACAGACCAAGACCTCCCTCTGGCGGTTATGACAGACCTGATCCACCAAATAATAACTACGACAGACCAAGACCCCCAACTGGAGGATATGACAGACCGGATACACCCAGTAACAACTATGATAGGCCAAGACCTCAAATAGGCGGTTATGACAGACCCGATCCACCTACTAGCAATTATGACAGACCAAGACCTCCAATTAGCGGTTATGACAGACCAGATCCACCTAGTGGCAACTATGACAGACCTAGACCTCCTTCTAGCGGATATGACAGACCTAATTCACCTACTAGTAATTACGACCGACCAAAACCACCTAGCGGATATGACAGACCCGATCTGCCCGCTAGTAATTACGACAGACCACGACCACCTAGCAGTAATTATGACAGACCTGATCCGCCTAGTGGTAACTACGATAGACCAAAACCTCCAAGTAGCAATTATGACAGACCTAATCCTTCCTCCACCAGCAATTACGATAGTCCAAAACCTCCCAGTAGTACTTATGACAGACCGGATCCTCCTACTAGCAACTACGACAAGCCTAGGCCTCCTTCTGATAGTTACGTTAGACCAGAGCCGCCTAGTAGCAATTATGACCGACCAAACCCGCCTAGCAGCAACTATGACAGACCTAGACCTCCTAGTGATAGTTACGTTAGACCAGAGCGTCCCAGCAGCAATTACGACAGACCAAACCCTCCTATTAGCAATTATGACAGGCCATCTAAACCGACAAACGAATACTTGTTTGACAAGACAATCGATAGATACGACACACAACCAGAGAAACCCGACAACTATCAAAAACCTGGAACTGTTAAACCAACTGATGGTTACGATAACTCCATCAAAGGAAATCCTAAACCGAAAGAACCGCATTCAAAACCAATCGTAACACACGCGATCGGCTCCCATGGAGAATCGATTACTTCGATAATCACCGAATTAGATGAAGGTGAGTCTGTGTTTTATTTTCCATGAAAATTACAGTTATTTTTTTGTTTTACAAACCATGCTTACATCACTAGATAAAGATCTAAACTGAGCTACTGGCTGAAGGTTGCCAAAGGCTACAACAATGGTCACTTATTGTTGTTTACCTGCATAACTAATTTCACGTTGCTCGTAGATCATTTTTGAAGACTGAACCATTTAAAAGACTTATAACAGGCAGTACAATTACATTTTGTAACCGCAATCACCGTGTAATTTATGTCAGACCAAAAAAAATCAAACTTTAGACACATTTTCTCAGGAAAAAAACTAAAATTTGTACATTTTCGTGAGATAACATCACGACAAGGTCATTCCAAGACAGTCACTAAACAAATTGACCAATTATTCAGGTGTCTGAGAGCGGTTTCCTTGAGTTCTGACAGATTCCTCGTTTTACTCAATCCGGCTCTTTTGTTTTTATGGCGGTAAACAGGATGCTCGCTTTCTGTCTTCGAGGTGCGTGGTAAAAAGCTAATAAAACAGATTTTGCGTTACTCATCCTCTTGCAAAAACAACTTCGGTGTTATGTAATTTCAAGAGGCTAAATTACAAATACCTGCACGCCACTAGTAATTCGTACCTAGTGAAAAATTACGAAAATAATTTTTTTAATTTGTTTACGGGAGTTTGACCAGCAAAAACTCTTCAAGTCGACAATTATGGAAAAATCAGTTTTGGATCTTCAAATCCGCAAAACTGTAATAACGGAATAATTCAGCAGATATTACAGTTATTTATTACTATGTTGATGTAAATGGTGAAAACACGTGGATGAAACAATAGGGATTATGCATGCATTTCTATTCATTGCCATAATCACCAATGTTATCTTTTCAACAACCAACTAAATTTAATTATTTCATTCAATTAAATGATATTGCTCTATACAACTGAGTAAAACAGCAAATGGGTAAACTTAATTAAAATTATAAGTAATGTTTAAAATTCCTGAAGGTATTTTTTTAAATTTTTATTTAACACGTTATCCCATAATTAATTATGTGAAAACGAAGACAATCCGTTTTATATGTTTATAATTTGGCAAAAAGTCCTATGAAGTGCTAACATGTAATAATCGCCGCATGTCAAGTCCTAATTACAATGTTACGAAATGAGAAAAATTTCGTATTAGAAAAAAATACGCTAATAAGGCAACCAATTTGCTGTAAGTTTGCTCGTAAAATTATTGCAATTATTTACATCACCATTGTTGAATTCTAAATTTAAAAATAATAGAATTCCTTCCTTACATAAAGTTATTATCATGCTCTCCCGCTTAATAAATTACCAACTTAATTTCTGCCATGATTCAAACAAATTTATTTATTCAAGAATCATAATTATGGAAAAATTTATGTATCTCACGGATTGATCACGAAATTAATGCAATTTCTTTGATGGTATGACAACAATGTGCATCAATTTTGACGTCACCACTCACAGAATTTATTCACCAAATCGACAATACTGTCGATTGTGGTACCACAATAAGGTTCCGTATCGTATTATCAACAATACTGAACAATACATATACGAGAGAGTAAAAAATCAATGGTCCATAAAACTCATGGGTGGGCGCCTAAAAACTCTTATTTCCGGATTCCCACACAAGAATATCGATGCACTACCTCTCCCACTACACGAAAGAGGGGCACCAGAACAAAAACCACTCATTCACAAATCGCAAAATGGTATCCTTGGATAGAATGCATATATTCACGGAGATCCTACCACAAAATCCCAGTTGTTGGTGTTTGTTGCTTAAAGTTAACGTTTTCGGTTTGTTTTTCTAAACCAACACCGACGCCTGTTTAGTTATTGTAATAATTGAGAGAAGAAAGGGAATTTTTCGCAATTCCTGTTTTGTATGTTAATTTCTTATGTATATCGCACCTTGGGAACAAGAAGGTTCTATTGAGACATGGTCAAATTAAAATTACATTCTTAATTGTCTTAATAATAAATCTTAAAGTTATGTTAATTAAATAGTGTTAAATAATACCGAAACCTTGCATAATGACACAACTAGCAGCGTCGGGGTTTTAGTTGTGATCGACGGGTTTTTCCTAGAAAATGAAAGTGTTCAACCAGTCTGTGATATTTTTTGCTATACTTTATGTTTCCACATCCATCAGCAGCACCATTATTATCGTCGAAGACGCCAAAGGTAATTTGTTCATGAGTTCTTAATTAGAATTAAAATAGTTAAGCTTCAAACGAAACTACCTAAATTTACTCTTAAGCTTAATAATAATTAGAGATCCTGAAAATACTCGTATAACCAATCAAGCGCAATATTTTTGTTGAAGAATAGTGACTAAGGCTTCTTGCAAGCAATTTGCATAAATTTACATATTAATTAAAAATGTATGTGTCATATCGCTCATATCTTAATTGCGTGCGTACGTTAAAAAGCAGAAAATTTCGCAGAAAAAATTGCAAAACTCATGTACTACACCAAAGTTACATTAGCATACAAACAGTTCATCCAGTTCCTAACCTTAGCTTTATGTAAATCTGTTCTTTTTTCGAATCAGTTCAACCTAAACATTTCCGCTTCGGTCTCGAACACAACAAAGTTACAATAAACGACACCATACACATAAAATAATAATCATAATAAAACTTACATTGCAATTTTCCGTTTCAAAATAAGATAAACATCAACTTCTACTTTATTTCTTAACGAATCCATTGTTCGTTTCAAATTAGTTATCCTTTGAAGGTAAAAAATTACAAAACCTACCCATCCACGATTCTGTTCCGACCTTAAAGTTATGTAATTTTCCAAAATGTTTTTTTTTCAGCATGCTTCAGGAGAGTATTGGCCGGAAAACGCGTAACTCGTGCACTCGTTAAACGCGCGTTATTTTGCGAAAGAGTCGAAGATTGTCAACGCGAATGTGCAGATGAAAAACGATTTCCTTGCGAAGGATTTAACTACAGGTAGGTAAATTTCTAATTAACACTACGACAGATTTATTATTACCGTGACTGCACGCCACTGAATTGTAAATTCCCACGAAAATAATAAGTAACGACACCTCGAGTGTAGTTTACACAAAAAAAAATAAGCAATAATTACTTCGTCTACGGATCCAAAACTGTGTGGTCTTTAAATTGTTGCAAAAATGACAAAATGATTTAGAAGATGATTATTAACCTTGCACGTAAAACAGAGCTATTAAAAGATCCACGGTCCATGAAAATGTAAGAAATTCAGCCTTCAGGCTACAATAGTTAAGAAATGCAACTGGCTGAAAAACACAGCACTTTAAATGTTATTTGAAAAAACAATAAAATTTTGTCGTTTTACCTTTAAAGGCACCAAACTATTGCGAAATAAAAACACCTTGGACTCAATTGAAGTGTTATTTTCTGATATAAGTCAAAGAATTGTGAATATCACACGCGAAATCACCAAAAAGCAAAATTAAGGCCAGCTGTTTCAAAGTGTATTTTTTAAGAAAAATAAGGTAGAGCTTTTATTATTTTTATTAATTATTTAAAAAAAAAATCATTCTCCGGTCTGTTTTCTGTGTAGACAATCCCAATTGCTTTCCGAGTTTATATTCTCCCTTAGCATATTACGAGTACTACTTCCAAAACGAAATATTGGTGTCGTGTTTTTTTATTAGAAAAAGTTATTCTTTGTTACACTTTTGGTACAGTTTTGCAGTTTTAGAGATCTCTATTCGCTGATTTGAGTTATAAATAAAAATGTTTATTTCGTTAGTATAATTATACAATTTCCACCTTATTTAATTCCTAGCAGTGCAATCTTTAAAAGTTGTTTGCAAATATTTTTTGCAAAGAACACCTATTTAATTTTGAATTTATCTTTGCTAACTATTTCTGAAAGACGAGAGGTGTTTCAGTTTTCTGAAAAGTTAGGAAACCTGGAGATTGTACACTTTGAAACTAGACCCCCTCTCATTCAGTGTTAATTAGTGACACATAGGTAAGCATTTACCTACCTTTCAACAATAAATTAAAAAAATATATATCAAAATAAATAAAATAATTTAATAATTAATACTTTTATAATTTTTAATTTTTTCTTACTTTGTAATGTATTACCGAAAAATATTTCTTATTAGAAAGACAAAAAATTCCGAATTCTGGATTTCTTCGTTGTAACTTTTATGTAATAAGGAAGTCGAATATTATTCAAATATTCCCAAAACAATATGCAGATGTATTAACAATTAATATAATTAAAAAAAAATCGTTTGCATTTAATTTAACACAGAGCTACCGTTGGACAGAACAAACCGAAAACTTACACTGACTTTATCGGAACCGATATTTGAATATAAACAAATCATCAACAATGACCTAAAAACGCTGTTGTACCTTGCAAGGCCACACCATCACCAAGACCATCACAAAATAACCGTATCAAGTTACATCATCATTGCGCTTTTGTGCACCCAAATAGCGGAAACTCATTAGAGCGCGTTCGTGTGATGTCACTTACGTACATCCTTGCAATTTATTTAATTACTCCAACAAATAAACGATTTTAGATTGGATCCGTCAGGCCGTGGAAAAGGCGAATGTGAGCTCCTCGAAATCCCTTTATCCCATTTAGACATCGGGAGAGATCTATACCCAGACCCCGATTACGATTATTACGAACGAGACCGAAACGCAGCTAGTGCAAATTGCAAAGGTGGTTACTACGACCAATACGGTGGTAACGACGGTTACTATAACCGACGTCACGACCAGAGACCGTTCGATTGGTGGGAAGAAGACAGAAACCGGTACGGTAACAGGAGACCACGCCCCGATTTCGGTTACAACCGGCCTGATTATGACTACGATGGTTACAGGCCGAATGGTAACAGACGGGGAGGTAAATATGATAGTGATAATGTAATTTGGGACGTATTGTGTCTCCGTTTTGCCTAAATGTATTCATTTAACTTAGTAAACGTTGTCCAAGGAAAAATTGTTTTATTTTTTACAGACTTTGCCTATCATCATTCACACCATTCCGACCCACACAATTATCATTTTGAGCACTATGATCATGGTCTTGCACCATATGATTACAAATCATACGAGCCATATTTACCTCCTCACAGAAGGCCACCATATGACGAAGGCCGATTTTACAACAAACACTACTTAAACCGAGACAGAGAGAAAAACTACTGGGGGATCACTAAACCAACATGGGGCACATATGGAGGCTCGTACGGAACGAGTTACAACCCCCACGAATTCGACCGAAGAAATTATTACTTGCCCCCACAAATCGGGGGTTCGAAAGACTGGGGTCAATATGGGGGTAGTTATGGCAATGGCGGCCTAAACTTACAATACAACGGTTATGGACACAGCCAAAGTTTCGACTTTTGGGGCCTTAACAAATACGAGGAGAAATTCCACAATTATGGAGAATTGCCCCCGAATAAACCATCAAGTGGGGGAAGCTATCCCCCTCTGAAACCTCCAAGTAATGAAGGAGATAACTACTTGCCAGTATTACCACCGAAACGGCCAATCGGCGGAAGTTACCTTCCAGAAAACCCGCCAAGTTATTTACCAGTGTTACCACCTAAACCTCCCAATGAGGGAAGTTACTTACCGGAAAAACCCTCACAGGGGGGCAGTTATTTGCCGGAAATACCCTCCAAACCCCTACATGGCGGTAGTTACTTGCCAGAATTGCCCGGAAGATACCCAGACCGGCCGATAAACACCGGAAGTTATTTGCCGTTACCGGGTAAACACGATAGCGATTTTTACAATTCAATCCTTCCGGCTGAACCGAGGTATCCGTATCGCTACGATTTTCTCAAGGACGGTAAGTTTGAATTTCTTCGAAGGGGGCGAAATAAAAGCACAATTTTTGTAGAGTGCTCTTTGAGAACTGCGGCAGGTTTTAGGTTGCAAAAAGGCATAGTTAAAAAGTTTTATGCTGTGCCGAATATTTACGAATGCGAACTTTTGTGTTTCAAAGAGAAGGAATTTCCTTGTGCATCGTATGCCTTCAGGTAAAAGGAGAAAACTTCCATGAACTGTGCAAAAATGTTCGGGGCGTTTTTAGATACACGGTTTCTTTGACTTCACCAACGGACAACTGTTATTTGAGTAATCGCAATTATAAGGAATTAGACTATTACACGGACTTGGAACCCGACAGAGACTTTGACGTTTACACCATGAACAATATGAAGAAATGTGACCAACCTCTAATTCGTGGCAAAGACCATAGTGGTATTGTATACGACTTTATTTAAATCAAACAATTATTTATTTATTTATTTATTTATTTACGGAAGAGAAGGGTAATGTAATAATTTAAAATTGTAACTGAAAAAATAAAAATTATTACTTCTGGAAAAGGTATTTAAATTCAATAAATTTTACTCAAAATGTAAAGGGAACATTTTGGCAATAAATAAAAAATCCGATTTCCTAAAGATTGAAAAATCTATCAAAACTTACTTCCATCCATCCTCAAGAGCCCGAAGCACTTCGATTATGAAATAATTATGTCGAGTCACAACTTCATGTCAGTTTTAAAAATTACTACTCCTTGAACCTTTTTTTTTTAAATTAACTACTTGTAGTTAATAGGCGGGTTAATGCACTCACAAATTTACAAAACTTGCAATAAATTTAAAATGAATTGTCAAATGTCAAAAGGGCAGGTGTGGCAACCTGAGATGATAATAATACACACAAGTAACTAGATTATTCAATTTAAAATGGATTTACGAATTGTAACATTTGGTAAAAACCAAAAGTAATTTAATTTAACAATACGTTAAACTGCAATTATTACCTTTAATATTCAATAAAGCATCCAATACACACATAAATTTATTAAAATCGCCATAAACTACAATAATTATTTAGGAAATTATAAACAGTATTGATCCGCAACTTACATCGACCGAATGTTATAACCAGACTGACACGAAACGCGTAACATAATTATAATAACTTAAAAAATCTCATAAAAACTCTCAATATTATCTGACGTAAAAATTATACAGGGACTGTTTAATAGTCTTACGCAGAAACTCAAACTCGCGATTTTTAGTTAACCAAAAGTCTCGAAATTTTACACATTTGACTGTGCATTGTTATTACATTTAATAGCAATTTATTTGGTAATTTTTCGGTTACAAAAGCCAAAAATAAAAAAAAATCGAGCAAAAAGTTACTTCCAATATTATTTGTTTACGAAATTTTGAAACATATTTTGCCACTTTAATTAATTTTATTTATTTATGTTTAAGTTACTTATTGTTGGATTGCACTATGCAGTCACCAAAATGAACAAAACTGAAATATTGGATAGTACTTGAAATTCTAAAAACCCTTCTCGACCAAAAAATCCTTTTTAATTATCTGCTTAGTTTTATGAAATTTTCGTTCCAGAATGCTTCTGGCGCGTCCGGAGCGCCCAAAGACTGGACCACAAAGTCGTCCGCGATTCCCTTTCGGTAAAATCAATTGTGGAATGCCAACTCGAATGCTTAAAATCAGTCGGTTTCACTTGTCGAGCTTTCAGCTACAGATACGGATCTCCGATAATAGGGGGCCCCGTCGACAACTGTCTTTTAACCGACTGGCCATATTACGAAATGGACTCCCGAATCCACTTCGTACCCGAACCCGGTTTCGAGATTTACGAAAGAGGGAGTTTTGGACATGGATGCGAACCGCACCATTTCGGGATTAGAGGACGGCCTTTGAAAAATCCAGGGATGCGACTAGACCAACGTAATTTTTTGGAATTTGGAAAAACAAAAAATAAAAAAAATATTTTAGTGTGTTATACTGGATACGGGTCTCCGGCAAAACTATTACCACAAGCTTGCAGAAAAGAAATTCAAGTTGCGACTGAGGAGGAATGCAAGGCTGAGTGTTCGAAATACAGGGACAAGACGCTGTTCCATTGCATGTCACTAAGTTTCAGGCAAGTTTTAAACAAAATCTAAAAGTCACGCAAAAATTGTGAATTTGTAGCACCAGAAGTTCAAAGTGGGAACCAAACTGTCGATTGTCGGATATTTTGCAAAGAGATTTGTTGCCGAATGTTGACTATATTCCCGACCCCGACTCTTGGCTGTTTGCTTGGGATAATTATAACCCAGAATGTACAGCACTTGCCCCCAATCCCAGTCATAACCACATATGGCACAAGGAAGACCGCATCGATTTCGATGGTAATAGTTATGTTACAAAGTTTTAAAAAGCCCTTATTACGTACTTACAGACATGTCCAACGCTATTGGAACCTGGAGGGTCTACAGTGTCAGTGGATGGCCTTGCCGTAGAGGAAGCCTTTGCCGGGAAAACAGGGAAGCAGGATTTTGGTTCTGCGAGTTAGAAGGGGGAGATTCCAACACTTGGGATTACTGTTGCCGACCTGACCATCAATGTGGGTTCTCCCATGGTTTTGAATATCAATGGTAATGTTTCTCTAATTTTCCAAGAAATTTGTTGGATGGCACAAAAAAGCCAAAAATTACACTTACCGGTAAAGAAAATACGGTAATTCGCCCAAAATTGTCATTACTCATAATTCCTAGCCTTTTTGCACATTTTGAAAGCACTTAATTTATAATAATTTCAAAAACACTCGTCAGACTATGTCTGTCAAAGTGAAACCTATGTTGCCAACGGTGTTGCCAACCATACAAAATTTGGTGAACAACCGTAGCCTACTTATTCATCAACTCGCATTAAAATAATGGCAAAAATATCATCTGTAGAATGGAAAAGTTTATCACCTGGATTTACTGATTTCAAATTAATTTACATCAAATTAGATTAGATCATTATTATAAGGGCATGAGAATGTTTGAATAACACTTACCGGGAACGAAAGTACGGAAATTCGTCCTAAAACCGTCACTGGTTTTTCTCACATTTTGCTTAAGAGCACTCAATTTGTAATAATACTAATAATGCGATTAAAAATATTAGCTGTTTCAAAACTATAAAAACGCCAACGTCGCATTTTACGGAATTATTTTTTTAAATAAGATTGATAAAATTGTAAAATAGTTATTAATGATTAGATCTCTCATTGAAAGTATAAATTACATTGGCTATTACTTTTTTGAAGTGCATGAATATTTTATAACAGCTAATTTTGAGAGAAAATGCGACGTTGGCGTTTTTATAGTTTTGAAACAGCTAATACACAACTATTGCGTCTGTTAAGCAGTTAACAAAAAAGATGGTCACCAATACATGGTGGTCAACAACAGCATTGCCAACCAAATTTAAATCAAAGTAAAGTGGGCCGTGATTTTATATTGGACGTTGTAAAAATGTAAAATAATACTTGCCGGAAAAGAAAATAGGAAAATTCGTTCGAAAACCTTCAGTACTTCCGACTGCTAGTGTTCCGCCACATTTAGAATTTATGAAAATTCAATCTTCAAAACCCAAGTACCTGTCAAACTAAAATCAGCGCCGCCAACCATGAAAAACCAAAGTACCAACCTAAGATAAATAGAATTTAAAATAATAAATTTTCTACTTTATTTAGGTGTTACGTGGGCCCCTCGCGCACGCAATGGCGCAAATGCAGCGACCGTTACTACCCCTACGTCCACAACCTCATCGACCGTTTTGACCGCCCCGCGGCCTCAGCCCCCTGGACCCCCAATAATTACCTGCCGGACTCCCGTCCGCCACCTTACCTGCCTGGCGGTCGCCCCGACCGGCCCCCGGCACCCCCTACACGACCACCCCCTCGTCCGAGTCTCGACGAGTACGAAATGCAGTTCGAGAGTCAGTTTTTGGACCCCCCTAAACCTGGAGGTTTTGGGCAGCCGCGACACTGGCCCCTGTCCTATTTGCACAAGGAGATGCCCCCGAATAGCACCGACTCGGACTCGAGGCTCATGAAAGCCGTCCAGGGCCGCGACAGCAACCCCAAATTCGCGGCGATTCAGAATTTGATCGATATCATAAAATCGAACGATCTCAAGAATGTCCAGTACCAAATAACAAACGAATCGAATAAACATGACGATATTTTGTTTGTGAAGATTCCACTGCCGACGAATTTTACCCAAGAGACGCGGAAAAGCGAGAAAATGGTGAATGCGACGAGTGTTATTTCCGGTCCGATTGATTTGGGAAAAGAAGGGAAAAATACCACGAAAAGATCTCAAAAGGCACTGCCCGTACAAGAGAGACCTGTGCCCGTTTATAGAAGAGGGTACATAACTAGGGCTAACGTCACTAAACACAGACCGAGAATTAGTAGAACACTGTAACTGTAGGATATTTTGTAAATGCAATTTTTGTATCAATAAAGACATTTTTCGTAAATGCTTAAAGCTGGCTATATTTCTTTATGGCACTCTGATTACACTCTGTTGCAGAATATATCAAGGCACGTAATGGATTTAAAAATAAAGTTATTTCATGCTTACTACCTTCCCTAATACACACAAGAAAGTTATAACTACCTAGAGCTAAAAACTATCGATATAATTTGTACATCAAAAAATATTGATTTCATTTTCTTTGCTAACATATACGTATATCATATTATGAACTAACAATTCTAACGAAATAGGCTTAAAAAATGTATAGAATAAGCAACATGAATTAAAATATAAATACAAACTAAACAACGATACAAATATATAAACATAATAGAAATCTCAAATACTTACTTAAAACATTTCTAAAACAAAACTTGCTGCACGCTTTATTAAACCTGAGATAACACTATCATGCAATATGACCTAAATTATTTAAGGCATACAAATAAGACACTGAGTAATATTGAGAATCACAAATATAGGCACACCACTTTGTCTCTTATTTAACAGTCCGTTTCAAAAGAAAAACGAAATTGCCATTTTCTTGTAAAATTTCAACCGAAAACATTGTTTCTTCCTTAATGTGACGAATAACATCGTTATTTAATTGCACATGGATTGAATGTGGTCCTTCCATGTAAATGTCCCGTACCTGATCCTGGGAAACACCCATCAACTTCGATAACTTTTCCAACAACTCCACATTGCTGTGACTCGATAGGAACACAGCGTTGAAAATCGACGTGTTTTGACGGCAAACGTAAATTTTCAGCTTCGGCGCTATGGTTCTATAATCAACAATTAGATAAACTTCCTCAAGACTCACTAAGTGCAAAACTTACTTTAAATGAATTGCGTTATAAAACCGAATTCCGTCAGCTTGCCCACAAATCTGAATGAGGTCGTCTCTCGACATGCGTAACATGTCAGCCCCTGAGAAGTTTGCAAACGTTTCGAGGTATTTGTCGAAACGATTGCTCACTAACCAGGCCGTAGTTTCCTCCGGCGACGAATGTGACGACAATTGGTCATTTGAAATGACCTAAAATATAAATTATATAAATACGTTAATTCGTTCGCTGATCGCACAGAAGTTTATTCCTTATCCTTAATTAATTATGTAATTGTGTAACCGAAATAAGTAACTCTAATAACGAATTATATTTGCTAAAACCATTGTCAATAAAACTGTTTTACGATTACAGAAAAATTTGCAATCTAAAGATTGTCCCAAAATTCGCGAAACACCGTTGTGTTGTTACACAGAAGCCGCTACGTTATTAAGAAACATATTCAGATTATAAGAAAAATGTTGGAAAAACTATCTGAAGCTACAAATTATTTTGTAAAGTTTTTCAGTTCACATTATTTTGTTAAGTTTTCGTTAATTTACGTTTCATTATTAGTCATGAATAATTCTAGTTACTTTCATTTTTTTAATTTATAAAAGCAACAAAATAATTCAGCAAAAAATACTATTTTACCGTTGATTAGCAATACAATTATTACAATTCCTTTTAATTCTGGTCTTACAATAACTTTAAGGTAGTGATTTTTTTTTACTATAGACCGGTTTATCTTGTGTAAAACACACGAACTAATGCATCCGAAGTATGGAAGAAATGCGAAAGAATTATTTGTATATAGATAAAATTTTATAATTGTGGGGGCTTATAGTTTGCAGATTTGAACTTATTTATTTAATTTTGCACCAAAAAAGCACAAAAACTTAGATCATAAAAGCCACGAATAAAAATACTTGCAATTAAGTTTATATGTTTACTTTTATAAACACGAATACCTTTAGCATGAAATAAATAATTACATGATTTGTTTACCATCTGAAATAAATAGCATCAAATGCGCTAACTCCAAATGATTTGGAGTTATTACATAATTATGAAATTATTATAAATACTAGATAGAATTTCCTGAGTATGTAGTTTAATTCTCATTTAATTAATTTTTTTATTAATTTTCTGAAAACCAGTCATTTATCGTTTAATTTTAATTTATTTTTTATTAAGTTACTTTTAAAACTTTCATTTTATTTTAATTTGTTAATCGGCTAATGCCACTTAAATATTTTATTTTTTTGTCGATTAGAATACTTGGCCGCACATTCTATAAAATTTTGCATGTACCAGAGAATTTTTACACCCAAGCAAATTTTACGTACAGTTCTACTCACAAAAAAACGTACACTTATCCTTACTAAGTTTGAAAAAGATGGTCTATAACGGTACATTAAAAATTCTAAAAATGCATGGATCAAGTCACTAAGATTTAAGATACAAGTTACTAAATTGCAGTAGTCAAAATATATTGGGTGTGCCAAAAGTTGCGGATACGCTCTTGAGAGTGGATATTTATAGCATTACTGAACACTAAAAAATAATAAAAAAAATTATTGCTTCTTATTTAAGATGCAGCAGCTCGTAAAAGTTGCAAAAAATGCAATTATAGGAAAAGCAGACCCGTTAACTTTGTTTTAATGTTGATTCGATTTATCATCCAATTTTTCAAAAATAATTGTAGGAAAACATTTTCTTTGGTTTTTAAAATGAGTTAATAAAAACACCAGTTTAAAAGTGCAGCAACATTTGGCAACTTGTATTAGCTATTTCAAAACTATAAAAATGCCAACGTCGCATTTTCTTTTAAAATTTGTTGTTATGAATTATTCATGCACTTCAAAAAATTAATAGCCAATGTAATTTATAGTTTCAATGAGAGATCTAATCATTAGGAACTATTTTACATTTTTATCAACCTTATTTAAAAAAATAATTCGGTAAAATGCGACGTTGGCGTTTTTATAGTTTTGAAACAACTAATAGTAATGTTACTATGGTAAAACTTTTTAGCTGTTCGGCGTTGCCATTTATTGTTTTTGATTTGTCTTTGTTTACGATTAAAGAATTTGTGATTTTTTGAATCGAAAATAGCATTGTGTATAGTTCTATCTAGCTACTCTACTGTCCGCGACTTTTGACACACCTGTTAAATTTACTAGCATGATAATAATTCAACCAAAATTGTCTCCCTGCATCACTATTTATACGCTTCCGCTTAGCAGAACCACATTAATATTTTTTACATAAAAAATTAAGCGCCTTTAATCCTGATTAAAACCCCGAACAAAAATTCTTGAAAAAATCGTCGTAAAATCGGTTTAAAACAGAATTAAAGAGGATTAATTTTTTAACAAATCAACCTAAGAACATTTAATTAATATTGCAAATTATTTTTCATCTTTTTTTTTGACTTTGACTGTCCAACTAGTGATTCTAAGTAAACAAACCATACTTTATGTAGCGTTTTCCAGTGGGTTGAGTCAGAAAATATATTGGAAAATACATTTTGTTTACACTAAAAAAGATGATTGATGATCATGATATTACAGGTTCTAGTACCAAATCGTATGACATAAAAACATGTAAAAAAAATTGCCGGATAACGTACAATGGCGGACACGGAATTTTGGAAGCTTCTGTCATTTCATTGTCAAAAGGTATGGAGCACGGTCTTAGAATTGGCAGGTCTGGAAACTCATGTCTCAAAACTGAGGTTTTTTCCTGGATCGTGGGTGGCTGTTTGAGCCACTATACCCGTAGCGCCTCTGGCGGATACTACGATGAAACTGGATTTTTATGAATGAAAAAACGAGAAATTTGCGTAATATTTGACAAATGTCAAATTATTTTGACGGATATGAATGGTAATCAGCAATGCCCAAAATGGGAATCAAATTGTGCTTAACGGTGGTAATGAATGTGGTAGCACGGATTTAGTGGATTAGTGGTGGTAGACAGGTTTTAGTTGAGTTTATTTACGTTCCCGAGCCATTTGCGTACTGAAACATTCATGTAGGGACATAACCTTATTTGTGCATTAACCGGTCCTTTGGCCTTTATTTTACTCTAAATATGAGCCAAACTCAACAAAAGCAGAAAGTGTGTATTTGCATTTTCCTTTCAAAAATGCTTTCTGTGCAGTAATGTAGATATTAAATTTACCTTTTTTAATATAAAATACCAGTTTAAAAGAGGTAATCAAGTCCCAGAGATTATCACGTAAAAGACAAAAAACGGGATAAATATCCAAAAGCAAGTGAGTAACACATAAATAATTAAATAAAGGTCACAAGAACACAATGACAGAGTTTTGTGTTAGGAATGATCCAAAAAACTACTGGAATAATAAAGAATTTGATTCCAAATTGGAGACTTATATAAATTACCGTGTGAGGGCGCCACGGGTATAGTTGCCCTTCATAGGTATTGTGATCCAGGAAAAATGCTTCATTTTCGTAACGTACTTATGAATGGAGTTTCCAGACCTGCCATTTTATGATCGTGGTATGGAGTATTCCATAAGTTTATGTCAACGAAATGTCATAGGCGTCCAAAATTCCGTGTCCGCCACTGTATTAGCTGTTTCAAAACTATAAAAACGCCAACGTCGCATTTTCTCTCAAAATTAGCTGTTATAAATTATTCATGCACTTCAAAAAAATAATAGCTAATGCAATTTATAGTTTCAATGAGAGATCTAATCATTAATAACTATTTTATAATTTTATCAATCTTATTTAAAAAAATAATTTGGTAAAATGCGACGTTGGCGTTTTTATAGTTTTGAAACAGCTAATACGTAGGCATAACAAAAAATAAAAGATATTTAAAAAATAATTAGGTATCCTTGTTTTGGTGGTAGTCTTAAAAATTGCGTTTAGCGTTAAGTCTCTACTCTAAATTCTTAACGAGAAAAAATGCAGTTGCATGATCAGATTTCAGGATCGCAAAAATCGTAACGTTGTTAGCCAACTGAAAAAATTAATACCAAAAAACTTGACTAGTATGAGCCAACCACAACAAATGATTTCATTCAAAAGAACAAACACTATCGTGCTTAATTAATCAGTGAATTACAAAAACAAGCTGTGAAAAAATTGCGTAAATATTGCTTGATGCAAATTTTCCGGCCAGTTGATTGCTGCATAAAATTGTCATTATTTCATGTCACGGTCGTAGTAAAAACGCTTCTAAAAATATCAGACACGTTCCGAAAATACCACAATGATCCGTCTTATCTGTGAGGCGATATGCTAATTATATCATCACATAACTGTACACATATCCAAACAATATTATCCTTACATTAGAGTCAGTGATTTTCCTGTCGACCTTATCCTGCGGCGGAGCAGCCCCTGCATTATTCGTCTTCAATTGCGCACTCTCGACACTCGGTTCCTTCTTGCTCAACCCATGATTACTCCCGCTGTAACAAAACACCGATTATAGCAACAAGCAATTGTTACATTAACGAGTCAAGGTCGCGAACTATCCAATTGAATTAACGCGATTTATTTTTAGATTGTTTTCGTCTCTCAACCTACAGATGAATGGTCCTTAGATGGTGTTTGATTTTGGCCGTTTTCCTCTTCATTATAGTCCGCAAATCGGGCGTTTGCAGCCTCTGCAGGTTCATCTTGAGCCTGCTCCCTCGCACCCTCGGCCTGTAACGCATCCTGCGGCCTATTAGCCTGGCATCGGCCAGCAAATGGTTCGTAAACGTGTGAAAAAACTGCGCCTGGACGACGTAATCACTTTCGGTGATCGTAATCGTGTGCACCAGGAGGTAGAGCGTCATTCTGGCGGTTTCAGATGAGCGCTAGCGAACTCCTGCCGTGACAGAAGCACAGACCCTTCAAGACGTAATCTTTTCTTTTTGCGGCCCTGACTACTAGGCGAAAATTCCTGTCATCTAACGTACAGCTGGTGCACGACCATGGAGACGACTTCGGCGGTTTTGTGGACTCGGGCTTTGGTTTTTTTTTCAACCATTCCTGATTGCATCGAGCGGTTGAATCGGGCGCAAAATCAACCATAAGTTTCGCAAGTACGACCGGCACTGGGGCAAGAACGCGAACTGCTTTTTTACTCAACAGAAACGTATGTTGTTTTCCATCGAACTAGCGATAGATCGTCATCAGGACACCAGAAATACGCGAGCAACACCACCACTGACGTTCTAGTACTTATTTTGCTTAATTGGATTATGTATTTGCACACATGTGCATTCCACAGTCGACGGGAAAGGTCTGGTTTGAGGCGACTTTGATGCTAGATATGGCTCGGAACTGGATGGAACCGGTTGAGCCAGGAACGAGCGGTTTAATTCGGTGCGGAGCCAAGTTTTGAGCACGTACAGCGATGACTACCGATAACGTTCGATTTACACACCTTGGATTTTCGTTTTACAACACCCCGTGTGCGATTTTCCACTCCGGACACCGGAACTTGCCCGGATTCAGAGGCGACTCAATGCAGGTGCCTTCATTATCGATCGGGGTCATGGGCGCGCGTATGAATTTTTCAGTGATTGTTCTATTTGATTGCTTACACTCACACACATTTTAATTGTAGTGGTAAAAGTGCAAGAAAGATGACAATGGTTTCACGTTGCGTGACGCATGACGCCATAAATCGATAGTAGAAAAAAAATGAATATTTTTATTGGCAATTAGGTGGTCTCTAATTCCTTGTCTTGTGAATCAATAAAGAAATACATTTGTTTGTATCAGTCATGTGGGTTATTATGTCATGTATTCTAATATTTCACGTGACGGTTAATTTTTTGTTTTGATTACCGTAATTATATCTACCTTGTGACATCTGTGTAAGAATTCAGTCACTTATCATTTTTTTCTGTGTGAAATTGGCTCGAAAAAAATGGCGACTGGCCAAGTAAAGTAAATGAAGTGTCATTTAACCTAAACCTAAGGTTTGTAATTTGCACCTTACCTGGAATAGTAATGAATTAATACACTATGTATTAAGTATTAAGTTTTTAACTGAAAATAATTTCGTAATAATTTTCTAAAGTAGGTGATTTTTGGCGAAATTATCAAAATTTCGATCAAAAAACGAACTAGATCACATAATTAAAGAAGCCAAAAGAACATCAATTTAGTCCCATTTTCATCATTTTGTTAGGAAATCTCGCCACAAGTAACTTGTTCGCTTGAAATGGAATCACGAAAAGTGATACTTTTCTTTTAATTATGTTCTCATGGGCGCCGACTTTTTCAATTTTCAATGGGTGCACAAGCACAAACAACCAGCCAAGTTAGAAATATCCAGTGTGTTAACAAATTACTTTTTTACGGATATTCATCACAGGTGCTTGAAACAAACTGGATATGAGGCCAAAAAACAATTTCTTCTCTTTATTCTTGTAAATTTTATTGTTTTTGAGAAGTTTATGGAATTTAGTTTAGATTACTCCGCGGACCACTAGAGGTTTGGCTTAAAATTTATGCGAAAATGAGGCTTTATTTTGAGTTAAACACAGAAATCACACACACACATCACACACGTCTTTGTAAAGAAAATCTTATTGTACCTAAGGTAAGAGCACACCACAAAGGTGTTTTAAAATTTACATTTTTTTAGGCTGATTTTGTTAGATTTAGCTTACAATTTAACAAAAATCGTTCTACAAAAAACATGTCAAATTTTTAAGAAAAAATTGCATATTTTTTTAATAGAGTTAGTTCTTATTGACGTTTCTCTATCATATCTTGAAAATGTCTTTATTTTCTTGCCTATACAGTTCTAAGTTTGTATTTTTTAGCATATTTTATCATTTTCAAAACATTTTGGAAATTCAATATTTCAACTTATTTCAGTTTAACTTATTTTGCAATGAGTATCGCTTTTACAATATTTAAAAAAAGTTAAATAAAGTTTTCACAATTTCGTTTTTTTTTTAATTACATATTGGTCTTTTCCTCTTAAATTATAATGCCAGATATCGCCAAATAGATCAGTTTGTTGGAGGAGAATCATCTCATTTCAAAGATTCTTTGTCGATTCAGAAAATCACAAAACAAGCTCTAAGTTTCTATTTTTCAGTAAATAAAAATAAAGATAAGTAAATAAAGATAAGCCGAAGAAACTACATAATTATTATAATTATGTAGTTTCTTCGACTTATCTTTATTTTTTAACGAGGACTGCTGCCCTTAATAAAAAATAACTTAATTTTGCAAAAATAAGAAATTATATCTTGATTCGTTCACTCTTTTTTTTAGTCGGCGCCCGTGGATGTTCTATGAAAGTATGGGAAGTACAAGTGAGTTTTTAACTTGAAAATGTGACTTTAAACTAATTAGTACTTGATTGTGAGATAATAATTGGCAAAAAATAGTTTCTCACTTATGAAACTGAATTAAATCAAGTCAAACATCGAAACGTCATATAGTATGTCGCAAAATAAGTCAGTTTTTAATTTTCAGCGTAATTAGGTGATTTTTGTAACGAACTTTTAATATTTAACGGTGTTTTAACTTTAAGCAGGGCCAATTTTTTAATCATCTTTTCCCAATTTTGTAGAAAATAAGAGTTTCTCGCGCTCAAAATCAAAGATAAATCTAACAAAAAAGACCAAAATATTATCATTATTTTCTGTTCATTTGTGAATTTGTGATTTTTGGCCCGTTCTAGTGAAATAATAATGCGAAGCTAGTTTTTGGGGTGAAAAATGTGCTAAAATGATCGAAAAACAAAGTAACGTAATTCTTAACTGTTGTACAGTGGTGGACAAATTAATCGCGTATACTACGAAAAATCAAGGAACACATTTTCTCTAACTTATTAATGTGTAATTCACTCGAATGAGAAACTCATATTATTTGGTAAACTTCTAAAAAGAAATAAGGTTTTATAAAAGACGAACTAGATTTAGCTGAATAATTAAACAAGTGACACCATTTTTGACCTTAAGTGGAAAACTCTGTAGGAAAGAAATTTCGCAAAATACGCGAGTTTTTAGAGCAAAATACAATAACTATCAACGTGAGTAGGTGATTTTTTGACCCGTTTTAACGAAATTCTGCTTCTATGCTCGTGTTAATTTGATAACTTACATGTTAACACAAAACAGAAACCTTTATTTTTTACCTATTTCACCGTAAAAACTGCAGTTGTGATCACACGCCACTGAGACGTTTCTGTAAATCTTTTCAATGTTCGAAAAATTCAGTCCAATCCGGTGTATCACATGGAAACTTTTTATTATTTCAAATCTAAATTTGATTAATCGTATTCTGTTGACTTTAGATATAAATTCATTCATTCGTTCATTATTATGTACAATCTTATCAAATGTTTAAATAGCGTAACACAAGACAACACAAAAACTAATAAATTAAGATTTTTTTACATATTGTCGCGAATTTCTTTTTAACATTAGATTTTTTGGAACCGAAATGAATTTGATTTGTTTATCAATATAAGGTGCTCTGACCTGGTTTATGAGTTTCATGACATAGCAACATTAGGAAAAATTTCGTTACGTCACACAAATTCAATTGTTTCGTATATGAAGAGGTCGCGTTTACCAAAATCGTTTTTGGGTCAAAACTAATTTATTTTTCATTCGATTAGTACAAAAATGGCTTATTTAATCACAAAGCTATCCATGTGTTCAAGAAACCAAACATTGGGAAAGAACTAAAGCAGGGAAACAAACCAACGTAAAGAATTGAAAACCAACAGATAAAAAGGAAGTTTCAAATTTATCTCTTACAAATAGGACAAAAAGTATTTATTTGTAAAATATTGTAACGACTTCGTATAAATTAATATTAATTCTTCTATTTTGTTACTATTACCTATATTTACAGTTTTTTTTATTGCCCTCATGCTTGTATATATCTTTTCTTTTTCTTAGTAATGAATGACCAATTTATTTTTGTACATGGCAGTTTTAACATTAAAAATATCCCAAAAAATGCACATGTTACTACTGGAAATCCAGGTTTTCAGTGCGTAATAATTCTAAATAATAATTCAACTAATCGCAGTGTTTACGGAAGCTTTCCAAGTACCTTGTTGAATGACAACTATCAATAATCTTCTAATGGTAAAAAGTCATTATTACGTAATTTTAATGATGATAAAGATAAGGAAACTCTTTTAGAGCATTTCACAATGTCAAACGAAAAATTGACAACAATGGACAAAAGCCGCAAAAATAGAAGCTTGAATGTTTACTATTCTCATCAAATTTTATTTTTACACTGCTAACCGTCCAATGAAAACAATACCATCTGTTTTTTTCTGGACGTAAAATATTTATGAAGAAAAAGCCATCTCCACGTCTTATTTATTATATTTCCACATTTTAAATGTAAAATTATTCGACGCAAACCACCTGCTGTAAGCGGCAATAAAAATTCACATTTAAAATCTCGTCATCGTGGAAGATTTTAAATCGTTGTAAAATTTGCAAGAGTGATTTAATTCTTCCTCCACTACCAAATCAAACACAAACCAGACACCATCGACTGAAAAAACCGAAAAACTGGATATTTCTGCTGCATTTCGATCGGATCGAACTCACCTAACACCTTCCACAGAAAGAGTTTGAACAAATATTGACGCGGACACAAATCGCAGACGAAATCATTTCAGTAATTACGATTACGGCATTCGCCCTTGTGTGATAACGATAACATTTCTTTATGGTGGTAAATCTGAAGGTAGAATGCAGCCAGTACGAACCGGTATGTGTTTTTTGATGTTTAATAATAGTATTAACCAATTGCTTTCGTGATAAAACCGATCTCCCCATGTAAATAACTACTATAAATAGGCCTTGTTTTGTTGGAATATTACAAAAGCTTATCGCATAAGTCACACGTTAAATTAAACCGAAGTGAGGGTAAGACACGTGACGTAAAAACTAATCCGGCTTTTAAGGGCTGCTCCAGAATAATAAGTTACACTTATCCGAAGGTTTCCAGTTTTGACCTAGGCGAAGTCACATGCTATTGAGCAATTTTTTCAACAATGAACTTTAGAATTATTAGAATTTCATTGAATCCGAACTGGTTGATTTACGTATCAACGGAGTTCGATCCAGTTAGAACCAAGCTACCTGGTCGTTAAAAATTGTTTGTGTTTCCTTATCAGTCATAAAACGTCATGAAACAAATTGTGGGCTGTGCTAATTGATAATGAGTTGCTCGCTACAAATATTATAAAAAATATATGCACACGAATGAGTGGCACACACTATTTTTTCCTGCTAATTTAATTACGTTTTTTGACTTTGGCTAGCTCTTCTTCAATTAGCAACTTCACTATTTGACATTTCTAATATCTCATTTTGTTTATTATTTTTATTATTGTCATCTGACAGCACTTATTGCGTGTAAACAAACAAATACATTTTAGTAGGAATAAAAGAAGAGTCAAGGATAGTTTCAGTAGTTTCAACCGTAACATTTTTTTATAACCGATTCGAAAATAAAGTAAAGTATCAAATATCTATATTCTACCTATACCTAGGTATATTTACCTTTCAGCGGCAGAAATGGGGGCTATCGGGGGCGAACTCAGCACGGCATCGTTGGGAATCTATAAAAAAACAACAAATTTCAGCACCTCCACTCCGTTTATTTATTTATTTCAAAATTTAGCGTTTTTCTACGGTGAAAAAATCACAATCGACAATCACTTTGTGTGCTTACAAAGCGGTAGGATCTGGTTCAAACAACCACAAAGGAACGCAAACTTTTTTCACTGAAAATCTATTCGAATGGTTCTTCCAGAACCAGTTCTAGATTGAGTGCGTTCCTGGTGACACCAGGTAAAAGTTCAAGCAATTAATTTTTTTTTGATACTTACGTCATTTAAAACGGTGCATTCGTAACTCGGTTGGTATTTTTCCTGTTCGGATAGAGGCCGTTTCATGATTTTTTCCCGATCTTGTTTGTGTTTTCTATCCGCGCCTTTCAGCTTGAAAACCTTGATTTGACAGGCGGCCGCATGAAGACGAACAGACGAGTCGAGATTATCGCCGTTTTGGTAAGTTTCGACTTGGATGCGGAACGGGACGCCCTTTTCACCGCCGTGCTTTTTCGGGGTGAATTCGGTGCTTATGCAATTCACCTGAAATGTGGGTGAATTTAGACGCGAATTTAAACGAGCATTGAAAACTGGTAATTTCTAGTTCTTTGAAATATTGGCGATTGTAGTGTTACGTGCAGTTGTGATTCAACTTTTGTTTCAAAGTCGCTGCTGGTTTTATATACAAAAACTGGCTGGGTCTTTTAAAAAAAGATGCTAAAGTAATGATAGGAACTATTTTTATTAAAATTTTTATTAAAATAATGCGCGAAAATTCAAGTTTCAAGGATAAACAGAAAAACGGAAGTCAATAATTTTAACAATATCGGTAAACACTGTAACAACACCCACTTACAATGTCTTATCTGTTTGTGGTTTGCTTTGAGTTGTCCAAGTGCATTTTTCCTTGAATAGTATGGTCATTTTTTATTTTTTAATTATCTATAAAAAAACTATAAACAAAATCAAATCTCATTGAACACTAATTAATTAATTACTTAATAATTAATGTATCATTTTCTTATTACAATTAAAAATGTGAGCTACACAACGATTGTTTTTAGCCCGCGATAATTTTTTTACTTATTTATTTCATAAAACAACATTTAAGCATATTAATTTCAGATTGTCATTAGAAATAATAAAAGCTATTATTTTTAAAATCATTACCAATACCAATAATAAAATTGAAATACCTTCCTGTGAATTCAAAATAAATGTCAAAATCTAAGTGAAAACTGCTATTTTTACAATGCCTAATCATAAATAACCCTTTTTTGTCTGCCTATTTGTCCGTAACTTTGTATCGAATAGGCTCCGAAACGGATCAAAAGAATTCAATGAAACTTTTAGGGGTTAAATAGGAATTTTGGCATCTTGCAGGGGTCAGAAGATATTAATCTAGCGGGCATTGGGTTGCGCTGGCTCTTTTAAATCCTACTCAACAGAGCCTAACAAGGTAAAGAAGTCGTAACTACAAAAAAGAATATTTTGTGCAAATCATTCATATACCACTGTGCAATAGTTTAGACTTTTAATTACTTTTTTACTAAATTAAAAATACTGATCTGTGCGCCGGCCAAAAAACTTTGAGACACCGTGTACATGTGTTTTTATATTGATTCATTTCTCAGTTTTTGAAAAGATGCGTTATTGAACATTATCAAATTCTTTTTCTTACCAGATATTCTAAAACATTGTTAATCTTGAATCGATACACAAAAATATTTAAAGTCATAAAACTTGGTGGCTGTAATATTTGCACAAAGCACAAAACAAGTTTGTCTTAAAAGAGGCTTTGTTTTAATTATGTATCTTTTAGACGAAGTTCACTAAAATGTTTTGTCAGAAATTATTTGCTCAAGAACTGAGTTTCAGCGAATGCACTTTAAAAATGCACCTCCCTGTATATTTTTCAAGTATAGGTGCATTAAAAAAACGTTAAGTGACGAAGTTGTAACAAAAATCAATGAATGAGACAAACCTCTTCCTTTCCCACCTTGCAATAATTACATAAAATATAATCACAGATTATATTTTTTGTTGGTGATATTTTATCCATATTCTTACACAATTATTGTTGTGCCGTTTAATTTTATTCAGTTTGTTACTTGCTGTTGTCGAGAACGAACGCCTCATATAAGTCATACATAAAATAAGAATTTTGCGTTTTAAAAGTTTCAAATTTGGTCAGTACGTGTTGATTGCAGTTAGTGTGTGCTGCTGGAATGGATTTCCAAGGAGAAAAGGAGGAAACAATCCGGATTAAAGGGTTAGTCCACAATACTTTCTATTTAGAAAAATCACATTAAATCTGTAATATTTTCAACTAATTTAATAACACATGGTTCTAATTGAACTGTTTTTTATTTCAGTAGGTCCGTAAGAAGATGATGCGGTGGACAGAAGATGCCATAAAGGTAAGTGTATTTTGTTAAGGTTCTATTTTATTTTTTTCTTATTTATCGCTGAGTGAGAAAATTTTAATTTTATTTTTGTCTTTTTGTATTTTGTATTTTATTTCACAAACCGAGACATAATTCTTTCATTTCTCTCATTTTCAAATAATCATTGTTTACCTTATCCTTATTTCCTTTTTTCCTGGCAAGAATTCTCTATCTCCAAGTGGTTCTTGCTTTACGAATTCGTTATTAACTTGACTAATTAACTTGACAATCCTTAAATGATGCATTTTACAAGCGTGACATTATGTTTTAAACCTTGTATTTAAGACGTAACGTAATATGACTCTTTTACCTACACGGAAGGATTTAAAAATTTTAAAAAGCCAACGCAAGACAATGCGCATGAGCGGCAAATACAACTTGCTGTCGCTAGCTAACTAGTTGTCGCAAGCACAACTAGTTATTAATATATTTTGTAATGCATTTTTATTACAAAGAATTGTACAAACAAATCTGAAAAGATTAAAAGCGTAGAAAAAAAATCAAGCTGATTTGTGTGTGAAATGTAATCGTTGGTTTATTGCTTCATAGTTATAGGTAGATTTCGTTCTAAACTGCTCTCGCACTTAAGTTTTTTTTTTTATTTCCAAGTTTAGGAAACATAAACATCCGGTTTAAAATTAAATTTTAATTAGCTATTAATTTGACATTTATCAATGGCAATTTAAGTCGAATTAGTTTAATCTCGGATTGGATTAATCGAGGGTTCAGAAGCTAATCAGCGTAAGCCACTTTTGTGGTTCAGAATTTACTAAGCAGGCTGTTAACTTTTCCAAAGCCAATTAGTCGAAGTCCTTCAATAACGACTCTGTTTTTCATATGTGTAAGTTTTGCTTAATTCTGTAGACCAAATTTGGAAAATTGCACTGAATTGATTTTATCGAAAAATATAGTGGAAAATTCCACACTTTATGACAACGAAATGTCCGAAATTTTTTGCTTATAATTTTGTTTTTATAAATGAAATACCATTTCACTAAATTGGACCGAAAAGTAATTACAAAAACAAAACAAAAAATTATTGTAGTTTTTTGAGATAAAAACAGTCCTTTCTTCAAAAACTTCTGTATTAAATTTGATCAAAAATAATTTTTGCTTATGTAAACTTTATTATTATTTACTTCTTTTTTTGTTATTTTAGTCAAACCTCTAATCAGACATTTTTCTTTAATCCGGACCCCCCAAATTATCAAGATCACTCAATGTAATAGTGTATTGTTAGTTGCCTATATTAAATTTCAAATTTAAATTGATCTAACGATTACATAAGCACTTTATCCGCAATTACCTAATTATTCTAATATAACTCATTTAGATTAGTTAAATGTTGGCACTATTTTAGCAATTGCTACTGCCTATATTTTTTCATTGTTATTACATAAATACCAACTAGTTCGACCTTGAACTCTCTTACATCTGTGCTTACACCTTAATCATTTGTCATAAAACTATTAACTCAGCCGCAGGACAGCTTATTTTTTTGCACTTGATCATGTTTTCAATGCTCAATTTCGTCAGCCGAAACTTACTTTAATATAAACCCCAACTTCCTTAGTAGGATCCCAATTAAAGTGAATAATATTTAGCGCATTCGACGGCTGCACAATATCAAAAGCGCCATACGACAAGGGTACATCAACTTCCAAAATCCTATCACCAGGTCTCGCCCTCTGCCAGGCCGCCATTTGCTCCTTTTCCATATATTGCAATCGGCGTTCATGGAAGCACATCCTAATAACCGACTAGAAAAACGCAATTAAATTAAAAAATCAACCCAAAAACGCAAAAAAACCTTCAACAGCTTCCCCCGATACATCGACAAATCGCCCAACTTCTTCAACTTGATCTCGTAACTCTGCCCCTGATTCAAATAAGTCAAAGTATCTTCGTTGACTTTGGTCGCGATGCTAGTCGCCGCCGCCAAAACGTATTGAAACCGGCAATCTTCCGCGAAACTGTAATTAGTGGAAGTCACGTTGTAATTATCCTGCGAGTTGGGCGAAGAAACGAGATTAGCATCGATCGCGTTTTGCAAATTCGTGTAAGCCGATTGGGTGAGCAATTGGTTGATGGTGTTGTTGATCATATTCTGGTTGTTGGTCTCTTCAATCGCCCCATTATGGACCACTTGCTGGGTGCTGGTGGGGCTCTGGCGGTTCTGGCGAACGATCTGCAGCTGCGACACGTCATTGTTCGTCGGCGAAGGGGCTTCCTGTTTAAAGACCGTCAAACCGGAAATGGACAGAATGGCATCACTGAAAAACCTCGCTCATAATCGGGACACCAGATGGCGCTGTTGTTACCTGACATTGTACGAATTGTTGGCCAAGTCGGAACCCAAACTTAGAGAACTGTCGATGTCTCCGTTCAATTCTGTGATATCTTCGACTTGCCACGTGGGCATCCTGACAGTGCCTGAAAAATGGGCATTAAACAAAAAATCGAATTTTCGGTGAAACAATGCAAGAGAAAGAAGCTAAAAGAAAAACAAATATTTTCTCGGTTTTAACTTATCTTGTGTACATAGATTCAGAACGCTTTGTTCGGTTTATTACACCTATCAAAATTGACCTTCAATGAAATTAAATCTGATAATTGTGTATCGAAGTGCATTTTTTCAATATTGCTTCGAATTTTTTTGATCAATTAGGGACACATTGCAAGTGTTAAAACGTTTGATAAATGTGACAAAATTGCCTGTGGCCTAATAATTGAAAAGGTCGCCTCAACAATAGGCATTGACGTCACTAAAAAACTTTTCCACTTGTTCGACCAATTTTGAACGTAAAAATCGGCCCAGCGAAGTCACGTTTCGTATCGCTGCTACCTCTTTTTCTTGTTGATTGATTGAAATAAACCAACTCGGCAAAATCAGAATCATGGGCTACTTTAAGAAAGTTATTCAAAAACATTTGAGATAAACACATGTTCGTCAAGATAAGGAATGATAACTGGTGTTTGTAATAGAAGTGTAAACATGGTGCTACATCTCGGAATTCAATAATTTTGCATCCAACTACTGTTTAAAACCTAACACTTGTATTCATTATGGTGTCAATTAGAACGAACGGGTCTGTGATAGGATAATTACAGAATTCCTATTACACATAATAACACTAGATGCGAGGTGAACACTCCTTAAACTGTCAAATGCAAAATAAAAATAAGAAGCAACGACATCGAATGCATAATTTATAGCAAATACGCACACATTTTTACCAGGTTAGTCCTCGACGCAGACCGGCCTTAAACTTGAATTTTTAACAAAATAAAAATATCGTGATGAATTATGACAAATTATTATAAAAAATATGTATTTGCTACAATTTTATTTTAAGTGCTTAGTGTTTACTTCCACCCTACCCCTATCACATTCTGAGCCAAACAAACAACATAAATAACCCTCATTATAGTTATTTACTGTTTACACGGAAATAATTTCGAAAGAGGTCGGTTTTTATAGTTGTACCGACAATTAAAACCATTTCGTCGGATTTAATTAGACCGTCTGGGACAAATACTAATCTCAAATATTTAAATAAGGATTAAAAAGAAAAGTGAAAGTGAATTATGACACGTGTCGGTTACTGTAATTTATTCATGCCCGGTTGATAAAAAAAAGTCTTACAACTTTTTATTTATCATCCGTATAAATATTGTCGAATGTTTCATCAATACTATGTTGAAACAAACTTTCATAATATAACCGGTGATCCATTTAGCTGTTGTTAGCATTAATTCAGTTCAAGTTTGATTGAAATTCATAAAAATTTTAGTCCGAAAGAAACGGACGGAACAATATGAATTTTTTGTATTTGTCAAACTATTCCTCAGTGTTTGCCCAAAATTAACGCTGTATTAATTACCTCACACCTTGAAATAACTTGTCAATTTACTTTGAATAACACTGTGTTATTTGAGCTTTGCATTAATGAGAGGAGTGATCCCAAAGTAAACGGTGTTCTAAGATAAATAAAAAATCAGTATATATTAATTTATGATTTCACACCTTCTGTTTTTGTTCTTTTGTGTCAAACATGTTAAAAATATGTATTCAAAATCAAAAGAATAAATCCTTCAAATGGGGAAAAATATTTTTTTAAGAGCGAAGCAAGTTTGGTGAGACTAGCCTCCCCACCTACCATTTTGCGCCTTTTTCTGGTGTTTGTCATCAATCGCTAGAGGATCTTGTGCATTTTTGAAATTCTGTTTGATTTTGGAAGGGCTTGCTTCTATTGCGGTTAGTTTTCGTTTTTTTGTTTGTCTTGTGGCTTGTCCGTTCTCCACATGATCCTCGTCGATTTTGAGAGGATTCCAGTCGAAATACTCGTCGTTATTATCCATGCTACAGTCACTGGGTATGTTCCATGAACTTTTCGAGTTACTGGGCTTATCACCGTTCAGCAAAATGTCCGAGTTGTCATACAATTCGTAATCCATACTACAAAAACTGCCGCGGGCCGGAATCTCCGGATTAAGAAAGAAAATGATTCGAATCTAGCTACTTTCGTTCGACCGAACTGAGTCCTGGATTAATCGAGTCCTCGCGATTTTTTAGAACATAACAAAGAAGGAATTATACAATTTCTTGATTCCGGTCGTTTCTCGCTGACGGTGATTTTGGAGCAAGCTATTATCGATTGTTAACATTTTATTTTGCAAATGATACGATTCAATATCCATTTATCACACGGGTTTTGCGGTTAAACAGTCAAACCCTTCTGCTCAAGGGCGCACTCCACCGACACACAACCAACTCTTAAGTTAGTGTTCGATTGTAAGCCGTTTTGGCGAATTTGGTCACTCTCGGTAAACGTTCGTCATTCAAATTTTTATTCATCCGGTTCTCATACACTTGCGAATTATTTCCTCACTTTACTATTGGTGGACTGTAGCACAGATTCCCGTCTCAGCGGTAACGCCTTACAAGACTATCGTGTTCGAACTGACGAGACCTTGTTTAAACAACTGCTTGCCCCATCAATTGTTGAATTACTTAAATTGAGCTCAATTTACACAACAAATAGCAAACTATTTTTTTCTTATTAATTGTCTCTTCTTAGTCGAGTTGGTTGTGCGCTCTTTAACGTCGAGGGGTCGAGGTAACGACGAGTTTTCTCGGGAAAATCGCTTAAATCAAACCCCTCTTTTTCTCCCTTTTCGGTATCCAGAAACCGAATCTTCTCGGTAGCTTGAAAGGATCGGCAGACGACGGTTTCAACAAAACAATCGAAGGATTTGGATCAAGCCGTGAATGCATTCAGATTCTGCAACAAACAATCCAATCTTAAATCAATACAACCACACAAACAAAGCAGAAAAACACTCAAAGCTCCAATCCCAAATAAATACGTAAAGAAGCGACCTACTTAGAGAAATACTCACACCTAATTCGACCAAAAACACAACAAAAATTATCCCGTCATGAGACGAGGTGCCTCCTTCTTGAATCTCTAAATTTTAGAAAGTGAGCCCGCTTTCTCAGTTTTCAAATTTTATCCACGTTAGACCGGGACGTCATAACTACGCAGATGATGCGTAGGTACAATTCCATTCAGGAATAGAAATGTATGACGTTTTTCTAAAATTACATCGGTCCCTCCTGTTGCCAAATATTTTACGAGTTTTGTCTATCTAGACGTCTCAAAAATTCAGAAATGTTATTTGGACGAAATCTAGGACATCATGTGAAATGATCAAAAGTCGTGACACGCATCCACATCCTCATTAAACTGAATTAAAAAGCACCAATAAAAACCGACTTCACCTACGTTACAAAACGTCTGAATTTTGCTCTTGAACTCATATTTTCATTCCGAAATGACAGAATTTCGACGATCTATATTAAAATTAATTGGGTTCCAAGTACGAAAAGTCGCGTCTTGTGAGCAGAGTTGAGGACGAATTAATTTTTAGCACATTTAGGGGGCGTGATTCACGTACAAATTGTTTAATTATAGTTTGACTAAAATTCAAGTGAGACAATGTGTTTTATCGACAATTAATTTTATGATGGGTTGATAACACTTTTACGTTTATTGTTCAGTGAAAGATTACAGAAATTAATTACTACACGTACTTACTATTTTTATAGGTGGATTGAGTGCAATTTATCAGACAATATATCGGAACAAATGACACAATTATACGTGCAAAATGATACCACATAGCTTCACTTAAAATTATATTGAATAAACAGAAATCAGCATCAGACATTTACTAATTTAAATTATAAACAGAAACATACTTGTGAACACACATTTTTCTTCAGTGGAAAATTACTCCCTAAGAGAGTAAACAACTATTCCGATAGCATTTAAAGGTGAAAAAGTCGTCCCAAAAGCTTAAAACATTCCAGGCTTCTAAATAATAAATGTTTTATTAGACTAATATAATTTTTACCTTTTCGAGGTTGGTATCTATCACACTTTAGTACTAATTATAGTGCTAAGACAATAAAACTGCTCAAAAATTTATTACAAAGGTATTATTTTTCAAATTTCGAACTAGTACTATAATATTCCGTAGAAATTAGAACATTAACAGGTGGGCTAAAAGTAATCGGAAAATCTTTAGTAGTAGTATTTTTCAAATTTATCATTTTCCTCTACATATGCTGGTTTTAATTTGGACATTATCTGTTATTATCAACAGTTCTGCTTTGTCCTGTTTTTTACATTTTATTGTTTTTAGTGGTTTTCTTCCTAAATAAACGTTCAACAAGTACGCGATTAAATTAATAAATTTTATTTAAAAAATCTCCTTTATTCTTACACTGTAGAAAAGCAGTAAATCATGTGACGAAAGATGGACACAGAATTTTAATTATTTTAGAATGCAAGAAAATAACTTTAAAAATAATCTTTATTTTGTTGAATTTGGTTTGAATTTGTCTATTTTTCGTTATCGACAAAATGTAAACAACCAAGAAATCTCTACTATGCAGACTTTGAAAGCTATGGTCATAACAAAATTGAATCTCAAATTCAGTTGCTTAAAATTTCATAAACTTCCTGAAACTTATCAGTTATCACAAGTTAATTTTTGACATTAGGTATAAATCTCAATTTTTGTATTATTTTCCAAAGTCCTAGTTTAAAAAAATATCGAGAAAAATATATACCAGGTGATCAGTTTCAGTCATCGATTATTAAATTTTATGTAAAAAATAAGAGAACGATTGAATTTCCGAAACTAAAAACAATAATTACTAACTTATTTGTCAAGTCCCAGCTTGTGTCATGCTGGTTTCATTCAAGGTATGTATTAATTATCAAAGTTACCAGAATAACACCCAATACAAATATTTACTTCTTTTCAAACGTGCAAATTAAACAACAATAAACAAGACTATTGTCAGGATCTGTTTTCGCAGTAAATTGTAATTTTTCACTTTTAATTTTACTAAAAAAAAAATGACACATTGAAACCTGTAACAGTTAAATAATAAATTACCAACTGTACACTAACAAATTACGTGACCATTCATACCGTTTAAAGGTTTTACGTGAAAACAATAATTATTAACTTTATGATTGTGTTGTTTGTTACCAGAAAAAATTAATCACTGCTTTGTATGAAATTAAATTGACGGCTAAACGTTGAAAGAAAGAGCCAATAAACCTTCAACCACGCAAATAAATCAAAGCAATCACAGTTTGGCTAGTGTTTAATTTCTTTTTCTATTTCAAGATTTGTTTACTACGTGAAAGATTTTAAACCGAATCACTTTTTTTCAGTATCTATAGATTAACATTGACGCAAATTTTCTAAAAGAATACGATTTGTAACAATGACCTTTGTGATTTAGCAGACCATTATGAAATAAAAATAAACAAATATTCGAGTTAAAAAATATATTTCACTGTAAGCATACAAGTTTTTATCATACAATTAAGTATAAAACAAACAAGAATAAATGTTACATTAAATTTAATTAAAATCGTCCTTACATAACGCGACAAAAGCGTGATTTAAGCCACTACAAGTGCACAAATTTCACGTTATCTAAGCCTAATGACGCAGTTGTTTTCGGCGCAAAATTTCATTACCGCGACTCAAAACCAATTACAACTCACCGAAAGCTCCATAATAACAAAAACCTAGCACTTCACAACGAACACGACGTTTCAAATAAAATGTTCTGTCAATATCTGTAATCAAAGCGAGTGTTATCTCGTATAACAAAAGTTTAACGACTATCTTATTCTATAGAGGTCAAGGAATCACTCGCTTTAATCCCACAGCTTGTACACAAATTAAGGGTAACATCAAGCTCGGCATTCCTCTTCCAAAAAGCCGGAAAACGCCTCGTAATGATGGTTCAAATTCTCCACGACATGAATTTTGCACAAACTCCCCAAAGCACCTTTGGCACTTTTTACACCGTAGAAAACTCGTTTCGCGCGACTGTGCACCAAAGCCATGGCACAAGTGATGCAAGGTTCAGTGGTACAATAAACGGAATAGCCGGTGCAAAGGTAGGGACCCTCCTCCGAATTGCTGGACCCAAATTCCAAATTTTTGTATTTCGTTGTAACGAAAGTTTCAATTTTTTCGTAGTCCTTGTGTCTCTCCCAGACTCCACCTTTCTGACTCCTTGCCACCTCGTCAATGGCCACCATTACGGCATGCTTGATTGGGTACTCCTGGGTCAAGTCAAACCCAAAAGCCACAACAGTGTTACCGACAGGATCAACCACAACTGCACTCTCCCTAACTCCCGTAATTTCGCAAATATCGATCGCAATCCTCATAAACTCGGCGTGTTTTTCCAACTCACTTTGCGAGAAAAGCGAATTCGTGCTCAGCTTTTCCAGGTAGGGGTTACTGTGGAAATTGCACGGCCACAACTTGTGCACAACTTCGTACTGCTTGCGCACTTTTGGCGCAATTCGGGCCACTTTCCCGACTTTGATATCACCCTCAATTAAACCAGTATCGAACCCTTTTTCAGTCAAAAATGTTAAAACATTATCCCTCTCGTCAATTTCTTTGGGGAAAAGCAGTATTTCTCTACCCTTAACTCTCTTCAAATGAGTCAGTTCGGGAATTGGCAACACCGAATTTAATTCAACTACAACCCTGGATATAGTTTTGGGGTCCTTGATTGTGGCGAAATAAACTTCGATTAGTGGCAATTCCTGGGTTAAATCGTCCGCTAAAACTGGAATTAACGCTGCTTTCGTTGACACTTCTAATTTTAGTCTTTTCGCTTCGTTCATTTTCTTTTACAGACACGTCACAAAGATTCATTCACGCTTTGCCAACTTTGTGACATGTTTTACACAATTTTCCCTCTTCCCGAATCTTCATCGACCTCGCCACACCTGCCACAAGTTCACATTACTCCGTTTGCTTACTTTTCTATAAATAAATGCTAATAAATTCGCTGACAACAATTGAAACTGTATCCTTTCAGATTGATGTAGACGAGCAATTAAATGCGAATCTCGTTACGAGAATGTAATGAGGGGCACGTGTAACCTTTAGGGATGTCTCAAGTGATTCCGTTATGGATCGTCTCTTTAATAACATGAGAAGACGCCAACATTGAATTGGCTATTTTTGTTTGCAAATCGATGGTTCGTTAAGATCGGCCGATCCATGTTTTGGAACCTACGCAAGTTTCGTAACTTTCGGAAAATTCGTTTTTGACCATTTCGTAACGTTTGGTGAAACTTCGCGTAATGCAACACATCAAAATATCGGAAACGATAAAGAAAACAAACACTGTCTAGCAATAACATGTAAATAAAGAAAGTCTAAAATACATATTTTCATAAAAACTATACCGTATTTGGGTCACAACAATTGTTCGAAACTGTTTGTTCTCTGTTGTAAAAATATCATAATCAACACCCATATCACAGATGTTGTTTCAAACACAAATCCCTAAATTATTAAGTTATCTGCCTGTTAGATATCCCTAGAATACTAAATTTATACAGGGTGTTCCGTTTTTTATTGTTACAAATTTAAACAGGTGATAGAACATTCAATTTTAATGCAAAAGTTTCTTATAAACGTATCGAAAAATACATCGTAAGGGAGCTACACCCCCTGAAAGAGGTGTTTTTTTTAGCAAGTTTTTCTCAATATTTCAGAAACATTACAGATAAAATTACAAAATGTGGTGCAGTTAATAATCTTTATACACCAAATAGAATTCGAGGATCGAATGTAGAAAATTTTTTAATCACGGGCGCCCCAAACTGGAGGGGAGTAGGGTAAAAAATACCCTAACTCTTTTGGATTAAGTTTTTTAACATTTTCAGTGATAAAGTCATAAATTCCATAGTTTTTTACACAAAAATGGTCTCTTGTGTTGTTTCGATACAACTCACCGTTTTTGAGTAAAATTAATTTAAACGTTGTCTAACAGACCATAAACAACATGAAAATCAAGGATGAACAGAGGCTTTCGTGGGCAGAACCTGTCCTGAAGATGCCAATTGCAAGAACGGGCGAAACGTCGACATTTTGTTACAAATTGATGCGGTCTAACCCCAAAAGACCCAGATTTCAATTTGGTTCTGGTCATCTTTCCTGATTTACATGCTGCTTATGGTCTGTAACATAAATTTTAAATCGACTTTACTCACAAACGGTGAGTTGTATCAAAATAACACAAGAGACCATTTTTGTGTAGAAAACTATGGAATTTACGATTTTGTTGCTGAAAGTGTTAAAAAATTAAAGCCAAAATAGTTAGGGTAGTTTTTACCCTACACCCCCCCAGTTTGGGACGTCCTTGATTAAAAATTTTTACATTTGATTCTCAAATTCGATTAGGCGTATAAAGATTATTAACTGCACCAAATTTTGTAATTTTATCTGTACTGGTTTTTGAAATATTGAGAAAAACCAACTAAAAGAAGCACTCCTTTCAGAGGGTCTAGCTCCCTTACAAAGCATTTTTCGATACACGTTTATAGGAAACTTTTGTCTTAAAATTGAATGTTCTATCACCTGTTTAAGTTTGTAACAATAAAAACGTATATAAACATAAGCCAACAATTATTGTAGAAATAGCTTTATTTTTTTTGCTATTTACGTAATTACTAAATAATGCAATGCAAAATGTGTTATGCACTTTTGCATTAGCACAAATTCTGACGTTTTTAAGTAACACCACTTTCAATATGAACATGTGATAAATATTAACTTTTCTACTTCTTGTCTTGACGTGTCTACTACAAAAAAAAATATTTACACCACTAAAAACAAAAATACAACTTTGACAGACCAAATATTCAAGAGCAATATTACTAGTCTCAGAAAATAAATATCAGAGACTTGGAACCAAATCGAGTTGCAAATTGTATTTTTTTTCAATTCTAAGAGTTGCATCATGGCACGATAATTAATTATTGTATATATTGTAAATTTGACAAAATAATAAAAACTTGGTTTTTCCATTACCCAGATTATGAATTAAAAATTATGGAAATCCATTAAAACAGTAGAAAACAAATCAACGTTTTTATGTTCCCATTAAAAAGTCAGCTTTATTTACTTTAATCCCACTTTAGCATACAAAAGCAAAACAAATACGACAAACTTTTTGCATGAAACTTTTATGGCAGTGACAGTACCTAAAAATAAATAAAAAAGTTAAACGGAGCACAAATGAGTGTAACCTATTTATTCTCAACCTCAGGTCTGCTACATTTTTAGACAGGAATATTTTATAAAACGTGAGTGACAAAAAAATTTAATTGTCCCTTTTACGTAATGCACTTTTACTGCAGCCAATCTTATAAAATAAAAGCAAATGCAGATAATAATCTAACATAGCTGTGAGTCAAGAAAAACATCGGTTTTTATAAATGTTATTAGTTATTAGAAAAACTCCTTATATATTTTAATCGAAACGATTCATTATTCATTTAGTTTTCACTCGTTTTAAAAATACAAATAACTGAAGCCGGACAAGCAAATAAAATGTGTGTCACAAAAACAATTTCATTCATCAATTTAAAACGTGTCCCTGGTGCCACATCAATTAACTGAGTACTACGCCAAGTTTGGCACTTCGGGCACAAAGTGTAAATTCGATGGTAATGTTCAGGCTATTACGGTAATAATCGAATTCAGGACCGTGAAAATACAATAAAAAATCACACGGTGATTACATAAATTCCAGAACCGGTTATTGTTACTAACACTAAAAAATAAGACGAGTGCTTAACAATACTATTGTGTACTCAATGGTTAACCAAATAAAAACAAGCAACAACCACAATTATTGATTATATAAAACTTGCATCAATTGCAAAATCGAATCAAAGTCAAGTTTGCGTTATCGACTCATCAGTTTGGTGGCCAACTCGGTACCAAAATTTTCATTACGCTGCGCTATGTCTACGGCCGGACCGCAATCCCGCCTTTAGCTCAGGAGCCCCGGGTGTCTCAAAAAGCACTCGTGTGTGCAAAATTCAATATGCAAAGCATGTGGTGAACTGGTGTCAGGTACCCAACCAGTTATGCTAATTGTTTGTTTGCTTACGAACGTTATTTATTCGATTTGTTACATGCCTCAAAAATTTCGCGTAATTAATTCCAACCCAGATGATGAGTGGAACGCTTTCGGAGACGCGAATTATAATTATTTCGTCCTCGAAACCATCAAAATCACTTAACCTTCGTTAAATAATGTCAAGCGACATTATTCCATACGGTTCTTTTACAAATCACACTTGGTCGAACCGAAATTCAGTACAAAATCAATAGTTTGTCTTCGAAAAACATAAATTGATTAGAAGGGGGCTTACCTTACGACAAACAACGTGAACAACTTGACAGGTACGTAACACTGATTAGGTCTTATCTCACATTAGAAAACTTGCAAACAACATCCGAAATGAAACCAATTGAGACTTGAAACATTGGGAAAAAAAATTAGATTAGGTATACTCAACCTGTTATTTCAGGTGATAACAGAATTGAAATGTTTGGCAGTTCGCTGTTTGGACCGGCTGAGAGTCAAACGACGCAGGCGACATCTACCGGATTGTTTTCGTCGACATAAGGCGGCAAATTTAAATTAACAATAATCAAAAACGTGTTTTATTCGATATACGTCCTTATATTTTAATATCAGTCACATAAATTACAATAGTAAGTAGCCAACTACTACTACAGTAAAAAAGATTCGTAAAATATGTTACATTAACAATTTATAAGGCAAGTGAAATTGAAACATGCCTGCAAGTAGCCAATTAATCTCACACATCACATTATTACGTACATTACGAAAAAAATAAAAATCAACACTGAAACGTTTCATAGAAGGTACAATTCTAAACAAGATGTTTAAGTAAAAGCAAGGCCCAGAGTGCTGTAACATTTCACAGCACTTTCGACCACGACTTTACCAAGACTCGCGACATTTTTAACAAAAAATACTGTAACAACATGGCGAACAGTACGCTTCTCCATGTCACGGGCTCAGATTAAAGCATTGTAGCAGATAATGTAAGTTACATTTAGTACTAATGTATAAAATTTAAATATATTTCACATTTTTATGTACAATAATACAAAATGTAAAAATCGATTTATTTAATAAATACAGAACTTTTTACAGGTGTATATACAAGCATGAGTATCACCATTTTATTTAAATATCAATTGATTGTACTCTTCTAGAACGGTTAGAAAAATATTTAAATAAAATCGTTCATTTGGGGGCCAATTCGGATCACCACCAAATCGAGGCAAGAATACTGAATCGTGGACCGTTTCCTGTCGTATCACATTACAACTAAAAACTGAACGACGGTGCAACCTCTTTAATAGGCGCGGATTATAGAGGTTCTACTGTAGTTTTGAGTCGTATAAAATGGCCGTACAAAACTCACTAAGTCTATTTATGGCATATAAAAGTAGGCCTTGCCAATTTGTACCTATTGGCGATCTAAAAATTACGTTGAGATCTGCAAAACTAACTAAAGTCCCCTTTCACGCCACTAATATCAACCAAAAATCACGAAATAAATAAACTAAAGCTTCCTAAAATCGTCTCTCTCACTTCAACATTCGAACTGATTCGCTGTGATTGTGCTAAGTGTGAGCATGAGTCCTTCCAAATTCGCCATTTCCTGATTAAGTTCCTCGGTGGAGTGCGACGGCTGCAGTCTTTGTACTTCTTCAGCGGTGTGTGGGGGCGGATTCGTCGGGTTTATGCGAGAGGGGGGCGTGCTCGCCAAAGTGCTCGAACTGCTCGTCGGGGGCTTCTTGTACGGCGACGAGTTGGGCCTCACTGCAACCAGTTTAGTAACCACAACTCTCCGAAGGTAACTAATATTACGGAGAACTAAAGACTAGGTGACGAAACGAGATTCAACGTTTTTCTTACCCAAAAAATATTCCCAAAAATTGATAATCGCACAGAAATCAGCGTTTGCTGTTAAATACAAATCATGTAATTAATTAATTGAGAATTGAGATTAAATTTTTGTAATATTTCTACTGACATTCTAAAAGAAACGATGGTAAACAATTTTTTTGTGTAAAAAATATTTAAAAAGAATTATCCGTAGCCCAAAAATTAAATTAAGATTTTTTTGTATAAAGTGATCAACGGTCCTGATTTAGCCAGGACATGGCTTTGGCCAGGACAGGCTTAAATTTTTATAGTTTTGTCCTGTTTTATGTCCATGTCCTCTGATTTGTCCCGATTTTGATACAGACAGACCCATTTCCCGGTTTTAAGATTTTTAAGTTGCTATTTTAACTAGGATTTCTGATTTCTCATATTTTTTTTTAATTTTTAAAATTCCAGTTTCCAGTTTTTTAACTTGGAAGAAAACACGGATTCTGAACGGTAATGTTCAATTAGAATACATTTTTTCCCTCACTTCCTACTAGTTTTTCAACCACAAAGACACAAAACCGCCTACTCTAATTATAAATTCAAATGTTCGCATGGTATTTGTTTGTGGGCAAATCGCATTTTTCAAAACTGTATTTTGTGTTCAAATAAACACCTTTGAATACCTTTGGGGCTGAACCGTTAAAGATACATAGATATGGTCCCAGGAACATTAAAAAAATAATTCTTTACAACTTTCTTTCTTATATATTTTTTTGTATCTTCAACGGTCTCTGCAGCCTGTAACCTATTTTGTTACTTGTGCTCATTGTTATTTAAAAACGGTATTTTTTAATTTATTTTTCTTAAAACAGTTGCGATTTATGGCATCAATAACGGAACTACCAGAGAGCGGGAGGTTTTATTTGTACGTCGTGTCGTATCCTAGTCTTTAGGTATTCTATTTCGTGTCGTACTTTAGGTCGCAAAAATTTAAAATTAATTATCAATTTGGGCATTTTAAACAGAAAATGAAAAGACAAAATCCTAAAACCCGGACTCCACTAACAACTCACCTATGTGTTTCGGCTGGGGCGTCCCAGGGGCCGAGATGGGGGGCGGAGCCGGCACTGTGAAACTCTTCAAGGGGTGACTCTGTGCCGGAACGCGCTTGCACCCCTGGGACTCGGCGAGGACGCCCAGACCGGGGGCGTACGTAGAAGGGACGTGGGCCCCCATTGGAGGCACTTGGCTACATTTAAACTCATTAATAACCTAATTGATTGTTTCAGTGGTTTTGGTACCTAATGTTGGAATCGGTCCAGCTGGAGGGATGCAAGGCGTAAGGATTTTCGGGGTTTGCTAACGGATCTACGGTCACATGGGCCCGAGCCATGTTGTACTGGGTGCGGGGGTACGAAGGCCGACTTGAAGGCGTCGAGTCTGTGCTCGATTGGCTTAGAGACGTGGTATTAATTGGGGTTGCTATTGCTGCAAAATATTTTCTTATTCTCACATTTTCGGAATCAATAAAGTGATTTTTTATTAACTGTATTTTTTGTACTAACACAAACAGCACATGCAAGCCAATACTTACGTTCTCTCGGCGGCGTGGAGACCACTGGTAACGTTATAATTGGCTTAGATCTGATTGGTCGTTTGATTTTATCGTCAGGGGAAACACCTAGGTGTAGCAAAGCGAAAAAGTGCATAAATAAAAGAAAAAACTAGGTTGTGTTTATTAAAAGCGCTCTAAGTACGTCATTTTTGCAGGAGTGTTATTCCAATTCATTAATTGATTTTTTGGGGTGGTGAAAGCCGCTTAAAAAGGGGAAACAGAAAGAGCAATTAAGCGGAAATGGATTATCTGGTTACGCTGGGGCGAAAATTATGTAAAGTATTGTTTGTCTGAGCCATAATTTGGTGAGAAATTCATTAATGAAGAGAATTCGGAACTAAAAAGTGCTCCAAAATGACTGTTTCGATTGGTAACAGATTTGAAAGGATTTTTATTTGCAATTTGCAACACTGCAATCAGTGCAACCTGATACACGTTTAAAAATAAAATTCAGAATTGCCAACTAAAAAAGTAATTCTGGATCACTTTGCAAAAACAATGAGGGGTCGTGTGTATCTAAACTTTCTAATTAGTCGATACTCAGGTTGCACACTCTTTTCGCTCTTTCATGAGCTTATGCATTTTCAAGATTGTTACGGCTGTGTTTATGTAAGTGAAGTCGTAAAAAAGTATTTAAAAACATAAAAATGCTGAGCTTCTAACTTTTTATCAGACTTTTAGATTATTACATTAAAATACAAGTTTCAGAAAGCATTCAGTCAAATTCAATACACTTTCGATATAGTAAAAAGATTTCTCGTTCTTGCTGTCGCTTAAACACTGAGAATACCTGGAAGTAATTATTGCAACAGCCAATTTATGCAATATTGCCAAAAATAAAGACGAAGGCGGAAGAGAACCTAGATTGGATGATGGCATGGGTGATGAAGAAGAGATAAAGACAGAAAATGGGCAAATTTTTGCAGTGCCACATAACAATGAAGTCATCTTCGAAATAATAATTATAATGCTAAATTATGAAACTTTATAGTCGTTTAATCGTCTTTAATTTTTTTTATTAAATAACATTGTTGAACACAAAAGCAAGATTTAGCAATTAACTAAATAAACGTCCATAGCACCACTGAACTGATTTTTCAATTCAACTCAACTTAACTCTTTCAATTTTATATCTAATTCCAAAGACTTTTTCATCAATTGTTCCAACATTAGCTCGAATTCTTTTTCCTCCTCGAATTCTAAATATGTAACAGCTTTTTTAATGTTGTAACGATGAAACTGGTGTGGACTTTTGGGCATCTTCTATCACACTGTTTTTCCAGATAATTTTGTAGCGGATTTGTTGGCTTATACTTGCAGCACTCGTAATTTATCCAATTCTCAACTTGAACATGTTGCGATGTAGATGGTAGCTCAAGATGAAAATTCTAGGACTTCTTCGAAATTGAAGTTCTCTAATTATTTTTTATTGAAATCATGAATTGGTGTGTTTTTTTTTCTTTTTGGTATAAAGTTATTACGTTTACAACTCCGTCTACACCCTAAACATAGACTTTTTGTTGATACGTAATAATATCTAAACAAGAGTTTACACATCTAGCTCTTTTTCTGGCTTCAATCACCCCTGCAGCAAACCTTTGTTTTAATAAAATTTACTCAAAGTTAAAAACTTAAGCAACTACTCACAAATTTTAATTTTGTTGAAATAGGTAAAAAAATCCGCAACATTTTCACGTATTTGTAAACTCTTGATAACTAATGATAAGCATTTGGCGGATTAAATTAACTAACAGATAAAATGTTAGGGTGCAGCTCGATTTATTTAAACTCCACTTATATCTGCAAGCCTAGGTCACAGATAAATAATAATCTGTGTAATAATAACGATCGATAAACAAAAAAATAAACTATCAGATAAATAATGGTCCCAGAAAGTGCCAAATACTATTTCTTTTTCAAATTTAAAAATACAAAATAATATGTACGAAACCGTGCGAACCTTTTTCGCATGTTTATCACTACGTAGGAGAACTCGTGTTTTTGTCAACATTTGTGACAAACAAAATCTCGATCTTAATGAAAAAAAGTGGATTCTTTAGCGAGTTTTTCAAACATTCCGGTTTTTTGGCGCGTACTTTTCGATTTAGGGCGCTTTTAACTATCCTATTCTATGTCATGTTAAACCAAAAATCCGTTGAGAGCATGCGTACCAAGTCAAAACTAAACTTACCCATATAGTTAGGAACATACGTGCGTTGATCTAACGAATTTGTGTGTATACCAGTTTCGTGAGGATCGTAATCATTACCTCCCACACTTCGCGGTAAAGTCATAGCGCCACTACTGCTAGCGCCATCATGATTCGACTGACTTTTTTCCATTGCTTTCAATTCCATCTGGTCATGATGGATCCACAAATCAGGGGGTTTCACACTTTGGTTACCTTTCTGGTAACCTTTTTTACTCCTATCTGGAGACGCAGTGGCGTCGCGTCTCCGACAACACAAAACGGTTGTTACAACGCCTATCGTTGTAACGGCAATGATACAACCTCCGATGAGGAAGTATATGATAACAGTCCCGGAAAAAATTCCTTTCCCGTCTGAAACAACAATAGAATTACACACAAAAAACAAAAGCACGAGGTGTTTTTACCTAAATGTTGCCGCGAACTGCTTACCAAAGTACCAACATCTAATAAAAATAAAAAACAAACACAAAACCAAAAATAAAAAAAAAACAAATAGGTGAAAATTTGTACTCACTTGATCCCGTTGTGAAAATGACAACATTCGAAAAAGGTCCATAACCTTTACTATTCCGCGCTTGAACTTTGAAATAGTATTCGGTGTTGGGCTTAAGGTCGCCCAACACGGCTGAATGCTTGTCACCCTTGGTCGCTTGTGCCAGCCATTCGCGATCGCTTTTTGTTTTATTATCCGTGTATAAGATCACGTAACCTGGGGAAAACGGGCGATAAAAAACCCAATTAAGATAAACTCGATCTAACCTGTTATTCGACCGCTGGTTATCTTAGGGGGTTGCCATGTCAATTCCACCAATTGCGGTTCGTCCTCTTTTAAATGCACATCCAGGTCCCTTGGGGACGCGTTCGGGGCCAATTCCCATGTCGCGTTCTGCACAACCATGCTCCAGGGACTCTCCTTGCGGCCTGATTTTAAGTTAATTTCAAAACGTCATTTTTTAAAGCAAACAAACCTTTGACGAGTTTCACCGCAAACTCATAAAGTGTGTTTGGTTTGAGATCGTCGATCATCACGTTGAGGTCTGACACGTTCACCGTGCGAGTTCGCATCGTTCTTTCGGCGGTGTATTTCACCACGTAGTAGCGGTTGTCCCGCACGAACTAAAAATACTCCCGAATAATTACAACGAAAAATACTATTTACTTGTAAAACACACTGTCCCTGATTTTTCAGTAGGAAAAATATTAGAAACAGAGGCGGATTAATTGGGAGCTCGTGGCGATAAAAAATTTGGTGCTCTTAGACCCAATCTCCCCCAAAAAAATTATCTTTTAGAAAACTTCTCAGTTTCAGATTATTTAATAAACAATATTTATGTAGATGATAACAAAACTGAAAAAGTTAAGAAAAATTTAAATTTGTGTGCAAAAATAGTGTTTACAGAACAAATTACGAAGGTTTGCGTAATGCTAATGATTGTGGGATGACCCTTTCTCTTATGCAATGCACGTCACAATGATAAAAATCATTTATAAATGTGTAAACAAATAGTAGGAGGGCCCTTAAGGAGATAGTATGCTGAAATATTCCTTTATGTTTACTACATTCTATACAAAAATTCTTGTTATTTTTCAGTGTGTTTCGTTTAAAATTTCCGCAAACTGTTGATCTGTCCTCCCCTATCGTATTTCTTAACATTGTATGCACAGATGCATTCTAATCAGACTATTATTGTCAGCTTTACCTGAACATAAACGTCTCTTTATTTATCACCGAGATAGTGAAAGGTCAATTAAACGTCAAAGAAACTTACTTATAGTAAGTTTTCTCGTAAATAAATTTCGATTTTTCAGACATTAAGTACTCAATGCGACTTGATGGACAGTTTCAGCCACCAGAACTTTGAGATTTGACTTAAAAAACTTAATCTCTGCATAAAATAATGTATGTATGGCAGCCGTAACTCGCTTTTATGGTCCTACAGCTTCAGGCCATAGAAGCTTCTTTACGCCCTTAATACATAAATAACTACAGACTAAACAAAATCTTTCATCTAATGCAGTTGGCATCAGTATTGTTAATAAAGTTTTCTTACTGTTGTAGTAGTCGATTACTTTTTGTTATTTAGATACACGTACAGAATATTCAAAGTTTTACCTCGTGACAAAAAATAAATACTTCTTTTTACGTAAGAACAAATCTTTATAATGGAAGCGATAGAAATTTAGATACGCTCCCAGCTCCCATTCCATGCTTTATAATATAATTCTAAATTCACACCTTGTTGCAGCGAATCGCAAATAAGCTAATTTCAGAATACTATTTTTGAAAATAGTTTTTCAATGATTTTTGCATAATTCCTTCTGCCTTAAGTAAATGAGATTTATTTTCATATCAGTACTAAGTTTTCAAATTATTTGAGAACGCAATGTATTTGCAATTTGAACAATAATTGTTATTGATCTATTTGGTAAGGAAAGCTCAATGCAAAGATCTAATTCACAGCTCAAAATTATTTTGAATTTGACGAACAGCGATCGTCAGCAAAATCGTATAAAGAGGATCGCTTTATTTGACCAATATAAAATTAAAGATTCGATTACTCAAAATTTCATAAGTATTAAACGTAAAAAAATTTCACGTTTCGTTGCTTTTTCTACTAAAACATCAAACTGATAAAGATGCACTGTATTGTTTTTACGCCAGTTTTTACCGTTTCCATAATCCAAACTGTTTTTTTTTTTTTATAGAATAAAGCGATTTTAGGTGTTCGGCAAGAGGTTTTGACATTTTTGAGCCCGTTATCATTAAAAAGCAAATAATTTCTACAAAATTGTTAATTGAATCGTCTTTTTCAGGCAGTGTAAAGCGATTTTATCTTTTTGAGTTCGAGATTTTTCGTTTTTATTTCTTTGGTTCAAAATGGCAAAAAATTGCAGTAAAGGAGCTGCAACTGCTAATTTATAATTTGAGCACATACTTAAAGATTAATTTTTAAATTATTGTACCAGAAGCAATTTTTTTTTAGTTTTAGGATAATTGTGGCGTTCTTTGTTAATTCTAACACCATCAAGTAAATCTACGACAAGCAGTAAAATTTTGAATACCTACCCTTTACGTACATAATAATAATTTCTGTTTTGCTTTTATTCAACATGCACTTATCGAGTTTCGGGCCCTCTTGGAGATTCAGGGCCCTTGGCGGCCACGAGGCACTCAATCCGCCTCTGGTTCGAAAGGCAAAAAGAAAATCAGAAACAATGAAATCCCCACTTCTGTCATTTTACGAAATGTATTTTTTTTTTATAAAATAATGGAACCTTTTGGTTCCTATTTTGGTTGTGACCTATTTAACAGCAAAAAATGCAATTGCGACGTTGCCATTTTTAATAACGGCAAAAATCTCCCGAAGTCTATACGCTGTTTGTTCTACTAACCTGACTTTTACTAAGTGTGGTGTCCGTCCAATACAGTACAACCGACGTGGCACTTAAAATCTGCGCTTTGAGCCCCACTGGGGGTATCAAAGGGGGCGACGGTTCAGGCGGGGGCTCATCTTGAGTCCTCACAGTTGTATAAACCGGAGGTCCGGGTCCCATCTGATTTGCAGCCCTCAAACTCAAAACATACTCGGAATTCGCTTCGAGTTTATCAATGAGATAATTGCGTGTTTTCTCGTCCAACTCTTGAGTATACATATCGGGGATTCCCTTGCCCCAGCCTAAAATATAATTCCGGACCCGAATGTTTTGGTTGGAGGGTGGTGTCCACAGAACGTACAACTTATTCGAAGTTGGTCGAACTAAAATAAATACATGAAAATCGGGGAGACAATAATACCAACTTTTGCCACCTCTCAGAGGCCCAGGTGAGTCAGGTACTCGCGTTTCGTCTAAATCGTTTTTGTACGTTTCAACGGTGATCCATTCTGTTGGTGGGCTAGTACCATTGACGTTAATCGCCCATAACTTGACTTGGTATTCTGCACCTCGCTCCAAGTCGTTTAAAACGTAAAATCGCTCGTTGGCTGACGTGGTTACGGTTACGCCCTTTTTACCCTGTTTGCGGTATTTTAACTTATAACCGGTTATAACCCCATTTTGGTATTCAGGTGGTGGTGGTTCCCACCGGACTATAACAGTCTAAAACAAACAACTAGCATCTATTCCACCCCCAAATAACTAAAATACCGTGCTCGTGGGTTCTAAAGTAATGTTAGAGGGTGGTTCCGATGGTGATGCACTTAAGGTTCGAACGATTTTTTCATCAGTTGCCGCCCCTGGTCCATTCTCATTTACAGCAACGACCCAAACACTATACTCGGTATAAACCGATAAACCGACCAGGTGATACTTTAATTCAGTCGTATCGATATTATGCTCAACCGAAGAGCTCGTCTTGAATACAAAATTTGAAAAAAACGACAGAAAAAATTACAAGTTGTACCTCCATGTAATACACCATGTATCTCAAAATATTGCCGTTGGGGGTCTCTGGGGGCCTCCAGTTCAAATAAATCGTCCGCGGACTTGTCGCGTAGGCCACAAAGTGTGTTGGCGCACTCGCTACGTGTTCCTCTGATTGCGTCGTAACTGTCAAACTTTCAGACGACACCCCCGCCCCCACGGAATTAATCGCAACCACTCTAAAGTGATAAACTTTACTGGGGGTGAGCCCCGCAATGTTGATTTCCTCGAGGCGAGACCTGCTCGTATTTTGCACCCGCCATCTAAATAAATAAGGTAAAGTGAGACGGACCGCAGACTGAACACCCACCTTTCGCTGCCTTCCTGTCTGTAGTAGACAGTGTAAGTGTGTATGTTGTCGTTGTTCACCAAAGGGGCCTTCCAGCTCAAGGTGACGAACCTCGCCTTGACGATGGGGGCCTTCAGGTCCTGCGGAGGCCCCGGGAACCCCTCGGTTGTTTTGGCAACCGAGCTTTCGGCTGTAATGGACGTGGAAGAGGGAGGGAAAAAAGCATGTTGAGTATCACCCAAGTTAATATTATCGTAAGACTCGCTACTTTTCAACGAGGAAAAAGCTCTTTGAGGATCGTAAATCGTCTGACTGGAGCTAGATGAGTCTTGCATGAAATTTTTACGGCGTGCAAAATGACCAAAGTCTACATCGCCAAGTCGAGCGGAACTGTCGGGTTTCAAGTGGGAGAAGAGAGTGAAGGATTGCATTTGGTCGATGGGATTGTCGCGATTTTTTTTCGATTTTTTACGCTTTTTCGGGCCTACACATGCACACACCATGCAGTTAGTAATAAATCAAGCCGGGACGAGGAACGGAACGGGAGAAATAAAAATAAATCATAAATGAAAATTCAACTTAAATATTGTATGCAACATTGATTTTTGAAACGATACCAACCTGGATTTAGCACTTTCAAGCTAGCCGCTGCTTGGATATTCCCGGCGGGATTTGAGGCAAAACATTGGAAAATACCTGAATCGGAAGGCATCAGTCCCATTATTTTTAAATTATGACTGAAATAAAAACATCAAACAGACTATCGGAGAAAAATATAGACGTACCCGTTGACTATTTGATAATAATCGTTCGAAATAATTGCTTCCCCGTCCTTGAACCAACTGATTTTGGGTTCAGGGTTACCGTAAACGCTACATTCTAATTCAATGTCTTTATTTGCATTTTCTATTTTGTCTTGGGGTTTTTTCCTAAACCTAGGAGGCACCTAAAATATCGCCATTACTTAATACGGGAATTACAAACGTACAAAAATATGAAAATACTTGGTGCTTCAAAAATGTAATCGTGTTTTCAAAATAAAAATTTGTTTTGTTTTTGTGAATCATAAACTCCTATAATTTTTTTCGACAAAAATTTAATTTACTTTATTGTCTTTGTAAAAAAAATTAATACATAGTTTAAAAAACTACAAACAAAACACATCAAAAAAATTATGATATTCGTAAAAACAATCACGTTTTTAATGCACGTTATCATGATTCAATTAAAATTTTCAAAAAGTAAATAAACAATAAATTGCAGTGGATCACTATTTACTAAAACTTTAATTTTGTTCGGTGGTATCATGTCTTTGCAGTGTCATAGGCTAAATGGGCAACAGGCGGCAGAATTTTAGGGGCGGCAAAAATATCTTAATTTTGATTAAAAAAAAAACTAGTAAATAGACGAGTTGCATTTTTTTCAATCAATTGATCAGATTTTTAGTTTTCGTCATATTTTTTACTTCGTAAGTTCTTAGTTGTTTGGTTAATGAGCTTTAAGAAGTTTTTAGTAGTTACAGTTCATATCATATTATAGAAAATTCACGATAAGTACTAGAAAAAGCCTGAGTAGTATACAACACAGAACAATGTCTTTGAAAAAAGTCAGAAAAAAGTGTAAAAATGCCCACGTTTTTGAAAAACAAAAACTTCTTAAATAAATTGTTTTAATAGATATTTTAGAAAATAAAATAAATAAAATAATTTGCGTTGTCTTGCGTTTGCAGAACTGGGTTTGCCAAACTGATTGAAAGAAGCTAAAGATATTACTGAATTTAGAGTAAATACATATTTACTGATTTGTTTTTATCAGATTCCAATGCTCGAAAATTGATAAAATTTGTTTGATGTTAGAGTAATTAGACTTCTTTATCTGTTGTAAAACAGTGAATATTAAAACACCAATGTCCCTAACAATTTTTCGAGCAGTTAATACAGTTGAGCTGTTCATTTAAGGTGTCACAAGAGGGGTGGTACCATTTAAAATTTTCAAGGGTGGTTTGTAGTACGATGCCCCTCTTGTGACACCTTAAATGAACAGCTCAACTGTATTAACTGCTCGAAAAATTGTTAGGGACATTGGTGTTTTAATATCCATGTCTCCATGTCAATAAAAATCGTCCTTTTTCTAGATTTGTAAATTTTTCCTTATTTTCTGAATTAACCGAAGAATTAACCAATACCTATTTTTTTTTAAGAAATGTCAGACAAGGGCGGCAAAATTAAATAGCCCTGAGCGGCAATGGACCTAGATACGCCACTGTGTCTTTGCATGATAAATTTTATTTGTGGGCAAGATTTAACTAATTTTGTATGTTTTTTCCCACCGTTTTTGTTTTTTGTATAATTTAAAATTTGTAAATTTAATTTTGCAAAATTCTTTTTATGTAATAAAACACAACTTCAAAATTTTGACTTCTTGATAATCGACTACAGAGTAAACATTTTTAGAATATGTTTTGTTTTAAACAATAGCAAAATTTTTATTTGTACAAAAAAATCTTAAAATTATTATCGCTGCAAAATTTCAAAACAAATATTTTATTATTTTAGGCACAGACTTCATTAGATAACAACTTTTTTATCAAAACGCATAAACAATACGAGAACAGTTTATGTAATTTTCTGTATGTTTGACTCTCTTATCAAAAAAAATGTGTCTCCAACAAAAATTTTACCATGGCCCCAAATTATCATCTTATTTTTATTTTTTAATTTGCGATAGTCTGTTTTTTGGAATATTTTATAACGCCACAATCTGTTTTGTAAAACACTTCAGTTCTGATTATTGTCATGCTGTTATTTTTTAGTAACATTCAAAAATCAAAAACACAACAACGTATTTTATTATCTCGTGAGACCAACATTATGCGAAAACATTTGTCTGTCTGAGGGCGTGATGTTTGCATAAACGGGAAAAAATCCGATAAATAAATCGAAGGTCTCGCCCTATTGCAACAAATGCATCCCGATAACGACTGTTATCTACCAAAATGCAATTTTATTGATTCTGCGGGGAAACTTACTTGAACCTGAATTGTGGCGGATGCATCTAAACTATCTTCACGATTCGCAGCTCGACATTGATAAGTCCCGGCATCCTCTTCCTTAATATTAGTAATTCGTAAGGAACTCGTTGAACCGACTTTACTAAACCTACTATCCAAAAAACTGCAACAAAAAACGTAACCTCTGTCCACAAATCGCCCTATTTCAACTAACGTCATGTCGATGGTCGAGCCATCTTTCAGCCATGTGATACTCGGATGTGGATATCCATTAGCGGCACAGTCGAGGGACACGTTCTGCCCTTCGACGACCACAGCTGACTTGGGCCTCGCGATGAAAGTTGGGGGCACGAAGTGGCCCTCCTCCCGGTCCCCGCTCACCGTCAAAGTGGCCTTATTGCTCAGTTTATACAAATTCAAGCCTGTGGCATTACACCTATACGCCCCCTGATCCGACTCCGCAACTTCGTCGATTTCCAGCGCTCCGGAAGGAAGCAAAGTCATCCGAAGTTCATCGATTTGGAGCGGCCTTTCGTCCTTCAGCCAGCGGATTTTGGCGGGCGGCGCCGCCACCACGTGGCACGCGAAATGAGCCCTTTGGCCCTCGTACACGCGGAGGTCGCGGGGCTCCTCCAGAAAGCCCGAGATACCTTTAATATTTATGAGTTATCGCTTCATGAAAAATGAGCAAAGGGATCGCATTCATTAATTTTTCCTTTTGTAAGCAAATTGCTGTTTATCCCAATGCAAATAATAAAACTTATAGTGCTATTCTCTAAGAAAAAATACACGCTATAGCACTCTTTAAACTATAGACTATAAGCAAAAATAAAATTCTCTAATAAAATATTTTATAGTGTCTCACCTAAGACTTTCGAGCTTAATATCTCAGTTATTCGACAACAGATTGTTATGAAATTTAAAATGCAGATATCTTAGGAGGTGGTTCTTCAATTAGAAGCAAAAAAATGACCTCAAGTAAAAAAATGTAATTTTAGCACACGTTTCTTTTATTTAAAATTAAGCCCAATTACCATATCATTAAACCTGAAAAATAGATGGCCACACATAAAAATAACCAAATCGCTCGTCTGATCCAAGGAAAAAATTAGATTTTGTTGTTAAAAACTTTTCCAAATTTTGAAAGTATATTTGAGCAGTCACCTTTTGAAACAATTGATGAAACACTGCTACGCAGCATTCTGAGCACCATTGAAAAAGCTGCCAAAAGTGTGCACAATGTTAGAAAAGTAAAATTGTATTAATTTGATGAAATTAATAAACTTTTATAAATAAACTAACTTTAATAAACAATTATTAAAAATAAATTTTTTTGTGTATCAAAAAATAATAATTTCATGTAGAAATCTGCGTTTGCCAAAAATGCTTATCATTTTCTTTATGTATGTGAATTTTTTTAGATTTTTTCTGCAATTCTTTATAATAATTATTATTATTATCATTTATCAATTATTATCAATGAATTAAAAATATTAATAGTATTAATAAAATAAAAAATTTGAAAACATTAACCAAACTGTCATTTTAAAACAAACGATGTTTTGTGCAAAAAATTTTGAAAAAAATTCACTTACGAGCAAACGCTGAATTCTTTGTGATTATTATTACGGGTAGTTTCTATTTGTTTCGCCGACTTATTCAATCCCTTTCAGTTTTTTTGTTAACCTTTTTCTTGGAATAGAAAGCAGGTAACTTTGGCTTCGCTTAGACAGTTTCAACATATTCCGAAAGAATAATGTATTTCAGATAATTTAATTGCACAAAAATTATTCAAGGTTATTTGACATTATTTAAGCTTTCTCAATCTACCATTAAAATTCTTCATGACAAAATGATTTTTTACCGAAAATAATCAAATTGTATTCTGTTGTTTTCCAAAGTAAAAAAAAATTTCGTATTCCAAACTTTTAATCATTTATCCGTTTTTGAGAAATGAAAAAGGAACATAAAAATTACTAACAAATAAACATTACTTCGAAAGGAAAAAAACATCATTGATGCTGGAAGCATCACTAAATTCAGTTCAAACAATTTAGTATATGAATACTTGCAGATGCAGAATCATCATCTTTCAAATGTTCCAGTCTTTAGCTGATCGAGGTTTATTTTGCCCTCTCTTCCTCTTGCCCCGCACTTGACTGAGAGATTCTCAGCGGCAAATTATCTCAAAGTAAAATGAATATTCGCGTTTCGTTCAAAACTAATAATAATTTTTCTAGTTTCTTGGTCGCATTCTATGCGTATCATTACAGTGCATCTTTCCCCTACAACGTTTCTCAAAATATTATAAATATTTGTTTAAATTTTTAATAAAAAAATGTAAATTTTTTTTTTCAAAAAATTGTTACGTTGGCACAAATTCTAATTGCTTAAAAGGCTCAATTCCGTTTAAAAAAATTGAAAAATAATTTTCATAACTCTGTCGTTATCGCTTCATGAAAAATGAGCAAAAGGATCGCATTCATTAATTTTTCCTTTTGTAAGCAAATTGCTGTTTATCCCGATGCAAATGGGCCCGAAAAAACTGAATGGGGAATAAATCATCGTATCTGATCAATGACGGGTGGATTGTTTGTTTTTGGAACTTTCCGTGAAAAGTTTGAAAAGCCGCAAAGCTAATCACGGGATTAATTTCAAATTAGGCGTTGCCAAAATGTAAATGAATTTAATTCGGTGAAGGCGACAAAGTTTGTGAATTTTTCGCCGTAATTTGAATAAATGAATTTTACTCACTGGCTACATTCAACGTGGCCGCTTTGCTCACAATGGAGCCGACGTTCGGCAGCGAAGCCATGCATTGGTAAGTCCCCGTCAATCTTTGTTCTTCTAACACGCTATTTATATACAGTGAACCGTTTGTAAGCTGAGACCTAGAAGTAATTCGAGTCGTAGACGGATTTAATTAAATGCATCTTTGGTAAATCGATACCTGTATGGATCACTTAAATACGTCAGTTTTTGTCGGTCCTGATCCAGCCACTGGATCAGGACGCTGGCTGGATGGGACGATTTAATGACGCAGTCCAAAACGGCCGATTGCCCCGATTCCACGACTGTGTCCGTCGGTTCCACCGTAAACTCCAGCACATGACCTGAAAGGAACAAAACAGCGGCTTTATTCGCCCGAATCGTAAAACTTTCAAGTAAACAAATACTTAAAACGGACGTAAAATACGAAAAATTAAGTCAGGGAGTGGCTATTACCGCTCGAAATGGTCGGTAACGACAGCTGAGTCCGGTTAGGGATGCTCACTTCTCAACCCTCCAAATACACAAAATTGGAAATTAGCCCACATGTGGTGGGACAACAGTTGCTCTTATCGCTAAATCGTTATTTATTGCTGACCCCTTATCTCAGCATGTGTACATTTGTTAAATTTCCAATCAATGAAAAGTCAGACGTGATGTGTCATAGGGGGCAGGGGTCTGAGCTAGACTGGCTCAGAATTTTAAATGTGGACGGAATAATGAAATAAATTGATTGCTTTGTGGCATAATTACGGCTCTGCGTGAGCAGATTTTATTTCAAAATTCGAATAACTTTATTTAATTTCCACCACCAAACCAAAATAAGCAAAATTTATCAAGAAGAAAAAGCATTTTTATAAATTGTAAAATTGTACAATAAAATAAAAACTTCTCATCGTACAATTAGTATTAATCCAATTAATCTACCCAATGTTATTATCGTTTGATTCAATGTGCGTTTCGATGAAAAAATTGGAAATAATTGGATAGAAATTCTTTCATTAAAAAATAGTATAACTGCCTGGGAGTATAACCTGATCAAAGTGTATTTTAAAATATTGTCTGGTAATACGTACCAAAAAAGTTAATGATGATTTTTTGTATTCCTTCCAAAACAAATTTTACCTATGGGCAGGTCATTTCATAAAAATTACAAGTTGTTTTTTACAAGTGACAAGTTTACGAGTTACATTAGATTACTATGCAAAAAGTATAAAAGTGACAAGTAAATCACCTGTAAAATAGTTTTTTCTACTTTTGTTTCGTACTGAGGTCATTACGATACGCCATTTGGGTTTCGTAATATCCAACGGAGTGCTATAATAATTACACTAAAAACCAGGGTAATTTAGTTGGAAAATGATGGCAACCTAGTTTTTTGACAATTATCTGAGAGAAGTGTCAGTGTCAATCGTCACCTGTTTCAAGTGATAATTTAATCAAATGAATCAATTTCGAACCTTTAGAGGCTTTTGTAGCAACCCTGATACGTAGTCCCTTCGAACACCTTTCGTAGTGTACAAACATGACTTCAAAAGCCAGTGCAAGTGAGTAATTTGAGATCCCATTCTCCTTAGGCCAATGTTCAAATTCCGCGTATTTGCCACAAAAGCCCGTATTCGTTGAGGGGCAGATAGATTGCAAAACGTCTTGGACACTTTCAGAATACATTTTACGAATAAACTAATGACGATCCAAATTATTAATTTAATTTCATTGCCCGTGCAAATGCTGTCAACTGCCACAAAATTCCCTAAATTTCGAAATTGATTTTTTTTTTGTTAAAAAAGGTGCAAAGTAGAAAAAATAGTGTATGATATCTCGTTTATAAGGCATTTTGTCGCACTTACTCCATTATGGCACTCCTCGCTGCACTCGTCGTGCCCCAATTCCGTGCGTGCGACAAAATGCGTCTTATAAAACTCGTATCATAATATACTATTTTGAAACTGGCCCCAGGTCACGTCAGGTCAGGTCATAATGATGATTTTTTGTATATCTGCCAAAACAAATTCCACTTATACCTAAGCATATGTAAACCTAAGGTTATTACTCAAATTATTACATATACAGGGTGTATGTCTTAATTTCAACAGGTAACAGAGATTAACAAATAAAACACCTTTTCTATTTGTAATTTTTCCATAAAAGTTTCGCAAATTTATTTAAAATTTGGAAAAGATAACATACTGAAACCTGTACCCGTCTATGGGTACAAAAATAAAAGTGCCAAACTATTTTCGTCGTGATAGAAACGGACAATTTAAACAATTTAAACATTTTAAAACAACAATGAAAACTGTTAATATGAATACAGACTAATTATTAAACAATGACCGGCCCGTTTGCACAAAAGAAAGGAGGAAAACAGAGCAAATAATAAATAAAGAATTTTGAAAAATGTTATATAGAAAAGTTGTTGTATTTGATCAGACTTATTACGTGGTAAAATTAACACTCGTATTTCTGATACACCCTGTATGAGTGTCATAAAAATTTGAATTTTTCAACATTTTAGTTTTAATTAGAAAATCTTTAAAACACTTCAGTAATATTAAAATAAGTTTTAAAGGATAACTTTTATTGTTAACCCTTTTAACACCTAAATAAACATAAAGTAATAAAAATAAAAATTAAGGATGTTTTTATTTATTATTAAACCTCCCCATTTTTATGAATAACTTCGAAAAACCAATTTGGAATAGATGAATGAAGAGTTAAAAATACTTTCAAGTGTTGGATAATCATTTGGTGCCATTTTTGAAGACTAAATCCAGGGAATCAGTTGATTTTTTCAACAAAATAATACCCTAAATCTCCTTTGTAGAGTCCAAAAAGTGTCTCGACTTCTTAGCTTAGAGAAGAAAATGTTCGTGTCAGTTAAATGCCTATTTGTTTCCTTGATTTAGACCCTTTACTCCACTTTGAGGAATATCTGAGAAGCTCTTTCAAAATGCATTTTTCCCCCATGATAATTTTTTTAGGAAATGAGGGAGTTTACTGCTACAAACAGATAAACTTTAGGAAAAACTGCAAAATGTTAATAAAATAGGTAAGAACAAAGCTACAATAAAACTATGAAATATGGAGTCAAAAATTCAAATATTAGACCACACAATTTTATAAGTGCTGAAATTAAAACAAAATAGTATGTTATCGTTATCACCAGAGGTTATTACTTATAATAAGTAAAAGCTGGAGTAAAAGCTCCATAAACATAAACACAACCTTTGCCAATTTTTAAAAGCTTTTATTTAACTCACAATGTTATCTGTCTGTCGGTTATTTTTTCGGAGCCAAATTTGAAAGGGTTCCCGTTGTCCCATTGAATTGAAATTTTGCACACTTACTTAACCTACGTGACAATGCAATCCTATGTAGTTAAATACCCCCTAAAGGGGTTAAATAGGGTTTTGAAGTTTTAGGTTATGTTTACAAAGGGGTTCTCGATTTGTAAATTCGAGAGGGTTCCTGTAGTCGCAAAGAAATGAAATTTAACATGCTTACGTAATCTGCATGACAATGCAATTCTATATAGTTAATTACCCCCTAAAGGTGTTAAATGGGGTTTAAAATTTTAGGTTATGTTTACAAAGGGATTCTCGATTTGTACATACCATAACTTATACCGACATAGACGGTCGTTTGGACGTCACGGTAGATGCACAGTGTAATAACAATAAATCTATGCAATAAATAAAGACTAAAAAGCAAAAAATAAAAATATATAAAAAATATTTTTTAAAAAAAGCTTTTATTTAAAAGATGCACTAAAAAAAATAATGTATTTCAATCACAGGAGAATATTTTTTCTTACAGGTTAAAATTCTAAAATTTATAAAAGCTTTGGGAGTTATAAAACTACGGCATTACAGAATTACTTTGTTCAGTTGACAACTCTCAAAGCTTTTATAAATTTTAGTATTTTAACCTGTAAGAAAAAATATTCTCCTGTGATTGAAATACATTATTTTTTACTTTTTAGTGCATCCTTTAAATAAAAGCTTTTTTTAAAAAACATTTTTTATATATTTTTATTATTAAACAATCACAACTTGCTCATTAGTGTCAGAATATTGGCTGAAGCGAGTTTTATTCAATTTTTGCTAATATTTTGCCCTCATTTAGGTAAATTAAGTTGATGCAAGTTGGGCACCCTTCCTTCTGAACTTGGAGCTGTAGTAAGCTAATGAAGTGAACTTTTTACGTCATAGGAAAATTAATCCGTCTGCTGAACGTCCGCCGTTTCCAGAATAACTCGGCGTGTTCTTGTAAAAATCCCCTCCCCCACCTAGCCTCGTTTTTTTCTTTTAATTCCGACTTAATGGCTCGAATTTCTCTCCAGGGTGGTATAATATAAAAGTTTCATTCTTGAAACATGACCCGGAACTTTCGACACGACACCAATTTCCGGTCAAGGGTGTCCAAAAATCGATCACGCACCGGTTCATTTTTTCAGCATCATGTGTCTAATAGGTGCTTGTTTTAAAGCGGATGGCATGCACAATAGAAATACGATATATTGCTGTGCTAACATGACGCGGTGTGTTGAAATGCCCCTTTGTCGAAGAGTATAATGGATTCAAACATCTGTTGGGAGGACTAGAGGTCCACACTTCTTATCAACGATCTGACATCTCGGTGTGCATTTTTAGTTTCATATTTTAATTTATTCCGGGACAAGATTTATTGACGCCATTTTCGAATCGTAATTACAATGCCTGCTGCTTCTAATTGAATGTTATTTTCGTACAGCGAGGTTGCACAATAAATCATGTGTGGTGTTATAAAAATTTATTCAATGGGCCCCGCTGAATACAATGCTGTCTGGGCAAGGCACCTCAAAAATTATATCTAATTAAGCTGCACACGTCCAGATCGCTCTTTCAATGGTTTTTCAATCTGCAATAGAATTCTACCTCACCCTGTACACGATTTTACAAAAAATAAGATAAAAATCAAATGAAATATTCATAGGGTTTGGTTGGTTTGAGGTTGAAATAGCGCCCCAGGGGACGGCCCAAAGTTTTAAAGTTTGCAAGATGCAAATCTCCGGTTAATTTTTCACACGCCTAATTGTTGTCAAAGCAACCCTTTCCCGGCAATTACTCCTCTGAAAGGTAATTCCCCCTTTTATAAAGTCTTAAACCAGCGTTTGCGATTAATTGGACGATTCAGTAAAACGTAATGTTGAGGCGATTAATTTCAGTGAATTAATTACAACGCCACGATAATTACAGTCGATTTGGTTGTAATTTAGCAGCTTATTTGCGCAAAAAGATAAACGTTGCACTTTTGTATGTTAATGCTAATTGGAGATTAAATCAATCGGGCCATTATCATAAATGAATAATTTAATAGGGATGGTAAAAAAGGTTGGGGTGCCGTTAGGCAACAAAGGAGCCCGAGCGTCTCAGTGATAAATATTGCAACAAATATTGATCCTTTTGTGCCTTTCTCTCCACAATTATCTGCGGTTGGATAGACTTTGTACCTTACTGGAACAAGGTAAGTGTGAGTCGTATCGATCATATTTGCATATTTACCAGTTTTTCAATTAGAAAAATGGAAGCGATGCAATCCGGCCAAAGCGTAACCGACACGGAATAACTCGATTACCACGATTTTATTCAAGCAAATTTATCCGATTAAAAGCAGGTAGGTTTTTTCAAGCGTCAATCAAGCATTTCGAAAAATATTTCTATGGGTCAGTAAGACCGTTAAGATAAGGAACAAAATAACTTACGTAAACTGCACCCAAACAAAGTGATCAATAGTTGGACAGTTTTGAGGATTTCATTGGTTAGCCATGTACTTTGACCGGAGTTTAGCAATTGCAATGCGCTTGAATTTAAACGCTGCATTTATGCAATTCACTCGCATAAAATATATTTATACATAAAGCTGATTTTCCCACGATTTAATTTCCAATCATAAATAAAACGCAAAAACAAATCGCGCAACGAAAACGCCTTTGCATGTCGTTTGAAATCGTGAACAATGTCCTATTATATTTTCAATTAGGTGCACAATTTTCTCCCATTTGGATGCTAATAACGAGAGTGAATGACAATGAAAGACACTCGCCATGAAAATTGAAGACGGACAATTGTATCACTTCAATTTTTCCGCAAAAAAATCGTCGCTTTGTTTGACACAAGACCTAAAAATGGATGATGACTTTGACTCAATAACTCTAGTCAGTTGGTCTTGGTCCAACTAGCCTATTCGTTTCGTCCATGTAAACCTTCCTTAAAACGAGCAAAATGCAGGTGTAGGTTGGGCGGAAACCCGCCGCAACTTGGAGCATTTACCCCACGAGCATTCATTTTTAGCACGTTATTTCGGTTGAAAACTATGAAGGTACGGCCGTCATCTTTGGTTGTCTCGCCACTAAACCTCCATAAAAGTCGCAAGTTTCAGTTGCCGCATCATTGGGCGCCTCCCTTCTATCAGATCGAGCTTTCCAATAAGCGGAATAATTCATGCTTGAGCCAATTAACCTGAATAAATTGATAATAATTAGGAAAAAATCTCGCTATTGTAATTAAAGCTAGACAGTGACGTATCATTAAAATTCTCGATGCACACAGATGGCATTTTAAGCAGGGCTCCTGCTTTAGCAGATGCGAGCTTTTTTCAAATTTATTGTGCGCCTAATTAATCCATCCACTCAGAAAACACGCCATCAACTTTTTATTTGCCTACTAGCACAAATTCGGAGGCATAAATCAACACACAACACCAAAACCTGCAGTAATTAATTTAAAAAAGCGCTTCTAAGGCACCGGTGCTGTTTCCCAGGGAGCCCGAGATGCGCATTTCGACGCCTCTAAACAATTTTCTGTTTCAAATTAGAGAAGCTGCAATATGGTTATGGTTTTAATTAAAACCAACGAGATCTCGTTATTGTTTGCTTAGATAATGCGAATTACACAGCCCGGGTGCACCAGCTAAGAATTTCTCCAGCAATAGCTTTGTTATTTAATATTTACTACGAAGACTGCTCATATTTGAAATTAGAGCACAAACAACTGAACAGGATATTTCAATAACTTAATAATTCACATAAATCAAAAGGGAAGTAAATAACAAAGTAAACGGCGTTTTCCCTGGATAACATGTAAATTTCATCAGCATTAGAATTCTCGCAGCGTCAGGCTGGTCTTTCCATTAAATCCTTCAATACGTGTACAACAGTGGAAGAATGTGGCGAATGCTGTGACATATGAATGGACCGACTGCAGTGTCCCTGAATTAACAATACTTCCACTTCTCGATGGGCAAAGTGATATGGTTTCAACACAATAGTGCTTCTAGGTAGTCATTTCCTTCGTTATCTCGTCATCTCGCACTTGATTGAATTATGTATTAATCCCGCAATTACATTCCCGATGCTAATTCCCACGCCCCTGACGTGAAAAACGGCTTTTAAATCCTTCAGGGATTTCGCAAACATCACGTAAAAAACGAAGTGCTCCCGAGGACTATTAACTTTCACACCTTGTACGACCCCCGGGTGCGAAAGTTTCGTCTAAATCCTCGAACTCTAAAGCTTAACTTTCAATAAGCTTTCTCTGCACGGGTCAGATATAAATTCAAGGGTTTGAAGTGATATTGAAAATCAACGAGAAAGCTTGATTATAATACTCCGGAGAGCGAACGCTACGCATGTGGCCGGAAATTATCCATTTCGACCCCAAAAATGGGTTTACGAACGGCGGGCGGGGTGATTTATTGTGTTTCTATTTGTACCGTATTTATAAATGTCGGAAAAAATCCGGTTCCGGAGATGTCAGTTACGTTTCAGTTAATCTTTGCTCTTGTCAGGAAAGCAGTATGATGGTGACGTGTGGTGCAACTTGAGCAAAAGTGAAATAAAATACGCCAGACATGGAGGAAAGTGATATTTTTTTTTGATTTATGGTTCATGGACACAAGTTATGGCCTCTTCACTCGAAAATTCAAAAAAATTAACTTCATAAAGTAAAACTATCTACGCAGATTTATTTAAATAAAAATTCGGTAAGAACAACTGCAAGACTCCCCCGTCTGAATTAAATAAAAATTTACATTGAATATGTGGAATTTGAATCCTATTTTTGAGAGCTTTTAAGGGCTCTATCCCCCATATGAAGCTTTTTCCATAATTCCATTTCTACGTCAATTCCTAAACCTAATTTGGACGAAAGTGATAAAAGCTGATAACCGCAGATCAGAGATAAAAATAACTTCCAATTTTTAGGTCACAGATTCTATGAAATTTGAACAAAAACTGAATTAATTAAAAAAAAACTATAGCTAAACATAAGAAATAGCCAACAAAAAATAGTATTTTTTTGACTTGGAAAACTACTAATCTTGAGAGGTTTCGACAAAGTAAGTAAGAAAATCTGAAAATGAGTATGAAATGCGTGATTTAAAACTGGTTGGCTTAATTTTAAAATTAAGTTTAAAATTAGAAATGGCAACAAAATAACAGAATTTGAAAAATATTGCCAAGCTTAGGTCGCTTCGCCCACTAAAAAATATTACCATGACGAAGATAAATGATAAATAAGCAAAAAATTACAATTAAACTCCAATTTAAATTAATTACACATTTTAATAGAGTAATTAATTGCCATTATCGATGTCCATTCATTACCGGTATTATTTTGTGTCGCTAAAACTAACATTAATAACATATAAATGATAAACCCGAGGCACACCATAAAAACAAATATTGGTTCGAGTATTACACATTTAATGTCCATCCGGACCTGCACGACCAATATAAAAGCCGTTAATTTATTAGTTGTGGTCGTAAAATTCAAAAATATAAATTAAGCACTACCGCAACTATGATTTATTAACCTCGTAAACTATGTTAAGTGGTTTTTTAAATTTTTTCTATTGTAATAAAAGAAAGGTAATCCCCATTATAGAAGAATGATTTAACCGCCACACAGGTGGGATTCTGTGAAAAATGAGAATGCATAATTCTAACATTTTTTAATTGATTTATTAACATAATCGGTTTCTCTTTAGCCCACATGTGCAAAATGACAGGCAGGTGTTAGAATCAAGGCAAAAAATAATAACGTAATAATCGTCCTCGTCCACATAATAGATAGTACCAATAAATTCATTTCAGATTCATTATGAGTTGACGGCCTCATATGAATGAATGCGCTATTGCCGCCCACCGTAAGGAAAGGGCCATGATAAAGTGGTTACGTCGTTAATAAATTATCTGTTCATATTACAACGTTATAATTTACTGATTATTTATCGAGACCGGTATTATTAGGATTTGCAGGACCTGAATCGATGTCCTTTAACCAAAATACATCAACGAGCACTAAATGAAAACGATGACAATCTCGGCAGGTAATTGCCAGTTTTTACGATGCAGTAAGAAATCTGGTTCGAACAAGGTTTATCAGATCCTCAAGAATGACAATCACGTGTCAATATCCAAGGCAAGCTCGCAACTATTTACATGTTGCCAACCCCACAAATTCCGGTGATTAACTCTAAATCCTGGATCATGGAGAAGATTTACACCCCACTTTGCTGCGCCTCAAAATTATTGCCTTTATTCACCATTTCACACTATTACAATTAAATTTTCCATAATAAATATAAAAATCGTTTCGCCATGAATAACTCACAATGTAAATAGTAAATAAAAGCGCTTTTTATTAAAAAAAGGCTGGTTTATTTTTTGTCCATACACATTATTTGATTGTATTCGATAATTCCTCCCAAAAATTTAAATAAAATCAATTTTTAATCTCATTCCACAAGAGATGAATGCAAAATCCCGAATTTTCCGAGGATTCAAACCTCTCATTAATTCTCAAAACAAAATCTATTAATTATTATAAAAAACGAAATCAAATTTTGCATGAAATACAACGCTGGTGGTTTCACGTCTAGATTATTCCGCTTAAAATTAAATTGTTAATTTCGCAAAATGTTCAAATGATTCATTTTAAAATTAATACAACTAATTGAATGTTAACTTCTCTTTAAATTTGTAACCTCTTTAAAGATAAAAAAAACTGTTTTTATAATTACCTCTTTTTAGTACCTATACAAATAGATGAGAGGAAGGATGAACACCTTGGTTAATTACCGGAAAAGTATTTCATACACTTTTATTCCAGGTTTTATCAATTGTTATTATTAATTTGTCTTATTTTTTAACTCACATATAACTAAATTTTCTAAACTTATAAGATTATAAGAAAAAGTGATAAAACAAAGCCAATTCATAAACCGGTAAAAGTAAAGCACAATATTAGCAATATTTTTCGAATTGAATATATTTCAGAAAGTATCAAATGTATTTCAGATTAGTCAACTGTATTTCACAAAATCATTTGTAAATACAATTATTCATCTTTTCTGAAACACATTTGATACTTTCTAAACTACAATTGAAAAACGTTCATTGTATTGTATTTAACAATTATTATTTTAATATCTGATTTACTGACCACTTAAAAACTCACTAGTAGGGTCTTGAAAATAGGGGAGTAGCGAAATAAATAAAGTCGTCTGAAATAAATCATTCCTGCCAGCTCGCACTATTTAGTGTTTCAAAAGATTTGGCCAAAACAGAGTAAAAAGATTGTAAAGTTGAGTACCTACAGAAAATTACAGACTAGAATGTAGAAAATTATGAATACCGAAAGGTGAATAAAATATTCCAAGTCAATCCTGTGAAATTTTTTATTCACCTTCGCTATTCATATTAAAAAAACACTGAGCAAAAAAAATGATCTTTGCATCGAGTCTGAGTCTGCAATTACCGATCGTTGTCTATTTCGCCCAACATGAAGTGTTAATTTATTAATGACTTCATAATTAAGCACGACATAAAAATTTTAAAAAAATCGTAAAATTGGTTATTCAAGTGCCTTTCATTGACAAACCCACTCATTTTGAAAAAATGGATCAGAAATGATTTTTAAATCGTTCGAAAAATTAAATTTTGTTTGTGGGTTTGTGGTAAATTGAAAACTTCAAAAAATCTTTATCTCCAGTTAAATGTATTGTATTAGCCAGAACTTTGAACCTGGAAAATATCTTGAGAACCCCTTGGCGGCGACTTGAAACTCCTCGATCGAGTATTCGTGAACCGTCTTAATTTAAAGAAAAAGCCTTTCCGCCCCATTCCTCCCATCCCACCCCTTAATGTAACAAAGCCTTCTTTGGCTCCACGATCATGTTCTTAATTCCGCATCCGCGTCTAGTTCCGAATCAATCAGAAAGGACGAAGTCTCCGTCCGTACTGTTTGCGTGATTCTCTGTGCAAATTTACTTTAAACTTTTACCAAATAAGACTTGAAAAAAAGAGGAAATGAGACGTCCGCCGCCGCCTGACGAGGCCGTTGCTCTATCAAATCGTCGTGAAAAATGCACACAAATCACACGATTTCGCGTTATCCCCGGTGTAAATTGTTGTCGTGACTGGAGTTTGCGAGTTTTCAATTGGGCTGTCAGCAGATGGAAAACGTGCTAAGCTAGTAGAAATTCATACGATTGGGCTTTCAGACTATTATGATGTGTGAGGGTTTTATTTGCGTTACCACTTTTCAGGTGCGGATGTCGGAATAATTTATGATTGTGCATAAAAGAGGAATACATGGTTAATTAACACAGAAGCGCGGCAATAAACTACGGAATCGGGCAAATTAAGTCGTTTTTCGTATAACTGTACTGGGAAAGAGACGATTTAATTGGTGCGAGTGGCGCGGATCACAAGATATGACCAGCGAAAGACACAGTTATGTCAGTTTTGCAACTCTGTTGATTGTAAATTTCGGTTTACGAGAACCAAATTAATTTAAATTGGGCTTTACGATCGCGAATTACGAGTTGTTTACAAGACAACCGCTATGCTATACTCTTGACAATCATTAATTTAAAAGATAAAAACTTCGAATTTCCAAAAATATTTTGGCACAACACTTGCCTTTTGAAGTCTATTAAATTAAAAGACAACCACTTATTTCAATTCACAGTTAAACAGATTTGCAATTTTGTTACGTTCTAACAAGATCAAAGAGAAAATGAGTGATATTTCTCTTTTATTCACAACTGATACCAAAATTGATTTTAAATCAGATTTATTTATGAATCTTATTAAAACTGTAGACTGCTGGAATGTGACATCGAAAATGAGCAGTTTTGTCTCTGGAGCCATTTTTAAGATGCATCTCTGCAATGCAACCATTTTAACAGTTTAGGAGCAAACTTCTGTCGTAAACAAAGTGAAACATGTGAAACAGAAAATAAGATGAGCTAAACCTAAACTTAACTTTTACCACCATAGTGTGTGAGAAATGCAGTTGGTAAAAATCTATCAGAAAAGAAAACTTTATGTTTTAAATATTTTTTGCATAAAAGTACAATCATTTCGACTGGGAGTATACAGGGTGTATCAGAAATACGTGTGTTAATTTTACCTCATAATAAAACTCATCAAATACAACAACTTTTCTATACAGGGTGTCCGTTTTTCGAGCTCCACCATGGGGATCTCAGTTATTACAAGAGATACGAGGTCTGCTAAATTAGGGCAAATTTGCGCATTTTTATGCTGAATAATTATCTGAAAAAAAATTTGATGTGTCATAGTTTTTGAATAATTGTAAAAAAACGGAAATTTGTAATTTTCGTTTTTATTTTTTTCAAGCAAAAACCAAAAGAACTAGACATTTTTAACTAGGACGTTCTTCAGGCACTTTCTTATAAGGAATCTAAATCTGACATCGTATTTTCCAAGGCGTTTTTCTTATGGACGCCATATTCGATTTCTGTATTTTTGTTCCTGATTACAACGATGTATCACATGATATGATAGAATCTTACATGCTAATTAAAATTAAAGAGTGCTTTGGTAAAAACGACAACAATTTTGTTTTGAAACAAACTAAATTTTGGATGTTTAATTTAATTTGGATCTGGAAGGTTCACATTTCCGCCAAGCTTACTTATTTAAAAACTAAACGACATGATAAGCTAGAAGTTTATTTTTTGCAAAACAAAACAAGATAAAGTTATAAAAATTCTGCTCGCATATTAAATAGAACTGTCAAACGTTAGTTTCTTAAATAAAATTTTTGGCGTTTTTTCCAAAGCACTCTACAAAAATGCTTTTTTTTAAATTTTATCAGCATGTAAGATTCGTTCATATCATGTGATACATCGTTGTAATCAGGAACAAAAAGACCTTTCAAAAATACAAATATTAAATATGGCGTCCATAAGAAAAACCAAATTTGAGTGTTGTAACTACGACATCAAGAAGAATTAAAAATTTTTTATTTTTCTCAAAAAAATTCTAAAAACTAAAAATGACATCAAATTTTCTTTTAGATAATTGTTTAGCATAAAAATGCGCAACAAATAATTGAGATCCTCATGGTGGAGCTCGAAAAACGAACAGCCTGTATAACATTTTGCGAGAAAGTCTTATTTATTATTTTCACTGTTTTCCTCCTTTCTTTTGTGCAAACGAGCTGGTCAGTGTTTAATAATTAGTTTGATTTCATGTATTTTAAATTGTTTAAATAGTCCGTTTCTATCACAACAAAAATAGTTCGGCACTTTTATTTTTGTACACGTTTTAATACGTTATCTTTTCCAAATTTTAAGTAAATTTGCCAAACTTTTATTGGAAAATTACAAATAGAAAAAATGTTTTCTTTGTTTAGCTCTGTTACCTGTTCAAATTAACACACGTATTTCTGTTACAGCCTGTATGTGCAAAAATTTTCGGTCAAAATACTCAATAATCCCCTCAAGTTTGGCAACATCTTTCTGATGTTCGACGGACTTATAAAGCATTTTAAACAGGATTTTTTTTGAAAATCTTAAGTGTTATTAGGTGATTAACAAAATAAAACATTCCCATTTTCACTGATCTATCGTAAATTTATTTTTGAAGATCTCTCAAAAAATACAATATTTATTCTTCCCTTTTTGAAATATACAAAAAAAATTAAACTAATGGACAAAAAACTGGCTCTTATAGATGTAAAAAATATCGTTAAAGTTTGGAGTGTGTGGAGGCGTAATTTAGTTACCGTTCACTTTCTAAAATTGCCTTCGAAAATAATCGATCAATTATGTCAATTTTTTCAATTTACCTGTAAAAGTGTCTTTTTGGGCGTCGTTTAGATCTAGATCGGAGATAAAAATCAGCAAAGTAATAGCACGAAACGTTTCTTTCTATGTAAATTTGGTCGGGCCACGCCAACATTAAATGAACTATGCTTCATTTAAATTGAAACTGCACATGAAACATGATTTATTCATCAAAAGAAAAATTAAATATAAAATTATCGTTTAGTGAAATAATCAATGAACGTCAAACACTTCCTTATATCGTGAAGATTCCTTCACTACATTGATAAAATGTTTGAACATGACATGCCTTCATTGTGTAAGCACTTTTGACGTTGAAGATAGCCAGTATTCGATAAATGATGTTCACGCTAGCGTGTATTTAATAACCGATTATCCAAATATCGTCGAAGGCTCTGACCCGTGACCAAAAAACACAATGCTCATACGTGGCCAAAAGCGAAAAAGGAATTATTGACGTGTTAACGGACGGCAAAACAATAGATCACCGCCTTCGGTTTGATCCCTCGCAGCTGTCAACTCGTAATAAATGACCCTTGGTCTTCCGACCGATCAAATATTGAGAGATATCTCTCGGATAAACAACAAAACAGTAAAATTATTAGCGCCGAATCGAAAACTCTCTTGACAACATTTTCTCATTCCGTTACGGAATTACGTTGGATGTTCGGAAATGTCAGTGGAATCCCGACAAGCAATAACGTCACGGTCTATCGAAGGAATTGGGACAGAAATATATGAGTAAATGTCAAGAGGCACAAGAATTATTGAACGTGCATGAAGCTCGTTATTCAAGCAATTAGAAAAGTTTCCTTGTTAAGCTCCATCAAATTATTAAAATTGTACGGCCACAAATGGCTCATACAGACGAGTTCATTAAATTTAATTACGAAATTATTATTGAGATTAAAGTTACAGAGATTGAGAGTTGATGTAACTGCACTGTAGGGAAGGCAGTGCCAGGCAGTGTTGAAAATTCCTGACCTGATAACGGAAATACGTCAGAAACGCTCTCAAGGGATAAAAATACAGCCGAAAACTTGCAAACTCAATGACAAATGAGTTTTATCTCTTGCACCTACATTGAACAAAGTTGGGACATGTGAAGACACACCAAAAATGTGCTACAGAGATAATGCACTCAATGTAATAAAACGAGTGAAAAGAACGTGATAACGCAGTGATCCTCGCTGTTATTCATAAACTCCTGCAGCGAGATTACATTTACGTATCGCTGCCTATTATTTTATTTCACGGCGATCATGTTCATGTTCATGTTCATGAACTTTAAAAGCTCGAGAGGAAATTTCCTTTTCCCCGATCCAATTTTTTTAATCTGGCCCGGAAAAAAGGATTCGCCCCATTTCAACCAGCAAACGTCAGCCTCATTTGTCACGAAATTCCAATATCCAAATTCAATACCCCGAAAAAATAGTTGCCGAAGCCAGGCCTTACCTCGAAACTTTAAATTGCTGTTTCTATTTAGCGAGGGTGTATTTGGGAACAATCCCTTTCAAGTTAGCAAATTACGATTGTTTCGACGACAAAGCTCTCGCCAATTCACGATTTCAATCCGAAAGTTTACCAAATTTCCGACACCTAAACAAAACTTTATTTAATTGTAACTCGGGAGAGAAAAATCGGCAAACCGAGCAAACCACCCCTAATAAAGTCGATTCAACCCTCGCCCGATCGGATTTTTTCTTTTTATTGGCTCCGGCCTTTATCCTCGAGCTTAAAAAACGGCCACTCGACTTGCACAAAGGAGATTCTTTTGTCTGTAAGCGTATTCAGGGTGGTGCTCCACCGAGCATAAATCATTACCGACAACGGGAATAAATTATCAAGTGGCTTAAAACGCAGCTCTTTTACCAGAAAGATGATTTGTGCGACGCTAAAATAGTAACCGAGACTCGTTTAGCCACACTGCGAGATAACGTTGTAAATTTAGTCTTGTAGAGAAGTTAAGTGAAATAACTCGGCTTTTTGGAACAGAAATAGATGGTGTTTGGGGACGCTGAACGCGCAAGGAGACACGTGGGTGCGCTTCCTTCCTGGATCCGGACCTGGACAAAGTAATTTAGTTTCCATCACCTTTTAACGCAACAGGAAACACATAATTTAGTTTCAACAGAAATCTTTGTCGAATAATTAGATTAGTATTCCACCGAGTGTAAAGGTTAATTCGCACCCAATTTAAACGAGACAGAGACGAGTCTTATTTACCGACACCTAAAATTTACGATACGCTCGTAAATAAAACATCAATCTTCGGACTCGGCCATGACGGACCATCAACACAAATATTTGATAAGGAAAATCAATTTGTTATGACGGGAATGACACGAGTAATTCCAGAATTTATCAAACCGTTGCAATTTAAATCAAACGCATTCCACAGCAAGTGATTCCCACAGTGATAAAAAATCGCGTACTAATTGTATAATGAACTGTTAAACGTTCAACATAATTATTAAAAATTAGTCACGACATGACTTGATAAAAAGAATAATGTGAATATATATTTATTAATTATTACACATACGAGTACACATTAATATAACATGCAATAAATAAAAACTGAAATTTGTCGATGTTTCCATTTATTAATCAATCTTCCTTAAGAGCTTGTAGCACTATTTGCACAACGCAACAATAAACTTCAGATTTAATTTTTAAGTCTCCTGAATTCAGGGCATTATAGAGAATCACTTCAGTAGTCCAAATATAGAAAAAAATATAAATAAATAAAGATTCGGGGCTTCCCCACAAAGATACATATTGGTTTGAAGCTCACTCTTTGAATTGCGTTTGCTTCAAATGCAGGCTAAAAATGTAAGTGTTAATTGTTATTTATGGTGTAGATGATTGTGGAAAATAATAATGTAGTTGGAAAGCCCCGAATCTTTATAATTTTTTTTCTACATTTGAATTACTAAAGTGATTCTCTACAATGCTCTGAACTCGGAATTCGCCAATTTTGAGATGGCCTGTATAATTTTATCAAATATGCACAAAATATTTTTTGCAGCGAAAAAGTTGTAAAGTTTTAAGATCTACGAAATAAATATGGCATTTTAACATTTTTAATTCTGTAATGTTTTCTAAGGGAAGAAGGTGATGGCATCAAAAGTATTTTTTTTAAATTGTATTCGAGCTTTTTTTCGGCACCCAATCAATCTGTGTTCTTAGACTGCTACTTAAATAATAAAAATTTGTTTCAGAAGAATTTTTTTGATTTTTTTAACTGAGTTTTTAATACACCGACTTTAATTTCGAAGATCAAACCCAATAGTCAGTATTTTTTTAATATCCTGGCCTAGGCTAATCAACTTATATTTTATTTTTGTTACTGAAATGAAACATTAAAAATTTGAAGAAAGTCAGGATTCTAATCATTTCGTAACCTAACATTCACCTTATATTTTATACTTGTAATTTTTCATATTTTAAAAACCATTATTTCGCCAAAAACTTGCTGAATTACGTTATTTCAGACAATTGTGTGGGAGTTATAAACTACTCATAAAAATAATAAATGATTTAATAAATGTTAATTTTTTATTTAATTATTTACCTATATATTTCCTACTTACGTGATACACACATTTCTAAATCCGAAACTCACTTATTTACTGGAAAAAATTAAAAACTCACCGCATTTGTTCTCAATTTAGTTATTTCAATTAATTTCAGACGATTTAACTCATAAAGTAATTTGACTTGATTTTAACTGATTTACTGATTTTTTTAATATCAACTCTTTTTTAGTAACCGCAGTGATTGCAGACTGGAGCAGTTCAAGGAAAGAAACTTAGAAACAATGTATAACCTGAAATTTTATAAGATTTTTTGTTTAAAATTCTGTACAACTAGAGAAACCTTTGATCCTTTGAACTCTCGTTATAACAGGGTTATAGCAGGGTTCTACTTTTATAGTCGTTGTTTTACATTTTTCCTAATGGATTTTAACTTTGCTTCTATACAAATGTCATTAAATAAGCCAACAAACTTATATTACAAGGTACCAAAATAAATTAAAGTTTTGATAAAATTAAAGATTTCTATACAAGGTATAGGATATTTTGTCCGGTTTTCTTTTAGATGTTGTATCTTTATATCTTTCGTGTTTCCTTTTAGCAAAAGTATACTTTAGAGACCTTTGCTGAATTAGTTGAAATAATAAACGATACAAGTTAAACTAAACCTTACACAGTTAATTTCCAGTTTCAACATTTCGCTTTTCCAGATAACAATAATTAGGGGAGATCAAGCTTTAAGTTTGGTTGAAAAAGGGGTCCTTATTTTAGATTGACTGCGAAACCTCGAAACTGTAGTAAACATTCGAGGCAGTTAACTGGTGGTCGTAAAATCTCCGATAAAAGATAATGAGGGTGTAGAATAGTTTCATTCAAGTATTTATAACCACCACCCACCGTTCCGTGTATAGTTTTATGATCGCGTCACGATTTTCTATTTTAGACAACAAAACCGTCGATTTTGATCCACACCGGAAAATTTTAATTGGTCCATTCGCCTGCAAATTTACCCAATCTGCCCACATCAATTAGATCAAGTCCAGTTTCCAATTGTCCGGATGGATACCCACGTTTGCGTCATTTACGGCTCTGTCTTGAACCTGTAGATGGCACGGCTTGATTTATGTCAGCATCTCACCCCATAAAAATGCCTCTTTACGAGCCTCCATCCCTTTCAAGCTCGATTTAATTTAAATAAAAGAATAATATACATTCCAAGACGTGATTATCATGGCGATGTTTAAACATTTGTGGTTTCGAGGGGTGTTTTGAGTTTCCCATTCCGTGATGTCTACACGCATTTTCGAAATTGATTCGTACGACATTTTTTATTAAAACGGGGCGGAATAAATTTAGAGATATTAGAGCGACGAGTTCTGGGTGAAACATCGCATTTTCTATGCACACATAAAAAGTTTTTGCCTTTATAAAGGGTTTGCGGATACTGCTGCTGGAATATAAATCTCTATTACAGGCACAGCAGGATCCGGAATGGGGCAACAGTTTGAGTGTCAGGGGTTCGGCAGGAGCTCCACCATTACCTATCAATCAATCAATAAGGGAACAATAACGAGTGTACACATAAAAACACATGCACGAAATTCGAACCTTGACGTTGTTATAAATAAAAACTGAGTTTTTTGCCGCGACCTTAACCTACCACCCACCAGTCACGAGGTGATTTCTGAATGAATTTGAATCATGTCCCAATTTCAGCCACTTTCAGAAAAATCCAAGTACCGATTTGAAACGCTACTGTTACTGTATTAAAATATTAAAGAGTTTAAAAGAATAGGAAATGGCTTTATTTCCTTTTACAGAGATAGCCTCTAACTTATTTCATAAATAAATTAACGGTATCAATAAAATACAAAGCTGGTTTATGGTGGATGAGGATACATTTATTTTATATCCAACAATGAAGAAACCACCATAGTGAGTAAATTACGACGCCATAAATTTAGTTAGATCTTTTATGCAACCTAACATTAATTAAAGGCTAGGTGATGACGGTGATGTCAATAAAATGACGAAAAAATAGTAATAAAGATTACCAACAACTGTATAAATAACAATGAGTCTTGAGTGGTGGAAGTATGAAAAAATCTGGACGAAAATCATTAGTGACATATTTTCCAGTCGTAATTATAACAAGCTCGGAGCAATGCCAGGCATGTCCAAGCCTCTTCTTATATTGGATACCAAGCGTTTTCCTAAGCGAGGAAGAACGCTGAATTTTCATGAATAATATGAGATACTTGAAATAATTTCATCAAACTACGAATAACAAATTTGGGATTACCTACATCTTAAACTTCCACAAAAATAAAATTTTCTGCTTTTCGCAATTACAGATCAGTTTAAAATCCTCATTCAGCACGCGCGATCAAAATGTTTACAAATAATGAAACTTTGTGACATTCTGATGAACGAAACGAAAGCGCCTTTTGATATTCGGGTGTCGAAATGGCTACTTTCAACTGAAACAGCCAATTTGAACGATTCCACTAAACAAATATTTAATGTTTATTTTCCAATTTTCCAGGTTTTTGAATTGAAAATTAATCAACTGGTTTCACAAAACAAAACAATTTGTTATCAAAGGTTGATTCAATTCAAATTATTAGATAACGGTTTAATTCACTAATTAACACAAGGGCACGAACTTTGTAAGGCGAAGATTACATTTTTGTCTCGTATCGTAGAAGATATGACGCCACATTTATATTTACAAATTTTTAAATAGAAAATCAAAGATTACAACACCTTATAATAAACTGATAAGATGTAAAGATTTACGGCCGACTTACTTTATTGAAGAAATTGCGTATTTTGTGATAAACCAATGTTAAAAATGGACAAAATGAGCAGCGGCAGACTAAACAACTTATCCAAATGCGGAATTGAGAGAAAAGTTTTGTTTATTTAGATGATTTTGTAAAATTGGCAGCCGAGATTAATCCAGGAACAAATCAATATTTCTAATCCGAGCAAATTAAATAAACAGTTCACAATAACGTGAATGTTTATTATTGGATGTCATACTTTCATAATATCCTTTCAGTATCCTGTTTGCATTCCGCAACTTACAGTGACTTTTATTAGCAACACAAGTGCAAAGCGTGGGTTGAGTTTGTTGTAATTAAGCGACACATTTTAGTTTTTATCTTCCTGTTTATTTCACCTTCCGTGATAATTATTATTAAACGGAAGTAAATAATAATACGAGATATGAAAATAGTCCAGTTTTCCCTCGAATTTCAACACAATCGAGACTTTTCTTACTTCCGCTTAGAACCAACTCAAGTCATTAACGACTTGACTCTTATAATTAGATTTTTGACTCTTCGTTTTGGAAAACAATCCCAAATTAAAATTCAGGATTAAATTAGACCAAAGACGATTTTACGGTTCTTTCTTAAAACTAAATTAGACTTTAAAATTTTTGTCAATTATCCGAAAGAAACTTTGCTCCTCTCCCAACTTTTCGTAATTAAGACCGTAAATTAATTAGTACGAGGAGGAAAATAAATCCAATAGCCGCATGTGACATTTACATTGTCAAACGTGACTGGTGTAAAGACCGGCACACTGCGATCGGCATCCCCAAAAAGCGAAACTTCGCCAAACCACCCTGTATAAATAACAGCAACAAATCAACATTCACATCCGATTATGAAAATCTGACCAACAATTTGTTTATTTTGTTATCAAAGGTGGTTGAGTCGCAGACTGTTGGGCGCCGCAAATTTTTCTAAATAAAACTCATCTCGCACTCGATGCTAATAATAAATAACAACGACGACGTGAATTATTAAAAGTTGCGTCACAAAAAACTAGAAAGAAAAATATAAACAAGAAAAAACTCGTGATTTGCGACAACAAAGCTTGCCCAAAATTAACCACAACGTAATTTTGCCAATGTTGGAAAGACTTTCATACATAAAACGGCACGAAACCAGTGCAATAATTAGAAATAATTATTTAAAAAACCATTCTGTTACCTTGTGTGTACGTCAAAATAGAAGCCACTGTTGCGAATATTACTAAACTATATTTACAACAACACGCATAATTTATTAAAGTCATTGTTTTTATGCAAACGCAAAGTAACAAAACCACACTTTCATTACATAACAGCGTCCTTTTTTTAATAAATTATCACAAAAACACACAAAAGTTCTCCAAGCAGTGTCACTTGCTACTGCAATACCGCCATATTTTGTTCTACGCCATGTTGATGTTATTTTTTCAAGGCTTGCTAGTAGATTGTAGTGGGGATTAAAAGCGACACGAGCGACACCTTAACGCAACTTTTACAGTTTCCTTCTTTTGGTTTGACAGCTGTCATTGTTTACGGATGTGCAAAAAATGAAAAATTGAGAAAACTCCTATCCTAAGTGAAAAGTTCGAATAAAAACAATGATTAAAGCAATCTTAGTGTTCAATAACCATGGGAAACCGAGATTATCCAAGTTCTATCAATATTTTGTAAGTAAAGTTAGGTTAGGGGCTCTGGACCCTAGTCATTTTCCTCCGAATTGTAGCCTGAAGATATGCAACAGCAAATAATCAAAGAGACGTTTCAGTTGGTGTCAAAGCGGGACGACAACGTGTGCAATTTTCTCGAAGGGGGAAGGTAAATTCATTAGTGGGGTTATCACTTATCAATGGTGAATTAGTTTGATAGGTGGGAGCGATTATAAATTAATTTACCGGCACTATGCAACTCTATACTTTGTGTTTTGTGTCGATTCGTCCGAAAGTGAGTTAGGAATCCTGGATTTGATCCAAGTTTTTGTCGAGACTTTGGACAAATGTTTTGAGAATGTTTGTGAACTGGATCTCATTTTCCACGTCGATAAAGTTCACTACATTCTCAATGAGCTTGTAATGGGCGGCATGGTCTTAGAAACTAATATGACTGAAATTCTAACTAGGATAGAAGATCAAAATAAATTAGAAAAGCAAGAGGTAAGTCTCACTAACACCAACAATGCACAAAAACACAGCCGATTTTTTCAAAGTTACGTTATTTTATCCTTATAGAATCTTTGGAATTTCGACTCAGATTTTAGAAAGAAATTAGTTGTGATGTGGTCACAGCCTGAATTTTAGTTGTTTGTAAGTTAAAATAATTCGGGAGAGGACTGTGTTGTCTTGCTTTGGTTCATTGTTGCTCGCTGCTATATCCCATTTCAGTTCATAGTAGAATTGCAACAGCGCATTTGAATTTTTTGGAGTGAAAAATAAAGCACAAATTAGGAGTTTCTGTATAAGAGAAGAATTCTGTGTTAAACTAAATCCCAGCGAGACCCTTTGAGCTAAGAAAACCCACCAAATTGTACCCCATTTCGTTCAAAAAAATGCAAATGCACTGTTACCCAAAATTTTTGATTTATATTTTACAAGATTTCTGCTGTCAAATTATTTCCAGTTTGTGTTATTACTGTTGAAAAATTGTTTTAGGCGGGTATCGCAGCCGCCCCAGCTCGTGCCGTTTCCGCTGTGAAAAACATGAACATTCCCCAACAGATCAAAGATATTAAATTGCCTGATCTTCCTCAAGCAATTAAAGACCTCAAATTCTGACCTCAAGTAGCGTCCCAGTTTCATAATATCGACCTGACTACATTTCATTTACCTTCAGACTGCAAGTCTCTACTAGAGGAACCATCCACAGCAAAATATACATGATGTTTTTCAATCACTTTTATTTAAAGCAAACTACCAGATATTTCATACTGAAGTGTGTAAATAAATATAGATTAGCAGTTTATATATTTTTTGTTATTTCTCATTAAAACTTAAATAATAAGAAGAGTTATTTATAATTCAATTTACAAAAATATATTATTTTCTTATTAATAATAAACGAGCTGAGAAGAGTCGCTTTGGTTTCAGTTATCTTCAGGTTGGTCAGTCCCCTTGTTCTCCTGTGAACAACACCAATAATCAATAAGTTAATGTATCGTGAGTCTAGCTAAAAACGTGGCCAAAAGTGTTGTGAAAATTTCATGAACGTGTGACGTTTAATGAAAAAAAAAAATGGTTTCAATCAATAAAACGCAAAAAAGGTGTTTTCTGGGCAGATAACTGAGAAGGGAAGTTCATATTTTTAAAATAGTTTAATAAAATGTTCGTTTTTATTTAGACTTCGAAACAAAAAAGATAGATCTAAAGTATTAGGAGTTAACACGTACGGTGTACAAAATCAAACGTAGCCTTTTTTATTAGTTCTCTTAAAGTCGCTAGAGAGCGCAGTTGTTCCTAGCACGTCAAATTTTAAAAGGAACGAAATAAAAAAAAGCTGTAATTAAATAACGGTGAACGCAAAACTACGTAGGAACGCAAATTGATAATTCTAAGCGATATTTTTTGCACACCGTCGCATATTTAACAAAACGCAGCAAATACGGTTGAATTTACAAAAAAATGTTAGGAACAAAGTTCTAGAGTATTAAATTTCCCATAAAAAAATCCGCGACAAGTAGTTAGAAGAGCCTGTTCAAGACACACCAAAAAAAAATGTAAAAACACCCTGATTTTCAAGGGTAAACAAAAAAGCAAAAAAAAAAACGTTAAAACACCACCGATTTTCCAGGTAGTTAAAAAAACATCAAATAATCATAAAAACACCCCGATTTTCAAGGGTAATCAGAAAAGCAAAGAAAATCGTTATAATATCCCGATTTTCAAGGTAAACAAAAAAGCAAAAAAAAAACGTTAAAACACCCCGATTTTCCAGGTAGTTAAAAAAATAAAAATATTAAGCAAAATAACCCGATTTTTCAGGTAGTTAAAAAAGTTAAAATAATCATTAAAATACCCCCCGATTTTCAAGGATAAACAAAAAAGCAAAAAAAAAATCGTAAAAGTACCCCCGATTTTCAAGGGGTAACAGAAAAGCACAAAAAAATCGTGAAAACACTCCGTTTTTCAAGGGTAAACTGAAAAGTAGTGGGCTCCTTCAGTACACAACACTTTTTAAGGAAAACACCCCCGTTTAAAATGTGAGCCAGACGTAACAACTGAATCTGTGGTTTTTGTTGAAAAAAAAAAAGAAAAATGTGAGCCAGATTTCTTATGCCAAAAATTAAGAAAACAACCCAGTATTCTTTTTTATTTTTTATGATTTCTAAAAAAATGTGAGCCAGACGTAATAATAAATTGGGTATTAATTATTGACTCGATTGGTATGCAACCAATATTACACGCAATTTTATTTCTCATGTTGGCATTGGCAATTCTACGTTTACGTCACTGTTCTGTGACGTTTACAATCAGTCTGTCACCATCAGCTATTTTCTTTATAGACTGCGAGAGTGCGAGAAAAAGCAATAATGGTAAATTTTTCAATTATTTATGAATTATACCTACAAATAATAATATAATGCGTTTTCAGGCGAAACATTTTGAAGACATTCTAAATGCATTGCCGTTAGATGATAAGGATCGCCAGTTAATTGAAATGTCCCATGAGATTGAGAAAATAAAACACACCCATGAGATTGAGATAATAAAAAACAAGCATCACTACGAGTTAGAGTTGCTCAAAAATGATCATAGACATGAAATCGATAAACTGAAAACCGAATTAGTAAGTTAACGTCATTTTGATTGTTTGGTATTGATTTAATTAAAATAAATTTACATTGCTGTCTTTTAGTCGGTGGCTAATTGGGAAAATTTGAAAAACTTAAAACTGATTGAACTAAGAAGTTTTATTGACAAATTTGATGAAAAAAAATTAGATAAAACGATTACACAAAGAACAGAAAGATTCGCCAAGTTTTCCAAGGAAAACAAAGACCTACTGAAGATCTGGAATTTAGAGACAGAACTATTTAAACAAGTCTTTCAATCTTTATATGGTAAATTGTGTGGCTCCGCCCACTCCATATTCAATACCGAGGACGGACTTGAAATAGGCGCATCGCAGCTAGAATCCAGAGAAATTCGACTAATGGGAATTTTGTGGGAAGCGTTCCCACTGCCGCTCGAAAAGTTAACAATCAGAACGTTCGACAAATCGGAAAATGTTTCTGCAAAATATAAAAATCGAAATATAAACTGAATTATTGAGATAAAATTTTTCATTTACATATAAAATGTGATTCAAAAAATTATTCATTACCTATCTAGTAATAAAAAAGGATTAATATCCAAACGGTATTGTATCAAAGTTTTCTAGGATAACTTTCTTGTCATAAACAAAACCAAATTCTTTTGTTTTTATTTTATTTAAAAGTTCTTTAGTTTTAGTATCTCTGGTAAATCAGTCAACAACCACTTTAAACAAATTTTAAGAATTCATACATATGTTTATGTGCTACTTCTGGAGCTAATTTGGTGAGTATAATATCATTAATTTTTAAATGTAGTTCCAGTTCTTCGTCTTCTGTTAGATCAATTTTAGTTTCTTTGCCGTTTACTTGACAACAAAGATAAGGTTTACCGTTCTCTTTTAAAATTAAAGTTATTTTGTTATCCATTTATATTGAAAATTATTTAAGTCTATTTAGTAAAATCATAATTTTATCTATAATACTACATTTAATTTCAAAAATAGATAAATCAAATTTATACGATTTTGTCGTTTGCAAAAATTCATGATACTCGTAGTAATTATTGTCTTTAAAGAAATAAATTTGTCCATTAATATATCTAAAAGCTTTGTCAACATTAGAAGGAATACTAGAAAACAATTCAACTATCATTCCATGTTTCTTAGGTCTAAACAGGCATTCATCAAATTCTATAAACATTGTGTTGTCATAAAATATATAAGTTTGACCAGAATAAGTACTAAATATTGCATTAATTTTCTTTCCACTAGGAACACCCAAACTTGTGATAGATCTTCCATTAAAACCATTTTTAACAACGAAACTAGGAAAATCAATAATATAATATAAGTTGTTTGTTGTTAACAAAATAGTTCCATCTGGTCTCTGATAAATTTGTGATATTTCTTGAAAATTATCTGGTAAAAAAGTTAAATAATCTGTAATTAATTTTGGTTTATTATCATAGCTCATGTCTTTTAAATTAACAATCCAGACATATTTCTTGTAGAAAATATATAATTTATGATTTGCTATTAAAAATGTGTTAATAGTTTCACTTAAGCTGCATAAATCAGGTAATGAATCAGTCTTTCTAGGAGTCAAAGTAATAGGTTTTTTAGTTGTGGTAGATGTAGTAGTTGTGGTAGTTGTAGTTGGTATTGATTCATATTTTGACCGTTCAGGTATTCCATATAAATATTGAATTGCCCAAACATCATCTTGCGTTAATTTATCACCAACTCCTTTATAATAAGCATACATAATTGCTTTATCATTGGCAGAATGTTCAATACCTAAAGTATGTCCAATCTCATGCAATAATACCGTATAAAAATTTGTTTGTCCGTCAGGGGTATTACCTAGTTCTCCAAAATACCAGTTTTCTGATTTATCAAAATGAATTCCTAGACATTCATCGTTATTTGGAAAGAATCCATGTGCTAAAATATTACCTTTCCCATCGAAACTGTTAGAACATACTCCTTTTTGACACCGGGAATTATGATTATGTTGAAACGGCATATTAGCAAATGAAATAAGTATATCTGGTTTATTACTATTAAACTCAAATTTTAATTTTGAAACCGATTCCCATTGATCAAATGCTTTTTGTGCTAATTCTTTCATTTCGTTTGTTGCCAACGAAAAATACCATTTAAGATTTGTTTTAGACCATTTGTTAGTGTGAACTCTATAAGCAGTTGGATTATCTCTAACACCACATCTAGGAGTATTAATCAAAGCAAGTGTTTCTTGATTTAATGTTCCATCAGCAGGTAAATTATAGAATTCTTGAAACTTTATTAATGCCTCATTGGTATGCGAAGCACTAGTCAAAGACGTTTCAGCTATTAATGGTCCATTACTATCTAGTCGCAGACCTGAGTCTGCTTCAGCTGACGCTAAATATCCAAATTTTTCTAAATAATTATTAATATTAACATCGCCCTCGGTTCTGGGATGGCCGTGCCAGTCATCATCTGAACTTTTTACAGCAGTGAAAAATAGGAAAAGAACCATATATTTCATTTAATAGTGTAAATTTAAATTAAATCTTCAAAAATAATTATACTATAAGAAATCATCAATTTCCGTTTAAGCGGACTTTTTCTAGGTATTTCTCTCTAGGAAAATAGTTAAAATTACTGACAAATTCCTCTTCACGTAAATTTATTTCTTTTTCATTTATTTTATCAGCCTTATATAAATGCAATAACTGTCTATAAAATTTATAAACTAACTTATATTCTTCAATTCTTTCTGATATTTTTAATCTCTTATCTAAGATTTCTATTACCCCCGCACCAAGAGATAAACAAACTAGTGGAGGTAGGGCCAACGAAGATAATCCCGATGCACTAAATAATAATTTACTGATAGATAATCCGATTCCAATTTTATAAAAATAAATGTAACTTTTTCTGTATACATACAACCGTTTTTTTAAATATTCGACTATGTCCTCGTCTTCGACTCCGGGCGGACCTTGCCTGTCTTCCTGATGAATTTGTAATTCAGAAAATTTTTCCATTTATAACATATAGATAATACATAATTAGAGCGAAGCCCTCATGAGCGAAGGGAATTTTTAACTTCGGTCAATCTTTTTCTCATTTAAACTGCACGGAATCTGTTTAAAAGAATATAATATATCATAAAAATCTTTGCCTCTGTTTACATTGATTATTACATATATACAGTAATGACCACATAAAACAGAAGAATTCATTTGTAACTGCGTGCTATTCCACGCAATATTTTTTCCGCTACTTAATAAATATTTTTTAATTTTTTCTGGTGGAGATATTCCAAAACTGTCAAAATATAAAATATTTCTTAAATATGGTTTGTTTATGTAACATACCCAGTGTGAGCCATAACAATTAGAGGGTTGAAAATTAATTATACCTGATTCATCTTTTCTAATTTTTTTTGGTAACATGTCAATTGCAAAAACACCTCGAAAATTTCGCGTAGCTTCCTGAGGCAAACCCGAATTTTTCTCATTTTTCATAATATCAGATATTTCTATATTACTTAACCCCTTTTTCCTATCAATTTTATTCCTTGTCCATATGTCTTCGTCTTTTTTGTGTTTTTTTTATCCTTTTTTATACCATCTCCAAAGGCTTTTTGTGCTAATTTAGTACCAGCATAACCAGCAGCACCTAACCCCAATGCTTTGGCTACAGCTAACGCTGCAGGAATTAAAGCAGGTAAAAATCCACCTATCTGTGTAGGAGAAAATTTGATATTACAATATTTTTTCTTCTCTTTTTTACACTTTTTAATTTCATCAATCTGATTTTCTCTTAATTTAATAGTATTATTAGGTCTTTCTGTTAAATCGAATCTTATATTACAATCTATTCTTTTTTCTTTACAACTTTGGAGTTTCTTTATTTGATTGGGTGATAAATATACTTTATAATCATTCATTTATTTAATTAAATAAAACCTCGTTTACTTCATTTCCAAATAAATCTTTTCATCTATGATATTCATATTTGCAATTCTTTGAGATTCAACTACGGCATACATATAGTAATTAACATTTTGATAATCTTTTAATGTCCAATTAACTTCTAGTTCAGATGATTTTGTTTTACTAAATAAATTTTCATCATTTTCTTTTGTTACGTCAAAAGCAACAACTAAATAGAGGTTACAAAAATCTTTATAGCTAACGCACGTACCTTCATCCAAATCTTTTTTATAATTACAAGAGAGGAAAGCGGCATACAAGCGTTGTAAATCCTCATTATTCACCTGATATTCATAAGTAGGATGTTGGGTACCGTTGATTTTAATATTTATTCTTTCTAAATTCATATTATCAAAAATCATCATTGACTTGGTAAAATTATCGTTTCGTTCAGCTTTAGAAAAAACTATAAAAACTCTAGATATTTTATTTTGATTATTTACAACGCGCCAGTTTCCACTTCCAGAAGACCACAAATTACTACGGTAACAGTTAAGCGCATTCCATCCACAAAGAAAGTTAGATTTGCTAACTAATAATGAAGATAACATTTTTTCAGTTTCTAATGAGGGCTTAACTATTGGGATCCACAAACTAATATCAGATATTTCATAGTCATAATTTCCATCAACTTTAGCGTGTAATATATTTTTTACCCTATTTTTACGTAATTCGATACGAATTTTTCCATTCAAAACTTTGTTACAGTCTCGTACAAACCGGAAAATTTTAGATAAAGGTATAAATTTTGTAATAGTTTTTTCATCTTTTGTTAACAACCATCTCTCTAAATATCCTTTATTGAATGCAGAATTATTTGTGATTTTTGAAATAATAGTTTTTATATCAACGTCTAAATCTTTAAATTTTACCGATTTATCTTGCGCCTCATATTTGTATTGAGACGTATCTGCTGAATCTGCTGTGTCTGGATACCAACACAATTGTGATGCTGAAGTATCAGAAACATCTCCAGAAAATTCAATCAGATTTGAAATTAACGTAGCAACACCCACATAATTTGTTTCTTCTATTAATACCTCTTCATAGAATAGCCTCACATAGTCAAAATCATTTATCCCATTGTTTGATATAGTTGCATAATTATTTGGATTGTTTTTAATTTTAGATTTGACAAAAATATAAGCACCTGATAAATGTTTCCATCCACTTATATTAGTTTCGAGCGTATACTGTTCAAGTTCTTTCACATTGATATTACTTTCTCTTATTTCATTGTAAGTATAACTTTTTGTTGATTCATCGGTTACAGGCATTTCATCAATACGCCATAAATTGTCCACAACGCTTTCCATTTATTTAAATAAAAAGAAGTCTGATGAAATCAGCCCCAGAGCGTCCCTGAAAGGGACTACGGCTCCGCAGGCCAAAGGCGAAGTCTTTTAAGAAACTTAAGCATTTAACAGATTTTTAATGATATCCTTTGATTTTTTAGTTAATCGATTAGCTTTCCCTTTTTTTAATCCGTCGCCTCGTAAATGTTCATTCCACGATTTTTCTTTCATTTTGTTTAGAATAGGATTTATAATTTCTTCTTTATAAGTAGAAAAGGGCGGCGATTTTACGTATGTAGACGCTATATTTTTAAGCCCTGAAGTTACACCTTGAATGATATCTTCTTTATTATTTTTCCAAAAAGGTTTTAATATATTGCGATATAAAAAACCCAATGCTGGTATACCAAATTTTTTTATAGATTGAAAAATATTTCCACCTCTAATATCTCTGTGATATTTAAGACCAAACCCATATTGTTTAGGAAATAATTGTTTTCTATGAACAACAAGTACCATTTATTCTACAAGAAAGAATAGCAATGACAATTACTGAATATCTAGAACAAAATTTAAACACTCTCCATTAAAATTTATCAATTGATTTAGCTGATTTGTAACGGAAATGCGAATATTAAATATATAATCCGTACGATTAATTGGTAAATATTTCGGATGCGTCGGTTCAATATTAATTAAAGATCTAGGTGAAATATTTGGGGTAAAAGCGTATATAACATCACTTTTGAGATTATTTTGATAACTAGATGAAACTAGGGAGCAGTGAATCAAGATTTGATCAATATCTTTGGTGATGTTACCAATTTTTGTTGCATAGTTTATTCCTTCTTTATATATTTTTTTATCAAATCCTAAAAGCTCATGTATCTTACCGTGGGAAAAGTCAATTTCATAGTCTTTGTCGCGTATAATTAGCATAAAACGATTAGTTGCATAATTTACATCAAAATAAAACGGGGGTGTTTCAAACGTTCCAAAATATTCTTGGATATAATTATTTAATTCATTTTCATCGTACAAACCGTTTGGTAATTTTAATATTTTCCACTCCGATTCATCTCTAATGCCTTCTTTCTTAATTTCGTTTTTGAGTTCGGCTGCGGAGCCGTAGTCCCTTTCAGGGACGGTACGTCGGCCATGAGGGCTTCGCCTGAATTTTATTTCGTTATTTTTATACTCTTCAGTAATGTTATCCCAACTATACCAGAGACTTGCTGTTTTTAAAGCTATTTTACCTTTTAATCCGGATAAATTAATAGGATTTTCAGAATAACTTATTTCAAAATCATTTTCTTTAGATCTAATGTGTATTAGACTCATTTATTCAATTTAAAAAGCAAGCTTCGAGAATATTCTTTTGTGATCTGACTTTTTTATGAGATTCATTTTAAACAACTTATCAAGTATTTCTACGCATTCATTATATATTTCAGTTGAATCATTTCCAGCATTTTTTGACGCAATTAATAGATCAAGACGTTCTACCATTTCATTCGGATCTGAAAAAATCTGGCATGGCCAGCGTCCACAAAGTGGACTAGTGCCTTGCATGCTGAAGACCGAAGGTCGAATCCCGCTTCCTTTTTCATAGAAGGGAATTTTTCGAACATCTTCTAAAACACTTTTATATTTTTTCAACTGTGAATACACATATTGTAAATTATCAATTTTTTCTTGTTCTTGTGATTTCTTTGCGTTTGTAATGTGTGCATTTAATGATTTTAATTTAGTTGATATTTCGGGTATCGTTGTATCAATTTTTGCGTTTCGATTTTTAATGTCTAACGATAATAAATGTGAAGGTTTTTCAAATTTAAATTGTTTTTCAATAATATCAAAATTTAAATCTTTATTAGGATCTAAACTTATTGAGGAAGGTGATTTTGGTAATGGTAATAAATTCGCTGCGCTCATGAGGACTTTGTCCGAATTATCCGATTCGTTTACATCATCTTCCTCAATTGCTAAAACATTTTTTGGATTCGTTTCGCTCATAAGAATTTGTTGCGTAAATTCAGTAATATTATCAAGTTTGTCAGTTATAGGTTTTTGTAGTTTTTTAATTTCTTCCTTCGTTAAATGTTCTTTAAATTGTTTTAAATGAATCCTATTCTTAATTATTTCACGATTTTTTAAAATAGCGTCAATTATTTCAGTTTTACTATCAGTGTTATTAGTCATTTATATATTATGAAAGACCGAAGTCTGATCCAGCTGCCATCTAGTAAGGAATAGTAGTAATAGTAATTAACAGTACTTTGCATACTGAAGTAGATTCCTGTCTGCATAAGGCCCTTCAAATTTTTTTTGAATTTTTGGATTCGTTTTGAATTTTTAGATTCGTTTTGAAATTTTATTTTACAACTTGAAACTTTTATTTTTGTTTTTATTTTTGACGTCATCAGGATTCGAACACGCAGCAAATGAATGCTCATGTTGGGAGTGCGACGCTTTAACTTCTGTGCTATCGCGGTTTAGCGATAAGCGTGCGTATTTGTGTTAAATAAATGAATACGTCTTTGCCTATTCATTTTATTAAAACCGATGAAAAAGAACATTACAACATTAATAAATTAGCGCCAAAATGGCCATTTATATTGATAATTATAGGACGAAGTGGTTCTGGTAAAACAAATACTGTTATCAATCTTTTAAAATATTTATTTTTTGATACTTTTTATTTGTATGCGAAAGATTTAGAAGAAACTTATTATCAATTATTACAAAATGTATTTGATGATGAAACGATTCAAAATATAATTGAATCGGATTTTTCGTCAGATATAGAAGACATAGTCAATGTAGACGAATTAGATAGAGATAAACAAAATTTGATTATTGTTGATGATTTCGTAACGGAAAAAGATCAAAAGAAACTGATAGATTTAGCTATACGAGGAAGAAAAATGAATGCTTCGATGATCTATATAACGCAGGATTGGTATAGAGTACCAAAATCAATTCGTTTACAATGTAATTATCTTTCAATATTTCCATCATGTGATGGTAATGATATAAGCTTGATATTTAGAGAAAAAGGATTGGATAAGAAAATCAAGGAATATTATGAAAATAACATTAATAATTTTGATTGCTTAACTATTGATTTTAAAACTCCTGAAATGAAATATAGAAAGAATTTTACACCAATAAATGACTGGCAGGACCAGTCCAAAGGCGATGACAACGTCTTTGACTAGTGCTTCGCATGCTGAATATATTCTTAGAAAAAATAGAAAAAAAGGGGGTAAGTCAACAAGAGGACCACCTGGTATAGGATTTAATCTAACAGAAAACGGTGATTATGATATCGCAGGTCACAAATTAGTTAATGTAAAACAACCAGAAAATCCTGGCGATGCTGTTAATTTACAATATTTAGAGTCAGCGTCCACAAAGCTGACAGAGTCAGTCGAGGCGAAGTGGACTAATGCTATGGATAATATGATTAAAAAACATGATTCAGAAACTATTATAAATTTGGTTAAACCTGCATTGAATAATATGATTAAAAAAAATGATTCAGAAAGCGTTTTAAAAATTGTTAAACCTGAACTGAATAATATGATTAAAAAAGATGATTCAGAAAGCGTTTTAAAAATTGTTAAACCTGAACTCAGTAATATGATCAAAAAAGATGATTCAGAAACTATTATAAATTTGGTTAAACCTGAACTGAATAATATGATCAAAAAAGATTCGCTGAATCTAACTACTACAAAACGATATATTGATATTGGTAATAGAAGATTAGTTAAAACTGCCGATGCAATTGATAAGCATGATGTTGTCAATAAAAAACAACTAGATATTTACGGAGAAAGGTTAATTAACTTGGAAACTGAATTCATGAAAAAAATTCATTATTCTTTTTTACAATTTGTAGGAAAAATTTGTTTTGTTAAAGAAGTTCATGGACAAAAGGCTGTTACTTTGCTTGACTTTTCTTTTGATGGTGAACTATTTCTTAGAATACCAATGAATGTGGAAGTTATAAAATTCTACTCAACGGCTAATTTGAAAGATTTGGATATTAGTACTAATAAAGAAACAATAGATCTTTCAAAACCCTTTACTGTTAAAGAATTTGATCTTCTATCTTTTAGAATAAAAAAAGAAAAGGTAAACACAGATGAAAATCTCGGTGGTTATAACCATAATAAACCTTATCTATTAAGAATTCCAATTTTTTTTTATATGCTAGTTAAGTTTTCTGTATAATTATCAGTCTTTGACCTTCATGCTCATTGTGCGTTTACAAAAGTAATGGTATCTCTACTGTTTGTTGTACAGTAAATGGATTATTGTAAAATATGCAAAACAAAAACTAAATCCACTGGAGAACCAGAATTTATTGTAAAATATAAACGCTGGAGAAGAATATCAACATGCAAAATTTGTCAATCAGTAAAAAATAATATTTCTAAATCACCTAAAGATATTTTAATTTTTGAATTATTTAAACCCGCTAGGAAAAAATATCCAACACGTCGCTTTCAACACAGAGGTATTGATGATACTTGGCAAATAGATATTTATGTTTTTTATAGACCAAAAGGAAAAGCAGAAGATCCAAGCTATTCTTTAAGAACAAAGACAGAGTCGAAGACGAAGCCGAATGATTTTAATAAATTTAAAAAGATCAATAACGGTTTTATCTATATTCTAGTCGCTGAAGACACCTTTTCTAAATTTGTATGGGTAGAACCTTTAAAAACTAAATCAGGATTAGAAGTAGCTAACGCGTTTTTAAAAATCATACAACAAGCGATTAAAGATAAACACAATCCACCGAAAAATTTACATGCTGATAGAGGAAAAGAGTTTTATAATAAAGATATGAGAATCGTTTTAAATAAGTACAATATCAATCTTTATAGTACTGGAACAAAAAATAAAGCTTTCTTTGTTGAGAGGTTCAACCGTACTTTAGGAAATAAATTCAAGCCAATATTGTATGACAGTTTTAATTGGCTTTCGTTACTTCCAAAAATTATAAAATCTTATAACAATTGTTATCATTCTACGATTAAAATGAAACCAAAAGATGTTAATAAAGAAAATGAAAGGCAGTTATTAGAAACCGTATATATGATTACATTAACAAATAAAAAACCAAAATTTGAAGTTGGTGATAGAATTAGATTGTCTAATATGGTTGATATTTTTCGTAACAAATTAAAAACAAACTGGACTGAAGAAATATTCACAGTTGTAGAAAAACGCGTATACAATGTTTGGATTTATTTTGTTTCTGATCTTAATGGCGAAAAAATTAAAGAGGGGATATACGAAGAAGAAATGCAATTAACATTATTATAAGAATTATTGAAATAATACAAATAAAAATAAATATAATTTTTTTCTTTTCTTTTTTTAATTCCACAATCTTTAAGTTTGCCTTGATTAATAAATTCGCTGTGTTCATCGTCGTCTTCGACACTGGACTGGCCTTGCCAGTCATTTATTAACTAGAGAAAGAGTATTTGCTAATCGTCTTTTTGCTCGTTCTTTATTGTTATATCTAATAACAGGATTTTTGTTCAGTAACGCGTTTATTTTTTCTTCATCATAAATATTTACCTCTTTTAATTCTTGTTCCAACACATTAATTTTATTATCTTTGTACTCAATTTCCTCGTCCATTTTTTCTATTGTTTCAACCGCAGCATTTCCTAATTCTTTTAAAATTCTGTTTTCCATATACAGCTGATTAGATGCTTTAACTTTATTACCAACAGATAAACTATTAAACTCAATACAGTCTTTTTTTATTCTATTTTGAATAATTTTTATCTGATTTTTGTCTGCAACATCAATTAGTGCCATTATTTATTAGACAGGGAATTCGCCGCTTACGGCTCATGAGTTGACAGGGTCAAAGAATTCATAGTTTTATCAAACATTTTATCAAATTCTTCTTCGGGTTTTGTACTGCCAGCAGTATGCTGAGAATTAGCTTTGTAATCTGATTGAGATGTGTTTGATTTGTGTTTAGATTTAATTTGTTTCTGTTTTTTGTTATATTGTTCTATGTTGTTTGATTTTGTGTTATGTTTAATTAGTGTTTCACCAGTGAGAAATTTTATTTGATTCCTAATTGTGTTTTCACCAATTTTATTCTGTTTAGCAAACTCTTTTAAAGTAATATTTTTAGAAGTAGGATCTCCTTTTTGTGCTAAAAAATTTAACGCTAATTGTCTTGATCGCATATTATTTAAATTCTTAACTGATGGAATACTAGACTCTGTTAACGTATAATCTTTTTTAATTATTATATTTATCTTTTGTTTAGCTGACTGTTCCCTTTTGGTATTATGAGCCATTTATTATGAAATAATATCTTTCTAATAAATGGAGAATAAAGACTGGCAATGCCAGCCCAGAGGTCACCAAAGGTTCCCGAGGGAATCAAAAGATTCCGGAGGCAAGGCCGAAGATTGTCAGATTGATCATGAACAAACATCTGAGAATAATGAGTCGTTATTAAGAAAATGTTCCATTTGTAAAACCATAAAATCTCATTCAAATTTTGTTAAAAGTAAAAATCAGAAATGTGGAATCGGATACATTTGTTATGACTGTAAAAAAAGACAAAATGATAAATTTACTTGTAATATATGTTTTATGGATGTCCCGATACGATATAAAAAAAGACATTTCAAAAAAATATGGCATGAAAAATTAGAAAAATATATTAACGAATTAAAAGAACAATCACATCCATAAATGTTTTTGAATAATTTTTTTTCTAATAAATGGAGCTCTCGAAAGATCAGCTTCGTAAAATGACCCTTGAGGAAATTATAAAACTTACTAATGGTGATTTAAAAAAAGTGGGCAACATAATTGAACAAATTAATAAAGAAAGTTCGTCTTCGAGTTCAGCAGAGAGTTCGTCTCCGGCATTGTCTCTGAGCCGGCACAGCCAGTCTTTGACACATGAGTCGTCCTCGATGGATAAATATTTTTTAACACCACAATCAAATAATGAGATTGTGCTAAATAAACTAAGTTTAAAAAAAATAAAAACTGTCGCAAAAAAGATGGGGGTAAAAAACTATTCGCAATATAACTCAAAGACTAAATTAGATCTTATAAAATTAATTCTAAAAGAAGAGCTCAATGCTGGCGACTGGATTAATAAATTAAGTAGACTCAATATTAAAAAATTAAAATCAATTGCTGAAAAATTAGACCTAAAGATAAAGCAAAATAGTAAAAAAACAGATCTAGTGAATCAAATTTCAGATAATGTAAACAATGAAGCGAATTTAAATACTGTTCTCAACGAAATCGGATCACCAAAATTAGAGGAAATTTTAGAGGAAACCATGTCAAAAAACGAATCGACTCAGAATACATCAATAAAAGAATTAAGAAAAATTGCCAAAGAAAAGAATATCACAGGTTACTCTAAAATGAAGAAGGCAGAATTATTACAAAAAATTAACGATCAACCGTTCGCTTTCGAAGATAGTTATTTTACAGAACTTTCAAAAAAATCTAAAATCAAAATAATAGAAACAAAAGCTGAATACACCAAAAAATGGAAGAAACATAAAGTTTACTATAAAGTTATATTATTGAAAGCCGAAGAGGAAGATTCACCCAAGTCTGATCTTTCAGACATAATAATGAAAAAAATAACTGTCATTAGAGAGGGTTTAAATGAAATGATTAAAATAGTAAAAGAGAAAACAAATTTCAAAGAAGGAGATTTAATGAATATAGTGGTTAATCATCCTGATCTTTGGAATCCTATTTCCACAGGGTTATCAAGAACTACTGAAATTGATAATTTATTAAACAATATTCAAAGTATCTTAACTTCAAATCAAGATTTAGATATATATGGTTGCACATTTCATGCCGAAGTTGTTAATATGCCTAGAGGCGCAGGTAGTGGGGTAAAGATGTTAAATATAGCTGAAGACTCAAGAACAAAGAAAAGTATAACACGGATAAATAATAAAGATAGATTATGTTGTCCAAGAGCTGTTATTGTTGGACTAACTTATCAAACAAATATAATACTCGGTAAAGAATTTAACAACAATGATATAACATATATTAGAAAAGGAAGAAATTTACAAACTACTTTAGCTCAAGAACTATGTAATCAGCTTAAAGAATATAATGAAGAGTATTTTACTTTAGATGATATTGCAAATATAGAAACAATATTAAATATTCAAATAAAAGTCGTTGCCGCAGAAAGTTTTAATCAAGTAATTTATTCGGGGGCTGAGAAAGAAGTAAAAGTATATTTATATAAGAATGGTAATCATTTTGATACAATCAATAGTATGACAGCTTTCTATGGTCAATCGTATTATTGTGAAAAATGTGATAAGCCGTATCAACATAAAGATAATCATAAATGTAAAAAAGGAAATAAAATATGCATATTATGCTTAAAACCTAAACACAAAGAAGAGTCTAAACAAAGAATATATTGTAAAAAATGCAATAGATATTGTTTTAATCAAGAATGTTTATCAAATCATTCAGGAGTGTGTGAAGAATTTCATAAATGCTTAAAGTGTAATAAAATACTCAAAAGAGGTGAAAAAACGGATGACGAAGGTAAAAAAATGATTGAAGAAGGAAATAAAATGATTGAAGAAGGAAATAACATGATGGGTATTTATATAATTGACGAAGGAATTGATACCATGACGCGTCTTGCAATTATTAGCAAAGGAAATAAAATGATTGAAGAAGGTAATAAAATGATTGAAGAAGGTAACAAAATGGGTAGTAAAGAACACAAATGTGGATGGGAAAAATGTAGAAATTGTTATAAAGAAGTAGAAATATTAAAACATAAATGTTATATGCAATGGAGACGGCAAAAAGGCGGAATATGTGAGACAATAATGAAAGACGGTGATAAAAAATATAAAGTAAAAGGTTGTCAAAATTGTGATAGAAAAGGTTGTACAGCAACTTTTCCTGATGAAACAAACAAACAAACAAACAAAGGAAAAGAAACATTATCACTTAAAGACTTGGAAAAGGGTTCTGGATATACCATAACAGATTTGAAACTTTTTACTAAAGACGGTAAAGAAAAAGCTGTAGTTATATTGAATAATGAATTTAAGTTGTTTTTACCAGATAGATTGGCTAAAAGGGGTGATGAACTAATAGGCTATATGTTAGAATATGATTTAGTTATGACTTATAATGGTTTGATAGATGTGAAAAATAAAGCAGGATTTACATATAAAACTCATGATATTACATTTAAAAAAATGGACAAACGTCCTGATAAAACAAACAAATATCCTGATAAAACAACCGAAAGAATAAAATATCACATTTATCAATGTAAAGATTGTAAAAATTGTGTTAAAAAACCGTTGGATGATGAAGAACCGTTTAAATGCCTTAAATGCGGATCTAAATACCATACAACTAAATGTTCTTATACAGAAAAATATTTATTCTTTGATTATGAAGCAATGCAAGAAACAGACAAACATATCGCTAATTTAGTTATATCTCACGATTTTAGCGGAAATGTTAATTCTTTCGAAACCAACGAAGATTTTTGCAAATGGTTAATTTCTAGAGATCATAAAGGATATACAGCTATCGCACATTATTCTAAAGGTTATGATTCTTACTTTATTTTGAAACATTGCGTTGAAAACGGTATTAAACCTTTCTGCGTATATAACGGATCTAAAATAATGTTAATGGAAATAAAATCAATTAATTTAAGAATTATTGATAGTAGTAATTTTGTTCAAGGACCTTTAAAAAATTTCCCTAAAACATTCGGTCTAAAAGAACTTAAAAAAGGATATTTTCCACATTTCTTCAATACAACGGAAAATCAGAACTATATTGGAAAAATACCTGATACAAAATACTATGGTGTTAATTCTATGAAACCAAAAGAAAGGGAAGAGTTTTTAGAATGGCATAAACAAAAAAGAAAAGAAAATTATTTGTTTGATTTTAAAAAAGAACTTTATGATTATTGTAATTCTGATGTTGATATATTAAGAAGAGGATGTCTTGAATTAAGAAAGCAGTTTCTAGAAATTGCTAATATAGACCCTTTTAGATATATTACTATTGCTGGTGTTTGTATGGCTATATATAGATCAAAATATATTAAGAAATATACAATAGCTGTTGTTGATAATCTGAAAAAAGATCAATATTCTCAACAATCAATTTCATGGTTAAATAGTTATCATAATCCAAATATACAACACGCATTAAACATTGGTGAAGCGAAAATATGTGGATCAAAAGTTGATGGCTTTGATGAAAAAACCAATACAGTCTATCAATATCATGGTTGTTTTTGGCATGGCTGTATAAAATGTTATAGTTCAGATTTTATTAATAATAAGAACAAAACAGTTATGGAAGATCTTTATGAGAAAACAATAGAAAGAAGTAAGCGAATAAAAAAGGCTGGTTATAACTTAATAGAAATGTGGGGATGTGAGTGGACAAAGTCAAAAGAATATAAGAAAGAAATGAAACAAATTGAAGAAGAAATTAAAAAATGGGAAGATCTTAATCCTAGAAACGCATTCTTTGGTGGAAGAACAAACGCAACAAAATTGAGAGTAAAAGGAAAGAAATTGAAATATATTGATGTTTGCAGTTTATATCCAACAGTACAATATTTTGATGATTATCCAGTCGGACATCCTACTAAAATATTCAAACCTCGTACGTATGATCCTGAATGGTATGGATTAATAAAATGTGCAATTTTACCACCAAAAGGTTTGTATCACCCTGTTTTACCTGTTAAAAATAAAAACAAATCTGGTGATGAAAAGCTAACATTTCCATTATGTCAATTGTGTGCAAAATTAAATAATCAAAAAGATAAATGTTCTCATACAGAATCTCAAAGAATTATCAGAGGAACCTGGTGTACCAACGAAGTAAAAAAAGCAATTGAAAAGGGGTACAAAATAATAACTATTGATGAGGTTTGGCATTTTTACGGAAAATCATCAAATTTATTTAAAGGATATGTGAAAGCGTTTATGAAAATTAAATTAGAAACAAGCCCTTGGCAGGATGATTTTGAATCAGAAGAAGAATATAGAAAAGCTGTAAAAGAAAATCTAGGTATTGAATTGGGTAAAATAGAAAATAATCCTGGAAAGAGAGCTGTTGCGAAAATATGCTTAAATTCCTTATGGGGTAAATTTGGGCAAAGACAAAATATGGGTGCAACAGAATATGTTACAGATGTTAAAAGATTTTATGAAATTTTATTAGATGACAGACTTGATAATATACATATAAACGATATAAATGAAAATATGTTACAAATTGATTATAAGTTAAAAGATTGTTATGTTGAAAATAATTTCAATACCAATATATTTATAGCTGCTTTTACAACTGCAAACGCAAGACTAAGATTGTACGAAATGTTAGATAAATTGGGAGATGCAGTTGTATATTATGATACTGATAGCGTTGTATATATAGACGATGGTAAAAATACTATCAAAACAGACTGTTTATTGGGAGAATGGACAGACGAATTAGGTAAAGACGTATGGATAATAGATTGGATATCAACAGGTCCTAAAAGTTATTGTTATAAAACAAACACAGGTAAAGTTGTTTGTAAAATAAAAGGATTTACGCTAAATTATGAAACGTCCAAAAAGATTAATTCCGAAAGTATAAATAATATTTTAGAAAAGAAAGACAGTAAAATCAGTACGCAATATAATCGAATTACCAGAGATACTAAAACTAAGGAACTCTTAAATAAAATCGAAACAAAAGAATTTGGTTTTGTTTATGATAAGAGGGTTGTTTTAGAAAACTATGATACAATACCGTTTGGATATTAGCGTCAGCTGGAGCTGACTCAAGTCTGCGACTAATTAGAAAAAAAAGACAATCCGTGGACGTAGTCCACTCATGAGCAGAACGAATTCTTATAATAGCGTTTTTTTATCCGTCAAGAACAAGTGGTAAACTTTTCCACGATTATAAGAGATATATACACCGAATTTTCATTATTTTTTTCTAATTCACACAACTGATTGAGATAACTCTTTATCTATTTTTGATATAAGTAGTTATATAATTATCCTATAGAGTAAAATCTTTGAAAAATGTTAATTCCGGCGAAGCCCTCATGAGCGAAGCGATTTTAAAATATACCTTGAAAATCGGGATATTATAACGATTTTCTTTGCTTTTCTGATTACCCTTGAAAATCGGGGTGTTTTTATGATTATTTGATGTTTTTTTAACTACCTGGAAAATCGGTGGTGTTTTAACGTTTTTTTTTGCTTTTTTGTTTACCCTTGAAAATCAGGGTGTTTTTACATTTTTTTTTGGTGTGTCTTGAACAGGCTCTTCTAACTACTGCGACACCATATTTCTATCTTCTAAATTAACTTTCCGTTATTTGACCACCCGTAATATGAAACAAATCCATCGCTTGAGCGTCTTTGGACGACTTTGGGGCCTAAATGGTTGAAGACAGAGATATGGTCTCGCGGACTTTTTTGTAGGAAATTTAATTCTCTACAACTTGCTTGAATGCGAATTGAATGCTCCGTCTGCCTGTATTTTGTTGTTTGCCGTGTGCTAATCGTTATATTAAAACAACCATTTTTTTAATTCATTGCTCTCAAAATTTAGACGGTAATCTGCGGTAATGAAACAACTGCGCTCTCCGGAACATCAACGGAACGAAACGGAACTATAGAGGACGGGAACGTTTTATTTGTACGTCCTTTCGTATCCTAACCTTTAGATATCCGTACGCAAGGCAAAGAGAAAAAATACTCGCATAGAAAATTAAATTCTCAATAAAAATTTATCAAAATTTGGATTAAAAAACAAACATTTAATTTAGGCACCGCCACATATTCACGAACATGGTTGACGATATAAAAAAAGTGTAAGGATAAAGTCGTAGGATCGGTTTCACCAACGTCAGTTAAATAAGATAACTATTCAACACCGCCTCCTTAATGAAATATATCAATATCCCGCCTGGGCATTTCGTAAAAAATGCATTGAAACTGTGATTCCGTAATTCCGCGCGTTGCTATGTGTAGTTCGTCAACTTCTTTCGTCAACTGCTAATAATGTCAAGTTATTAATCAGTTGTCAACAATGCCAATTTTTAAACGTAAGATCGAAACACGAACCAACTAAACCAATAAAGAAAAACGCAACTAACAATAGCTCGCCAGAAAGGATACAACAAAACACTATATGTAAGGGATACTTTGAAGTTTTGAGAAACAATTTACCGTCAAGTGCAGGATGTGTCAAATATTCCGCGCAAACTGTAGCGCTGACGGGAATCACTTAAACTTGACTAATGCCCAGGCGATATTCAATAGCGTTAACTGTTAAATAAATGTGGTACTTACTGTTTCACCGATTTCAATTAAAACTTATTCATTAGAGTGCAGTTAAACGTCGGTCTTTTCCACGGTTTTGCCCGTACGGTTTCACCCGTTCGGGTAAAACTGTATGTGTAAATGGTAAATGTCAGTTTTGACAACGTTCCAAAAAGTCTGTGAATTTTCATCGCAACGCGCAGTTTTTCCAGTGGAGGAGAATCGAAGATAGTGCCCATTGGATTTAGTCGTAACTAAATATGTCTACATTGACAAAAAATACCGTATACAATTTATTGTAGAGTATACAACACTTTGTAGAAATTCACCTTGTATTTGGAAGGATTATTATCATAAAAAACACAATTAAATTTTTACATACGCCACTGTCGAAGTAAAAAACGAAAAACCGTCCATTTTGAACGTGTCTTGTAAACACGTTCGCGATGTTCGTTCGCAAAACCGTACGGGTAAAACCGTGGAAAAAAACCGACGTCTAACTGCACCCATGATAAACTAACTGGACGAAATTGAGCAATTAAATTTTATTCGGTTGTCATTTTTGACATTTTTATTTTAGAATTACAAAAATTCCTTTGCTTCTTTCAAAAAAAGCTAAACTCCTCTTGCCCTTTCTCTTTTGCTGTTGTAGCTCAATTGAATTATTCTTTTTAACAAATTAACGAGCACAGTCCCAAATTTAACACTTTTTGTACTGTCACTACTAAAAACATCGTATTCAGCTAATAACTGGATAATAGCGAACAGAAGTTTGATGAAACAATTTTTTATTTAATTTATTTAATTTGTAATTGTAATAAATAAAAATTATTGGTCAAATAACTAACTGACGATTTATTTATCGTTGGTGAAACCGACCCGTAGAGAATTAAATTTCCTTCACAAAAGTCCGCATTTAAATTGCTTTAAAGTATTCCTCCAACACTCAATCAGCGGCATGAAACAAATCCGTTGCATGAACGACTCTGCACGTTCTTAGGACCTAAACCCTTAAAAATTGAGACATTGAATAAGATAAGTGCAATCTGTTCAATGATTGAGATTAAAACTTGCAGTTTTTTTGTACTTAGGAAGTTTAATTATTTACAACATTCTGTGTTACACTTTTCGTCCATCTTTAACCGTATGCGCTGCATTTTGAAAAATATGTGAGAAGGCGCAAAATTTAATAATTTTATTTTCATATTTGTTGCGAAAATTTTAGTCGTCAGTTTTCCTCAACTAATTAGGAATGTGATGCTCGTTCCTAATGTGATGCAACGTTCCTACATTTTTCAAGCAGTTAGTGAACTGGTTGAATTTAAATTAATTTAAGGGAGTTTGGAGCCGAAGCTCTCGTTTTTACTCCGCCACATTTTTTTGTTTTAAGTTAGGGAAAATCGAGTTATTTTGTAATCTCGACTTACCTTATTCCGTTTCCCGTATATCGAATAAAACGTGGTGGTGACGGTCGATTTCTGCCCGGTATTTTTATTAAAAATTGAGCACTTATTGAACGGAGGGCAATACAAGTGTAGGCTAATGGCAGTGTCGACATTCGAGGCGTTCTCCACGCGATGCAAGCCTAAAGAATCTGGAATGTTGCAATATTGATAACACTTTACGCACAATTTGCGGTATAATACGATAAAGCATCCTGACTGGTTATTTCTAGTAAACTTTTTTTTCAAAATTTTCCATACCGTTGATGTAGCACACATCGTTGAGATTAAGTCGCGTCCGTTTCGTTTCCTTGAGTTCCTCCCCTTCTTGTTGAGGCCATGCGAATCTGATCTCTTGCAGCGACCCTTGAAGCATTTTCATGAAACAATGAGCATTGGCGTGGTCGTGGATTGCTGAACCGTGACCTTCACCCCAACAAAGAATCATTAAGTTGTATCTGTCGTTGCCCTTATCAACTAAATTGCGAGTGTATCTGAAAAAAAATAAATAAATAAATAATGAGGCTCTTTCCTGCTTTCTGAGCGAACCTTGAGTTATTAAATAAGGATCAAGGTTGGAGAGTTTCTCAATGAGTAACAAGATGCAATTTATTGATCTTTGTGATGCTTAGCACTTACGTGGACGCAAAAAATATTTTTAACTAATTTTGATAATTGTCCAAATCAAATAATATTTTATTTTTTATCACTATTAACTATTAGCGTCATCAGAGCGTGGAAAATATTTGTAACAATTCCACTGCGTCGGAAAAATATATTTTTTTCAAACAAATGCACAAGCTATTATTATGGACGTTTTGTAACGCAATTGGAATTTACTATTGGTGCAATAGCCTTTCTGATCCCAAACTATAATTATTTTTGTCACGTAGTTGACATAACATTTCTTGAGATTCCAAATAAACGAGATTAAATCAATTAAATTTATACCCAATTTGTTCCCAATAAACACAAATATTTCCGCAATTATAATAATTATTATTATCAATGTGGACCAATAGTAAACAAAAATTGGCACCGGGTCACCGATTTATTTCCGTTTAGTTTAAAAAAACACTCACCTGTACCGATCAAATTTTGCGTACTTTTTCCAGTCGACAGGGTTGGACTTGTAGGATTTCATGAGGAAACTCACCAGCTCCACATTGACGGAATCACATTCAAAAATTAAGCGCAACTCTTTGATCAAATCGCTGAGATTACTGATAACAGGGAGCCCATTTCCCAAATGCTTGCACAGTTTGGCCTCGAGGATCTCATCGTTGTCTTCGTTGTAAAAATTCTTGTACTCACACACCGACATGATGCTGTTTTTCTGACGAATACGAAAGTCGTTTTGTTGAATGCTACGACACTTAGACATATCTCCAGCTCTTCGCTGTTTATCTTAGGTCAAAGATAACTCAAAATTATTTCAAAATATTGCTATTTGTTTGTTGCTATTAGCCAACTGTGTAAAGGATGCAAAGAACCCTCTTTATACGGCGAAATGCTGGCAGTCGATCAATGCGGTAATGGCGAGAAAAGGCGAATTTCTCAATGAACTTTCGAAACGATTTAGCTAAGCGACTTTGAATTCTTTGGACTCGATTTGTATGTAAAAGGTGTGCGAAAATCTATGATTTGGTCTTGCCAGGATTTGATCCGTGAGGACGGAATCAGCATGCACGACAAGTGCCGTAACACTTTTAAATAGTATACTAAATAAAAAATAGGCAAGTGGCTCATTGGGGTAGTGTGTGCCTCCACCTGCGGAATTACAAATAATTTTCTATTTGCTCAAGAAATTCCACCGCACGCACTCCCAACAACGGTTAAAATTTTCCACACAAGATTTTTATTTTTCGAATATCTGCATTTATTAGAACATTAAATTTATTAATAACGCATTTTTAAATACGACTATCTCGCCTTTTATATCTCACATTTCCCAATTAAATCTACACAAATTGTTTTATTATTCGCTGCAGTTATGCAAGATCAAAGATATGGTGTCTGTAAATATAAATTAACGTCGGTTAATCTTTCTTACTATATATATCGCTTAAAGTAGGGAATACCAAAAGTGTCGTTTAAGAAGACATCAAAGAACCTATACTTGGTTGTAATAGCGATAAATATTAATCAGTGTATTTGTTCCCAAATTATCGAGAGTTTTATCTGTATTCATAAGCAATTGTGTAACCAATTTTATCAATGAAGAGATGGGACAATATAATTTCGAGTACTTAATAAAAATGTTGAAGGAATTACGGTTTTAATGGAAAAACTATACGTAGAAATTACAAGGCAAGTGAAGATCCACAAAAAAATCTAGTCGGTAAATGGACCAATTCTTTCTTTGTTTTTCAGCTTTCCAGTCACAATAATTAACATGAATTTCTATTCTAATTGATTAATATAACTAAAAACTAGCGTTTGAGATTAAATACTTAGTTTATTTTTATACATGTGAGTTTTAGAATATAGTTATCAAATTTTAACTCCCATTTTCATAAATAATTACTAAGATTTTGTTTGTATCTAAACAATAATTGTCACCTGCTATTTACTGGGTTCTTCAACGAAAAATACAATTTGTCAAAGAATTCATCAACATTAAACATTCATAATGAAAGCTATAACAAAAAAAATTACCTTAGTAAGAGTAGACGGTACTTGAATGAATTGATAGTTTCGGTTTTGCGAATTTGTGCAGTTTAATATAAAAATGTAGAAAAAAATTTCTCTTATTTACTATCAGCAGTACTTTGTTAATTTTGGTCTGCCACATGCAAGACAAATAACAAATAATTTATTTGAAAGCTATATTCGTACAAGGGTAATTAACACAAACGATGCCCTTTTAATGCTTTTATGGCACTTAAAAACTGATAAAAACTTAAAATGTTTTACCTAAGTATCTGCTATTTTGACCGCAGTGTGTTAATGGATTGAAAATTGGAAACATTTTATGGTTCATATCGCCTTTAATAAAGGTATGAGTAACTTCGGTTACAGCACAACCGATGAACTTTTAACTTTAAATGAATTTTAAATGTCCCTAAAAAATTATGCATATTTGGTACTTTAATTACCTAATCGTAATACATATTTCCGTTCTAATCTACAAATATTGAGATCGAAAGGTCATAGGTCTCGGTCCTGAAAATCGAATAATAGACGAGCGGATGTCCATAAATACGCGGAATGGAAAATGTAAAGTAGGTACTCACTGTTGAATAAAAACTAAAAAGATGAAGAAAATGAAAATCGCGGTGTTACAAAATTCTTTCTCAATCAAGGAAACTCTCTTCAAACCATAGCGAGTGATTGGTTAGAGGAGATTTTTCTTGTTGTGCAAGGAACTTTTTAACGGTGCGATTTTCATTTTCTCGATCTTTTAAATTTTCTTCAATAGTGAGTTGTTTGTAAGTAAATGACACCAGACACATAAGATCCCAGTTAGTACGACGCTAAGCAAGTGGGTCTACTTTTGGACCTCTCCTCGTAGCTACCGTTTCCAGCCGTAAACTGAACTTTTTTAATAAACATTAAAAATACTTGAACTGCACCTGTTTAAAAAATTTGACATATACAGTTAGGTAAGGACATCATACTTACCTTATTAAACTACAGAAAATATGGGCAAACGTAAAAAGAAGTTGTTGAAAAACAAGGAATTATTGGAGCAATATTTTTTTAAATAAAATGAATAGGGTTGGGCAACTCTTATTTGATTAAAAATTGCGGCGTCTAATTAGTAATTACTTACATACAAATCCTTAAAACTTTCAAAATTTTAGGTATAATACGAACATTATGAACCGAGATACGATCTAGTTTGTTTTTCATTGTTGAGAAATAAGGTAGTAGCAGTTTTGTGAGTTTACTTTTCCGGTACTAACTGCTATCAATTTACCTTTAAAATTTTTCCACCAGACTATTCTTTACCCAACACAGCACATCATATTTTATTACCAAATAAGGAGCTTCAAAAAAGTAGTAAAGTGATCCCTTTTTAGCAAAATTATGATATTTCGCTATAAGTTATGTGTTTAAATAAAAAGGCCATTAGGTATTTAGCAAACTATATCATGTGATAACTTATCACAATTGCACATTTCAAATTTTGACTTCCTAAATAATATTTTTCTGGTTAAACGCCAGCCCAAAGATAGAGAAATGATATAATTTTGACAACAAAATAATTTTCGAAGTTGAAATGTGATAAGGGTTTCGGTAAGTGTTTATGTTTTTTGCTGGTATTTCGCAATCATTCCTAGGGCAATTTAAAAATTGTCTTCTGGTGTAAGGTTACGACAAATTTAGATAGAAGCAATTGGTTTGAGTGGCTCACCACAAAAAATAACTACCTTCAGTAAATTTATTTATTTAAATCAGTTTAAAAAAATCAGAAACTTAGTACCAAGACAGACTTGGACACAGTTTTTGGGTGATTATTTGGGAGATAATTCCTAATAAGACTTTCTTTCTCAGGAAAATAAATCATGTTCTGGGACCGTATTTTTTTATGAATAACTTCGGAGTGTTCTTCAGTCTTTATAGTAGTTCCTACGTCATTGGCGACTTGGTTATCGAGAAACGTTATATCAATTACTTTTGCGATAAAAAGCTTATTGTCTTTAAAACTATTTGAAAATAATTTTAGGACCTTTTTTTAGAAGCAGGGACCCGGACCGAACCGAAAAGAACCGAAAATCGGACCGGAACCTAAATTTTGTTGGGAACCGGAACCGAAACCGGAACCGTTATTTTGATTTAATTGTTTTTGGCTACCGGACCGGAATCAAAATGTTCTCAATAATCTAGAACCGGAACCGGAACCGTTACGACAGAACCTTTATTTTATTTGGATAATTTTTTCAATTAAGGGTGGATTTTACAATCGTCAGATAAACTCCGGATAAGTTATTTGTGGTACAATTACTATAGTTACAATTGTTACAACAATGTATTTTTCAAAATTTATCCCCTAAGAGAAGTAAAACTGATACATAATTTTGACTACACACATGTGTGCACGGTGCCGTTCCTAGGTGCTTGGCCGCCTTTGTGCCAACTTTAAAAATGCCGCCCTCATGACATGACCCATGTTAAGTTTTTTTTTAATTGCTAAGTTCTAGGTTTTGTTATGTAATATATGTAATTGAAATAACTATAAACACTTTTTTTATAATAAAATTTTACCCACTGTAGTATCAAATGAGTATATGCTGGGAAAAAAAGTAAAATTTTTTTCCGAATAACCGTTTTCAAAATAATTTTTTTTTAGTTGTGTTTGAGATAAAGTGTACGCCACTGATGTGTTCGTAAGTAGTGATAGGACAGATTAATTTAAGCATGGTATTCATTTGATGACAATGTACTTGATCATTGCAACAATAATCACTGTCTATTATCGATATTCATGACGAAAACAAACATGAATTCTTCCATTTAAATTCATGAGCGTCGTAAGTTATACGGATTAAGGAGGTTCTACCCCTACGAAATAAAATCGTAAAAATGGTACAGATCGTACTATCATGCGTTCATTTAAAAATCTTGGCCCAGTTGGCAGTGCTTTAAATTTGAACATGGGAACAGTGTAACCGGATCCGGCAATAGTTGTTTGCAGTCATTTATCGTTTATGAAATGTCAAAAAGATTTGAGGTTAGATATTTTCCCACTCAAATTTTTGATTTTATGGCTGCTTTGGGTCATTGCGCATTTCTGCTGTGGTTATTACTCTGTACTGTGGCCCTTGTTTTAACTTTTACCAGGTTTTTAAGTGAAGTCAAAGGAGATTTTCGCTTGACAATATTGACATTTCGTAATGTCAAATTCTACGCTGGAAAATTAAAAAACAAAAGAAGATTGCACAGCCTCCTGAGCCCAGGTTTTTATTTGAACGCTCGATATTTATCCTTAGAAAGCTGTGATAAAATCTTGTGGGTCTATTTAAGAATCACCCTGTATATAATATAAAAAAATACGTAAAACAATAAATATATAACAAACACAAAAACAAGTTACAGACAATTAAAGCAAAGTCTTTCTTCGGGCTTTCGCAAAGTCAAATTTATCTATTAATTTTGTGTAATCTAATGCCTCACAAACTTCATTTTCAATTGAAATAATAGCTAGATCTCTCAATTTCTTTTGCCCCATAAAAGAACGCAAATAAAAAATTATTTTTTTAAATTTTTAAGACTACAGACTACAACAGATTGTTTTCGGAAATCCATAAAAAATTATAAATTTAATTTTTGTCAAATAGTTTAAAAGTTATCTCTAATAAACTTTTGAAATTTTAACGCGAGCAGTGTATTATCTGTCCTTTACAGCAACTTTACAGTAGCTATCCTCTACTACTCATCTAGCAATTAGCGGCCTGCACCCTTGGAAAAAAATGCAAATTTTTGGTAAATCAAGTGGCATAGCAAGATTCTAGTAAAAATAAATGTCTATTGGAATAAAAGTAACACTTGCTGCAACGCTCCTAAATCTTTAATTTAGAAAAAGAACTTTCCCCAGATGCCACCGTAACCGAAACTGTTAAAAATATTCTTAGACTTATAACAAAATTTGGAAAAGATGAAAATAAATTGTTACTGTATAAATATTTTATTATTTCAATGGGATCAATTATATTAATCAATGTTTTAAAAGTAACAATTTCCTGAAAAAGTTCGGAGGCAATGATATCTCTCAATTCACCATCTTTAAGTACTTAAAGATGGTGAATTGAGAGATATCATGAGATACAATGTCAAGATCTGCACAGGCTTTTTGCAATTCCTCATTATCCAAATTTTGAAAATTGTTTAAAAGAGATCATTGTATCATTGATCTCTATCTTTGTTGTCAACTTTAACGCGATAGAAACCAGAACCTTTTTGTTTTAAGTTACTTGAGAGCTAACAAAAATATACTTACGATTTTTAAATATTAAGTTACTTTTGATAAGACAGAATTCTGCTTATTTATCGATTCGCGATTCGCAGATAGTCAACTTTATAGTTTCTCGCAAAGAAAATATGTTACGAAAGTCTCCTGTAACCACTCTGTACAATTTTCCAAGGATTTTTTTGTTTGATAACAAGAATATAAACAGTGTAGACTTGATATAATTTTTTTTTTTTGGGTTTTGGCCGCCCCTTAAAATTGACCACCTTTGTGCGTGCACACCCTGCACACCCACTAGGAACGGCCCTGTGTGTGCAATTACAATTGTAATATTATTCATTTCTTTACATAATTATTATCAGAATATAAAATTTATACACCATTTCCAGTTGTACCTTAGACCATTTTTAGGAAATACAACAACTTTAGACTAAAGAATTAAAGTTAAACATATTTATTAGCTATTTCAAATCTATAAAAACGCCAACGTCGCATTTTACCGAATTATTTTTTTAAATAAGGTTGATAAAAATGTAAAATAGTTATTAATGATTAGATCTCTCATTGAAACTATAAGTTACATCAGCTATTCATTTTTTGAAATGCAGGAAAAATTTATAACAACTAATTTTGAGAGGAAAATGCGACGTTGGCGTTTTTATAGTTTTGAAACAGTTAATACTATAACCAAAGTAGAAATGGAAACCAGACCGGTACCAAAACAGGAACCCGCGTATTCTGTTTTAATTTTTTTTTACTTTCTGAAGGACATCAAAATTTTCTTGCTCATCTAGAACCGGAACCCAACATTTGTTACTCATCTGGAACCGTAACGGAACCGAAAATTTTTCCTAATTTAGAACCGGAATCGGAACGGAACCCAAAATTTTTACTCATCTGGAACCCGAACCGTAACGGAACTCTTATTTCGTTTGGATCTGGGTCCCTGTTTAGAAGTAGTGTGTTTAGAAGCGATCGATAATTACTACGTTTTCATGAGGATTCAAATCGATTTGAATACGGATCCAACTTATGAAAATCCCTTGACTTGAACGTATTGAGTTCGATTTGAGTCCAAGGTCGATTCACCAAAATTTGGGATCGTATCGTATCGAATCGAACTTTTTTCATGAAAACGGAGACTTTCTAAAAAAGCTTGGCTTGTTTGACATTAAACCTTGTGCTATCACTAACTAAACCACTGAATGAGTTAAATTCATTGTAAATCCTTAAAACATTTCTTCTAGAAAGTGTTCACAGTTGAATTTAAGTTGTACTTCCAGTGACAACTGACAGATAAAATTGTCAAAATTTTAAATCCAGATTTAAAACTTGCCACACACGTTTGAAATTGGATACCAAAACAGTTTTCAAATCGAATTGAAACCTTCATGAAAACGTAGTATATGTTGGTCATTGTATTAAGTTGGAAAGAAAGTTTTGCCAGTTTTTAGAAATTTATTACAAATCAAATCAAAATAAGAGTTACAGTTATAACAAATTCTTATTTATTTATTCGCCATTACTTTCGACAACTCTGCCAACGAGAATACAAAGAGAAGAAAGCAGAAATAGTGCTGAACACGGTCGTACTTTTTAAAGCAGCGTCCACGTGTGAAGTGTCCGAGCGACCTGAACAAGTGGTGGTCTTTTGGTGCAAGGTGGATTGCTCAAAAAGTTCCCAGCCCAATAACTCGTTCAGCTTTGCTTGAGTCTAATGCAAATTTCGTCGTCTGGCGTGGTCCTGCTGATGGAAGAAAACTCGAGTTGTGTAAATTCCTTGTGCAATTAGATTTTCACAAAAGGTAGTTTGGCCTCGTGGAAGCAGCTCCAATACACATTTGCGGATGACACAAAAAAAAATAAAAAAAAGTGCTTCTTTTAGCTGAAATCTTCTGTACCAACATATGCAGTTGGTTTTGTCTACATACTTCATATCTAATGTGGCACATAACTGGTATAAATTACGGGTTGCTTCTGTTGCATTATGTTTCTGTATGAATTAACTCATGAAAAACGAGATTTGCAGGTTTTGATTAGGTTTCGGCTGCTTCAGTTTAAGCCAATAAATTTTATTTTGATTTCTGGATTATTCTGTTATTGGAAATCAGTAGATTTATCGTTTTATTAGTCGAAAAGTAGCAACTGGTATTGATAATGGTCTTTTCATTACTGACTTGTAGTAGTTCTCTTTGGATCCAAAGTGTTCTTGTCAAATTTTTCACTACAGCGAACACGATCTTTCAAAACACCCCACAGTCTTGTCAAACTCTGACATCCTGCAATGCAAACTCCCGTCCCGCAAAATTCCAAGCAGTGATTTAAAAATTTCATAAAGCGTATTGTGCTTAATTCATTCCAAATTCTCCCAATGGTCGACAATACGGACAATTTGGAAGCCGGGAGCACAGCGAGCAGCAACATTAGCGAAAGCCTCCGCGCCCAAATTCTAGGACGAGCCCACCGGCGAGGGAGACACCGCCCCACCACCGGGAACCTCCAAACCCGGAGAGCCCTCCAGAACGTGATCGAAGCCGACGAGTCGTTCGAAATCGTCCCTCGCGGCCCCGGACAAGTGGAGAGCTACCACACGGCCGAGGGCGACGCCGGCAGCCGCGCTCTGGTGGCCGCAAGCGCCGAAACCGACCCCAAGACCCCCTCGATCACTTCGGACCGAGCTTCGGGCAAAAGGTCCCCCTCGTTAACTTCGGATCGCGTCTCGGACAAAAGCTCCTACACCATCCAGACGCAAACCGTAGCCATTCAAGTGGGTTTCGACTCCGACACTGAGTGCTGCTGTGGCGACTACGAGTACGCGGACCCGCACGAGTGCTGCCGCTGCCGGAGGCCTGAGGAGAGCTCCGACTGCACCGAAACGTCGTACCAGACCCCAGCCCCCAAGCGGCGCACTCGCTGCACTTGTCGCTGCCGCAAAAACCGCAGAAATTATGAGTCACCGGAGAGTCTCTCGGACATTTTGAGCGACTCAAATGACTCCGTCTGCACCGAGTTTATGGAACTGCCGTACCAAAATAACGAGGAGTATTACAAACTGTTGAAGGAGCTTGAGAAAAAATTGATCGCGCGGAATAAGGAGCGCGTAAGGCGCACGATGATGGAGTTTGAGAAACGCAGTCGCCAGAACCAAAATTTGGAAAAGCCGGTTTGTCACTACGATGACAGCCCGAAAATGGGCCGGAAAAAACACAAAAATTCGATTTGTTGCAAGTGTGGACGGAATAAGCGGACGAATTCGGATATTTTGCAAAATGAAAAGCAATGGGACGATTTGGAGTATTGTCACGCGGAACAAGAGCCGTCTCCGGTTTCGCGCACTTTGAAGAAATGCCAGTGGCGGATTGACCCCCGAACTGGGGAGTGGGTGAAAGTGTCGTTTCAGCAGAGCGATCTTTCGGCACCTTGCGGCGACTGCGACAATATTCCGGTCAAGAAAGAGTGTTGTTGCCGGAAAAAACGGCACTAAATTTTGTCCCCTAACAAATTGTAGGGTAAACGTTCGTGTTAGTTCAGTCAGGTCAAGGGAAATCACAATACAATGTATTTATTATTAACAAATTAAATCAGTAGTGTATAGTGAATACGTAACATTCATGTCGAAAGTGACTTGGTCACGAACAATCCAGTCTTCAAATAATAATTAATAATAGGACCATCGTAAAGTTCAAAATTCATAACAATATCGACGAATATATTAAATGTGATAAATCCTACACAGAAATTAAAAATAATTAAATATGTATGTACAACACAATAAGGGCGTTTTACAAATTTATTGATGTCACAAAGTGGTAAATAGCACAAGCCTTGACACTAGAAACTACCAATTTCTCCTACGACAGTCGGCCCTTATCATAACATAAAATTGATTATCCAAATCAATATGGAATAAAATAAAATTATTGTTCGGCAGCTTGCTGGAATTTTTGCAACCTGCGCCTCCTCACTTCTTCTTCGGGCGTAAGTGCAACTGATTCAGTTGGTGTCGTTTCTGGCGTCTCGTTCGACGTACTAGTACTAGGTACAGAGTCACTTTCGACATTATTATTAATCACTGAACTAGTTGGCAGATTTATTGGCGATTTTGGAGTCGTTCCATTACAGGTGGGGGGTGGTGTACCGGATGTCGAGGGGCCCGGCTGGGGCTCCCCGCCGGGGGCTTGGCTCGAGAGGGCTGCCGCCGCGCTGTATTGTTGCATCATGATCACAGCAGCGTCCAGCATGACCTAAGAAACAAAAAAATAGCAAAAGTTAGCTGTTACTCCTAAAACCGAAATTTTCACACACAAAAACACTAAAACCAAAAATTCAAGCACAAAAAGCATCTTGGGTTAATTCAAATTAATTGTTTTTTTTTTTTCAAATTCCACACAACACGTTCCTGGGACCCATAAGATCTCAAAGAACAACAGTTCCTGAAATTTCTGATTTTTTCTAAATTTTTGTGATTTCCGGTAGTCGAATCACATGTTTAACTCCTGAAACATCCCTTTTGTTTGGTACCGTTAAAAACACGAACCTTTCCACTTCATAATTTTTTTAATGCCCTGATTAGGATTGTATTTCACAGTTTGCGATAACTTCTTTAATTTCGCCGTAATCGAAGTTTTAAATTGAAAAATTAGTTTTGAGATATCCATTTGGAATTGAAACCTACTCGTATGCTATTTTATAGTTTTTTTACGCTGATTATGCTGATATTATTTTATGTGGGAGTGCCGATTGAAAAGAAAAGTAAAAAATGCCGAATTATATGTTTCAATTTAAACAGCGTTTTTAATTTTTACTTTATAAAAAAATAAAAAAACTCGAAAACTATAGGACAAGACAATTTTAAATACCATATCGTAGATTTCGGGGTGCTCCAAGTGTGTTGAAATGCTCAAAAAACATCTATCTCTAGATCTGTCCTAGAACATTTCAATCGGTCATATCGTGTTCAGCGCGTGTTTTTGCGTACAGAAATCCATACTGCGAACATATTTACAGCCCAAATAGCTCTACCATTTTTACGATTTTTAAAAATTATTTAGCAAGATTAGTTTTACTCGCACGTTACCTTCCAAATTACTTATTTAAACATTTAAATTGTCTACAAGGACAATCATATTTTGATATTGTCAATTGTCGTTCAAGAAGGAATGAAACAAATAATATTTTTTATTCCCAAACTTGGGAATAATGAATACTCGTAGTTTTTTCAATTTTTCATTCCTTTTTTCTTATTGCATTTTTGTAAAGATGAGTTAGTGAATATTACTGACTGAGCTAGCGAAAATTGTCGAACAATGTTAGAAATATAAAGCCATAAACAAATTTATTGCTACTGTATTTTTTTACTGGTGACATTACATTTTATTTAATAATTTAAAATTCAACTTTGCCTTATGACAGTTAACAAAATAATTGAAAAACTCGGTCATACGGTGTTAAATTCTACACAAAAAAGTGCAGTGGCTTGTAACGGTTTTTGGTTCAAATGTTTTTTTCTACAGAGTGAGTCGTAATTCATACGCATAACATAGGGAATGATAATTTTTGCTAAACAATTAATAACGAATACTAAAAAAATAGTGAAGGCTTTTTAGTTACCGAGATGTTGTGCCATAAAAACAGTATTCAACTTTTGAATTTTAAGTACCAGCAACACCCAGATTGTTATTATTATTTTGATCAAGCTCGGTAACTGATAGACATTTGACATTTTAATTTGACATTCAACAGTATCAAAAAAGAAATACTTTGTGGTCTATACTCATGAGTCATGACAATGAGTAAAATGCAAAGTAAGTTAAATCAACTATTTTTTCTTTACGTAGATACATACTCGTAATCCGATAAATTTAAAAAAAAACTACCTTTCGAAAAAAAAAAAAATAAATCAAAAATAAAAACACTTTAAAGGAACTGTTCAAAGCTATTTCCACTATTTTCACATGTTTCAGCTCCTATTTAAACAACTTTGAACAGTTTCTTAAAAAAATTTTTTTTTAAAAGCTGTTAACACCCAAATCTAACACTTTACTTAGTTATTATCATAGCAACAACGATTAACGGCCGTTAATTTTTAAGAGTTTTATTACAGAATAAGCCCCTATCACTGTAAAGATTATTTAACTTATTTTTATTCTTTGACACTGTCAAAATTTACGGTTTTTCTCCTGTGAAAGGAAGTTTTGACAACTGCCAATACGAAAAGTCAGATTATTTTTAGCAGATTTAAAGCAATTTTAAGCCTTGTTGAGTCTAATTCGAAGAATAAAATGTTGTATCCAACTCGTTTTCGTCTAAATCGGTTCATTTATTTCACCTCGTGGATATTAAACTCTCGTTAACACTCCACGTTTAAAAATCCACTCGTGAAATAAAAACTCGATTTACACTCAAACTCGTTAAATAAATAACTATTATTTAACTCATTATTGATCATATTCATAATTGAGATACGAGTAAGATAATAATAACTTTTTTTCTCTATCAATATCGAATCTTCAATTAAGGAGGTAGATAGAGGTTGTTCCCATATCTGGTGGCGAACTGACAGTGACTTAAAGACTCTTGAAATGCACCCACTTGGTTAAGATTTGGTTAAGATAATGAAATACATGGGCGTGCATTTTTTTTTAATTTACTTACCTGTCATTTTAACATTAATAAATTTTGAGGACGAAGATACATAGCAATATTACTATTATTATTAATAATTTGATCATTATTCTTTAACTTTCGTATATTATTAAAATTATTATAATTTTTTAAAGACTAACAGTGGGCCTATGGGCAATTTTTTTTAATATTAAGCATATGTTTAATGCCAAAATTCACTCACTTTTGACAATATCAGTTCGCCACCAAAGGTTTGGAATATGCTCTACCTCGGTAGAGTACCAACAGCTTGGTCAAAATAATGATAATAAATTAAAAATCTTAGTATTATTTTAAATTCAAATGTTTTTATTTACTTATTTTGGCAAAAATTATTATTATCTAAGAAGTTTATGCGTAAAAGTTCAGACTCACCCACCTTGTACAATAATGAAAAACTAAAAAATGAGTTTCGAAAATGTTTGTTTATAAAACAATTAATCAAATCAAATCAAATACTGTAGTACCACAAAAAAATTAAGTAAAATATAATGTCGTAACAAGAATCAATGAATCAGAGAATCCTCTTTGTTCGCACCTTTGCAAACAGCTTATTACCTAAGCAGATTATATTTATTGTTGACAATGATTTATCCATATTCGTACATAATTTAGATGTGCCGTTTAACTCTATTCAGTTTATCACTTGCTGTTGTCGCGAACGGATGCTTCACAAACCCATTAAATAAAATAAAAATTAGCATTTCTAAAACTGTCAAAACATGGGTACAATCTTCAGTGACTATGAATTTGCAAATGCCTTATACTCGTAAATATTTAGTAGTAGGTACGCAATTTTTAAAATTTCAAATGTTTAGTGTGCGCCAACAAGTCGATCTCCAGAGACAAGTATCGGGATTAAAGGGTCAGTTATACACTTCTTTTTTTATTTCTACATTTAATTTTCCCCTGATGTCCATTGTTGTCTTGTCAGAATCCATTATTATTTTTATCCACAGCCAGTCTATTATAAGGTCATAATACCACTACTAGGAGACGTTTTATGATATCAATAAAACACACGTTCTTATGAAAACATTGTCTCGTGATTGGCCGAATAAAAATTAATTCAACAAACGTCACTTCAAAACGTCAGATATTTTTTTTAAATATTGATTTAGTCTTTATTATTTGACTGTGGATAAAACGTTGTATTGCATACGGGGCTTACATGTATTTCATTCCCTTAATTAAACGCTTGATTTGCGGGGACGAAATACATTATACAATAAATAACTATTTTAACAATTGTTCATAAATTTAATAAATTGAATCATAGAATGATTTTTTCCAATAAATAATAATGTTGCCAATTACTAACCTGGATATTGCGCAAGCACTGTATCCTGGCCTCAACATTCTGCCTCTCATTGCCCTCCATCCTCCTCAATTCCTCAGGCGAGAGCGACTGCAAATTCGGTGGCGGCATTGGTGGCGGTGCCATAAACGGCATAAACGGAAACGGTGGAAAAACAAAAGGCGGAATATTAGGGTTTGCTAGCGGTGCATTGGTCGCATTTTGTGCCCCACTTGGGGCTCCAGCAGCCGCCGGTTGTGCCTGTGGCTGCTGCTGGTTGTTCTGTCCGAACATTTGAAACGGATTCTGGCCACCAAACGGATTGAAAAACGGATTCGGCGGGGGCACCTGTCTGTGTCTCTGGTCCTGTCTCGGCTCATTGTTGTTGCTCGTGGGCGTCCGCAGGATGTTCAAGCGGCAGGTGGGGCACGTCTGCTGCCGCTGGAACCACGACCGGAGACAAGACGTGTGGAAAATGTGGTTGCATGGTAGTTTTTTGGAGGCGGTTGTCATCTCCTCGCGACAGATGATGCATACGTTGTCGGCGGCTTGCAGCTCCTCGGGGGTGGCGTCCGGGTAGAGGGTGTTCATGTTGTAGATGGCGCGACGGGAGAGGATCACGTCGCTGAAGGCTTTCTTGAAGTTGCGGATGGTGTAGTACATGGGGCGGAACGCGAACAAGGGGAGGGTGTAGATGCGGACCATGATAGCGACGAAAGCCACGTAAAGAATGACTTTGATGAAGCCCATGATAAGCTCAGTGTACAACAAAAAGACCGCTTTGTTGTCCCAAGGAGTCTCACTGTTGAGGTCAACCGAATGTAAGGCATATTTAATTGCGATGTTTATGACGACAGTCAGTAGGATTGCGTACTCAAAACCAAAAACCAACTGAACGGATGCCCCTTTTGACACAGTTGATTGGTACGCGTGTTGTATGAAATGTAAGTCAAGGGAACCCAATAACAACAGCAATGATAATACTCTTATGTGGAACAGTAAACTTATAACAGGGCTTCGCTCCATCTGCAACACAATTAATCAGTTTTCGTGCTAAAATGCCATGCTTTCAATTAAATTCACTTGGCAACATTTAATTTAGCAAGTGACGGGGCAACTTGCCAACTTAAAAAACTTGTGTTAAATAAATGAACACGCTTATTACAGTGGTGAAAACCGTTTCTCTGTATCTGCTCTGTAACTTGAGTTATTTCGATTTAAATTTGGAATTGCAACGTGATAACCCCCTCTCGAGCATTTGATCCAATTTTAAAATCGATTAGTTTTTGATTTTATAAGAAACAATGACATAGTTTATAAAACTTATTCTCGCGAAGTTCAAGACAAAATTTGAAACAGAAAGAAGTCGAAAAAGTATTTATTTTTTGATTTTGTGGAAGATGTGTTAAATGTTAAAATATCTGTCAGGTTTTTGGTTATTGACGTGAGGCGGTTGTGAGGTCACGATTTCCTACTTTTCTCGCTTAATTTTTATCGCAGGAAATTTTGAGAACCTACTGGTATAGAACAAATGATATTTTCAATTTCCGTTAAAAGATAAAACAAGTAAAACAAAAGCTGCCAATGCCTTTAAGACTAAAGGGGAACGATTTATAGTGTTTCTAAGCCCATAGATGGCGCGGATTTTGGAATATTATTTTTCAAAAATGTGTTCCGTATACGTTCTTTACTACTTTGACACAAATTCTAAATGCCTTACATAACAAATTTCATAAGATATGTCTTACTGCACGAATTTACACAAGTGGTAAAGCCAACAGTTATTTTAAAAATGAGTGCCTTAAGGTAACACGAAGCGAGTTTTTAAGCTATTTTTATGTAGTTTACCACTTAAGCAACAAACATTTTGTGTATTTTAAGATGTTTTTGAACCAATTCAGAGACTTTTGTGATGGCTGGTAACACCCTAATTTGAAAAGCAAATTTCTCCTACGAGTATAATAGACGCCTTTTTTAGATTATCTCTAAAATTCAGAAATATCCCTAACTTTTTTATCAGTCAGTTTATTTGAATGAAATCCAAGTTCTAGCACAAGTTCACCAAAAATAAAAGGTAGTTCTGAAAATTAAATTAAAAAATCCGAAAAAGTTCTTTGTAATGTCACCAAACGCACTAGATTTTTAAATGTCTCCTTTATTTTCTAAGATATCTATTAAAAAATCACCCTGTACTTATTTAAAAAGTTTTTGTTTTTCAAAAAACGTATTAGCTGTTTCAAAACTAAGTAAACGCCAACGTCGCATTCTACCAAATTATTTTTTTTAAATAAGGTTGATAAAAATGTATAATAGTTATGAATGATTAGATCTCTCATTGAAACTATAAATTAGTACATTACCTATTAATTTTTTGAAGTGAAGTGGAAATATTCAATTGGTGAATGATGCCTAGCAGAATTTCAGTTTCTTTAAGAATTTCTTAAACGTTTATTCGCTAACCGTGAAACAGTTTCCTTAGTCTCCTCCACTGTAACACAATGTGGTAAAAAAAAGTGGCTAAAGTTACAATTCCCTTTCAAGGCTTGCTCTAATTCAGTACATTCTCGATCTCATGGTATTACGTTGTCGCTGACTTTTTTCAGACATTTTTCTGTATTGTGTACTACTCAGGCTTTTTTACCATTACTGATCGTGTATTTTCTATAATATGAATTGAAACTACAACTAAAAACTTCTTAAAACTCATTAACCAAACAATTAGAACTTAAGTAAAAAAAAACTACGAAAAATTTGATCGTGATTTAAAAAAATGCAACCCGTGTATTTACTAGCTATTTCTTTTATCAAAATCAAGATATTTTTGCCGCTCTGGGCTATAGCCCATATGTGAATATACCAGTCATCATACTTGTCTTTGTCTTTTGGTGTTAACTTGTCCCATTTAGCCTTAATTTCAAAACCACAAGCGACTCTGATCAGTGATCAGAATTAAATTGAAAGCACGGCACTAACGAGTTTGCCTTACATAATCGACCCTGTCTTCAGCCAGCCAATGAAACGACTTTAGAAACAGTAGTAAAGTGAATAATGCTACAAACTTCGGGTTGAAATCGTCTCTAAACACAGTAAAAGCTAGACAAGTCTCTGTTATCGCATACCACGACCTTTCCATCAAATGCTGCAAAATCGCAATTAGTGGCGCAATTGACGCTCCTTGAGTGATTACCTCGAACTCAGCCGACCTGAGTTGTCCAAAAAAGATTTTTCGCATGATTTTGCCCACAATCAAGACACATATAAAAGCTTGAATATAAATGACCTAGAACGCACAGTTGATTACGCTAATTTGCAAAACGTGAGATACTTACAGCCATGCTAGGATTTGATTTTGTAATATACACAACCGAAGGGTAGAACTGTTTTTTCTGATAGTATGCATTTGCTATCACAATTGTGGTTAGTGTGAGACTCAAAACTGATATACCTAACGACCTCATTGTTGTCTTGTACGTTTATTACACTGAAAACATGATCAACTAGACGAAAATATGGGATAATTTGAAAATGTTCGAGTTTTGCTACGTGTGTTCACCTCATATGTTGACTTTTTACGATTTTGACAGCTGATATACGACGGGGACGTCGACAACTGAACAATTGCGCACGCGCAAGATTGTGTAGTGTTTTGTTTTGCGACTTTTGTATTAGCTGTTTCAAAACTATAAAAACGCCAACGTCGCATTTTACCGAATTATTTTTTTAAATAAGATTGATAAAATTGTAAAATAGTTATTAATGATTAAATCTCTCATTGAAAGTACAAATTACATTAGGTATTATTTTTTTGAAATGCATGAATAATTTATAATAGCTAATTTTGAGAGAAAATGCGACGTTGGCGTTTTTATAGTTTTGAAATAGCTAGTAGCTCATTTTGCTATTTTTAGATCATAATTATTTCAAAAATAATTAAGAAATAAATGGAATAAATAATTAAATCTTGTTTTTAAGCGGAAATATCAAATACTTTTAATGTTGGCACCCCTTGCAAATCCGTTTTTTTAATAAAAAATTTTAATAAAATAAGGAGTTGGCATGCCGATTTTTGACTTATTAACGTGGAGATCTTTAAATATGCTTGTAAAAAATGCTAATTCAATAAAGCCGAGTTTTCATTGATCCGATGTAAACTTGGGACGCTGATAAAAACTTCAAAAGGGCTGGATTACGGTTTGGAAGCCCCTAAGCCCTATAATAATATTCTTCTGTTCTCTTATTTTACCTTGTTTATGTTTTTAAGAAAAAAATAAGGGAGTAAATAACGGATTTTCATAGGATATTTGAAGGGTGGGGAACGTTATTTGCTGATGAGGACGTCAAAAAAATTATTTCGGAAAAAAAAAATAAAAAAAGGACAAAAAATTAATAAAACAAGTTTCAAAAATTATACAAAAGAGGCCACTGAAATAATATATGATTCGTTTGCTTAGTTTTTTATTCAATAATTATGTACATAAGTAATAAAAATCTATTGACTGATGAAATACGGGGTCAGTCTGCTAAAAGTATTTTTTTCTCTGTGCATGTGAATGTTTTCAGAATTTTTCCGCCCTTCCGCATAATTAAAATTAATTAATTAATTAAAAATATTTTCAATAAAATTGAAAATATAAGGACCGGTTTATAGAAGCGTCATTAATTTAATCCGCAATGAAATGTGTGATTAAGTGATCACGTGACCAAATTGAAGCAGTTTGGTTGGTCCATCGCGTTGTTAACTTTTAACAGCGAATTAAATTTTAACAGAGCTATAAACCGGCCCTAAAAATATTAATTAAACGAAGCTTAATTAGAGTCTGTCAAATGACAGAAGCACACACCTGGGCGTGTATGCGTAGATGACCAAAACGCGTCTCGGACGAGTCCATTGTAAAAAGCAGGGGAGTTTTTAAAGCAGTGGCGTGTAGATGTGCTTTATTATTGCAAGATTTCACAAAGAACGAAAGGAAAAGACATCCTTTGCAGACTCATTTGAAGCTGTTGCAAGTGAACTGCAATTTTGATAGTGAAATTTATTATTTACCAGCAATTGTCTCTTAAACAATCCACTAACACATTTTGTTACGCCACTGCTCCCTGTCCCCTCTTACATTTGTGCGCAATTAGGCTCCGCCCAGGTGTGTACTTATCCTATTTACGTCACTCTAAACGTTTTGAGCAAAAAATTTTAATAAAATTGTTGATAGCACCAAAATTACACCTTTATTTCATATTATTATTTTTTGGGGATAGTAAATTTTTTACGGACTATTTGCATGCATAGAGAAAAATATTAAGTACTAAATTGCAAACGCTGATTTCTGTGTGATTATTAGTTTTCGAAATATATTAAAAATATACTTTAGCAGACTTACCTTGTATATTGGTAATTGCACTTATTTATTCTTCAGAAATGGGGACCAATTTAACGTTTTTAGTTGCGTTTGTAATAAACTTTCTGATATTTTTTGAACTTTGCTTGTCCACAACCTAAAATCCAAATTGTGGCAAATAATTAAAAACGTCAACACTTACCTCTTGTAATTCGTTACATATAAATAGAATACTGTTAAGTCTCTCACTCTTTGATAAATCCATCATAGTAAGTGCTTTAGCAAAATAGGGATTTATTTTGAGTTTCGGCTTTTCACGCATTTGATTACACATCTTGATCGCTAAATCAGCAAGAATTTTAGTACTCTAAAACCACATTTCGCCCCAAATTCCGGTTTCCAATAATTAATCTTTACCTGAGACGACATTTTACATAAAGTTACCATAAATTTAGTAATATTGTCAGTATTAATATCGCATAAAGGACTCTTGCCAGGAGCATAGACTATAGTTCTAATTGTACTCAACACCGCATCGGCAAAATACTCGCAGTTTGGTAAAGCTGTAAGCGATTGCAACGTATGACCTATGACTTGTTTGACACCCGCATTGGCTAAAAAAAAAATTGGAAAAAATTCATAAATAAACCAAAAAATTACTTGTTGCCGGGTTTGCCCATTTTATGAAAAGTGTTGACAAAACTGACGATGAAGTGAGGCGGTTTCGCAACAACAATATGGAGACACAACGGGTGGCGGTCTCTTCAATTCCCGGATCCTTAAATTTTGAAATAACGTATGATTAAATGAACTTGTCATCGAAGTGGACTCGGGAAACAAAACTCGAGCCTTTAAAACATTCTAGTCACCATTAGTCAAAGTAAATGAATATAATTTAAAGCTGTCAATTAGAACTTGTATTTAGAACTTTGGCTAACGATTTTTTTAGTTGACAAATCAAAAATTGATCAAAAACTTGAATTACCTCGTCTTGCATGTAGTTGGTCATTGCCTCAATAAGCACTGTCAAAGAAGTACCCCCAATGAAACAAGTGCTTGTCGGTTGGGACTCGCTTTCTTCGCCTTTTTCCTCAACTAAGCTTGTCCCGTACAAGATCAAAATATCAGTGACGGCTTGCAAGCTAAGCGTGAGAATTTCGCTGTCTTTGGCAAGGATGGGCGTAATAATGAAAGAAGAAAATAAATGGATGCCGTGAATGGCACATTTTCTGTCTATAAGACAACACAAGGCGTAGCATTTGAGAGCTTTCGCTTGCACTCTTTTGTCCTCATGGAGCATGGCAGGGTTTATGTGTTCGGTGGTCAAGGTGGCAATCGTGGGGGTGTAATGCACCTTGGGAGAAAGTAAAAGCGCTTCTGTGATGGTCAAACACTTCAACATTGTTCTCACGTCTGTCTTCTTCTCCACTTCTGGTTTTTCCTGCACCTTTTGTATGTTCTCTAAGAGAGTTTGTTTTTCGTCTATTTCGGCTCTTAGGCGTGCCGCCTCCGAATAATTTTTTTCAACAGACGCACAGTATTTTTCCTGTTCTGATAACGAGGAGATGTCCGATTTTAATTGCGAAATCTGGATGATACAACTTACTTTAAAAAATACAATTTGTCAATATTTTACCGCGTGTCTCTTCTCCATCTCTTGTCTTTTAAACTCCTCAAAAGACATTTCGTCCTCACCGTAAAAAATGTCAGATATTATCTCGCAGACAAAAACCAATCGACTGTTTGTATCAGGGAACGTCTTCTCCAAATTGCGCATTATAATCTCTTCTACACTTGTTGGTAAATCTTCCTTTTTTAGTACGTCATGCACTAGTGAATTTAAGCACTGGCGACTTGCGCTGTCACTAACATCATACGTTTCGGTGATAATAAAAAATTGTTTCAAAGTGAAGTAATATTCCAATTCATCGAAATTCCTTTTTGTTTTAATAAACTCAATATACCTGAAATTGGCAACATTGACAGTTATACAGAGTCGCTGAAAAGTATGGATACAGTTATTAAATATTAAAACTATTCATCAAAACTTATTGAAATTTATATACCAAATTTCAAAAGCATTTAAATTCTATCGTCTCAGATGTTTATTAAATTCCCATCTCTATTTGTTCTGGGGCTAACTTGATTTTTTTAATAGTAAGAAGGTTGTTTAATATTTTTAAGAAGAGAATTTTTCTGAGTTCTGTGATGTACGGGTAACACATGCATACCTTATTTTTTAAAAATTTGGTTAGTCTTGAAAATAATGTCTTTATCTAACGTTAGCTATTTGCTGACTGAATTTTGACCAAAAAATAAATAAAAATTAATAATTGTTAAAATAACACTTTTAACTGAAAAAGAACAGTTTAATAAAAAAATATTTAGCTGTATCCATATACTTATCAGCTACTCTAATCGAATCAGAGTGTTTTCGGATGAGATTAATCAAATCACAAATTGACAGAACTACTCTGTTTCAAAACTGTGGAAATGCCAACGTCGCATTTTCTTTCAAAATAAGTTGTTATAAATTATTCAGACACTTCAAAAAATTAGTAGCTAATCTAATTTATAATAGTTTCAATGAGACACCTAATCATTAATAACCATTTTTTATCAACCTTATTTAAAAACATAATTCGGTAAAATTCGACGTTGACATTTCCGTAATTTTGAAACAGAGAGTATATTTGCATATTTTGGTTTTTTCGAGTTAAACCGGCCGAAAAATTATAATATAACAATAATAATATTGCACGTTTTTCGGTTAGCAACGTAATTATTTCAGGATACTTACTATAAATTTACATTAAACTGTGTCGAAAATTAAGTAATTTTTGCCAAATGAAAATGAAATTACTTTGAACTCACCCCCGGATGTATTTGCAAAATAGGACCAATTCGAGCAAAATAGTGTTCAAAGTCTCTTCAAATTCCGCAGATTGTCGCAAAAATTGCACGACAATTCGATAGAACAAGATGATGTCCCAGTTGAGTTTTTCATATTCTATTAACTTTTGTTCATTTAAGTATTCACTTAAAAGACAGGACGTAATGTCATTGAGTGGTGCGTTTCTAAAAATCAATGTTATTATCATTGTTGTACAAAACATTACTTACTTAAACAATGCCCGCAGCATTTGTTCAGCATAAATAGTTGTTTTTTCAATATCGTCTTCACTAGCGTCCAATCGGATTGTATTAATTAGCCTCACGTAATCATTATTGCAAAATTCCAACCAACTCTTCATCAAGTCGGTTGAAACGAAGTCTTGGACTTTTTCTGAAGGATCATTAAACCCACATTGTAAAATATAATGCCGCTCAGACAACTAAACAAATTTTTGAGTAATTTCTGATTAAAAATAATGTAAACTTACTTTCAAATATTTGATCAGTAAACGTATTTTCTCAAAGGCTGCCAGTCTAACATCTAAATTAATGTCTCTCAATCTTTCCAACACCAGAGTGAGAACATGTTTATTTATCGCGACTTTTTCCACACACACCTGACGCAACTAGAAAACAATTAATAAAAAAAACCTCTGTATTAAATAATTACTTTGGCATTTGAGTCGGAACTAATGTAAGCACACAACTGAAGAGTGATGGGGTCATTTTTGTCTGAAGGGTCCTGTAGACGATGAATTGCAAGTATGGCTTGAGCTCTTATAGCCACCTTGGGGTCCTAGTATTAAAAAAAAGGTATCTAACAGTATTAAAAAAATCAAGTACAATGGTGAAAATGGCTCGTTTCCTTCACCTTGAGTCGTTCCATCATTGCGTTTTTGAATTCCTCAAACAGTTCGTCGTCCACTTCATCCACATTTTTCATTATCCCGTTTATTAACTTACACGACCAGAAACGCAGCGGCTCACTGTCCAAGTACGAGAGCTAAAATTTTTCAAACAATTTTGGAAAATCCTCAATTTGAATGGCTCACAGCTATGAGATGCTGAATGATCTTTCTCAAAATGGGGTGAATCACATCGTCTTTTTTGGGGTGGAATGTCGCGGCTAGCACGAGCACAAAACTAAAAACTCTCCCATTGTAAATATCCTCCTTGCAACTGCCGCAAAACGCCTTCTCGACGCACTTGCAAAATGTGCCGAAAAGTTCGCTGCCATTTTCCTAAAAGTGCAACAACGAAATGTTAAACCTTCACCCCCCTGACCCCCATAAAGGGCCACTATTTCATCGGTTACTTTTTGACTTAACACGGCTCTGCCATGAAGTTAACCAAACTTGGTTCAGGTGCAAGTGAAAAACAGCAACGTGAAGGCCAAAAATCAAATGCGTCATGTCTAAGGGCACAATTAGGTTAACTTACATTACTAAGGGCATTTTTCAGTATTGTGGCATAGTGTAAGTGGGCTCCAGAGCTTTGCTGAATTGTGTTAAATATTTCCAAGACATCATCAACTTTCACCGCTTCAATTTCCATTTTTAACTTGTTTATCAGCATTTGTGAGAAACCGTTTGTTTAAAATTTTAAATGTGACAAGCGTCAGCGTGAGAAATGCTCACCAACACAGCAAAGCGAATATCCCTAGACGTAAAGGCCCATTTACGTAGACACGGCCCTAATTTTAAGACTAGACAATTTTTTATTTAACTTTCAACCAAGGCATTTCCGTTTTTTATAATTCTTCTCTCGTCATGAGTTGTTTCCAAAAAAATCGGCGATTATTAACGTTTTTTGTAATAGTGATAGCGTAAAGCCCACTTGAGGTGTCATGGCGGTAAATTTAATAATAATAATAATAATAATAATAATAATAATAATAATAATAATAATAATAATAAAAAGTAGAAAATTAAGATGATGTAAGGCATTAGGGGTGGAAAAATAAAAAATAAGAGGATTTCGGTTGTTTGCTCTATGTACTATAATGTTCACATCATCCAGAAGATAATAAGAGCTGATAATCTCACCACATAAAAGTTTTTGAAGAAAAAATAACACAAAAACATGTCTTCTACTTAATAAAGTGCGTTCCTTCACATTTTTTAGAAGATCACTTTGATCACAATGCCTTACAGGATATTTATGATAAATTTTAAAATATAAGTATTAAAATATTTTCTAACATTTTTACATAAAACTGATAGTGTGGACACCAAATAACACTACAATATTCAAGTTTAGATCTAACAAGAGCATAAAATAAAGTTTTAATACATAATATATTTGTACATTCTTTTGTATTTCTACATACTATATAAAACCTAGTCTTTAAATCACTACTACTGAATAATATAGGGTGCAAAGGTCAAACTACTATTATCCATATCTATGCCTAAGTCTGTAATTTTAGTGCAGGTTTCAAGTACAGTACCATTTACATTATAATAAAACTTAATTAAATCGGATTTTTTCGCAAATGTGATGATCTTTTTACATTTTTTAGTGTTTAATAACTAATCGATTTATAATGGCACCACGAGTTTAAGACATCTATATTATTTTGTAATTCCAGGCAATTTTCATAAGATTTAATGTGTGTGCAATTTTTAGATCATCTCTATATTTTACAATCTTTCATATTCCTGATAACGTCATTATAAAAAATATAAATAAAAGCGGACCTAAATTAGAACCTTGTGACCAATCATTTAGGGCCATCAAAGCAGAATATAAACCTTCAAAATTTGCTTCCCAGAAGTTATACTTAAGAGAACCATTAGTTGTTGAAAATGTACCAGAACTGTCTTTTGCGAAGTCCATTGAAAAGCTCAGGCATGGATGGTGATGATCCCCCATGTTTGAATGGAGGAAATTGAAATTTGAAACGAACGGAATGTTTCAATTTCATTTATTTAAAAACGAATATACAATTCACAAAGTTATAAAAGCGGTCCTAAAACTGACCATTTTACAAATAACATATGGCAAAAATATATAAAAACGGTTCCACTCATTATATCCTAATTAATCAAAACTCTGAGTGGGGTGCTCCGCTCCACCCCCGGCGTCCGACACAACCTCTTGGGGGACCTCACATAAAGCGACTTTTTGATATGTGGGGGCACTCTCGGTGTTGAGTAATTCGGTGACGCGAATTTTTGGTTAGTGCAGTCTTTCGCTATTTCAAAGCTATCAGGAATATTCTCTTTATCGCTACTTTTCTCCAAACAATCTTTAGCAATTTGTAACTTCTGTTTCTGCGTTAAATTACGTTTACGCGGCGACATGCTCTTCTTCCCGATCCTCCTCTCCTCGTATTTTAAACTCCTCACTCTGTAAGACAAACGTGAATCGTTGCTTCTACAACAGCCGATTTTTGTCCCGGTTTTCACCCTCGGCAGGCTCCGGTTTGAGCCAGAACTGTCCGAGTCGGTCAACTTATCGAAAAGTTTGGCTTTAGCCAGGACCATCCCCGCGTTCTGGCTCCTGAGACGGGCCAGAGAGGCCCTACCGTTAAGTGAGGAGTCATTGTTCGATTTCAAAGTCTCGAAAAACCCCTCAGCGCTCACCCACGTGTCGCTGGAGCTCCCGGACAAGTTGCACGAAACGCTGCGTGTGATTGGTTCCCCGACCGACGACGAGCGCGTTCGTTTCAATTCATTGTGCTCCAAAGTTGGCAAACCTGTCATAACCGTGTTGGGTTTCCCCCGCCTTAAACTCACCCGTGGAATGCTCTCTCTGGGGGCAACGTGCCAGGATTGGTGGCGCCCTAACTTCACGTTGCTTTTCTCGAGCGATTTTCGCCTCATACTCCCGATTTTTCGGGCACTGGGCGATCGGATTATTTTCTGTTCCGCACTTCTGCGAATTTTCAACTCGCGGCTCAGTCTTTTGGCCAAGTGGTCGGCGGTTGGGCTCAGCTTGGACTGGACCAAAGTCTGCTCGTAGGCGGTCTGTACGTTTTCGATGTTCACATCAACCTCTTCGTTAATGTCGTTTTCGATTCGCGATTGCACGTTTTCTAGTTCCTGTGAAATTCGGCGTTCCATTGCGGAAACCCGGCTTTTGATTGCTTCGTATTCGGTTTTCGGGACGCGAATGTAGTCAGGTTCGTCTTTTTTCGACGATGCGGCGAAGGAGTTGCGCTTCTTGGCCTTCTTCAGGTTGTGGGGCTGCGTTATTGCCGACCATCGACGCTCGAGTAAAGTTTTGGTGTTTGGTGGTTTAGTTTCGGCTTCCGGTTTCAGGTTTTTCACGCTACGGCTGCGCGAAAACCACTTCTTTTCCTTAATGCTGTCACAATAAATTAATTAGAAAAGTACAAAGCGACAGGAAATTTACTTACAAGTCATTCGGTTCTTTTGAGTGATTTTCGTGTGTTCCACTGTAATGATTTGGGATAATTAAAAGTGACAATAAAAACACGAGACATACCTCAAGTCCATGCTAACTGGAGTGCGACACGGCGTAAATGGCGTATTTAATAAAACATTGTCGGGTAATTTATTCAACAGTTCCTTCCTACAAAATTAATGACAATAAAAAATAAAAAACAACTTTAAACACACTTTTTTTTAGTCGAAATTCCGTTCGAGTGAATTCGTCGTCTTTTCACCACATTATTGTTAATCGGAGTGAGTAACAAGTCTGGTGTAACAACATTATGATTCTCTTCCGACTTCCCTCCAACTATCTTTTTAAGGCCGTTAAACATCCCTAACAACAAACCCGAATTTAGCCTAAAGCAAATGATAATTTCATAAAAGAACGTATAGGGGAAAATTAACTAGCCTTCATTATAATTATGGCGTACTCATAATAAATCAATAACTAGGACTTCTGATTTGCAGTCAATCGTTCGCTAAATAACACATTTGATAACATTTTTATAATTTCCGAACTAAAAACAAAATTTGCAGCACCTGATATCACACAATGAAAGCGAAGAAAAAATTTTCTCAAGAGAAATTACTATTAATTAGAACATAACGAATACTTATAGTTTGCAATTTGAAAATACAGTGGTGTCCGGTTATAACAAACTCCGAAAATGCAATCTTGCATTATCCAAATATTCATAGTTTCTGAGATATAGAGCTTAGGTCGGTGAATAAGTTTGGCAGCAACAAAAATTTTAAACCAATCTGATCTCTAAACCTAGTTCTTCAAAATTTATTACAAATAGCTAGCAAAAACAGTCAGAAAAACAAGTCCTCCGATAAAAAAATTATAAAAATGTAAAGATTTAGCACCGATTTTTTTTTGGCGAAGATACTCGGTACTGAATTTCAGTTCCTCAGATGTCACCACCTATTAATCGTATAAACTTTGAAAAAAAGTACTCAAAAGACGCAAACCTATTGCGTTTTTTTGACGAATTTTTAGGTGCTAAAGTGAAGGTGCACCCTTCATATCTCAAAAACTAGTGTAGTAAAAGTTCAGATAAAGCAAGTTGATTTACAGGGTGTAACGAAAAGATGGGGACAACAGGGAACCAGAGATCCCCAGCTCAAAATAGAGCGATTTAACCCAACTTACCTTTATACCAAGTTGCACCGCTTAAAAGTTAGAGGGCGCCAAAACTCAAAAATTATTTTCGATTTTCTTTAATAACTTTTTAATGGAGTAATCGATTTCAATGAAATTTGGGACAAGTAATGTGCCATCAAAACCACATGTTTTGGTGCTAATTCTTTTCTTTTTCTGTTATTGTAAAGTACTTACCTATCAACTATTGAACACATTTTAAGACACATTTTTGTTATACGTTATCCGAGTGGCGTAATTCTTTTTTTATTCGAAAAACCCATTCTTTTTGAACAATTTTTGTAACTTATAAAATTTTTGGATCGGCCTCGGTTTTGGAGTAAAAAAATATTTTAAGTCGAAGTGTCAAAATTTCAGACGTGTGCCCATTATTACGACTGGGATTTAAATTATTTTTTTTTTAATTTTGGCTATAGTTCCTTTATGTACGTGTATGTTAAATAACAACAATGTAATTATTAATTCACAAAATTGTGAATTTCTAAAAATCGTTCGATTTCTACCCAACACAACTAATTAAAATCTACACTGTCGTTATGGAAAAATTATTAATTACAATTATAGTAAGTAAACTAATAATTGAATAATCAAATTAAATAATTACATGTATTTTTAAAACCAATAATAATAATTGACGAACGTCCGAAATGCTGACACTTCTATTTAAATTATTTTTTTATTCAAAAACCAAGGCCGATACAAAATTTTTATGAGATACGAAAAGAATTAAACCATTCAGATAACGTATAACAAAAATATGCCTTAAATGTGTTCAATAGATGTTATGTAAGTACTTTACAATAACAGAAAAACAGAAGAAATAGCACCAAAACATGTGGTTTTGATCACAAATTACTTGTACCAAGTTTCATTAAAATCGATTATTCCTGTTAGAAGTTACTAATAAAAAACGAAAATAATTTATTAACTTTGGCGCCTTCTAACTTTTAAACAGTGCAACTTGGTATAGAGGTAAGTTGGGTTAAATCGTTTTATTTTGACTTGGAGAATCTCTGGTTCCTCTTTGTGCCCATCTTTTCGTTACACCCTGTATTTTGACTTCTTTTGAGTTCTAACTATTATAAAATATTAGCACAACTATCAAATTCACACTGTTATTATGTTTAAAAAGGCACGTTTTCGTTGGTTAAAATGTTTTGGTAATTCAATTATCAGTTATCATTATCAGCCCCAACATATTCCTCAAAATTCGGTGAAAAGTTCATGATAAACGGAAAATTGCATCACATTTTAAGTCAAACCGGTTCGTTATACTATCCGGAAGTTCGTTATAAGCGGGTTCGCTATAACCGGTAAAAAAATACATTGAGCTTATGGAAAGATTTTCGGTGCTTGTAAAATAGTACGTTATAGCCGGATTCCACTGTACGTAACGATATTTTAAGTTCCGGTTCGTTGTAAACATTTGTATAAATTTATTTAAAAATACAGCAAATCCACTTTAATAATTTTGTAAAAAAATTACTTGTGAGCGATCCACTGCGCCGTTTTTTCTTTTTCAAGTCCATACTTGAATTCGAGCCGAGACGTTCGATGATACTCTCTGGCAAAATTCCTACTTCTGGTGCATTCTCTATCAAAATCTAAAATAATTTATTGTTACGACTTATTTAATTAACGAAAAACCCAATTTTTACCTGCACAATATCACAAAATTTCGCAGTCCTCATTTGCATGTTATGTGGCGAAAGTTTTTCCTCAATGGGGAAAATTGCAGGACTTATGACTATGGCGAGGTTGTAAGCATTCATTTTATTTGAGAATGAGTGTTGCGTTACGTCGTAAAAAAACTACAACACAAAACAATAATAGTTTTTGTTCAAATTGAATGACCAACCATTTCACCTGCAGTAGATAACTCAAAGTGTTTAGGTGTTCCAGGGGCAACAAAAGACAAGCTAAAAGCAGGGCTTCTTTTCGCATCCTGCCTTTCTCCAACAAAGAGCATCTTAAATACAACTCGTGGTAGCCGTAAGGTATCAAAGGCTCCGGTAATTCCCTAAGAAACATTTTCAAGAGCGCCGCAACGTCGATAATGTGGTAATTGCTATCAACAGCGCCGCCCCCATTGAGCAACAACTTAAAAAATAGCCAAATCAATAAAACGCGTAAATTGCCCAAAATGCATTACTTTAATTTCGTTTTGTCTAGCTTTGGAGCCCTCCTTCCTAAACAGCCCCTCCGTGCTAACTTTGGCTAAAATAAATGAACACAATTCATGGACTAGTTTCGGGACAGCAATTTGTTGTCCGGTCTTTAAAGTGACTGTTTCCGCCGAGAGAGATCTTAAAGGAACTTTGAACACTTTATGGGTTGCTTTCACAGTCTAAAATTTACCGAATTTAACAAAAACACGACCGGAAAATCATAACCTGTACCTGTTGTTTGGGTTTCTTCGGCCGACACTTTATCCCCAATTTTCGCAGCTCCTGGAGCGCTTCGTTCCTGCATTCTTCCTTTTTCAGCACATCACTGAGAAACATAATGTAGAAGGGGGTTTCGTTAATTATTAAGAAATTAGTTTATATTCATTGCTGTCGCTGTTCGAGTTGTCACTTTCAAACTGAGGAACAGAGCGCTAGTGCGCATGCGCAATTTTTAAAGCCTCAAAAATGATTGGCCAAGAAGCGCCCGCCAAGGCGAAAAAATTTGAAACGTAACCGTCAACCCAAGCTATTAACATTTTTTTGATAAGGGGTTATCATACATCCTTTAACAGATCAATTGGACTCAAACTCGACAAACAGGAAGTCGGATCGGGGACAAATAGTCAATAACCAATTGCCGGTGCTGTTAATTAAAAAGCCACTAATCGTAATTAATAACAAATTTTATAATTTTGTAGTAATTAATTACGATTTATTGTTGTGAAGTAATTTATGTTTAAAATCACCGATCGTTAGCGTATCTTGGCAACCGTTTGCTGCTGGCAACAAACAACATGGCCCTCTGTTTGGGGCCCACGGGTTCGGGCAAAACCCTTCTGCTGAAAAAGCTACAAAATATCGAAAATGTGGACACTACGGCTAGTTCGGTGGCCACGGTCGGCACCAACATGTTTACAGTAAAAATCGATGGTGAAATTTATCACATTCGCGAGCTTGGCGGTGTGATGAGCCCCTTGTGGTCCAGGTATTTCCCCGGTGTTGAAAAAATAATCTACGTAGTTGACGCTTCAAATCTGTGCCAGATCAGCGCTGCTGGAATCCTCCTCTACACAATTATCGCCAACCCAATGCTCGCAAACGCAAAAGTGTGTATTATTTTTTCGAATTGCGCGGAACAATTAGAGCATAATTCCAGTTCCTCCTCGTGTTGACCAAAATGGATGTTAGCTACCGCCAGATGCGCAACGAAGCTTTGCTGATGCTGCAAATGCGTAGATTCGAGAAGGAAATCAAACAAAAAGTCACGATAACTGAAGCGAGTGCGATCACGGGTGAAGGAAGAGAAGAAATATTGAATTGGTTGAAAAAGAAGTAACTTTCACTTGCAGTCTTTTCGTTTAGCACTTTCGGTTTCAAAAAACAATTTCACACTCGACTGGACTGCCGTTAGCTTTCAATTTTAAATCATATATAAAAGTTGGAGCCGGGCTTTAACCGCAGTTAGCCCAAAGACTTCAAACACAATGTTCAATCTTAAGGCAATTGTTTTGGTGGTAGCCCTCCTCTACCTCACCCAAGTGCACTCAATCCCGGTTTATGATGACCTAGAGGGCGCTTCTTCCGAACACGGTAAGTCTCCAGCTTTGGACAAACTTTTTCTTTAGTGAATTTTTTTTAAGATTACGCACGAGTCCAGATTAAAGTCTTCCGGGGGCCCACAGAAGGACACGACCATTTCGCCCCCTGGGGCTACTGGGTGAAACAACCAGCCGACGACCACCACTGAACACTCACCTCTTTGTTACTTTTGTATTGTTGATTTTATTTCATAAATAAATAATTTGTTACGTTAACTTGAGATATATATTTCGAATAACTTTTTAATAAGTACATAATATGTGATGCAACTATAACACTTGCATAAAATGTACCTTTAACAATATCATTACATTAAAAAAGTCACAAGCTCGATTCAAGGCAATACAAGGACGGAATTTTTCCCTATAGTGATCAATGAGAAAAAAGGCCTCTTTCATGATTATGTTTATAAAAATGTAAAATGTATAACCTACAAACAGTATGTTCACATCTTAAGGTACTTAGAATAATATTATTTACATTCTTTAAAAAATAGCTGTTGTAAAATTGATTTTGACACAATAACAAGGAAAATAATAAAAATGTAATACTTTGTCGTAGCCACCATTACATAAATTCGACGAAAGGGACGGAACTTGGTTCCGTTTGAGACGCAATGGACAATACTCTAAAATACGTAACTAAAATACTGCATAACGATAATAATATTCCTTAAAATAATTAAATCAATAAAACATGATATAAATGGAATTACTCGACAGAACACATGATTCCATTATCAAAATCATTCAAAAAAATATTTGGAATAAAAGGGAATGTTTCTTAAGTCTTATCTTGTTCCAGTTAAGTACTTGAATAGAATTAAAAAATACGATAAATGCAGACATGACTCGCCGGTACGTGACTACCGCATTTGAATTAAGTCAATAACCGTTAAAATAATACCAACTCGAGTTACCTGTAAAAAATTCCACAGTCTTTTACAGCCAACGGAAGCAATAAATAGCTACAGAGCACCTACAGGTGTAGAATACCATCTTCTGAACTCTCATCCAGATTGGTAGCCCCCGTAAGATCAACAATTTCGTCCTGATCGTACTTATCGTCAGGGTCGGAGCCCCCGGTGGTGTGTGACTGTTGTGACCCGCTTGAAAGTTGCGAGTTTCGACTGAAACTGCCGCGACGGACTGGAGCTACAGTTCTCTGATTGGCCGGCTTGACCGTGATTATCAGGTTTGAACTGTTGGCCACCATCATGTCGGTGACCTGATCGAGGGTTTTTCCCGCTACTTCGATTCCGTTGACTTCGAGGACTTCGTCGTTGACTGCCAAAAGACCGGTGGATTCAGCCAAACCGCCGGGGACCAGACGCGAAATGAAAATTCCGGGGATTTTCTCCAAACCTAAAATGGGAACATTGTTTGCATTAACGTCACCAGCTTTTACTTTTTTCCAGCATGTTGTAGCACGTTTTTAGCATACAATGATAGATAGGCAAAATGTCGTCCAAAGTTAGCCAAAAAGACTGTTCTGTTAGCTTTCCCTAAACCGGAACAATAAACTACTATAGTATACTATTAGATAAAAGTGACATTACCTTCGCCTCTTTTAGTGCGTTTTTTCAGCTAGTAACTCAAATATTTCAAGCAAATTCGTCTATAGGAACCCGAAAAAACTAGGCTAAACTAACTACACTAAACTAAAAATACCTTTATACAATATGTACAAATAACTCTTTTAAATTGCCAGAACTGGTAAATAGAACAAGCAATTTTTGATTAAAAAAACGCAAATATAAACTTTGATCAGAAGCACACAACTCTCTTTGCACCCACAGGAACACAAAGCCAAATGAAAATATAAACTATTTTTGCCTTTATTAACGCTTTTCAACCAGAAACGCAAACATTTCTAAAATTTTCTTAAAAAACTGGTAATGAACCACATGCAAAGCTTATTATTTTATAATTATTATTATTATTATTATATTATTATATTAGTAATTATTTTATTCATTTACCTCTTAATTAGTGTTACCCAAAATTGCTCTTTACTCTTAACCAATACGTTTGCGGATAAAATAGCATATTTTATTCGGAGGAAATGTAAGTTTATGTGGCTCATCTGAATTATACACATAAACTATCAAATTTACGCTTTATAAAATAATCTACTATTTACTGGAGTGATGAAGTGTATTTTATCGGTCACCAAATAAATAAATTTGGCAAGTTTTATGTTGTAACTAAACTCTCACAGATGTACAATTTTGCGCGCGAATTCACTACGACCCTCAAAAAGTCGACAAATTAGGACGAAAATGGTGTTAGTTCTGCCTTTTCGAAGCGAGAAACCGAAGCACAAAATCGCAAAATTAGGTCAAAAATGATCATTTAAATTCGCGTTAGTGAATTTTTTGGACGAAAGTTGAGTGATTTGAATATTGTTTTGTTGGTAGTGATACTCACCACTTTGGGTGACTCGCACGCTTGTGCCATCCCTGATGTAAAATCCCAGGGGTTTATCTGAGCCGTGTTTCAGCAGTCTCACGCGTCTGCAAGTCTCAGGTACAATGTCTACATCTATGATGGATGAAACTTGGCGAAAATCGTGGGGGTTAGATATTGCCAAGGTCTTTGTTCGTCCGGGGGTGCCGCCTAATATGCTAGAAATTAAATTTCGTGGCTTGATAGTCCCGTATCCGTTGAGTTCTTCAAGACTATCACCTATAAAATTTATAATTACTTTTTAATGTATATTTTTTTAATAACTGAACCTTTTCTTTGGATTATGACCCTCAGAAGGGGTTTTGCATTTGCTAAGGCCCGTCGGAGGTTATCATCATTGTTGATGGGTAGCAAATCCTGATCGCTCGGGTCAATGTAAGAAACCAAAAATGCGATGTCCTGCAATCGATGCAAACGCTCTAATAAAGCCCGAAATTCTTCAAATCGAGCTTGGGGGTCTCTCTGAACCGAGAATCGTCGAAACTCAGCGTCAAACTACAAAGAATCAATTAAATAATAAAGCGATTTAATGATTCATGCTCTCATTCCTTAACAGGCATAGAAAGTCGTTATTAAGTGCTAATATGAATAAATTGCCACTTTTAACCAACACTTTTGAAAAAATCAATAGAAAAATCGTCAAACACAAGGGTGGAAAAGTACTTACTTTGCTTTTAACTTCTATTTTGTTATTGAGCACACTTTTTACATCAAACTTGTTTTTGGACATTTTCGGGCATTGAAAAAAATCTTGTTACGGCACTTTTCTTATCACTAGCGACACATTCAACTATTCTTACAACAAAAAAAGAACAAAAGTAACTTAAAAACTTAATAAACGGATGAAATTCCAATTTATTTACATTGGAAGAACCTCTTGCAACCCAGACAGTAATGGTGAATTTAGTCATCAAAGGCAGGCGTACCAACAACACCCTAAACCAATTTAAATAAATTTCAAGTCACGAAAACAAATTTATTGCAATTGGGCCGCCAAGTCTTGTGGTATTTTAAAAATCGAAGTGATTGGGGTGCAATTTAACCACTTTTTGTCTCACATATTGGAAATAAAGAGTTAAACCTATAACGTTTTTTTGTAACTATGAAATTTCAAATTCCCCAAAACTTGTAATAGTCAGGGGGGGGGTCACCCCTGATATAACCTCACTTTGGTCTTTTAAGTTTTGTCAGATTCATAGAACAAGATTTCGTAACACAATTAGGGAAAAATGAAAAATAAGGATGCTGCAAAGATGAACCCTTGTCTCAAGGAGCAGGAACAGACGTACAAGTGCTTCCACAAGAATAACTTCGATAAGGAAGCCTGTCAGTTACACATCGAAAATTACAAAACTTGTAAATCCTTCTGGGTATGCACTTTGGACTATCTTTTTGAAGCCATTGAGTTTTTCTCTTTAGAATTTTGTAAAATCGGATCGAAACAGAAAAGGTATAACCCCGGCTTTGCCCCCTGTTGAAGAGCGAGAACAAATCAAACAGGAGTATATGAGCAGGTTTCCAACAAGTTAATTTAATCTTTTTGCAACATTTATTTTCAAAAAAGAAAACATTTAACAAAAGTTTCTCATAGTACTAGTGATATGATTGTTGTAATTTGAAATGATCACAATGGCACATGTTAATTTTATTTAAAAAGTAAAATTACAGGCATGTTTTTTTCTTGAGTATTTTCATTGTCATATTTACAATAAATATAAATTATACAACTGCGAAACTATAGTCTTTGGGTAAAGCCAGACACCTAATAATTAATAACACAATTTTTTTGACTATGTGTGATGTGAGATGGATTCTTAAAAATAAATAAATGCTTGAAATACAACAAATCAGGCGATGTCTGAAACTAGTCATTCTGAGGATTTCTTTATACTAAAACAATTGATTCGCAAATGTTTACACATTTGTTGCACCTGAAATTGTTAATTAATTTCACAATTTTCTTACCACTCTGTACTTACCACATGTGTCCCGTAATGGATATGTGCCCCTGTACTTAAAATACAGAGAATGTACGTCAGCAACAGCTCAATCACAGGACTCTTCAGCCAGACGCAGAGGAAAATAATAAAAGTCGTAGGAACCAAAACCCAGTTAAAAATTTCGCATCTTGTGTTGCTCATCTGAGCCACGATCAATCGACACTAAAACGCAAATTTTGAATAACATTTCGATCAAAATTTAACCCCTTACGCAAATATTTGAAAAAATTGTACTGATTATAACAAAAACGGCTCTCGGGTCCCTCTCGATAATATTGCCGGGCGAATAAATGACCCACATTAAGGTAATAAAAAAAAACAGCGTGACGGGAACTAGAGGCCGCATTGCTTCGCCAAACGTCCGCATATGTCCCGTCTTCTCCTTGTAGGATACATAAACATTGTAAAGTATAACAGGTATATTTGTGATCAGAGCCATGTTGTATATCAAAATTTCGAACATGAGGCCTGTGGTGATCCCCCCGGGTAAAACAAATTGCCAGCTTTCGTGTCCCGTGACCTAAATCAAACCCACTTTATATGAAATTGATTAATAGTAAAGTCCGGATTTTAGGTCCCCGCCTTTTCGTTTTTTACTCAAAAATAAACGGAAGACGCAAATAACTCAGCGATCAAGGCAGTCGGAAAATATTTCCTATCAAATGTTATACTTTATCTAGTTTTATAAACAATCATCGCATCGCTTCTCATATTTTCACTTTATTTTGGAGCGCTGCGAATACGAATAAAGATAAAAAAAATGGAAGAAAACAAGTTCTAAATTTTATTTAAAAAAATCTGCGCTATCGTAACTCTTTTTTGCACGGTGTTAGTTTGAATTGTTTCTTAAAGTTAACGATGAAACCCAACCACCATTCAAAACGAAACGTTTTTAACAATAATTACCTGAAACCACTTCTTTCAACAAGATTTCGCTGAAAAAAGCCAAAAAATCGCAGAATAAGAACTGAATCTTTGACTGCCTTTAGGGCTCGTTAGACTTACAGCTATTTTTAGTTCTGTTCAGAATTGCTTTTAACATGTAGACGCATTGTCCCGTTTAAAAAAACATGAAAAAAAGAATATTTAAGAAGTACTAGGTACTCTAAAAAAGTAATCGTGCCAAATATTCAGCAAACGACTCAAATACATTAAATCAGATCAGTTTTTGTTCTAAATTTTAGTATCCTGACATAAGACGTGAAAATTTAAGGAGCAAACACAACAAAGCTGAAGAGGAAAATAAAGAACAACTTACGAAAAAGCATAAATTCGAAAAAAAACTGATGCAGCAAAGCATTTTAAATTTTATTTACAAAATGTCATTATTAATAATGCATAATTGAGAGCTAAAATCATCGTAATTTCACTAAGATTTTTAATTATTAGCCCGTACAAAATAAATTTCAAAAATTAAAAATTTTCTTAGAAGTTAACAAAACCTAGTTGTGGATCTTTATTCACTTTTGATGATTAAGTCGGAGTTGAAAACAATGATTATATCACTGATAAATTGGTCTCTGTCATAATACTGAAAAAGTGGATTTTGAAGTATGAATATGTTTTTTTATTAATGCGGTATCTTGTAATTTTTTATATTTAAATTTTTTTTATAATTTTCTCGTAAAAATCTTAGTATCATTTTTTGGAAAAAGCTGATAATGGTATAAAAGCGATCAAATTTTAAAAGTTGAAAATTTTCATATACAGCGTAGCGTGTTAGGGAATGGTTTAGCAAAAATTTAAAGGTAGATAGAGAATGGCAAGATAAATCGATTAAGCAATTTATGTAAATCAAAAATGCATAGTTTTCTCAAAAAATCGTTCTGAAATTAAAGTCCCAAATGTTGAGAACCGCTGAACTAGAATTATAAAATTAACGTAATTTTTAATACTATTGACAAAACAGCGGAGGTAAATTAACTTCTTGGTCCACTACGTTATTCTTCTATTTCAATTTGTTTTGTTAATAAATTTTACGAAAAAAAAAAATTATCAGGACCGGGAATCGAACCTCCCATATAAATGAACATGTTAGCCACAATTCTGTTCTGAAAACACTCATGCGTTTGATAAAAAAATTAACTGCTAATAAACTACCATAAGCCACACAGCGGCTCTCAACAGGTGGGTTAATAAGAATTTTTGATAAAAGTACGCACTTTTTGGGAAAATTATATAAGGGTTTTTAACTCGTCTGAACATGACATATTCACATACGAAATATTGCTAAGCCTAACACCTTGTATTTAATATTGCGACCAGAAAAATTGGTGGATTTTTCGACGACTGAGTCGGAGTTAAAAACTTTCATTGTAATGATCAGGTCGTTGATAAATTAGCATCTGTCGAAAAAGTCGAGGTTGCACTAAGAATCGTTTTTTATTTCTTATTCGTAATGTTATATTCTTTTATTTAAAAAAAATAAATAATTTTCTTGTTAAAAACGTTTACGAGATGGAAATTTATTTAAAATTAGTCTAATGTGAATGCAATTCATTGACAATTTTTTTTTTAAACTGGACATAAAAATTACTATTGTATGTTCCGCCACAGATAAGTATTCGATTCAATACTTGAGCACTATAAAAATCATACTGCATATGATTCAATCAAGATAAGTCTGCATTTAATTTAAAAATTAATAAAATTGTACAGAAAAACATTAAATTTTACTGCAGATAAGTAAGAAAACTAGATATAGTGTGGAATGTTGTTGGTTTTCAAGATATACAGATGAATATAATTTGACGTACAAATTTGACGTTGAAATTTTACAGAGAAGGAAATATGTCCCTCCTCGGTCCCTTCATTAAGATTATTATCGAATTTTCTCGCCGAATTTTAGTAATGTATTTAGCGTCAGTTTCATAATCGAAATAAAGGGACTTTAAAGTTAATGCTGATTTAGAATGTGAAAGTTTTGTCAACAAAACATAAACAACATTTAACTTAAATTAATCGAATTTAAACGAGCATTAAATAAAAATGTTATTTATAATGTGCTGATTACTATGGATTTGTTGACAAAACCTGTACATTCTATAAATCAACATTAACAACATTAAAAAAGTCCCGATTATGAAACTGGCCCTAAGTTTATAAACGTAATATATTTTAACTTGGCTTTTGCATTTTTGCCAACCAAAAATCCGGACTTTACCAATGCGGAATACAAACCCCGGCAATCAGAAACATTAAAATGGTGCCCCACATCGAGAAATCATAGCCCCAAGGCAAGAATAAGACACCCGTATTGTACTTCTCCCAGTGGGACAAATAAAAATTGTATAAAATATTCCACAATATGAAAAACATTCTAAATGGAATGATGCTGTATTTGGAACCGCGCCCGAACAGAGAATAGGCAGAGACCGGAATCAAGCCGGCTGTAAACGAATCCAAACCGTGATCGAATAATTCACCCAGGGGGCCGCTGGAGCCGGTCCTGCGGGCCTGCTTCCCGTCGATGCCATCTGCCACTCAAAAATAATTTTTCGTTTTTTTTGCGAGCTTGTTACCTAAAGTGTACGCTAGGAACAAAAATATAGCTGCCACTGTGAACATCCACTTGGGGAGCGCGGGATAGTCCGGATGGTCCGGGTCGGAGGCGTAAAAACTATAATCTTTCCACGTGAATAGGAAAAATGTTAAAACAGCGAACACAAATCCTGAGAAAGTCATCAAATTTGGGGCGACCCAGCGGGGGAAAAACTGGAACATTTTCGTGTTAGTGCAAGAGGGGGGTCTTGGGAGGCACATACTTGGACCAGCCAGTTCCAGAAGGGGTGCATGACGTAGAGGCTGAGAGGCCCAGTGTCTTTGCAGCTGTACTGGAATTAAAATTCATATTTGCAAAATAAACCGTAAAACTGCGTATTCGATGAATTTATGAATATTTAACAGTGAAAGACGTAACAAGTTACGTAAATAGGCCATATATCTGGGAGTGAAATTAAAAATAACAATCCAAAGGTAGGACGTTTTTTTTTCATTTATATTATCACAGAAGTCCATTTATTTTGCTGTACGGCTTACAATAGAACACCCACAACAGTCCAGTCAAATAGCCTTTAAATCGAAATGTTGTGGAAAAGCTTGCATTTTTGTTATGTTACTGTGGAGTATTTAAAAATGTTTAGTCGAAAATTTTTTTGTTCCAACCCCCGAGAAGGAATGGAAAAGACGTTTAAACGAAAAATTTACAAAAACCTAAAATTGGACAAATTTTGCGTTTACATTCTCGTACCTTCCTTCTGGATAAAGCTAGAAACTTCATTTTTTTTGCAAAAGATTCCTCAATAAAGGCAGAGTTTTACGTAGTTGCACAAGGTTGAGTTTTGATAAAGGGAAAAAAAAATACATTTTCTTGTAACGTTGCATATTTGAGTAGTGAAATTTTCGAGATGCGAAAAAGTTTTCTATTATAAAAGATAGACCCCTACATATTCGAGATGAAATGAAGCTAATACTTCAAGTAAGTTTTTGGTGCAAGAATCATTTTGATATCCGTAACACTCACCAAGTTATTAGCCCTCGAAATGCTTTCAAATGATCACGTTTCAGAGGGACTTCACCTCGAGCGTATTTTGCAGTAATTGTAAATTGCAATAACTTGATGAGTGTTACAGACATCGAAACGATTCTTGCACCAAAAACTTATATAACTTATAAAACTTATACAGCGTGTTAGGGAATGGTTTAGCATAAATTGATAGGTAGATAGAGAATGGCAAAACGAATCGATTAAGTAAATTTTTTGTAAATCGAAAATGCATAGTTTTCCCAAAAAATCGTTCTGAAATTAAAGTCCCAAATTTTGAGAACCGCTGAACTAGAATGATAAAAATTAGCGAAAATTTTAATATTATTGACAAAACAGCAGAGGTAAATTAACTTCTTGATCCACTCCGTAATTATTCTATTTCAATTTGTGTTTTCTGATCAAAATTTCTAAAAAAAGAAAAAGAAATTTTTGCCAGAACGGGGGTTCGAACATCCCACACAAATGCCCGTGCAATCTACAATTTTGAAAAATTCTCAAAACGTCCATGCGCCACTATGCCCACTTTGTTTAAAGAAAAAATTAACCACTAATAAACTACCATTAACGACACAGTGGCTCTCAACAGGTGGATTAATAAAATCTTTTGAAGAAAGTAAGCACTTTTTGGAAAAATGGTATAAGGCTTTTTAACTCGTCTGATCATGACAAATTCACTTACGAAATATTGCTAAACCATTCCCTAACACCCTGTATATTAGCTTCATTTCATCTCTATTATGTAGGGGTCTATCTTTTAAAATAAAAAACTTTTTCGCATCTCAAAAATTTCACTACACAAACATGACACGTTAGAAGAAAACTGAAATTTTCTCAGTTTTTTTCTGCGAAAACTAAAGTTCGTGTATATCTGATCGAATCCACATTCATTGAGGAATCTTTTGCAAAAAATAAAGTTTCTAGCTTTATGCAGAAGGAAGATACAAGGATGTAAACGCAAAATTTGTCCAATTTTTCGCTAAAACGTCTTTTTCAAACAGTTTATTTTCGTTTTTTCAACCCTTTCTCGGGGGTTGAAACAAAAAATTCTTTGACTAAACGTTTTTAAATACTCCATAATAAGTTATATCAAAAATGCAAGCTTTTCCACAACATTTCGATTTAAAGGCTTATTTGACTGAATTAACAAGTGCGTTTTATCAAAGTAATTCTCGTATAACAAATGGACAGTTGTTAATTTTTTTTAATGGTAATCAAAAAAAAAAGAACAAACACACGGGTTGTCCCATTGTTTGGCGTGGGCGGATGAGTCTCGTGGTGATTTGGGGCAATTAAGATAAAAAAATTCCATAAAAAATCGAGATATGAATGGCAATAAATAAGGTGTAATTCCGGTGTTTACATTTCGTTTTGTTTATAATTATTTTGGTAAAAATGATACGTTTCAAACTGTGGTTTCAAATTATAACGTAGTTCTGTAATCTGAAAGATATGTAATTGGTGGATATCTTCCAAGAAACACATCCTAAATAGTTCACTGATAAGAGGTGATAAACTATTGGTTAGGAAATCTTATTTTGATAACGCCAACATGTTGAAGTACAACTGATTTACCACTCATTTCATTGATCGATTTAAACAACTATAATTAAATTAGCTGAATTAAGAAAAAACAACGTTTTAATCGCAACAAATCTTAATAAGATCAACAACTAATTAAGTGACCTTTACTTTTTGCTTAAAGACGTGAATTGTAATTAGAATTTCCTGTTGATTTGCGTTATTGTGCATGCAGTGTTCTTTTTTTAGATGAATTATAATGTTAAATAACTTACCTTGTACTTATCAAACCCAACCAATTGTTCTTTCGTTAGATATTCAACCTCCATTGTTGTTATTGTTTATGTTTGAAGTTCTACAATGGTAAACACTATGTTTAGTTTATTTAACTTGATTTTTGTTCATTATTCGAGTCATTAAAGTTGAAATTGTGAATTTTCCGCTTATATACCTAACCCAAGCACGCCATTCTCGTTTCACAAGTGATCGAAGCGCGCTCTGCTTGTCAAAGAAACGTCAATACCGCAAGAAGTGTCACGGCAGAAAACTGTAATCGGCTCGCAATTCAAATTCAATCTTTATTTATTTCACATTTTTACAATCAGTACAAGAGTGAAAAAAGGCATAAAGTTACAGTTTATAAAACTTGATAATAGTTCATTTCTTCCCCTCAACCATGATAATGTGGTAACCAAACTTCGTTTTAACAGGGGGGTCAGTATAAACAGGGTTATTCACAGTCGAGACAGGCAGTGCAAACGCGGCATCTTGGAACGGGCCCACCATTGAGCCCCGAGTCATCCAACCCAAATCACCCCCTTGTCTCGCCTTGTCCTCACTGTACGCAGCCGCCACTTCGGGAAATTTCTGACCAGCTTTTAGTTTCTCCAAAGCCTCAAGACATTTGCCTTGCTTCTCACACAAAATGTGGCGCACTTTTACAGCAGTGCCCCCTTTTTTCTCCTTGGATTTTTCACCCGAGTCGTCGCCCTTCGAGCCCTTGGCTGCCCCTTTCGACGCCCCTTTTCCCGCCTTAGGGGGCATTGTTCTAAAAACACTGACCCGTTTTACGCAAATTTTAAGCAAATTAACAAAAAGTTGGTCTTGGGGTTATGTTGTTGTGAAAGAAGTCCCGTTCGCGCGAATCATTTTCATTATGTTTAGACAACCCAAAATACAATTAGAGTTCTTGCAACAAATATTTAGAAAAAGGAATACGTTGGGAAATCAGGGCAGTGCCACAGTAGACACAATTTTTTAGTGTTTCTTTTGTCTACAATTAATTATTATTGGTACTGTTGATTTGTCTTCCATCACTGTGCTTTGTGTTTCTGAAATACTTTTTTACACATTTTAACAAGAAAGTGACGAAAATGCAAAATAATCTTGAATGAGATAGAAGGCAATCATATAAAGGCACAAGGTATCCAAAATCTTTTTGGCAAAACTTCAACACAAACGTATTTTTTTTTAAGAAAATTTTTAGGTACAAAAACAACAAACTGAGATAAGCTACTGCCAATACTTCACTAAATTTTTAACTTAGAGAAGCATTATGAAAGACCCTTTAAAAAACAAGGTTTATTTGACTGTTTTCAAATTTAAACTAACCATACCCATTAATAAATTATTGAATGGGTCCAAAAATTCAAAGTGATTGGTTTCTCACTTTATTTTAATGGCCGACCCTAAATGGACCAATCATGTTCAAAAATATAACTTTTCAATGAATCAAAAAATCTCAAGTGATTGGTTTTTTTCCGTAATTCTAATGGCCGACCTCAAACGGCCCAATCAAAATGCTTACAAATTTTACAACAATAATTACGCGCTTTACGTTAATTCATAAATGATGAGTCTATCTCTGTTTTTGTTGCATCTCACATCTTCAGTTTTTCTTTGAATTCTACCCCCCCTAGGCAATGTTGGAGGATCTGCTAGATGAAAAACACCAAAATTGAGATAATGAGACAAAATATAAATACGGAATATTGAACTGAAACTCTTTCATATTAGTCAAAAAGGTTCAACTGACGGAATTCTCGAAATAAGCCATGTTAAAAATCAAAGCGCATGCGCTTTTAATTTAAAATTGACCGCTAGAAAATCCAACAAAAATCGGTAGAATCTGGAAACTGAAGTTTTATAATTGCCTATATCCCATTTCAGTTCATAGTAGAATTTTGCAACAGCGCATTTGAATTTCTTGGAGTGAAATGGAGCCACAAATTGAGTTTCTGGTGGATTTTCATAGCTCAAAACGTGTCGCTGGCATTTAGTTTAACACAGAATTCTTTTCTTTTCAGAAACTCTCAATTTGTGCTTTATTTTTCACTCCGAAAAATTCATATGCGCTGTTGCAATTCTACTATGAACTGAAATGGGATATACTTATGAATAAATGGAGTTGTTATTAATCCATTTTTTTGTAATTTTCTACTCTCGGTTTCAATAGAAAGTAGAATTTACTAAACACGGTTTATGTGTTTGTGACAATTTGCAAATAAAAATTATTAATGTTGCACAAAAGGTTGGTTCTTGTTGATAAATCAAAGATCGTTATTGATAATAACAAATTCAGTGTGTTTATTTGTTTATTTTCATTTCGTGTCTATTCGCGTTGTAAATAGTTGTCTCAAAACCACCGGTTTCTTTTCGCCCCAGACCAATTTTTGTTCCAATGAATAAGGTCACAAGCCGGCCTATCTAGGAAGGACCAAACACAAGTTGATCATTTCTTGGGTTTCGGGAACGAATAGTGAATCTTGCTGGACACAATTTCCACATTCTTCTGCCGTCAAGGCAATAAAACTCGTTCAAATACTCTTCAAACACTTATGTTGTGGGTTGTTTTAACCTGTCCAAATCAAATTGGATGGATTGTAGTCTCTTTGGTTTCCGTTAGCGAGCACATTACAATCAATTTAAATAAATAAACTCAAGATTTACTAATTGAAACACCAATTGTTCGTAGAATCGTCAATAAATGTCAAAATTCTGTCAGTAGTGATCAGTGTAGATGTCAAGGATAGTTCGTTGTGCATGAAAGTTGAGTACACTCTTAGACTGCGAATTTGAAAATTCTACAATGAAATGAAATAAGGTATATGCTGTGGTATATGAAAGTAATTTAGGAATTTAGGGAACATTCTGATTCAAATAATGAACGTTGGCCGTGAAACATTTAAATTTAAAAAGGAAGATTTTATAGGGATCTTCGTAGAGTGCAAGGCTGTTGAATTTTAAAATGGGCGCTAGTTCTAAGACAGTTCAGTCTAGAGGTTGATAGATATATCTAAAACGTAAGTTTGAGGTCGCGAGAGACTTAAAATTGCAGATCCGAGTGTACTAATGAGCGCGTAAGTTGCCGTGTGTAATTAAGCACTTTGGAGCATGAAATTAGGACATAACGTCATTGTAGTTGTATTCTAGTTTGGTCCCAGATTCAACCCTCGAAATAAAAGGTTCGGAACGAAATTGTAAAAGAAGGATGTAAGACTTTAGTTTCGAAACAGGCATACCGAAATCGGTTTATTGACAATTAAATGTTTTTCTTTTAGAAGTAGTAGATGTACGATGTTTTTGCAATTGAATTTTAATCGTTCGTTGGAGCATATGAGTAGGTGAGCAAATTAAAACCACAGTAGGCCAGTAAGCAGGGTACAAGTAGTAAACACTCGAAGGGGAGAAGATCAGTCACAATGGTCAGGCAAGATGTACAGTGGAAATCCAGTGGAAAGAAGAAATAGCGACGTCACGAATCCCTTGGAGGAACCACGCCCCATAAAAGACCGAAACCACACTAGTATCTGGTTTTTGCGTGAGCCACAAATATATCTGAAGTGCAAGGTCGACCGAAGAAGAAGACAGCAGCCGATTATGTATCACCGTTGCTCTGACATAGCCATACCGTCAGAGTAGAGCTATCCAACACCGAGTATACTGCACAGGCATACAGCTACCGACCTAAGGAGGACGCGTACTATAGAACACCAGAAGAACTACCGAGCTCCGTCCAACAGCAAGGGCACGGTGGGCTCTACCACAACTCGGGGAGAAGCCTGCTACGAAGATAGCGAGTGAGTGTGAGTGTTCAGTAAAGTGAAGTTTCATGTAACGGGGAATCCTGTGTAAAACATCGTTGTCCAAGTTTTGCTCCTTGAACGAGTTGAGTGGTATTGATTTTGAAAAATAGTAACATGTGAAAAGCGAGTTCACCTAGGAAAATAAGGATGCTTAGGTTAAGTTAGTAGTTAAAGTTTAGAAAAGACATGGGTCATTAAAACCCATGTTTTTAACAAGAAGGGGGAGTAGTTGCGGTGGGCTAAAAAGCCTTTTTTGTTTTTTAGTCTGTGAAGGGATCAAACTGCAACTTGTCTTGATTTTGTTTGATATCGTACAAAATTTTCGGAATCAAGTCGAGCCTCAATTAGCGAATATTAGCTCGTGAGAACGGACATTTCTTTGTCTAAATTCTCGGAATAAGCCGGCTGAAAACTCTTTGTCTAAATTCGTGGAATAAGCTGACCGAGGAATCTTTGTCTCGATTCTTGGAACAACTGGAGGGGCGAAAGATGAACAAAGAAAAGGAGTCTATAAATACAAGCTTGCTAGTCAGTACTTGATACCTAGCACTTCGTGCATTTTGACATATTGTCATAGTCAGTGGTGGTTGTTGTGTGGAAGTCTCAGTGACTCACCCAAACCGAGGGGAGCCCAGAAGGCCGAAGCGAAGAAATGAGAAAGCGTATATCAACAACAACGCTTCTTACAAATGCAGCTGCAATTTTGTTCCAAGAATGTGTGTGGCTGGTTTCATTGATGGTCGCATTGGCCCACCTTTATTTCCAAATTTATTATAGGGCGACCCTATTAGACAATTGCTGAACTAAGCGATCGTCAAAAAGTGCACAAATTGTGTCCGAGCTAAGTGATATGTGTCTAAACTAGGCTTGAAGGCCACTAAAATCGTCTGAAATGATAACTCTTCAGAAAATTCGATAAGAAAAGAAAACGCGTGTGTTGAGCGACTTCAAATTTTATTTGTAGCTTGTTTAATCCATGGACACCGAGATGACATAAATCTTTACAAAGACTGAATTTTTTGGGTCTTTTTTAACTCGATTTATTTTGCATTTGTAAAACATTATCAGCAATAAAAAATATGTCAACCCGGGAAGAAAAGTATCGGCTGTTTTTAAAAATTCATTTGGTTTCGTCAAACTCAAGTCTTATCAAATTTATTTTACGCCTGTATTTGCCATATGCTTTACTATATGGGACGCGGACCTTAAGGGGAAGAAAATGAAATATACAGGATGTAAGCGAAATAAGTACATTAACTTTAACCAGTGGTAGAATTCATCAAGACAAACACTTTTTCTATGTACCATTTTTTCAAAATCGCATTTTTTTAAATCATTTTTTCCCCCTACAAATTGACGAGCCTTTTATGAAATGCTCCAACAAAGAAAAGTAACAATAAATAATAGCCGCAACCAAGGTAACCGTTTCAAAAGATAATCTTGTCGACTAGGTAACTTTGCTTCCAGTGGCGTGTAAGAAAATTGTGTAAGATTTTATAATAATCTTAACTCAAAAACTAAAACGTTTTGAAAAAAAAGTTATTAGGAAAAATTGTTTGTCTTGACGAGTTCTATTCCCAGTTAAAATTAATGTACTTATTTCATTTACACCCTGTATAGATATATATTTGCAGTTTATATCCAACAGTACAATGTTACGATGATTATCCAGTTGGACATCCTACTAAAATATTCAAACCTCGTACGTATAATTCAGATTGGTATGGTTTAATAAAATGTGCAATTTTACCACCAAAAGGTTTGTATCACCCCGTTTTACCTGTTAAGAATAAAACCAAATCTGGTGATGAAAAACTAACATTTCCAATATGTTAATTGTGCGCAAAATTAAATAATCAAAAAGATAAATGTTCTCATAAGGAATCTCAAAGAATTATCAGAGGAACCTGGTGTACCAACGAAGTAAAAAAAGCAATTGAAAAGGGTTACAAAATAATAACTATTGATGAGGTTTGGCATTTTTACGAAAAATCATCAAATTTATTTAAAGGATATGTGCAAGCGTTTATGAAAATTAAATTAGAAACAAGCCCTTGACAATCAGAAGAAGAATATAGAAAAGCTGTAAAAGAAAATCTAGGTATTGAATTGGGTAAAATAGAAAATAACCCTGGAAAGAGGGCTGTTGCGAAAATATGCTTAAATTCCTTATGGGGCAAAGACAAAATATGGGTGCAACAGAATATGTTACAGATGTTAAAAGGTTTTATGAAATTTTATTAGACGAGAAACTTGATAATATAAAATACAAAAGAGATTGAAAAATATGACGTGAAAAATCAACACAACTTTGGTGAAATCGCTAAAAACCCTGTTTAGTAAATTCTACAATGAACTGAAACAGAATATATTAGCTGTTTCAAAACTATGTAAACGCCAACGTTGCATTTTCTCTCAAAATTAGTTGTTATAAATTATTTATGCACTTCAAAAAATTAATAGCTAATGTAATTTATTGTTTCAATGAGAGATCTAATCATTAATAACTATTTTACATTTTTATTAACCTTATTAAAAAAAATATATTTGGGAAATTGCGACGTTGGCGTTTACATAGTCTTGAAACAGCTAATATGTGTCGTTAGAGGCGTTACAGTCAACCTTGATACAGCACAGTCATAGAACAAGAGAGAGGATAGAATTGAATCTTTCCTTGTTGGTGGCGGTTGAAAGACTGCAGCGCCATCAGTAGGTGGTCGCGGGCATAATACTAAGTCATTAAATATTATTATTTTTCGTAATCTTTGCAAATGTTTGCAACAACAGTTTTTAGTAACAAAATTCTAGAAGTTGTCATTACAAACATGTGCAAAGAGTACGAAAAATGCTTCGTTTTTTAACACATTTTTCTTATTCAGAAACACAATTTCGTGAATTTCTTTCAAAAATACCCAGAAAATCGACTAAGTCCAAAATATTGCCATTTTTGCAGTTTTCTATCGATTAACCACGTCTTTCAGTTATAGACATTCTATTAAGCAAAATTTCGTCGAAAATTGCTCAAAAAATTTGTTGTAAGGGCTCATTACTACTGCTACTCACTGACTGATTTGTGATTACCTGTGCTGTTGCTTCTGGTGAAATTATTATTTTTCAAATTTTCAATCTGTCCACACGTTGAGCAAAAAGTGGAAAATCCTGTTCTTCTTTTAGCAATATTAATTACCCATTTAATATAAGCCCACTTTGCAACAAATTGCTACTGGGGTGCGTTCGGATTTCTGAGCGTTTCATCCAGGCCTGTGTGTGACGTCACACACTGAGGTGAAAAGTTTCCACCGGCATATACGAACGACTGGACGCGATCGCGAATACTGTCACGCAGGAGTATTTTGTAATGCAATTGTTGGAACTTGCAAGTTAGCTGTTTAGGACAAGTGGCAATTATTATTATTCCCGTAATCGGGACAGTTAGTCGTTGGGTGCGGGGCGTGAAAGACCCCCGCGTGTCATCCTCCTTTTGTGATGTGGTGACAGATGAACGAGCCCTTTAGTGTTAGTGATTGTACAGAACCTTGTTGTAATTACGTAAGTATCTCTTTTTATTTCTAAATACACTATTTTTATAAAATCGCCTTTTTCTACCACCTGAGCAACCCCCAATCACGCAAGGCGTGACATGTGGTGGAGGCGCCGTTGTTTAAAATGTAACTGGTTTCGGTTCGAATTATTAGTTGCGTAATTTGGTGCAATTTGTAGTGGGTTTTAAAAAAGAAAGGGACTCGCGTAATTTTCGGATGCGAATGAACGTTGTCGTAGTTAAGTCGTCGTAAAAGTCGTTGAGGTTAATATTTCAGTTTAAAAAAAAAGTTTAATCTACTGTAAATAAAAATGAATACGACAATTTCGCAAGCAACGACGAGAGGGAGAGTAGTCGCCACTCCCAAATTTTTGTCGCCACCCGTTTTTAACCCGTGCGGTGGAAATCCGATACAGTACATGCGGATTTACGAAAAGACAGCAGTCATAAATGGCTGGAGTAACACCCACAAGATAGCTTATTTCGAGTGCTTCATGGAAGGAGCTGCAGCAGTCTGGGTGGCTGACTATACGGGCAGAATCGAAAATAATAATAAAAAGTGGTTGGATTTGAAAAACGATTTTCTAAAAGAATTCGTAGATGAAGACCACGAGCGAGTGTTAAAGTTAAAATTCGATGCTAGGCGTCAAGGAGCGGGCGAGGATTTAAAATATTATTACTTTGATATGGTTGCGTTAGCCAATGAAGTGAACCCTGAAATGCCATTCGAGATGTTTCGCGATAAATTTGAGGCAGGGATGCATTCCACTTTCGGCACACGTATTATGTTCTTGGGTGCGACATCAAAAATTTTGTGGAATTAAAAGACGTGGTATTCAAAGTTAGTAACATTTGGACTAAGATCAATTTTTGCGAGAAGACTGAAGAACCGCTTTCGTTGCTAACATTAGAAGGGGACATTAGAAAAAAACACGGTTACAATCGCCACAGTCGCGAATCAAATATTAATGACAGAAACGGGCGTATTTGGGAAAAGAGAAAAATCTGCGACGAATCAGATTATACTACGTTCGGGTACAACAAAACAAATTCGGTTCAGGATTCTCAAATTTCACTGCTCAACGAAAATGAAAAATGTGCGTCGAGTAGCAAGATCCTAACTTTAAAAGGACTGGGAAATGATAGATATGTCGATATTAGTTATCGATACGGGATCAGCGGGCAACCTAGTTAGCAAGGACGTAGTAGATGGACAAAAAATTAATACAAGTCACAGGACTACAATTCTATCAGCAGGCGGTGATAGGACACACACCTTGGGGATCGCAAAAGTCAAAATAGAATTAGGGAATTTCAAAACGGAGATAGATGCCATTGTAGTCGAAAAATTGCCTAAACCGGTAATCTTGGGCACGGAATTTTTACATAAATTTAGGGCTTGTGTAAATTTTGACGACTGCAGTATTAAATTGCGAAACGGTTTTGATAAAATAACTTTACATTTCGACACAAAAGAACACGAATTCAGCAAATCTTTTGTTGCTAAGCAGGTTAAAGGTATGAAGCACAACGTCACAAAAATGACCCGAACTACAGTCAACGCGAATATTGCTCAATTTGCTGATGATGCTAAACGTTACACCATAACAAACCATGACTTACGAAGTGGCTTTGACTTAATGAAGAGAAATGGGACACAATTTTGCAAGAAAGGAAATTTTAATAAAAAGAAATATGAATCCAGAAGAAATGTAGGTCTTTCTAAAATAATCAATCAATCGCGAGAATTATCTGAGATGAGAAAAACCAAAATCCATTTTGAAAGAAACAAGAAAAATTTCGAGAGTGCAGTTGGATGAAAAAATGTTGACTACTTTTGAAAGCGACAGGTTTAATCGGAATAGGATGGACGACTGTAGAAAAAGATACGCAAGCTATATATGTAGAAATGTTGGAAACAAATTTATTTTTTCGGAAAAAATTAGACGTGATGAAATGCAGTGTGGGAATTCGAATTGTATTCATAATTTTATCGGAACGAAACAAATACGTTTAGAATCAAGTTTAGATTACAAAAGGAGAAAAGAATCAGGTGAATCTGTAAAAAGAAAGGAAAATCGGAGTATTGGGGTAAAAGAAAAAACTGACAGTATTTAAATTTCTAAAAAGGGTGTTAATGTTAAATTTTTTTTATTAGTTGTGTATTTGTGTTAAATTTTAATTTATTTTCTTTTTAGGACTAAACTTGTGACTTTTAGCTCGTATAGAACAATGAAACTTTAGGTGCGACCAATCCAGGGATAGAAGCCTTTCATGTTTAAATATGGAAGATGATGAACAATAAGGGGCCGAACGGAATATAAAAAAGGAGCAAATTAAAATTTATCATAGACCGATGCGCTAAGACGACAATCGTGTGTTAATTTTTTTTAGGGTTTTTAGGAATGCGACGTCAAAAACACATTTTTTTTTTGGGAATGATATGTGCACAAGGGAAAAGGTAAAAAAATAAAGGTAAAAATGTGAGCTCACAAAGTAATGGCCGTATAGTAATGAACTATACCTAATAGTTTTTTTAACTTAATTTGTAAATTTGGACGTCCAAACCTGTTATTGGGGTGTTTTGTCTAACAGTGGTTGGCCAAAAAAGTCGCTGCTAGGCAAAATGTCTTAATAAACAAAATTTGATGATCTCAAGGTCGCGACAGTAAAAAAAAAATACATGCCGGTCAATTTGGTTCTAGTAATGTGAAGTTAAGAATAATTAATAATTAGTTAATAAACGCATAGATGTAAAGAAAATTGAATTGATGATGTTCTTGTTTTTTTATCATTGTTCTAGTTTTTTTGTCATTGTACTCATTGTTTTTGCGCATCAACACCCACGAGAAGACACCAAGAAAACACGAATCCCTGAATCTGTGAGGGATCAAGCGTGGATTGACCAGGGATGGCTTAAGGGGGAAGCGGGACCGCCGTAGAACTTGCACAGTGGAAAATGAAACCTTGACGATGCCATTCGTAATCGGGCTACAAAACACCAACTTACCAGAAGGCATCAAATAGTCTACCAAAAGGGGGAAGTAGAAGATGACAAAATGTCGTGAAAGTCTGTCCATTAAAATTCCTTGGGATGTCGTTGATAGTTACTACAAAATTAAAGTACACAGCCAAAGCTCCTGGTATGATCTATATTACGGCCCTTTCAAAATCAAAATCAGGCCGTTACGACAGTGTTCTACGAAGGTGGCTCACAAAAAGAGAAAAGTTTGGTTGTGTCGATCTTGAAGCTTTTTCCCTGGTCCATGCTACAAAATAACTGAAGGATGACAATTATGTGGGCTGTTGGAATGTTTTTAGATTGTAATTGTTAGGATAGTTATAAGAGCAATTGTCGGGGCGACAATTTCGAAGGGCCGGGCACATGTCACGCAGGAGTATTTTGTAATGCAATTGTTGGAACTTGCAAGTTAGCTGTTTAGAGTTTCGGCAATTGGATTCAAATTACAACACACTCAAAAGGAGGACAAATGGCAATTATTATTATTCCCGTAATCAGGACAGTTAGTCGTTGGGTGCGGGGCGTGAGCGACCCCTGCGTGTCATCCTCCTTTTGGGATGTGGTGACAGATGAACGAGCCCTTTAGTGTTAGTGATTGTACAGAATCTTGTTGTAATTACGTAAGTATCTCTTTTTATTTCTAAATACACTATTTTTATAAAATCGCCTTTTTCTACCACCCAATCACGCAAGAGGGATTTTCGATTTGTACATACCATAGAACAAGATACACACTACAATATACACGAACATACGCGGTATGTTGAGAATGATGACGTCACGGTATATGTGTACAAAGCGCTAAATTTAAAACCTAGGGAATTTATCGTTGTTTGTGTTGTCTTTGGTTGGTCATATTGAACATTTGAACATCCCCCGCCTCTTGCCATCGAAATTTCCCCAACGAATCCAACGATAACTTTTAAACTTTTATTTAGACAATAAATATTCCAAAATCGAACGAAAACGGGATGTGAATGAATTCTTTATTATTATGTGAAATGTTTCAGCAGGCAAAATTTTTCACTGTTCACTCACTTATTATAGAAATACATTAATACCTAATCATTTTTACTACATTTTCTTACAAACAAATGTCGCATTGTTTTTTAAATTTCTCTATTTTGGATGATAGACACAGATCAGAGGTTAGGATGTGCTGTCAAACACTAAACAGCTGATTCTTACCATATACCGCTAAACAAGGACAGAGCACGTACCAGGCTCTGAGGTTAGTATCTTCGTGGTCACGTAGCGGAAGATACCGTTACAAATCGAATACGCATAGTATGTTGTAGTATGAAGTGGTAGGTTGTAATATGTACAAATCGAAAACCCCTAAGGCGTGACGGTAATGTAAGACTTACAGCACAGAGTAAATAGCCAAGGCTATATACTCTGTGCTTACAGTGTCTGAACTCCCCCCTAAATCTGTCAACTTAGGCACAGCACAAAGATGGGACCATTTCAGAAAACTGTTGGTAGATGCCGCCACCACAAATACAAAAAAAAAAAACGAAAATCTTTATTTGAAATATTTGTTTGATAATTTTCTTACATTAAAGTGCCAAAGAATTGCGTACGTAGTGAAAGTATTTTATTTGTACCGTTTTTTATAACTTTGTTTGATTGTGGGACCATTTCGGAAACCTGACGCATGAGGTCGCTGCGAGAAAAATTTGACATTCTCACAACTCAAATATGAAAAAAAATTATTGATAATGCCAATTGTATTACCAGTGCACTTGCCGTTTTGAGTTTTACAATTGTCAACACAATAGCGCCATCTACCAGAAACACTTTCAAATGGTCCCAAAATTTTCTCAAGTCCCAGTTGAATTTTGGCGGAGGGAAGGGGGGGGAGTTGAAACACTGTCCTTTTACCATTATCGGTGTGACACAATTTGTCGATTGACATTTGACAACCACTGGCATTGCATTGCATCAGCTGATCACAAACAATTAGCCAGAGTAATTAGCCAACATTTAGCCTAGCTCTGTATTAAATTACCATAATGGAACTTACAACAAGTAAATGTCGAAGACATTAACACAGATTATTTTAATCTAGTTCTTGATTCCGACAACAATTGCATTTTGAATAGTATCTCGAAAACCGCCAGCCAAATTCTGTCAAACACCTCTTTCTGCGCATGACACGACCAGACGCCAACCTTTTTATCTCGGCGAAAAGTTGTACGCACCGACGACTTAACCGAACGCCATGGTTGAAACAACCAGAAACAACCTGGGTATTTATCACAAAATAACAGATTTAACAGAAACGCAACTGTCCTTGTCTAGACTAAGCCAAAGTGACACTAACACATCTTGCGTCAACTGTGAGTACTAATAGGTAGCGCGGGCGATTTGAATAGCCTTCTGGTTACTTTTCTTTTTTTAAACACTATTTTCCGTATTCTTTGCGAATGTTCACAAACAATAATTAGCTGTTAATCAATTATTGTTTGTGAACATTCGCAAAGAATACGGAATAATATAAAAAAAGTTAGAAATCAAAGACAATAAAACTCATTAGATGATTTTTATTACAAAAAAATACACATTATTATAGTAACAATAATACATTTAGCATTTTTTTCATTCGGTGTTCATTTCTGGTTTATTATTTGCGTTTTTACCTAATATCACTGCTAACTACCGACCCGTGCTACCGACCAAATTAACCTAACCTCACTTTTCATTCACTTGTCAAACACACAAAACGAAAAACACTCAAAACACTGAAACTGTTGACCATGAACAAGCCTAAATTACAACAACACAAAAAATCAACAACCCAAGCACAAAAAAACAGCGACTTCGTTTTTCATGCCCTATCTGAGTCCATTTTGTGCATGCACGTCAACTGTCAACTATGTGTCAACTGTAATGTTCTGCCGATATTGTAGGTAACTTCGCGTTAATATTGACTCTAAACGCACAGACCTCTACCACTGTAATCGAACTAAAGTGGTTTAAATTTCCCGCCTAAGCTTGCTTCGACGCATTAGTCTTTCATACCCCTGGTATTTATGAACGACTTGGCAAGCGCCGTGCGCGCCCGGGCGTAGTAATAGAACGCACCCCTGTTGTCCTCCTGCACCTTGGATAGCTAACTGGCAATCCAAATTACATTGTTCGGGATTCGTGACGGCCTATCTCTACTGATGGGGTTTGGGAAACCAAACATGGGCCGAACAAAGAAGATGCTTGAAGTTCCATGCCCACGTTCCATTTTCTACATAGTCAAGTTTTGTTATAGGTTAATTTGTTTATATTGGCTTACCTCTCACTATTTCAAAAATCGCTTTATTCGTTGTAAAAACTAAAAACAAGTAAATGCACTGCTATAATCATTTAGTTGTATTAGCTGTTTCAAAACTATAAAAATGCCAACGTCGCATTTTCTCTCAAAATTAGTTATTATAAATTATTTATGCATTTCAAAAATTTAATAGCTAAAGTAATTTATAGTTTCAATGGGAGATCTAATCATTAATAACTATTTTACATTTTTATCAACCTTAATTAAAAAAATAATTTGGGGAAAATGCGACGTTGGCGTTTTTATAGTTTTGAAACAGCTAATACAACTAAATGATTATAGCAGTGCATTTACTTGTTTTTAGTTTTTACAACGAATAAAGCGATTAAACGAATAAGCGTTAAAAATTACGTTCAACCGTTTGATTGTTTTGTTTGACACATATAGTCATAGAGCACAGTTGTTAAATGTCAATTCTCTGTTTCGTTTCAATCGTTTCGACCGTTAGTAAGTTTAATTATTTTTGTGTGTATTCTCTGTGCCTGTGCTGGTTAGTTATCTAATATTAATAGGTATTTATCATTTACAATTTAAAATGTATTTGTTTTTGTTGGTAGGTATGGCGCAAGGTATGAACATTCCCTGTGTTGATTACAATCAACAAACAGTACTTAGAGCACGGCAAATATTTGAGCAGAATTGTTTAGAAGAATTTTTTGTCTTTAACGTTAAAGCCCACAAATGTCCAGGCAAGACGCCGTGTCGTTGGTTCGTGTCTTATAAATTTAGAGACCCAAATCGCCAATATGAAGGGGGGCTGTTTGCGAAACAAATACTGAGAAGGTTTGATGCCAGAAAACCGCAAGGAACAAATCTTATGAAACCAGCGATTATCCTCGAGATATCTGCGAATGATGGTCCTTGCTATGTTTTTATATACGGCGTTCTTTGTGAATGCGAATAGATTCAAATACCTTATTTTGGCATTGATGACGACGGTCCGGTATGCATTGATGAAATTAATGTTGGGGCATAGAGAAATCTTGGTTTATAACTCTTCAAATATATATTTTTTAGTAACATTTTTAAAATTTCCATCTTGTATTGTTTTGTTGAATTTATTTATATTAAAGTTCACCATATACTTGACTTGTCTTCTAATTTTAACTCCACAATACTGTTGATAATAACAAAATAATGAAAAGGAATGTCTTAATTTATTAGCAGATAATGAAACAACTTTGGGATATAGAGCTTGGGGACACTATCAACTGTGTAACAAGTGTTTATTAAAAAAAAAACTCTAGAGTACTTTGAAATTAAAAAACAATTATTATGTCTTTGATTAATTCGTTCTCTTATAACCTCACTTTTTGGCAATTAAAAAGATAACAGATTTTCATAAAAATATTTATTTATTATTTATAAAAACTGTTGGAAATGTCTTCCTTGTTGTTCAACACACATAACACATCCGCTTTGAACACTATTAATCAATCTAGGTTTTGAATTCTGGTGTGCTAGTTTAGTAGGCAACCAACAATACAATGATAAAAATTGTTCTACGACTTCCGTAAAAATTCCAGGGGCACGCTGCGAGTTTTTTAATTATGAACACATGATATTAGCTGTTTCAAAACTAAAAACGCCAACGTCGCATTTTCTCTCAAAATTAGCTGTTATAAAATATTCATGCACTTCAAAAAAGTAATAGCCAATGTAATTTATACTTTCAATGAGAGATCTAATCATTAATAACTATTTTACAATTTTATTTATCTTATTTAAAAAAAAACAATTCCGTGAAATGCGACGTTGGCGTTTTTATAGTTTTGAAACAGCTAATAGTTAGGGTAATTGTTTACATAATGCACTTCTAGATTTTTGCGATTTTTTCATTACAGACGTCTTTGTTACGCTGTTCTGATGACATATTGAGTAAAGACAAAGTGCTTAAAGAAACAAACTGTTCTGAAGGAGCCTTATATGTTTTCATGATTTTTTCTGTTTTTCTGTTTACCCTTGAAAATCGGGGTGTTTTCCTTAAGAACGGGGGTGTTTTCACAGTTTTTTCTGCTTTTCAGTTTACCCTTGAAATTCGGTGTGTTTTCCTTAAAAAGTAGCAGTGTGCATAGGGGCCCTTATACTACTTACCTATGAATAAATGGATTAATTAAGTTGTTATTAATATATTTTTTTGTAATATTCTATGAAAGTAATTTATGTTCCGCCCGAGTGATACCCTCGCTGGTGACCCATGTCGCAAATGTAAGTCTTAGTATTATCGTTCTTCACACTGAACAGTATAATGGGAGATATAATGAAAAGTATTAGGTCAAATGTAAACTTCCGTTAAAGTGGAATTGTTTGCATTCCTTAGATTTTTGTAAATTTCGCTGAATAAATCGTGATGGGACAAATGGGTTACGAATGAGAGATTTTGGTTGGAGTTGTGTTTTATTCTTTACCCAAATTTGCATACGTAATATAGAATACATTGTCGGCATTGGCACTGTTTGAAAAAAATATATTTCATATCAATCAGCATAATTACAATAAAAAACAATTACAATAATACTTATAACAAAGTCTTAAACAAAGTAGACGACGCTATATCCACGAGATCGCGTAATTTGTAGCGTAATCTTCAGATCACAACACATAAAAGTTTATTAAATGGTCACTTCTTGTCCTCTAATTTGGCTTTGTCAAGCGACGACGTAACTAACATGGCCTGTCCTTGCTGTGTATTTTGGTTGGGAAACACTTTATCTAAATGTTTCAACGATTCACTTAAAAAGTTCTGGATGGCGGTGAGCGCCGCCACTATGGCCGGACTGCCAAACCCGTGGCTGATGAGAGAGAAGTGCGTCAAGTGTCGTTGTATCGAGGGGTCGAGCAGGATCTGGGGCCGCGTATTGCACAGGGGGGACCGGTCCTGGTTGAGCAGGTCCATCAGCTCCTTGGTGATCTGCTTGGTGGCCTGGAGCAGCTCCTTCCTGCGGGGCGTCTCCCCGTGCTGCCTCAGCAGGTACTCCGCCACCTGTCTCGCCGGGAACTCCGTCTCGCACACGTAGCCGAAGTCCCGCGCCAGGTGGATGGCCTCGCCCTCCACCAGCGACGTCAGCAGCGTCACGTTAGCCGCTTTCCGCCGCCCTGCCGGCAGGTTCAGCCCGATCTTCTCCAGCTTCTCCCGCAGGATGCGCCCCCCGTTCTTGCTCTTCGCCCGCCGCAAGACGCCCCCCAGCAGCGACGCGTTGAGACACTCGGGGGGCGACAAGCGCCGTTGTACTTCACCTACTGTTACTTTGTACTTTGAGGTTGAGGAGAGGAGGGACAGCCGCCCCGGAACCGAACAAAAGACGTCGCTGGGGGACACCATCGCGCCTCCGCCGTGGTCCTTGCCCCCTTTCATACCTGCAACAAAGATTACAATGAGAGAGGCGCCACGGGGGCTCGCTGACTTGTTTGGAGGCGTGTTCGCATCTGTCACGGACATAATACAGCGACACCCTTTTTTAATTTAAATTGGCCGTGCTGACGCGGGTAATTGCCGAGTAGTGGGTTTAGTTAGTACCTTTTAGGAGAGGTAAGTCGGATATGAAGCCGGTGTTGTCGTCGATGCCGCCCTGGGCCTCCTCGACGGCCTGTCCCAAGGCCTGGTGCAGCGACAGGGGGTCGTCGTGGGGGCGCTGCTGGGTCGACACGGAGTAGTCCGGCCGGCCGCCGCCTGGCGCCGAACTGTACGGGAAACCGGCTCCATGGCCCAGCTGACTCTGAAAAACCATCAAAATTTAACATTCAAATACACAATTACTACTAATTTATTAAAATTTAAAATAATTAAAATATTAAAATAAGATATTCAAGCAAATTAAAAAAACCGTTTGGGACAATTTGTTTAGTATCGTCACTTCTTCAGATTATGTAGAATTACAGCACGAAAATTATACATCACAAAACAATGTAAGTACCTAATCAAATTAAAAGCCTAAGGACCAGCGTCATTAGTTTAATTCGCAATTAAATGCGTGATTAATTGATCACGTGACCAAATTGAAGCAATTTCATTAGTCCATTCGCGTTTTTAGCAGAGCTTTCTATAAACCGGCCCTAAAAGAAGTGTAGAGATTACTAAACTTTCGAAATGCATTACGTCTTTTATTTATTCCTCCAATACTAAGACTGAAAATTCGTCAGAGAAACTGTTTCATTTTCATTTATTAATTATTTGAACCCGAGTTAGAAAAATTTTGGTAGGTAGGTATAAACTGCCTTCGAACTTATCGAGCTTTTCCTAAATTTAATTTATCTTTATTAAACCTGATAAAATTGAAAAAAATACAAAACACAAAATCAAAGTAAAATTGATTTTGTCAAATCGTCCCTTAAGCGAATGAAATAGTAGTATAGTGTTTTTTTTTGGACTTTTATGACTTTTGAAATAATCCGGAAAATAATCGGGAAATATTTAGTAGATCTTTGAATAATGTTGTTTATATACTATTTTAAATTTTTAGATAATAATTTAAAAATTTGTAATGTAAAAAAAAACAGAAAAAAATGTGTAGGTACATACGACTACAGACAGATGCTAACGTTAGTTTTTTACACTCATAGGTTTTAATGGCGATCCGGAACTATCTATACTCCACGTTTGTTAAAAATTAATAAATATACTTTGTCAACAAATAACTACATATTTTTGAGCCTGTTCTTTGCTTATTCCAAATGGTCATGGACAAAAAAGATAAACCAATCCTTTCAATAAAATAAAGATTCATATGAATTCACTTTTAATTTTTTGAATGTAAAAAGTGTAAAATCGTTAGAGAAACAACACTTTGTAATACTACTCGTTTATGGAGCAATAAGTTGGAGCTTTTCAATTTGAGGAATCATTAAAAAGGTTTGAAAGTTTAAAATTTTTTCTTTTATTAAACATTTATTAAAACCACAAAAGTTTGCGGGTAGGGATGATACTTTTTCCTTTGATAACTCATCACACAATAATTATAATTTATTTGTAAGTGTGGAAGTGAATAGTATTAGGACTATTAGGATCGAATATAAAACAGATATGAAGATATTTGAATGTATAGATCCGTGTTGTATGTCTTAAACCCCTGAGTATTAAATTCAAAACGATAAAAACTAGAATTTGTAAAGTTAAAATTTAAATGGCTCCAAAATAGAATTCGCGTAAATCTACAGAATAAATATTTGATTGTTTAAACTAAAAAAACTAATGTTTATGGAATTATTATTTATTAGCTATTTATTAGAAAACACCATTTTTTTTTCATTTTTTTATATGTATTGTTAACAATGGTGAAAAAAACAGCCACAACATATTTCTAACATCCTGCAATTTTGGGACGTATGTCAGTTGGGCCACGGCGACATAAATATTCAGGTTATAGTAATATTTAGGGATTAAGGGGAGCCTTCAGTTGGGCCACGAATATCTACCACCCACTGTCTGAAAGGGTAGGATAATCAGGACAGGATGTATATATCATCTATCTCAATGTTAATTTCGTAAAATTCAAGAATTAGCACTAGTTTATGAATATAAAAATAAAGCCGGTAGATATCTAAATACACATTTCCGTATTCAGTTTTGAGAACCTGAAGATGTAGGTATATTTTTTGAACACCGAAATGTTTTATTTAATGCTTAGTGATGAGAGAGTAAAAAAAATAGACAATACTTTAATGATACTTTTTTTAATAACAGTGCACATTTTCCACCTAGGTATAACTTGGTGTAGTGGTAAATATTTCATTTTCAGAACATCAAATGCGTGGGAGTCATTGCACCCGGCATTTAATGATGATTTTTATCAAACGCATCCAAATATTTTATATTTCACCTTAGATTGCTTCAATTTTAAACTGAAGTATATTTTAAAATAATAAGGAACTCAGATAAACCGAAAAAATACGTAACATATTAAAAAAAATTAACGATTAATGTCATAGAAAAATACAGTAAGAAAACAATTATTTACATAACTCATATCTATAAGTATATCTTCCCTTGCTGATATAAATATTGGGGTGTTATAGTAGGAACCAGAAATATTTGAGATTGACTTATGCAAGCTTTATTGAGGGTTAAGCGGCTTTGCGGTTATCGTGACAATTTTTCACAGCTGGTGGCACCACCCTGAAGATTCACAAATGAGCCGTATTGAGTAATTTTCATAGTAAACTTTTCATTTATTCCAAACTAAAGTTTCAAAATTCATTAGATTAGTTAGTTTCTTAGATCACTTTATTTGTGAACAAACATTTTAAAAATATACCTAAATATTAATAAAATTGTATTAAATATTTGTTTGGTGGAAGCCCATACACAAATTTCTGTTACGGTCCATCACTCCGTACAAACGTTTGAAAGGTGCCTGCCCTAAGAAATGTAAATTTGTTTATAGCATCTTTACCGCAAGGGACATAAACCATTGTGAGGGGCAATCAGCTTATTCTATAATGAGTCTCAAATATTGTTGGTTCCAACTATAATTACATGTTAATCTTTTAATCCCAAATTCTTCAACTCGTGGCCCAACTGACCACTAACATTTTCGAACCCCCTGCTGGCGTGGCCCAACTGACAAACACCGCAATTTTGTTAGGTGTAATTTGTCGCCATTTTTTATCACTTAAACACTTTCGATAACAATAGATTATAAAACCGATTGATTATAAAGTGAAAAAGTGAAAAATTTTGGAAGCTCGGGTTTTTAAATAAAATCTAGTTTAAAACTCCTCCAGGCTACATGCCGATGAATAGACTAGATTTATTGCACATTTGAGCGGTTTTAAAGCCCGTTCTAAATGTTCCTGTAGCGAACCGTTGTTTATTACGTACCGAAAAATTGAATCACACCTTAAAGCCGTCAGTAAGAAAATTGATGATGTTCTAAGAAGCCGTCATTGTGCAATTAAAACGGTGGTGATATTACATGCCACGAAATAAATTAATGGCATGTAGAAGGAAGAACACAATATGAGCCCAATTTAGATAACTGTAAAAGTCCGAAGAGTGACTCGGAGCTATTTAATAGTATCGCTTTCAGTGCACTCAAAAAAACTAATAATATATTACATGCACATAGTGCAAGGATTATTTCGCACTGACACTGAGTTTGAATGAAACAATACCTAAGAGGTCGGAATGAAATAAAATTGATGTTTTTTGTTTATTTTTTTGTAATTGAAATAAATGTAAATCTTTGAAAACGGGAGAAACTTTAAGCAGTCTTGCGCACTTTTGATTCTGCTAAATCAGATTTTAAACAACTAAACCGCTTAACGATTTAACTCAAAATTTCTGAACAACCCCTTCGGAAAAACGCAGTTTTTCAACGCTCACCCCCGTGTTGACAAAATATGATTACGCGAGCATCGATCCGAGATGAAGGAGCGCGATCCTGACATATTTGCGATGTCTTGACATAGTTGCAACAGTGAATACTTGCCGGAGAATGTCAGTTATCCGGGTCTACCCCTCGATAGCCGGAGCCAGATAAGGCGATTCGAATTTCCGATTCTTCGCCCTTCGGTATGCTCGCAAGCGGAATTTCGTCGCGATTTTTAATTAAACTGAGGTGCTTACCACGTGCGTGTGGTTGGGGTCGCCCTCGCGGGGCCTCAGTCCCAGCTGGTTGTAGTGGTGGAGGCCGGAGAGGCCCCCGTACGGGTCGGTGAGGTACTCGAGGTGCTGCTGGGGCGGCGGACTAGGCGGGTGGTGGAACGGTGGCGGGAAATACGGCGGCTGGAAATCCGGCTGCGGCAGCTGGTGTTGCATGGCAGAGCTGTGGTGGAGCCCCCCGGAGCCCCGGTGGTGCGCCCCGGAGCCGCCCGCGCCGTAGCCCGGAGAACTGCCGCTGAGGGCTAGAGAACCATGCCCACCGGCCGTCAGGCGCTCCTGAAACAACACATTTTCATTAATAAATACTTTTTTCATTTTAACAATTCAACTCAGTTGACTCCTCTTTGATTTGATTTTAAATAAAAGATAACGAAAACATCTGAGATTGTGGGTGACGTGAAGCAAAACCAAGTCCGAAAAATAATTTGGAACACTTGTGATGCATAATGATTAACAGCACCATTAACCACTAGTAATAATGTTCGAAGGTAAATGAATACAAAAAATATCTGTTACATTTTTTTTATAATTATTATTGAAAATAAGCACATTATAAATTACATCCAGTGAAGGAAACATCGAAAAAATTAATACCAGCATTTAGTGCTGTTATGCATACTTATAGATACAGAGTTTATAAAAAATACAAAATTGATATGATATAAATTGATAATTTCCACAGATTACGTAATTTTTGCCCACATTTCTCTAATCTCATCTCACTTCTCACCATTCCGTATGGTCAAGAGTAGGACCCTTAATACACTTTTATTCTGATGAGGTACAGATATAGGGAACTTAAGTTTCTATACATGAGCCCATCGTTACAATAATACTTAGTAATAATTATTAAATAATAGTAAGAAAATAAGTAATATTTGTTTTTCAACTAAAACATTATTTAGGCTTTACAGGGCGAGATGAATGGAGTAATACAGTGTGTTTACGGTCTTGGAGTTGAAACTTAAAGGAGATAATATGTGTGATAGAAGAACCCCAAAACGCTATACAAAATAACAATTCACATTATAACAGAAAATCATTCAATTTACATTATTTGTTTGTGAACTGCTGCTTCGACTACAACAATTACCCTTACCTTGTGCTTCACCGTAAATCCTAATCATGACAACCACTTCATTATTTTAATAATTGTAGTCTATGGACATAAATTTAATAAAAAAACATCACAAAACACAAACCAAACTAGCTCAAAACGATTTCGGTAGAAGTGATCAAACAGAAGACTTTCGAATTTAAATTTTGATCAAAACTAAAGGAAAGCCAAATAAAATGATGACAGTGTCAAAACTTAGAGTTCCTATGAGTTCCTATCAAAACTATGAAGTGACGTTTTTCACTGTCGTGGTTACGACATTCTTATTTGTTGCAACAATTAAATTTTATTTTCACAAAGAAATTATTCCAGTGACCCTCAAACCTTGTACCAATATTTCGGAGTTAAATAACATTCTTAAAAATAACAATTCCCTGAGTTTTTTTCCGCAGTTACCCTAGTTCTACACTCTTTTAATACCAGGTAAAGTTTCAACTCCAAGACCGTAAACACGCTGTATTTCACAAAACACAAATATAAACAACCCGTTGTAAATTAAAAATAAAACTAATTTTCTAATTTTCTAATTCCGACCCACTAGTAACTAATAAAAAAAAGACTTTAATTTACATTGTTTCTAAAATTTAAGGTAAGTAAAATTCGTCATAAAATGTCTTTAATTTTGGCAACATCTTTGCATTAAAAAAATGATTCTTGAGAAGGTGGTGTCCAAGATTATAAAATAACAAAAAGTTCAAATGAAAATTTAATTAATTAATTACGGTTTGAATTCGTGTCCTTTAGTGGTGATATTCCTCGAAGTATCTAAAATGTTAATTAAATACTTTTGATTATAAGGAATGGTAGAAAATTTTCAAAAATTTTCAAAAAATTGTAATGATTATGTGGTACAAATAAGGCACTATTTTTTAAGTCTCTAACAAATAGAGTCAAACCAATTTAGTTAGTCTATTCGCGTCGTTAACTTTTAAATTTTTTAACTTTTATTAAATTTTAATAAAGCTTTCCATAAAGCAGCCCTAAATTTGTTTTTTATTTACAAATGCTTTTGCCTTATTTTGATTATTTGCATTAAACGGACATTAATTTCGATAATAACATTTCTACCTAACGTGTGTCGAGACTTGTAGCTAAAAATGGATGTTCTTTGAAAAATTATTAATTTTTTTAAATTAGTTTTTGATTCGAAATATTACTATATTGAATGTACTTGTTACCCCGAAAATTGGAATTAAACATTTTATCAGACACTTCACCGTTCTCACTTTTTTTTCGAAATTTACAAATTTTACGAAAATTGGAAGCTGTAGTGCGTTTGAGGCGTTCTTGTGGCCACAACGTACAAAAACGTACATTTATTGTTTTATCACAAATACTCTTTCAGAAGATTTTCTAAGCTGATATATATTTTTTTTAAATACACAGTTTGTAATATCACTATATCATCAACAATACTGCATCAGTCATCTGGTTTAACTTTATTTTTCTTATTATGTACTACTCAACAATTGAGCAGATATTGTAAATCGTGTGGGATCTCTCCGTCAGGCTCTTAGTGGAAGACCCACTGTCATTATTGAATTATTATTGATAAAGTCTTGAGGTTCCACCTGCCAAATTCTAAAAAATAGCTAATTCCCAGTTCAATTAATGAGCAGTGTAATTTTTTATTTTATTTCCCACATACTAGACCTTTATTTTATTAGATAAACTAACATATTTTTTGGTGCATTTGGTGGGCATTTGTGCTTAGTTTTTATTATGTCATTTTCTGAGATCGAGCTTTACATTGCCATGTCCTCATACTACCTCCAAACGGTGTTATAATTTTTTGGCGCCTTAAAATCTGGACTTTATTAATAATGAATAACTAATAGTCATTAATCATTATTAATAAAGTCCGGATAAAAAACGAATTATTGGGCTCAGAGCCGGCAAAAACGGATAAATCAGTACTGATCACTTTGTAATCTCATTGAAGCGACAACATTCACGTTTAATCGCCTTGCTATTATGATAGATATTCTATTTATCCAATTATCCATTCATTGATTCATTCATATTCATGGCATAGCCATTATTGCTATTATAATGCTTAGAATTATTACAGAGCTTCCTTTCATTGGCTCCAGGAACATAAATATCTTTGATAAAATAATGTGTATCACCGGACACCGTCACCGATGACATCTTAATATCGCCGATAAATTCGTAGGTGCTGAATTATTTATTGACGATCATAAAATTATAATAATTATTTCGCGACTGCAGGTGATCCCTGTTATAATATAATCAAGCGAGTGACGAGAACTTTCAATTTATTCGAACAGATGGATGAATTACGAGCGTCTGCATTCATAACTTGCCATAAATGTTAGAATATGAAGCAACATGTTATAGATATTTCTGCAACGAGTTGAAAAATCATCTTTATTAAAAGTAAGCAATTAAAATAATGATGATGTACAAGGAAGAAAGTTTATCGTCTTACAAGAAAATAAAAGATATGGTGAAGCTAATCAAAGTGTAATCTTGATGCAACTTGTTTCTCAATACTGGAAGCTTCTGAGTATATAATAAAGACCATCTATTTGCAACTGTATACTTATGTTTCTCGTTGCTTTATTAAAAATGATTACGGGTATGAATATTCCTCATCTACAATTAATATAATCATCCAACAACGGTTTCACAGGCCTACGCACCGGGTCCTTGGCTAAAAAAGTTGGATAAGCTATTAAAGGAACATAATAATGGTCGTATCGAAATGAACGGTTTGTTTAACTGCTTGAAGTTGTTATAAAAATGACTTATGACCCGGAGAATAATTTTTAAATACTTGATTTTTTTAGTAAATAATTTCGCTTTGTAAAGACTTTAGATTATTTATTACTTTATTAGTTACTACATTTTTTAACAATTTGCAAAACATTAATTATTGAAGCGGTACAATTTTGTTTGTTTTAGGTTTTTAAGTTATGATGAATTAAAAAATACATTCTTCAAAAATAAACTTGTCAGAGTTTGGTCAATTTTGTATTTACTACAGCTGGTGGATGAAAGAGTAATAAAATATCGAATCCGTTTTTTTTTATATAAAAACTTTCTATTTCAAATTCTATTTTTTAGTTGTTATTTTCACAATTCCAAAAATGATTTTAAAAATATTTTTTAAAAGTTTAATCTTGGTATAAGTAGTGTTTGTGCAATAAACATTCCTTTTTTATAAAATGAATCATTTTGCAGACAAAGAAACTTTGAAAAAAAGTTTTTTTTTAATTCCAAATAATAAATAATCCTATTTTAAATTTTTAATTTGTTGTATTTGTAGGTACAACTGGAAAATAAACCAAGTTATCTAATTTTCGAATTCCGTCCCACTAGTAACCAATGAAAAAAACACTGTTTAATTTACATTGTTTTTAAAATTTAAGGTAAGTAAAATTCGTCATAAAATGTCTTTAAGTTTGGCAACGTCTTTAAATTCAACTCATCCTCATTTCCAGCAGATGTAAAAAATGTAACCTAAATACAGATTTCACTTGATTATTTTTCATCGAAAAAGAAATTTCCTTAAAAACATGAATGCCGTTAATTTTATTAATGTACTAATTTTATGTGGTCTTTTCAGGGAGAGATGTTGAAATTTGAAATTTATTAATCAATTTAGTTTTACTATGTTTTCTTATCGAACCATCTTGTTGATTTAAATATCTACGTAGTTCGGCATAGTTTTTGGTTGGGAATTTATGGCACATAATTTATTTTTTTAATTAATGAACAACATGTCAACTGAACATGATAACAAAATCTTGGGGGATTCCCTCGACCACCTGTTCTTCCCGGAACACAAACTGTTTCCGGACATTATCTCTCTCCCCTTGATTTATGGCAGAATTATCCTAAAAACTCTGAACTTCTAATTAGTTCTCTGCGTGGCAAGTTAACATTTTATTTGCCGATAACACAAATTCCTTCGATTCCCTCGCTGACACTTCTTATAAACTCAACAGTTTAACGATTCCGTCCAGGTATTTATTGATTAATAAAGTGTCGTTCCAAATTACAAATCAGTGTTGTTCGCGTCGCTTAAAAACTCACCTATTCGTTATTTCCTGACACCCGATAACATCTACATGGTGTTTATTAATACCGCTTAGATTTCGTGATGATTTATGCCGGAGTTGAAATCACATTTCGTAAGCCACAACAGCACTCCCGGAGCTTCACTCAAGTCACTCAATCACCACCTCAAGGAGTGTCGAGGAGTAGTGTAGAGTTATAGTAACTAGCAGGGCAGCCCCAGGGCAAAAACACGTGGCCGCGATATCGGCCGAAAGCTCACGATCTGGCGTCAAAAGGGGGAAAATTATGAGCCCCCAGTATGCAAAAGCACTCTCATTATGGTCTAAATTATCACGAGTGTCGCAATTAGCATTTACAAGCGAGCCATAATTAAAAACACGAGCGAAAACATATTCATATTTAATTACAGTTAGAGAGCATAGTTTCCTTATCTGATTTCGTAGACACTGAAAATATTGCGTGCGCATTCTAGCAATTACGGTAAGGTGGGCAAGTCGATGCTCGTAATGAGTTATTTCCGTTTTATTGCCATTGGTTGGAGGCTAAAAAGCTTTTTCCGGTTAATTACAATATTTGGAGGGGGTCCGCGAACGGGGAAAAAGACTGCTAGTTTAATATACATGGAATAATATTTCATGTTGCTTCAGATAATTAATTTACGAGCCTGTAAGCGGCAGGTTTATCTAAGATCATGTTTTAAATGCTTCCGGAGATTTGCGTAATCCCAATTCGAATATTTTAATCCCAGATAATCGCTCCAGTACCGTTAGAAATCTTGAACAATGTTTTAATCAGGTTGGTGTACCGCATTTTTAATTGCCGAATAATTTTTAACTGTTACAATTTTGTGTCAATGATGTGTTAAAATACAAGCCATAACTGCGATTTAACAGTTAAGTACACTAAACAATTTAACAAAAATAATTAATGCGACAAATATTTAGTCTCCATCGTCGCACTTTATGTTTAAATTAAATTCTTTAAATTACTCAATACAACTAACCAATAAAATTTAATTAAAGTTACTTGAAGTTGCTTATTTAATAATTACACGTACATACATGGAAATTATGTTTTTATTTTATGTATCTATTACAGAGTCGTAATAAACAAGAAATTTGCATTTCATTTTTTTATGATTGGCACATGCTCTTTATTTTTTAACCGGTTTCCAATATTTACAGCCATATACTCTAATTTTATATTCACTATTTGTAATTTATTTGACGATTTTTTATACCCAACAGGGAGTCCTTACAAATTTTCTAAGCATATGCAGCATTCAATTAAGATAATCATCAAGATATAATCCTAATGAAAATAAGTCATTAATTTTGCAATTTGCAGTTTTTATTGAAAGAATTTGAATTAAAATAAATGTCACCATCTTGGTTAAATAAAAACGTTGTGGAGTAAACGATTTCTTTCGAAAACTCATGTTTCAAATATTTTCTTATTATTATTAGTCATTGTCTACCGGTTACCCAATGAAAAATATTTCCAAGGAAAATCATAAAAAAAATTAGTCCACAATTTAAATTTTCTCACGCTATATCCAGAGCGTTGTAAATACGACTTTCTTGGTCATTCCCTATGTAGGTATCAGAAATACGTACCAGTAAATGATAAGAAATATTTTTTCTACGCAACTTGAAAAATAAACCAAAATTTAAAGTGGGTTTTTGCGTTAAATAATATACCAATTTTTTTATTTATTTTTTATGTTTTTTTTTTCAACCTCACTTCCAGTCGGGATATTTTTATAATTTCAGAAATGTATTAGCATAAGCATAGAATAATAATAATAATTGATGTCCCTACTCCCTAGTGCAAAAGGTAATAAATTAATAAATTAATTCTTTTTTGCTATCTTTCTAAAAATACATTTTTAATGTTAAAAATTTGATGTGTTCTAAGCGAGAGCTACGAAATCAAGTTGATGAAGCTAACATAATGTGTTTCGATGGCATTAAATCATTAATTCAGTTTCTTGTGAAAATATCACATTGGCTTCTTAGTTGTTGGACCACCTTGGCCAAGTCACCAGAAATGTCTCATATCAATCATTTAAATTCCTCTCATATATCATCGAGATAATTAATTTTTTCAGTGTGTCTAGTAGCTACCGCTAGCCCGAAAATTCTTTTCCTCTTCATAAACTCGAACGGTAAATCGATTAAACTGACAACCTAATTGATTATTACCAAATTCCTTCGATTGTTTTACATTTGAATTCCGTCCAAGTGGCTGAAATGCTCGAGTCATGCTTTCCCAATAATTATTAATTCGTAACAATAATAACTCGCTATGTTGATCAGTCTAGTTATATTAGGGCCCACACGTGTTGTGGCCTCACGTGCCCTACCTTGACCGACACCTGTTATTAGAACGTGGTATCAAAGCAAACTTGGCTCTTCTCCAGATTGAAATTGCACATACATCGACCCGACTCTGTAATTTGATGATCTAATGGAATTGTTTTGGCGTCTAATCGGTTTTTTCTGTTCCCATGGGGTACAGTTTCGACGCTTCGTTGGTGGCGAGTGACATCTACTTGCAGGCCATTCGAGCGGAACAGTAACAAATAGTTTATGGACACGAACTTGTGACTTACTGGCTGAAAATAGAGTGAAGAATTGCAAATTTCAGCCGGAGTTTTGTTAGAAAAAAACGAAATGTGAGGCGAGTCTCGCCCGGACGAGGGAACATTAGCAACATAAGAGCTTTCATTATTGTTAAATATCATCAATCATATTTTATCGGAACGCGAACACTAATGTAATTCCACTGTAATAGTATAATATAATTATTAAAAGGAAATTATTTTTCCTATTACGTTATGCAGAGTTATAAATGAAATGAAACCTTGCAATGATAACCATTTTAATTATTATTCAAAATGAGAAAACATTCATTAGAAACTACAAATAAATTCACCTGAAACTACTGTTATTGCATTCGAGTATTCATTTTAAATCACTTTATTAAATAATAACACGATGCTCGTTAATACGAAAAAAATTAAAGTGTTATCATTTTAATTATTAGCATATTATAAAGAGCGTTTCATAGCTTCTGACACTACATTATTCAATGCTACCAACCTATTTATACTGATTGAAAGCTCAGTGTTTTATTTTTTTTATTAGTTATTATGTAGTTTGGTGAAGAGACAGTTTCTTTACAACCAATACCCAAGACTGCAAAATAAGATTGTGATCAGATATCTTCAGTGATCCGAACAAAGTCTGTTTCTAATATTACAGCAATTGCTATTATTTGAATACTTATTTGCTAACAAAACCGTTAGAAAAAAATTTACTAAAACAAGGCTCGGCATTCTATTCAACATTTACCATTAATTTATTGTTAGGTTGTTTTATTACTCTTACTATTTTTACATTTTACGAAATACAATAAACATTTTGCCTTTTACTCGTGGGTGGCCATTAGCTGTAAGTTATTAATTATTTCTAAACGCTTTTGAAATAGTTATCTAAACGTGATCCCTGTGCATTAATAAAATTAACAAAGGATCCTTCGCAGTTCATTTCTTTAATTTGGATTGTTTATACATGTGGGGACAATACACTTATTGATAAAAAAAATCAATTTACAATAACCTTTGGCGAGACCACCGTTAGGTAAATGTCCCTCGTTTCGCGATTCGCATCTTGTGATTTTCCAATATTTATCTTCTCGCATTGAACAAGTCATTGTAAAAACTGAACCGAAAATCAGGAAATGGAAGCGCGTTTCTCCAATTGCAGCATAATGGAGGTATAAGTCAGCGAATAATAGTCCAGTAAACAGTCCGAACGCGTAGGCGTTTAAACAAACGTCCTCGTATCATCAATAATTCCACTAGGACATAAATCAACGAGTCGCCACTGCCACAGGGGGGACCAAGGGGCCAAGACTGGAGGCAGGTCGCCTCGAGCAGAGTGGAATGCCGTCAGGCAAGTGCACGCCCTGATCGTCGAGTCCCCCCTTCACCAAAAGACTTGTGTGTGTGTCCCCACTTGCCATAAAGCGAACACACACTGCACGATTCAAACGGAATATCTCACAAACTAATGACTTTGGTTTCACGGTGGTTTCACGCCACGAAAGGGATTTTTGAGGCACGAGGCTAATTGAAAAATCATTCGAGGCAAAAGACACCAAATCGGGTCGACATGGTGGTTGAAAGTTCGGTGGTACTGGTACACATCAATTAATCACAACGTCTTGTAAGACTAGAGTTTTGATTTTACAAGAAGATAGCATTGTTTTAGCGTTAGAATATTCAAGTTTTTCTTGATGTCTGACCTCTTATTGTAAATATCTAACTTATCAGAAGTCAGTAGGTACTACTTTCTTGTCAGTCAAGACAATAATCTTCAACATCTATAGTTTAACCTAACAGCAAATTGTGATACCTCTTAATCTACAGGTATGTTTGTTCACTGCAAGATTTATGTTTCAAGCACTTCCTGCCTATACCAATGTTTATGGCTTTGTATAACTGCTACTTTATGCTGTACCTATAGCAAATATGGGAGAAAAAATCAAAAATCTTCTAGTTTTATTGGAACTTGAAGTATTTTTCTCTTCTCATAATTGCTCCACAAAACTAAATAACAGTACCGCTGTCACTTATTTTTTGTCACATTTCAAGGCTTTTTAACACTCACATGTATATCTAATTCTCTAAATTTAACTAAGCTGTATGTGAGACAAAACAAAAAGAAAAAATAGGTTTCAAATATTTTTTAGTTTGTTTGAAAAAGAGAAAAATTATTGTGAAGCTCGTAATAGTAGTTATGAGGAAATAATAAAAGTTTTAATTTTTGTAGTTCGATTTACAGAAGCCTCATTACGTTAATCAAACAGCAGATTAACTGATCACGTGACCAAACGGAACCAGTCAGATGCTTAGACTCACAAAATAATTTCCTATTAACAGAGCGCATCAATTTTTAATTATTCTTTTATAAGTCGTTGCTTTTTAATTTTTTAAAAAGTGTGGTAGATATGTTTGTTTCAATTTTGATTTATTATAAATATTTTTTATTTGATGTATTTAAATTTATGATATTACACATGGGCGCCGGATTTTCAAAATCGCTACGTGAAAGAAAGTTGAAAGTCAAGTTACTTGTAGGTAATAATTTTATCATTACCTTGTCAAATACATATTTTACATGAATTTCTTTAAGCTTGTTTTTTTTGTATTCAACTGTAATTGGTCTAAAGTCTAATCGCAACATAAAATTAAAGAAAAAAAAAACAAAACCTTAATAATTAGAGGGTGTGAACGTGTAGGTATAAGGAGCATTTCGAAATTTCGATGCATGGCATTCTAAAAACCGTTGAATTGTAAATCCTAATGCAAAATAGAATAAAAAGTGTTTTTAGCAAATCATTATTTTGTTTTTATTAAAAACAAAATAATGATTTGCTAATTAACACCATTAAAAAAACATGATTTCTCAAAGTTACTAAACGAAATAAAAAATAAGATTTGAGGATTTAGAAAATCGATACAGCGTGTACCAGAACTCTCTCCCCACCGAAAAGGTGCATATAGTTTAAGCAATTCTGAACTAAAGTTTCTTTACAACTCTCTGCGTTTGGGAGATAAAAACGTTTGAAAATAGCCAATCACAAAAGACCTTGCTCCGGAGGAACAAAACACGTTGCTAGGAAATCAAAAATATGTGGAAAGGACAATAAAAGTGGGCACTTGAATTATTATTCATTTCTTAGTAACGGATCTACTGTATGCAATAAACCTAGGAGAGAGCTTCTGGGATTGGTCACTTTGAAACCTCTGTAGCTCGCAAACTAAGAATAAAAGACCTACTTTTTTTTGCATTTTTGCCATCCCCATTGCAGTTACCACCTTTCCGGTGGGGAGCGAGTTCTGGTACACGCTGTATAATCGATAGATAAACAAAAATTCAAAATACTTATTTTCTGGAAATTGCGAGTTATTACGTTTAGATATTTTATTCCTGTCTAATGATTACCCTGGTGATAATGGAAATATTAAATACCTAAAGCATACTGTGAAATCTATGAAGGCATTTTTCATTTGCACCAATTTTCCAATCAGTGCAACTAAATTTTTAAAACCCGGTTATAGTCAAATAAGAAATAAAAGTGTCTCTTCTTGTTACTGACTGGAAATTTTAAGATGAAGCAACTTGAAATATTTTTTTAAAAAACTTGTACCTATTTCTGCAAAACAACGTATCACACTAGAAAAACAAAAGTGTTTCTTTAGGTATGAAACATATATTATTTAAAACAGGAATTAAAGAGCTCTCTAAGAGTTTAATAGTCATAATCCCATGCCAAAGCGGGTATGATTTACACAGGTATGTACTGTAAAACAATGTTTCTGACATGAAATGATTCAACTTAATCCAAATAAAGTAGCGTAATTAGCAAAATTTTAGCTGAAATTAAAGAATGACAAAATAACACAAAACTTTTATTTTGCGACTTCTTGCATCAGTTCGTCAAAATAATTCTTGAGAGATTTTGATGAACTACCTTAATATGCAATAAACAATCCATCATTGCGTTATAAGTATTTTATTTCTGTTTAATCTTCATTTAATTTATAGAAAAATTTACAAAAAAAATTCAGTTTAAATGTCAATAGGACTCTGGGGGTCCATGCCCCACGGTTTCTCCGCCAATATCAACAAATTAATAACATAGATATTATTTTGTGTAGTGTGTTTGTGAGATCACCATCTGAAACAATTTTGCCTTGTTTCTAGCGATTTTATTACAAAAATGGCAAAAAATGAAAACACTTGTTTTTACTAAATTTTATAGTTAGATAATCATGTACTATTTATAAACATTGTTTATAAATTGTTTGTTAATGATACACCCATTGAGTAAATAATTAATTGGTGTCAGCTTTTTCACTATGCAAATTAATTGGGAATTCAGTTAAATTCCAAATTTTGCGAAAACTAAAAGAAAAAGCGCCATTCTGGGCCCTCGGCCCGTTTACGGTCAATTTCCGTCCATCGTCAGTGTGAATGAACAATCGCTGGCAGCAAATGCATGGTAGCAGGAGCAAGGGTTACCCGGAAGGCAATATGCGGAGCACACGCCTCACGCATCGCCCGGAGCTGTTACTTAGGCACATCCTCGGAGCACTGCCCAGTCATCAGGCGCACGAGAACAGCTACCGGCAATGAATACACCCCTAAGGGCCCCCGGGCATCGTTATAAAATGAAGCAATCAACATTTCTCTCCGGCAAACACGAACTTCCGGAATTCAACTCCGGACCTGTCCTGCGGAGGACAGACCCGCGGTTCCGGTTCTGCAGCAAAATTGGCGAAATAGCCACTTTAACTGTTACAAAAGAAAAAAGCAGGGCGCACAACACATCCCAAGACCATTTTATTCATAAAAATTAAAACTATTGTGTAAACCGGTAAAATAAAAGTAAAATCGAGAGAGCAGTAAAGATCTCTCGACAACATATTCACCTACAGATGAATTGTTGGTAGTCATAAGTAGCACGTATTACATACCGTATGTATTTTAGTTCTTGACATAAAATGAACTTTGAATAATGTAATAGGAATTTAAAATTTCAATAAAAGGTGCTTGAAAGATCTTTGTTACCCACTCAGGTGCAAAATATTGTAGTCATTATATAAATAATTATCAGTGACGTAATTACTAAAAAATGTACTTTGTAAATAATAATTATTTGGTGTCTTGGTCATTTGAATGAAAAATTGTTATCTAATTAAACTTTTTTGGTGAAAAATAAGTTCGTGTGCTCCTTTGTACGAAAATGATCTTATTAATGAGAGTACAAGGCAGGAACTTTGTAATTCGTTAAAATTAATTTCAAGATAAATGTAACCACATGGTTTTACCTCATTTGAATTTCCGTATATGGCAACCTATTAAATGAAATAGATTTTACAGTTACAAAAGATATTAATCACGTTAGTCTAAAAATGACTTATATAGTTCACACCTAATTTTCTCGGTAGGTACTAATCATGTTAGGCAAAAAAAGTTAATCAAGTCTTTTGTGGTAAATTCGATGCCGTTTTCAAAAGAGCATTCTTCAGATTTTTGGAGACGTGGTAATTAGATGTCGCATTAAATAGCACTTTTCGACGCAAATTGCCAGGATTTGGAGAGTTTCGGGGTTATTCCAAACGAAGTGATGAAACATGAAAAAATTTAAATAATAACGTACCAGGAAAAATTCGTAGATAATAACTTTTCGGAAAAGCCTTGAAAGTCAATGATTTACATTTTTGCGCAAAAATATCAAACATTCAAAGATTAATCTTACATTAGTCTGCAATTACAAGCCAATTATTTTACAATTCAGGAATTGCATCAACTCCATATTTTCTCGTTTATTACCCTAATAAAAGGCAAATAAATTCAGTCGTAAACCGAGCCAAATCCGCATTTATTGAAAATTCAAGCACTTTTCTTGTAAACAAGAACAGTTTCCTGCTATTATTTATAAACTAAATATTGACACAATTGATGAATCTTGCTCGGCCGCCCACTGAAAATATTGATTTTAATTTTTTCCAATTCAGTTTCGTTACACATCCAGACGAATGTTTTCATTCCTGTAATCTATGTAAATTATTCAAGGGTACTCAAGTATGTAAATAAAAATTTTCTGCATATGAGCAACACTGAATGAGATACGAGTCCGTGAAACAGTTATTTTCAGCAAGAACAATTCCTCAGCAACTCGTAACGAATTTGCAAAAATACTCAAATAACATCATCGAGGGGTGTGTTTACGTGTTTTTTAACCTTGCGTTTTGTCATAAAACGCTTACAAATGCCATCCCAAGAAAATTTTTATACCGACGTCAGGTATTTAAATACAGTCGAAAAGCTGAAAAGGTGCCCATAATCCGAGATAAGAACCTCATCTTTACCTGGCTTTATGGCATTATAACGGAGTAGAATTTAATCGGTGTCTACCTGCTCAGGGAAGATTTGACGAGAGGAGCATTTCCGCTCTGTCCGCAAAATTCTACTACAACCTTGCCTATGCCAAATAACAGCGTTTTTAACTTTGGACCTTCTAGCGACTTGGAAAAGTCCATTATTGACCTTTAAATAATTGAAAAATAAAATATGTAAAATATACAGAGCGTTTCAGAAATGAACAATCCATGTTTTTTTAATGGAACACCCTAAATTTTATTGCATTTTTCAAAGTAGCTTTCAATACTATGATTTTTATCTAACTTGTATTGGTCGATTTTGCTTAGTTCTTGAAATAATTTAAACTTAACAAAAACACGTTTTTTTTAAATATGAAATACACAAAAACTAAAAATCCTAGAAAAGTAAGATTTCATCACCTTATTAAAGGAGAAAATTCAGACTTATATTTATACCAATTGTTTAGCGCATATTTACGTATGGGCTAAATGGGCTATAGCCTTCATTTTGATTAAAAAAGTACCTAGTAAATAGACGGGATGCATTTTTTTAAATTAATTGATCAGATTTTTAGTTTTCGTAGTATTTTTTTACTTCGTAAGTTGTTAATTTTTTAGTTAATGAGCTTTAAGAAGTTTTTAATAGTTTCAATTCATATTATAGAAAATTCACGATGAGTAATGGTAGAAAAACCCTGAGTAGCAAACAATACGATAAAATGTCTTTGAAAAAAGTCAGAGGCAACGTATAGAAAAAAGTCGTAAAAATGACTACGTTTTTTAAAAAACAAAAACTTTTTAAATACCTAAATACAGGCTGATTTTTTAATAATATTTAGAAAATAAAGGAGAGTTAAAAATCTAGTACATGTTTGGTGACATTACAAAGAACTATTTCAGGTTTTTAAATTAAAATAAAATTAAATTTTCAAAATTATCTTGCATTTTTAGAAAACTTGTGCTAGAACTGGATTTGATTTGCTATTTCATTTAAATAAGAAGAGAGAAAATCAACTAATAAAAAGAATGAAGTTACAAGCAGATTCATATTTACTGATTTGTTTTTATCAGATTCCATGTTCGAAAATTGATACAATTTGTTTGATGTTAGACTTTTTATCTGTGTGTATATTAAAACAATACCCCTAACATTTTTTGAGCAGTTTATACAGTTTATAAGTTTAACAGTTCATTTGGGGTGTCACAAGAGGCGTGTACCATTTAAAATTTTGAAAGGCAACTGGTATTACAAATGGGTCAAGTACTACAAATTTCTAAAGTAGGTACGACAAAAAATGTCCTGTCAATGAAAATTGTCTTTTTTCAAAGTTTGTAATTTTTTTCTCATTTTCTGAATTAACCAATAATTTTTAGAAATGTTATCATAGGCAGGGGCGGCAAAATAAAGTAGTCCAGAGCGACAATAGACATAAATACGCCACTGGTTTATTGTGCATTGCAATAATTATAGGAACGCAAAAAATTAATAAATTTTTAAAAGTTAAATAACTTGAAAAAGTTAAACGGAACGCCCATTTTTGTTCTTGCTTCTCAAGGATTAGAAAATTGTCTAGCTCAAAAAAAAAGTTTCAAATGCTTAAAGTTATTAACTAAAAATAACATGAGATCGAAAATATTCTCAATTAGAGCAGGCTGTGCCTGCGGAACTTTAGCCATATGTTAGCCGTTTATTTACACTTTAGCCACATTTTACGGCCGCACTTTTGAAGTTATATTGTCTTATGTTGGTTTTACAAAGCATATGATGTAGATAAAGTTACACTTCACTTTCAAGGCTTGCACTAATTGAGTGTATTTTCGATCTCATGTTATATTTGACTTTAAAAGTTAATTTCACCAACAATGCACATTATTCATGAGCACTGTTGTTACCACAGTAAACCATACCATAACCAAATAGGAACTCCACCAAGGATCGTTTGTTGGAGTTTATATGGAGATTTAAAGATTCGCCACAAATATTAAAATTTTAGTTATTTTACTGTAGGTAATAAAGGACGAATAAGTTTTTTTTAACTCGCTGGGATATCCTGTATATTAACATAACACACTTCCACTGTGAGGTTCGCAAAATCGCTTTAAACATCTTGGATCATTGCGTTTGGCTAACGTTCGACTGTAGGTATTACTCATTGGATTGATTATTCATGTTATCAATCGTTTCTAACAAATTTCAACGTTTTTTTGAATGATTATTCGCTTCATCTCAAATTTGGATCGATTTATTTTACATGCGCATCCTGTTTGAGGTTGTTCTGTTGGCCGGAATGTGTAAAAAGCGCTTTAACGCGGAGACTTCAACGGTGGGTCGCGCCGGGAACGCGAGCAGGTAGCTCGCCCCAGGTTAACTAGGAAACCCTCCCGCGGGGTATGCGACGTTGCCAAGCCCATTTCACCTTAACCCGTGGAATTTCAAGGCCCCGACTGCAAATACGTACTTCTTCGTCGTCTTCGGCGCCGTTCTCGTGGCTCTCGTTGTCCATGAGCACGAACCCCACGTCGTTGTTGTTGTTCTTGACGTCCGGGGTGCCGTCGCGCCTGTCGACGTCGATGTCGTTGATGACGATCCGGCGGCGCTTGGCGCGGGGACTCAGGAGGTCGACGGTCAGCTGGTCGCTAGCCAGCGAGTCCGGGGAGTCGGGGTTGGCGTCCATTTCCACTTACCAAATTCAACACGCACTAAATCGGGCACATCTTATGGCAAGAACTTGACTAGTAAGAGGGCTTCGGGCAAACTGACGTTTGCAGTTGCCGCGAGCAAGTGACCATCGCAGGTGAGGGGGGAGGTGGCAGCCCCCTGCTCCCCGCCTCCGCAGATACCTGTTCAATTCTCGGCCAACTTGTTATATAATCTATGGCTGGTATGATTGAAAATTACTCCGGGTCGGGGCATGTGTTGATGCAAGGGCGGTGCGAAATCAAACAAACACACCACAGAATGCAATCCTCCCAAGTTGATCTCCTGGTGTAATCAGATCGAAAGGTCATTTCATCGGAAACAGCTGGGGCTTGGACTTGCTTCAGACTTGAATGACATCTGTATTTGTAATTTACGTAATAAAACACCGCATAATAGCCGACGAATCAAATGATGCCCATTCATAAAGTTAATTAATTCGCTTTACTTTATTTGGAAGAACATTGTACAAACTGTTGGTCATGCATACAAGAAAATAATCTTCGAAATCTTCGAGATATCATCTACAGCCAAGTTTCTATTTACATAAATTGTTTCTCTTGATTTTCCAAGTGCTGGTTTTTTGCCAGTAATTACTACTTTGTTGTATGGCCTTCAAAGAAATCAAAAAAGTGGCATAGCTTTGTGATGACTTTTTACAGAAAACTGTCTATAATCTCTTCCGCACTGAACAACTCAAAAATTCGAAAAGGACTTTTCTCGTTTTTTTTTCAAAACAAACTTTTTCGTTCTTTTCTCAGATATGACATGAGTATACAGTTCAATAGGTATTGTGTGAGGAAGAATGGTTCATTTTCGGTGTTCATCACTGTTTCCGATTTTCGCAGATAAAAATACGGGACGTTATCTTCTAGTAGGGACAGTTTAGGTCAGGTTAAAAAAATTTCGTTTGAAAGCTAGACAGTCTCAATAGATATTATTCACATAATTTGTGCTTTTCTGTAAAATTTGCAATAGCACCAACCATTTGTTGATACATATCGTTTATATGTATCATGATAAAATTTAAAAAATGTCGTTTAAAGCTAGAAGCTAGAAATCATCTGAAATGTAAAATTTGAAAAAACAGTTGGGTTTACCTCCTGGGGCCCGTTTCATAAAAATTACAACTCGATTTTTACAAGTGACAAGTTTACTATTTTATTTATGTTACTATAGGAAAAGTATACAAGTGACAAGTAAATCACTTGTAAAAAGTTTTATGAAATAGGGCTTAGTAATTAAAATCTTATTAGGAATTTTTCATACTTTATTCTACGAATAGAACTTATAGGGAAAATTTTAAGGTCGTTAGTTTAGCATTCTAGATTTCGAAAATAAGTTCAACCAGTAAAATATTTCTTTAGACTTAAACAGAGATTTTACAAATAAAAAATTTGACCAAAAATTTTATCGCCTGAAATTTTGTAGAATTTTTGGAAAAGGAGAATCCTAGAGTTCTGGAATGCATCAAAATTAATACTACTAGAAATTATAGTCGAAAAACGTTGAAAACTTTTATTTTGAAGGAATTATAAAAATATATAATTCTAGAAACAGATACAAAATTATAGAATTGTAAGTTTGTAATTCTAGAATTCGATATTTTTAATTTTTAACTTCAAGAAGTCCAAAATAGTTTTTAGATATATCAAAAAGGAGAGGATGCTTTTGCTGTAGGTAGATAATACTATCGAATTTTGCTTCTGATAATTTAAAGGACAAACTCTCGTACGTCCTGTCCTGTCAATGCATCCAAAAAAACAGAGATAATTAAATGCAATAAAGCATTGTTTTTTTAACTTAAAAACGGTTGGCAACTCGAGACTAAAGATTTCATGTCCTTTCGAGGACCTTTGAGGACTAGTTGTATATTCTTTAATAGTCCTTTTCAAAAATATGTGTTCTTTATTAATGTTGTCGTCTTACTGAACTATGACAGAGTTCACATCAATTGAATTTGAAAAAATACTCATCTCATGTCTTCTTCACGTTTGAGTTGTGATAACAATCGCTAATCCAAGAAACACCCAAATGATTCAACAAAAATGGAGTTTCTTTTGTCTCAAGAAAACTTAAAATTTCGGAGTTTAAAACATGTTAAATTCACATTAGAAAATAGATTATTTATTCCATTTTTAAAGTTCAAAGAAAGAACGAAATAAACATAATGAATGTGAGAAAAGCAATCATACGAGGTGAACTCAGATCAAGAGCTTTTACGTGTCTATCGTCTATAAAACAGTTCCCTCCTGTAACATCGCACTATTCTAACACAAGAGCTTTGCTACGAATAATAAACGAGAAATAGTTTTATGCCAGAAGTTTAAAATGCATGTTAAATTATTTTGTATTATCTACATAGAAATCAAAACAATGCTCATAAAATGACGGGGACTATTCATTTTACATTTTATTTTACAATTTTCAGTAAGACAGAGATCTGTTGGTAAGGCAAGACTTTTAAACCTTTTTGATTTTATTACGGTTTGTCCAGGACACGAATTCGTTGCCTTTGCCTTATTGCTGTACAACTTTCAGTACAAGAAACGGTAATGTACCGATTGTAAATTTTATTGTACTGCTTCTTTGACTGCACCGACGTTGGCAGGTACAAACCCATTTTTACCTCCTGGGAGCTTGCACTACCCTTGGCCAGAAACTAATTACCTTTCCTTCAGTCCAAGTTGTTTTTCGTCAGTGCAGTACTTAATTATTGTCTTTGTTGCGCTGTCGAGACAAACATCAAATTATGGCGCTTTTAATTAATCAAGTGGACTGACAAACTCTGGTAATAATTTACGTAGTGAAAAAAGGGGTTCGAAATTTTGTTGCGACTCCAACACTGACATTAGTGTTAAGAGAGCAATAAACTTTGCACTGGAAGAATATGGTCTCAAGCATAATCGTAAAATCTATGTACGGCTTTAAAATTCAAGATGCAGATTACATTTAATCGCTCCGTAACTCAAACAAATTCGCTTCTAAAGTCTTTTAGTTGTGGTTGCATAACGACCTTTTAAAAAATTTAACTATGTCTATTTGATCATTAAAAATCATCAATTATCACATTGTGCACCTGTAGAGTGCTGACAGGTGCCAAAATCGAACAATCAGAATAGTGCTTCATGGAAAACAAACTCTGCAAGTAATAAAGTTGTAATTATTACATCGGTCTGAATGTCGGATTACAACTGCATTTTATTTAAATGCTGTTAAATATTGACCAACCCATAACCAAATGAAATAGCATCAGTGTAAAATAAGTCTCAAACTGGTTAGTTCACCGATAATAAATGACGAAATCCAGATTTATGACTCCCGAGATTCCGACTTTCAAATTAAATTATAACAAACCCAGAAATTTACGATTTATAATTTCCTCAGCATCTTTACTGTTAGATTCTTTGTTGGTGTTGTGTGAAAACTGAACGTAGGTTTAATGTCGAATTTTATTAAAATGTAACGGATACTTAACCGTTGAAAAGCTTGATAAAAATGTCGTTAGGGTTATTGGCGATGTACATTATAATATGGGTAATTTTCAGGTAATTTCAGGTACTGAAACTGGCTTTAAGCCCAAATTTGGAGAAAAGACGCATTTCTGAGAAGGTTGGAAACACATTCCTTGGAAACTTTTAAACTCGAATCATTAAGCTGCATTCATCAGTTAGGTTTTTTGTTGGAGGCTCATGCAGCTTACGCGGCCTAAATATTCAATATTATTAATGGTTGATAATGAAATGACATTTAAGATTTTATCACTTTTTTCGTTCGGGAAGATTAATTATTTGTTATTAAATGAAATAATCATAATTACTGATTATTAAAATTTCAAAAAATAACACAGAAAGTCATTTATCATTTGATATTAAGGCTTTACGTAACTCGGGTTAATTTTCTTTAATCATCGATTACTCGTGAAGCAATTTCTTCATTTTCTGTATACAATGGCGTTGAAGAAGTCCTCATTCCGGCTAATTTGCTTTGACATAATACGATATCGTACTTTTACTATTAATTTTGTTCAGTGCCAAGGTTGTAAGCACGGTAAATTATCGGTAATACGATTTTGATTGCTGTAATTACGTTAAGCTCGTGATGATTAATAAAGCGGGCCTTTTACGACCAAAACTGCAACATCTTGTGTCGTTTCAATTTTTTCCCGGACTCGTACTACATTCGAATTAATTCCGTAAAAGCGCAGATATTTCACATAAATTTCTGCTGCTTTGTTATTATCGTAAATTAGAAGAAGAAGGAAGTGGATATCGCCACGACATACATTACGTTCAGGAACGTTTGTATTTAGCACGCAAGGAAAAATTAAATCATCATTTAAATAAACAAGAGACTTCATAGTGTGAAGAAGTTGTAAATTTATTTGATTGCAATTAGAGAAAAGGTGCGCCCAATCGAATCAGCACGAACGAGGAGAGCCATACAGTCAAATAGAGATGAAATATTAATCAATATCGTGTTGTACGGAAATTTTACAACTTATGCACAAGTAAAATAAATAACAAGAGCGTCGAGGAAAAGTGGGCCGATTCGTGACCGGACCTCGACATCCTCCTCAACGGCCCTCTTCCTCCCAAGCCATGCCAATTAAAATTGCCGCTAGTAGCATCATCTGACGTAATCAACGCCAACTTGATCCAAACCCATCTATCCGAATCGCACCACCTTTGTGTCACTCGCATTGTTTTGCACCTGCAGGTTTTAAGGTGGCTCGCGGCAACCTTGAAATACCTTTCCCTGGATCGTAAATCTGTCTCTTTCTGGGCGATGCGGAGAGGATTAGCTTCCTCTTTATCGGTAATTAGCGGCTAACGGTGTCGAATCAAATTTTCTCCCAGAGACATTATTTGGCCCTATCGTGACGTAATGGTGAATTTTCGCGCCAAATTTTGCCCCCTGGGGCGCACGTGATCCGTTTGCTTGTACACGAGTTTTATAAAAAGCTTGTTAACTATAATAGAATTGTTGTCAAACTCTATGGGGAGTAAATGTTAGTCGAGATGTGTTTTCTTGTATGAAAAATGGACGCGTCATATTCGAATAACGATGTGACGTAATCAAATATTTTCTAGCTCATTAGGGTAATTAGCCCTCGGCTAATTTTAGGGTAGGACCGTTTGGCCTCCTTTAAATCTGGCTGTTATAATGAGAGAAACTGCTTCGAGGAACAGCAATCGGAGAATATTCCATCATTTTAAAATAATACCATTTCAAGGATCATTAAATAAACTACACGTAGGTATTAAAGTATAATAATCTATCTCAGTTATAACAAAATTTTATCGTGTTATTATGTTTAATTAATATTGGAGGCAGCTTTACAAACAGGAATTTGCGTTTTTTTGCTCCGAGTCGGTCTGTTATACGTCGTAATGGTCTTAAACGAGTACCGTAACCGGAAATAATAATTAATCTCGGAAATTTTGTTTATTGAAATTTTGAAACAAGAATTTAGAGAGGCACTCTGAAAAACTGTTATTATTTAATTACGCATTACCTTGTAATGATTGAGCCACTTTCGAAACTTCTGTTTGATCTACATTTGTCAATACATATTTACATTCCAAACTGTGGCATGTTAAGTAGTTATCTTACAATGAAACAAATTATACCCAATTTCGAACATTTCTTAATACTACAATCGACTCGAATCGAAAAACATTACTCATTTCAACATCATGAACATAGCGTGTGTAACACTGAATTTTTTCGTTTCAGTGTTATTGCGTTTATGTAAATAGTTTCGTTGAAAAATGATCTAATTTAATTAGTTGGTACTTTTTTAATCAAGTGATTAATGTGGAGGCGATTTGAATAGTAAAAGTACGTTTCCATTCAGTAATTAGCGCACGCTTTGACTTAAAAGTTGTGGTAATCAGTGTTGCAACACAACGAAGACGTATAATCACAGCCAATTAAAGTTGTCGCTTATTGAAAAACTCCCTAATAAGGTAGATACGACAAAAAATCCTGCTACATACTTCCAAATAAGACCCAAAAATTGTCACACGAGTAAAACATTTATTCCAAAAAAATATATGTACTGATAAGTTTTATTCTTGTCATAAAGTTAGTTCTGAACCATTCGAAACTGTATTTACTCTGTGTAGCTTACAACTTATAACAAAAATATAGGTACTTCGCAAATTCACTACAGTTCTGAAATCACCAAGTAATACCTATGTATAACTGAAAAGTAACTTCTATCTAGATTTTGGAACCCTTTCTGTGAAGTAGCCGCTTTATCTATGTACACTTTGTGAAGAAAGCTTCATCATTTCCTGCATTATATGTCTTCTAAAGGCGGTAGTTGAACCATATAAACTTTTGATCTTCCAGAGATACCACTAATTGTTGAGTGTTTTAGAGCTCGTAATTATTAAGTGAGATAATCATCGGTAAAAATTAACACGGATGTTACGAATGCCAATAGATTTTAAAACGATTTGAAAATAATTTTTAGTGCATAGTTTGTCAGTTTTTTTTCTAATTAACTGTTGATTTCTTGTCACCAGCTTATTAACTTCTCGAATTACCTGGAGTAAAACTCGATTTAACAAATATGTCGTTATAAATGTTTGCTTTCTTGCAATGTGATTACTAGATGTGATACTGGTAACGGTTGTAAGATTTCAAGAGTCTAATCCAATTTTTAATAAGCGTTGCATATTTGGGATTACTTTCACACGTCAGTGGTCCCGACCATAACAAATTTAATTTTGCGACTCGTTATTTTAACAGATTATTGTTCTAATTTCTCTAGACATAATTAGTGTGAATAATGACGTGATTTGCATTCTGAAATTTATTTCCTTAGTGGCATTTCCGGTCATCAAACAACGCTATGATATCCCAGTGCGACGTGTCCTCAATCTGCTAATAAATACCTCAAAAAGTTGTAAACTATTTTTCTGTGAAAAATTTAATTAGTCCAAATTCCGCCGATTTACGTTCGATTTTACGACGTTGCTGATAATTAATTATATTGTCAAGATCTCCAGCAACATTTTTTTACATAATCACAAACTTTAATTATGCCAAATTTAATTAATAAAAGTTGTTGAGGAATTTAAGTGCGGATTAAGTCACTTGGAAGTATTTTCGTTAATTAATTTGATTTGTTGCTTTTTACGCCGTGTTTTGATTTCACGCTCTGCTGATTTATTTAGCATAATAAATCGTAACAGTACCATTTGTCAAAATAATCGTTTCTATTGTGCTTCTTCAGCTTGTGAAACTTTCAGGGAATTTTAAAAATCCACGCAACGATTTACTGATTTCAAATTTATTGCTGCCGAGCTTCCGTAATAATTTTAAACGTCAAAAGGAACACCTGTTTACTCGGTTTACAAAGTTGCCGGAACATTGGTGGCGCGTAAAATGCAAACCTTATTAAAATTATTATAATAAAGCAACTAAATTAATTTATGGCGGATTTGAAGGTGAGCCGTATTATGCAAAACTAGCACTTGGGTTTCATTTTGGATTGAAGCGACAAGGAAGTTTGCATAGGTTGTTGTGCTCAAAAGTGAGACGGGAGAATCGAATGAATAAACAATGAAATTGATGACAACATTAAGGCTCATCTGTGTCGCTCAAACATTACAAAATTGCTTAATTAGGATTCGATTAAACAGGTGTTTAACTTATGGTAATTTTATTTTAAGAAATTGCTTCCTGCATTGACAAAATAAATGCACAAATGCATACGTAAAAATATTTACAAAATAACGAATGGTGGAAACCTAATCTTAAATTCTTTGAATATCATTGCACAAGATTCGATAGTTTTGAAACTGGTACTAGAGTAAAATAATCAAATATTTCAGAATCAAGTTTCCAGTAGAGCTTATCGTAAAATTTATCTGTTGCTGAATTATTTGAAAAATGTACTTAGTGACGGCCACTATTATTTGAAAATTGACTTAACAGATACAATTATCTGTTTTACTAATTGGCTTGGTTAGGAGTATTTAAAAGCAATTTATTAAGTAATTTGAATTATTTCAAGTATGTGCATAGAATGTACATACAACAGGGAAGAAAGTCGTACTTTTCATTTGTGTTCGTTTATTTTTCAGCAAATATCAACGTATCTAAATAAATCCCGCGTTATTATTCGTCATAAATTAGCTCGTTACCGTCACAAAAAGATCATTACAAAACAACAACCCTATTGAAACCACCCTTTGTTGCGAATAAAACGCATTTGCGAACCCCTGACTAATTGGCTGGGTCCCAATAACCCCCCACAGAGTGACTTCGACGGAAAAAAAAATTCTTTTCCGTGTATCAACCGTCAGGCTATACACAAAGAGCAGTGGCGTACTACTAGGCCCTGTATCAAAATTTCTTGGGACAACAACACAACAAACAACACAAAAACCGTTAAATATCTAAAAAAATCTGTTTCTTTTTATCACATGTAACAAGTTTCTAATACCAGAAAAAAATTAAACAATGTTCGAATTTTGTGTTCTTGTCAAATTAATCAGAATTCATTAAATCATTGCTGCTACGTCTCTGACAGAGTGACGAGGAACTGTGTCAAAAACGCAAGAAAAAACATGAAAGGAGTGGTCGATATAACTCTAACGCACACTGCTCATAGCACATTCGCAAGCTTCGTGTGAGTTATAAACAAGACGTCAATTAAACGCGTAACTGTAAACCCGTCTTTATAATAACGTTTAATATGACATCTCGTGTAGGTGCGTCTTTACGGTCCCATAGACGAATTTTTCTTCAAATCGGAGAAAGAATAATAAATAATTTTTTCTTGGGGGTTTTGTTTGATATTATTGGGCAATTTGGTCACGTGAGCCGTCTCCGTTCGAAATGCCGGCGTGCTTTTCACATGGTCGGAATGCGTCCATGCGCTGGGCAGGTTGGGTCCAGTACTGTTAAACCAGGCGCAAAAACTGGCAAAGATGTGGGTCATCCGAAGACACCTCCGCTGATTTGGCCGGTTGTTGACCGTGCGATCACCCTGCATAACTTATAAACTATAGTTGTTTGATCAAAACCGACCGCGCCTTGATATTCGATTTCTTCTTCCTCTTCTTCTTGTCGCTGGACACATACGAGCTCCGAACGAACGAAAAAAAGGAAGAGTGTGGACAGATGAGAGCGTTTTGCCGGTCAGAGGCCCCGCAGACACGTTCACCGCACAATTACACACAGATTAGACATAGTTTCAGACGAAATTGCCCTCTAGAAACATTCCGAGCGAAATTGTTGTACACTTTCCTAGAAAATAGACAAAAAACCGAAATTAAAAGCACAACAGGGGGGGTTCATGCGAGGTCTGCCGATAATAACGCTTTGTGATCGCTAATCCATTATACCCATTCAAGATATTTGTGTTGTTATGTTTGTTCATACCGATTGTTTAATTGCATGTGGAAATTACGTATTTAATTTTTGAGCAAAACAGAGGGGTTTTGTTAAAAAAAATGATGTTTATGTTTTTTGACCGACATGACATTTAAATCTTTGATGAACACCAGCCTTTGATGTTTCTAGAAAGGCAATTTGCAAATTTCTCATCGAGTGTAGTAACTTACAATAGACTTATTATTCTCTAAAAAGAATTTTTCTTCATTAAAGCATCTAAAATTTAATTTTTTTGTTATGTTCTGACTTTTAGTGTAACACTTCGTTATCTCCTAGAAGCTAAATAAACAAAAACCGGAATTAAAAACAGAATATGAGAATTATCACGCAAGGTTTGATGTGAAAACTGTTACTCTTTAAAAAAATCAGAAAGATTTTGTATAGTATTGCTCATTATTGATGATTTCTGAAAATACAAAAATACTTTTTCAACTTTTAACATGCAAATAATGCGCTAAAAATTCTATAACTCTAAAATTTCACCTTTCTTCTCCAAAGTAGGTATCAAATATTTTATTAAAAGCTTTTATTTAGCTCACAATGTTGTCTGTCTGTCGGTTATTTTTTCGGAGCCAAAGTTGAAAGGGTTTCCGTTGTCCCACTGAATTGAAATTTTGCATACTTATTTAATCTGCGTGACAATGCAATCCTATGTAGTTAAATACCCCCTAAAGGGGTTAAATAAGATTTTGAAGTTTTAGGTTATGTTTACAAAAGGATTCTCGATTTGTACATACCGTATCTTATACCGACATAGACGGTATGTTGGACGTACCGGTAGATGCACAGTGTAATAACAATAAATTTATTAGCTGTTTTAAAACTATAAAAATGCCAACGTCGCATTTTGTCTCAAAATTTGTTGTTATAAATTATTTATGCACTTCAAACAATTAATAGCTAATGTAATTTATAGTTTCAATGAGAGATCTAATCATTAATAACTATTTTACATTTTTATCAACCTTATTTAAAAAAATAATTCGGAAAAATGCGATAAAAAATATAAAAAAAAATAAATAAAGACTAAAAAGCAAAAAATAAAAACATAAAAAAATGTTTTTTAAAAAAAGCTTTTATTTAAAAGATGCACTAAAAAGTAAAAAATAATGTATTTCAATCACAGGAGAATATGTTTTCTTACAGGTTAAAATTCTAAAATTTATAAAAGCTTTGGGAGTTATAAAACTACAGCATTACAGAAATACTTTGTTCAGTTGACAACTCCCAAAGCTTTTATAAATTTTCTAATGATCACTCAAATACATTTTTTTGTTATCAGCCGATAGCTCTCAAAAGAAGGAGAAATTTTATTTGAAGCTCTTTCTATAAAAAAATTGTATCACTTGTAACAGAAATTATTCATTTACAAGTAAATCAAATTTTTGTAACCTATTTTCCCCTAACGACGGCGGTGGCAGTGACAAGAATTTTCTTCGAAACGAATTAAGGAATTTGAATTTTAATATGTTTACAACTTTTGTGTTTATAAAAGATAATTAAACTATAATTAAATCGATCAATCAATTAAAAAAAACACAACTTATTATGTTTAATTTATTTTGAAATTTCCTTGATCATATATGGCATAAAAAGAGAAAGCTTTAAATATTTTTTGCACTTGAATAATATAAAAACCAACGGCAATAATATCAAAGTGAATTATTTTTTATTCAACTTTCTAACAGCAATCATGCTGTGTCTTAAAATTACTGTAATTACTAGGACGAAATTTGAAAAATTAGGAACAAACACACGAAGCCCAATTTCACTGGCTGTTCAATAATCGTAAAATTCGTCCTAATTCAGTTTGCTAATTGCTTTTATTGCATTTTTATTACAAGTCGAAAGAGGCGCCTTATCTGCGAAACCCAAATAGCTTGGAGACATGTCACGTATTTGATTCATTGAGTTTTGAGTCAAATTTCGTGTCAGAGGACAGTAAAATCAGCTCGTCGTAGATAACGATCTCCAGGTGTACTGTCAGAGTTATTAGATGCCTAAATACGGCATCTGATTCTGAATGTCTAAAAACTATGTGAAAAAACAAAACGAGTTATAGTGTCGCGTGCGTCAATGCTATCTCGTCGCTGAATAAAAGTCGAAAACGACCACAGGAATATGAATTCCTTCCATATTTCCAACAAATGAATACATAACCGTACAGTTATGCGGTATTTCCATTTAAATAAAATTTGCATGCAGAGTTGATAAATCCGTAATTGGGCCGCTTCGTCCGAACTTATCTACCGACAATAGTTGTACGAGCTTCGATTTTGGTGAAAAAGCGCATTCGTTATCGCCAACGTAAAAAATCTAGCACAAGTCTGAATAGTGAAGCATTTTAGGAAATTGGAATATCCATAAGGTTGGAGGGCGATAAGCCGCTGAATAGAAAGATGCATAAGAGGAGTTATCGCACTATCGAGCCACTTTTTGTCGATGTGTGAAGCTTTCAGTTATCATCCGATATTTTTTAACCAAGCTTCCGAGAAAAACATCTAATTATTTTCATAATAAGTAGTACAGTTTCGAAACGCTGTCAAAGTTAATTAAAGCTTTTGTGGAGAGAAAACACGCAGATAAGTTCGGCTAAAGTGGGCTCTAATCTGCCTACAGGAAGACTCAAATATGCACTTGTGCATAACTGAAAGAGACATCGGGTATTAATTATACACAGTCCCGGTGTGAGATCTCTTGCCGTAGGCAAGTCAAAAACTGCAGTATTTCTTGTAGACAAAAATTTTTGACCACTAATTTATTGTGTGATGCCTATAACCACAAAAACTGGATTTATTTGCATACCGAAAAAAATTATTTACTTATAGTTTTTAGCAAAAAACTTGTTCTTTCTTCCGGTTAATTAAAAGACAAACCAATCATTTTTGTTAGAGGATTTTCCTCAAATTTTCTCCGTAATTTCGACAAGACAAATAGGTACAGTAGGTCACACTTCCGCCTTTGCTAACCTCATAATTGCCAATTTTAACACTCGTTATTACAGAGTTTGTAAGCATTGATTACTGTCATAGTATGTTTAACGATACAATTATTTCTGATCGGTATAAAACCCTACTTATCCCATTAATCACCAGCTTGATTCGATCTCACTTTTCTGCTGTGTGATACACATTTTGCAAGCCCAAATTTAAATAATACATTTAATCTAAATTCAAATTAGTTTTTTTGCTTTTAATGGGTAAAACCGACGGACGAGATGTTTCCTGATGTTAGTTAATTCGTACTGTTTTAAATTAAAAAGCACAATTGCAAAATAATTTTAATTTATTGCTGGCAAGACGATTACAATTCCGCATGATTTGGTGTCAACCTTACACGCCCATATCAAGTGAAAGATTCTGATCGGAGCACCTGTAATATAATTGCGTAATTGGTGTAATTTTACAGATTCACGATTTTAAGCCATGACTTTGTAATTTCTTCACTAAAATGTGGTTTTAACTGTAAATCCAAACACCGTCTTCATTATTCCCTATTGTTTGCCGTTTATCGCCCATCAATCATGCTCTAAACACTTTGAATATTTTTCGAAATTTTACGAGACTGTAAATTATCGATTTTTTCACTGCTTTGTGATTTATTTCAAATCCTGGCGAAGGATTCGTGTTGACGCGCCACCTAGAAGCGTGTGTCTGAAATTACCATCAGGAGATAATGGTACTGGCAGCATCCGCTACTACGGACATCTTGCGGGTGATAGTCACGTTAACAACTTCATCTGTAAGAAGCTTTCACGGAGGTTTCTCCATCTGCTGTTTGGATAGTGAAATGATTGAATTATTTCACCAGTTTTCCGAACATTGATCAGTTTTTGACCACCAAAATAATGAAAAATTTATAAACTAAAGGTAAAGTTCGTCTTTAATTGCCCGGTTATATAACACTAGATGTTTTCATAATTATTATTACGACATAACACATCTCAATTATAGGCATAGTCAAGTTTATTATAAATGAATGAAACTTTCTTATTTTATTGTGAAATATGAATGGATAAAATAGATGCTGTATAATGTCTGAAGTGCCTGAAGCTTTGCTCAGACTTTGGTCTTAATCTTTGTTTATTTTCTCCAATCTTTATTAAGTTGTTTACCTACTAGAGTTCCAAGTGTACTTATACTTATTATTATTTTTTTTTCAAGTGTATACAGGGTGTCTCACCTAAGACTTTCAAACTTAATATCTAAAAATTGAAATATTAAGCTCGAAAGTGTTAGGTGAGACAATTACATTATTCGCAATAGATAAAAAATTTCAATTAGATATACTATATATAAGCAAAATCGGCCAATAAAAGTTTCGCCTGAAAACTTCAGTATTAAATGCTACATCCAAGAATGGAAAAAATATAGGACGCTCATTTAAAAAAGTTTAAATTGTAGCTTTTGTCATAGACTCTGTATGCCTGACAATAATTTAGGTAATGTGGAAGCTTACTATAAATTTATTTAAATATTTTAATTATTTAATGGTCAATAATGAATTTCAGCATGAACTAATTCAATTACGGTCTCCGGTCGGCTTCAAGGTGCACCTCCTCGAAGCTTAAAATTTCTACATAATTAATTTATTCTGACATTATGATAATACATCTATAATGCCGGCAAAGCTGTCGCAATCCGCGTGATTGTTTCGTATGTGCAAAAATCCGCGTCTGGAAACATTTGATTATGGTTTAGTGACGTAAAAAATGTGTTTAATAGCAGATCTTGCCTAAATTTATGCGAATTGTGGGTCGTTAAGCAGTGCGTGAAATTAGAAACGAATCGCTGCATCATAATTAAAATAATTAACATTTTACGCCAAAGTGCGCGTTTTCAGTCCTTTCTCTTTCAGCGTGTAAGGTCTGGGGAGATTTTGAAACTTGATGGTATCACTATGACAGGTATTGTGTCGATAAATCTCACAGAAATACCGAAAATACTTAAACACTCTTAAATTCCGCAGAATTTTGCGTAATGATAGCCATTAGCTGGGCCGAAATGACTGTAATTTTCCCCCAAATTTTATCAAACAAAATCTGAAACAAGTTAATAATTAGGTATAACAAATTGCGGAATGATTGGGGGTGTCGGAATTCGAAAAGTTTATAATTACGGTCCGGGATTTGACGGGATGACCGGGACCATAAAATTCAATGGGACTGTCGCCTGGACTTTTCAGACTATATTTAACGTAGACCCACGCCCATGAATAAAACATGACATGGGTCGTCTCAATGACTCGTCAGTAGCTTTAACATCAACTAAATGGGTACGTGAACGACGATAACATGTGATTACGGCCACTTTCGTACGACTTCAGTTCCCTTTATAAGTCGGATAGCAATGACTTATCGTTTATTCATGAATAAAAATCACATTTAGATGACCGTTATAATCATTCATATCAATTAATTCCGACTTTATGTGGTCATTATTCCCGGACAAATTTTCTACGTTGACCACGTTATGTAATTTCATTAATTGAGTGTTTATTTGACGACTCTCCAATCCTCGACGGCTAATTACATTTCAAAAGAAAATTTACACCTGCATTCCTCTGGCATATTTGTAGCACACATACACACACATCAAAATGTTGCTTTTTGTTACTAAAATATAGTAATTACGGTATCTGCACTGTTCTTGAATTATACTTTTCGCATCAGAGATGGGGAGATATGGCACATTTAAATATACCTACGCTACATGGTGGAGAAGAATGAGGAAGCAATTATCAGCGATCAGACAATTGTTATCCAAAGAGCAGACACGAAATTTATTCCTAGAAAATGACAAGCATCTACAATTGGCAATATCTCATTTAAAAAGAAAGTTTATGACATGGGGAATGCAATAATATGTGTAACGTGGTTAGTTTCACTAAACCGCACCTAAATTAACTGACCAACTGAGAAAAATATTTAAATGACGCTAATTACAGGTCTTGGACCCATACATTTTATCCAGTAAAAATAAAATAACATGAACAAAGAGATTGCAAGGTGATTTAAAAAATGGGCTCCAATAGAAATACGAGGGTTATTTTTATCAAGGTCCGACTGATAGCAAAACTAAAACTCTTTAATCAATACGCAAAAATTATCTATGCATAATGTATTATTATGTTTTTTAGTTCTTTATTGATTTGTACAGGGTGCTGCATTTTGGATGTCCGAATAGGGGATCTCCGAAACTAAGAGGTTTGGAGAAAAACGAGTGACACATTCTCGGGTCCGTTTTTTGAGAAAATAATTTTGGTCAAAACCACATCCCGCTATCGTCTTTTGTTTTCGACTTATAAATAAAAGTTGGCATTCTAGCGAAATCTTAAAAAATTTATATCTTCCTTATTATAAAACATACACATTTGAAATAAAGACATTATACAGGCACCTTTTTACAGAGAATTTAATAATGTTATCAGCGATTTTTTTTAATCATTCGTTTAGCTGTAATAACATAAAGTTGTATTTTTTTAAATAGCAATCATAGTTGGCTATGACATTTTCGAAAAGCTTATTTTTTTTTGATCTAAATACAATATAAATACAGTTTGATATTTTTATATACTTTTGATAAAAAATGTATTTAAAATATTTGAAAGTACTTGGCCATGGAAAAATTATTTCACATAAAAGGTGTGAATAATCTAGAAATTTTGTGAACGGTTATTAAAGAAGTAAAAATGTGAAATTATAAAAATAGCTATGTTAAAGTTATTTTCAATTGAACAAATATAGATTTTAATTACATAAGAAATGTGCAGAAAATTGAAAACGATGTGTCACTACCATTTGATAACACTTTTTTATGATTTAGTGAAGTGCAATGGAGGTGACGTTGATAATGTTATGTATTTTTTTACCGCAGATGGGATTTGATATTGGTATTTGGATTGACATTTTTTTGTAAAATAAAGTTTCATTGACAAGCAATCACACAATTAATAAGATTTTTCTTTTTCCGACATTGCATGTTTAATTAGAAAATAGATTAGCAATAAGTAAGCTTGCCATTTTAAATCTAAAAACAAATAATTTTTATTAATTGCAAAAATTTGATCTAATAATAATTTATTATGCTGTTTTTGAATTAACTAGTTTTTAAAAAATTATTAAATTATAAATACTTGTTGGGTAATATATTTTTCATAGATTTAATTGAAAATCCAAAATTTTTTCATGGCCTACTATAAAGAAAAAGCGAAATGTTATGTTTTTTTTTAAATATTTAAAAATAAGGTATTACACAAATAGACATATCAAATCAGAAAAAAATAAGCTTTTCAAAAATATCACAGCCGCCTATGATTCCTATTTAAAAAAATACAACTTTGTGTTATTACAGCTAAACTAATGATTAAAAAAAATCGCTGATAACATTATCAGATTCTTTGTAAAAAAGTGCCTGTATAATGTTTTTGTTTCAAATGTGTATCTTTTATAATAAGGAAGATATGAACATTTTTAGGTTTCGCTGAAATGTCAACTTTTGTTTATAAGTCGAAAACAAAAGATGATAGCGGGATGTGGTTTTGACCAAAGTTATTTTCTCAAAAAACGGACCCGAGAATGTGTCACTCGTTTTTCTCTAAACCTCTTAGTTTCGGAGATCCCCTATTCGGACATCCAAAATGCAGCACCCTGTACATTTGATCTGCCAAAGGGCAACAGTAATTTAGGTTAAAATTCTAACTGTACCTATAAAAATAAATATAAATTCACATTTAATCCTCTTCTGCAAAATTACATATTTTGAAATGATTGCCTATTTTGACCGTCTAGCTTAGGTATACCTACTACCAGTTTAGTAGGTATCGAATAATACCTAATAATTTGTATCAACTTCGCTAAAATGAAGTACCTAGCGGTCAAGAATGAACAGGTGGCTGCGCTTGTGATGAAAATATTTTCTTAGTTTACAGAAAAAACGTATTTGTGTATGTATTGTAGAAAAAGGAGAGATGTCACAACTTTTGTGATTTACTTTTGTGATTTTAGCATTCGCTTAGATTTACAAGCCAATCAGTTCTTGAAAGAAAATCTCTTATAAACGCGTATATTGACAGTGTTTATTAAAATCCAATTATAACTATGCAATTATATGACATGCAGCTTCCTTTGTACATAGATATTACATCTGTCAGAATTTGATAAGAAAAACTTTAACACAGCGGTAACAGTTTCCTGTTTTCCAACTGAGAAACGAAAATAAAGAAAATTGCACATAATAGACTGTCACCAAATAATGACTTGGTTTATCTGTACCTACATGTAGGGGCCTATGTTTTATACCTATAATATTGTTTTATGTCTACCTATACATTTTTGAGTGATTCTCATTTTATAGATATCTTTGAAAAAAGAATAATTTTACCACCAACTAGGTGACAAAAGTAATTCTTTTTACTCTTAGGTACTCTTAAGTAATGAAAATAATTTTCGTTTAAAAATATAATAGTAAATGTAAATAAAATCGCTTCATTTTTATTTCTAAATTACCTACTATCATCAATCTTATCCCAGTAGCATGTGGAAACTGCTCGACTTTTAGTAGTTTTTATATAAAAATAAGAAAACTGTTTCAATTACTTTAATCACGTTGATTTGTAAATTAATAATAGTAGATATGTAAATAATTTCGCACACATAAAACAACGCTTTGTTTAGCTTAATTTAATTTTTTTAAATATACCAAAAATCAAAATTATCTTGTAGGTATTAGGTAGGCCTGCAGTATTTCATGTTAAGTGTATTCTTTCAGTTTTTTATTTCTTTATTTTTATTTTATACCTACTAAGTATGTATGTTCATGAAATATTACTGTAGGTGTTTAAATACGAATTTAATGTTTTCCGAAAATATCTCATTAATATAAATTTGCTCGTAACTTGAACTTCTCTTGCTGTTCCGCTTTAATTCGGACAACATCCTCGAAATGTGGGTGGTTATTTTTTTTTGTTTCGATTAGCTCCTTTATCAATAATGTATTTTTAAAATACTTAATATAGTAATAAAAAGTATGTAATAAGTAGTAATAAACAGTAATAATGTTATTTTGACGTTTTCTATTTACTTTTATTTAGAATCTCTCGCGTGTGCTGTGTTGTAAGTTCTAACTTATAACTTATAAGTTTATGCTATCCGTCAGCATTTTATTAGAAAATGATTTATAAGCGCGTTAAAATAACATTTATGATGAAAAATTTATGATCGAGTGCTCGCCTAGGGCAAAGAGGTTGCAATAACATATGTTTTAATTTTCATTGTTAACATTTTACTACTTTTACCTTGTAGCTCGATTTTTCATCAAAAATAGATTTGTTTTAAAAGCCCATCAGGGGAAAATATAATTATCACAATGCAATGTTGCTTTTAAAATTAAAACATTTTTACAATTTAATCTACGGTTAATTGTAAATAAATATGAGGCATAATAACATTCCCTGGCATTTTAATCAATTTTTCACTAATCACACATGCTCGACAGAATGATGCGGGTTAATTTTAGAATTATGTGTACCACTAAATTAATGAATGTCTATAATTAGGGCCAATTAATGCCAGAGATTAATTCATCATTTTGATATCTGTACTCTTTTAATATTAAAATTACACAATTTATTCTAAATCAAAAATATGGCTTGAGGCCTTTGTGTTATTTTTATTGATTATAATAAATTAGAAGCGCCACAAATTTGCTTCAAGTTTGACATTTCTAATTCAGAGTGTGATAAATAACGCGCCGCACAATCAAAAATTTAATTAATAATAATTAGGAAGCGATCGCAAAATATCATAAAAATTCAAATGAGGTTCAAACTGGTTGACACATGTTGTACGGACGTGTTATAAGTGTGTAATTTTGTAGTTTCGAGTGTTGGTAGCGTTTGGTAGTCATGTTAGGTATTTACCCGAGCAACACAATAACCGTGTAGAATGTGTTCTGGTCTCATATTTAATTGATGAGGTCGGGTGGAATGTAGATAATTAGCTTTCAGGCTCTCAACAACGTTCACCGGCCAACAGGTGTTCTGTGGTGGTTATATCCATACCTCAACGTACATTTTTTTCATTTTTATTTGCATATTTTTCCATAAAATTAATTCGAGCAAATTACCCTGAAGATGAGTAATATTTTTTACAGCAGCATCATGAAAGGAAATGTCAGCGCATCACATGTCGCTCATTTTCCCTAATTGCGGTAAATCACCGGTGGCGCCACTTACTTCATATTGCTGATAATTCGCTAGCGACGAATTGGAGTTGAGATAGAACCGTGACATCATTCCATAATCCAAGAGTGCACACAAAATTCCGAAAATCACCCACAAAATGTAATTACCACCCACGCATGCGCCCGATCACAAATGTTTATCAACAACAAAAACGGTGATATCACAGATCGCGGGTGCCTTGATCGAGCACAGCACACTTGGACCGGCCGTCGGATCAGGACATAGTTGATCGTCGATTGTTGGTTTTAGGCAGGTTTCCAGGCACTGTGTGTGTGATAGTAGATGTGAAGTCCTTTGGCTAGTGTCGGAGTAGGCCGGGGGTAAGACTGGCGGCCATTGGCCAGAGCGAGAGATGCCGGCTCAGCGATTGGCTCACCAAGTTACGTGCCATAGGCGACCGTGATTACAAACCTGCAATTTCATCTTTTGATTTACAGAGCCGTGCTCGACTCTGTGGGTGTACGACGTACTATGCATCTCCTCATAACTTTGATCGGGGAAGGAATAGTTTACCTCCAGGGCCGGATCTAGGGGGATGCTCCCCATTTATCACCACCGCCACAATTACACTCTTTTCAGGAGATAATTAAACACAACACGGCCACAACCGACAATTAAAAACATCTTAACTACAGCCAACAGGGCCTATCGCGGACATCTGACCGAACATCAACAATACCAGCTTCGGCAAAGAAAATTTATTACTCCTACATTCCAATTTACAAAAAAAAAATTATTTGAAATAAAAAAAACAAAGAAAACATAAAATAATGGCTGAATTAAAGTAACAAATAAAGAATTAAAGAAATGTAAACATAAAAAAATATTTTATGAAAATTACAACACTGCAATACCTAAGTTGTTTTATTTTATGAAACCTCTCAAAACATCCCGAAATGAGATGATGTTTTTGAGGTTTATCCAAACAAATTGTATGCCACAGTTTCCCGTCATAATTTACCTATAGGTACTACAAAAATTGTTTTATCCAACATGCCCTACATTTTAAACACTCGAACCAAATGTTTAATTGATGTCAAATAAAAAGTCATGTCGTTAGAAATGTGTTTTTTTTTAGTTCACTCACTGTCACCTATTATCAGTAGTTTTATTTACTAAAGCAACCATAAGTTCTGACTGTTCAATATTCCTGTACCTATTAAGAATACCGAATTAGAAATTAATTTCGAAATATCTATAAGGTGTAGGTACTTATATAAATTGGCGCATAAGCTCTTCAGTATGCTATATCATCATACATATGTTTCAAGAAACTCTAGAAAAATAATAATAAAAATCCCTCTCTATTATCTTAGCAGTATCTAATGGAATTTTTTATCTCTTAATTTCTTAAAATATTTTTAATTGGTGATGTAATCAAGAAAGAGGCAAAGTTCCTCTAATCTTTCACGTCAACGGTACTGAAAATTATTTATAATAATCATCAACATTAAATTTTAAAAGTTGTGATTTTTATTATACCTATCCAGAAAACTAAAAAATGTATTTGGCAAAACAGTAAAAAAAATTTTTTTGTTACAACTATAACTACTCGACAACAATTAAAATAGAAGAACGGCTAAACACTTAAGTAAAAGTATTGACGATTTTGTCAATTTTATCAAATAGTTTTGTGCTGATAAATTTGTTAAAACTGATTAGATTTTTTATTACATTTTTAGAGGTTTTCTGAAACGTTTCCTATAACGTATGTACCCAGACAGCTTATGCGCTATTTTGTATACTCGCCGAACCTATATTAAGTAGGTAATTTTTCAGGCAATGGTGATTGATTATGTAAGAATAGCTTCTTTATTGCTTGTACCATATATAAGTATTAACATTCAACATTTGGTTCCGTTTTTCACCTTTAAACTGCATTTTACAAAAATTCAAAAATTTTTACCGTCTTTATTAAACAAAAAAATTCTACAAGAAAATAATGGGCGAAGCGGAATTTTCTAATTTCTTTTTTATTGTTTTCTGGAAACTTCTGGTTGTAACATAACTAATTATTTACTGTCTGTAATTTTCTATTGTCTTGTCTTTACCATCTTATTTATTTATAGGTTTTTATTATTTTATTAGTGATTTATAATTTATTTGTTTATTTATTTATATAAATAAAACAACATTTTTTATTACTTTGCACTTTCATTATCATTCCCAAATGTCAATAAAGACTATGTTTTTGTAAAGAAATAAAACAATTAAGAAAAATTTTAGAGTAGGGAGGTAGTAAAACGACCCGAAAGATGGAAGTTAGGTAATTTTTTGTACGAATAAAATATAGAACCAAACGTTTTTTCCTTTAATTACCTTTTTTGGAAAAGGTAGGTAATTTATGAATAAATAGCAAATTGCTATAAAAATGAGATAATTGCCAAGAACGAAATTCTCTAATTTGTTGTTTATATGTTGTTGATTAATTTTAAGCACAACATTCAATTTTTTAAAGTTTGGGGTTTAGTGATTTTTAATTATTTTTTAGCGACCTAGTTTGAGAAATTTTGAAGTAAATCTTTCCTTTCTGCAACTAAAACTATAACCAAAACGATGGAAAGCATGTAGTTTTTTAGAACTTTGTAAATTATTAGGTAAGTACGCTTCTAGCGAAAAACTAATAAGTAAGTTGTACCTATTCAATAATAGTTATTTGTGTATCAAGGCCGTAAAGGCGTTAGCCGAGGCTGCAATTTAGGTGAGGCCAAAAAAGCACCCTAGGCCGAGGTGCACACAACGTTTTTTAGGCGATGATCACAACAGAATTAAAGAACTTGATAACAAGACAAACCAAAAAACATCTGTCAAATTTAATAGCGTTGACAGATGGGTCCAAGAAAGTGACAGATGAGTCCAAGAAAGTGACAGAAGTGTACAAAAAAGTAAAATTTGACAGATGAGTACAAAAAACGAAAAGAAAACGCCTAAAAAAATATTTTTTCTGACGTTTTACAGCTTTGTTTTTATATAAATTGTTAAATGTCTTCAAAACTTAATTGTGTAAATATTAATTAAACAGAACGATTTTCTGTAGATATTATCTGAAATTCAGCAAAAATCGATATTTACTGTGCACAGCAATGGCTTTAGTTTAACTTTTTTTGCAAAATTTCGTCTTACTTCTTTTAAAAAGTGAGAGATATTGATGTATAAAGAAAGAGAGTGGATACCATAATTAAGCAACTAGGAATTTAATATTTTTGATCAACTGGAACAGGTTCGGTTCAAATAACGAGTAGGCCTATACTAGATAATTGATCCTCTACAGTAGGTACTATAGACTCTTGTAAAGTTTTAGCATCAAGTGACACTTTACAGAGCACATAATTTTTTTTTACAAAACATAGTAGGTCTAGGTGTTCAGAAAATCTTTAGGTAAATTGTATTGTGACCTATTGAATCACAAAAATATAAATGAGCTGTTGCCATTGTTTCTAATAAAAAAAACTAATGTTTTTGTAAAAATGCATATTAAAACTTATTTTACATTTTTTTTAAATTTTGTATTTCTTTCTTTTACTCACTTTCCAAAGTGGTATTAATTTTGTAGTATCTACTATCGTTTTGTTCTGCTCGGGTAGTAGTTTTTGTCCGACAAAATGCGCGATCCGACCCTGTATAGGTCAAGTGATCGCGGTGAATATACCGGAATGCGCGGCTTGATCTCTGTGATCAGGTACATGTCGTGGGCGTCCAACTCGGCTTGCCCCAGGACAAAATATGGCTTCTTGAGTAGTCAACATGGCCGACTACCCATTGTTTCGAACGGCCCGCAGAGGAATTCCATGATCAACATGTCTGTAGCAGTGTAGGATGAAGGAGCACCAAACAAAAAAATCAAGAAAATTAAAATACCTTATCATGGTCGGTGCAAGAAAAATTCCTATGGGCGTTTTAAACCCGATTAAATTATTGATGGGTTTCGGGTGGGGAATTTTGACACAGTTATTGTCAGTTTGACGTCATTTTTAGGAAATGTAATCGTTTTTAGGCCCCGAGGAAAAAATGTAAAATTTAAGTAAAATGTCTTTCGAATATTATTCGAAATGGTGGGCCGGCACCAGAAACGCTCTGGAGCAGTTGAAGGCCAAAGATGAAATTTTTATTAAAGCAACTGATAAGAAGCTAAGAGACCGGAACTTGGCCAGTCATTTGATCGGAGGGTTGTATGCGAAGTACAGCATGATGGTCCAGGATTTGGGCACAATTTTGGATCAAATGGCCCAAGTAAACCAAAATGTTTTACTTCCAATTATTTATCCATTTCCGCCAGCCCCAAAAACGCATAATTGTCCGAAAACTGATGGACACTGCTACGGTTCGTCTTCACGAATTGAGTGAAGAGTTAAGAAATGTTGACATTTCGGAGTACCACTACATAGATGGTGCTTTAATTGAATTGAAATTGGTGCCCCAAGATGTTGAAATTTTAGACCCGATGTTGTACTATCTCAGACATTATAACATGGAAGAACTTTGGACCAAAATAAAAGTGTTTTATTGTTTTCTTTTTATGAAGAAACATGATAAAAGTTTTGTAGAATGGTGAAAAAATTTATACTCCCCCTCCACCGCCGCCACCCCCGCCAGAAGAACCAGAGGGTGGAGCAGAAGGAGAGACAGGGGACGAAGGAGAAAAGTCAAAATCCAAGGAAATTGTTGAACCAACTCCTGAAGAAAAAGCCGAAACAGAAAAAAAGGCTAAGTAGTTTCCAATTTCTTTATTTAATTTTTTCAAACTTTCAAACAAATAATATAGGAGACGTCCCAAGAAATTTGTCCCTGAAGTAAAGGAACTAACAGAGGAAGAGTTACAAGAAATAAAACGCAAGGAACAAATCACATCCGTGGTTATCTTAATTCAAAATCATGAACGTGGCAGACAAGCTCGCCTATATTTTGACGAAAAATGGAAAGTAAACGAATATAGGAGAAAAATAAGGGAAGGTTTTAAATCTGAACCTGTTGATGTGGAAACGCGGGAAATAGCATCCCTTCATATTCAAAAATACTGGCGAGGGCATTGCGCCAGACAGCTCGTGAAAAGGAAAGAACTGGAAAGAAGATATTTAATCAAAATGATCGAGCCGAGTTGGAGATCAAACGAAGAGTTTGAGAAACTAGAAAGGAATTTACAAAAACGGCGCGATATAAGAGACCAAAGAATTAAAGAATACATTGAAGCAAATTTAAACGAGAGAACAAGGGTTTTTAAAGTTATTGGCCCTCGCTTAATGGAAGATATAGGTGATGAAATCAGAGAATGGTTCTATCAGTGGTACACTCAAGTCAAAAATTTCGATAAATATCCACCGGAAGAGAAAGGTGGAACGGTTTTAGTGGTTCGAGGAGAAACTCTAACCCCGAAAGAATGGATTGATGAATACAACAAGAAAAAAAGAGAAAAAGCCAGAAACAAAGGACGAGATAAAGAGAAATTGAAAGCTGAAAAAGAGAAAAAGAAGAAATTGTTGGCTGATTTGAAGAAAAAAGAAAAAGAGAAAGCCAAGAAAGAGAAATTGAGGAAGAAGAAGAAAAAGTTGAAACCTTGGGATTTTGAACTCGAATATGAACCGACAGTTGCTAAAGAACCGTACGAGAATGCCATTGAGGAGTACCACCGAGTTTTTGACGAAAGAAAAGATGAAGATAATCCCGATGAGAAGCACTACATGGATATAATTCATGAAGAAAAGTGCTACGAAATGCAACTGGAGTTGAGGAAAGTTGTAGACGAAATGATGAGGTTATTTCCCCAATTAGTCTTAATTATTTCTCGCTTCATTGTGGTTTTCAGGCTTGAACTTGAAATGTTGGAAGACGCTTTAATGAAAGACCGCGCAAAACGCAAAGGCAAGAAATACAAAAAGAAAAAAAAAAAGAAAAAGAAAAAGAAAGGCAAAAAAAAGAAAAAGAAGGGCAAAAAAGACCCCACCGGTGACAGGACCGTGGAAGATCTTTTTCAAGAATTGGTCGATAATGGGATTATACACCCTTACAAACACCACTATCTTGAAGAATACAAAGGCGATTTTAGTTACAATAATTGGGAGCGTAGAAATTGGGGTTTTGACCCGCCTGCAACCCTTGGTGATGTCCGTCAAGCCGTCAAAATTAACTGTATTGCACCTTTAAGTACCGAAAAAATGATTAAACCACGATCGACTCTCTTGATTGGGCCAAGGCAAAGCGGAAAGCACCTTCTAGCAAATGCGGTTTTTACGGAGAGTAAAAGTGTGCTTTTTGATTTGTCGCCGGAAGTTCTCGCCGGAAAATATCCAGGCAAAAAAGTAATTCCTGAACTGAACTGTTTGTTTCACTAAATTTGTGTCATAAAGGGGATGAAGATGTTGTTACATTTGGTGAATAAAATGGCTCGGATTTTACAACCCTCGGTTATATATTTTGACGCAGCTGAGAAAATTTTCTACAAGAAAGTGCCAAGAGGAGAGAAGCTCTTAGATCCGAAACGAATTGGTAAAAAGCTTCAGAAAGGTATCGTCAAGACTATTAAACCCGAAGATCGGGTCATGGTTTTCGGTATAAGTGCCCAGCCCTGGCTGGGAAAGCCAGGAAAAATGAAGAAAGTTTTTGAAAGAGTGACCAAACTTACTCTAAGACAGTACGGATTTTACTCAATTTTTTCAGATTATTTTGATTCCTCGTCCTGATTATGGAAGTATTTATCAGTATTGGAGAGAATTGTTGATGCCTTATCACGGCATCGATCGAAATATTGACATTTCTTGTTTGGCCAAGCTCACGGTGAATTACCCTTTGCCGGTGCTGAAACAACTAGCTGAAAAAGTGTTGACTCCTCGCAGGATAATTCAGCTTAGTTACAATCCTTTGAGGCAGTCCGAGCTGTACGAAGAGCTAATAACCGTGGATCCAATTACGGATAAAGAGTACAAGAAATTCGTAAAGTTTTATAAGAAAATTCCTTTGATGAAAGAACGAGGAAGGCTGAACAAGTACTTGGAGAAGAAGCGAGAACAAGAATCCAAAGCTAAAGAAAAGCAGCAGCAGAAAGCGGCAACTAAGAGATGACCGTGTTTGCGTCTTATTGTATCTTGTCTTGTTTTGTATTATACTATTATTGATCGAGTGAGGGCTTTGTAATGAGCACTAAGAAATTCCGAACAAGGGAAATCAATCAGAAGCGCATGTGATGCGAATCAGCGGCTGCAGTTCAGTTTGCAAACAAGCCTCGGGCCTCAATAACAATCCGGAGTTCACTCCCTTACTCTCATTTTATTGGCGGCTTTGTGTTAAGTTCGTGATGGCTTGGAAAAATTCGATCGAGGATATATTAGGTGACGGAGGTTTGAAGGATGGATTAGTGAGATAATTTACGGTATTAGAGGGTTGTTGTAAGATTCCGAATTCTTCCAAGTTGGAGGGTTTACATCGATATTGTAAAGCGGGAATTTGCCTCAGGCACTTATATAAAACCCCACATTACCCCTTTATCGAAATATTTATCAAGTTTAACCCTACAAGGGTACAAAGGAGTGGACAATTAATAAATTTACATAAGTTTTTTTGGGTTGGTTACAAAGCAAAAGGTTAATTCAACTAACTGAATTATTTTTTACTGTGTTGTAGCCAAACCGCAAAAACTGGACAGGGAGAGTTCTTAATCGTATAGTCAACCTTACAAGTTAATTCAACACTCAGCACTTTAGGATGATCACATAGCTGTAGGCGTCCATCATCGTTTTCGTTAGGTTCTCTAACCTTTGAGTTATTTACCGCATTTTTGTGGAAATTATGCAAGGTTTGAGGCAAAGTACAAGACCACAAGTATGATGGTTTTGTTTACGTCTTTAATTTTTAACATGTTAAGTAAAACCAGAAATGGATGGAGACAAATGGCTACATTTTTTTCAGTTTTAGAAAATAAATAAAGAGCACATATCTACATCATACGTAAATTCGTACCTAGAGAGCCTACATATTTTGTTTTAGGGCATTTGCCCTAAAACAAAATATGTAGGCTCTCTAGGTACGAATACTGATTTCAGTATTCACTGTAAAAATGCATTTTTTATTTATACTTCAAAAGACATTTTATCAAAATTTTGCTTAAATGACTTGGAGTGAAGAAACAGCTATTAATTTATTATGTTTCATTTTTGTTACCTAGTTTGATTTTATTTCCTGAAATATTATATCGAGAATTTTAATAAAGCTTCAATTACCTTTTGTATTTATTTTGTATTTAGTATTTAATTTTGAATTTATTTTTTATTTTATTTTTTTGTGCATTTGTATTTTTATAACAAACATTTTACATTTGAATATATACATACCTTTATTTAAACCATTTTCACACTGTAACCACATTAGATTTCAATGCTTTGTACACTAAAGAAGTACATTAGAACATTTAGTTAAGTGTGTAAAACATTTATAAAATATGATTATTACACTAGTTTAGGTGTTAAAAGTCCCTACACATTATGCAAAAAAGTTAATTTACACTAGAAAATATTACACTCTAGAGTGTGTGGTTCTCTGGGGACCACTCTTAGTGTTATTTTAGTGTGAATAACCCTAGAAATTTTTTTACTGTGTATGACAAATCACTATCTATTATAAAAAATGCTTTTTTATTTATACTTTAAAAGACACATTTTATCAAAGTTTTGCTTAAAAATGACTTGAAGTGAAGACACAGTTATTAATTTATTATGTTTTATTTTTGTTATCTAGTTTGATGTTTATTTCCTGAAGTGCATATTATATCGAGAATTTTAATATTGCTTCAATTACCTATTGCATTTACAAAAAAAATATATAAAAATAAAAGTAATCTGAAGAGATATCACCACATATTAGCTGCTTCAAAACTATAAAAACGCCAACGTCGCATTTTACCGAATTATTTTTTTTAAATAAGATTGATAAAATTGTAAAATAGTTATTAGTGATTAGATCTCTCATTGAAAGTATAAATTACATTAGCTATTATTTTTTTGAAGTGCATGAATAATTTATAATAGCTAATTTTGAGAGAAAATGTGACGTTGGCGTTTTTATAGTTCTGAAACAGCTAATAGGTATCTAAAAAAAAAACGTTGTGGAGCTTTTGATTTAATGTTCTTAGTATAAAAAGTGGGTACACAAACGTAAGAACTAATTGTCTAAAATCTACTGTGAATAAATAAATAAATAAAAATTAGTAAATAAAGAATATTTAAATTTCAAAGAAAGGTGGTGGTAAGATATTGTCTTTCAGTATGAGTATCTAGGTATGAGAAATATCCAATGAAGAAGTCGTAAAGTTTAACTTGTTTAATTTTCGCGGTTTGAAGTTGAGGTTAACCCGTTGGTCATAAATCCCCTAAAATTGCGTAACAGTCCAGGTAGAGGTTGTCCCTAACACGGCTGTTACGCGTCCTCTCCACGGCAAACTGAGACATAGCCGGTATAATCGAGTGATCTACGTCGTGAGTCATGGGCGTGTCGTCTTGGTCCCGCCCCAGCGTCCCGCCTATCCCGAGCACGCCGCATCGCGTCCCATATCACGGCACCCTGTGATTAGGCTAATAAATAGACACTTAGGCACACCGGCGCCGACTGTCCTGACCGCCTAATCACAGGTCAAACGTTCCAAATTATACACACTTCGAAGCTGACCTGAAAGCGAGGGTGGTCAAGTCGACTGGTTGACCTTTTTTACCAAACAAACGAACCATCTCGCCAACTTTGATCCTCGTACTTTTTTATAGCAGGGCAGCTTTCAGGGCACTCGTAACGTGTTATTATTGTTTTTGGGGAAGAGTGAAGTGGTACGTGTGTGTCTGTGTGTGTGAGTGCTTTCTTGGGTTTAGTGGGAGTTTTGAAACGGTTTTCGAGGGAATTATAAATATCATCCAAGAGATGGGCAATCTTTACCGTAGTTTGTTATTATTCTAACCAAGAAATTCCTTAAACATATAACGCACCATTAAGAGGCCATCAACTCGGCTTAAACGTACCATTAGCGGATACTAATGAAATCTTTCAATAAAATAAAATAATAAATGGGTATGTAAAGACCGTTTCATATGAAAAATTATTATAATACCACGGTTATCAGGGCGGAACATTTTTCATTTTAACAAAAACTTACCATTTACAAGTTTAGATGTAAGCACAAATGTTTCAAGGTAAGTATGCAAGTCATTAAAATATTTGTCATAACTTACAACCTCAATAGCATGTGCAGAGATTTATAAGACAAGACATAATAATTATTGTGGTGGATGAGCAATTTAGACAATTATTATTTGCAAATTAAGAAATTACAGCTCAGTTGTCCAGTGTCTATACTTTTTTATATTTCTACAATTTTTAATTAAATTTATTGGTTCTAGAATTACGTTGGCAACAATAAAATTAGACCAAGACATATAGGTATGACTCGAGAAAATTTTTGCTCGCCTCTTTATTTTCAGTGTTATAACAACATTTTTTTCAAAAATTATATATACCTAACTTTAATAGTAATTTAGGTATATCCCATTTCATTTCATAGTAGAATTTTTTGACAGCGCATTTGAATTTTTTGGAGTAAAATAAAGCACAGAGTGAGTTTCTGTATAAGAAAAGAATTCTGAGTTAAGCTAAATCCCAGCGACAAATTTTGAACCAAGAAAACCCAGCAGAAACTCCAAACAATGCAAATGCGTTGTTGCAAAATTCTACAATGAACTGAAATGGGATATAATTACCTAATATTTAGGTAATTACCTAAATTATTACTCTTCTTCCACAGGGTTATTCACATAAGACTCCGAGCTTACTCAGGTAAAATGCAACTTTATAAAGCATAGTTGCTTTATAGACTCTAGATCTAGTTAAATTTAAGTACCTAGATATTAATTAATTATGATTATACCACAATTAAATTAGCTTTATAATCTGTGTTTTGTGTTGCATTTATTACTTGGTCGAGTCCGAGTTCTATGTGAATAATCCTGTATAAATATACCTACATATCAACTTAATCGTTGTAAATACCAAGGAAGGAAGAACATGTATTTTCTCCCGAAGATGAATCGTCTAAGAGAGAGAAGAGGTTTTCCTCCAGTGTTATACAAATGTTTTTTTCGACGACTTCATTAGAAAATATCAATTTCACCTTCCAAATTGTGAGTTCAGAAGCTAATCAGTATAAGTCAACTCAGCTAGATTATCTCAAATGAGATAAATTAAGCATTTTGCAAAAACAGAATCATTATTGAAAGACTTCGTTCGGTAGGTACACTGATTGACTTCGAAACCCTCTAAATATTTGATGAAAGTACGTTTTTTTCTCCCGAGGGTGGAAAATGAGAGAGGTAAGTACAGTTGTGGACAAAAAAAAATGGGACAATTTTTTTTTCGCTTAGGCAATCGTGATTCTAATCATTATTAACTTGATTAGAAATTAAATACTTGAAGAAATTCATCTTGCTCTTGATTACTTGATTAGAAACCTTTCTCAGCTTTAGAAATTATTCCTCTTTTAATCAAATTGCTAATGTGGACCATGATCGATTTGGCTACTTTGCATTTTTTTTTGACAAATAGTGTACGTTACTTTTTCCTGAGAGAATATGACGCAGGAAAATACTTTCCTCCCTCGGGAAGAAAAATACTTCATTCACAATTCATTATTTTGAAGAGAGCTAAAATTTAGTGTTTTGTACTTACAACTAAATCTCCAATTTAAACATTAAATTACAGCCATAATTTGTTTGGTTCAGCTTAAGGAAAATAATTTCAAAATTGCGGCACTTTTATTTTTACTCGAATTCGGTATCAGTTTTATTACTTATTTTAGATGGAAAGTTATGTTATTATTACTTACGTTTTTCGGCTACTCAAGTTTTCTAAGACAGTTTTCATTAAGGTTCTCTATTCAAAATTATCACTTTTAAATATTTAGAAATCGCACTTTTGCTTTTGAAAGAGAAAACTTTATAAATCTTTCTTTTGGAGCAAACCAAACAAAAATTTTTATTATTAGATGTGTTTACCCATAACTCAATTTTTCCAAATAAAAATTCCAATTGTTGTTTCATCAAATGGAAGAGAATTGAATTCTGCATTTCCTATCCTATTCTACAAGTTATTTAACTTATTTTAACATTTGTAGACACTCATAAATTCATTAGCCATAAGCCATAACTTTTTCGCATGAGAAATACATTTTCAAACCTAAGTTTTATAGATATGTTTATTGTTTAACAAAAAAAAATTATTGAAGAGAAGTAGGTATTAGCCGTTTCTATTAGCAGTTTCTTGGTGTCCATTGTGTTGCAAATAGCGTACTCTTAACTTGTATATGAATTGTCATGACGATAACAGGTTAGTCATTTGCACCACAAAGGTTTTTATGAAAGTGAACTGAAAGTACGTATGTATTTCTTTGAGCAAAAACAGTTGTTAGTACTGAATTTCTTGCAATGTCAAAAAAGTATACCTAAACAAACTATCAACTTCAATAATAAATTAAATCCGACAATAATAAAAAATATATTAAAAATTACTTGGCTTGCTTGGAAAAATCTAAATTAATAGGTATCTTTTATCCACAAACGTCACAAAACTGACAATTTTGTGACAGAATGTCTCAGGTAAAAGGTCTAGTTCTCGTACCACTTTTTCCGGACTGGGGTAAAACATTTTTATGAGATAAAGCGTTTTTTACTTTTGCCTGTCATGACTTTTTCCACTGTTGTCACTTTCTTGTGTCTTTTGCTGCTTCGCTGAAGAGGAGATGATTCCCTCATTGTGAAACGGGAGTCACTGCACTAGTCAAATTAAAAAATACTCAACACATTCGAAAATCTCAACACAAAAATCCGAAACTGACGTTTGCTTATAAACATTGTTATGGTAATGATTCACGTGCAAAGCTTCCTGATTATTTTATTTATTTACCTTTAAATTAGTGTTGCTCAAAATTGCTCTTTACTTTTCACCAATACGTTTGCGGATAAAACGGTATATTTTATTCGGAGTAAATATGAATTTATGTGGCTCAGCTGAATTATTTGTCTCATTGCATTCGGCAAAGTAAACATTCAGCTTCCCCACATAAACTATGACATTTACCCCTTATAAAATAATCTACTATTATTACCATTCGAAAGTTAGCCCGATACTTTTGAATCATCCTGTACCTAATAGTGAAAAACAAAATTTAGGTAATAAAAATAATAGTATATTATGATACAAGTTTTATAAGACGCATTTTGTCGCACGCACGGAATTGGAGTAATGGAGTAAGTGCGACAAAATGCCTTATAAACGAGATATCATACACTATTTTTTCTACTTTGCACCTTTTTTAACAAAAAAAATCAATTTCGAAATTTAGGGAATTTTGTGGCAGTTGACAGCATTTGCGTGGATCATGAAATTAAATTAATAATTTGGATCGTCATTAGTTTATTCGTAAAATGTATTCTGAAAGTGTCCAAGACGTTTTGCAATCTATCTGCCCCTCAACGAATACGGGCTTTTGTGGCAAATACGCGGAATTTGAATATTGGCCCAAGGAGAATGGGATCTCAAATTACTCACTTGCACTGGCTTTTGAAGTCATGTTTGTACACTACTCGAAAGGTGTTCGAAGGGACTACGTATCAGGCTTGGTACAAAAAAAGCCTCTAAAGGTTCGAAATTGATTCATTTGATTAAATTATCACTTGAAACAGGTGACGGTTGACACTGACACTTCTCTCAGATAATTGTCAAAAAACTAGATTGTCATCATTTTCCAACTCAATTACCCTGGTTTTTAGTGTAATTATTATAGCACTCCGTTGGATATTACGAAACCCAAATGGCGTATCGTAATGACCTCAGTACGAAACAAAAGTAGAAAAAATACGTTTTCAAAATAAAAATTTTCCTTTTAAGAAATGCATTATGAATTTAAAATCTCATTGTGCAAGAACTGAGCTTTATGAAATAGAAAAAGTCTGCATAACGAAACATGTGTTTGTTGTTCCAGAAAACGTGCGTTTGAATGTTTTAAAAATATATTGTCTGATTATGAGCGATTTCCCCATTTTCCCTGATAAAAATTCCTCCGACCTCAACCCCTCCTGTCAATCCGCTGACCTTTGAAAAAGCGCCTGTCATCGCCCTGGAAAAATCCTCCACAGTTTGTGATTTATGATGATGGCAAGTGGTAAATATGTTTCGTTGAGTTAAGAGCGGCGTGTGAACTCCTGCAGTGAGCCGAAACTCCGGTAGTCGAAGTCCTGTGGAGGAATCCCGCTGCGACAGTGGCGACCCCTGCTGGTGCGACACAACCGCATCGATCGTAGCCTACAGCCATCACACACCCTGCCACAAAATGGTCGACACATTCACAATATCTCCGATTTCGTCATCTCCATTTCTCGACGCATTTACGACCCGGACCTGAAGGGCCGCTTTATCGCCCTTTTAGTGCCACTTCCATGCGCAACTTTTACGACCCTGGCCCATTTCAGCCGAATTACTGCTCGCTCAGCGACATCAAACATAAAAAATCCGGCAAAATATCACAATTTCATATACGACTGCGAATAAAAATGTGAGTGATGACTGAACACTATAAAGTCCGGGTTCTAGGATGCAAATAAGTTAAAAAATAATGAAACTGGTTCAAAGATATAAGTTAGCTTGAATCACCCGGTGTAGGTATTTGACACAGAGAGAAGCCGTTCGTTAGTGATCTCTTCCGTAATAGCGCCGTGCAAACTAATTAATACCCGCGATTTTTTGCTGGTGATAAAAACGTAGGCCCCAAGGCCCCCAATTGGCGCCCTTTCTAATTCCGCTGTTAGCAACTTACATTAATATAATTAGAATATGCCATCGTGCATTCATATCTTCGAATATATGACGTATCATACCTAGGGGTGTGATTTTCTAACAGTTTGAGCAAGTTGAAAAATTCAAATAATGTGAAGGGAGGCGGATGGTATGAGGATTGAGATTGTAGATCGCGTGCGTGCCAAACAGCCTCAGGCCGTGAAGACTCTGGCCGTTGAGGGCCCCTTCATTAGACCCTCGCCCTCGCCGCCCGTCAAGCATTACCATACCTAATTATACACGTGGTCAAAGAATGTTCGCTAACGATACGAGAACTCACAAACACTATCTTTTCGAATGGATCGTATGACATGTGCATGTATTAAAAAGACATCGCGATGGAAAAAACGTGCCAAATTCGGAGACTTTCACTAGATTTGGTATTCAAATTATGGGCGGAGATGGAATGAGAAGCAAAAAATTGCTAATTTTTGGATGACAGCCTGATATCATTTTCGAATTACTCGACGTTCATAAAGCTTTGCAGAGGTTAATGATAGATTGTGCATGGCCCCAAGCTTTTTGAATGTCATAAAAAAATGTAAATAAGATTTTATGAACAATAGCAAAAATTGCAGGTATCTGTTTCAATGACTGGAAGTAGAAGCTTTTCTAATTTTTCACTCAGATATTTGTGTCCTAACATCGTTAGAAAAACCTTTGTCTTGTCGCAATAAAGATTCAGTTTTTTAAGTTTTATTGTTGGGATTTTTTTAAGTCTTTGAAGTAGCCTGTAAATTATGGTACCCACTTCTTGGTAGATTGCAATAAGTTCAATGTTCGAAATGTACCTAGTCGTTATTACATGGATAAGGTATTTGTTTAAAAATAAAAAATATAACTTTTTTATTTTCGAAGAAATGTCAGCAATTAATCTTCCGGGAGTGGGTATTAACTCTGTTATTTTAAATAGAAAGCTAGTTTTTATTTTAGAGAAATTTAAGCATCTACTAAGAGTAGTAGGTGTAACCTAATTATTATACCCACAAATAAAATGCTCCATTTTTCCCAATTAAATGCAAAAATACTAAAGCGTATTGTATTAGCATTACCTTATCATGTTTCATGGTTTTCAAGATACGCTGACTTATACTTTTGACATTGTGAGAAATTCATTATTACCTATATTATTATTATTATTAGCCATAGCTGAATGCCAATAATTTTTCTGCATTGTCAACAAAAAGGTACCATAAATTAAAAACTAGTAGGGAAATCAAACATAGGTGTATAGGGAATGCTAATACAGATCAATGCAGGATTAAATTTCCCTTTTTTTAATACACAAAAATTGGGGTATTTCATTTGTAAACATTGATATATAGGTGTTTTGAAGTTACCCAAACGCAACTAAAAATTTTGGGGTAGTATTGTTTTTTATGAATGCACCAAAGAAGCAATCTGACCTTTTTTTTCTAGTGCCCAAAACAATGACAAAATTAATTGACAGAGTTATCGATTTTTGAAAAAAATAGTCAATTTAAACAATTAAGAAAATTAATTCCCGGAAATGGCTAATAAAAACTGCCTTATAAATAGCATGAGCAGTCCATAGAAATGCAACATCGCTGTGACTGCTTTGAGTATGAAATAAGAAAACTCAAAAACTGGTTCTCATTTCTGGTACAACCAAAAGTTCCCCGTATATTTGTAATATTTTATTTGTTACCAAACTTATACGCATCATTTTACCATCAATTAGTTTTAATTTTAAGTTATTTTTAGTAATTTTAGATCTTCATAAAGATTAAGCTGTCGCTGAAAAAGCTATACTTATTAGTTATTAGCTACACAAAATAATGTCTACAAACATATTAGTTTTGTTGCTAATACATGTTTTAAATTAAACTTTATTCTCTGAACATACGAATGTCTAGGTAGGTACTCAATAAATGTTTTCAATATTCTGGTGAATCTGGAGTAAAAATGAAATAAAAACAATGAAACTAAATGGCTCTAATTGGTTTTTAAACTCGTTTTTATGTAGAATTAATATTTTTGAGATGGTGCACTGGTAAGACCCACTTTGCCATTAATTTTTTTTTTAATAAGTTCAACCCAGGTTCACTTTCTAATTTCTTTTTTTCATAGTTTTTGTATTTAATCAAAATAATGTTCATATTGTTCCTACATTATTACAAATTTAATATACCTATTATATTCTACATTTAAGTGGTGGCCCGGTTTAACCAAGTTTGGTAAAATCTAATTAACCGTTAAATAATAATAATTATTTATTTTAATATTCATACAACTAATTAATTAAAAACATAATATAATATCTTTGTATGTTATTATACTTGTTGTCACTTTATATTTGGTATATCTTATATTACATATTATCTATAATAGTTTAATTAATGTTGCTACATATGTATAATTAATAACTAGATAACTACACGATAGGATAATTTACCCACTTTGCCATTAAATTTTTTTTTAAATAAGTTCAACCCAGGTTCACTTTCTAATTTCTTTTTTTCATAGTTTTTGTATTTAATCAAAATAATGTTCATATTGTTTCTACATTATTACAAATTTAATATACCTATTATATTCTACATTTAAGTGGTGTCCCGGTTTAACCAAGTTTGGTAAAATCTAATTAACCGTTAAATAATAATAATTTATTATTATTATTAATATTCATACAACTAATTAATTAAAAACATAATATAATATCTTTGGATGTTATTATACTTGTCACTTTATATTTGGTATATCTTATATTACATATTATCTATAATAGTTTAATTAATGTTGCTACATATGTATAATTAATAACTAGATAACTACACGATAGGATAATTTACCTATTGTTTGGTTATCTTACAAAAAATTAGAATAATTGCACATATATCCCTTTTCAGTTCATAGAATTTTGCAACAACGCATTTGAATTTTTTAGAGTGAAATGGAGCACAAATTGAGAGTTTCTGGTGGATTTTGCTAGCTCAAAACGTGGCGCTGGATTTAGTTGAACACAGAATTCTTCTCTTTTACATCAGAAACTGTTAATTTGTGCTTTATTTTTCACTCCGAAAAATTCAATTGCGCTGTTGCAATTCTACTATGAACTGAAATGGGATATACATATTATGTTAACTTACTCTAATTAATTACTGAATTCAATCCAAATTTTTGGGTGTTACATCTTTGTGTAATTTAATAAGAGTAATAATTATAATATCCTAATAGAAGCTGCCTAATTAAAACTCTAGATAGGTAGGTATAGATATATACTTGGTGGATTGTTTCAACTAAATTTTAGGTAAGTATGTATCAATACATAATAAAAAAAAATATTTTACCGTGAAATAGGCGCCAATGTTTTTATACCTACAGAGTTAGGTATGGGAAATGCGCATTACATGGAAATGTACAGAAACTTTTAATTTTTACTTTTTTCTATAATTTTACGTTCTTGGTCAATTTCAAAAATTTCTACAAAAATTTATTTTAGTTAAATAAGATTTTAAATTCTAGTTTTATATTAAGTTAGTAATAATAGATAGATAGTGTAACGTTCCGTTTATACTGCCCGGAGTGGATGGGCTTAGGGAATCCACTAATGCTTGGGGACTAAAAATTTATCATTTCTAACATCTGATAAAATGAAATAATTTCGTAATTTTCGACTACCACACTTGTGGGCTCCCAGATTTCAGGGTACCTGGGCCACTTTTGCCCGTATTACCACCCTGGGGGTGTTGGTCTTGGCCTCCAATGCCTCAATTTCATTGCCAACGTTTCTTTGTGTTGTTTGTGTTCGTACTTCCCCTTTCGTGAAAATTTTGAGTAATTTAATTAATATTTTCTTCTGTCCCAGGATCTCCTAAAGACAAATGGACTTTAACTTTTCCCTTCCGTTATCTTTGACTTTACCTTCTTTGAATTTTCGACCCTCATTCGTTATAACCTCCAAAGGTAAACAAACCACCCGTCACCTTTGACCTCCAGAAAGTGACCTTTACCATCTGTCTTGGTGAATTTGTTTCCCTCAAATTGGTGGTACTCTTGAAGTTCGAAACCGCGAGTTTTTTACTACCCCTCTCTTGAGAGAACTTCGGTCAAATTTCGGTCAAAAATCTCCCTTTTTGGTGCGTGCTAGTGAAGCGGTCAGACGTCTCTCCTGCGCTTGCCAGTACCTGGAAGCTGGACGGATCCTGTTCCTTCTACCGTACCTGTTATCTTACCGATTTCTGGGAAAGGATTGTCTGGTCCAGCGTTCCCATATATTTTGTGGCAAATTTGGCCGTTTAAGCACCCACCGATTCCCTCATAGTAATTTAAGGGAAGCCATTTTGAGGAAGCCATTTTGTAATCATCCCGCTTCTTGAAGAAAACCCTCGAATTCGAGGTAGGTCACGATCTAAGGGTAATTCTAGGGTCTAAATAACGTTTCTATTAGGGTTTTCTTTTCCTTTTCTTTACTCTTGGACGAGATTTACTTGGAATCTCAACATTCCGTACCTTCCATCGCCAGAGTCATTTCCACGTGGTGGATTTTGGATCCCATCCCTCTGGACTAGTATCTACTACCTGTCCCTCTCGTCAGAGGGGTAACTCGTACTCGGAGCCACCGTCCCGATTACCAATACCTGGACCCGGAGTGACTACCCGGAGTTTGTCAAGCTAAGTCGATTTCCCAATTTGTCTACATTGCCCTTCAGGCTTAAATAAAACAACTACTGCCCTTCAGGCTCTTTATTATTAATTTGCTTAATTTAAATTTCTAAATCCTGTGAAAGAAACAGCGCTCTTTCTTGTTGTCATAATTTTGTTAATTACTATAAATTTAATTTCGTTTGGTTTCTGGCTTCACCAGAAAAGCCAGTGGCGCCCATTTAATTTTGTAGCAAGTTTAATTTTTATTATACCGGGGTTTATTAGTTTGTGTTTTCTTGGAACCCAGTCCCAGCCTCCTCGAACTGAGCCCGTGCAGTGCGCTCAATTTAAAATTTACGCGACAATAGGTAGGCATAATCCCTTTTCGATTTTTCGCGTTGAACAACGCCTATGTTCGCAATCGCCTCTTTAATTACATTTTGCTAAACGACTTTTGTCGGCGACCTTTGTCCCACATTTTCATTTCTTGCTAGATTGGCAATTTGCCTTTTCTGACGTCGGATCGAAAATTTGATTTATGTCTCCCTATTAATATTTGTATTGATAATGACGGGTGCGTAATAGACCGTCCCCAGCCATGTGGTCCCGCCGAGATCATCTCATGGTTAATTAAGCAATAGAGGAAAGACATGGGGTGCGTGCTTCTATGTAAATATCACCCAGGGACAATTTCAAGCTCTTTTAACCACCGCTCGACAATTACTCCGCAATTTAGATATGTATCGGAGATCATTAAATAAAAGATAAAGAAGAGGGGACGGGAATGTTAAAATAACTTTCGAAAAATGATGAAATTATTTCACCAACGTTTTAAAGGTTCGAAGATAAATGAGTTCCGGTCGGGGAAGTACTTGATTCCATCTTTGGATTTGCAAGAAATGACTGAAAAAATGAGAGGCAGTGGCGGAACTATTAACTTAAATTGGTTTATTTCAAATTCAAGCAGAGTTTAGATTTAACCACAATAACAAAGCTTTGAACGTGATGGATAAACTTAGTTTCGAACTGAGTAGTTCTCCTTTATAAACGCAAAGCAAAATTTTTGAGGTTTGCTTTATGGAAAATAAAAATTAAGGAGTAAATCGTGGGATTACTTTTGACCCTGGCTGGGTCTGTATACCTGATGATGGTCCGTAAAAAACGACAGAAACGGCTAATAATTGCGTGATAACTGCACGATCCATCATAAGAGTACAAACAATCCCCCAAACGTAATTTCCCATCCTTTTAATCTCCTAATCAATCTATCACATTTTGTCATGAAAATTACCCCAAAAAACCATAAACTCTCAATTCCAAGTAGTGTTTACAGTGCGGCTCACGAATCGCCTTTGTTTTCGGCTGACCCGTCCACTGAAACATCATAATGGTACAGGCACGAACCATTATTTATAAAAAATCCGAACAAATTAGCCACACTTAAGTGGGGCGGGGGAGGGAGGATCGCCAGATTTATAGGGATTTGAGGGCGCTTTTGAAGATACCGACACCCTTTCGAGTTCGCTCGTAAACTGCTGCTTCGTTATGAACAAACAGGATATTGTTTTTATGTGCCAACAAAACGAAATTAATTAATTTGTTAATTGATGTTCGGTAGTTTAACGTTGGTTTCTTGTAATTAACGAGAGGAAATATTGGGGAACGTCACTCCATCACGCTCGTCAATTTTCACAAATGAACATTAGTCAAGTCGTTTCAACAAATATTAACTCCAAAGTTAATTATCTTACTACCACACCAAAGTGACCACTTTGACCCCGCGGAATAGCAGACTTATTGTAAAGTCGAGGCGCACAGCTGAAGCGTGTCGGCAGAGATTGCCTTTTCATTTTAGAGCCTTAAAACATTTGCACCACCCAAACTTTTTGCCGAAATAAACTTGACCATCTCTCCCCTTATAATTTAGACGTAAGTAAACTAATTCATTTTTTCAACTAGGTAACTGATCATGGCTGGGACCTAGACACTTAAAAACTAAACTTTCAGCAAGTTTTTTGGTATATTTTTTAATTTTTAAAACCAGACATCAGCGGAAAAGAGAGAAAAATTTATTTTCACGGATTTCAGAGTTGGGCTTTTTCAAATTTAAAATTTTACCCGCATTTTCGTAACAAATTTTTCATCTAGGTAGGTATTTATTAATTTTTTATGTACATATTATTTTAGTTATTGGTTTATTATTTAAATATTTATTCACTTCATTCAATTCTAAAAAAAGGTAAGTAGGTACTCATTTTTGGTCTTGAACCAGAATCAAAATAATTTCATTTGGCTGAAAAGAATAAAAAATCGTTGAATTAGGCCTTAATTACTTTTTTCAACCACTTTTAAGGAATCTAGATAATAATGTCTTAAATTGTGACTGTTGAAGGTGATAAACTAAATTCTAAAAATTAAGATATCAGATATCAGAAGATGCATTAGAGGCAAGCTTTTTCTCTTAGTTAGCGGAACCAAAACGGTTGTGGCTCCTCCATTAGAATTAATTTCGTTTTTGGGCTGAATAGTTTTAGCTGTGGCCATTCTCCCGCAAAAAGGTCCCCCGGAGGCGCACCTTGGCCAAATCCATTTAAATCGTTCTAGCCCACCTGTAGTGTGCGTATATGTCTGTGAAACACCACCCAAGTGATTGTTTGATGTAGTTACGCCCTCCACTGAACCCCCAATTAACCAGTAGCCCGTTAGTTAGGTCTAATCATGACCTGATTGCTACCTGTTCACGCCCTGCACCGCCAAATTAATCCATGATTTTATGACTCAATTAGCTACTTAGCTTATTAAACGTCGATTGAACACTGTGTATATATGCATGTGTGAGACACACCTGACCTGGAGGCGGCTCTCTAACAACAGATGATATCGTAAATTCTCAAAGTATACGAGCTGGTCGAACACTTTTTAAACCGTGTTTGCTTTCTGTAACAGGAAATGAATAGAACGAGCGTTTTACAAGCAATAATCGTTAGGTACTTAACGAACACTTTAATTTGTTTCGGATTGCGTTACAGGATCGTAATTGTGGTCATTTTTCATAAAGACTGCTGAAATAGGGAGCGATTTGTTTCCGAACCAATAAATAATTAATAGAATTTAGGTACGTTTTTGAACTAAAAACCAAAGTTTGCTAAACCGGACCGTTTTTCATCCAATAAGGCAAGCAATTATTCCCGCCGCTGATGTTTCTAGAGACCAGTGACAACTTTTTGAAGTGTTCATTTCAACAAAATAAATCTATTAGCTGTTTCAATACTATGTAAAAGATAATTTGGTAAAATGCGACGTTGGCGTTTACATATTTTTGAAACAGCTAATAAATGGGTTTAAAAAAATTGCCAAATATGTTGCAAATTAGTTTGCTATGCAGCATTTGAGTCGAAACAAATGGCCGTCAAAATTGTTGTTATCCAAGCTTAAAGAATTAAAAATAGTCAAAAAACCTACAATTGGGGCTTTAATAACTTAACAAATTTTTGTGTTCTGTTGTGGAAGGTGGGTTTTTTCTCATATCTGCGTGTTACTCGTTCGCTTCGCAGGACCGTGAAGGGGCGTCGAAATTATTCAAATCAAGCCGTTGATGAGAAACAAATGAAGAGTTTCATGACCTACCATTATTATGGAATGCTCAAAATCATGCAGCATTCCAAAGGGTTCGTTTTTTCTTTGTAAATGCTCACATGTGTGGATTCCCAAATACTTTCGTTGCGTGACTCTGATTTCGTCAATTTCGTTGAATAATAATTTTGGTCGGGGCAGCTTAAAATAACGACAATAGCTTGATTTAAATTCGAGGAGGTGATGTATCGCTAATACGGTCATTTGTAATTGAAACAGCTCTTTGTTCGAAAGGGGCTATTATGTGAAGCAGTTGTGTGTTTTAAAAAACAGCCCTGTTGTAATCACCGAGAGAACCCTTCTGTAATCGCATATTGAATTGTCATCCGTCAAAGGAGGGATCTCTAAACCAAACAGTTTTAAACTCTCTTTCATACATCAAATAACTGCAATTTTCAAACATAATTTTAAAAGGGATCGGGGCTTCAAACACCACGTTAGAATTTCAGTATCACAAAATAAAAATGTGATGTCGCGTCATCGCCTCGTTTTATTAAACACAAACATGATTGAAGAGATTTTGACAGATTAGCGGTGTGTTTAATGAAAAGCACGTGCCGTCTAAGAGCTTTTTGTGGCGAGTAATAACGGCACGTGTAATATTGTAATGTGTTACTTTTCTGAGAGCTTTTTTTAGCAATTCAATAAGCGCCACAGGCCGAATATAAAAAACTAAAGGCTGATACAAGGAAGAGATATCATGTTATATAATTAAGTGCACGTGACCAAGTGGACATCGAGTGCCACTATGGATACATAATTACAAAATTGAATAATTGCAGCTGTTTTTTTGCAGAATTGTAATGAACCAGAAGCTGAAAAATCATTAAAGATAGCTGTGTCAACATAAATACATTATTATTGCACTCTTCAGCTTTATTTCTTTTTTACTTTGGTCACCCTGAGTTTCTAGGACAACTTATCGTTAGATTTCTATAGAAACACCAATAAAATCATTCCTATCTTAGCAACTAACAAACCAATAAAATTTGAGTAACGATAACTCGTTAGGAAACTGGTGAATGCTGTAATAAGTTTCAAAAACTTTTTTGTTGTTGGAAATATTATTTTGAAAACATAATGAGTTCTTATGTTTGACTCAAGCTATAAGCTACACTTAGAAAAAGTATTTTACACATTTACAAAAAAAATGCTCTATCGATTGATGTATACAGCCTGTTCCAAGTTTTATGGCCGAGGCAAAAATTAATATTTCTAATCGAGTAAAAAAATAAATTAACAGTCTAAACGATAGAGAATTAATTACGCTACCATTTGATACTTTGATATTCTTCAAAATTTTTAAGGTATAACTGTAAGACATTAAAAACCAATTTTGGTAAAAATTTAGTTTAAGTTATTGATGTATTTTCTATATGGTAGAATTCCTTTAATTTTTAGAGCCGTAATTGCGAATTAATATTGGAGATCTAAAAGCTCGAATAATTTATTAGGGGCTTTGTGGTATTGTGGTGATCAAGTCAGAATTCCTTGACAATAGACGGCAATATTAAAATGTTAATTACTCAAAATCTATCAACTTTCGCATAATTCTATTTGAACAATTACGGCTCTAAAAATTAGAGAAATTTTACCATACAGAAAATACGCCAATAACTTAAAAAAAATTAACAAAATTAGTTATTAATGTCTCATTGCAATACCTTTTTTTTTTTAACAATATCAAAGTATCAAATGGTAGCTGAATTAATTCCCTATCGTTTAGACTGTTAATTTTTTTTTCTCAACTAGTAATATTTATTTTTATTTCGGCCATTAAACTTGAAACAAATCTAATAATGATATATTTTTATTAATTATATACAGTTAAGATTTTATTTTTAACAATTCCTCATTTAAATTAATTGACATTAAGTATTAATTATTAAAAGCTTGATGTGCTTTTTTATCTCTACCTCGGAAAGGATAACTCTAAAAAATCAAAAATGATGGAGATATAGGTAAGTGATCTAGTAGGACCTTCCTTAAAAAATCCTTGCAGAAAGTGAAATATTTTGTCTATAAGGCATTGTCTGCGTAGTAAAAAATGTTTCTTGTAAATAAAGTTATTAGTACCATTTTAATTTTTTTCGTGAGAATGACAGCTTTTTTAAAATTTTGTATTATCAATAATTTACGCGACATCCGATTAAAGAATCTTATGTTATATTTCAGGTAAAACAGAATTATTGACGAGATATACATACATCAACTCTTTCATTATTCGAATGCATTTCAGGCTTGTTAGATGCTTATGTAACGACAACTTAAAATTGTACTAAAACAAGCAGGTTTGTGTCCTCAAAAAATAAACAGATCAATTAGTATCTATTGAGAATAGTTATTTACGAATTACGAACCAAGTTAGTACCTACTTGGTTCGTAATTCGTAAATAACTATTCTCAATAGATACTAATTGATCTGTTTATTTAATAGATAAGATAAGTCGTTTTTTTAATCATAAAAACCCTAATTTTATATAACCAAAACAAAAATTGTTTTATACTTTTACACTTTCAATAATAGTAACAACTCACATTTAATAGTTTTAACCAAGGTTTTAACTAACAAAATATGTATAGGTAGATATTTAATAAAGACTGAATGAATAACGTCAAGACAGAAAACTATAGGTACCTTATAGGTACCTAATACGTATCACACTAATTTTATATTTCTCTCCCTTTTAGATTCACTATTGCCAATTTAATATTGAAGTCATAAGTTTAAACGGTTTTAATATAATTATGTAGGTAGGTAGGTACAAAATTATTACTTTTTTAATGTGAATATGGAATATAATTTTTTTCTAATTCAATGACATAGCACACATTTTCTTTTTTATTAGAACAAATACATATTTTTTATGAAATCAATTCTACATTTTTAGTAAAGAAAACACAGTGAATCGTATGTTCGCGCCTTTCGAGAGGCAGTATTTCTGGAGTTCGAATAGAGATGAATTTTGTCATTAGCTGGATTCGGTTTGTAGCACTAGGAACTCATTAAAATATTTCATAGAACCTAATTTAAAGCGTTAATTGTGTATCCGACCGCACTTTATGAAAAGTCAATCTAATTCTTGTTTCATCCACCAACGCCGCCGTGCGTCGTCTACCTGGACCCATATGTAATCGCTTCGGCTTGGCATTTCATTTGCTCTATGACAGATTCCTCTTACTAATTCATTTTTTAATTAACGGCCCATTCCCGTTTCGTCGGACCCCGACGTAATCAACCACAACCGTACTCAATGAACTCGAAGCTGTTTTGTTGTGACGGATTTTATGGCTTTAGGAAAATATTGGCTCGGAATAGTAATGATCCGAAACAACCTTCACCTCTCGGGACCGTAAATAAAATGTTACGCTACAGATACCACCGCTCTTCATTATCTTAACCCATTATAGACATTCACTAATTCACTTTTTTCAACATTTTATAACGAGCGATCCATCGCTGATTCGGAAAGTTTATGTTCGCTCATTATTACTATACGCTGGTATTTCCAATGGAAATTTAGAATCTATGTAAATAATTCCGTTTTATATTTTATCGTGGTCGTGACATGAGGGCGTGAAAATTACTACTAGCTAGAGGCGCCTCGCGCAGGGCCGGCCTCGGAAAATGCAAAATTCAGAATTATGAAGTTACACACATTTTATCACTTTTTTTTGACGTTTTACTTTACCAAGACGGGAAGCCCCTCATTAGCGTCGGTATGTGAGGCATTTGGAAGAAATCTTCCACAACAGGTGTGGATTGGCAGAAAAATTCTGCAGTTTTTGATGGCTCGTAACGAGAAACTTTTTGTTCCAACACCACATATAACACATAACAGTAACGTCAAGCCTGGAGGAAATGGCGATAATAACACATGCACTCGGTGGAAAAGTGTGAAGCTGTTATCTCATTATTAATCTAATTACGAGGCACATTTTCGCATTACGCGTGAACAGGAAGGGCAAATTAGGTAAAGGTGTGATATTTTTATCAGATTTAATAGAAGAGATTACCAGGCAAGTATTTACGATTTTTTTTATTTTTTTTCGAAAATTATCATTGCCCTAATCTAAACTGATCATTGTTTGCAATTTCGAAAATTCATTCAAATATTCCTGAATGCATCCAGATTTTTACTGAAAAAAATACACATAGGAATAAATCCTTTTCCTATACAGGCTGTAAATGAAATAAGTACATTAATTTTAACTGGTAATAGAACTCGCCAAGACCAACAATTTTTCCTAATAACTTTTTTTCAAAACGTTTTAGTTTTTGAGTTAAAATTATTTTAAAATCTTACACAATTTTCTTACACGCCACTGGAAACAAAGTTACCTAGTCGACAAGATTACCGTTTCCAAGCAAGTTCATGAAAATTAAATAAAATTTATTATTACTTTTCTTTGTTGGAGCATTTCATGAAAGGTTCGTCAATTTGTAGGAGGAAAAAATGATTTTCAAAAATGCGATTTTGAAAAAATGGTACATAGAAAAACTGTTTGTCTTGATGAGTTCTACCACTGGTTAAAATTAATGTACTTATTTCGCTTACACCCTGTATGTGTTGACAAGCTCAAAAATATTGAAAAAAAAAACAAGTTTAAACTATAAATGATTTAATATAAATGACGAATAGATGCAAAATTGCTCACCAGTTTTAAATAAAGTGTTGCGTTCTGCGAATTTGCTTTTTATTAGTAATCGATTAAAGTGCGCTTGACTGAACTAAATTATAGGTTTCTGCTAAAGTCATTATTTGCACTGCCCTTGACATTTTTGCACTCCTTGAACCTCGCATAATAATTATGACAAAATGAATAATATTTTACGAAGTATTTACTTGGAATAAGTTCCAAGTTGGATCACGCTGGCAGGAGCGAGAAAAACAAAAAGCCACTCCACGTCTCAGTGTTGCTTACTCCATGCAAGAGCCCTTGCTCGACTCGTTAGCAGAACAAACACAGTCACGTGACAATACCCTCTTGATGCCCATTGTGTAGGCACTGGTATCATCCACGCAATTATGGGCAACACGGATTAAAGTCCTGAAATAATGGGCCGAGTTTTGCTTGAAAAAATTCTTCAGCAAATGAGAATGCAGACTTTTTTGAAACGAATCCGTTTGTTTTTAATGAACATCGCCTTTGACGAAACTAATGTATATCCGTCCGGCTTTATGGCACGAAACAAAAATAAAGAATCGTCAACTTCATGGAAAAGTTAATATAAGCGTCGTGTGTCTATGATACACAAATGTGGAAGGCCTTTGAAGTAGGTATCTTAAACGAGAATATGTTGACAGAGGACGCGTGACCGCTGGAACAAAAACCACGAGGGTACAACAAATCGATTTTGGTGCTTGAAAGAGGCAAAAGATTCAAATTAAATCGCATGATGATTCGAATTGTTTGTATTTATGCTAACACGGGTAAAGAGTTGCCGAAGAAACAAATTAAGACGATGTCTTTACGTCAAATGTCGCATGAGAAGGCGAGGAAAAGGGAGAAAAGAGAATTAAGTTAGCTCTTAACGAAGCCGCAGTTATTCCACTCAAAGACAATATTAAATATTTTTATATTTACTTCGTTGAGCTACTTTGATGATGCAAAATAATATTTGAATAAGCTTCTTTGCGGCACTTATTTACATAATATCCTCCTTCGACTTGTTTTGGAAACAAGAATATTAGCATCTTTTAATTTCGATCAAGGATTAGTCGAGCAGAAGCCATTCTTTTCAACGCAATTGACAGTACTATATTTATCGCTAATTAAACCAACTATGGGCTATTTTCGGCAATTATTGTGTAATTTCGGTAGCATGATAAGTTGATGATAGTGCAAGGGATGCGATTGCCTTTAATATCTGTAATTAACGACAGATTTGTGTTATTTCCCCGACCAGTGCCACAATTAACACCTGATTGCCTATTAATCACTATCGAGGTAACCTTTTCACGGGATTATACGGAAATCTGGCCGTCACTCAACAGCCATCAGATAATTTTATTTTGTCAAAATAAAAATCTGTCTAAAAGACATCTTTTTGTTCCTAGTGTCCTGTCTTACATTTTTGGGTCGTAATGACAAAAAAGACACCCAACTGTTCATTATTACAACAATCATCATTTTCAAGAATATTTTACGAGCCCTAACAACTAAATGTTTGGACGAATACATTTTTGCAAGCAAAATACACGTCAAGCTAATGAATCTTTATTAAAAAAAAAGAAGTATAAATTGAAGAAGTACGTTTATTTTGAACTTATGACCTATTTAACAACAACTTTAATGCACTTAATATTTAACATAAAATTTAAAAAAAAGGAATGATATCTGACAACTAAATGCTTTGGCAAAAAAAAAGAAAAATTTTTTTGTAATTTGTGACATCTTTAATTGGTTTTAATGACGACTGGACTTACCGCTGGCATACTTTTAACGAATCTGTCACAGAATTTTGACGTTTTATTGTTCCAAACATGATGTTCTATTTTGTTTTTTATTTTTTAAATCTTTCAGTGATGACCCCTAAAAAGATTTCTAAGATAATTTTTCATTTTGTTTCTAAAAGACACAATGATATTTAAATCAGGGCTATTTGCATTGACGAATCATTATTTCAAAAGGTTTGCTGTGTGACAAGAAGCATATTTTTTTTATAAAAATACTTTCGGGGTATAATTATTTAATCGGTGATGGTAATAAATGTCTTTGCAAAATATATTTGATGGTGTTTACTGTGCCATCTATGAACTCGAATTGTTAAGACCCTTTGCAAACATGTATGTATTATATCCCCATACGACTTGTTCCTTGGCAAATTTAACCGTACTTTTGAGACAGTCTTTGTGAAAGATCTCTCGTTTATTTCTTGTTACTCGTTTTCGAGAATTTCAAAATCTCCAACGCATACATCAAATTAAGATTCATCACTAAATATGACGTTTTTCCACTCCTTGTATGTCCAATGCCACTAACTTTTGACCCACAAAGTTCTCTCCTTTTTTTTTGAGCAGAAGTGAGCATCTAATGTTTTTTTTGCTTAGTTAAAATCATTATTATGGAAAGTAACATTTTGTTATTCATTTGTGCCTATCTTATAAAAACAAAGTTCTGTTTTTTTTTATTCAACTCAAGCTCAAGTGGGTAAATTTCATCATTTATATTTCTTTCTGATAACTTATTGAAAATTAGACAATAAAATAATTACAAAAAACATTTACTATTTTAGTATTTAGAAAATTGCATAAGTTTGAATCCATGCAAATAATGAATAAAATGTTGTAGCAATAAAACCAGTTTGATAATTAAAACTAAAACGAGGTTTTGTCCAAACATTTAGTTGTTAGGGCTCGTATTGTAACAATAATTTTTTTTATTAGTGGTTGACTGGTTGTATCTTTTAAAATCGGGCAAGATCAGGATATTTTGCTACTTTTAACTTGGCTTAAAATATTGTTGAACCAAAAAGAGAGCAATTATTTCTAAAGAAAATGGAGCATTCCCCACATGTCATTTTGAGTCCGGGCAAACCGCAAGGCAAACCTCTGTTACACTTTGTTAGCGTCACTTCACAATTTTGAGAAGTTGAAATTGGATTTGGTCGTTTCAATTTCATCCAAACTGGGTAATTTAAAAACTTACAAGAAACATATGTTGTAATAATCCCACCTGTCTCGTGCACGTCACGAAGATAAAACCTCGCAACATCTTTAGCAATTTCTGAAGCTCTTTTATTGTTACATATAAGCTAGGCCCGAAGCGATCCAAGTTAAATTGGCCACTCGGTTGCATTACTTTACGACTATCGCTTTATTTATTCTACATATACATGGCAAGAAAGCCTAAACGGTTTAATTTCATGCACGCACACACACACACATACTCAGGTAATAGCGATATAAATTCCCGATTGTGATGTAGCTGATGGCAGTATATCCAGGCAGGTGCAATACAGACGTGTGGGCGGTTTTGTGGCTTGCCTAGGCTTCAGTACGTCACAAAGATGCATAAGGGGCCCAAGGCGAAACGCCGATCTTATGCTTCCATACTCATTATAAACTTTAAATGATTCCCTTATCTTGCTCCTGCCACAAAGCCCATTGTCCTGCGACCGAGATGAGATATCGCAAAAATCGCAACGCCACGAACGTATACTTATTTACAAAACGAAGATAATCGCAACCAATGTCATTCTAGAGAGTGCAATTACACATGCAACACATTGAAAAATGCTTTTCATTGTTAAAAAAATAGAGAAACATTTTCTCCTCAGTAATTTACAATTGTTTTTATTTTATTTTTAATGCTCAACCTGAGCATGTTGGTCCTTAGTTCCTTGGAAAATTCGCGGTTACAAAATAGGTGCTCTCGTTTAATTTCCAAGCCTTAGGTAATTCAGATTTCAATCTAAATCAATAATGAGCACATAGGGGAGATCAGGTTAGGGTGTTGGTAGCGATGTTCTGCTCAACGTAGCATGTCACTTGCCGTGTCATGCTCAACCAAGCGCCTAACCGTCTCGTGTAGTTCTATTCCTCTTGACTTTCTCTCCCGAAATGTCTCTGATTTATCACAAATGTCCAAGATGACGGAAACTAAGCGGAAATTTGGCCAAAGTGTCCCTTCATCTAATAATCCCACCCGCTCTGAACGCTTATCATAACAAATTTCATTTCCCTCTGTGAAGCTTTGGAGACTTACCTGCCATGTGTTGGAATCCAAAGTGGCCAAAAAGGACATGTTGGCGACTGAAACAAGTAAATTCATCGATTAATTTGCATTTCATGGCTGGTCGAGACCGCCTAAAAATTGGCTAATTTTAAATGCTCAAAATTCCGGTGCTTAAAGCTCCGGAAGCGTGGCACGTGCCGTGATGCGCGCTGTTATTTATTAATTCAAAAGAATTCGCCTAAAACAACGGATCCAATTACCAAAATGAATAATTCAAGGTAAAATTATAATAATACTCAGTTTCATAAATAAACATTAGAATAGAATTGTAGGTATGCCAATGCAAATTTGTGTCAAATATGATTAATGTTGTTTAAATTAGTCATAATTGAGTTGTAATTTGTATTAATGACAACTCATTAATAATGTTTTTAGGCCCTTAGGATGTAGCTTTCAATGTGTATCAGGTAAATGCATTGAGATATCTACAATTCCATGAATGAACACGAGGCCAATTGGTGCTGATGTTTGGGAGGGTTTAAAACGACCTGCAAATTAAGACATTTCAACGATTTGCTTCTCTTTTTTCTAAGTTAATTTAACTAAAACTTCGGATAATAATTTAAAATAGCAAGTAAGTGAAACGAAGTTTAAAACTCAACTGAAACCTCCAACACAATATGTATCTGTAATAGCAATTTCAAAAAAAGATTTCGAAATGAACGTCCAAAACTACGAAATTTTTGTTAGTCAAATCATCTGTAGGGTTTAAAGCAACAATACAAAATAAATGCATGGTAAATTTGATAGTTGTGCCTTTTAAGGGCTGATAGTAGAACACAAAAAAAAGCTCCGAATGTTTATAGTAGTTTATACCTATATAGTTCCTGAGATGTTTTGGTAAACTAATTAATATAATGTTAGTTTTGTTAGTTCTTCAAAATCTACTATTTTGCTTTAAGTAAAATAAATTAAAATTAACAAAAATAACCTCAGAAAAGAAAATGTTATAAAAAAAAATTCACAAATTTTGAATTTTTTTCTGAAAGATATGCCTACCACTAAATTTCAGTACCTCAAATGTTACCAACTTGTAGGTACACCACGTAAACGTTCGAAGTAAAGTATGTAACTTAAGAGCTAAAACTTTGTATTGCATTTTTTGACAAATTGTTGGACGCTCAAATAGACTCCACAAGATTGTTGAATTGCTGGTAAATAGAAGCTTAATCCATTGGTATCCTTTAAAATTTAAATTCAATTCAGTAGATATTGCGAGAAACATTAAACAGTTTTTGTAGATCAGTCTGTATAAACTGTCTGTATAAGGCAAGTTGAGTTATTTTGATTTCTTCAACTATCAGATTTACACGGTAATTATCAATAATTCGGTTTCTGTCTTGAAGCGTTTTGTAAGTATTTTTCAATATTTTTTTATGTACGTACCTATAGGTAGGTATTAATTTAATTGAATTACTTATAATAAATATGAATGTTTTTGAAATCTTGTTGGGATCAATTCGTTTTAAATCGTGTACCCAGTACGTAATAGGAATGGATAAAGAATAATAAAGAATTTTGGCTAATATAAATTACCAATTTTCTCTGAAGTTTCCGATTTTCAAAATGTTTATTTATCTCTTCTTCTCTTATCTTCAGTAAGAATTACGTTTATTGCTTAATTTCACTGTATAGCACCAATAGTTTTTGACATTAAAAAAAAGTAAAATCATGTCTGTTTCTTCACTTTGGAAAACATTTTGAGTTGGGAATAATTTAGATTACGTGTAGGTATGTAAGTACTACGCAGACGACAAAATTATAGCCACCTGAATTTGTGATGTGATTTTTAAATGAAAAACCAAAACGTATGCTTAATAAAGCATAATTGTAAAAGGTAGGTATCTTGTGTTGCACTTTTACCTGGTTAGGCGGTGACTCTCATGTGAATAACTATTGATTTTTGATAATAATAAATTGATAAAAAAATGAAATACGACTGATGCTGTTTAAATTTAAATTTAGAATATCATTGATAAGATAACTATAAAAATGTATACCTACTTCTTGAGTTGTAATAAAGTTTCTGGTACCTAGTTTGTTAATTTTTCATTAAAAGTGTTAAAAATCAATGATTATATTATTAGATAGGTATATTTATACCGGTTCAAGCAACCTTATCGCGCACCCAAGAGAATCGCGACTTCTAATGAAATGAAAATCCTGAAATTTCTTACACCAGCCTGTACATTGATTTTTGTTAATAAATAAAGTCGTAGCAGTTTTGTGAGTTTTTGGACATTAACAGTTAATTTAACTACAAAGTTTTTAGACTAAGTGAATCCTTACCTGTTAGCCTATCGAACCCTGGTATCAGAATTATATATTTTTACTTGGTTGATTAAATAATAATCACTTACCAGTAGCCGACCTTTTTAAAGCCCCTTATTTACAGTCTTGCAATAAAATTGACAAAAACTGCATTCAAATATCCCAACGAAATCTTTTACTACAATCTTACCCCAATTACAGTTCATATTGTCGCCTAAATTTTACTATGCCACAAGTAGCAACTCATAAATAAAAATAATTTTTAAAGTTAAAATGTAAAAGTGCGTTTAATTCAAAATCTGATTGGTATTTTTTTTCGCTAATTTCGTAAATAATTAGTTGAAGAATTAAACTTTTTGGTCGAAAATTACTTTTTTTTAATTATTACCTTTATCTGTATGTGAAAAATTACCAAAAAATTAGGGGAGATACCTTTTGAACATACAGTAAGGCGTGTAAAATGCAATTTTTTAAATTTAATTGGAAATCTCAATTTTCTTAGGTGCGCGATAAGGTTGCCTGACCCGGTACAAAGAGTTCGCCAAACAAAATTAGCAAGATGTTTTTTATTTCTCCATGCATTCCTACGTGTATTTAAAAGTTACCTAAAATAAGAATAAAGAACAACTCAAATTCCTAATTAAAAAGTATATAATTAGGTATTAATCAATGTATTATCTACTAATTCTATAAATATATCTTTTGCGACTAAATAAACTTTTAAAACCAACTGCCGAGCGTCTTTTTAAAATAGTCATTCCTATAGTTTACGTTACATCTGTTTGACAACATCGAGACTTTTTAGAATTTACAATTTACATTAAATTAAATCATAACAAATAAGAACTCACGGTTTTAAAACTTTATTTTGTTGATTTTCTCTTTAAACCTGAGCCAAAGAAGGCTGCAAATATTTTCAGCACTTACCCAGTCAAAAGAAATTCAAAAAATCTGATCTGACATTTACCACAAGCGAAGCAAAACTGTATTTTTTTATAATTTTTTTTCTTGGCGGAAGCTCGAAATTGTGTGGCTAACAGACTATTAATTCACCAGATTAAATTACATATTTTACACACATCTCTTCTACAGATGAATAATATCAGTATACCACCAAGTCCTACTTAGTTTTGTCTGTATTTTATGTTAGATGATATCAAAAAATATAAATTAAAATTTCTTCTATAGGTTTCTAGATTTAGAAATAAGAACAATTCAGCTGCTGCATTGTCTGATGTTATTCGGAAACAACAGAACAAAACAGAAACAGAATAAAAATCCGGAAAAGTCAAATGTTTTTTAACAAATTTCAAATAATTATTTTTAAATATTTCATGAGCGGAAACCACTTTTTTATGTTTTAAATATCTTTTCTTTCGTTTTTAAGTTTCTTAATCTTGATTGGCATTTAAACACTTTAACCACTTTGCTCAGCATTTTTTGAATTCAGCTATTCTAAAAGTCAGTACCAATTTCTCTGGTTCTACACCTACTGCTAATTGTACAAAATGCCCTGCCGTTTCAAACTCTATCTTCGTTGATCATATTTCTTCGCAAGAAGTACTAGATGTCATTAAGAGTATTAAGCAAACTTTTTCATCTGGATCTGATGGTATCCCTTGCAAACTTATTTATTATATTGGTTCTGAAATTGCTGATGTCCTCAGCACCCTCATCAACATATCGCTCGAAACTGGAACTTTTCCATCTGTCTTCAAAACTGCTCTAGTGTATCCTGTCTATAAGAAGAATGACCCTTTAAATTGTGAAAATTATCGTCCCATTTCGGTTCTCAATACCTTAGCTAAAATTTTTGAAAAAATTGTTTACAAACGGATTTATAATTGTTTGGAAAAATACTCTGTACTTACTGGTAAACAACATGGATTCCGTCAAAACAGATCTGTAGAAAGTGCTACAGTACAACTATTACAGCAAATCTATAATGAGTTTGATAAGGGTAATTACGTTGTTGGCCTGTTTTTTGATTTGTCAAGTGCGTTTGACACCATTAGTCTCAATTTCATTTTGGAAAAAATGTATGTATTAGGTATTAGAGGCCAATTATATAACTGGTTAAAATCCTATCTTTCGGAAAGAAATCTAATCGTTAAAATTGGTAATGTAACTTCTAGAAAGCTTGATGTACCATTAGGAGTACCACAGGTTTCTGTTTTGGGCCCCCTTATTTTTCTATTGTTTGTAAATGATTACCCCACTCTGTGTTGAATTCAAATATCACCATGTTTGCGGACGATACGACTATAACCGTCTCAGCCCCAACACTTGACTTACTGAAAACATCTGTAAATTCAGTTTGTAATGAATTCGTGAGTTGGTGTTTCAGCAACCAATTAGTTATAAATTCCCATAAGACGGAATGTATTTTTTTCACTAAGCGACGAATACCGCCCGCTAAATTTGTTTTGGTAAATAACTCTTTGATTGAATTTACCCAATCCACGAAATTTTTGGGAGTCCACTTGGACAATGGTCTGGATTGGGGTATATATATTGATCATGTTGTGAAAAAAATCAATAAAGCATTTTATGCTATTCGTCAATTAAAATACACCCTGGACATCAGTTGCTTAATATCTGTTTATTACGGCCTGGCACACTCGCAGCTAAATTATAACATTCTTGTCTGGGGTGCAGCCAAAGACTCCATAAGACTGATTGTGGCACAAAAGCGTTTGATCCGGCTTATATTTAATTTGTCACCGCGTGATTCCTGTAGGACCTACTTTGTTAACCATAATATATTGACTGTACCTTCCATGTATTTATACTCGGTAATTAAATACGTAAAACAAAATATATCAAAATTTTCAACTGTCGGAGACAGTCACAGATACCCAACTAGAACTGGTCATTTACATCGTCTGGACCACCATGCTACTACACTGTTTGAGTCATCTCCTGGATATGCTGGAGCTAAACTATATAATATGCTACCTTCAGAAATTAAAAAGATCGAAAACTTTGCAAAATTTAAGACCTCTTTAAAAAAATTTTTGGTAAACAATAGTTTCTACTCTGTAAAAGAGTATGTAGAGTGTTCACGGGTTGTTTAGTGTTTTTGTTTCTGGTTTAATTGTTAATCTCACTGTTTTTTGTTTTGTTTTATATAAACTGACAAACATATCCATTGTTGCAATGGCAAAAATGTGCAACTATATTATTATTATTATAACAAAAACAAACATAATAGGTACGTAATGAAGGTACACATACGTATATCCTTTTTATGTTATGTTACTGGAAAATTCAACACTACAAAATTAGACTTTGTTTTGCGAAAATGTAGAAATACGAGAAAACTTTTAATAAAGTCGTTTTGTTACAACAAATAAAAGTCTAAAATAGCTTCGTTTTATATTTAAAATAAAAGCTTATTAAGTATCAGCATTTGCCGTCGGTCACGCATGGCAAACAATACACCTACAGAATTATTTTAAACTTTTTGTTTCATGATAAACAGAATACAAATTTGGGAAATGTTTTGGAACCAATAAATAGAATCCAATGATTGTAAGAATACCATGCTCATTTGTCTTCTTTTGTATCAAAATACCATCGTTGCAAACAACAATTTTTATTATTAGTTTCCCTATTTGATTTCCCTACTACCTCTGTTGCAACTTTGATTTTCAACAACTGATAGCATGAATTAATTAACCTCGGAAACGTCAATAGAGACTATACATTTCCCTCCATAAACATTATTTTCAACAACACTCCATAGCTATAAAATCTATTTTGAAAGTGAAACCCTTTGTTACTCCACTACACTACTCTACAATAACCCAACAACTATTTAGGTATGAGTCCGAATTAAAACTACTCACATATTTATCCCACGTTGCTTCAAACTTCAAAGGTCAGTGGGTATTTACCATGATTCAATGGGCCTCAAATTTATCGGGAATCGCGAACTTCCTACTTGCAACTCAGGCAAAAGCTTGGGGGAAACTGGCCTGCAGGTGGGCCCCCGGCCTTACTCCCAACGGCATCCGCGGTTAGTCTCCGCCTCTACGTAGCAGTTCTGTAGCCAATCAGGGCCTCAAGACACGCCCAGCCTGGGGCTATGCCCCTCATCCTGTTTGGTTTTTTCATGCCTTACCGACGACGACGCCTAAATCGCGATGGACTTTGTTTCCCGGTTCCTGGTTTATCGCTCACTCTGTTCTATTATTTAATTGGACGCGTTATCCAAAGCCGCGCTCGCAACAACGCAACGCAACAAACTTTATTTTTCCAAAAACTAATCAAAATGAAGGTGATTAATTACATTGACAGGGTTAAATCCACACTTTACATGTTAGAAATCAAAAATTTTTTATTAAAAAAAAATCAAGAAGAAAGTTGGGTGCTTCAGTAGTTTTATGGAAATTGTATTAGCTGTTTCAAAACTATAAAAACGCCAACGTCGCATTTTACCGAATTATTTTTTTAAATAAGGTTGATAAAAATGTTAAATAGTTATTAGTGATTAGATCTCTCATTGAAACTATAAATTACATTAGCTATTGAAGTGCGGGAATAATTTATAACAACTAATTTTCAGAGAAAATACGACGTTGGCGTTTTTAAAGTTTTGAAACAGCTAATAGGTATCTTATACCTTTATTCTTTCCTGTTTGCTGCAAGCACAGATAACTGGGATAAAGGGCGCCTGATGAGTGATGACGCATGATGTATCTGGCATTAGGCAATTTAATTAATTAGAATATAATTCAGTGCAGCTCCTCTCGTGTGCTTTCAAGTAGGTGTACCTGCAAGCGTAAAGGATAATCGTCATGTATGACGTTATGTGTGATGGGTCTGCTGTTGATAGATAGCATGAAATAATCACCTTTGATCATCGACCTGTGCTAATTCACTCCGAGTGTTCTTAGCATTCAATTAACGTGATGCAACTACCCCTCCTCCCTATTTGTTGCCCTCTCCGTGGCTTAACTCGAGGTAAAGAGGATGAACACGTCGAAAGGGAGCTCCCAGCTAAGTTTTAATTTACTTTACGGCACGGATAAGCGCCGAGAAAAGTGTAAAACCAATTCCCATTACGATATTTATCTTTGTGCTTACGCGACGTTAATTACAAGACTATAGCTAATTAAATTTAATCATCATTTAAGTTGAAAACATTTCTCCGCCTTTGTTATGATAAACAAATACGGCGTAATAATGGAAATAGAGCTCACGACTTGAGTTCGTGCTGTGGTAATGTTCATTTCTTTCAAGGTGGACATTAATTATGAACTTTATTTCACACATCATCTAAATTCGAAAAACCCAACGTAAATTGTTGTTTGCTGCTTGATCGCTTTTATTTAATTGCAGGTAAGCTAGGCCTCAAAATTGGTTCTTCACGACTTCTCTGGGGCTACGCCAGACTTGGTATTTATTTGTACCAGCGAAACAACACTGTTCTGACAAGGAGACTTGAGATATGGATCCACCATCCGGATAATTTTGCGAAAGTACGAGCAAGACAATTATTTTTCACTTTCAAAACCACTTGCCAATTAAAGCAATTTTTCATTTTTATAAAAAAAAACTATGAAATGCTAAATATAGGTAGATATATTTAAGAAATTATTACAAAATTTCATTTAAATTTATTATCAAAAAGTTCTTTCACATCAGCAAATAAAAACAACGCAAAAAAGAACACCTTCTCGTCTTCTGAGAAAGTGTTCTTTTTTGCGTTCAAAAAATAGAAGGAAAAACAGATTTAATTTATGTCTATAAACAATAAATTAACTTCTGCAATTTATAGAAGAATAGGAATCATATCGAGAATCATTTATCTCACAGTCCATTTTTCCTAAAACCAAAAAACGATTTCTAGATTAAAAAAATCTTTGACCCACGCGTCCACTCCATATTTTCAGTGTTGATAAAAGACAACAATCCTGCAGTGGCAGGGATCTCTTTGACACTCTTTCTGAAACTAGGTTCTCCAGTAATAGCACTCTCAACAGAGGGACGTATGTCAGTTGGGCCACGGCGACATAAATGTTCAGGTTATAGTAATATTTAGGGTTTAAGGGGAGCCTTCAGTTGGGCCACGAATATTTACCACCCACTGTCTGAAAGGGTAGGATAATCAGGACATGATGTATATTTCATCTATCTCAAAGTTAATTTCGTAAAATTCAGGAATTAGCACTAGTTTATGAATATAAAAATAAAGCCGGTAGATATCTAAATACACATTTCCGTATTCAGTTTTGAGAACATGAAGATGTAGGTATATTTTTTGAATACCGAAATGTTTTATTTAATGCTTAGTGATGAGAGAGTAAAAAAAATAGACAATACTTTAATGATAATTTTTTTAATAATAGTGCACATTTTCCACCTAGGTATAACTTGATGTAGTGGTAAATATTTCATTTTCAGAACATCAAATGCGTGGGAGTCATTGCACTCGGCATTAATGATGATTTTTATCAAACGCATCCAAATATTTTATATTTCACCTTAGATTGCTTCAATTTTAAACTGAAGTATATTTTAAAATAATAAGGAACTCAGATAAACCGAAAAAATACGTAACATATTAAAAAAATTAACGATTAATGTCATAGAAAAATTTAGTAAGAAAAGAATTATATACATAACTTATATCTATAAGTATATCTTCCCTTGCTGATATAAATATTGGAGTGTTAATTACATGTTAATCCTTTAATCCCAAATTCTTTAACTCGTGGCCCAACTGACCACTAACATTTTCGAACCCCCTGCTGGCGTGGCCCAACTGGCAAACACCGCAACAGTGATAGTTTTTTCAGTCAATTTTTTTGTAAAATTTTTATCACAGTCTTTATTTTCGATTTTTTGTTGACTCGTTTATGATAAAAAGCGAGTTTCTAAATAAAATTTTGCACTGAAAGCTGAAAGCATTTATTTTCCTCCAAGGGTCGCACTGTTCTAGCCACCTTCGTATTTAGAAAAGTCATTTTTTAATAATTTAATAATTTTCCTTAGTCAAAAACACATTTTCCATTCCAAAGTTGAAGAGTTCAGGAACAATGAGTTAGTTTTATGCTTTTATCAAGTAATCAATATTGACTGTTTGAGTTGGCAATCCTGAGCTTTATTTCTAATAATAAATTTGGAGAAACTTTCTTCGGATTGCTAACAGTTTTGAAACGAGCAGAATCATTTGACATTTCATGCTAAGAAAAAAACATAACATCATTGATCTTACAAGAAAAAAAAAATTCTGGATTTAAAAGAAATCTTTGGCCCACGCGTCCACTCTAAACTTTCAGTGTTAATAAAAGACAAGACTTTTGCAGTGACAGAGATCTCTTTGAAGCTCTTCCTGAAACTAGGTATCTCCAGTAATAGCACTCTCTAAGTACACCGATACTTCCTAGAGTTGTGTAGTCGAAAATTTTTTCATCTTTTCGAACACCCGAAGATATGAAAGTCATACTCGAAAATACAGAAAAACTTCTAACCTTCCACAAAAAAATTAATTATAAAATCTAACAATAATTAGCTAATTTATTATTATTATTATTATTTTACCTACCAAGTGCTAATAATAGCTTAAGTTGCTGAAGCATTTTATTAAAAAAAATTGGGATTCCTATCCAACTGTAGGTGATATTTAGTTAAAAAGTTGTTAAAATAAATCTTGCTTCACGAAGGATGCTCTTGCTTATGATAACCCAAAAAAATGTTTGCTAAAAATTTTGTCTTCTATGAGCACTTTGACTAAGCACTTCTTACATCTCTTTTTATTATGATATATTTTCAAGCAATTTAAATTTCTTATAACTCAAACTTTAGACTTTTGAATTTTAAGACAAGAATGAGAGATACATGTAATATAGCCAACTTTAGTTATAAATAAATGTTCAAAATCTTAATGCTTAACGCTTTGACCAACTACCGAAGACTGAATAGATTTTGGTAAGTTTCAAAGTAATTTTAAATTTTCAAAAAAGTAAAGAAGTCTAATTTCGTTGTGCTAAAATATAGCGTTTTCTTCTTAATGCTACTTTAGAAATAACAGCTGTGTGAAATGAGCGATTTCCAAATATTTTCGAAAATGATTAAAGATTCTTACAATTGAATTTGCAGCTTTTAGCTTTTAGGACAAAATTCCAATTAATTTTAATCCGAAAATAACTATTTCTACTTTGAAAACAACAAAGAAACTAAATACTTTTTTGTAAACATTATTTCTTATGTCTTTTTATAGGAAAATAGAAAACTAGAGATGGTACATGTAAATTTATGTAAGTATATTTTAAAAAATTGAGAGAAAGCTAAATGTGGGGTTTTAATTTTGCTATTGTAATAAACCGAAAAATGTAAGAAAGGCAGTTTGACAAACCATTAGGAATTAACATTGAAGTTAAGATATTTTTTTAAAGAATAATGTTTCACAAATTTTGTCTACTCGAAACAAATTTTTTCTTGAATTTTTTAAAGATACAGATCTGGTCAAATTTATGCCAGGTCCCATTATGCAGATCCGTGCACCATGATAGTGGCCATAAAAATTTCGAGAGGGTAATTTTTGTCAATAATTCATCACTATGGGTCGTTTCGGGTCCATGTCCCGGCTTTGGCTAATACATGAATAAACACATTAGTTCTTTCGAGCAGCACACCTCCAATTTAGATCGATAAAACACCGTAGCATCAGCATATTTTCGCCATAACACGATTTTGTTTTTTTGTGTGTGTAGAAATGTCTGTGTCGCGCCTAACACTCGGTCCATTATTATGCACCTGGTTCCCATCGTCGGTAATATTTGGGCGTTTTTGAAAAGTACGGAGCTCGAGGCTCCGGGAATGTAAACGGCGCAATGACTTGGCTTTAGGGGACAGTCGTGGTTTGCTGGAGAAGAGGCCTGTATTCTGGGGCCCATGAGGCCCCTGGGCCATCATGAGCCGACTGGAGATTGTAGTGGAGGTTGTGTTGCGGTCTACACGCGACCGGCTGCCGCGGGGGTGGTAGCTTTATTATAAAATATTGTGGCTCGTTTTCTGATGGTTAATGCCGGGGCCGTGCACCCAACAATAACGGAGATAACTCTACTTTTGACAGGCTTTTACGGCCTTTTGTATAAAGTGGGGAATCATTACGAGATTCTATTGTCATTCGCCCAAAGTTGCACCTCATGCAACTAAAGGTGTGGGCAACAGGAAGTGAACGCTGGCTCAAATTGAGGTTTTCATATAAAATGTCTGATCGTTTAAATACAGACTTTATTTTTAATAATATCCGCCAGATACAACTTTGATTATGGGCTTTTAATTAGCTGGAGAGTGAGACAATAGTCATTATCATTACCTGACTTTTGAATTTTTTACTTGTTGCAAGCACCTGCACCTACTTGAGAAGCAAAGCTGCTTTGTATTTAAAATAAATATTTCATAAAAATTAATAATAAATTAAAAACCTATACTAGGTCCCACTAACACAAATCAGCCTCAGTTAGGTTAAGATCTGGTCAAAATATAACAATAAATTGAATCGCTGAGTGGAAAAAAGATACTTTTTTCAGCATTAAATTCTTATCCTTAAATCTTGAATATTGACAATAAAGTATACATTATAAAAGACAATTGAGAAGGGTTGATTTACAAATTTTATTAGTTACAGAGTAAAAACTGTTTTTTTTTAGAAAATTGTTAAGACAGTTTTTAGTTTTCGATTTTTCGTTGACTCGTTTACAAAGAAAAGTGAGTTTCTAAATTAAATTTTGAGTATCTGTTATAGTAGATTTTCGAAACCACTAAAAGTTGGGGTTACTTCATTCTAGGTATGTTTAATATTGATATGACTTATTTTCCTTCGAGGATCGCAATGTTCTGAACATCTTCATATTTAGAACAGTAATTTTTTAATAATTTAATAATTTTCTTTAATCAAAAACACATTTTTCAATCCAAAGTTAAAGAGAGTTGAGGAAAAATTAGTTGGTTTTATATTTTTATCGAGTGATCAATATTGACTGTTTGAGTTGGCAATCCTGAGCTTTATTATTTATAAAATTAGAGAAACTTTTGGAGTCGCTTCGAGTTGCTAACAGTTTTGAAACGAGAAGAATCATTTTTCATGATAAGAAAAAACCATAACATTGTTGATCTTACAAAGTGATTTATATCAAAAAAGTACGCCAAAAAACATTTAATAGTAAAGTATACTACTTATTTCCATCCCACAGATGCCTAACGCAACTCTACCTACTCATTGTTTTTTCTAGATATTTTTTATCCCATATAACTCCAATCTGAACTTTCGTTAAAACTTGGAATTTTAGTGTTATTTTAGTTGAGAGCTAGTAAAAGAACAGAAATTGAGTTACCTCACTTTGTAAGATCAATGACGATAACCTTAAGCCTTATTACGTTAATATGTCAAGAAAAACTACATCTAATTGCAGTGTTGCAAAGCCACTTTTTGTGTAAATTTAGAACAATTTGGTAATTTTGTTGTTAATTGTATCACATTTACGATTCAAGAACTTTAAACACTTCTTAATGAAGTAATTGCATGCGAAGAGTGATTTAACGCGTTTATCCCAGCAAAAGATGATGAGTAAACTTGACGATTTAGCAAATTAAAGGAGAAAAACGTTCCACTTACTCCCTTAATTAGAGAACATTAGCCATAATTAGGCCGAAGTAGGTAATGAGATAACTTTTTTAATTTAAAACACTCGTGTTGCTTTAATAATAAACGAAACAACAATCGATTTGTGGGTGCTGGTAAATACTCGGCAAAAATGTTCATTTTCTGCTTAATTAGTGTGAACGAGGCGGTTAAACCAATTGAATATAAAGCTTGTCGCTCGTTAGATTCTTGAAATATGGGGTGGAATCGTGCATGTCTGAACAATAGACGACTGCATCGTTCCCCAATTAAATTTTGCTTCTCCACACAACAATGGGTGGTCCGTGATTAATATCACAAAAAAACTCTTTGTCTTTAGTTTCACCATCCCTGGACGAAGTCGTTCTTATTCCCGTTCAAACACAATTTGAGTTATTTTAATCGGCAAAGAAGGGCGACAAGCCCCTAATGCGATAATAATAACCCAGCGGACCCTCAAATATGGATATCTGCACATGTCGAATTTTTCGAACATAATTATCTTTATGTAAATTTGCGATTTTTTGTGGCACTCTCGTGCAATTCAAGAAATTTAAATTGATACCTGAGAGTGGTTGAGAGCTGGTTATTTTTTACCAGCGCATTCCGAGAAGTCTCATCATAAAATTTCGCCACTAAAACGTATCAATGTGCGGAATTTAATTCTGTGTATTGTAATCATCATTATCGTTATGTTTGTAATTTGAGGGCAGGTGAGGAGAAAAATCAGCTAGTCCATATGGAATCTAGTTTACCGCTCGTGGGTGTGCTTTGGTGGGAACCGATTTTTGTGAGAATTGTGGAATGATGATTGGCGAGTATCTACCAGTTGCGTGTGCATCTCATCTCCCACACAGTGGTGGATAAGCACAATGATGGACACACGCACGGCGCATACCATGCGTACCTTTATGATTGCTTTAATATAAGCCGGCCTCATGCACTATTCATAAGGAAACAAGGATGAGTTAAACGCTGGCTGAGAGACTAGAAGGGGTTTCCACATGATGCTCTGGGAAGCATAAACGCAAAAGGAGCGACCAGAATAACACATGTGTTTTTTTTTGTAAAATTTTCCAAAAATTATTAATAACTACACCTTTTTCAAGTGTAATTCAGAAATCATCACATGTAATTCAGTATAGTCAATTTAATTTCAGAAACCGTTAATTGTAATTCAGATTAGTCAACTGTATTTCAGAAAGTGTTATTTGTAATTCAGAATAGTAAACTGAATTTCAGAAAATATCACATGTATTTCAGATTAGTCAATTTAATTTCAAAAAACGTTAATTGTAATACAGATTAGTCAACTGTATTTCAGAAAGTGTTAATTGTAATTCAGAAACCATCACATGTAATTCAGATCCAGTAACTTACTTGCATGATACTATGTATACATAACCAAAAATATTTTATTTTCAAAATTAAATTACATAAACATCAACAAGAACAGCATAAATATTTAGCGCCCTAACATTGTTTCCAAAGGTAGGTATTTTAATAATTTAATGTTTAAATGAAAATATTGAATTCTGAATTACAATTGACGAATTCTCAATTACAAATTGCGTATTCTGAATTACAATTAACGCTTTCTCAAATAAAAGTTACTAATCTGAATTACAGTTAACGTTTTCTGAAATTAAATTGAGTAATCTGAATTACATGTGATGTTTTCTGAAATTCAGTTTACTATTCTGAATTACAATTAACACATTCTGAAATACAATTGACTAATCTGAATTACAATTAACGGTTTCTGAAATATATCTTACGGTTTCTGAATTACAATTGAAAAAGGTGTAGTGAGTCCAATTAAAAAAATCCTCATAATTGTCTTCAGTCTATTAAAAACATATATTTTTTAAGTTGTATAAGATTTTTGAAGGTACAATACTACTCAAGATAAAGAACAAGTTTTTATAGGAGAAAAGGGAGAGAAAAGATCAAAATTTTAAATCATGTGTGGCCTATATGACCTGAAATTAAACTAACAACACTGAATAATCTAGAGAAAGCAGATATTAAAATTGTCAAGCCTTATATTTTTGGTCTCTACATTTCCCAATGCTACCAACTTAATTTTACATTCTTATAAGCCACTATAACCAAATGTATTTATAATGAAATACATGGTATTTGAAAAGAGTGAAAGCTGCACTTTCCAAAAAGAAACAAGAAAGCCATGTCGTTTTTATTTTCAGTATATTTTGAAACAAAAAAAAAATGAAATAAGTATCATATAAATAAACGATTTGTCGAATTTTATTCTTAATAAAACTTTAAATATTTTTGCATGCAGTCGTGCATAAGTAGTAGGTAAGTGAACTAATTCAAAAATTTTGGTATGTTTGATTAATTTTTACTAGAAATAAAAAATAAAAGTGTTGAGAACAAAACTTTAAAATAAGATCAATAGTTCATCCAATATTTTTTTACTAAAGATTTTGTGTGAAACATAATAGATAAAATCTTAGCTATTATGTTATAACTATAACAGAATTTGAATATCTAAGATATTGGTTGGGAAAAATATTTCGTGCAACGTTTTTTGTACCCGTTGCGTGACATTGCGTCAAGAAAACAATATTTTAATTAATTTGGACCCCAGTTTTGCGAAAAATGGCCAAATTATGTTAATTTGGAACAGCCGGATTTAAATATGTGGGAGATGAGTAAGAAATAAGCGAAGAAATCGGACAAATCGCTTACTTAGATCCGATTGGTAATAATAACTTCATAAATCAAGCCTCAAACCTCCGACCTGTCATTGCCGCCGTTAAAAATATGCACCAGAAGCCCCATCTCTTCAGCAAAGTAATTGTCATTGATGGTCGGCCGCCCAAACTTGGATCTTTTCACAATCAACGATCGGTACCATGGCATTTACGAAATGACAGTGTTTAGACGATTTTATAACGAGTTAGATTCCCACAGACTGATTTCCATCGAGCCCTATCATTATGGTCACAAACAATGTAAGAATCAACACAATCCGCAGCTTATAATTTAGAAAAAACCGCATATCTCTGCTCTTCTCATCGTCGCGACGGAATGTAATTGCAGCGATTAATAGTGCGGAGCATCGTAACCCAAAAATCGTGATTTGAAATTTTAAATATGTACTCCTACATTAATTTATTCACGAACACGGTAGATCAAATCAGTTGCGCATAACAAATGAGCAGCGTCAGCCCGAGGTGCGATTGTTTCGACCGGCTAAACATTTAACCATCCGTGCCTCAGTGGGGTGCACTTTACCAAATCGATGGGCACGATGGGGTGCAGAGCACCAAGACACCCAAACGCTACCGAAAGAAACAACAAGTTGTAATCAATCAGATCAGCAATTTGGTTTATAGTTGGCAATAATGCCAATGCAAAAGTTCTTTCAGTCTTTTTGCTCGAATTAAAAAAAACAGAATATTATGTATGCTAGTGGTAGATAAAATAATACATGGTCATCAAACCATTGAATATAGGTCGTCTAAAAAATTTCTTGTTAAATTGTTTTTTTTTTGTAAAAATTATATAAAAATACTTATTTATAAATCGCCTAGACTCTTTTTTTCAACTGTTCTCTCTGTTTTTTTCAACATAATTGACAAGCCGAACAAGTAATAATTTTTGTTATTATCTAAATTTGCCATCAAAATGCCTAAATAAAGTTGGGCGTCCTCAAGAATGTGTAAGCAGTAAACACGGAAGACGTGATATGTGTCACCCCATTTATTTGTTCCGTATCTGTTTTGTTCAGTGTTGCAGACTGCTCTAACCGCCCTTAAATTATTAAAAATCATTTTTATATTAGACCTAGTAGAAAATAGCGCTCAGTTTCTTTTGGTTTTTACGACAATATTAATAAGTTTGGAGTTCATAAAATCGAAACTAATTTCTTTAATTAATGCTTCCATTAAACTTTGCGATATTTGTATCGATCGACATAAAAACCAGTGAGCCAATTTCGGCCAAGAAATTTATTGAATTTGAAACATACTTTTTACAAAAATTAAACAAAAATATTTACATAGAAACCTTATGAAATATTAACCGTTTGCTGGCGGCTTATTAAATGTCTAGACAGTTTCTGCAACTGTTTGAAAATATATATAGTTATTACTACCATGCATCCAATTAAATCTACGATCAAATATATATTGATAGTACCGAAAAGTTAAATAAAAGTGGCAATTCATGTCCGCTGTTTCTATTTTTCCGTCTAGCAAACGCAAGACAATCTTAGACCGCTTTGATCAGAAATTTGATCTACCTTCATTTATATTATGAGTGTAAAATTTAACATCGAATCATTTAGATGATTTTGTTCATAATAAATAATAAAATACAAAATTAATTAAAAATAAATCATTTGTTTTGTAGAAGTTCAAGCTTGTTCCTTTATATTAAATAAATAATATTGACATTAAATCCTAAACAAATGTTTATTAATTATTATTATCTACCTGTTGATGCTAACTTCGTTGACGAAACACCTGTCGGCTGTCAAAGCTGAAAAGTTTCTTAATACATTTACATTAAATTAAATTTTGAGGCAACAACGACTTTAATAACAGACTGATAGTTACCTATAATAACTAAATTTTATTCTCAACTGTTGCGAAAACAAAATTAAGTTTTACAAAGATTTATTATAATTTGAAATCTTTAAGTTTTATTTATTTTTATGTAAAAGAAAACAATACCCAAGTTTTTTTCGATAAAACCACGTCCAGAAGACATATTTAAAATAAGATAGATTTTTTATCCTGCGAAGCTATTCAACTATTTAGAAAATAGAGTCTATTATTCTATTAAATGCGTCTTCCGGAAGCTCGAGGATGTTTAGTAACTCTAGTAACGTATCTGCAACACATTATTTCCGAAAGGCTAAGCGTTTCTGCTGCAGTCAATCAAACGAGAAAGATGAACATCTCGTCTATAACTAATAGTACCTCAAACCATAATTCAGCGAACTCGTTCAGGATAGTTCTGTAATAATAGTCCGTTCATCTCTCTGATGATAAATAAAGATCGAGATTAAAAAAAGAGTTGAAAAAAATCCGTATTGTTAGTTGATAATAACAGTAATTATTATGAGATCACTTCAATTGTGACACATTTGTTCATTTCGAAAATTTTGAAAAATAGTTTAGTATAAAGCGGGTCCCGTCGGATAGTGCATCTGTAAAGCATTGAATCATTGAGGTATTTGGTAAGCTGTACATATCGATCCTGGCTGAACAAGGATCCGAAGCGAGGATAGCCGCAGGATATTCCAATTAGTCCTCGTTTCTCGCTGTAGCCGTGTTCGGTCTGGTTGCAGCAACTACTGATTTAAATCATATATCCTCCACGTATGCAACGAACAAATACAGTTCCACCAATTCCATTTGTCCCGCGATTCAATCAACCAATTAGAGAAATTCCGGCAAAGTCCGGAGCTAATCTCGAGCCATCGCTGCGATCTTCCCTTCTTATTTTTTCCGTCTGATGCGACGGTACTATAAAATATGGATAATTTTCTAACATAAACGGCACTCATAACTCATAAATAAGCCAAGGCTATAATTTTAAATTTAAAGCATCGACGTTCGGTTGTTATCGTGTGGTCCAATCAAAACGTGCGCGCGCATCTTTGCTGCTTTAAATTCAACTTACGACGACCCCCAAGTGCTTTATCTTATTCTCAATCGCATCAAATCTGGAGCGCAAACGGCAATTTACAATTCAATGGACGGTAAAGTGCTGGAAATTGACAAATCAGATAGGTAGAAGCGCGAGTAAAAAATTACTTCGTGTGCTTGTGTCTGCCGCTTATTTCGCCTGTCAGCAAAAAGGGATAGTTGGAGATGAATTCATTTGTAAAATTGTGGTCTCGACGGACCACAGAGGGTGACACACGTCCTCATATGTTATTCCGATTCCCTTTGGCCCCGAATAATAGCCGAACGTGCGAGGGAGCCCTCAGTACACTAATCATTCCAATAACGCCCTTTGCGGAACCAGAAAACTTCACGCCACGACCGAAAACCGACAAGCGGAATAATAAACTCGACCCCAAGACATCATTCCGCCCTTATTAAGTTAGCCCCCACACATATCCGAAGAAATTTTTGGAGGTCTATGGACCTAATTGTGGTTGGGTGCAGGTGTCCGCTTAATAAATTTGGTTGAAGCTGGCTGACAGCGTGCGTGGAAGCGTCTTGGGCCCCGGGGGCGGTCGCGCGGCGCAGACTCCGGGGGTATCGAGCGCTGCCCCGGGGGCGGCGTCGCCCTGCCAACCCCAAATTTCCCCCACGGATGGCTCCCTTCATCATACCGCAACCGACACCGACAAACATGATCATATTTTCGTCGTTTGTAATTAACCGTGATCAATACTCTTCGGCGACTCTGGGCTCCACCAGTTTAAATATTAAAGAGTGCAGTGGGAAAAACTACACGATTTGTAACCACAAGCTATTTGTGCACATAGGTGGTTGGTAAAAGAACCAAAAGGCTTACAAATTTGGTGTAAACATAATAATTAATAACATAAACATATTACTATACTGCAGCCAACCAAACTGTGCAAGAAACAGCACCGTGATTTTTATTTTGAAATACGTTTTTTTTAAATTAACACAATGTAACTGAACCAGTGCCAATTTTGACCCGTTACTTTTTACAGATTTTCCCAGCGTTTATCAAAAATAACTCTTCATTCACAATATTTTACAACAATACAGGTTGACCAAATATAGCATACTACTATGTTTATCTTCAAGCGGTCGAAAATTGCGTCTTTGTGTATTTATATAGCAACGGTTGAAGTCCTTTTTAGTAACCGGAGTATAAATACCTACTTACAACTCTATAAGAGTATAGAAATGTCCATAGTCAAATATGAGATTACTGTCACTTTACAAAAAATAAATAATAGTTATTTATTTAACGAGTTTGAGTGTAATTCGGACGTTTTATTTCACGAGTGGATTATCAAACCACGAGTGAAAACGAGTGGTTTATCAACCACGAGGTGAAATAAATGAACCGATTTACACGAAAACGAGTTGGATACAACATGTTATTCTTCGAATTAGACTCATCAAGGCTTAAAATTGTTTTAAATCGGTTAAAAATAATTTGACGTTTCGTATTGAGAAATGCCAAACAGTCGTCAAAACTGTTTTACATAGGAGAAAAATCAGACAGTGTCGAAGAATAAATAAATATAAATAAATAAATAAATAAATAAATAAATAAATAAATAAATAAATAAATAAATAAATAAATAAATAAATAAATAAATAAATAAATAAATAAATAAATAAATAAATAAATAAATAAATAAATAAATAAATAAATAAATAAATAAATAAATAAATAAATAAATAAATAAATAAATGAGTTCATGTCCAAATTTTCGCTTTGCGACTTTTTAAAAAATGCAGTAGAGTATTTAGAAAGTCTTTTTGTGCTTCGCCCAGTTGCAAAGCTCGACTTTGTCTTGGTCTTCAATCTCACTTCAACTCTTATATTAATAACTAGCAGTTGCCCACGGCTTCGCACGCATGTCCACAACCACTTTGAAACACAGAAAAACAATGCAAAACTTAGTATAACAAAAAGTAGAAACACAAAATTTTATTGTGAACTTTAAAACCGTGACCCAATGCGAACCCGAGTAAATTTTGCTTGTTCTCAACTCATTCCCTGTTTAACCCTCTTGTGGATGTAATTTCAAAAATCCTGAAACACATTTTCTTTATTTTTAACCGGAAGTCCAAATGCCAATTTTCTTGGATATGACTTCAAAAATGCAGGAGTTTTGCGTTGAAATCTTTTGGGGGTGGAATTTCTAAAAATCCTGAAATATACGCCTCTTCTTTTTTAACCGAATGTCTAAGATATCAATTGATAACTTCAACAAAAAAGAATTTTTTATATGTATAACTTCAACAATGAAGGATTTTTTGTTTAACCCCCTTGGAGTGGAGTTTTCAACAAACCTGAAACACGCGTTTTTTATATTTAGACGAATTCCCAAATACCAATTCTCTTGGTTATAACTTCGAAAATGACATATTTTTATATTCAACCTTCTTGGGGGTGGAACTTTCAAAATCCAGAAACACGTCTTTTTTTCTTTTTTAACCGAAAGATCAAATACCATTTTTCATTAATATATAGCTTCAAAAATGACGATTTTTTATGCTTAATCCTCTTTGGAGGTGGAATTTCTAAAAATAATAAAATACCTGTTTCTTTATTTTTCACCGAATGCCCAAGTACCAATTTTTATAAATATAAGTTCAAAAATTACGGATTTTTAAATTTAACCTCCTTAGGGGTGGAAATTCCAAATGTTCTTAAACACACGTTTTTCATCTTTAACCGAAAGCTCAAGTACCATTTGCATGGATACAAATTAAAAATTACGGATTTTTATACAAATTCTAACCCGTGTTCAACCCCCTTGGGGTTTATATTTTCAACTAAAACACATGTTTCTTCACTTTTCACTGAAAGCCCAAATACCAGCTTCAATTAATGTAAATTCAAAAGTTACGAATATTTATACAAATTTTTTTATTACGCCATTTAACCCTCTTAGGGGTTGATTTTTCGAAAATCCGGAAACACGTGTTTCTTCATTTTTAACCAAAAGCCCAAATACTAATTTTCAAGGATTTAAGTTCAATGTAACTTTAAAAATGACAGATTTTCTAAACTCTAATTCTAAATTCAACTCTCCATTTAACCCCTTTAGGGGTTGACGTTCCAAAAATGTTGAAACACGTCTTTCTTTATTTTTAACCGAAAGCCCAAATACTAATTTTCAAAGATATAACTTAAAAAATGACGGATTTTTATTCAAATTTTAACACCTTATTTAACCCTCTTAGGGGGTGATTTTCGAAAAATCCTTTCTTAGTACACCCCTACGTTACAAAAGCTATCTACTGTAAAAATTTCAAGTTTCTATCCTTAGCCGTCTAGGCTGTGTGTTGATTTGTCAGTCAGGCCAAGCAATTTTATATACAGAATGTAAGCGAAATAAGTACATTAATTTTAGTCAGTGGTAGAACTCATCAAGACAAACACTTTTTCTAGGTACCATTTTTTCAAAATCGCAATTTTTAAAATCATTTTTTCCCTCTACAAATTGACGAGCCGTTTTATAAAATGCTCCAACAAAGAAAAGTAATAATAAATAATAGTCGCAATCCACGGTAACCGTTTCATACGGTAATCTTGTCGACTAGGTAACTTTGTTTCCAGTGGCGTGTAAGAAAATTGTGTAAAATTTAAAAATAATTTTAACTCAAAAACTAAAACGTTTTGAAAAAAAAGTTATCAGGAAAATGTGTTAGTGTTGACGAGTTCTTTTACCAGTTAGAATTAATGTACTTATTTCATTTACAGCCTGTATATAGATTTAAGTAACCTATCTACTAGATATTTTTTGTGTAATAACTATCACCAACTATTTTCACAATGTTTTTTATATAGTGAGAATTTTATTTCATTGAACATCAGCTTTTGATGATGAGCTTTTTGGCTCAAATTTTGTAAGTACGTAGGCGCAGAATTAAATTGTAGCACAGTTTTCTGCTTTAACACCCAAAGAAATCTAATGTTTATGACCTATTTCAACCCAAAAAACGCAACTTTTTTCTTAAGTAACAGTAGTTCTCGGATCCAAAAATAATCAATACTTAGTGCATCGGTATTTTTATCTTGTTAATTTTATTTAAGCGTTCTTGTGGCCTTATTGGCCACATGTAAATAACAAAGCTATTTTGATATTTGCGTGTTGTAGAAAAACGAACACACTAATGTGAATCTATTGAACGTGTTATAAAAATTACAAAAGGCAAAGACTGGTACCTAACTATAGGTAGGTATGTATTTGTTTTAAATAATTTCTTTGACGACTTCATCAAAAAATAGCGTTTCTCTTATAGGTATTAATAGTGTTGTTACTTATTCCATAGATACCAGTAGAGATAGTACACCTTTATTCTACAAGTGGTTACTATGGTACATTATTTGATTTAGTTATTTTTTTATCTTACTCGATAGAATAATTAAGTGGCTATTTGGTGATTTTTCTATTCTATTTGGTGATTTTTTTAATCTATCGGTGAAAAAATTTAACAAAAATTTCTCAGTGTACCTATAAGAGAAAACGTTGTATTATACACGTAAAGAAAAGTTGGCATTATCTGCTCGTGTTTCCTTTCTAAAACGAGTGCTCCGCACTTTCAGAAACACATCACTCACGGATAATGAACAACTTTTCTTTACTTGTATAATAAACTATTATTTTCACCTTATAAATATCCCATGAAAGTATACGTTATTCTCATCCAATTACTTTCCTCTCTCAACGTTACATTCATGAATATTTGGACGATGGAAAATATTTTCTGATAAAGCCGTAGAAAAAATCATATGTATAACCCTAGAGAAAAGCCTTTTCCCTCCCCTTGTACACTGTTCTCAAGAGAGATTACATGTCTTTTCTTCCTTGGTGTACAAATAGCTATTCTTTTACTTCTTTGCAATAAACCAGAATTTTCAAATTTGGCTGACACACCGTAAAGACATGATCGGGCTAAAGTTATTGATGTTTTACTTTTCTTCTAGCTAAACATTTTAAGTTAACTTCAAAATAACCGCTATGGGCCCCATAGCTATGACAATTTTTTCTAAAGAAATTGTTGCCTAGTATGCACTTCAATAATAATAATAATAAAACGTCTTGTATTTATCCTACTGGAAGGTATACCTTTCTTTTGCTTGTCCCGGCAAACTGTCGCTTTTCCAGAAAGAAATGGGGTTTTGTCTAGACATCTGTGGTCAACTTTATCTAATTGTTCTAGTTCTCTAATTGTTTTAGGAGTTCTCAACATTTTCGGACCTTTCAATTACTGCAGTAATTATTAACTTTCATTAAAAGTTTAACTAAGTAAGTAAGAGTAAGAAACAGCATTCTTCTATAAAAGTTGACGATTTAAAAAAAAGTTCAGACATTTTTTATCAGTGACGTGTCGAAATTCTGGCATCATCTCTCCGCAGTTTCAAAATAAAAATAGTTCTATGTGACATCACTTAGCTATTGATAATAAAATCATTTCTTCAACGAGCGTTCAAAATGTGGGAATCTCTTAATCAAAAAGCCAAATTTTCCACTCAATTCTTTCACCTTAAAGCTTTAGTTTCAACTTTTTTTTTCTTCAAGCTTTAAAAGACCCTTAATTTAAAACAATATTTTTAAAGTTTTGGTTATCATAAGTTTCACCTAAACAACTATCTTACATACTTAGGTATCACACGGCATTACGAAAAACGTTAGGGGTGGGTATAGGTACTACCACTACTACCTCTGGAAAAAAATGTGGTCACAAACTTTTCTTCAAAAAAACACTGATGGATTAGATTTGGAAGTTTGTTATCAATGAGATACGTAAACACAAAACAAACTCTTACACAACATACTGAAACTTATTGAAATGTTAATTAAATCATATCGCACGAAAGAATAATTGAAGATCTGGGTGCAAAAAACATATAAGTAGGTAACAAAATAAATTCCCTACTTGTTTTCTCAAAAAATACAGTTTTAAGTTAAAAAAATCAAATGTCCAAACAAGAGCTACGAAGTCAAACTGGAGAAAGGAGAAACGATCAAACACAAAACTTTAGAACTAAACAAAATAGTTAAAGCACTGCAGAGAAAAATGTGCTCACATCCAATTTGTTACTTTATCCTCTTTTTACACTAAGGTATCATATTTTTAAATAAAATTAACATTCAGAAATAGTAAAGTCGTAGATTATAACTTTGGTTCATTGTTGCAATGTGATATTATTCTTAATATTCAGTATCTAACTATCTTGGTTTTATTAATTAGAAAGACAAATGCCTTTGCGTCTTTGTTCTTCTGGAGGTGCAATACCACAATAAACCAAACTGGCACAACTTAAAGAAATAATGTTTTTACAAAATGTTGCTCTTTAGAAAAAAATGCCTTTGCACTAATAAAACGTAGTGTCATTTATAAATAATAAACTTCCTTTCTTTGTTAGTTTTCATCGTTTCACTTTTGGTGACTTAATTTTTGATCAGATCACAATACGAATGAAGTATTATCTTCATAACGAAGCTGATTTTGAGCGGAAAATTGAATTTCTTGTTATACAAATACGAGGAAGCCGCTCTTGCCTGGTGCCATGCATAATGTGAGAAAAATTGTGGAATGATTGACTTATCCGTTTGTGGTAAGTGTAAGCGTTCATTGGCCATCTGTTGATTTCCGATCAGAGTCACGTAAGCGTCGCGTTCTTGGTGTTCTTAAGGAGTTGCGCGTGCCGCGTCCGTGAGGGTCACCGCGGGTCAGCCGGCACCAGCTCTAGCTGCACGTTCTCGTGCTCATCCGCAGAGCGAGCAAGCCATTGTGCCAGGCCGTGGCCGTCCATACAGCACGCGGTCTTGCACAAATTGAAGACTAAACCCGGCAACATCATTTATATCCCGTACGAGCACGACAACCGTCGTCCCTTGGATTAATTACATCAAAGTCTGCCGAAAGTGGGATGGTACCGAAGAATTTTTTTCCTACTTTGAAGTACCTGGGGCGTTCACAAAACCACACGCTGTAATTAGAAAATTATAGTGTGCACGGCTAATCGTTTTTTTGGATAAACATTAATAAAAACCATTTGTTTCGCATTTTTCCAGACAACAGCGGAGGAATATGTGGAGCTGAGCGGCGCGGCGTCATCTATGTGTACTAAGTGTGTCTCGAGATTTATGACGAGGTAATAAATTCAGGTTATTTTGCTTTAACTGCATATTAGACAGGTAAAATACGATATAGTTGGGTTATAATAGGTATTGCGGTTTGGTCGTACCATAAATCAAATAATTAAGAAGCGCCCATCGACTTTTAATCTCGACCAAAAAGTCGATAATGAGCGTCAAGGGGTTAGAAAAATATTCAACAACCAAGCAAAATTAAATCTATCACTTTGTTATTTATAGACCGTCCAAAACTAGTTCTTCCCGATAGACAATAAATGGCCTTTTCCATAAGAAAAAATTTTTAGTCAATGAACCGGTAATAATCATAAAATAAGACAGAATTATTTAAAATTGTGAAAATCTTATTTTTCTAGTAGGTATTCTTTGTTTTTGTGTCAATGTTCTTTTAAAGATCATGTTACCGTCAACGAAATCAAATAAATTATTTTAACCGCAAACGTCACAAAAGTAACAACTTTTAATACTAATTATTCCAGGTAACAGTTTCTTAATTTTTAGCTTAATTTTTAGCCATAGAGTCTTACTTTTGTGTCTTAACATTTTTACTTTCCCAATTTATCAATTTTTACCAATATAATATTTCACACTAAAACGAATAAGAATCGGCCGTTTACTATTTATAGGAGAAAGATACTAACATAATTTGACGAAATATGTTTGTGAAGGTTTAGAAGATTGACGATTTTTGTAAACATAAATAAGATGAGTATTTTATCTACTCCTGAGAATGTAGCGAAGGCAGTAACAATTAAAAAAAAATTCTTTCGTACTTTACCATCTTAATCTTTTACCATCTTTATCTTAATAATTACTTTTGCTGATAAAATAGGATGTACTTATATGTTATTCGAAATAAAAGTGAGTTTATGTGACTCAGCTAAATCATGTCTTTATTTGCTTCGCTACCTTCAATAAAATAGACGTTCAGCTTCGCCACATCACTTTTATTGCTAACAACTAAAAAAAAACAAGAAATGTAAAATTAAATATGTAATAAAAGTTAGCTTAAAAACATCAGCATTAAAAGCTAAAACTAAAGTAAAAAATACCGATACCTATAGGACGAAGTAAATCAATTCTCTACTCGTACCTAAGTATCTAATTACAGAGTGATAATAATAATAATATTAATAATAATAATAATAATAATAATAATAATAATAATAATAATAATAACAATATAATTAATTTCCAACAGACTTTTTAATCTATAGTGGGCAATATAATAATTGAAGAAAATATCTAAATCCATTGTATAATACTATTATATAATTTAAAACATTTAAAAGTGGAGAATTCAGATGATGAAAGGTATTAGGGGTGGAAAAATAAAATGTAAGAGGATTTCGGTTGTTAGCTCTAGGTACTATAATGTTCACTTGATCCAGAAAATCAGAGCTATTCTAAATTTTAAAATATAAGTATTTACAAAATTTTCTTAAAATATTTTCCAACACATTTACATAAAGCTGGTAGAACGGACACCAAACAACACAACAATATTCAAGCTTAGACCTAACAAGAGCATAAAATAAAGTTTTAATGCAAGATACATTAGTAAATTCTTTTGTATTTCTACATATAAAGCCCAAAGTCTAATAAAAGTAAATCAAATTAGATTTTTTAGCAAATGTGATCTTTTTACAGTGATGCAGTAGGTTTAAGTCTTCTGCATATTTTTTAAACATTTTAATTTATAACATCACAATAATAATCAGACTTTTTGTTTTAGAACTTGTAAATAGTTTCGTCGCTACTGGCAATTGAAAATTGAACTTGTTTTTACAAAATATCGATCTAAAACTTGCGCTATGTTATAGATTTTTTACGGTTACTTATTTAAGATAGTATTGACTTGTTGCTTTTGCACCAATAATTTGACCTGAATCAGTGTTTGAAAGATGTAAAAATATCAAAAAGACATGATTTAAATCATTTTTTACTTTAAATTTAAATCTAATGGTTAAAATCTGGTATTCTAGAACTACGAAAACATTTTTAGTATTTCACAATTTTACAAAAAAAAAAACTTGAAAACTAAAGTCTTTTGTCTTAGTCAAAACGGTTTTTATAGGCAAATTCTCCGGTTAATTTCACCTACCTATTATGTCAGTTTTTTTACTATACATAGTAGGTATTTAGCTCTCACAATTTTTCTACTACTCATCGTAGATGCAGTAGATCCTACTTATTTATTAGTGGTTTTACGTCTAGAAAACCATATTTAAAATATTATTTTTGCAATTTGAATTTGATCGTCAATTTTTACTTTTATTTTTTTTGAGAGATATACCTATCTACCTACCTTTGAAATGTAATTTTTCCATATTTTTTAAACCTGAACCAACATGTTTTTATTTTTGTTTTCGATTTTTGTCGAAATGTTGGTGGATCTCCACTTGGAGCTGGTCTTCCTCAATATAATTGCAACACATGCACTCTCTTTTGTAAATAACACGAGAAATTGATTTTAAAAATTTTAAAAACGAACATTTTTTTCTTAATTTAGTGATATAACACAATTGAAATAACAGATGGGTAAAATGCAGGTAGATATTCACAAAAAAACGTACACCTATCAGAACTAAGTTGGAGACAGGTGGTCTACAAGATGCACATCAATTTTTTGAAAAATACATTGATAAAGTCCAGTTATCAGCAAGGTTTTAGCTACACGTTACTAACTAATTTAATTTAGCCAAACTGTCTCAATGCTTCATTACTTGTACCTATCTATACGCTTTTTTGTGAATAGGACTCAAAAAAAAATTGTTGTATATTTATAAAGATACACAAAAATATATTTTCACAAATTAATTATAACAATTGTTTCCAGAAAAAAATTTGGTAGGTATATGCAGGATAACTTTTTAAACAGTATCAAAACACCATATCATTGAAATGTATTTAATTTTGTTTACCTACAAATTTATGTTTTCATAAATTATTTCATACAGAACAATATGAGTTATATCCCTATACCTAGGTATATGAGATACTTACCGTAAGAAGTAAAAACATTTTTACGCTAATTTTTAAACAAAATGGAGCTGGCAATTTACATTAGGTCAAAAACAGAGTTATCTATACACAAAAATATGCCAAATTAAAATTCTTGACAAATCAAACCCCCCCATCTTATTTTTTTGTTTTGGGTCGTCCGTGGCTAACTGGTTCTGCTGAAATTTATGCATGATTAAAAATCGCCTTCAGTTCCTCTATTTATAGTTGTGGTCAAGTTAGATTATTTTAATGTATAGTCGAGTATCCTTTGTGATTAAAGATCCAAAAGGCGGCATTCTGTTGCTGCCTGCAGTGTAACCCTTCCCGTTTCTGCTCTGTTGATAATAAACTGTGGCCAGCCATATTGTCCAAGTTTACAGCGTAACCCCTCTGCCTGCTGCACCGTTTCATCCGTAACATTACAATGCGAACCCCGAGGCGACAAGTGCTGTTTACTTTATTTCTTATCCAGAGAGTTCATTTCATTTATCTCTTGCATTCTCTATGCACAGTACGCGCTGTTATTATACAAACCAGCAGTCCCAAACATTTCACCCATTTTGACAAATTCGTCGAGGGCCCTCCATGGATTTATTAGCCCTCAGCGAGGGATCAAAGCCTAACCAAACACAAGATTCTTGACGCGGGCGTCGCACGACCTCTATATGATAGTTTTCATTAATCCGACGGTTATTGAGAGCTGCCTTTCAGATACCTATTTATCCTTCCTTTGTCAAGGGCTTTTAAGATACTGTGGAGGGCTGCAGCCACACAATGCGATCCACAAACGCATCTTTACCAAGTTTCTACAATTTTCATCGCATTTCAGACAATAAAATAAGTATTGTACTAGTTTATATTTTTGAGCAAATTCTGACGAAAGTACTTGATATAAATCATAATTCACGAAAAAAATGTGCTGTAGTAGGTTGATATATTTGACACCTTATTTGATTTTTTCGTAAATTTTAAGAAACGACTTCCATAAAAAAAAAATTTAGGAGGCTTACCTACAAATGATACAATTTTGGCAAACGGTTGTTTAAATTGTACCACTTGTTATCCTAAAGTGTAGGTACCAAACAATAAATTGTTATAAAAAGCGTAAAACATGCAGTATAACTTTTAACCGAAGATATTTTGGCAAAATGATCCAAAATAAGGTATGCAATTAATCCAAATAATATTTATTATTACTATACAATTAATACTTTTGAGTATTAAAAATATTAATAATGATAACTGTAAAAAATAACACTAAAACTCTAGACAAATAAGTTTTTTAAAGTTAAGACAAAACAGAACCTGGAATATTAAGTATAAATAAACACATTGATGGTGACAGGTACATTTCTGGAAACTGAAAACAAATAAACAAAAATGAGATTATCTACAGAACAAAATATAATATTAAAAATAGGTTTTCAATTTTTCTTGACAATGTCGTAATATCTAGTGAAATTAGTGGGTGAAATTGAAGAAGTCCGGACTTGTAAAAATTTCTTTTTATTTTAAGTCGACGTTACACCAGTTACTAAGAGAATTATTATAAAAGATAATAGTTTACCTCAAAAAATTATTTTGCATTAAAAATAATTTTGTATGAGTTAAAGCACGCTAAACTATTGTAACTGATAATTTATTAACATGCAGTGAATATTATTTTAAATAACATCGCAAAAATCCTCTCGAAAAATTGAAGCAAACTTACATCCGAAATATGTTCTTTGGTTGATAATAGTTAGAGATGGAATTTTAGGAAACTTTCCTAACTAGCTATTTTTAAGGACATTTTTTAAAACTCGAAATAAATTTGTTTTGTTAAAAATGTAAATATTTAACACCCTTTTTATTTTTCCTAAATTTCGAAATAGACTTGTATCCTAAAACATCTTAAAGTTGTGTCTAACCTTCCTAATTAAAAATAAGATATTTTTAAAATCTTGTTGTCAGTAGTAGGTACCTATTTAATTTAAAAACACTACACCAGATTTTTTAATTTAATGGTTATTTTATTTTACATCTAAAGATTTTTTGTTTCTCAGGCTTCCAGTCTTTCGATCACACAGTTATTTTAGCTTTTTAGTTTTTTAATTTCCTCATATTATGTCATATTCATTTCCTATTGTTTTTTAATTTTTTGTAATTTTAGTATCTATAGAATTTTAATCTTACTGTTTTTTTTTTGTATTCGAGTTTTTCAGTCTCTTAGAGTATTGTTTTTTATTTAGAATGTCATGTTTCAATTTATTAGTGTTTCTCTTTTATAGTTCTATACATTTTTAAGTTTCTCAAATTTTTAGTCGCTTAGTTCTTCAGAATTTAAGTCTCACTGTTTTTTAGTTTTTTTTGTGTTTTAGCTTTTTAGTTTCTCAGCGTTAAAATTACTTTGTCAGTTTTTGAACTTTTAATTTTTCTACTTTTTAGGTGGAAATACTCTAGTTGTATATTAAATTATTTTTTAAGGTTGCACTGTTTTTTAATTCTGAAGATTCACGAGTCCTTGTAAAGCCATAGCATTATTTTAGTTAGCCACTTTGAAAATTGACTTACTTTCACGCTCAGAAATTTTAGTAAGTATCATAACAAAATTACTGTCACTTGTTGAAGCTATTGAACTCGTTAATAGAGTGTAATTTTTTGTAAAAAGTACTCCACGAGTTGTACCTACCAAAAAATTCTAGATATAAAAATCTACTAAAATAACAATGTTAATTGAATGAAAAAATATTGGTAATGCAGAGGTATCTGATTTTAATTTCCATACAGTAAGTTCATTTTCTAGATTGAGAGGGACCCTTACAAATAAACGAACTAATTTTCCAACAGTAAATTTAGAACAATATTTAGGGTTAACGATTAATTATTACCATCTTTTCTATAGATTTTTTTGTGCAATAGAAAATTTTAAGTTTTTTACAGAACTTAGTTCGTTTTGTTTGTTTTTGTAATGGAACTTATTGCATTTTACAATCTTTTTGACACCCAAATAAAGTTTTTAATTTCCTAAAAATCCGCTTCTTAATAATAATTAATAAAACAATTAAATCTTCAGCTACAGCTTTGAATTTTTTTTTAAATTCGCACAGGTACCTACATGCAATAATTTAAGCACCGGTAATACAATATATAGGCTAATTTCCCCTATGACTTTTTTAAAATATTCTTCGCAGTGCCTGTATTCGATTTTTGCTCATAAACCCCTCTCCCAGCCGGCTCGCCACGAAGGCATTAAAACAAACAGCCTAATTAGTTTTTATCTATTGTGGAAAATTTATTTTATGACTGGTTGTTTGTTCAGCCGCATCATATGAACTCGTCGAAGATTTTACGATGGTTTTCAATGAGTTTATGGATCTGCGCTATAACTCATTCCATTCATTGGCTTTTCATGCGTCCTAAAACCGCCGACTAGAAATTATAACACCAACAAATTCGCGAAAAGCGAGAATTGGTAGTCGCTTAGCCAAGGGTTCACACAAAGGAGCGTATCGTTCCACATTCGGTCGCCAGTTTTTTATGAGACAGATGGTGCACGCCCCCAATGAATATTGATAAGGAATCGACTACACTAATTTACTACACCAACACTACAAAAAATGTAACATCATGTTTTATTTATGACGGCATATCGCACGATATGGGCCGTCGGGACTCAAATTATCGAAATTTTCTTATTTTACAATTTTGTTTATCGGATGAAACGCAAACAACGGTGTTTTCGTTTAATTATTTTTATTTATTGGCGTGACATCAAGAACATTGAAATTAATGACCCCAGGTCGGTTTTTCAAAGACAGCCGCCTTTCCGCAGATAAATCTGAAAAAAGGACGAGTCGCTTAATTGAAAACTATCCGCATAAATCAATACCGTATCAGTTTTCATCTAGCACCCTCTTTACTTTCAACTTCTTCCCTTATTTTTCCAGCGCGGAGTTTTACCGTGATTCGTCGTCAAATATTCATGGAAATATCTCTCCCTTTGTGTATTTATGAGATGGGATGGGGAACAACAAGCCGAAACAATTCATTCCAAAGTTTGAAAAAACTTTTGATTTGTACGTAATTTCTTCACTGTTATTTTTTCCGGTTAGACGCAGCAAAATGGATTATTCGAGCTGTGGCTTTCCACGACAAATTGTTGCCAATTAAATTAGGCGATAGCAAACGCCACAACGATCTCGTTCCTCATCCGTTTGCTTTAGCGAGGCGTATTTCCATATAATCCACTCAATGTTCCAGTTCTATCGTTCTAACCGGATTATAAGCAAATTAGCGCACTATTTGCTGATCGGATATGTCACTGAATATGGCCCCGGATCCCACGCTGATAACATGTGTCTCATGAGAGATGGGACTGCTCTTTTCAGCTCTTTTGTCCACTCTAACGCTGAACGCACCTAATTTTTTCAATTAAATCAGAGTTTGAAATGAAATATCTCTATTATTCCTGAACCTTGCATTCAATTTACAGTAACAATAAATTAAATTTATTATGGTATCGCCGAAGGAAATTATAATTCACTGGAAGTTTTCTACTCGGAATATAACTGTGTTTGATTTTTTTTTAAATGGGAGTTGGATTATGCAACTTGACTCGTTTTTTAAAATACGTTACAAATACTATGTCTATTCATGTTAAGTGTCTAAGATTGGTACACCTGCTTGTAATTGAATTACTCGTATTAAAACTGAAATCGCCGTTTATTTAATTTTATTAAGTCTCATATCCTGAATGTTTCAAGCTGTCAAATAACAGTAAATTAAAATTAATTTTTACAGCGCTTATAAAAATAGCTACAACACAATTTCCTTATTTTCTATTAATCTCACAAGTTTAACGTCCTCCAAAAATTGAAATTAATAGGGTTGGAAAATTACTGGGGAAGGAACATAATTAAAACCACAAGAGAGTTATGCAACGTTTCGTCTTATTACATAAGACATCATCAGGCTGAAGACAAAGTAATTATATAACATCGACAATTAAAATTTAAAAACTTACCAAAACAATCAATACGTAACATTAAAAACAATAAGTTTTACAGATGGCATAATTAATTAGCAGACGAGAATGTGGCACCAAAGCAACAAAGTTCAAACAACGAATGAAATGAGGGAGAAGTCGACGCCACTATCTTTACACAAAAAATTGTGTGTCGGTGCCACATTCTCGTCTGCTAATTAATTATGCCATCTGTAAAACTTATTGTTTTTAATGTTACGTATTGATTGTTTTGGTAAGTTTTAAATTTTAATTGTCGATGTTATATAATTACTTTGTCTTCAGCCTGATGATGTCTTATGTAGTAAGACGAAACGTTGCATAATTATTATTAGTGTATTAGTATTAGTGAGAAATGCATAGGCATTTAGTTTTTCCCCGTTTTTCCAATGATGGATTCAAATTTTTAAATCCACCAAAAGAATGGGTAGTCAAAAACATCAGAATTTTTGTGTTTATCTTTATTGTCGGTTTATTCTAGGTAGGTGATAGGTAGGTAATTCCAATATTTTTAACACATTTAAAATGATCATTTCACCACTGAAAAAACTACACGTTGTATCCGTATTGTTATTTTTTGTTCCATTTTTTCCTTCTATAAGTTATTTTTGTTCCATTTTTTGCTGCGCCAGCTATTTTTGGTGATACTTTTTGCTTCATTTTTTGCTTTCGCAAGCAATTTTTTGTGGCATTTTTTGCTCCCACAAGTTATTTTTCTTCTATTTTTTGCTGCTGCAAGCAATTTTTTGAGCCATTTCTGCTCCCAAGAGCTATTTTTTGCTGCTGCAACCAATTTTTGTGCCATTTTTTAGCCAGGGTCAATAGTGGGTTGTGTTTTTTTAATATGCAACCAATAATACTAGAATAATACTGATTCCAACTGACCAAGTCAGTAATCGTTAAAAAATTCAAAATTAATTCACGATTACATTGTTCCGAGCTTGGTTCTGGATATTGTCAAGTCTGTCTTGACAGTTTTGCTAAAATTTTATTGTGGACTATTATTACTTAAAAGATAAAAAACTAATGTTGTTTTAATTAATGTTTTTAAGAATCAAACGAAGTATCCAAGTGGTAAGTGCAATTAGTATTTATGGGTGCATCTTAGGACATGTCAGAAATAACTTACTATTGACTCACCCTGTATTTCTACAAAAAAAATCAACAAAAAACAAACTGCATATTTTAAGATTTCTGAATTATTTTATTTTATTTTTTGCTACTGCTCGACATTTTTTGCTTCCACAAGCAATTTTTTTGTGAGGACGCTACACCGTTATACATAAACAAACAAAGACAATTTGGAAAATTATGGAGACAAGAATTCAACAATCTGATATTGACACCTATATCCCATTTCAGTTCATTGTAGAATTTTACAACAACGCATTTGCATGTTTTTGAGTTTCTGATGGGTTTTCTTGGCTCAAAATTTGTCGCTGGGATTTAGTTTAACACAGACAGAGTTCATTTCTTATACAGAAACTCTCAATTTGTGCTTTATTTCACTCCAAAAAATTCAAATGCGCTGTCAAAAAATTCTACTATGAAATGAAATGGGATATATTTGCATAGTAAAAATTTACTAAGTTAAGAATTTGTAAAGCTTTGGTATTATAAATTATGTGCATACTTAGATCATTATTTGTCTGTTTATCCTGGCTGAAGTCTTGGAAAAATATTTTTCCCACTAACTTCTGTCTGTGTTTTTAGTGTTGCCAAGTTAATTTTAAAATCACGCATGTTGCAATTAATTTACTTGACGAAGCTTGATACATTGATACTGATACATTGATTTAATGATATGGTGGAATCTTTTTATACTCGAATTATCATCATCATTATCATTACTCTGATAAATGCTACTCTTATAAAAAACACAAGCCACCCATGTAATACAATTGATTCAACCGTTTTTTATTTACTTTAGATTTATTTCATCTTACGTTTTTCGAAAAGGGTCGCTTCCCACGCAATTTATTTTAATCGACACGGTGTGTTTAAAAAGGTTTTCACGATTTCATGGTGATTGATAAAAAGATCGATGAAAGCTCTCGAACTCAATAAGAGAATCATCGCAAATTATAAAAAGATCAAAAGAAGGATTATACATCAGGACAGTGTACCTAAAATTGGATCAATATTGGCACACTGTGGGTGCAGGTAGTGTACATAAAAATTATTTACACAAAAAAATTCAGGTATCTCACCTATCAGTCAGGATGAGACTGCATGACTAATTACGTGTCCTTTAAGCTTTTGTCATTCGATACAGAATTTAGTTGCATGCATCTGCAATTATAAGGAGCGGAAGCCAAGTTTATAACTTCGATTATAAGGAGATTGCTTCGTGCTTTCGACAATTTCGCAATTGCGAACGATTTTAATAGTTAACGCAAAAACTAGTTTCGTTTTACGAGTTGCAAATAATTTGTTGCGAAATGAATAGTTTTATACAGTGCATAAATGTCATGTGTAAGATTTAAATTTGCACTTGCGGCACTATAAACCATTGTAGAATTACTCGAGCTTTATAGACCTCGACAAGCCGCTAAAATAGTCAATCAAATCTATTTCCTTCATGCTCTGTCGTTCCACCTGTATAATTTAATACTATTTGCACACATTAAACACCCAAATGGGTTTTAATTCGCAAACACAGTTCTTTTTTACCTTCAGGTAGGTATAAAGTCCATCGAATAATGTTCCCAAAGGGCACTTATACTGGACCACTTTGAGATCTTTTTAGGGGATGCTTTTACGGATAACGTGATTTATTGCACATGAAATTGCGTGAAATTTTATATAATAGCCGATTTCACGGCAAGGGGACGATTTAAACGGTGGTTGGAGATTTATGGAGGATGTGTGGGAAGTGGATAAGCACAAAAATTAAAGAATCTCGAGTAATTATCCGAAATTGGGCTTTGATTGGACACGACGTGAAAAAGCCGGGATAAAAGCAACGAATAATCTGTCAATTCGTGGGACATGTCCGATATATTTTCGAAATAATCAGTCAAAGAAATGAGAAGGGGTTGCACTCATTGTGGTGGCAATAATGAGTAAATTTTGAAAATTTGGGAAACTGAAGAGTTTCTAAAATTTATAGGTCGGTACACTTATTGCCAAGATGATATCCGGAAAATTTTATTACGTTCAATAAAAAAAACTAATATTAAACCATTACTTCAAAGAAAGCCACAGAATGCAGAGTTGATTTGAGATTATTCTCAAACAATTATTAAAAAAAGAAAAACCTCTTTGCTGTGCTTCTTTGTGTTTGAGTCTTTAAGTTATATCAAATTATTTAGAATTCCAAAATTAAAAATTAAAATTTGAGCGACATCTATGCAATAAAGTAATAAGTACAGAATTGCAGTAATCTTTTGTCGAAATGTTAAAATGTCCTTGAAACCGGAACGTCAGAGCTGTCATTTAATTGTCAAAATGAACTAACCTATGATATGTGATTAAAAATAAATAATTTGGCCGATTTTTGTAATAACTCGCCTAAAAATGGACAAACCGGGCGAGTTGGAAGCCAAGTACCAAAAGCTCGCCACAGAATACTCCAAAGTACGTTATTTTAATGTAAAACAAGTGGGGCGGATCTGCTGATTTCTCGAATTTTTGCAGGTAAGGTCGCAAGCCACGGTCTTGAAAAAAGCCGTTTTGGACGAACAAGCCAAAAACAATGAATTAAAAGACACAATTAAGAAACACGAGCAGAAGATACGGAAACACGACCAAGAAATGGAAAGCCTGACTTTCCGAAACGAGCAGTTGACTAAACGCATATCAGTGTTACAACAGGAGTTGCAAGTGAACAGCCATGCCAAAAAGGGGAAAAATAAAAGCACCGAAAACATCATTCAGTCGGACACGAGTGTCTTGGACGAGGAGTTGCAGAAAAAAATTCTAGAAAATGCCCAACTTGTTAGCAGTGTAAATATTTATTTTTGCAAGCGTTGCGGGTTATTTTTAGGCGTGTTGCAGATGGCTGATAAGGACTACGAGCTGAGTGACTGCAAGGAGCGAATCGCGTGGCTGGAGAAAAGATTAGATAACTGCGAGAAAGAGCTCCACCAAAAGGAAACGAAATATTTGGAGGACGTTGCCAAACTCAAAAGGGCAAAATATGAAGTCGAGAAGAAGTTTGAGGAGCAGCACTTGGATGTGTTAAACTCTGATGTTGCGTCTAATAGATCCAGTGAAGACCAGAATGAGGTATTTCTCTTAAAAAAAAATAAGTCACAAAGACGAGACATGTTATTTTAGGTCACTTTTTGGAAAGAGGAAGCTGAGAGGTGGCGCTCCGAATGCGAAGTCCTGCGTTCCAAGCCACAATCAAACGAACAGTTGACTGAATATTATGAATCTCAATTAGGAGAGTTGTTGCAAGCCAAGCAAATGGCCTTCTCAGAAACCAAAACTTTGTGGGGTGAAAATCAAGCCTTATACTCAAGATTAGAACACTTGACTGTGGTAAACAAGGAACTAGAAAGCAGTCTGGAAAAAAGCAACGAAGAGTTGCTCACCACTATAGAGAACTACAAGAGTCAGCTTGATGCAATGACTGAACATATAGCCGCCCAAAATGATAAGATCACAAAACAGTGCGACGAAATCCAAGCACTGAAACATAAAATTGCGAGCAAGAAGTAAACACTCCTTTAATTTAATAATTTATTTACATATGTATAAATTATGCGATTTGCTAATCTAACTGTATTTATTTACATATTTGCAAAAAAGTTAATACAATTATTGCACACATCTGTTTTAATCCAGTCTGACTGCGAAAGACGACCCACAGGAACACCCCTGCTCAGCTAAGGGGTTGTTGACAATCCTGAACGACGATTTTATTAGTTCTTCCCGGTAGTCGACCGTCGCCCCTCGAACAAAGTCCAATGACGTTTCATCAATCACAATTTTAGCCCCATTTTTTTCAAATATTCTGCAAATGCAATTTTAGCAAAAAACACAGAATCGGTGCTCACTCACTTATCGTCTTCATTCATTTTCGAGTCTAGGTCAAATTTGTACTGGAAGCCGGAACAACCGCCCCCATCTACACTCACTCTCAAGAACTCGTCCGAATTTTTCGTGATGTTTTTCAAACGTTCGACGCAAGTGTCAGTGATAATTAATTCCAGTTTTATGTGCTCCAATGGTTTGATTACCGGTTTTGAATCATTCCGGTATAAAAAATTACGCGCACTATTAATTTTAAACGGATTAAACCGTCTCACGAATCCTGACATTTTTTCATAGGTTAGGTATCTTTTGACAGTTTTGGAAAACGTCAATTTCTTAGGTTAGGTTTGCATAACCTCACAAAATTCACGTTTTTAATTTTCTTATCACAAGACCGGAATTTTCGCACAAATCAAAAATGGTCGAGCAGCAGAGGCAAAGAATCGAGCAGGAAATGACCAAAATGGTCAATGAGCTCGACTTGGAGTATTTGCGCAAAATGCAGGTACTGTATCCAAAATTTGCGACCAAATTCTGTAAATTTTCTTTCCAGGCCGATATGCACCGCTGCGCCGCTATATGCTGCGACAACCGCGAAATCTCACTCGAAAGTGTTCAAAAATGCGTGGAAAATTGCGCCTCGTCCGTGAACTATGCCCAAAGTTACGTCCAAAGAGAGCTAGAGCAGCTCCAAAACAAGCTACAAAGGTGTGTGATGGACTGCAACGACGACATTCGGGTGAAAATGGGGCCCAATCCTTCGGAAGCTGAAGTAAAACAATTTGGCAAAACTGGCAAAAATATATTTCGTTTTTTAGGTTAGTAAATATACAGCGCTGTTTGAAACGTGTGCCAAAAACTGTGTTGATAAACAAATTGCATACATGCCCTCGCTGTTAAAACGAATGAAATCTGAACTAGGAAAAAACAAATGAGGTTGAGCAAACTATTACTAGTGGTTGTTGTTTTTAGTTACACTTGAATAATAAAACGTTAAAAAAATTATTTTGGCACTATTTTAACTGGAATTCCCCTTGCCACACACGCCGCTCGGGTTGTGTAAAAGTTTATCTGTGGGGATTTTTTTGCAGCGCTTAAGGCTTTCAACAACTCTGGCTCATGAGTGTGGCAAGTGGGTGGTGGATCAAACTGTTGTTCTGAAAAATTTACTACAAAACAATTATTATACGATTTTCGCATTTTGTTTACCTTTTTCGCCTTTTTTCCATTTCGTCTTGTCGAGGTGCTTCCAGTGCACTTTTGTACTCGGTATCCAGTGGCTCAAAAATTCAGTTGCCAAAGTATCTGTATCCAAATCTGTGACTTCCCACAGCATTCCCACCGTGCAAGGGCTTTAAAAATAAGATTTATTTATTTTTATTATTTTTTTGTTTTCAAAAATGACTCATAAATTTACACTTATTTATAAATGAAAAACAAAAGTTGGGAAATACCTGCAGGCAATTAAGTACACATGAGACGCTGTGGACATTTCAGTCTGGAGCCCTATCCGAGTCAAGCGAGTGCTGCCACAACCAAATAATACAACAACAGCGTTTATTCGAATTTTCTCAACGTTAGTTGTGGAGAAAAAATGCGAACCGTTCCCATGCCCGTTGTAACTACAAAGGAACTTTAATTCTTAAATTTCAAAAATATTATTTTCAAGTACGAGAAAATGTCTCCTGATAAAAGCAGTTTTTCGAACTGTTCATTAGTCGGCCTCGCACCGATAACCCCCTCCCATGTGGGTACCCAATAATCACAGAAACTTTCCATCCGATTTTGCATATTAACCAAATCTAAATCTGGGTTTATGAGGTATGTGCCACTTTGTGGATTTTTCAAAATTTTAAAACCACCCTTAATATTATCTTTGTGCTCTTGATATAAGGCATAAGCCAAGTGTAGTGATGGTAGTCTTGAAACTGTGGTTTCTGATAAGATTTCCATCATTTCCCAAGGGTAAATGTCTAGGCTCTGTGTAGGAAAAGGAAATAGAAAAAAAACTAATTTTAGAAACACTCACGTCATCAATAATTAAAATTAAAGGATGCCGTTTCTCTTGGAAAAGATTAAATTCCTCCGTCAAGTCCCTAATGAATTGGCAAACACTTCTTCGTACATTTTTTTCGGGGAAAAGGAATAGTAAAGCGCTCCTTAATTCAGTGAGTTTTAAATAATAATAACTTTTTATTAAATACTGCATAATAACTTTGCTTTTCTCATCCAAATTGAGCGATGGAAATCTACAATTAACAATAAAAATGACCCATATATTTTTTTAAAATAATCAAGAAATAAGTTTTTGCAGTACTTTATGGACGATTTCAAGAAATATATCCCATTTCAGTTCATAGTAGAATTGCAACAGCGCAATTGAGTGAAAAATAAAGCACAAATTAAGAGTTCCTGAAAAAGAGAAGAATTTTGTGTTCAACTAAATCCCAGCGCCACGTTTTGAGCTAAGAAAACCTACCAGATTCTCTCAATTTGTGCTCCATTTCACTCCAAAAAATTTAAATGCGATGTTGCAAAATTCTACTATGAACTGAAATGGGATATAAGTTTCTTTACGAGCTTAAACGGCTTGAAATTTGTCCGAATTTGACATTTTTCGACAAAATCTGTTAGAATTAGCTAAAATAATGTAATTCAGACCTAGCTTAGTGAATCTTGTTTCGACATAATTTCGCAAAATAAGTGAGTTTCTCGTTCAAAAACAACCTAATTCACTTAAATTGTTTGTCATTGTTTTTTCTAGAAATAATCTTTAAAACTTGGAGATTCGAGTTTGGAAGTTTCTCTGTAATTGGGTTTTTAAGTGACTTACTCTGAGCTAAAAAAATCTTCAATTCGTTTTTGTATTCTACCTTCTAAACCACTGTTGATGTATTTTCCCATTAACAAACACTTCCATTCTTTTAAATACAAGTTACTCAAGTCTTTGACAAGCATCTAGAATAAATGAATCACGAAAAACAAATAATTCGCAATAAAAATTGTTACTTCTAGTCTGGAATCAATTGATTTTCTCTGGCAATAGTAGTGCTGTTTTTGCGAAACGTTGACAAAATGCTTTTGTTTCGACGAATTCAATAGGAGTTGTTTGTTGTCTGAAAATATGGAGTGCATTTCTTTGGCTAGTTCAACAGGAGCCCCCCTGACATTGTCCTTAGGTGCACTAATACTGACACAAAAAGGTTTGGGTTGGTTTAAGCCACAGTTGAATACAGAAATGTATAAAGGGTTTGTGTGATGTTTATCGGGGGTCATTTCCACGTTTGCTTGGGAAGTGAACTGTGGCGTGATTTGTACTAAAGTCCATTCTGCAAAAACCTAAATAAAACAATGTCATTCAGTCATTTGTTACCTTGCGGCATTTCTTCGAGCTTGTTAAGTAAATTATTGATATTCTCGCTGATTTTCGTATTCGTGCAACTCGAAGCCACATAACTTTTGTCTAACGACAATAATTTTACATTATCTGTGGCTGAAGATAAAATTTTTTCGTAGCGTGCGGTGGTTTGCAGCCGCAAGCTTGGCACATGAGACTCGACTAAGTGATATATTGCTTCCAATTCATTGGTTTTGAGGCAGTTGTGGGCTTTAACTCTCTCGATTCCTGTGAGAATAAAATTTAGGTTAGCACCAAATTGGAGTTAACTTGCTTTGATAGAAAAAACCGGAAGGATAATGAATAGTGGGAAGCTGCTTCAAGATTTTTGTTTGGGCGTTTTCCTTGTCTTCCATTCTAAAAAAACACCGGTGTTCCAACTGAAAACAATTTCAAAAAAACGTCAGTTTGACACTCGACAAAGCGCATGTGCGCGCCGATTTTGACAATCGCAATTTTTAAAATTTGGCGGTTAAATAAAATTCATGTTTTAATAAAAATTTATTAAAGATTAATTACATCTGTTAATTAGCACAAAACTCCAACTTATCGAGAAACGAGCCAAAACATAACCCTGACACGTTTGTAGGCTTGATAAACATTTCGTCAAAACTATCCAGACTTGTGGCTTCACCTAAAATCCAGTCATAATAATAACAAATAAGAAATGGTAAAACCTACGCTCTTCCACAACACATCTCGCAGAACAAAGACTGTTTTCTATTCTATCAAATAAATAGATTTTAACACAGGCAAGTTCTTGCAATACCTTAAAAAATGATTACTTAATTCAGGTCCAAAAATAGTAAAAAACTTACTTCCAATAACGAATAAATATCGACAGGTTTGATGTAATGAAAATAATCACACAAAACCGTGAAGGGAATGTTGGGTAAGTCAATACAACGTGAAAGAATCAAACACAGCCATTCGTGAAAAAGGTTATCATTTAAACACCCATCAAGTTTAGTCCACGGTTTTAGTTGTACTTTTCTAGGCTCAAGCGAACTGAAAATAACTTTAAAAAACATAAATCAACCCTCAAATTCAACTTACTCGAGTTTTTCGCCCATGAAAGCCCTCAATTGCGTCATTTCTTCCTTTTCAGTCGATTCATAAATTTCTTTTTCTTCGCGTGACAACATAAAAGTTTCAGTCAACCACTCTGACTGGTACTCATAATGGACATAAATAATTGACGCCACACCCGCCCTCAGAATCACACCGATTTCACATAAGTAACCCACAAGATGGGACAAATTCAGTTCAGTTTTATTCATAAAATATTGCTAAAAATATTCATAAATTGACGATAAAACGATAGCGATAATTACTTTCAGCTCTCGTCCCGAAACACCTAATTCCTTTTTCTCTTTAATAAAATCAATCAAATTTTCCACAATTTTGATATCGTCTCCAGTGCCACTCACATCGTCCAAGTATTTTATAATTAAGTCCATTTGCGGTGGCCTCACAACACTAAAATTGGCCACAATAATAATATAATAGCATGTTGCAACAGGGGGTTGATCCATTTCCCCACAAGAGAAGAAAATATATAAAAAATTCTTTAAAAAAAATAAATAAAAAAATAGAGTGGAGTAAATATGTGACTTGACTTCGCTTTTTTTCCAAATTTCTTTTCTTTTGCCTTCCAGTGTAAATGTAGAAAAACATTGAATTGTAAAATGAGATCGAAAATATACTCAATTAGAGCAAGCCTTGAAAGTGAAGTGTAACTTTAGCCACATCATTGCTGTGTAAAACCAACAAAGGGCAACATAACTTCAAAAGTGCGGCCGTAAATAAACGGCTAAAATGTGGCTAAAGTGTAAATAAACGGCTAAAATATGGCTAAAGTTCTGTAGGCACAGCTTGCTCTAATTGAGTTTATATTCGATCTCATGTTATTTTTCTATCACAATCCACAAAATTTGAAATACTCGTAGATAGTAATTATCTTTAGCTTTTACTTTTGGGGATATTCTTAACATGAGCCCCTGGCGATTGCCTGACGCTTAATCTACCTCTGGTCCAAGGGCTCAAAGGGCTATTTTATTCACTATCACTTTTTGTTTAAATTTTGTTTATCCACGACTGTTGTATAACGTACCCATTATACGTTTGTTTGCTCGACCTTAATAATACTCATTATGCACGGCCGTGGATAATGAGTCATTAATCACTGGTTACGTAGACTAGCTGATTTCATAGAATTAATTAATTCTATGAACTTCACCTCGTGAATAATAGCCATCATTGTACGCTCGTTGAATAATATAAATCAAAGTATTATTTATTAGTCGTGGATAAAGTATAGTATTCTACTCGCGTATAATGGCTATTATTCACTCGGTGATTTAGGCCACTCGTCTGCGGCTCGTGGCCGTAAACTTCACCTCGTGAATAATAGCCATCATTGTACGCTCGTTGAATAATATACTATTAAATGACACCTAAACATGACCTAAACTTTACAACTGAAAGATGTAATGACGCACGATATATCTCAACCTTTAAAGGATTAGGAATTGGCATATTATTATGAATAAAATAAAATCCTAAAATAAATTACATACTTTTCAGTCATCTTGGTAACAGTTCCAATTTTGTCCCGATTCGTAATCTTCAGTGTCGTTTCATGCTGCTTCATTTTCTCCAAATCTTCAATTACGAACTGGTCCAACTTCGGGTATTGCATAACGAAGTGCTCCTTCATCTTTTCAATGTCGTTATCAGTGTCCAGTTCGGGAAACCGCCCCTCATTTAGCAGCATAATCAAGTCAGTAATGTGAGGAATTTTCCGCTTTTCAGCCTCGACTTCATCCATCATCCCTTCTTTAATTTCGTCAATTGAGGGAAAATCGCCATCTTGGGCCCTCTTGATGCACACTTCCATTCCACTGGCGTAGTTCTTCGGCGATTTTCTCGCACTATTGGAGTCATCACTTCGATTGCGGACTTCGTCCCAAATTTCGCTCTCCCAACTCTCGAACGCACTTGAATTCGTCTCGACTTGCTGCTGGTGGATGGTTTGGATCACAAAGACAACTTTCGAGAGATTTTTCAACAATTTTTCCTCACTGTCAACACTGCTCTCATCCTCGATGTGTGCAACGAAACTGCGCAAATCGTCAGTGGTGTTCCTCCCTTCCGTAAATTTCTTCAGGCTGACTATCATCAAATGAATGTAATTATTAATTTCCAGGCTATTGTTACTGTCGAGCATTTTTTTGAAACACAATTCCAGGTCTCCTTCAAGCAAGTAGGGCACTCGGAAAATCAAATGCCTGACTTTGCCCTTAATCTTCTCGCAGTCTTCAATCGTGTCCACACTTTCCGTTTCGGTCACTTCGGGGTTGCGACCCGCGTTTTTCTTCTCGTAAATCTTGTCCAGATATAGGCGGAAACGCTTCGCCAACTCTTCGATCACTTCACTGTGATCCTCAATATCGGGGTTCAGGATTATGCCCATTTCGGGGATTTCGAAAATAAACAGGATCTCCTCCCAGTACGTATTCAATTCGTTGCAAACCATGAAACTCGCCGCCTCCAAATCCCCACCGATTTTAGCCAAAAACACCAGAAACGCCTCGCGAAACATCTCGTTCGTATAGGTCGAACTTTTCATCAAGTTATACACGTGCGAAAATTTGAGTGGCGTGGGCCAATTCCCGTCGAGGTTTTTCCCCTCGTAGTTTTTATTCGTGACAACAAACTGGTCCTTTTTCAAGTTAGCGACAGTAACACGAATCAAATCGTCTTGAAATTTCTTGTAAATCCGCGACAAGTGGAAGGTCCACCCTACACAGTTTTTCTTGCAAGCCATTGAGCAATGCACCACTGACCTGATAGTGTCCTTGGTCACTTCCTCGACGGTTTTGGGGTCGGTGTAAATCGGGCTTGAGTCGTCACAGTTTTGCAAAATCGCCTCAAACTCCGAAATGTTCGCTTTCGCGAAAAAATCAAAAGTCGCAAAGTAGCCTAAGAGCAGCAACTCGATCTCTTTCCGGTGTTTGGCAATGTAGGACATGAGGTAGATGTAGCAAATGTAGATTTGTGAGTCGCTGATTTTGGTTTCGCTCTTGTAGCGATTTCGCACTTGTTCGAAATATTTGCCGATTGTTTCCGAATTCGAGAAATTCTCATTATTGTTTTCCATGATTTTGATGGTCTCGTCGTTGGTTAAAAGCACATAAGTCCGTCTCTGGATGGCTTTCGCCGTTTTATTGCGCACCTTCGGGCAAATTCGGTGCAATACGTCCCTGATCACATTATACGGAATAAACTGTTTCTTAAACTCGGGGCACAAATAACTCGCAGCGGCCCGACTATATCTCAACAACTGGTCCTCCTCTTCATCCCACTCCACTCTTATTGTTGCATTTTTCTTCATTATGGACTTATCAAGCGCATCATAATACTCCCTAGGTCGTTTCTTCGTCACACTTATAAACTTCCGGACCAACTTCTTCTTCTGCCTCTTAACCATAACCGACTTCGGATTAGGACACGCCCTCCGTTCGCAAGCCCCGCCTTTCAGCGAATCAAACCGGACCGGGGCCACGTCAAACGTCTTTTTGTTTTGTGATTGGACCCTATTTTTAGTGCTCCACACCCAATTACGCTTAACAAACGTCCAGACAGAGGAATCAATCCCGGCTGCGCCCCTCCGATCGCCTGGCAACGTCCCCGTATCGTCCAGCACCGCCCCCTGGAACGTTTTAGGGCGGAGCGTCTCGACCATCGCCGGTTTGGCACTACACTCCTCAATCGTCACACATTGGCCGTCCAAAACCTTGCGTTTGCCCAATTGGGTGTTCATGCAAATGCGCAACATTTCCGACCAGTAAATTTCAACGTCACTCCCGGTCTTAAACTCGAATAAAATCTCACGGTAGGGTTTATCCTCCACAAGGTTATAACCCGGTTGGCTGTTACACGTGTCATAAAGCGTCGCTTTCGCGTTCAGATAGATAAAAACTTGGTCTTTTTCCTTGTAATTTCGAGGGCCGAGTTGTAACAACCCGACGTAACACATGTTACAGAAATTCTCGTAAATGCTGTGAAAATACTTGCGCTTGCGCAGAAGAATAGAGCGGATATCAACCGGTAGATGTTTCAACAAAAAGTGCCTTCTGATTGGATGTTTAAGATACGCCTCAAGCTCGGGAATATCATACATGATATTGTACAATTTTACAAAAACCGAAAGTGGCATTCGGAGGATTATGTCGCACGCGAGGGCCCACCCTTTAGGGAAGGTCGTGTGTTGCGGAAGGGGCGGGATGAACATCTTCCAACTGACTTCGTTTCGGTATATTGCGGGCAAGTCGTTGATTTCGTCTTGTTTAATTTTCAAATTTTTGCACAGTTCCAACACTTGTCGGCTCGAAATGGCCTCACATTCGGTCAATTCCCGAACTAGGTAGAACAAATGCTCGTGCAGGAGCCGCATCCGGGCGAATTTGGGCAAATACCCGTACACTTTACCCTTACTTTTGTCAAATTTGTAAGCGGGCTCGAGCTTGGCGCTTGTCAGTTGTTTCAATTCGTTGATGCTTTCCTTCACGTCGATTATGTTGAATGGCGACTCGATTTTCTTTTTTATTTTAATGGGCTTGTCCGGCAACCGTGCCAGGGAAAACTTGAGCTTCATTTGGTCGATTGTTGACTTGATTTGTGTGTGGAGGACGTCGGTTTCAAGAACGCAAATAAAACACTGCGTCCGTGTTATGTGTTTTTCGGTCATTACGACCTTGAAGACTTTAATGTAGCCTTCGTCCACCAGACGTGCAATGATGGAAACGATAGTTTTCCGGCAGATTTTCTTGTCGTACCCTCCCAAGTTCTCCTCTTCAAGCACGTCCTTGTACAAGGAATGGACGTCGCGTACGACTTCTTGCGAGTAAATGCTTTTCAGCAAAATGTTGGCGCGATTTACGTACCTTTGGGTCAAGTTTTCGTCGTCTGTGACGAAGTAAAGCCCGGCCTTGTTGCACTTAGGTTTAGTGGAGGCGAAAATCTCAAGCTTGATGCCTTCCTGTTCTTCGGAATATTCGAGATAAGGGGACGGGCCCATGAATTTCTCCATAACTACGCCACCTGACTCCTCCAACTCGATTGCCGGCTCTAGTTTAACACTGTCAAAGCGTTTTCTCTTCCCTTCGAGCACCATAACTCGCTCGAAAATATTCCTCAACTTGTCCGCAACCTGGTTGCTGCGGTGCGTCTCACTCATGGCTTCGAACAGATAAATTTTTGAAATTGTGTCCGTATGGACGCTATCACTGTGCGGGTTGTTGTAATTTTTCTCGATTTTAAGAACTCGCCGAATTTTGAACGGTGCAATTTTCGTGTGGGAGTTCACATTTTCCAGACTGAACACGATGCAGTTGTCCGTTTCAATATCGTTAGTTCGCACACTCGATAAAAATTCGTAAATGACTTTCCCGAACCCGTTCTGGAAGAGTTGGATGCCTTTGGAATAGTCGTCTCGCTTTAGGAGAAACTCGTCCCATTCGCTGATATAGTGTGAGCATAAGTTGCTTCCGATCAGGAGGAGTTTGTCGCGGCCTTTGATGACGATGTCGTAAATTGTCAAGTCGTCAGCGCTCGCGTCCATTTCGGTCAGGAAGGAGGTGCAACAAAATGGTTCGAAGTTTAGCTTGAATTGTGTCTGAATTGGGACGGGTTCAGGCTTAGAAACATCGACTGATTCTTCGACAATTTTATTTTCGTAACCGGCCAAAACTCGTGACAGTGACTCAGGCGAAAGTTCGTAGTCTTTCGGCTGAGTGTTAATGTAGCAGCCAGGCATAGAGAAGCATTTCGCGAAAAATCTGGTGAAACAAAATTCTTACGTTAGCAAATCGCCATGAAATAAAATTCAAGTTTTAAATTGGTCATTACCTTTCGTTTAACTTAAATTTTTGAAATGATTTTATTTCTTTAACAACTGGACTCTAACAATTCAAGACACAAAAACTAAGCATAATAAAAAAAAACAGATAACGTACAGTCGAACAAAGTAAAAATGATGCCTGCTGTGGATGCCGACCCTTGTAACCCCAAGCAAGCAGGGTCGTTAATTATCGGATTACAAACTAGACGTAGTTTCAAGATAAATTCCTTTAGGAGCCAGTTTACAGAAAGGGAAATTAACATTTAATTCAGAATTAAATTAATTCGAATTAAGTTGCTATTAATTTTGCATTGACAAATGTAAATGTAATTTTTTTTAATGAAAAATTTAACAACCATGGAATGTCAGCAATTTTTAATGTTTACCTTTATTCATCAATGTTTGAAAATTATAATTTCCACATAATAGTTTGACAAATCTGACATAAACTGATTCAAATCTAATTTGTAAATGATACCTAAAAAAATGTTTGAATTGTTACTAAATAAGCGTTGTTAATAAATAAGTCGCAACTATTTAATAACAATTAGTTTTGAATAATTGCATTTTAAAAATTTTAGAAAATAAAAAGAGGTAAGATTAATTTTTATAGATCATTTAAAATATTTTTAAATAGAATCAAGTTTAAAATAAAGAAAGCCTATTTCGTATGAAAATTCCGTTAATTTAATTTTGGAAGAGTTTATAAAAAAAAAAATACATTCATAATAATTTTGTTTTTCGTCAATTTCATCTTATCAACGCATAATTTTCTTTAAGAAATAGTTTTTGTTAAATAGTTTACTATTCAAAAAACTAAATATTTTCATTTAATTTAAAAGTATTACAATTATCAAAAAATATATTTTGTAGCAGAACTAAAAAATTTCAAAATAATTTTTTTATGCTTAAATTAAAAAAAATATTTTGCTTCGTTTTTAATGACAACACATGACAATTACAAAACTAATAGAAAACAGGGCCGACTTACAGAACGTGTTAATCGCAACTAAATTTCAATTCGCGATTAACTTGAAGTTTGTCGATGCAAAATAAATGGCAACTTAATTGGAATTAATTGAATTCAAAAGTAAATTTTAATTTCGTTTTCTGATCAAAGCATTAAACCACTCGCGGTAAACGCATACGTGGCATAAAACCTTTGTACAAAGATTATATTAATTTTATTTAAAAAAAAAGTAAAAAAATAAATTAATAATGATTTGTTTTTTAAAACTCAACGTTTTCATTTAACTAACTTGAGGTTTGTCAATGCAAAATACGTGGCAACTTGAATTATTTTAATTCTGAATTAAATTTTCATTTCGCTTTCTGTAAATTTAAAGAAATTTATCTTGAAACTACGTCAAGTTTGCAATCCGATAATTTACGGTCCTGCCTGCTTGCGGTAGGTGGGTCGGCATGCACATCAGGAGCTGGTTTATTGAGGCGCCATTTTCACTTTGCTCGACTATACAAACTTTGAAGAATTCAAGTTTTTAAAATAGGTACAAATATTAAGTCATAAGTAATTAAATTACACGTTTGGAATAAAGTCATTAAAAAACAGTAGTTTCGCAATTAACGTACAAGATGAACTTACTTGAGCGACTGTTGTCTGCCCAAATCAATCTTATTGCTGTCAATGACGTTTCTCAACAGCAACTTTCTCACAGCCAGTCTAACGGAATAAAAATCCATCCCGAAATGGTTATTGATTTCTTGTATGGTGACTCCAACGTATCCAGTCGATAAAATATAGAGAAAAATGTCGCGCAGATATTCATAATTTATGAACTTATGTCGTCCCAATTCGGCTGAAAACAACGTAAAAACAAAAGAAATAATTTACTTTTCACCCAAATTTTACCTGGTTTTTCCTGTTGAAGTTCTTTAGCTTCCTTTACGTCCATTATGGCCGTTATGTTCGCACAAGGGTCCAGCATACGCAAAACTTTAACTTGCCTTTCCCTTTGTTTGTTTTTGCACATGTACTCGTGCTGCGTCGCGTTTGGGTAAAATTTTCTGTAGGGAAACGTCTGCAAAAAAAATGTAAATGGACAAATTTCCAAAAAATTAGTTGTGAAATTACGTAGATTTTGAAAAACCTCCGGAAATCTGCAGTTTTCAACAATTTAATCATTGAGACGTTCCGGCCGAAAATTTGCCTAAATTCGACCAAGTCTATTTGGTGATTTGGCCGATTTCTCAGTATGTTGGCGATGCGTTCCATGATGAGGATATATTTGGTTTTCCTTTTCGAATAAAATCGCTTCAAATGGACCAAACCGCCGGAAATATTCTGGTTCAAGGAGAGAGATTTCAGGAAGAAATTTTGATGGACGATTAGCGAATAATTCAAGAGCACTTTTCTGGTGTGGTAAACCCTCTTGCTGTCGTTGACTAGCGGTATTTTGCCCTGGGTCACTTCTCCTTGCTCACGAGATCGCCCAATTTTTTCCAAAATGCAATACTCAAGGTCCAGTAAATCGATATTTGGATCGGCTTCCTCGTCAATGAGGGCCTTGTTTCTTAAAGCTTGGTCAGCAACAAAAACCAGTTTTTGGTCGTACCTAAAAATAAAAATGACGTTTGTTCCCACAAATTGAAAAAACTACAATTTTATCGCCTTGTCCATTGAGAATTTCCTAACGCCGTTGTTTTCTTTTCTGGTATCAAAAGTCGAACAAGAGCCTCTGACTTCAGTTCCATTAACTGAGGCCATGGGATAAATGTCGTTGAATTCTATAAACTACAATTTTTTAGATAAATTAATAAAAAATAAAAAAATACTTACTGGCTCCACAAAAAACCCTGAATCAATATCTAAATATTTACAACGGTCAAAAAATATCAGCTTTTCGCGCGGCTCTTTCAGTATGAAAATGTTAACACGTTTGTTATTGCAAATCAATCTCCAGATACGATCAGCCATGGTTTTGTTAATGTGATTGGGAAAAACAAATTTCAACCGTTTCCAAAAAGCTACAATTACAGCATTAAACTACTGTAAGTCAATAAAAACGTGGTCAAAAGTGCTATGAAAATTAAATTTTATGAAATAACAATCTGAGCCCGAGTTAAAATTTTATAAATGCTGATATTTAATCGGTTTTAATAAATATTTAACACAAGACAAATGTTTAGTATGTCTTGAGTTGATAACTGACAGGTATTCACGATTTGAGAGCACTCTTGACCATGTTTTTATTTGACTCACGGTAGTTAAAAAATAAAAATAAAGAACAAACCCTCAAGCGTGATTCCGTCTAATCCCTCAAGCGCAATCTCATCGACTATATGAAAACTCAAATCAACACTTTTGGAGGCTTCATAATTACACTTTTTTTCATCACTGAAGAACAAGTCAAATTTTTGGTGCAGCTTGTGCACCAAAACAACATTACCACTCGCGTTAAATTTGGCAAAATGTAATTTATGTTTGTTTCCGTGAAAAGTTCCCACATTTTGCCCGTGCACAAGTTCAGGTTTTGCCAGTTTCTGTCTGCGAGGTTTGGTCATTTGTGTGTTGATGAAATAAAATTTTCGGCATTTTTTCGGGACAGTTTTGTCGCTGGGGTATACAAATTTACGCTTTCGCTTCAGTCTTGCTGTTTTTGCACTGTTTTCACCCATTTCCGGCGATTCAGAGGGGGGCTCTGGGTCCTCGTCACAAGAGTCTTGGTCCAAGCTTCTTTTTCGTTTAACGCCTTTCGGCTCGCCACTCTCGTCCTCACGTTTACCACAATTATCCATTTTTAATTAAACTAAAGAAGCAACACTGGATAAAATGCTTTTCGGATCAACAAGTGAGGTTATGTTTGTCTATCAAAACAATGTGCCCTGTTGCCTGCTTGAATGTACAATTGCCGGTAATAAAAAATAAAATTATGCAGAATCCCCATTTTAATCATTAATTCAATAAATCTGGTTAAATAAAAATAAATAAATTTAATATTATAATTATTGCCGTCTTAATTATTTTATAATTTTGCGATTGATACCAAACGTGGCAACAGTGTCGGGCTCAAAACGTCAAAATTTTTATCAAAAAATTCACGATGAAAAATTCATTTTCTCGATAAAAATTCCGATACACATACAAATTCTTTCGTATTATTCCAAGCTTCCGTTAGACATGCCCAAACTGAATCTTTATCTTTTACAAAACTAGCATGACAATTACATAACATTTTATACGTTTTGTTTATTTTTTCTTCCACAAATCATGCTTTAAAATGGACGAAGTTCTGTTTCGAGGCTCCCAAAAAATCGAAAACTTACAGGTGAGCCCCCCTTGGACCATACACCTCTGATAAAAATTTTCAGGTTCAACTCAGTTTAGCTGCAATCCATAGTAAAGAAATCCTCCACCAGTATTCCCAGCAAAGTAAGACTGCAATTTTACAAGCATGGAACAGTTCTTATACACAACAAGCCAAATCAAGTCTACGCGAATTATGGCAATATTTTGTCAATTTAGGAGAACGAGTGCAAACAAACCTTTTGGAGCACCTTGACCCCGAGAAACTCTACTACAATTTAGTAAAAGTGCTTTGGAAGAAATGTAACTTGTACGTTGTGACTGAATTTTTTGACACAGGGAGGCATTTTAGGGACAAAGAGAGACTTTTGTTTTCTTTGTGCAGGTTTTATCTGTGGAAGCATTGTAGGCGTAGTTTTTGCAAACTCCATCAAGAAAAAAGAGTCAGTAATACGGTACATGCAAGCAGTCCAGTGCACAAACTATTTAGGTATTGAGGTAGTCGTCCACAGACGTTAATTACACCCACATTAAAGTAGAAAATTTTAGTCAGCTACTGTTGTTGAAAACGCAAGAGCCCCTGATCTTTGTAGCGACAACGATGTAATAATCACCGTAAAAGCAGCCTCAATTCATGTAATTGATGCACAAATCTGTAACGGTTACGGCCGGACGTTGCGTAAAATCCTCCAAAAAATTTACAATAAGGTTTTTAATAATTCAGTCACGTTTTTTTTTCATAACTTTATACTTTTAAGCATTCAAGGAAGGGATTACCGGTGACTTTGGGGCGTGATTGTACTGGAATTGTCTCAGACATAGGCTCAAATGTAAAAAGACTAGAAGTAGGGGATGAAGTCTGGCTAACAGTCCCGTTCTGGGACGAAGGAACTCTCTCCCAAACTGTGATCGTTCCAGAATTTCGCATAGGTCGTAAGCCAAAAAATATAGGATTTGAAGGTGCTTGTAGTCTTCCATATGCAGGGACTGTGGCTTTAAACGCACTTAAGGAAGTTGACATTAGCCAAGAAAATGCACAAGACAAGAAGTAACCACTCAAATTTTTGTTGCCGCAATTTACGTTGTTTATTTTTAAGGGTTTTAATTCTAGGGGGGTGCACCCCCGTAGGCTGCGTTTTGATCCAGATTTTAGCCCATTGGAGTGCTAATATTACCACGACTTGTACCAAAAGAGCAGTGCCAGTGGCCAAGGCCCTGGGGGCTGACGATATTATCATTTTTCCACCGGAAGATAACGACAAATCTCACGAATGTGTGGCTGCATTTTTGAAAGAACTCGAATTGCGCGATAAATTTGATTGTATAATCATGACAAGGAATTGCGATGTGAAAATAAGGGATCTCGATTTTTTTTCGTTTAGGGGTATTGTGTCCACGTTACCGGAAGAACGCTATTCTGATACTTGTGGTTTCTTTGGGGAGACGTTATTGGGTACTTATATTTATCTGAAGTCACTAATTGAGGTGAGTTTTTGCAAAAAAAAAATCCGGAAATTCCGGTAATTCCAAAAATTCATAGTAATTCCCGATAATTCCTGTAATTCCACAATTTCGAGCTGAGACGCGCCTCTTAGTGTTAGTGGCTTTTGCATTTAAAAGTTGGTCGATTTTTGTTGTAGAAAATTTTGGGGCTCTCCCTGAACGATTACGATGAAGGCCATATGTGTTATGTAACCTTGGATGAGCTGTCTGAAATGGTCGAAAGTGGGTTTCTTCAGACAGTTGTTGATAAAGTCTTTCATCCACAAGATATTGAAATTGCCTTGAATCATATCCAGTCAGATGATTCAATAGGCAGCACTGTCATCACGTTTAGATAAAATTGATTTTAGACAAATTGGAGATTGTTTAGTGCAAATAAGTAATTGTAATAAAGTGGTAATAACTGTCGTAAATCAAATTTTAGTAAGTATGACATACATTATGAATTAACATTTCCTACAAAACTGTGCCTTTTTGTACTGCCAGTAATAATTTATTTAATACTTATTATTTATAGATGGATGTATGACATAATAAATCAGTTTTACCTTTTCTAAGATAAAAAGCGAGTTTGCTAGAGCTTTCTTGGCAGGAAAAAAGAAATAAGAATGAGGGAATGAGGCAAACAATGATTACCTATTAGAAAATAAAGAGAATAAGCACTTACCTTTGTGGCATCTTCTGCTACAGTTTGTTCAAGACAAATAAATGTAAAACAATCGGTATAAAATGTTAATAATACTGGAAGATGAAAAAAATGGCATCTTTTTCTGCGTTATCACAAAAAATGCAATCTGTGAGATAACTAATTTTTGCAAGGTGGTAAACAAAGAAGTTTGGCCCATAAAATGAATTTCGAAAAAATTTCAAATTCTGCTGAAACGAATTAACAGAGTAGCCTAAAAAATCTATATTTTGAGAACATAATTATTATTCGGAACATACAGCAGACTGGTTTGATTACAATTGTTCTAAATGTGGTTACACACATTTGAAAACACTTGCAATAAAATAATTGAAATCAAAGGATTTCGGGAATGCCGTCTTTCGGTCTAGTCGGACTGCTACGAATTCCGAAATTTGAACTAATGGAACCATCTAACCTAACTTTTTCTCTCATGTGCAAAAAAGATTATTTATTTATTACAATTAAATGGCACTGAATATGAGATTTTTAAAACTTAAGCCACTTCTAGGTCCTTCTATTAAAACGTTTAGTTCATATAGCAGTGCTCAAAGGTAACTTGGTGGAACCCCACAGCACCTGTTCTAATTTATCGTTATTCTTAGATTCTCTTACTTAACGTGTAAAAAACTTAAGAACAATATTAATTTAGTTGGTTGTTGCCAAAACTACGTTTTACAACTTCATACAAGCTCGGCTTCATTTAAAAGACGCAAAACTGGCGAGGAAAAAGTATGTTTGGATTCTCAATAAAGCCACAATAGTTTTGTAATTTTGCAGAAATCAGACCGAGTATTGGAGTACCACAAAGTCAAGGGCGAAGTGGTTGAAGTATGGAAAGACATAACGGTGGAAGAGCTCGCCAAAGTGCTAAACAAAGACGTAAACTACGTCAGAGAGATATTTTTGCATGAAGTAAAGAGCCCCAAAACTGTAATAAGCGACATGAAGTTCCTCCAGCAGGGCATACGACGTAGCGGCCACCGCATGAAAATAATTGCGAAACCTAGAGACGACATTGAGGTTGAAATTATTGAAAGAGATGCATTTCCAAGACCACCGCCCTCAAAAAGTGAACTGAAGAGTCGCCCCCCTGTTGTGACAGTGATGGGGCACGTCGACCACGGCAAAACAACACTGCTTGACGCTTTGCGCCACTCCAGTGTTGTGGACCAGGAATTCGGTGGAATCACACAACACATTGGGGCTTTTTTGGTTGTGCTTGACTCGGGGGCCAAAATCACGTTCTTGGACACTCCGGGACACGCGGCGTTCAGCGCGATGAGGGCACGGGGGGCGAATTTGACTGATATTGTGGTCTTGGTCGTTGCGGCCGATGACGGCGTTATGGAGCAGACGCTTGAGTCCGTTCGCATGGCCAGGGAGGCTAAAGGTTTACAACTTATTCACGAAAAACTAATTTTTTATCAAATGTTTTAGTGCCAATTCTTGTCGCTATTAATAAAATCGATTCTCCCAAAGCCGATGTTGAGAGAACTGAACAAATGTTGCTTGAAGCCGGGATTCAAATCGAAAAGTTGGGTGGGGAAGTGCAAGCTATACCAGTTTCGGCCCTCAAGAAGCAAAATTTGAGTCAATTGACTGAAGCGTTGGTTTTGCAAGCGGATTTGCTCGAAATCGGGGCTGATCCAAAAGGGTTGGTTGAGGCTGTTGTGGTGGAAAGCAAGTTAGACCCTCACAGGGGGAAGCTGTGTACTGTGATAGTGCAAAGAGGTGACCAAATTAAATTAAAATTAGGTGACATGACGTACAAAACAGGATAAACTGCAAAATTACAGATAGAGAATTAAATACTTAACAGCAAGAAATAAAGCCATTGCAATTTTTTACCACCGTTTGAGCGTATTAAATATTTAATCGTCTTTAGGACTTAAAAAGTATATACATTTTGGAGGCAATTTAGTTATCTATAACTTCCTTCTTTACGCTTTTTTCTATATTTTTAACCGTATTTGGTTCTAATTTTTAATATTTTTCTCAAGTTTGGCGTAAAAATTGCGTCTTAAATTCTTAATAAGCTGATAAAAGCTGACCGACTAAAATTTTTAAGCGTGAGGCTTAAAAAGTATGCAGGAATATTCCTACACACACTACACACTAATAATTGTTTGTCTGATTCATTGATTTATTTTTGTTACGACTTTTCTAATTTTTAGTATTTTCCTTAGGTTTGTCATAGAAATTTTAGATGTCAGCTTTCAGCTTGTTAATAATAATTTAATTCACAATAAATATTTCTGCATATTTGTTTGCCTCAGGTAACCGTTTTTCGATCGGAAGAATAAAAAAGTGGTCCTTATAGAAATTGTGTCAAACTTAGGAAAACGATTTGATAATAATCTAAATCGCCTAGGAATAGCTAAAGGTCACATAAAAGATGATGTTTGACCTGTTTCTTTTTTTTTTCTTTGATCGTAAACGATTCCTTACTTAGAAAGTAGCCAAACCGCCTAGTTTTGCCTGAAAACAACGATTTTTGTACGTGTTTAGTTGAAATAGGTTGATTTTCAACAGTTCGCTTGGTTAAATACGAATCAATTCGTTAAAACTTTATTACTTTGGCAGATAATTTATTTAACCCCAAGTAGTAGTTTTTAACAGTTTCATGATTACGGACTGGACATAATTCTGTTTAAAATGCCTTATCTTTTTAAAAAAGATAGTAATAAGGTGATTATATTAATTTAAATATCCATAAAGCACCAATGTGTTGTATGATTAACAATTTAAATACATGTCGCCAAATTTCTCAAAATCGTTATAAATAACTGATGACGGACGGGACACAAATGCGCTTAGTAAAAATTGATTCTAAAATAAGGAAAAAAATATATGCAAGTAGCAAAAGAACAAAAAAATGTTCGAGGTGCTAGAGATGCTAGAGGTGCTAGAGATCTAACGTCGCATTTCACCGAATAATTTTTTTAAATAAGATTGATAAAATTGTAAAATAGTTATTAATGATTAGATCTCTCATTGAAGCTATAAATTACATTAGCTATTATTTTTTTGAAGTGGATGAATAATTTATAACATAATTTTGAGAGAAAATGCGACCTTGGCGTTTTTATAGTTTTGAAACAGCTAATATTTACTTATAATAGAAATATTATGAATGCTTTTTTATGAAAACAGATAATACAAAGGAAGTGTATGACAAAAATTAAAAATAATGAGATTACGGACGGGACACAAAAAATTACTTTATTATAACACGAAAATTTTAACAAAAAGAAGAAACAACTAACGATTATCAAAAAGAGAACAGTTCTTGTGCAATTTAATTTAATGTACGTTTAACAATTAATATTTTGTCGTAAGCTTTGGGTAAATAATTTTTGGATTATCGGATTGTATTTCAGTTATAGGCTTAATATTTGTCTCTACCTAGAAACGTAAATTCCAATTTAAAAGCTTTTGATTTTGCGCACGTATAGAATTCTTAATTATTGTTTTCCTTGAACGAACTTTGTTTCAACCTAATCTTTTTCCTGAACGCAAAAGTTAAAAAAAGCAAAGATTTGATTTTTTCAATCAGATAAAATTTTATGGGAAAATTGACAATTACCGTGGAAAACGACGATTTACGACTTACGTACACGAAAACGTTTTTAAAAAGCAGCTGCTCACAAAATTTCAAAAATATGTAAAAAGAATCTGAATTGTCAAGATTAGGAGAAAATTATAAAAAAATAAGAACCGTAATTTTAAATTGTTATAAATTTCGTATGCAACGACAAAAATATCAGAGCTGTTTTTTTTTCTGCTGGGCCATTTAAAAAAATCCGCATACGGACCTCATCCGTTACAATAATCTTTTATCTGAAATAAAAACAAAAAGTTTTGAATCTCGTCTCGCCGCCTAGTTTAATTCGCCGTTGTCTCTCACTGATAAAATAATTGCAGGAACCTTGAAAAAGGGCAACATTTTAGTTGCGGGCGTTTGTATGGGCAGAGTTCGACTTCTTAGGAACGCAGATGGTCAAATAATGAATGAGGTGCCTCCAGGGTACCCAACCGAAATAGAGGGTTGGAAGGATTTACCTTCTCCCGGTGAACTGGTACTGGAAGTAGAATCGGAAAAAAGGGCGAAGGACGTTATCAAAGTTCGGGAAAGCAAATTAGAAATGGAGAAACAAGAACAAGACGCTTTGGTTATTGCTGAAAAGCAAGCGCATCACGAAAAGGAGTATAAAGAGAGATTGCAGTTGAAGAGG